>OU452257.1:14800000-17286602 GCA_911728495.1 Furcula furcula | reverse complement strand
GTTCGATTTTTCCGCGCCGTGGGTGCGAAACAAATTTGACGTTTGCTCCCACTTTGCTCCGTGACAATTTTACTGTGGTTTTAATATTAAATAAATAACTTAAAATTCAATAAAAAACTAACTGTGACATTACTGTGTGTTGTGGAAATCCTATAAGAATCGTGCAGTGCAGTATTATAGGCTGTAAAAGTGACAGTGAACGTAAAATTAGTGGAGTATCGTTTCACAGGTAAACGTGAATTATTATGGCCAATTTAGAGATTACATTTAGAAACGAATACATGTAAACGACTTATTTAGATCTTATTGCTCTAAATTAGTTACTATTTTACTTGAAAGTTACGTGTAAGATCGATAAATTCTTGTTTTTCATCCATAACCTAAAATTTTCAGTTTATTGATCGCCATTATAAGTGTTGCCAGTGTATAAAAGAGAGACTACCATAAATAAGTGGTAAATTATTATTAAGTGCATCATACACGTTCCCACATGCTGGGTGCATCGAAGAATTTCTCACATTTCCCGAATTTATTTTTATGATTTCCTGAAAATATGGATATTTGTATACTGTGGATAGCAGCAACAAAACTAATTAATTAGGTTGCTAAAAGTTATTCCCCAATGCTTAAATATTCAGAAATAACGTAAGTGCGCCCCCTATTATGTACCTATCTCCTTTGACAACTAAAGTGATGATCAATAAAGCAAAGTGACTATTAAATAACTATCAAATGATTCATTTGGCATTGCCTAACTTGAATCACCAATAAATACCAAACACACTTTCAGTAGACATCAAAGTTTGGTGGACAACTGAAGCTTGATAGTCACTTTGCTTTATTGATCATCACTTTTTTTTTTTTGTAGGAATAGGGTGGTGTGGTAGCCAATGAACCAGGAGTACCCTATGGAAATAGTAGGTACAGACCAAACGCTACGTTGCCAGATTGTACGATTTGACGCGTTCGAACCGTTTCGCCGATCAAAGCTTTCCTACTTAGTCGACGGCCGTTTGTTGTAAGGAGTGGCCACGTTAGACTCGTCAGTCTGTTTTCGGCTAGAAAAACGACGAAAAAAATGTGAATTAATTTTTGTTACTAACTTTTCTTTTGTGGTTATTTTATGTCTTTCATGGTTTTAATCCGGTGATGATGTTCTGCTTATTTGCCAATATAATTTGTGAGCATAGTGTAATTCTATCAAAAGTAATCTAACCTCAAATATTAGGAGAGGCGGGTGGTTTCCATTGAACCATTTGATCGAAGTAGTCAATGAACCATGGTTCATTGAGTACTGCATCTGGTTCACTGGGTACTAGACTTTTCAGGTACCTAATAGCATTCTTAAATTGTTATAAAAAACATTGGTAGGTATGTTATTATTTTCAGTATGGGTCGAAACACAGAAGGCAGAGTTTCGAAAAAAAGGAGCTCACACTCCAGACGAAGTAAAAAAACGGTTGACCTTCATCTTAAGGGACTGAGCCCCCAAAAAGCCGCAAAAGAGGCAAATTTACCTTATTACCAAATTTACCTTATCTACGCTACGTCGCTACGTTTTGAAATATAAGCCTAATAAAAGTAAAACATGATTTTTTGTTTTATTTAGTATAAATGTAAGCATAAATTAGATATATTCAGGACCATGATTCATTGTGTACTACATGGTTCATTGGCTACAATCCCCCCGGTTCATTCTATACCAGTGGGTGTACGCATTGACCAATTTACCATTATTTTTAAAAAACCACCGTAGCGCGATCGTATTAAATATAAACCAAATTGAAGTATTCATAATGAAAGTTAATTAATTTACCTAGGCCCCAGACTAAAAATATTTGTACAATCTCTCATAGAAATAGTGATACAGCTCTTAAAACTTTTGGTGGTTCATTGGCTACCACATCACCCTAGTACTGTTTCACCGGACCAGAGGGCGAGCGCTTAAAGCGCTCCAGCCAGAAAGGTTTGGCACCTCAGGGAGGCACGGCCTTGGCTTGGGCTGCCGCTTAGAGAAAATGAGTTTACCACCGGTTCACAACGCGCCCCCGCTGAGAAGAACCGGCAAGAAACGCAGCGAGGGGATGCATGTCGAGGTCGCATGCGTACGGATCCCTTCGGCCTCGCCGGCGAGACCGGTGTCTGTGTGTTGATGTAAAAAGTCGGTCCTGCGCTTAACTTCTCCCCAGTCGTGTCGGTCTTCCGTCTCATCGGATTATGAGAGGTACCTATTATATAAAGGAAGAGAGAGTGCACTTGTGTCTACGCAAGCACTTGTGCACTATAATATCTCCTGCGTACATGGCTGATCTTGTGAAAGATTGGCCGCTGTGGTCGTTTCGGCTAGGAGGACATTATTATAACAATCACTTTCGTACTTTTTGCAGACTGTCATAGATTAAGACGATATAATGTAAGAAAGTTAAATGTTGTGTCTAAAAAGTGGTTTTTGGTTAGGAAAGAAAATATAATTTACAACAACCTCCGTATTTGCTTTACACAAAGGGTAAAATTTCCCTTACGTGGCAACTCTAAATTTAGTATGTACTTATTTTTCTGTCCTTATCGGCGGCACGCTTGGTATATGTCTGTCTTAGAGAAAGAAAACAATAGAGAGCTGGCACTTTCTTTCTCATTCGCTCAAGAAAAGGATGCATTTATATATATTATATGTGATAGAAAGAAACAGAGCATATGATTTTTTGTCCCTTATCTGTTACGTAGACAGTACGTTGATCGTTACTGTTACGTTCGCCTGACGGCTAGGTACAAGAATAAAAACAACAAGTAAAATTACAAGATGTTTATTGGACCGAAAATAAAAACATATACGTTAACCCGGCAGGAATTAAATTTCCACTAATAAAATTAAAACTCTAAAGTCTCTAAAATTGCACTAGAACCAATATCTAAGGTCTCTAAAACTAAGACAAAACACACGGGTGTGGATTCGCGGCACAGGGAAGTTATCTGGTCGGAACAATAAAATGGTGCAGGGCTTATCTTTTGGCCGTCCGATTCCTTGACGCTTGGGGGTCTTCGGTTGTGCCTTCAGCCAACACTCGGTTACTTGAAGGGCACCGGTGGCTCGGGTGTTACAGTGCCGCCTGAAGCGTCGCCGCTTGTACAGTCAATCTGTACGATGCACGGTGGAGTCCCAACGTGAACGGTGAAACGGGGAACTCCCAAGCGGGCACGGTGTAGTCCCAACAATGAATTCCACGGGGAACGGTGAACCCCTAGCGGTGCAACCCTAGCGGTGCAATCCTAGCGGTGAACCCCCAATCCTGGAACGCGTCGAAACATCTTCTGTAGCGCGAAAGATCCGATGCCCTGGCACTAGTGTGACCAGATATGGGCGTCGGTATCTTTCGCAAAACAATTAAATATTATGCGGAATGGAGTGGTGAAATGCATTTCTGGTTGAAATGTAATTTAAAGAAAATTAAATATTTAAATGAAATATTTTTACCCAACCCAGAATCAAATCCCCAATGTTTTATATGCCGGAATCACCATTCCACAACGCCATGCAGAACAAAGAAAATATTACATATTACATTAACAATTATAATAAAACATATTGAAGGAACAAAGACTTTTAATATTTGTTTCCCCGGTACTTTCCCTTATAATAACCAAAACTAAATATATCTCTCAGCTATGTGATGAACTAATAGAATAAAGAATAATTTATGTAAGCAACTACATTACAGTTGGCTTTAACACTTAAAGGAAATTAAGACATTCTTATACAACAATGCACTCATACAAGACTATAAGTTTAATTTACAATGACAAACTTGTAAACAATTTTTACTCTGGAAAATTCTATTAGACTACTAATTATGAAAAACACAATGCTTATTACTTGCAAGTATGAACTGATATTATGGAGTTTAAACTATCTGGACATTTTAAAATAACAATTACTCATTAAAATATAGGTTAAGATTTCTGGCATAGACTACACAATGGAATTAGTTATTGAGACTATATTTCACCTGATTCTTGTGATGGCTAAAACTGATTGGGCTAAAATATTAAGATATAGGAATTTTATAAGGAAAATACCGTGTCAAAACATATATAAAAGTTATTGGAATGAATAGATAAATGAGGTTATAATTGATTGACATTAAAACATCCTGTCACATTCACTACCTAGAAGAAATGAAATTAAGAAATAAAATAGCCATAGCGACGTTAATAATACTATAAAAAGATTGAGATATTACTTGCTAGACTGTAATTGGATTACCTAACATGAAAATTAATTAATTTGGATAATTGTATGAACTTACCAGGGGGTTAAAATCCGGTTTTTTAAAAAGAACTACTCTAAACACTGGGAACAGCAATTTCGTACGTAGCACAGAACTCTTGCTCACAAATCACACGCGTGTCACTTCACCAACAATCAAAATGATCCGATTCCCTCGCCCATACTTAAATATATACCAACAAATGACCTACGGCGGTCGCGACGCGATCTAGAATCACGTTCCAATCCATTTCTTCTATCCGCCAACAAAACAAGTGCGACAGAGATACGGAATAAAAAACACTAATGCTTCCGAGCGAGAAGGAGCAACTCTCGAAAAGACTGGAATGTCGAGATAATAAAGTTCGATGATTCGGTTTCTGGAATTTTTTTTCTGTGAGCGCGAATACTAGTTGCGTCGCGCGGGTTCCGTACGATAATAAAAATATTTATTGTAGTTATTTGTTCGTAAATTTTTTATTTTACAATTTTAATGAATTTACGTTGTTACAACGTAACAATACCCCCTCTCCCAGAGAAAGGATTTTACGTAGTAAAATCCGCTGCGGTAAGCGCTTAAGAAGAACAGAACCGCCCAGTAACTGTCTTCACTTTCATACCTCCACATCCAAATACCTACCATGCGACCTAACATACGACCTGTCATAGCTGTCTGAGGAAATTTATAATCCACAGACTACCATACAACTAGAGTACAACTCTATTAAAAGATTGGACTCAAGAACAGCACTGCGTGACAAGGAGCGTCTAAGGGAAAGAATATTGACACGTGAACAATAGACGAATCGGCACTGTGAAATACACTGGTCTTTGATGAATTTGTTACAGTCACGACCCGCTGTAACAAGAAGATTAGTGAAGGCTTATTTAAAGAGTCACAACCCGCTCTAACGAGGAAATTAGTGAAGGCTTATTTAAAGAGTCACAACCCGCTCTAAACGCGCAAAACGCAAAACAAAATACAAAACAGACCCAAACCAAAGGTCACAACGCGCCATAAATGCGCAAAAAAAAAAAAAAAAAAAAAAAAAAAAAACAAAACAATAAACGAATTAGGCCTATACAAGGCTACTAACCCGCTATAATGCGAAAAACGCAAAAAAAAAAACAAACTCCCAACTAAACATCAATATCCGTGTAGGCTTAAAAGAATTCATCAAAGACAATGTAGACAGAGACCGAAACGCAATAACAGACAATTAAAATTTATTAAAAAATTAAACCAAATTCCGAAAGCTATGTGACAATGAGAACAAGAGTCGGACCGATAACGGTGATGACTATAAGAATATACGAATAAACAAAATTAAATAAAAACAGCAGCAGACGAGTAGACCTATACCAAGAAACTGTCATACTCCGCTAAAACGCAAATAAAACAAAACGTGTGTAGACCTATAACGAAGTCATACAACACAAAAAAAAAAAACAAAACTCTTAAACAAAACAACAAAATTCGTGTAGGTTTATTTTAACCTTGCTAAAGTCAAATAGAATTAATAAGGATATAAGTAAAACAAAAACATGAGTCGAAACCACGAAACAGAAGGAAAATAAATAACAACAATAACTTGTATAACCTAAGTAAATATATAAAGTAACTTTATACGAGGAACAAAAACACTATAAAAGTGTAACCACATACTACCATAAAAAAAAATGAACAAAGATTTACGAAGAAGAGGAGTGAAGCTTAAAATCCTTGATGTGCCAGTTTCCTAAATTATTACCAGACATGTCTTCGACGGTGTAGACTAACGGGGAGCGCTTAGCTACTATTTTGCACTTCATGAATTTCGGAGCTAGTTTTTTCGCGAAGCGAGCATCCTTATCACTTTGGAAATAGCACCGTTTCCATACTATGTCTCCTACGTTAAAATCTACGGGTTTTCTGCGTAAGTTATAACGACGCGTGCTTTTGACATGACTGTTATATAGAGACAGTTGCACTTTATCAAATATTTTAGCCAAGCAACCGAGGTTTTCCGCGTATTCATCGCGTGGTGAGAGCACCAGATCACTTGGGTCTACATCTGTAGAATAATGCGACCCGCATGGTACAAGTTCCCTACCGTACACTAGAAACGCCGGTGTAAATTTGGTTACCTCGTTAACGGCACTATTCATCGCAAACTGTATCTTTGGTAAATTTACATCCCAAGTTCTGTGGTCATCTTCTACAAAAGTTGATATGGAGGTGATTAATGTTCTATTATAACGTTCCACGGAGTTTACTTGTGGCGTATATTTAGGCGTGAATTGTACATTTGGAATTTTATAATATTCGTATAGTTTAGTTAATTCGCGACTAATAAATTGCACTCCATTATCCTGCAAAACCACCTGTGGGATGCCATGCACAAGGAAAACACCTTCCTCTAAACATTTGGCGACATTTACTGCCGTAGCCCTCCTAAGAGGAAAAAGTAAACAATATTTAGAAAAGCAACAACAAACTACTAATATGTAAGCGTTCTGTTTACGGGAAACTGGTAAAGGACCTACAAGATCTATGGAGATCATTTGAAATGGTCTGCTACACTCCTTAGGCCTACCTAATGGACCAAGGGTAGTATGGGTAGGAGATTTATATGCAGTACACGTATCACAAGCGGTCACAAATTTAGCAGTATCGGTGTACATACCGGGCCAATAATAGCGTAACTTAAGTCTTTGGTAAGTTTTAAAAATTCCCATGTGTCCTGCAGTGGGGTCGGAATGGTTGTTTTTAAGTATCGTTTCCCGATGTTCTTTAGGAACTACCTCCTTCCACTCGAATTCCGATGTAAGGGGGCTGTTACCCTTCGAGAAACGATACAATTTCCCATTCGTTACCATGTAGTTCGGGAAACTAGTAGGCGAACTTACGCAACCGTTGAGGATGTTAAGATACCAGTCGTCCTTGGTAATGTAATTGTGATCGCTTGTGGCACTAATTTCTGCTACTGGTACTGCTCTAGATAATGCATCTGGAATAATATTATCTTTACCTTTACGGTGTTTAATAACAAAATTAAAGGCAGAAAGCCTAAGACCCCAGCGGGCGAGTCGACCCGTAGGATTGGACAAAGTTAAAAACCATTTTAATGCTGAATGGTCAGTGTAAACCGTAAAACACTTGCCATTCTCTAAATAACAGCGCCAGTGTTCGAGAGCGTCTAGCACAGCCAGAGTCTCTCTCTCTGTAACGCTATAGTTACGTTCAGGACCCGTTAAAGATCGGCTCCTGAAAGCTATAGGGCGGTCAACGCCATCAATATTTTGGGTGAGCATAGCGCCTAACCCGAAATTACTGGCGTCTGTGTGAACTTCGAAGGGAAGGTCGAAATTAGGGCAGCATAAGACCGGTGCTGAAACCAAACAAGACTTAAGTGTCGTGAAGGCCGCTTCTGCTTCCGCTGACCAACTGAAGGGAGGAGCACACTTCTTGGTTGATATGAGAGAATTCAGAGGACCCGCAATGGTACTGAAATTGGGTATGAAACGTCTGTACCAAGACGCGGTTCCTAGGAATCTCTTCACATCTTTTTTCGAGGTTGGTGTTGGGAAATTGAGAATGGCTTCCACCTTCAGCGGATCTGTGCGGAGACCCTCAGCGTCTACCACATAGCCTAAATACTTTAAACTATCCCTAAAAAGTTGACATTTTTCGAAGTTGACTGATAAATTGGCTTTTTTGAGTTTTTCCAAAACGCGCAACAGCAGGGACACGTGATCCTGGAACGATTCGCTCACTATAATGACGTCATCTAAATAGCAGAAGACTTTGTGCTCGAACTCCGGTCCAAACAAGGTATCGACTAATCTTTGCTGTGTAGCTGGCGCGTTGGTCAAACCAAAGGCCATTACATTAAAAACGAAAGTTCCACGACCCGGAACGTAAAAACTAGTCTTCTCTCTGTCCTTCTCATCCAAAGGAATCTGCCAAAAAGATTTTGACAGATCGATCGAAGACAGGAAGCGCGCGTCCCTAAGGTTGTCTAAGATCTCTGATATATACGGTAGACTATAGGCGTCTTTTTTAGTGACGGAGTTAAGTTTCCTACTGTCTAGGCATACTCGATGTTTACCACCTTTTTTTTCAACTACTATGACAGGGGAAGACCACGGACTCTCGCCTGGCGAAATTACACCGAGTTTCAGCATTTCGTCTACCTGCTCCGATACGATTCTTTGTTTTTCCGGCGACAACCTATACGAGCGCTGCCTAATAGGAAGTGCATCTCCTGTATCGATCCTATGGGTAATCAATGATGTTCTACCTAAACCAATACGTTCAAAAGAGATATTTTTAAATTGTTCAATTACGCTATCCGCGATTATTTTTTGTGAAGGCTCTAATGTGTCATAAGAATGAAGACCTAGTGAGGAAGGAGAAGACATTGTAACATTATAAACTTTTGGGTCTGTGTTACTGATAAAATCTAAGTTAGGTAAATATTTAGGACAAATATTAAATTTTTTCCAAAAATCAATGCCGAGAATTAAAAACGAATCTATTTCTGGTATTACATGAATATTTAAAAATTCAACTGTATTTTCGAAAACTATAGGTAACAAAATATTTCCAATAGAATGATAAGACTGACCGCCTGCAGTCGTAACAGATAATATATCGGCAGTGTTCAAAATGAATCCTGCTTTTAAAAGTGGTAAATGGGAATTATTCCCTAGAATGGTAATAGCAGAACCGGAATCTAAGAGACCTAAATATTTTAAATTAGGATGATTAAAAACTGAGACCGTAACATAAGGACGAGGATCGTTAGGAGGTAATTTATTAAAAATAGTAGCGACTTTGAATGAACGGAAGAAATTTTTTATAGTTGCTAGCCAGTTGGCCCAGTCCTCCTGGTCGAAGTTAGACTGACTGCAACTTTCCCTAACTAGTTTTTTGGATTGGAATTAATTTTATTATTATTATTTAGATTATTAGTCTGAGGGACTTTAGAAGGCGGACTATACTTGTCTTTACATCTAGGGCAATCTGTAACTTTATAACCGCGTTCGCCGCATCTATAGCACTGAAAAGGACTCACGAACGGTTTTTTATTGGAATTGCACCTAGGGCAAGTAAGAGTAGTGTGATCCTGAAGGCCACATTTAAAACAAAATTTTTTATTTGAGTTAATAGAGGCTAACCTATTTACATTAAATTTACTTTTATTTTTAATGGAAAGATAATTAAATTCTGGTGCTAATGAACAACCAGGGTTACAAGAAGGTTCTTTAAAGTTAGAATACCTAGCGTTAATTCTCTCATAGTTCCTACAGACTTCTCGCAATTCAGAAATTGTAGTAATATTTGGATTCGTGGCTAAAACTCCCGCGTAACACGGCCTAATATTATGGAGAATTATCTCTAATTTTTCCGCCTCTGGCACCGGTCCCGAAAGACGCGAAAACATACCATGCATAATCGCTAAATATATTGTGATGCTTTCCTCTTCGCCTTGGCTACGCGAACGGATTTCGTTCATCATTTTATAATCATAATCAAAAATGTCGAAGTCCGTTCTCAGCAACGCTAACAGTTCATGCCATGAACCTACGCTATCCCTTACACTTCTGAGCCAATGCAAGGCATCCCCGGTGAAAATTTCTGGCGCTAAACGCAACATACGCTCGTCCGAAATATTACGTGCTAACTTGAGTTCTTCCAAGCGAGCAATAAAAGCGCGTACGCAGGACTTGCCGTCATATTTAGTTTTTAGGATTTCTGAAAGCGAATTCCTATCGCAAATTACTTCCGTATTTGTGTACGTTATTTCTCTTTTCTCGATCGAACTATTCGGTACATTTGAACTTTCCTGAACAGACGTTATTTCTACTAACGGTTTATTTTTAATTGGGATTTTATTGAATCTAGCCTGGAGATCGTTGTATTGTTCGATAATATCATCAAAAAGTGTTAATACATTTTCGTCTGTAGGTTTTTCTATTCTTTTTAACCGAAAATAAACATGATTAATTAAAGAACGAGTACGATCTAAAACTGGTTTGTTATCCGGATTAATGTCCAAAGCATCTAAATTAGTTATAATTTTGCTAAGAGTTGCGTTAATTTCTCTAAGGTCTGTTTCAATGTCATAGCAAGAGTCATAAATCGCGTCCGCAGGATATTCAGAAACAATTTTATTAATTTGTAACCTAAGATCCTCAACCCTTTCTTTAGGTTCTAAACCGCGTATGGCTACTTCATACATGAGTTCCGGTTTAGTTAAGTGTAAATATTTAATGGTACGGTCCATTTTAAAATGTAATATTTTTTAATGTAATTAACTAAAAAAATAAAATATTTTAAAACAATATGTAACGAAATGTGACACGATGTGAGCAAGGTTAAAAAAAAAATAATAATAATAAATATATGAAGAATGAAGTAAAATAATGTACGTAACCACTATTATCTTTTCAGAGCACAAAAAGAAATAAAAAAAATTAATAATAAAAAACACAAAAGAATAAATGTTTTGCAACAATAAAAAAATAATTAATGCAACAATTGCAGCAAAAAAGAAAAATTAAAATCTCTGAAAAGAACGTTAATTACGCACAACACAAATGCAAATATAAAATGCTAGAAAAAAAACACAAAATATAAATACACAAAAATCAGTATGCACAGAAAAAAAAAAATTGAAAAGAAATTGTCACTAAAATATTGCAAAGAAAAAAAAAATAAAAAAATCAGTCCACTGTGCAGACTATGCCTGTGCGTGGGTAATCCGAGATGGTATTGGATAACCCTGTGGAGCCAGAAAACAATAATCGGCTACCCGTTCTTCTTTAAGGAGAACCGGGTCAGTGGTACTACCCCGTTCAGCCTCCGTCCACAAAAGGCTTACCACTTGGAGCTGAAAAATACCGACACCACAATAATACACAAAACAAAAAACTTCCCTGTGCTTTGCCTTTAATATTTGGGCGCCACTGTTACGTAGACAGTACGTTGATCGTTACTGTTACGTTCGCCTGACGGCTAGGTACAAGAATAAAAACAACAAGTAAAATTACAAGATGTTTATTGGACCGAAAATAAAAACATATACGTTAACCCGGCAGGAATTAAATTTCCACTAATAAAATTAAAACTCTAAAGTCTCTAAAATTGCACTAGAACCAATATCTAAGGTCTCTAAAACTAAGACAAAACACACGGGTGTGGATTCGCGGCACAGGGAAGTTATCTGGTCGGAACAATAAAATGGTGCAGGGCTTATCTTTTGGCCGTCCGATTCCTTGACGCTTGGGGGTCTTCGGTTGTGCCTTCAGCCAACACTCGGTTACTTGAAGGGCACCGGTGGCTCGGGTGTTACAGTGCCGCCTGAAGCGTCGCCGCTTGTACAGTCAATCTGTACGATGCACGGTGGAGTCCCAACGTGAACGGTGAAACGGGGAACTCCCAAGCGGGCACGGTGTAGTCCCAACAATGAATTCCACGGGGAACGGTGAACCCCTAGCGGTGCAACCCTAGCGGTGCAATCCTAGCGGTGAACCCCCAATCCTGGAACGCGTCGAAACATCTTCTGTAGCGCGAAAGATCCGATGCCCTGGCACTAGTGTGACCAGATATGGGCGTCGGTATCTTTCGCAAAACAATTAAATATTATGCGGAATGGAGTGGTGAAATGCATTTCTGGTTGAAATGTAATTTAAAGAAAATTAAATATTTAAATGAAATATTTTTACCCAACCCAGAATCAAATCCCCAATGTTTTATATGCCGGAATCACCATTCCACAACGCCATGCAGAACAAAGAAAATATTACATATTACATTAACAATTATAATAAAACATATTGAAGGAACAAAGACTTTTAATATTTGTTTCCCCGGTACTTTCCCTTATAATAACCAAAACTAAATATATCTCTCAGCTATGTGATGAACTAATAGAATAAAGAATAATTTATGTAAGCAACTACATTACAGTTGGCTTTAACACTTAAAGGAAATTAAGACATTCTTATACAACAATGCACTCATACAAGACTATAAGTTTAATTTACAATGACAAACTTGTAAACAATTTTTACTCTGGAAAATTCTATTAGACTACTAATTATGAAAAACACAATGCTTATTACTTGCAAGTATGAACTGATATTATGGAGTTTAAACTATCTGGACATTTTAAAATAACAATTACTCATTAAAATATAGGTTAAGATTTCTGGCATAGACTACACAATGGAATTAGTTATTGAGACTATATTTCACCTGATTCTTGTGATGGCTAAAACTGATTGGGCTAAAATATTAAGATATAGGAATTTTATAAGGAAAATACCGTGTCAAAACATATATAAAAGTTATTGGAATGAATAGATAAATGAGGTTATAATTGATTGACATTAAAACATCCTGTCACATTCACTACCTAGAAGAAATGAAATTAAGAAATAAAATAGCCATAGCGACGTTAATAATACTATAAAAAGATTGAGATATTACTTGCTAGACTGTAATTGGATTACCTAACATGAAAATTAATTAATTTGGATAATTGTATGAACTTACCAGGGGGTTAAAATCCGGTTTTTTAAAAAGAACTACTCTAAACACTGGGAACAGCAATTTCGTACGTAGCACAGAACTCTTGCTCACAAATCACACGCGTGTCACTTCACCAACAATCAAAATGATCCGATTCCCTCGCCCATACTTAAATATATACCAACAAATGACCTACGGCGGTCGCGACGCGATCTAGAATCACGTTCCAATCCATTTCTTCTATCCGCCAACAAAACAAGTGCGACAGAGATACGGAATAAAAAACACTAATGCTTCCGAGCGAGAAGGAGCAACTCTCGAAAAGACTGGAATGTCGAGATAATAAAGTTCGATGATTCGGTTTCTGGAATTTTTTTTCTGTGAGCGCGAATACTAGTTGCGTCGCGCGGGTTCCGTACGATAATAAAAATATTTATTGTAGTTATTTGTTCGTAAATTTTTTATTTTACAATTTTAATGAATTTACGTTGTTACAACGTAACATATCGTGTGTTCAAAATCTGGCGCACCTACGGTGCGTTTTCTTCGAGTACTCATGAAATTTTCTAGTTCACGACCTAGCTTTGGAGTTTTAAATTGAATTGCGTTATGAAATATCGTTTAAACTACATAATAGGCGCATTTGAATAAATATCCATAACGTGTGTTAAGTGTACGAATGATTATTTTCCGTTATTTTCTGTCCTTATCGGCGGCACGCTAGCTAGATGTCTTGTTATATTCTGTCTACGATGTCTGTATTATATTCTGTCTACGGTCCATATACAGGACAGGCGCAGTGTTGCCAACTCAATTTTTAAAAGAAAGCTAGATCAGCAGATAAAAATAGCTAAATGTTTGAAAAAAATAAAGCCAACAGTTTTTGATGGGTTTTTTAACCGACTTCAAAAAAGGAGGAGGTTGTCAATTCATCTGTATATTCTTTTTCTATGTATGTTCGCGCATAACTCTGGCAATTATAAACCGATTTGAAAAAAACTTTCTTCCATTCATTCTTCAATTCATTAATTTGTTTCCATAATTGGGTTCCATAAAGAAATTATCGCTTACGAATAAGTAGTTCTTGTAAAAAACATGAACCATGAGGACCATGAACTTAGAGGAGATACCACTGGAGATAGTATGATGCGCTAACCCCTCTGCCAAATTTTGTTCATATGGTCAGGTCATTCTTTATTTGTGTGCGTATCTTTTTGAATGTGTTGCGAGTTTATTATAGTGTGGGTATGCGTGAAATTGTATCTGTGTGTGTTTACTTCGCCTCCCGCACCCCGCAAAAGGGCCACGAAAAATTTGTTCGGGGAATCGACGCGATACTAGCTCCATTCTAATTACTCTGAGACCATGAACGATGTGGAGGAATTTATCTGGTAAAAACCATAAAACAGATGTTCTCTATTACATTACTCTGACAATTATGAACCGATTTCGATGATTCTTTTTTTATTCGAGAGAGTAAAATACTATGATGATTGCATGCAAATTTCATTACGACCGGATAAATTTCATTTATGTAAAACTATGGAAACGATAATGCGACCACCTAGATCATTTTACCGTCTGCAATGGTTCAATCTTTATGTATGAAAATATCACTAAAAAGTAAAGTACAAAATATACACAGCAGGTACGCTAACACCAACTTCTATAATATTTATTTTATACTTTTCAGTGTTATAGAAGTCGGTTCAATTTTTTTTAATATATTATAATCAGTTAAACTTTCTGGTTTCAGGAAGTTTAGGTTCAGAAAACCATTCTGGTCTGAAGTTTTGTGTGAAGGGCGTATTTTGCGCCAGTGCAATAAAAAAATAACTCACTGGCCAAAAAACATTCACATCAAACGTTTTATGTAATGATTGTATCTTTTTTTAATACTTTATACGTGTAGATATAAAAAAGCTAAAAATTGTAGATAAAAATAGCTTAATAGCTAGATCGAATTATTTGTAGCTGATGAAGTTGATTTATAGCTAAATCTAGCTATAAAAACACTGAATTGGCAACACTGCAGGCGAAGGAAAGGAATTTCTCCATACCTATATGTGACAGACAGTGACAGACTGACACATGACTGACAGACAACCACAGAGTACATTATGTGACAGTGACAACTGTCAAACAAAGTGAGTGGAGAGGACAGTACAGTAAGGGACAGACCACGGACCATCCACGGACCCACGGACAGACAGAGCTTGGACTTGTGGCTTGGAAGTTGGAGCTGGTCAGCTGAGGCTTCATGAGGCTTGGAGGAAGGGAAGGACCATAGATATAGGATTTTTCACTACGGGAAAGGACTAAAGCTAAAGATGCAGGGGCCCCCGGCCCAATAAATAACACTATACAGCCAGAACAATGATAGTATTTATAAATAATATCATTGAGCCAGAACCACTACACTACGGCGGCGGCCAGCACCACGCCAGCACGCAAGTCAGTGACGCAATAGTAAACAGTGTAGTGTTCTGTCAACTTCTGTCTGCTGTGCTGTGTGGGCATTATAAGCTTCATGTTGGGCATGGACTTTGGATTGAAGGTTGAAGGAAGGCATGGGCGCAGAAACAGAGAGTATTTTTTATATTGTAGGATTGGACCATAGAGTAAAACAGGGTAGCAAACTTAGAGGAAGAAAACAATAGAGGGCTGGACACTTTCTTTCTCATTCACGCAAGAAAAGAATGCGTTTATGTAGGTTACGTGTGATAGAAAGAAACAGTGTATATGATTTTTTGTCCCTCAGCATGTGTTCGATTTTTCCGCGCCCTGGGTGCGAAACAAATTTGACGTTTCCTCCCACTTTGCTCCGTGACAATTTTATCGTGGATTTAATATTATATAAATAACTTAAAATTCAATAAAAAACTAACTGTGACATTACTGTGTGTTGTGGAAATCCTATAAGAATCGTGCAGTGCAGTATTATAGGCTGTAAAAGTGACAGTGAACGTAAAATTAGTGGAGTATCGTTTCACAGGTAAACGTGAATTATTATGGCCAATTTAGAGATTATATTTAGAAACTAATACATGTAAACGACTTATTTAGATCTTATTGCTCTAAATTAGTTACTATTTTACTTGAAAGTTACGTGTATGATCGATAAATTCTTGTTTTTCATCCATAACCTAAAATTTTCAGTTTATTGATCGCCATTATCAGTGTTGCCAGTGTATAAAAGAGAGACTACCATAAATAAGTGGTAAATTATTATTAAGTGCATCATACACTATCCCACATGCTGGGTGCATCGAATAATTTCTCAGATTTCCCGAATTAATTTTTATGATTTCCTGAAAATATGGATATTTGTATACTGTGGATAGCAGCAACAAAAAGAATTAATTAGGTTGCTAAAAGTTATTCCCGAATGCTTAAATATTCAGAAATAACGTAAGTGCTCAAGTAATTCGTCCAAGGCTGCGCAGGACGTATTCATTCGTTATTTATAGGCACAATGGTCATTGTACATTTAATCGTGCTTTTACTATATGCATGTTGTTTAAATATATGTATGTATGTTGTAGGTTACAATTTATTGGTAAATTTGTCTGAATTATAAATAAATAGTACCGACGTTGAATAGTTTGTTTCATTTTCCCCCCTATTATGTACCTATCTCGTTTGACAACTAAAGTGATGATCAATAAAGCAAAGTGACTATTAAATAACTATCAAATGATTCATTTGGTATTGCCTAACTTGAATCACCAATAAATACCAAACACACTTTCAGTAGACATCAAAGTTTGGTGGACAACTGAAGCTTGATAGTCACTTTGCTTTATTGATCATCACTTTTTTTTTTTTAGGAATAGTACTGTTTCACCGGACAAGAGGGCGAGCGCTTAAAGCGCTCCAGCCAGAAAGGTTTGGGTAGCGACTAGCACAAGGGCACCTCAGGGAGGCACGGCCTCGGCTTGGGCTGCCGCTTAGAGAAAATGAGTTTACCACCGGTTCACAACGCGCCCCCGCTGAGAAGAACCGGCAAGAAACTCAGCGAGGGGATGCATGTCGAGGTCGCATGCGTACGGATCCCTTCGGCCTCGCCGGCGAGACCGGTGTTTGTGTGTTGATGTGTTTACGACTCTTGACATCGTTGTCGGTGTTGTGTCATGGTCCAGGAGGACGGACATCGGGTCGGGTGGGTTGAGCAGTACATGCCGCGGACGGCGGCGATGTACGGCTGTTCGACGATCTGAGGGACCTGGCCGCTGCCCAATAGGACACGGATTCGATTCCGAAGGATTCCGAACAATTGTCTGGGTGTTATTTATCTATTTAAATATGTATAAATACATACAAATACAGTTTACAAGTATTTGTAATCATTTATCTGGTTACCTTACTAAAGGATCTGCGTAGATTGAGATCAGTTGGTCATTGGTCAAGCGTAGATTGTCCCAAGATACTAGTACTATAGATTTGTATATTGGAGAAATTTACTAAAACTTACCCGGTAAATGGCCATAGTATGTATTATATTAAGTTATAAGAAAGCCAATTTTTGCCTACCTCTCTGGGAAATAGCATATTATTGTTTTTATCTCTTAACTTTTTTGTATAAGGCTAATAATTATCTACAGCTCTTAGCCACTTTAATCACCACGTGATATCACCCAGGTGAACAATGTGGAATAGACCTTAGCTACAGCATATATGATATTAAGTGTACATTCACTTTGTAGCCTCCGTCGTGGGTTCGAATCCTGCGAAGGGCAACAAATTTGAGTAGTTGTTCCTTACTGGCTAGGACAATGCAGGCCGATGACCTGATTGTCTGTAAAGTAAGATGATCCATGTGTCGGGATTTGCGATAGGACGTATGCCCGACTCCTGTCCGTCAAATTAAAACACCGAGCTTTGGTAATAAACACTTATAATCAAATTGAGAGAGAACAACTTATAATACAGTGGAGTAATCGTAATAATTAAAACATGTCTCTATCATAGATACTAGCGCGCTGTCATCTTTTTGACAACCCCTTTGGCGTTCCGAAACCGTGATCCGAGATACGCCACACATGCGTCGGATGGGCATGTAAAAAGTCGGTCCTGCGCTTAACTTCTCCCCAGTCGTGTCGGTCTTCCGTCCCATCGGATTATGAGAGGTACCTATTATATAAAGGAAGAGAGAGTGCACTTGTGTCTACGCAAGCACTTGTGCACTATAATATCTCTTGCGTACATGGCTGATCTTGTGAAAGATTGGCCGCTGTGGTCGTTTCGGCTAGGAGGACATTATTATAACAATCACTTTCGTACTTTTTGCAGACTGTCATATATTAAGACGATATAATGTAAGAAAAGTAAATGTTGTGTCAAAAAAGTGGTTTTTGGTTAGAAAAGAAAATATAATTTACAACAACCTCCGTATTTGCTTTACACAAAGGGTAAAATTTCCCTTACGTGGCAACTCTAAATTTAGTATGTACTTATTTTTCTGTCCTTATCGGCGGCACGCTTGGTATATGTCTGTATTATATTCTGTCTACGGTAGCAAACAATCAATCATCCAAAAAAAAATCCTCTAAACTTTCTCTATTCCATCCTCCAATTCTATAGTCAGAGTTTTTGTTCAGTTATCAAATCTAACTGCCGCAAAAGTTAAATTTCAGTTATCAACCTAACTAGATTTTGAAATTGTATCAATTGGTCTAGTGGTTAGACCAAACGTAGTGAAAAAAATCTTAAATCTATGGGTTAGACACCCTGGCTGCTACCCGATGGGTCGTGCGTGGCCACGAACCATCGACCCACGGGTGGGTTCAATTCCCACCAAGTGTCTGGGTGTTGTTTATCTATTTACAAAAAAAGATCAACTGCTGGAAATAAGATATAAACAGCAGTTGACTCTGGCAGGTGTAGATATGTGGAAAGATTTCTGGTTTTTTTTTTCGAGTGAGCATTTGGAGGACTGAACACTGGGATATTGCAAAAGGCTGGTGTCACTTGCCATAATTAGTTATATTTTGGCAAGCGGTGACTTGCCAGCTTGCCACCCACTATATAGATGGGCTCTCCATATAGCCGTCAGAAGACGACGGAACGGAATGCAACACCGGTGTGAATGGCTCAGGGGTGTCGAGAGGTGTGCTGCGCTTTCTCCGTAGTTACTCGCGGCGATAAGCCCTGTAACACTTCCACCCATGAAGCATAGCTCTAACAACACCTCTCTGGACGGCCAATTAAGGCAAGCCAGAGCTGAGAGTCCTGCGGGCCCCCTTAGGTTTCTATTCGGCCAACGAAGACAAGCTGAAGTGGGGGCCCTGACCAACTCCCTGGAGCACTCGGGGCCGTGGTCTCGTCGTTACACACCAACAACTCGCCATAAGCTACCCTGCGGGCGATTATTATTAATTAGACTCTGTTCGTGAGTAGAGCTAATAGATTGTCAATATTAGAACTTGAGCAAAAACGGATTCGATGGTCAATCATAGCAAGTAATCAGATACAAAAATTGCCTATTGAATATTAACGCTAATTGGCGTTTGTGGGTGCGGCAGCAAATAATAATGATTTCTATATTGTTTTTTTTCGATGGACACCATTTTGCAATTTATAATCATAGATAATTGTAGATTTTTACCTCATATTTTTACTCTGAGCTTTAACCTGAGATTTATAGTTAGTGATAGATAGAATGATAAATAGTCTCACTCTTTCTTATGTAACTTTCGTAAGAGCAAAAAAGTAAAATGTATAATTCACTGACTGACTTTCTCTTGAGTTTCATACGTCGGTGAACCTATGTAATGTATACGGACATTTTTTTTTATACGAATGATTTGTAAACATGGATGCCAAGTGTTATGCTGTTCTGAAAAGTAATTTCATCGTTTGACTTTGTATTTATTGTGTTACGAAGTTATTTGATGTGGTTAGTAAAGTAACAGTGTTTTATATCATAAAATATTTATTAATCGGTGTAACCTAATAGATATATTGTTAGATGTCCATCAATAGAATGTAAACGTATGCACTTATTTGGCGCCAATGTCCTAAAAGACCGTTATGCCTATCAATTACGATTGATATCATGCGTAAAAGTTAGTTATTTTTCCTTCGGTAAAACAGATTTTAAGTGATATTCAGAGAATGATTCCAATCGGCATCGCTGAGTTTCAGCGTGATAAAAGTGGTCCTACGACCTACCTGCCAGAGCCGTCAGTTCTGTCATTTCAAGAAATTATGTCGAGTGGAAATATATTATTTCTAGTTACCAATCGCTTCACGAACATAACTTTATTGTTATTCGTTTCAATATTTCAGATTACTAAAATGTTTTACATTTCCCGTGACTGAAATGAAGACAATCGTACTGTCGTATTTGGAAACATCTTGACCAACCTTGAAGTAAGTACCTACTTGAACCATTTAATTCACCAATACAGCGTCATTGAAGACCAAATACTTAATTCTTTGTACATTTAGTGAATACCAATATAGATTATAATGTTAGGTGCTATCAATATTTTGAGTTCTATGTTATAATTGCTAGTTTCGTATTACTGTAATTTATTCAAGTTCAAGGCAGACAGCTTAGATTACTTCTATATTGTTTACATTTTTATTTGATTGCAGTAAATTGGCTTTAATGTTGATACAGTAATAAGGCCCATTCTATGTCAGATACCAGTCTATATCAATAATGTTATATTGACTTGGACAAACAAATAATTGTTATTGTTTTTTTTTAAAAGGTAATTTATGTTTTTCAGAAATGGGCACAGAGTTGCCAAAAACTCATGATTCAAGTGGTAATTCAGACACCAATAGTGATTCCGAGGTTTGTATCTTTATTTTATACAGAATATAAATGAGTTTTGAGCCACACTCCAGTCTGACTGATTTATGATCCATTTGCTAAAAGTATAAAAGCAAACATTGTGTTGCAACACAGGCATGCCTCAGAATTTATTGGAAATGTTTCTCAGATCTTCCAATTTATACTATTATGGTGGATAATGATTGAAGTTAATGTGTGATCTTGACTCAAAATCTTTGGATTGATTCAGTCATTCAATCCACATGGTCATCTGATCCCAAACTAGGCAGAGCCTGTACTATGGTAACCAGATGACTGATACAAGTTCTTAAATACTTGTTTTTGTGAATACATACACATATAGTTAAATAACAACACCCAGGCACAAGGTGGGAATCAAACTCACAACTGATTGGATAGTGTTATTAATTTAGGTTGTAAATTCAGCAATATGCAACTATGCAAATAAATAAGCAATATGCAACTTTGTGCAGCAGTGATGGAGAACGGCTGTCTAAAGATAATGTATAGTTTGATTAAAACTTAAAGGTGGCTCTGTGAAGTTTGTGCACTACATTCTCACGCATGTACAGTCAAGTTGACAATTAACAACCTCGGCATTACCCCGCTGATACCTTAAATTGGTTACTAAACTTAAAGGCGGCCGTGAAGTAAGGCTCAAGTCGCTGTGGACTTGAGCCTTACTTCATGGCCGCCTTTAAGTTTGCATCATACTGTACCATAATCTGCAAAATCAAATTACACCTGAATATTTTTAGGTGGTATTTTTGCAAATTTGAAAAGCAAATGAAACAAAAATGACATCAGCAATAATTTAAACGCAATGAACCAAATACTTTAAGCTGCGAGTTTTCAAAATATTAGGCTCAGTGTGTACACATGATACTCTTGAGTCCATTTTTATTTTTTGTCTGAAAATTAGAACATTTGTATTACATAATGCATACAAATGTACTTTACCAAGGTAACTAAAATATTTCACTGGTCTTCACTGGCCCTAATGGGTATATTACTTCAGATTTAGGTTATATTCGTTAGACAGAGGAGCATGTGAAGGTGGATATTATTGGTATCTACTGTTTCCATAAGAACCTTGGTGTGATGATCAGTTAGTGTTATATCAATTGATTACTACCAAACTAAAACATACTTTGTAGTTGCAAGTTAACAGCTATATATACATAGTATGTATGTCTTCTGAATTAACCTGTTTTTAATTTGACATTACAGAACAGCACTTCCAGTGGTTCATCAAGAAGTGAATGGGAGTGTTCAGAGGCCAAGGATAATGCAACACGTAAACCACATTTCTCAGTCACTTCATGTGACACAGGCTTAAAGCTCAAAATTGCTGCAATTCCACACAGAAAGGTATCACCTAAGAGAACCGCAAAACCGTCAGTTAAAAAGAAACCAACTAATAAACAAACCAAGGATAAAACACCAGTGAAGAAGAACACCCAGCTTTCAGACACTAGCTCTAGTTCGGAGTCTTGCAGCAAATGTTCTACAGATTCATCTAGTGATGATGATTTACCTCTCAAAGCAGTTTCTAAAGCACTTCCATCTAAATGTAATAAACCAACTGCTAAAACAAAGAATACTATTAAAAGTGACAGCGATGAAGAAAAGAAATTAAGTGATGTTAAAGACAATGCGAGAAATAATAATAATAATAAGGACAAGCAAAGTGTTAAGACTAATACTAATGTGAAAAAGACTAAAAGTGATGAGATTACGCAGGATGCAACTGTGAAGAGAGGGAGAGGGCGACCAAGAACCAAGGTAAGTGGAGTATAGTAATTATAACTATTATAACAGGTGCTGTTTGTGGAGGACTGAATGAACTAGTATCTCTTTGATCTTTTTCTTCTCCTATAATTAAACCTTTCTATTGTCAGTCTGCTAGCACACAGGTGCTTATTAAATTTTGTGTCTTTTTTGTCATTTTTGATGAAAATGAATGATATAGTAGTCACACGTTGAAATTTTAATGACCTATTTCGACCCTCGTTATAAAAAAGTAAAAGAAAAAAAAAAACTTCATTTGCGATGAGGTTGGGTAAGAAAGATCTAAAACTCCATTCACAAATTACAAGTTTCAAATCGATAGCGTCAGCGGTTCCTGAAATATATACAGTGACAGACAGACAGATGAAGTCAGACCATAAGGGTTCTTTTTTACCTTGTAGGTATGGAACTCCAATAATATACTGAAAACCGTCTGGTTGGATCCATCTCTGTTACACCAGATTTAGTTTTAGGCCAGTAAGAACATACCAACACATAGAGTAAAATACACTATGCTGAGATATCAAGAATACTTAGAAAGAAACAATAATGCACCTCAGCCTTCATTGACATACAACACGCATTTGATAGAGTTTAGCATAGAGGGATCTTGTTCAAGATTATACTGTAGAGACCACACTGCAACTATAACTTGCTAGAAAATCCTACCTATCAGAACGGTGCTTCCAGGTAAAAAAAGATGATGCAACCACTTGTTTCCACGGTATACGGCTGGAGTTCCACATGGATCAGTTTTAGGACCGGTTTTATTTGTATACAATATTTACGGCACACCTATTGCAAACGCCAAGCACCATTTTGTCACAGACAGTTCTTTATGAAAAGTGTGCATGTTGGAGCTGGAAACGGCTTTCCACGTGCTACTGAGATTTACTTTGTTAACCCAGGTACTATTCGAGAGACTGTCAGCAGTATTAAGAACTTCTAGACTTTCTTGAGGAATTAGAATAGCTTGACTAAATCTAATCCCACCGATATGCAAATTACGCGCTTTGACACTGCGGAACCGTCAATTACAAACGTCAATTATAGTTAATGATAATAAATCCGTTTTTTGAAATCGTCGGGTTTTTGTCGACACTCGAAGCCAATTAATACTTAATATGCAGATAGTGAGTAGAAATATCAATTATCTTGTATTATATAATAATCGAAAACAATCATTAACTGTTACGAAAGTTGAAATAAATAGATTTCAAAAAGTGACTTAATTGGCATTTGTGAGTGCGGCAGGTAGAGTTGCGGAAACCAGCCCGTTACACCACTACCAATAACAAAATACTGCAGACGCCTGGGATGTACAATTGCCAATTACGCTGATGACACAACAGTGCTTGCAAGTAACCATTGTCGAAAATTGATTCGATGTCATCCAGCTTTGGCTAGGTAAAACCCAGCACCATGATATAACATATCTCGACTTTTAAAATACCTATCAAATGCCAGGGTGCCTTAAATTTACCCAAATCCATGAAAATCTGAATGTGTGCACAATCAAACTACAAAACCAGATTTGAAAAAAAATTTTAACCTTCTGTGTCGCTCAGAATCCTAGACTGGTAGTCCGATTTAAGGGATACTACATCTTATAACTGCATAGTGTAGAGTTACAGTACTAAATAGGTGTTTCTAATGGGAAACTTCATCAAAACTGCTCAAAGTGAAAAACTGATTGCAAGATTCATAAAAAACAACTATTTTTAAAGAAATAAAAATAGAATTCAAAGATGATCTAAACATCATCAAATAACAACAATAATATTGAGGTAGGTTTCAGTTGGTGCAGGTGTTATTTAACATGCTATGCTTAGCACCAGCTAAAAACCGTCATAGACTAGCATGATCTTTTGAATGAATAAAATATTTTCTGAAAAATAAAAACTGACTTCAAAGAAGATGATCTAAAAAGCATTAAATAACGAAAATATATTGAAGTCGGTGCTAAGGATAGCGGTATGGCGTGTTAGCCGATATCAGCTCCAACTGGCACCGACTTCAATGTTTTTTCGTTATTTCATCATCATCACCAGCCGGAAGACGTCCACTGCTGAACATAGGCCCCCCCCAAACGCCACAATGAACGACAATTGGCTATTTGCGTCCACCAGTTACCTGCGACGCGCACAATGCCGTCTGTCCACCTAGTGGGAGGCCTACCTACGCTACCTTCCGGTTCGTGGTCGCCACTCGAGAACATTTTTTCCCCAATGGTTATCGGTTCGCTGAGCGATGTGGCTTGCCCATTGCCACTTCAACTTGCAGATTTTAAGAGCTATGTCAGTGACGTTGGTTCTTCCGCGAATCTCCTCATTCCGGATTCTGTCGCGCAAAGAAACTCCGAGCATAGCTCTCTCCATAGCTCGTTGTGTGACTGAGCTTATCCAAAAGGCCAGCAGTTAGGGACCACGTCTCAGTACCATATGTCATCACTGGCAACACACACTAGTTAAAAACCTTCGTCTTCAGGCACTGCGGTATTTCGGACGAGATTTCGCGTAGTTTCCCGAACGCTGCCCATCCGAGTTGGATTCTTCGGGCGACCTCTTTGTCGAAGTTGGTTGGTATACGTAGTGGTCAACAACTTCGAGTGTATCGTTCCCAACAACTACCGGTACGGGTGCAACGTGGACATTAGACATGATCTTCGTCTTGTCCATGTTCATTTTAAGACCCACCTGTTGGGAAACGCTACTGAGGTTGCTGAGCATCGTATTGAGATCCTCCAGCTACTCTGCCATAGTGATTATATCATCGGCAACACTAAGGTGAGTGATGTATTCGCCATTGATATTGATGCCGAATCCGTTCCAGTCCAAGAGCTTGAAAACGTCCTCCAATGTGTCTGTGAACAGTTTCGGAGAAATAACGTCTCCCTGTCTCACACCTCGCAGCAATGGGATTGGTTTCGTGTTCTCGTCCTGTAGTCGGATCGACCTAGTGGCGATACTGTACAAACACTTCAACACTTCGATGTAGCTATAGTCAATGTGGCACCGCTGGAGAGACTGCAATACTGCCCAGGTCTCAATTGCATGAAAGGCTTTCTCGGAGTCCACAAACGCAAGACATAATGGCCGATTATACTCCTCTACTGTATAATCTGGCGAAGCGTATGTATGTGGTCCACGGAGCTAAAGCCTTTTCGGAACCCGGCTTGTTCGGTAGGCTGGAAGTCATCAAATCTGCGTTCGAGACGGTTCGTAATGACTCTCGAAAACAGCTTGTATACATGGCTCAGGAGTGAGATAGCTCTATAATTCTTCAATAAAGTGTTATCACCTTTTTTGAAGAAAAGAACCACCACACTCCTGTGCCATGCTTCTGGCGTGGCACTGGCCGATGATTTGGGATTTGAGTTTTTTTAAATCATTTCTCAAACGCTGAAGGGAGAGGCGCCACTATCAAGTTTCTGGTTCGAAAAAATCGTAGATCCGGGGCTGTCACAAATGTCGGAAACGTTCCGGTATCGGATCGGAAAGTCGGATGACGGGTCTAATTATAATCCGACGGATTGTCAAATGCTATTCACAGTTTCTATCGCAACGGGAGTTTCCGACGTGAGTGTGTTATGTGACGCAGAACATTATTAAATGGTACAAAAGGAGATTATAGTGGTATATATAGTGGTTAAATAAATGTTTATTATTTAAATTATAATGGATAATGATTTCTGATATTTACGCGAATATTACACATTGAAATGAAACTAATTTTACGGATTATATCGCGGTTTATTTTTGATTTTAATTACCCGACGTTTCGAATACTTTACAGCATTCATCACGGGCGGACTGAGGTGGTAGCTGTCCAAATGTCATAGTTGTCTTAGGGTACCCTCAGGTCTTCTAATTATTATTGTTAGTCCGATCTACGCAGAAAGAGCTTACAGTATCTTGAGGTCTTGCAGTGGAATGCTTGTCTTTGGATTTGACTATGTTTATCACGGGATCCCAAGCTGGTGGTAGCACCCAGCCATCTTCTCTATTGAAATTTGAATGCTTTTTAATTTCACCCGCACCCGCCATTATATTAGATTTGATAAACCACAAATCCTCGCAAAATAACAGCGCTACCTACCAAGGATGATTCGTGAGACTATTGAAATTAAAAAGCATTTATTATAAATATTTTAACTATTTTTTCTATTTTATTTCAATAAAATTATACTCCTTTAAGCGATCCACGTAATATTACATAATTTAACGTCGCTTCGGCTCACGTTTGAATCGCTGCGCACGTTCCCGACTATCCTCGGGGCTGTGGCTGAAAATCAGCGCTTTGCTCTTTGAGCAAATATATTGTTGAGCTACTTACTGCCCGTTTGCATCACTGTGACATACACTTTATTCTGTTAGGTAATGAAATTATTGTTTGCATATTGTAATATTATCTTTTTTTGCCACAGTGTTACCTATGTTTTTTGTTGTTATTTATCAGGTATGTGTATGTGTCTTTTGATTATTATTCTGCAAATAAAGACTATCTATCTATCATCTTCAGCATCTTATAGCTTGTTTAAATTCTTGTTTAGCACAAATAAAAGTTTTTGCATCATCTTTATGTCAGCTAATATACTCTCCATAGCCGTTGCTTTTCAATGATCATTTTTTGTTATTTCTAGCGGTATTGTGTTATGTGTTAGGATATAAGGATATAATTAGCAGACTCCTGACTACAGTTCCAGCACGCCTTTTGTGAAATTGATAACAGCAGTCAATGTCGTCGTTAATTTTTATTAAGGCTATTTTTAGCATCATCAAAACCTCAACCATTCGGTGAAATTATGGCCAGTTTATTCGATTACTATACAGTTAAGTGTGCTTCTGGCGGTAGCGAATAATAATTGTAATTGTTATAATGACTGGTATGTGACGATCTATCCAAGCATGACATTACTTTGAAAAAAAAACAGCCTTTACGAAATTCAAATCAGTCAGGTGTCTTGTATGGAGCAATGGTCCCATGGGTGGGCTCTGGAGTAGCGAATGTGGTTAGATGGTTTTCGTCTACGCACTTTTTTTGTGCTCGCCCTTATGTTTAATCCTTTTTAGGTTTCCGTACTAATTTTTTGGGACTTTTTAATAAAGAGTCAAAAACCACGTCACATAACATAAAATCTGTTTTGAAATGTGCAAATTAAGCCCTTTCACAGTATACCTCACTGGATATATTAGTTCACTTTACAATTTCGACCAACAACGACCCATTTTACCCTCTATTTAAAAAAGGAAAAGTTTTTTTTTTCATTTTAAAACGGAGTTTTTCATTCAAAATTTTATCCGAAAACCGATGTGATGAGAAGAATCCAGGCTGTGCGATATTCGTTGTAAGTCTTGCAGAGTTTCGCCCAAAGTCATAAGTAACGATATCGCCCGCGAATCGAAAATGAAAATAAATTATATTATATATTATACATATTATATAAATATTTAAAAAAAAATTGAACAGACTTCAATAACACTAAAAAGTTTAAATTATTTTATACTTTTTAGTGTTATTGAAGTCGGTTCAATTTTTTTTTTAATATGTTATTTTATACTTTTTAGTTATATTTTCATACATAAAGATTGAACCGTCGAAGACGGTAAAATGATCTAGGTAGGTTATGACATCATTATGATTTCACATTATCGTCTACATGCTTTTACATAATTCATGTTTCTTCAGAAACTCAAACAATTTATCCGATCGTAATGAAATTTGCATAGAATCATCATAGTAGTTTACCCTCTCGAATAAAAAAAGAATCATCGAAATCGGTTCATATTGGTCAGAGAAATGTAAAGGAGAACATCAGTTTTATGGTTTTTACCAGATAAATCTGGTGTGCCGCAAGGCTCAATACTCGGTCCTCTCTTGTTTGTACTCTTTATCAATAATATAGACAAATGCTTTCATAATTGCGACTTCTTGCTTTATGCAGACGACCTAAAAATGTATCGCACAATAAATAACTGCCTAGATCACCAGAAATTGCAAGAAGACATTAATCGATTCTCAGACTATTGTAAGACTAATAAGCTAAAACTTAATATAGATAAATGTAAGGTTATCACTTTTACACGGAAAATAAAATGTAGTCGATATAACTATTCGATATGCAAACATATTATTAGCAGAGTACAAACTATTAAGGATTTAGGAGTAACTCTTGACACTAAATTAACACTGGACACACATGTTGATAATATTTGCAATAAAGCCTACAAAATGTACGGTTTTATTCTACGTGCTAGTAATGACTTTCGGCAGCCAACCACATATTTACACCTGTATAAAACACTAGTACGGTCACAGCTAGAATATGCTATTGCGATTTGGAACCCATTTTATAGTAAGTATTCTGATATGATAGAACGAATTCAAAAAAATATTTTACGCTGCATGCATTTTAAATGTACCCGTAGCAACCTATCTTATTCTAAATTATTAAAAAAGTATAGCTTTCTACAACTAAGGTTTAGAAGACTTCAACTACAAGCTAAGATCCTGTATGATTTTTGCCATAACAAATATGATTGTATCGAAATTATAAATAATATTAGATATTCTGTACCAGTTAGACCACATAAACGAACCTGTCAGAGAATGCAAACTTTCGCATTAAATAAATGTCGCACTAACGCAGGTTGTCGCTCGCCGTTGCGGCGTCTTGCTGAAGTTTATAACAATAATTTTAGTCATATTGATATGTTTCGATTAAATACGAACACCTTTCGTAAAACAGTTCTAGAAAAATTAAAACACTTAAATGTAACGTAACTGAACAGACTGTTTTATACTTACACTGAGTCAGAAATTCTTACCTGATTGTATAGTACCTACTGTGTTTTAAGAAATAGAACTTAGTCGTTTAGCTATATATTTTTTAAGTTCACTCTTAATTTTATACTAGATCAATTGTATAATTTGTGGTAATTGATGCTGGTTACATAATTAGTAAAATTTATTGTTAAGTCCTTGATAAGCATACATTATGTCACTGTTTGTTACCCAAATAAATAGAAAAAATAAAAATCCTCCATATCATTCATGGTCCTCCAGGAAGTTCTTATCCGGTTGTGATAAAATTCATACAGGTTCATTACAGTAGTTTCTTCTTTCGAATAAAAAAAGAATTATTGAAATTGGTAAATATTTGCCAGAGTTATGACCATTTTTGTCCTTAAAAAGTGACATAAAGTCATCTATATAGGCTTTCCTGCGCAGTCAACATTCTTGTTTTTTCAGGAACTACTTATTGCTAAGCAATAATTTTTTTATGGGACCCAATTAACGGATTAAAGAATGGATGGAAGAAAGATTTTTTCAAATCGGTTCATAATTGCCAGAGTTATGCGCGAACATACATAGAAAAAATATATATATATATACAGACGAATTGAGAACCTCCTCCTTTTTTGAAGTCGGTTAAAAATGTACTTATCGTTGGCATTGATGGATCTTTAGTGCGTAGTGTTGCAATGAAGCGAGTAGTATTACATCCAACATGATAAATGGCGCCACAACCGAATCCTGAATCTCGCAAGCGAAGCTTCTCTAACTTGGAGAATAATTGAGAATATATACTACATCCCGACAACAACTGTTGGGGGCTTCAGCCCTGACCGATTATCACACCTCGCTCGGTCAGAGGATCCTCCCTTTAGCACCGTTTCATAGGGATGTGACATTAATGGCAAAGAATCGATTAAATAAAAATCGATTTTTCTTTATTCAAAATTTATCGAATTGTCAAAAATCGATTTTAATAAAAATAAATAATCGATTTCTGCGAAAAAAACTATTTTTAGGGTTCCATACCTAACAGGTAAAAAAGGAACCCTTATGGTGTGACTTCGTCTGTCTGTCTGTCTGTCTGTCACAAACCTATATATTTCAGGAACCACTGATGCTATCAATTTGAAACTTGGAATAGTTTTAGATCTTAATTAGCCAACCCCATCGCAAATGAAAAAAATATATTTTTTCCTTTGATTTTTTTTATAATGGGGGTCGAAATGGGTCATCAAAATTTCAATGTGAGACTACAATATTGAGTGGGGTATCATATGAAAGGGCTTCATTTGCACATCTCAAAACAGATTTTTATTTTGGTTTATGTCACGCAGTTTTTGGCTGATAATCAAAAATGTCAAAAAAAATACCGTTTCCCCTCCCTTATCTCCGAAGTTTGTGGAGGGAAAAATCTGAAATAATTATGGGTAATACATGTCTGTCTATATTATACAGGAAAAATAAAATGATCTTTCTAAATAGTACAGTTTTTTAGTAATCCTAAAAAAACCTCGAAAAACAAACTTCGTTTTGCGGTTTGTTTTTTTTTTGCTATCTGAGGCGTTAGACGAATAGTAAAATAACTTTAATACTTCCAAAGATGATATGAAATCCTCGGAGTCCGACTAGCACTTGACTGGTTTTTAAAGTATAATACACTTTATGAAGTCCTCGCACTTTAACTTCATTAACAAACAAACAATCGATAACAACTAAGAGATACTACGATCAACAACCAATTGGGATAAAATCACTATGCCGACAAGATAGTATATCTCAACATCACATAAACAACTTTAAAAATACGGACAACAATAAAATTTAACTTTTATAACCTTTCGCGCATACTACAAACTTTGCTACAAACAAAATCGTAAATATGTATTACGTAATCCTATATTCTGTGAACATATGGTATTTTTATTACATCTCGCCGAAAGACAGGCAAAGGTACTCATACCATACAGCCTTGTTTATTTTTGCCACAGTTACATCGCAATTCGCCAACGAGTCGAGGTAGGGATATTTTGTATACAATAGACATTTTTCATTACTACTATTAGTCTGAATGATCTGAAATTTAGAACATAATTATGTAAATCCGATGATACTAAATAAAATGGTAACCTTCACCAGGGTCTGATGATTATCAGGAAGAAGGTGGTAACAGGATCTCGGCCCACCGAATTTGGATTCGTTGGATAGGTTGCTGCGCCCCGTGGTACATGCGGACCGTAGATCTGCATTCCGATTTCAAGTTAGATCCCCTTCGTAAGTTCCTCAATGAAGCGTCGAAACGCTACTTTGAATCCGCGTCCCGTCACGCGAACAGTTTAATCTGCGCCGCCGCCGATTACGCTCCTAGTCCTTCTGACTCGCGCCGCAGACCACTAGAGCGCTTCAAGCGCTCGCCTCCTATTGTCCGGTGAAGCTGTAATGGCCATCTGCGGCCAACAGCGTCTATCATTCCCAAAAAAAAAAACAAAAAAAAAGTTGCTGCGAGCAGTATGTAGAAAAACTTTGATCAGAGTCTGGTGGTAGAAGCAAGCGGGAAGGTGGCAACAGGAATTCGGCTCCATTAAATGTAGGACCCACCGAATTATAAAGCTATATGGTATATGGTTAAATCTAAACGAGTAGTTGAAGAGATACTGATCAGGGTCTGATAATAGCACAGGAAAGTCATTTTAAGAGTTCGTTTACCTATTAAATTTATACTTGTAGTACAGTTACTAAAGTACAAATAAAAGTAAAGCATACCGTAATAATTCTGTTCTATATTGAAAGTCAAATTACAAGAACCATCTTCCAAACACTTTTATGGTTGCCTAGCAACCTTAACAAATATTTATTTTGAAAAACATGCCATGGTTATTTTTTAAATAGGGGCTGAAATGTGGTCTCAAAATATCAAAGTGAGGCTACTATATCGAGTATCATATGGAATTATTTGCACATTTTAAAGCTGATTTTTATTTTGGTTTTTGGTAAGTAAGTACGTTTTTTATTGTTTTTTTTTATACGACAAAGGTGGCAAGCAAACGTACGGCCCGCCAGATGGTAAGCAGTCACCGCAGCCTATAGATGCTAGCAACACCAATCACCAGCGCGTTGCCGACCCTTAAGACATTAGATGTTAAGTCTTTGTGTGCGGTAATTTCACCAACTGAAAATCAAAAATGTCAAAAAATTTAATAAAAAATACCGTTCTCCCCCACTTATCTCCGAAGTTAGTGGAGGGAAAAAACTTAAATAATTATGGGTAATACATGTCTATAGATATTTTACAGGAAAAATAAAACAATCTTTCTAAATATTAGCTTTTTAGTAATCCTAAAAAAACCTCGACAAACAAACTCATTTTTGCGGTTTGGTTCTTTTTTTTGGAAATGAACATAATTCAGCAGATGCGCAGATTCTATATATTTTAATTAGTAATAACAAGTTAGGATAGACACGTCTCTATTTTTCATAATGACAGAATGTACTGACAAGACCTTTTAAATATAAATACATCTTACGCTATGCTCTATAAAAGTTCGAACATGTAAAGTTATAATAAAATTATCCAATCTTAATACTTTTGCTACTGAGGTGTTAGATTAATTGTAAAATAACTTTAATACGTATGGAACCCTCGGTGCGCGAGTCCGACTCGCACTTGGCCGTTTTTTTTGTATTATTAAAAAGTACATGCTAAATGCAAAAAATCTGGATGTTATTCATCTATATAAGTACATATCAAAATAAAAACAAGTTTATAAATATTATTATCAGTTTAATTTATATACTAGACTAGCTGACCCGCGCAGCTCCTCGCACTCTTTCACTTGTGAATCTAAACCATTCTCGAATCCCCTTGAACACATACAAACAATTTCATCAACATCGGTCCTACCGTTTAGGAGGAGTTCAGTGACATGCACACGTACAGTAGAATTATATACATATATAAAGATAGGTAGGCCTTGGAAACGAGGTGCGCAGGTTCGATCCCCGGCTCGCACCTCTGATTTATTTAATTAATCATGTGCGAATCGTCTTTGTGCGATTGTTACTAGCGTTCGGTGAAGGAAAACATCGTGATGAAACCTGCATGTCTGAGAAAGCCTAACTAGCTTTCGAAAGACGTGTGAAGTCTGCCAACCCGCACTTGGCCAGCGTGGTGGACTATGGCCTAAGCCCCTTCAACTTGAAGGGAGGCCCGTGCCCAGCAGTGGGACATAAACAAGGGCTGGTATTATTATTATTTTATTATTGCCGATGATACTAAATCAGGTTTACTCGTAATCGTACTGGCTATAGTTGAATATAAAACAAGAAATAGAGGTAAGCGCAGTATTAGATACACACAATGCTTATAAAAAAAAATGGATACATACGTTGTAGGAATGTTGTTATTTCTGGCCTTTGCCTAGCATCTTGAGATGAAGAATAATCAGACGTAAATAGAAATTGGATTTATAATATTTAATTACGTTTTTTTGCAAAACTATTCAAGTAAACCCTGTTAAATTATTGTTTAACTACCGTATTCTGTTAATTTCTGCCGAAGTTCATTAGATTCTGCTAAAATGTTCTATTCTGCGACATAATCTGCTAAACCCTAAAATGAGGGTTCAATTCGGCTAAAATATCAGAATTCCGCTAAATCTGGCCATACTGTACTGAAACTACTTTACACGCATAGATACATACCTACCTACAGATGGCGCCGTTTTTTCAATGAATTTATACGTATTTTATTTTTTTTTTATTTAGGAAACTACAGCTTTTTTATAAAAACAATTATAGGTGTCTTTAACGGTACACTAAGCCAAAATTGAGTTCCACGACAATTTATGGAATAGTAATAGCTTCACTTATAGTAATAATGTGGTTTTGCTCTGTCTTACATGTAGTTAGCTATATAATAAAAAGTAAGATCGATACAGCGAAAAACGAAGATCAAGGAAAACAATTAAGACAATAGTTACTTTAGCTATCTTCATACTATGAAATCTTTAAGATATGAGTTACAATATAAATGAACTTAATTCGAGATTTTTCACCCAACGCATAGATGGCCCTGTTTATAAAATTTAAACTTTCTGCAATATTTTTTCATCCGTCCCATAGATACGAGCTGTTTCTAAAAATCGATTTAAACACGTAATTTATATAATCGATTTACTAAAAATCGATTAATATTCATATAAAAATCGACAATAAAAATCGATTATAAGAAAATAATAATCGATTTAAATAAAAATCGATTATTTTTTAACATCACTACCGTTTCATCCCTAAAAACGTATCCTCTAAATGTGAATTTGTTAGCGAACAGTTTCGGGAATATGGAACCCACCTGTTTGCTATGCATAATTTAATACTAAACTTGCTTTCATCTGATAAAATTCATCATAAAAGTTCCTTGTACTTGTACCTACTAGTAGTTGCAAGTATTAGTAGTTACATAATACAGGGTGTTAATTAACCCCTGTCCGATTTATATGGGGAATATTCGCATTCCTGGTACAAACCATATTTATGAGATATTCAACATCATTAGGATTGGGCGTTGAATGAACGAACTGTTTTCTTAGACTGTTTTTAATCTTCAACGAATAACAGTCCACCGATAAACTAGTCTAATGATAGACCAATTTATTCAGTGAATTCCATGCAATACGTAAGTAGTCTGTGAACGTCGACTACTGAACTTTTCGTCAACAATATAAACTAGTCTATACTTTAGACGGTTTTATGAACCGGTTTATCCTTGACGATAAACGGTCTCATTTCGTCAACGGTAAATGCGTCGACGACCCGTCACTAAGCTATACACTCACTTAGTTAGTGTATGTTTGTATTGCGACACTGAATAATACTCTCGGCGATCGGACAGGGTTTTATTAACACTCTGTATGTAAGTAATAAACGAATGTACTATTATTCAGTTCGGTGCACGTATGATTGATAATTATTACGACGTATTCCGTTTTTATTATTTTTATGATTTCGAATCCGACAAAGTTTCTATCCATCTGTAACATAAAAATACATACACAATAGATTTGCAAGTGATTTTTTTTCTAGCATCGACTGGGTCTCCCTAATTCGTCTTACATTATTACCTACTGTATATCATACTTTACATTCTACTAACAATGACTGACGTAATGGAACACTGATTTGAATAAATTAAATGATTCTAGAATGTGTTCAACAAATTGCTAACAATCTAGAAATAGGTATTCGCAGCTGAATAGATGACTTTTTATATAACCAGATTGAATAGGCAATGTAGTTTTTATAAAGATAAAAAACGCTTGTGTTTTCCGCAACTCGTCGCTGTTTTTTATGACACTAAAAAAACGTCGTGTTTATGATATCACACATCACCAAATGTTTCAACTGCCTAACTATTTTGGCTATAGAAATAAATTATACGTCATTCCCATAAATAGGTACAACACAATTGCTACAAAACCGTTTTGGTTGCTTGCACTAAAGCTGTTCTATGTGTTTTTTGCGCACATATTACAAACCAGCCGCTATTCATGGGCTTAGTTTATTTTAAACTCAACTGACCATCACCTTGGTCTAAATCAATTTGGATTCCATTACAATAGGAGTATGCGCGATGTTGTTTAAACTAAGACAAAACTGCCAATGGTTTATTTACATATTTCAACATAATTCCCACCGGAACACAGCAATGCTTAAAGCGCTAAAATAAGATAAAAACAGTATAACATATTGGTGTCTACAACATATCTGACACTGCGGAGATCCTACATGAATTCTTTTGCACAAGGGACTTACCAGTACAACGAATTTTTACCATATTAAACATAAAGACGTTCATCATCATCATCAGCCGGAAGACGTCCACTGCTGAACAAAGGCCCTTAGACCGCCACAATGAACGAGAATTTGCCTTTTGCATCCACTGGTTGCCTGCGACGTGAACAATGTCATCGGTCCACCTAGCGGGAGGCCTGCCTACGCTGCGTCTTCCAGTTCGTGGTCGACAACGTATCTACCCAACGGTTATCGGTTCTTCGGGCGATGTGGCCTGCCCACTGCTATTTTAACTTGCATATTCTACAAGCTATGTTGGTTCTTCGGCGAATCTCCTCATTCCGGATTCTGTCGCGCAAAGAAACTCCGAGCTCTCTCCATAGCTCGTTGTGTGACTCTGAGCTTCTCCAAAAGGCCAGCTGTTAAAGACCAGATGTTGATAAAGACGTTATCTCTACTAAAACATCCAAAATCGTCACTAAAAAGTGCAGAGGACGAATAAATTAGAAGAAATTCACTAAAAAGTATGAAGTAAAACTTGTATAAACAAAAAAAACAACAGACTTCAATAAAATTATTTAAGTACCAGCATTTAATCACGACGTTTTCATTACTGATTTAATAACAACTTTTCATTCTAAAATTGTACGAATTAATGTATACATAATTGTTTAATAAATGAGTTCAACTAAATCGTCATAGTCGTTAGTAATAAAAGCGTAACTCATTTTAATAAAATACATCATCAGTTTATCAATGAACTTGAAAAGACTGCATTTTGTATTACTAACTGTTTAACTTGTCATTGTTGCTTGCTTTCGTCCCCATGAAAGCGAAAATGTTGAGCGAGGGGACTCGCTAATGCGCGGAGGAATTACTGTTGAAATCAAAAGGACCCTAACTTTGTGTCGTCTTAATCTGATCCAGTTTTATTCACGTTTTATTATTCTTGTCTAAACCACATACCTTTGGTGTATGAGATATCGCTGTGCTGAGCAATAACTCCCCATAATTTATTAATTGTATCAATGCCGACGCAGATGTGTCATGCTATCTTGTGGGGTTTAAGGTTTTAATAGACGTGAATTATGCATGTGGGACTATTAACTCGTATGATTGTCCGTGATGTTGTTATAAAATAAAGCTATCTCATGCAGTTAGCATTTGTATGGGTATTATTTGCTTTAGATTAGTACTTATAGTAAATAATACCATGTAATAACCACTTCTATTATCACATATTGCGTACACGTATCTTTGGTATGACCCGCCTGTTTATTGCAAGATTTAAAATGCTTTTGGTGGTTGTTTTGGTTAAATAATTAATACAAGTGTTTCATACTTTAATACCTAATAGATTAGGGTACAAAATTACTGAAGCTTTAGGTCGATGCAAGCGAGAATGCACAGTAATCTTATCTTAACAAAAACGTTCATACTCGCAGTTTTCCCTCATGGTTTGGTTTTTACTTGGTTTGCTCCACTGTTTGCGTTAGAGGCGCTGATGTAAAACTCATGAAAACAAAATGAAAGTACAAATGTTTTCGTTAAATATAAAAATTAAATTATTACGGTACCGTGCTTTAGTTGTGGCCAAATGCTGAAACAAAGTTAGTGTTTGCATCTTATATCGCGTTGCAGTAACAAACAACATTTTGAAATCTACCGGCAGTGTTGGATGTTTGTATGCAATTAGATATACCGTGGTTTAAGTAGGTATTGTTTTCCAAACTTTCGTTCTGGCAATCAAAAATACAAGGAAAACATCACGTGGACGTTTAGTCCAATCTAGCTGGCTAGCATTCAATCCCCGATATACAGAACATGTATACATTTCTTGGCACAGGTCCAAAGTAGATGCATTAGGCCTCATTTACGGAGACGCGGGGCGTCGCGCGTCGCGTGTGGCGGCGCGGCCCGCACTAAATTCAAATGTAGGGCGTTGTATGAGTGTGTTTACGGAGAAGCGATTTTACACGCGTTTGCTTGAAATGGAGCGTGTTTTACGGCGGCGCCCGCGGATGGCATCGCCGCGTCTCACGCGGCGTTCATCGCGGCGGCGCACGCAGCGGCGATTCTCGATGAAGCGATGCCTGTGGCGGAACCTTCTGCCAGTCTATTTGGTAATCGTGCAACACAGACGTAGTCACCATCGCAATGGAGTATGATATGATCGATTTTTTTTTAGAAGAAAATTGTATGTTAAAAAGTGAGTTGCACCGCCGTTGCACGCGGCGGTGCCCGCCGCGGGCGCAGTGGCGGGCACCGCCAATCTTCCCGCCCCGCGTCTCTATAAACAGCATCATATATTGCTATAAGTTTGTGTTTACGCGTGCGATGATACGCGCCGCTTCACGCGCCGCCGCTACGTAAACAATAAAAACGTCCGACGCGCCGCGAGACGCCACGCCACACGCGACGCGCGACGCCCCGCGTTTCCGTAAACGAGGCCTTACTTATCAGAAGTATTTTTTAAATCCAAGCGTACGGTCTAGGTACGAGTATTTGGTTAGAACTACATATTTTTACAACTTCTTGTACGAGAAAAGTCCTTATCGTTATTATAATAGCGTAAGCGTGTTATAATAGCTTATTTTAATATACGTAAAGTAATACGTAATTGAAAATTATTGAATCAAAATTAGAATATGTAGTATGTGAAAAACTGTCGAAGAAATCTCTACTCCATAATTGTTTGAGAATTTTAAAATATAATTCTGTTTCATCTGATCTTGTTTAATTTTTATTTGAGATTGTCTTTACTCCAAAATTATTTAATGTCTTGTCGTATTTATTTTGCTATTTCTAGGTATATTTTGATCGATAAATAAAGTCTCCATGCTTCAGTTTTTGGTTTCAACTCCTTAAGCTCTTCCCTTGTCATGGTTTTAGTCTTGTATAATATTTCATTTACGTATTTATACTACATTCCACCTGCCACATTTCCTGGGTGGGTTTCTTTAGAATTTGAAACAAACATATGCCGGTAATGTGGTAAAATTGCAATATTGTTAACATCCGTAAAGTCTAAAACTGTTTGATGAGATAGTATTTGATAAATATTGGTCAATTGCACGTTTGAATTACGATCATTGGGATAGGATATATGTTAGGTGTACCTCACAGGAAACATTATGCAGAAAAGCAAAATGACAGAAATTGAAGCCCCTCCACGTTAGGTGGCTCCGATCTGCACGCGCGAACCGCATAAGCGCGATCACGTTTCGGCCGGCGAGGGATGTGTAAACCGAATTAAAATGAACGGATTGCATGAAAAACCTAGTTGCTACCAGCGTCAGTCTATCTGTTTCTTTGGATCCGGTTTTTTTACCATTTTTCTGAATTTCGTCCATGAAGTTAATGAACATAAAGTTTGTTCTTTTAGCAGTTGAACTTCAAAAGGTCGTGCAAATCTGCGGCGGGTCGCTAGTGTACTAATACAGACAGAGGCATCCGTTAGACATGAAAGAAAGTTTGCATACGATTGTAGATATTGTTTGTGGGCGGCATAACTGTTTGCGCTATTTAGAATGATTGATTTGATTGTCTCGGTACTTGTCTAGGCTGGTTTTGTCTAACATTTAACACTAAGGTATGCGCGATGGAGAAAGCCGTCCTGCACTATTTGCAACACAATTAATGGATTGCGGTATGTTGCAATTTTGTATTGTTGTCAGTGTATCGTGTTTATTGAATTATGAGCTATATTAACCTATCGCTTTTTCGTTTAAAAACGATGTATCCATTAATATTAATTATATGCATTTGTCTCCGTCGTATTCTTCAATTATGTACTTTTTGCTTTGTTGTGAAAATTAACTAGACTGTAGATACTAATGAGAGCATAGATTGCTCAGTTAACTGGTTGGTTTTAAGTCTCAGAATGAGTCATTCACTTATCGTCGGATGCGTGAAAGTATTTAGATCAGTGCTCACAATAAGTGTTTGCGGAAATGTTATTCACTTGTGGTTGTGGCCGAGTTGTATCAATCATATATTTAATAACTAGATAATGATATTTGGCAGACCAGTATGTCATAAATATGTAACTACATTTTTACTCTTCATCAATATTTATGATCATTATAATTTGACTTGCGAGCAGTTAGGTACTATGAAATTTGTCCCTATTTATTTACATAACAATTTTACTAATGTGATTTCTGTTGCTTGGCCATATAATATTTAAACTTTAGGACTTTTAATACAAGTTTTGTGGTAGATGGAGTATGTAGGTGGGTGGTAAGGGGTAGTGTGTGCAGCGTGCAGCTTTTAATTAAGGCGGTGGGTGCGCTTGGCTCGCGTGCCGACCGCTCTGCACTTCCGGCTCGCCCCCGGGGCGCTGCGCTTTTTCCTAGCCGGGGGAGGCCGCGCGAGGAAAGCGCGACCGGTCGTCACCCGAGCCGAGGAATTAAAATTTTTCACGTAAACTGGTTTGATAGCGCGTACGGTGGCAGAGTGGGGGTCGCGAATACGCGCCACGCCGGTCATTAGCTGGCTCGCGGCGAGACGCGCGCGCGTCCCGGCTCTGCGTACGCGGCGCGTTCATACCGTCACTGTAATGTGTGTGCACACGCGCGATGTCGCCGAATATTGATTGGTCGATGTGATCATGTGCATGTGTGTGAAAAAGTGAATACCTACCTACTTGACTATTACATTTGAAAAAAAAAATCTATCCTGTTATCTAAATTGAATAGTGTGAGTTATAGTTTTCAATTAATATTATTTTTGATTGACATGGGATCGATCGTTTATTTATAAAACAAGCGGCGCTGTTAGTAGATTGAAGGATTTCCTATCGCAAGATCATAAACGGGCCTTATCGCCGCTTAACAGTTAATTAATTCGTGATCATGTCATCGCATTATAATGTGTGTCGCGCACTAATTTCATGCAAAACAAACAAGGCGCGCGATAAGCGGCCGTGAGAGCGGCGCGGTGCCGCGGGGGCGGTCGCCGAATTTCCCTTATCAAACGTTTGGCGCGGTCCAAGGTCGCGCGTTATCACTCGAGTTCGCGCGTCGCTGATGGATTCGTTCCGAGATTGCGCGCATCGTTGCGTGCACCATTCATAATCGTAGCCTTCTGTTTTGATCCGTGAATATCTAATAGTCAAAATAATGTATCATATTCTTGTCAAATTAATTTTACAACTAGTGTGAATGTTGTTTATCCGCAATAGATCATGGCTCTATGTCTTTTAAACTACTGCTTTTTTATATGCGATACGAAGCTATGACAAAACTGCAGAAAGACCAGATTCCAACTTGAAAAATATATCCTAATGGTCAATATCGATTTGGTAAAGTTATTACTTCTGTGGTGCAAATGCAGATTATCCTGTCATTGACATCGTCAAAACGTTTTTGATCTCAGCACAAATTGCTTGGCATGCCATCAAGCGCCGATTTGAACCCCAATCCAGTCTGCACTGCAATACTATGATGTGATTTTCACATTGTGTAATTCATATCTCCTAATTAAAAGAAGTATCATTTGCTAACAGAACAGATAAACATCATGAAGAAACCCAGGCATGCCCCAGAATTTAATTAAGCGGCGTGTCTGATCCACAAATCCACCGCTAGACACCGAGTGGTAGAGCAGAACAGTACTGGTCTGTAAATAAAGAAAATTATAAAGATTGAAGCAAGTAAAGCCGAAAATGTTAGCCGTTATCGATCAGAATCCCATGAACAACCAAAAATGTTATTATTGGTAATTGTTTACAATAGGTGTGCTGAGTTTCGCGCCGACGTAAATCTGTTTCAACGTGTGTGATGTAGATCGCGACCTAGTTGCGCGTGATTGAGGATAAAACAATATAAATAGCTCGTCAACGTTAGTGGACGTGAGCGGCGAGAACTAAACGCCCGCGTAACTCTACCAGTGCGTTACGAACAGTGTTTGTGAAGTGCCAGATATTTGGATTAGTCGCGCGAGACACTCGAAGGCAGCGCGTTATGTGGGCATGATGCGGCACGCGGCGAACGCGGCATCTGCTTGGACGGCGCCCGGCGAGGTGTGGGAGTACGTCAGCCAACTCGTCAGCTCCTATCACGACCAGCACGACTGCCAGGTGCCGCTTCACATCCCCCATCCGGTAACACACCGATCGCAGTGCCGTTGCGATGCTCGTGACGGCGGGCATTGGAGCGCATCGATAATAACACAACACACGTGTGACTCAGCGCTTATTAACACCACTTGTAATTCACATTTCACGTCATGTTAGCATTATACATGCACAAGACCTAGTTATTGTTAATTCCGATAGAGAAATACGTTATTTACTCTAAGCATGCGATACTTTAACAGAGGGTTGGCGGAGGTGTAACACTCCTTCGGAGTCGCTGGACGTTCGGGGTTTGGGCCCTTAGAACGTCTATTGAGTACGGCGGTGACTCCGAGGAGGACGGCGGCGGGGTTGCGACCCCCGTCCCCGTGAGCACCGTGTCTGGTTCCCGGGGGGCTACAATGCGCCGCCCGGCGGCGGGCTCAAAGGCAAGGCACTGAGGGGCCCCTGGTGCAGATCCCACCGGAGAGCCCTGGGGTCCACTCTCATGTGCCGATGCGACAGCCGCAGACCTCGGTCGAGCCCCACAGCTCCCGGGGATTTATCGAAGACTTCCCCCGCGTCAAAAAAAAATTTCGCCGCCAATTATTGATCTTGCAGCGAACTTATTGCCATTTTCTACACTACCAATTTAGGTTGCTTAGGGAGAATTGCTAGGCAGTAAACTGAATGACACTGCCCTACCGCCACCTGGGGATCGAACTCATGACCGTAGTGCTTTCGCAGCAATCGCTTTCCCAATTCTAATATCTATTTGTTTACAGAAAACTATTTTTGGTCGAATAGTTCTTAGATTGTGTTAATTACGAAAACAGTCATGCTAATTAGTAATACGTAAAAAAGAACTTCGCTGTTAACTTCTGTTCTTTAATGGTTCAAATATAAATATTATGAGACGATAAAGTGGCACTCGTAATAGACAGATCAAACTTAGGCTGTTTGACCGTGAAATTGTGATCGACCGCGCGTGACCGCTTCGCGTGCTTCAACGAGGAATGCACACACATCTGTGCAAATTGATACCTGTATATTAAACAAATACTAGTATAGAACATATCATATTGGTGCCGATTCTAATGTAATTACAATATAAACGAAAGTCTTAAGTTACCCGTAAATTAAAGAAGTACAAGGTAAAACAAAGTGTAAGGAACTGTATGTTCTAGAAATTACGGACGCAGTTATATACAGAGTAAGAAGATCAAAGCTCATTTACTTTGCAACATTAAAATGCAGTAACAAAGTTCAAGTAGACGTCTTCGTGTATATTATTCGTAGAGAACTAAAGTTGTTTAGTTTTATTTCAATAAACTATATCTGCAGCCATAGGTCAGTCCTACAATACGAAAAGGATCACTTCTATAGAATAGGTTATTTATTAATTTCGAGAACACCATTAAAGAAATGGGAATCTAGTTTGTTGTAAATAACCAAGTTTTAGTGCAATTTAATTTTGCAGTGGCGGTAACAAAAAAATAACTGCATATGTAATGCTAATTTTGCGTCAAGTTAAAATCCAAATGATCAGATTTCTCTTATCAGATTATTTTTTTATATGATAGAAGAGGTTGTTTGTACATAACACACATTAATCATACCTATCAAGGTATTACATGTGTGTTCTAGTATCGCCCATTATTGAACCGATGCCCAATTAACATTGGTTGGTCGTGCGTCACAAAAATATAATTAGCACGTTTTGTAATCATTATTATTTATTAGATAGGTAACTATTATTGAGTTGTAATGATTACTTACATATGTAGTGTAGTAATTAGAACATCAAATGTTCATTACAACGTCGTTTTGAACAGTTTAAACTTGAATTATAACTAAATTGAATGATTTATTTCTTATCTCTCAGTCACTCAATGCAATTGTTTGTTTACGATGATAATATAAAAATAAAATATGCATGTAGCTAATGTTTAATATTAGTGGAGGCAATCCTGATTGATGTCTTTTGCCATTAAAGTCCAGCTCGATCTTATCTTACCTATCTAATGGGTTTAACGATATTACGGTACCCATCGAGGAATTTACATAACATTATCTTGATAGTTGCCTATTTGATAGGCAATCTTAGAAACATTTACAGATAACTTAAAATATAAGAACTTTATTGACTATGCAATAAAACAAAATATTTTTAATAATGAAACCTGTAAATAAAATTCCTTCGAATAGCCTATAGCCAATACATGCATAGCCGTTCGTTGTTTTACCTCGCTACGTGTCAAGCCTTCATTAAGTGTACATGCTTCAATATTCTTTTGTTTCTTGAAGTCGTTGTTTGTCATTGAGAACGATCTTGTCGTTATTACTTGTTATTATACCTATCTGCTTTTATGACCGATTACGCAACTACGTCTCATCTTATTAATATGGATGATGATTGAATGTAGTTTGTTCGAGTTCTTTTAGTGCTCTTTTCTTTATTTTTTTTCTTATGATTTTGATGATCAGCCGAAATTGAACTATGACAAAAATAGTCTCCATAAAATTATTAATCGACTAAACCATATATGTCGCGTTTTACCCAGATATTGAAAAAATAACTTGACTAGGTACATGGTACATGACATGTACCTAGTCAAGTTATTTTTAATAAACCTACATAATTTTATTAAGTAGATTTTAAAATAATTATTTTCTACAAATTCTCTATGTTTAATGTATGCAATAGATTTCCTCGGTCTAGTCAATAGCGGAGACGTTTTGCAATTGCATTCATCAATTACAGCAATGCATCTATAAAGACCATTGGAGAGACAGGTAATTCTCGACATTCAACCAGGGCTCGCATTAATGCCGCACCGACATAGCGGTTGTAATGCATTTTGCGGTATTTGACGAGTGTTGAATTTGCAGACACGCGCTTATGACGATGGCGGGAGGCGGTAACGCAAACCGGTTGGACACCTTTGTCGCCACGCAACCGCCGGCTTTTGGTGATATTCGCAAAAAGTACGCAATGGCATGTGAGTTTGGTCGGCATTTAATCGATGCGCAGATATCGAAGTTAACGACCAACAGTCGCTTGCTAAACTCGATCGCATTATACGAGACATTGATTTGCTGGTATCGCTATTTGAACCGGTTGGATCCCGTCTATTCCTTGTAAGTGTGTAGACGAGTGCGTCGCGTTCCCGGTTTGCATCAGCCGTGCGGGATAATGATTGTATTGAAATAGTCCAGCTACGCTTAATTAACGCGTTATATTGAATGTTAAACCTACTTTTATTTATCCGCGGCTGTTAGGTATGTATAACAGAAGTCATACAGCGCGTATCTAAATGGTCAGTTAAATCACGCCGACTTTTTTTAATAAACTTGCTTTCGTAACTTTTTATCTCAAATCGTTTTAAACCATCTGAAACCTGTTTTGTGTGTGTTCTTACTTTTCAAGGACAAGCCATGTTTTATCGATTAAATAATAATATTGTTCTTACATCTTTTTTTAATATTAATTAATCAGATGCTAGTAAAGTGCTAGAATAACCTACGGTGGGGTTTTGTTTGTTTGATGAAGGTACTCCGCCGCATTTCGCGCTCGAGTTGGTCACATCGATTTTATGCACCATCGCCGTACACTCATATTGAATCGGCCTCTTTATAAATAATTCGCCGACCCTCATAGGGGCCTGTTGTATTAATAATAAACGTGTTCAATCAGACTCGTCCTCATGTGCCAATTAAATATTTATAAAGGCATTCTTCGCTGCAATTCGTGTGACCATTATCTCAGACTTTTTACGATTTTTGTATTCTGTAATGTGGCTTTCTCTTTGAATGGCCGATAAGGTAATCCTTCATAACAGGTCTTGCTAAGTAATTTTATGTCATGTCGTCTTTATTAATTGCCTCACTATATTTTTCAACAGTTTTCCTTCTTATTTTGCATTGGCACGGTGAGTTTTAATTGTTGCGCATTGCGTAATGCATAGTGACGCAATGTAAATGATGCACCTTGAATCTGGATAAGCCGGTCCAACGGCTGTGTTACCGTCGTTTAACCAACCCCCAGCGACTAAAGAATAACTCGACAGGGCCGTCAGGACTGGAAAATATTGGGTTAGTAAAATTATAATATATGACGCTGTATTATAACGATATTCCCACGATATTTGGCTTTTAACATCCTGAATATCCTATAACAAGCATATATATTTTTGTCGATTACCATTAAAATGGTGAGAACACCTGCAATACAGTTCGCCGTGACTGCGATCCTGCCCTGGCTTCCGATCGGGTAATGCAAAACGAGACTCGGGAATAAATCGTTTACATGGTTGTCGGCGTAAACTGGTCCCACTGGCTGGCTGGCCGTTCGCCGGGATGCCACGCCAAGACGTAAGAAATCACACACATTAAAATATATCGACATATTATACAGAATGCAATACTTTTTGTACATAAGAAAGTCTTTTGTTTACAAAACAATATTGTGATTTTATCCATTGCGTGATTTTCTAAAATTAGAGATGGAGATTGGAGACAGTTGATCAGTTTTTCTTAAGTTACGGAGAAAAAATATGTTTTTTTTTTTCACGTAAGTATATGGAATTATGGAGCAAGTTTAGGATAGGCTTTTTTTGCCGGGAATATGCACGGGAGCTAAGAATTGTTCAAAGCTATAAACTAATAAGTTTGAGATACAGATCGACGAAAAATTATCAAAGAGTAATAATTGGGCAATAAAATAATAGATTCGATTCGATAAGGCGATTGAGCCAAGAATACCGCGTCTGGAATCTGCGTGGTACTCCACGCACATTGTCGAAATACGCTGGTGCGGTGCGTACTTCATGCATCCATGGTCCAGCAGTGGCGGTCTTATCTCGCCATTAGAGTTATTACGGGCCGGTATCTCGCCCATCTCACCGCTTCGATTGTTTCTGAACGCGCCACAGAGCCGGGCGCTACCGCCGTAATTGACCACTGTTTACCTTCACGACGAGGTCTTATTTTATACATTACTCTGTGGTTTTCTTGTGTTCAAGACATCTAAAGGCTAATAGGGAAGTATTGTTAAAGAGGTCTATTATTTTCTCCCACCTCAGCCCTTGTTCTCTATAGAATTTTCATGATAAGCACTGATTTAAATTTATGAAAACGGTGCGCAGGTTCGAACCTCGGCTCGCACCTCTGATTTCTTTATTTAATTAAGTGCGAATCGTCTTTGTGCGATTGTTACTAGCTTTCGGTGAAGGAAAACATTGTGAGGAAACCTGCATGTCTCAGAAAGACTAACTAGCTTTCGAATGACGTGTGAAGTCCGCCAACCTTGGCCAACGTGGTGGGCCCTCATTGTGAGGAAACCTGCATGTCTCAGAAAGACTAACTAGCTTTCGAATGACGTGTGAAGTCCGCCAACCTTGGCCAACGTGGTGGGCCCCTTCATCATGAAGGGAGGTCCGTGCCCAACAGTGGGACATAAACTAGGGCGGGTATTATTATTATATCTCCATCAGAACTTATTTTGTTAAACTTTACCAACGTCAAGTCAAGAGAACACTTGGTGTCAATAACATCGGGTAATCGGCGCCCACGCGTCGTTTTGCGGATTGTCGCTGTCTCGTTACTTATGATCAGGGTAACAACCAGTATTTGTTTACTTTATTTTCATAAAGCTCCTCCGATGTGGTTAGCTAGCGATTTATCTTTAAATTGGCATCAGGTAGGTACTGCTGCCTGTGATGACTGTCTGACAACGGTATTTTTCATACTGATAAATGCTATTTATAGAACAACAACATAGTCATGTTGTTGTTGATTGATATATTATAAGAATGTAGGAATTATAAAAGGTGTAAGGACTACGTACCGATAATTTTTTTATAAGATGTGAAATAATGTCCGTTACAACATTACAGAAACCATCTATATGGAAAATGACTTAACTTATTAAATTTTAATAAATACATAATCATTTACAATAAATGTAGAAAATTAGGCCCATGTGGCATGGTACCCAAAATGCTGGCAGCATTTCCTCGCTGTATGGAAATAGAAACCCGCTGAGCGAGGAAATGGCCAGCTCCCGGATCCCCTGTGACGTCGACCAGCCGTTTAGATATCAAATTAAAGAAACAATGGGCAGAAGGACCCCATGGACCCAGGGTCTCGACTCCGAAGGGCATAAAAATATATTCGGAACCGATGACCCTGTATTTGTGTTTTTTAATTATTTCGGCCGCCCGCGCCGCAGCACCAGCTCTCTTACTAGTGTCCTGGACATGCGAAGGAGCCAGTGTGTCAACACAAGTGGCATCCCACACCAGCACCCGACCCATGCTCCAGGGCACGAGAGTCATACCGTCTGGCCTCTTGCCATCATCACGCACGATACCTTGCGGCTCCAAAATGGCCGGTACGTTAATGGTGGCAAGAGCCCGACGAATGACGTCGTTTAGGGCTGCATGACGGGAGAAGCGGCCGGCGCTCCTAGCGCAAGAAAGTCCATGGTGTCCCAGCCGGTCGACATCGGTACCACATGGGCATTTATGTGGAGTGCAGACGTCAGCTCCGAGACGCAAACTTATGGCTATACGAAGTGTGTTAGGGTCGAGGCAGTTTCCCGTATTCGGACACGGATACGCCTGTAGCCAATATCCAGATTCTTTACAGGAAACTGCCTGAAGCCTTGCGAGCTCGGAGCCTGAACTGTTGCTTAAATTAATATTCGAGCATGTAATGAATATATGCGGAATAATATTTATTTCTCAAATTACATTGCTAATTTTCTAAAATAATAATAATTGCCTATTAATTAATTGCATATGTACTGTTTTAGTGCATAAAGAATAAATAAATAAATAATTGAATAAATTTCCACAAATAAGTAATTTATTGTTTTTAAATTAAAATTATGCTTTATTATTATACCAATAATGACGTTATACTAATTTTATTTTAAAAAAGTTATTTTTTTTTTGGAAATTCATGAAAATCCCGATGAAAAATTTCAACACTAGAGTGTTCAGAATCATGTACTGGATCCCTGGTATCGGTTTTCGGTACGATGTACCTTACACCTTGTATTGATAAGGGTAAAAACACTATCTGTTTAACGTTTACTAACACTTGTTAGCCTTTATTTTGTCAGTACATCTGATGTACTACATCACAATATATTGAGAAGAGCAATGAGCGTCGCATCTAAGTATTGTTAAGCTTATTTCAATATTTACTACTAGTCGACGACGATGTATCGTTGTTTTAAATCGTTACAGGTTTATTGACTCTAATCTCAACAGCGTTCTGTATCCAGTTTGAAAATTAATTAAAATTGATTCTTGTTTATCATGTTGCGATTTTTTGAATAATAAAATTAAGCCGCTGCTAAATGTTCTACGGAAATCATATATTGATACAGATGTAGAGATTATCTTTTACTTGATATCGTCTTTTGTCCTTGGTTACATGGCATCATCGTGTACTCAATTAGTACGAGCGGTGATCGGAACCGGCGTATCCGCGTCCTGCTCGCGTGGGAATGCCTTAGTAGAATTGCTCCACACCCTCTTTACACACGGACTAAACGATACAAAGGATATCTGTATACATATTAGCAGTCAGGACGCGTTCAACATTGAGGTTTGCAGGTCTGAATACTTTATTATTTTATATACTAAATTATTTCCATCTGGTACCTTTTCTTGCTGTGATACATTTCCCAGCATTCGTTGTATGTTTACGCGTGTAAATATTTCATAGAATTTGGGATACTTGCCAAATATTTCTGTAGTATTCGTGCTATTTTCAATTTTAAAATATTAAGATTGCTCTTTGATGAGAATTGAAGTTCTCGAGTATTTTACACATTTTTCTTTTATAAATATAAATAATTTTCGAACTACATAACGCACTGACGATAACTATTTGTCGTCAGTGCTGTCAACTTTATGCATAGCGCTCTATGAAAGCCTCAACCCTTCAAGGCACTCGCCGCACGCAAGTTAGGGCAGGTCGGGCATTCTTGTGGCTTCGCGCTGATTATAGGTGTAACTTTATGATCGCACGCTTCTGCGCGCTACTATTGTTCTAATAGGCCCTCAGTCCTCGCCTTTCATACAACACCCGTCTCGTTACTCGCCGGCTTAAGGTCACGCCTTCAACTTGATCTTGACGATTCTCTACGCCTATATGGGAATTGTTTCATCGACTATTTTATCGATCGTCTTACAGCCACTGTTGTTTTACAGCTTTCAATTGTTTGTATTTCGCAGTACCTCTTTATTTTGGAATATCGCCACCATTTTATAAAGCTCTCCTCTCTATAATGTTGACTACAATCGACCGTGAGCACGTTTTGAACTTCGAGTATGGCTTAAAGTTGCAAGTGTCGACGACCTTAATCGTGATGTAGCTATCGGAGTCAATTAATCTTGCACTTTTGCGACTTTTGACGTGCCGTCCTGATTTCGTGTTGCAGTGACGAGGCTTGGCAATATTTTACACGTGATTAGAGCGGCGCACACTGGCACTGTATGGGTAAGCAAATTGCGCCGACGCGACGCGCAGTCACGATCTGAACCTCGCGGGAACCCGGGAGAGTTTCTAGAGAATTCCGACGTAATGCTACACAAATATTAATGGCGGTATCTCCTTCGATACACGCCGACTCAACTGTTTTTAACGACTCTACTCTATTTTCCTTAGTGGTATCCCTTTTATAAACTTTCTAATCAGTAATGAAATAATCGTTATGGTGTTGATTCCACATCGCCTGATTTAAATTCATATTTATTGTACATTAATTAAATTCTCACCGCTTTTATAATGAGCGTCCGTGCCGGAATGCTTCTTTATTTTATTTCGTATATGGTAGTTATTTTCTTAGGGTATACAGGCAGGTCGGTAGTTATTCAAATGAGACATCGTGGTTAGATTGTATCGCGTAACGGATAAGGAAGTCGCAGGCTGCTATCTTGTCATCGTCCAGTATGCAGCCACCGTGGCTTTTGGGCCCGTGAAACCGTGTTTTCGTTACAAAGGATTTGTACAGATTATGTATTTTTTTAGCAAGCATAAGTAATAAATATTGACGTATTTGTTTAAATGTATGTAAGGAAAACGCAGACGTAAGATTACCAGTTGTGCAAAGAAAATCTTATAGCCACGATCTCGGATGTTTCGCAAACGGATCAATAAAAACTATTTTTACTGATTTGCAACAAAAAAAAAACAATAAAGTTAATGTGACGAGGTGAATCAGGGGCGGATATGACTTGAATAATTAATGAAAAGCCTAGTTGTTAAGGAAATCAACAATTTTTGTAGTAAGATTTTAAAATCAATTATTTACAGTGATGAGTTTTCTGAATTGCATTGTTGTTGTGCAGACATACATACACAACAGTATCAACAACATTGTTAGAGAGCTAAATTGAAAGGTTAAACATCCAACGTGCAACGTTAGCATAGTATTACTTAATGTTTTGCAAACAGAAGATACGTGCTATGATTTTAAATATCAAGTGTGCTTACAACTTAATAAAAAAAATATTGGTACGATTGGTTAATGGGGTCAAGATATAGTTAATAGTTATTTAAATACATGACAAGTTATAAGCGGTTTTAGAAATGCTTAACGAATCCGTATCGCTATAAACTTTACGCGATTACAATTTCCGCGGCGCTTATCACTGTTCCGTCGTCGTCGAGTAGCCAGTTCTAAATGGGAATTAATATCGGCGAGGACTCTGTTAATAGTACCACTCCCGTCAAATAATAACTGAAGTTTATTAAAACGGTTTGCTTGCATCGAACCGTAACAAACACGCCTTCGACTAATACACAAAACTAGTGTTTATAACTTTGGGGTATAATAATTACTGAAATGAAGTTTCCCATTTGTTTCGCACCCTAAAATTGTGGATTAATTAAGTGCAGTCATGGATTGTGATCAGCCGCTTTTATAATTAATAATAATATCTTTAAAAATTCCACACACATACCACCAATCCATGTTTTGATTTTTAAAATTTGGTGGAATATTCAATAGGTGCGTAATTCTATAAGTATAAGAATAAAAATAGAATACTTTCACATCTGGAGGCTAGTTTTTATTATATTTAATATAACCTAGTGCTTGACGGCAGTCCCACCTGATGGAAAGCGGCGACGCAGTCGAGGATGGTAAAGCACACTATTGTTATTATTGCTTTCGCTTATATCCAACATTCAAGCCCAACCATTAATACTACCTACCGTCTAAGACTAGTTAGCTTATTTTAATGAAAACTAATCTAGTGCTTGGCCATTAATCTCACCAGGGCCTAATTTCTTCTAATTTCTCTATGACCTCTTACAGTTACCGCGTTGATGTCTTATTCTCTAAAAAACCGATCAAAAATTTTGTATGATAAAAGCCGATTTTTGGACACGTTGTTTATATATTAATTACAAACTAACTTTATTATAACGATATAAAGGTAGAATCTGATAATGTCAATACAGAATTTAATGGAACTTATTATCCCCTGGTGTTAAAGAGTATTAGCTTATTATTAACAACAGAGAAATCGCTGCGATGACATTAAAAGGGTCGAAACATTTACCCTTACCTGTCTGCATAGTACTATACATAGAGTAGAGGCCCGGTAAATTTACGCACCGAAGAAATGTTATTTGTCAACGGTCAACTTCTTTCTGTGGGCTGGAGTAACCATCTTCCAAGTCGGTGTCCGCACTTTCTAAACGGGCGATTCAACTATGCTTCTTAAAAAATAAATAAAAACCTTTAGTTAGGACGGGTGGCTGTCTATCCAAGTGTATAGGGAGGTGCATCACACACCACGACACCGTCACGGACGGGCCGGCCGGTGCCGGCGCGGTTCGTTCGTGTTCGTCGTCAGTTGTTCGTCTGGAACGGACTTACCCTTCGATTATGGTCGAAATGAAACCAACGTGTACGGCTAGTAATAAAGTTGCCTATAAACATTTTATAGCAAAATCATTGGTATTAAAGTGAAGAAGGCATTCCTACCTATTTAAGTTTAAAAGCAAACAGTTTTAGCAGAGAATCCGAACCCTATAAACTTTGACCGACATTTAGGTCAACTGAAACTTTGACCAAGATTTAGGTTAACTGCGGATTAGCTCTAGAAGTGATCTCATAGTCTTTTATGAACAAATGCATTGCGAGTTGAAGCTACATTTTATTTAAAATGTATTTTTGATGCAATACTATTAATACATATTACGCAGTTATGAGTAGTAAGCTATAGTTTAGCGATTGCATATTTTGTTCAGTGTGTTTAGCAAGTGTATTGAGTGATTCTGTGATACGCAGACTTAGCTTAAGCCGTCTATACTGACTAGATCACGAACGGCAAGTGAAAGGTTCTTCCGCTGTCCTACAATCGTTCTATTTAGTAAGATCTGTTGTTTGTGTTTTGTGTAAGTATGTGTAGCAATTTTAACTTGTTTTGTAGTTAAACCAATTTCTGTACAAAACATGTTAGTATGTACCTAGTTTATAGGAAGGTAAAAGGCAAGGGTAAAAATTAATTCAACACTATTTTGCTAACAAAATAATACATAATTATTAGTATAAAAACAAAACAATGAGATCGTCTTTTGAAACATATTACTTTACTAGTATGTAGTTAGTTATGTGCAGGCAGTGATAAGCACAAAAAACAGCACATTAAAAAATTCTTACGAGTTACTTAATTCATCCATGCTTATGATGTTTTTTTGTCCCTCCTAAAATATACATAAATTAAATTATAATACAAACATCATTTTCTTTTAAAAACTATGCTTAATATTTAAGATTATTTTTCAATTTCTGTATGGACTGCACCCGCTGTTTGCAGGGCAATTTTCAAATCGTATATTTGACAATTCGTATTTTTTTAACCGACTTCAAAAAAGGAGGAGGTTCTCAATTCGTCTGTATATATATATATATTTTTTATGTATGTTCGCGCATAACTGGCAATTATGAACCGATTTGAAAAAATCTTTCTTCTATTCATTCTTTAATCCGTTGATTGGGTCCCATAAACAATTATTGCTTACGAATAAGTAGTAATGCCAAATATACACAGCAGGTAAGCTAACACCAACTTCAATATTTAAATTATTTCATACTTTTCAGTGATATTGAAGTCGGTTCAATTTTTTTTTTTTAAGTTTTTATTACTGTGAACTATGTATTGTAGGTACCTACGTAAAAGGTTTAGGATACAGGTTAGCTACTTAATTAAAACATGAAAATGATTTTATGAACGGGTTATTATAAAGTTTTCCTGTTACGCCTTGTCCCTTTTGGTAAACGACCCATCCGTTGATTTTCATAATGTATCCGATAAAACCCGCAAACATTATCATGTTTTTATTTCGGCGCCCTGGCTGGTCCCAGCACTTGTGTGTGCACAACGTGACGAAGCGAATGAGTGACATCACGTCTCACGAATGTCTGCGGTTGTGAATGACTGACTAAATTATACATTGTTTTATCAACCTATTTTAATATGCGACCACATTCAATACATTTAGTTAGATCCACAGAAGCTTTGCTTAAACGATTTCCGTTGCCGTAATAGAATCCATAGTAAACTCTGATTGGTTCAATTATTCAATTTACTAACAAGCGCAAGCTCACGACAACAGTCCACGCGTGGGTGTAACATTTTTCTGGACTTGTTTTACGACGACATTCAATAATTGCCTAATAAATCTGATTCAAAATGTGTCTTTTGTACGTGTCTAAAATTGTTGTGATGTATTTGTTACATTCAAGACTAGTGTTAATATTTATTGGAGTGGTGTATTTGGGCGGTACTGGCTGAGACGTGCCGGTCCGGGAACTAACAAGTGGTGATTTAGTTGTTACTCCCAGACCGCAACCGTTTGGCAGCCCCCATTAAATTAATCTCTTTATTCCGGTCGCTAGGTCAACGAGATTTCACATTTTGACATTGTGTTATTTTTGTCCCGCCTGTTATGACATATAACCAGAGCGATAACAATAATGTATGTTTAGTAAAATGTCTTAATGAAATTTATAAAAATTCATCCACTATGATTTCTTTGTCGTTATTTTAGTGGTCAACCTGGTGTCCAAAGTTATTCAAACTGCCCTTTAGGTCTGTGAAATGGCTTCACGAGTGCTGTCCAGATGACAACAAACGGGACCGAGTTCTTTCGTGCCCTTCGATGTCCAAATGTCACTAAACGATTCAATTCAACTACATAAATGTCCACGTGTTATACAGCCGCCGCGTTTATTTTGTTCATATTATAACCTAACAACTACATACAATCTGTTCACGACAATATAAATGTCTTGACCGCTTTATGTGTTCAATTAATCTTGTGGTTTTGGACTTACCACACTATCTGTTCGCAATTCATATTACTTAGCTATCTCCATATAACAAAATAATTTTATTATGTAGCTACTCAATCAAGCTCTCTGATATATCATCATGATGTCATATTCGTTGCGTCCCGTCTGACTTCCAGTGAATCGTGTAAATAACCTTCACGGTGAACGGCACATGTGGTCAATGATTATCACGCTCTTTTGACTTCAATAATAAATTCATTCCGATTGGAGCACATCTCCTAATAAAAAGATCGGATCGCCGATATCAAAGTGAAGCATTATTTATGGATTTGTAGGTATGTCTGCGACGACTCGACACATTGTCAAAATATTATTCCGTCCCGAATTGGGCATCTCGGGTTTCACACCGGATAGCGATTTATATGACTGTATCAACTTTTATTTTTAACCGACTTCAAAAAAGGAGGAGGTTCTCAAATCGTCTGTATATTTTTTTATTTTTTTTAACACGTAAATATTATCATGTGTGTCACTAATGGGCAAAGGAGTTACCTGTTATCGTATCGATTTCAGGTAATTGTTTTTTTTTATTTGTGTAACAATAATGATTCATTAATAGTAAGTGCTACGAGAAATGTTACATGTAAGACTACGTATTAAAATTACACATGTCACTGATTATTTTAGACGCTATTTGCCCCGTTCTTAACTCTGGTCAACTGACTTGTGTAGAAAGTGTCTGACTGCCTGTTATAAACTGTGACAAAAGAGATTTTCGCAAAATACCAACAGAAATTGGTATAAAACATTATCAAAAAATCCTTATCTATGAACTTGACATATTTTTAAAGAAACGGCACGGACTTATTAAAAATATTTTTAGTAAGTTAGTGAGAACCGGCTGGATAAAGCAAAAACAGTTGTATTGTTAGCGGAAGAGGGCTTAACCTAACTTTGCTTCTTATCTATTAATAATCCTTATATTTGAAAACTTTATATTATCACATACCTGATATTGATTTGCAGCTTCGTGTTTCCGTAGGATTACTAACTCAAACGGACCGCGGCAACTAAGAAGTTCTGTCGGCATCCCTGCCATAAAACTAGTACGTTACGTGTGTCCGGGTTTAAATAACACGAAATTTGCGTTTAATGTAAGCAGTAGATGGACGCCAATAAATCATTGCCTCTATTTAAATGCCGTGCTAACCAACGAAAGCTACGAACAGTTCCCGTAATTATGAAAGAACATACAAAATTTACTGTAAGCAAGAAAAATTAAGATTGATTGATTATTTTTAGTATAAATTGAAAATGAAATCGGTTAAATAACAGGCACTTGAAGTCGAATTCATAATAAATAGCTCAATAGTTTTCTTCAATTATCTGTAATCTGTGTGTAGAATATATTGCAAGGTCGATTCAATTATTTCCTTTACACGCCAATATAAAGACTTCAAAATGGTCCATACATGGTTAAGTGGTCGTAATTGTGGTTTTACCTACACACATATCGCGTGGGCTTCTTGTTGAATTATATGTATGTAGTATGCAAGTGCATTGCAAATTACTCTTATTTACTCGGTGCGGTTTTGCCATGACGAGTCCATTGACGCCGAATATCCGTTTTCCTCAAAAAGGTTTTGTTTATAAATTATTATGCCATTTATTTTCAATATAAATTATTATTATTATTATCTTAACGATTGGTGACATTCTGGTCTGTGACATCGTTACACCCATACATCCGTATGAATATCTTTTTTGAATGTCTTTTTTTTCTACCGAATCCGACGATACCGATGAAATAAAAATATGCTAACAGATACCTACTCATGTCAGGAATAAAGTACGACCTATATGATTAATGAATTAAATAGATTTTTTTCTGATATCTGATTGAATATATAAATTCCTCTCTTGTTATTTAGATTCTTCATGCAATTGATTTCACACAGCTCATAGTAGGGATGTGGTCTTTATTCATTAAAATCTCTATATCACAACGTACTTGGAGTTTGTCCTTATTTTATTGTTGTGCTCTTTTTCATTTTTTGGGTCTGCCTACCTTTTTGTTGGCGTGACACGTATTTGCATTTACCCTTGACTCGACGGATGCCTTGTCAAATATAACTGCATTGTTCAGACAATCACACGTTCAATACTTACTCTACATTATAATATATACCAATGTTTCATACGTAATACTTAATTCAAACGAGAAAAACGATGATTCAAGTAATTATTACGATACAGACTTAGATATGTGGTAATATTTACCATCTGCTTAAATTACTATGAACTAGCCATACGCCGCAAAAAATAGTAGCATACAATGAGGTTCGCACATTCGAAAATATCGAGGTGAGTGAACCCGCAAACCGAACATAGTCGATGACTTTTTGTTGATTTACAAAAACTGCTTTAAATAAATTGCCCGGAGCATTGAGATGGAGTTGAACAAGCGCGCCTCGCTTGTTTTGTATTCTATAATATCCTATTGAACTCGAATAGGTGGCTAATGGCATTAAAATGATATAGCAGCTGCTAATTATAGTTATTTTGTGTTACATTTGAAATACTAGTTTTGTAAACTGAGTTACCGAATTGGAAATTATTGGGTTTCTAGGTATAGGTTTATCTATTTTTAAGTGTATATACGTTACACGTATTTTATTTAATATTAATAAACAAATTTTAATTTTTGGTGTTAGCAACCAATAATAATTATCAAATTTCCAAATTTTCAAAATAAAAATACACCTAGTTGAAATTCTGACCTTTATATCAATCAAATGTTGCTACCTATACCTTCTAAGCGATGTGGTTTTCCAACCACACAAGCTGTGGGTGAGCCGAAGACCGAGCTCAATGGCGTGTATTGGGGGAGGCCTATGTCCAGCAGTGGACTGATGTAGGCTGATGATGATGATGATGTGGTTTTCACAGTCGTCTAGAGATGATAAAAGCAAGTTTGGTAATCAGGTTAAGCTTTTGTTTATAGATACTTAATCACGGCTAATGCGTTCGTAATTAAAAAAAATAGAACCTTCTGTACAAAAACAGCAAAAAATTTAATACATGTTGTATTAGTAATGTGATAAAAGAAATTAATTGGAACATTGATATAGATGTCATAATGTGAGTCATTCCGATAAACGCAGTCGTTTTAATGTGACATATTGAAGAGTGACAAATTAATGCAATATTGTCGATCATATTTATCAAAAAATATTTATTAATCTGTATTTATCTCGATGATAAAAATGGCGTATTTCAAAACTTATTTGTATCTACGATTAAATCTTAAGAGCCGATTCAAGTCATTAGTTTTCGCTAACGACTTTTTAGCATGATGTAAATACTCAAATGTCCAACGAACACACAAGTGTTTCGCCCGTCACATACATTTCCATCGGAGGCGAATGGAATTATTTTAATTTATAGAGATAACCGTCGATACGTATCATGAATATAAATGAGTCAAGGCAAAAACAAGATGTGTCTGTGGAGAAATAATAAGAGGCGTTCGACAGCCACGCTCGTCTAGCCGCCATCGTCCTTGAGTGCAGAAATCCTTGATGAGTACAATCAACCGCCACCGGATAGCAGTCTTCGTTCAGGGCTGCCAATTAATAATTTAAGTACATATAAGGCGAGTCTCGGAGTCTATTTCAATTCAACTTGTTTCATGTGCCCACTTGTTACACTCGTTATTTGTCCGTTAGTAACTTGTTTTTTTGTCGTCGTTTGCTAGTGTTGCTTATGAATTATAATGCTTAATAGCATGATGACTAGAACATAATGGTTGCTTAGGTCTAGTGTTAAAGTACAGCCCTGGATTATCGTCGTCGCGTAGGCGCTAGCAAATGTGACGATAAAAACTAAAATTGAAAATAAATGGGTGCGAAACGGCTATTAGCTATGTGGTCGCCAGTAATACATGTTCAAATGCGGATTGCGGACTACTCACCGTATTTGTAAAAAGGAGCTGCTACCTACACGCCGCGATGTAGTGATATATTTATGTGTGTATAGCCAAATGCTTGCTATGCTTTGGCAATAAATGAATGGTGATGAAGAACATAAATATATCACACTGTTCATTCATAACTAGACCACTGAAGCAGCCACAGGAGTTACCAAAGTTGATTTCAAATCCTCCAAAATGCTGAAATGAGCAAGAAACCTTTTGGTAAAGCAATTAAAGTAACAACTTATAATTCATGTAACATAACTCATAAGTATTTATTTATAAATTATCGTCTTGTCAGAATCTTTAAGCAGTGGTCCTTCGTTATTTATGTCAATGACAGAGTCTAAAAGTCCTAAGTGAAACACCATGATGGTCCGCCCAGGTAATCTGAATTATCTTCCCTTGTATGTATGTACATTATGTAGATAATATGTTTTAATCAAATCGTATACGTAAACATGTCACATGTAAAATTCAACTTCGGTTTAAATTGAATTTAACAGGCACGACCTGTCAACTTATCGAATATAAATTCTCTTAATAATCGTTACCAATTACGTGAGCGTTCAGCCTCGTATCGCGCTATCAATCTTGGCAGAAAAGCAGCAACGACCGATTATTCCGAAGGATTAAGACCTTTTTGCAATGGCATGTAAGGAAGAAAATGAATTGTCGAATAAGAATTTCATTGGTCTTTAGTATAAACCGACGACCACATCGCAAAGCGCGCTGGAAATGTTGGACGTTGTGAAACGATGGTTGGCGAACTACGTATATTAGGGAATGACTTAAACCAACATTGTTTTGCTGCTTCATGACGCGGAACTATAAAATAAATCACAACTTTATATACTAACTGACGTCATTAGAAAATGGAACCCGTCGTATATGTCCAGATTTGTAATCGCTATGTCCACATGTTCAATTGCTTACCGAAATAACTATGTTAGTCATTAGAGGAAAACCAGATCTGTCTTCCGGGAATCAATTCAGTAAAATTTGCTCTTTGTAATTGTAAATGATTTTAGTTCACATGTACGGATGAATAAGGAGTTAAATGAGCACGCTTTAAGCTTTACTCTCACTAGCCAAACTGTAATGTCTGACACCGGCTCTGCCTGCGGCGCGACGCTCGATAGTCTGTCACAGTCAAGTTCATGGCCTCCTCGGCCAACGTTCCGCAACATTTCCTCGTTCTGTCTCGTTACTAGTTTAACTTTACGTTGTATTCAATCGAAATCATTGTATATTGATAGCCTTGTCTCGTATATTACTTACGACATTCAAATACTTTAGTTATTTGTTCTCCACCGAGGCGAGATAATCTTCGAGCAATCAAACCCAAGTTTACTAAGAATAAGCGTGAACTCAAGCACTGCGTTTGTCATTGATTGAAGTGTACATAGATGACGCCTTAGAGCTTTCTGTATTATATGAATTTCATTGTAAATGATTTTAGTTCACATGTACGGATGAATAAGGAGTTAAATGAGCACGCTTTAAGCTTTACTCTCACTAGCCAAACTGTAATGTCTGACACCGGCTCTGCCTGCGGCGCGACGCTCGATAGTCTGTCACAGTCAAGTTCATGGCCTCCTCGGCCAACGTTCCGCAACATTTCCTCGTTCTGTCTCGTTACTAGTTTAACTTTACGTTGTATTCAATCGAAATCATTGTATATTGATAGCCTTGTCTCGTATATTACTTCATCATCATCATCATCATCAGCCGGAAGACGTCCACTGCTGAACATAGGCCTCCCCCTTAGAACGCCACAATGAACGACAATTGGCTATTTGCATCCACCGGTTACCTGCGACGCGCACAACATATATTACTTACGACATTCAAATACTTTAGTTATTTGTTCTCCACCGAGGCGAGATAATCTTCGAGCAATCAAACCCAAGTTTACTAAGAATAAGCGTGAACTCAAGCACTGCGTTTGTCATTGATTGAAGTGTACATAGATGACGCCTTAGAGCTTTCTGTATTATATGAATTTCATTTATGACCAACATAATTTGAGATCTTACAGTATACGACCATTCTAAAGCATTCGACGGGTATTGTTCTCGGCATTTGGCGCGGGGTGAACGACCAGATCTATCAACCATTTAACGACTTCAAATAGCAAAAATAGATTTGAAACGAAGATTTTTTATTCGTATGCCGCCTTTTCTTTAAATTAAGACATAACGTATTTTAAGTTTTGTCGACAGTTTACATAAAAGATAATATACTCATATTTATAAGTAAAGTACATAATGTGATAAGGTTTTGAACTCTTGATGTAACATTAGACTGTAGGTAGGTAGCAAGTAAAAAGTTTTTACGACTTTTCGGTCACGAGGTTTTCTAATTCTAACTCCACAATAAGCGGCTTGTGTTTAACAGTTTAGAATACACGTACATATATCAGAGTATGCCTAGAAATTTATGTAATTACCATTCTCTTTGAATTATTAAATAAATGAACAAGCGCATTTATTGACGTTGCACATCAAACGATAACATTTTCAGCTTGCTTGGCGTTTGGTGTCAGATATAAATCTCCGTAGATCATGAGGTCGTTAATGTGATATTCGTGTCGGCGCCGTCTCAGATGGGTACTGTTATCCCATTGTCGATTCAAATGTTCCGCGCTTTCATATTTGTTGATGTATGTACAGCTATTGTACGATTTAGTTCCGTGCACCAGATCGATATCTTTCTAATACATGTTGTAATGCATATGTATGAATTATTATAATATTTGAATTGTACCAGTGTCATTTTTTTGTGTTGTGATGTTTATTTATTTTATGTCATGTTAAACATTGTGAAGAGCAAGTGTTTATGTTTCTTGCGCGCGTATCTTAGTGATAAATTACGTTGTTTTTAAGGAATGGCTATTTTGGAAACGTGAAGCTTTATATTTTTTTCTTTATGTTCAAGGTCTTATAAGAAAATTCTTATCATGAGGGTTTCCAACATAATACTTGATAATAAACTAATTAGCTTGTTATATTTACTTGTAGTAGATATCAACCTGATGTTGTGATTTAATTTAAACTCATTTCGCCTTATTACAAAAAGCAGTTTCACGACGAATCTAGTTTTAGAGTCAGGGAATCGTTCCTTAAACACAAGTCCAAACTTAGGTTCGTTGATTAGGAACTGCTTATAAACTGCTTTTCGTAATAACACGGTATGGAGCGACTGAATATACGCCAGTCCAGTACCTAATTAATAATAATAGAATTAAACGATACATAGAAAATACTTCAGTGAGGGAGGACGCATAACTTTCTGAATAGCAAACCTTTTTGATTATGTAAAAAAACAGTTTTTTTGAATAGATCGATGGTTGTTTTTACGTCTTACTATTTATCTTTCAATCATGGTTTTACTAATTACAGTTACTCATGCTTAAATAATAAAACCTTTAGTTTTGGAGTTCCAATTATGAGTTTTTCTGAATATACAGTTTACATACATTATTTACCCTTAAATGGAAAACCATGCATATTAATGGCAATATATCACCCTGAAAATAGTGATTACGTCATTCGGAGGGTGATTGTCCCTAACTATTATTTTAATTAAAGTGAAATGAAAAATGTCCGTGTCTTACCTGCGTTGTCTACATCAGGCACGGGACTAAGGGTCGGCAGTTTCCGTTGTATTTGATATGCTAGCCCTGATAAGGCTGGCGGCCACGCGACACTTGCTCAACCCCTTCCAGTGCCGAGGGTTGGTTGCCCTTCCGCCTTATTGATTAGCACCCTCGGAGAATCAACCCAACAATGAAAACATTGCGTTCATACGCGATTAGTCATTACTTCGTCACATTGAAACTGACCACAATAAATTTGTGTGTTGTTTACACCTATAGTTTTGTAACTTTAACATTTTCTACACATATTAGTTTTTTTATAAAGCAGTAAAGTTTGGCAGTTTCGAGAAATAGTAATTCGATTCTGATTTTGAGATAGACCCGTCCTGTGGAGAGCAATAAATGATTATAATTAGGTACAGTATTCTTGAGTGACATCCGAAAAAAATTAATTTGGTGCATTTATTTTTAGGGTTTACGGCGGCACTGAGCAGTTTGTTATAATTTGGTTTTCGCAAGATATCGCGGTAATAGTATTAAAGGATACTGAATTTAAAGTTTTTTCCTCGCTTACTCGGAATTACTTATACTATCGTAAATGTAGAACAAACTTACCGGTTTCTAGTTATTGCACTAAAACTATTTAATTTATCCGTTCATTAGTTCCTAACGGGATCAAATCGCTCATTGAATTTCTACTGAGCAAGTAATGCTATTTGATAGAGATAAAACCATTGCCTATTATTAGTTATAGGTACCTTACGAGCGGAGGCCAGTAACACTGATCGGACCGTGTTAGTCAAGTTAAATAATACGAGCGTGTTGTAAATCCCTTGCTTTCATTGTGCTATCGAGAATCGTGAGCTGCACATTCATTCTTGAAAAGCCAACGCGGGAATAGAAGGACAAATACATGCACGGTCTACATAATCGTTGTTGCATGCATTTTGGACAGTTTTCGACTAATTGTGTATCACGTCGTAGTCACGATCATATGCTAGATATATCGACATTAGACTAAAGGTCTTGAAGTATATTTAGATACAAGTTGGGAATTGTCCCATGTTGGGCAAGGATCCGACATGTCAATTTTCTTTTACCCCAGCGAATAGTAATTCCTTTTGTTGATTTATTGATTAATATTAACATAGTTCCAGCGATGCACCATAGACGACTTTATCGACGAAGTATTTATATTCATTACCTACTTTGCTCCATATTACATCATTTCAATGTATTTATTACGTTATTTCACGGTCATGCATGACACTTGTGTCAGCAGTGCCTAGATTTTTTTTACTCAAGAGAACTAGTACTAATATCAACTAGTGCTTTACCGCGGATCCATGTGAGGACTTAGCCAAGTTCCCATTCTACAATACGGAACGCCAGAGAATAAAAACAACTGTATGGGAAGGACATTATGTCATCACGTGACTTAGCAAAGCCTGATAAGCCAGTGACGTAGCCTTGAATGAAAGCTTATAAATAACCCTAGAAAAATGAACCCGTGTCAAAGGTATCAATCACACTGTGTCTGCTGCAAATGTGACTTATGATGAGCCCTCTGCCACCAGCATATTGACTTCACATAGAGTATAAAGTTCTGGCAACATCGCTACCTGCAGAACCATAATGCCACTTGAGGTTGGTGGTATTTTGTTGCTATCTTCTTTGAGGTGAAGCTTCACTTTCCAGTTACGATATGCCTTATCTACCTTAATACATCGTAATCTTCGAAAACAAAAAAAAAAAAAATTGGAGGATAACCTGAGAGGAAATAATAGTGTTTGATGGAACGCATTATTTACTTATCAATCTTAATTTACACCATAGTCACGAGTAATCTGTTTAATAACAAACAAAATTATATAGACGACGCGCTCATTAAACATCATAGAATAAACCTGAATATAAATAAGCCTCAATCAGAGATCGTTAAATTTTATGCAGCTGTGTATGAGATCTGAATGGGTACTTACGAGTGTAAAGGTGTGTATTGCGGTCAGCGAGGGACTTGCTTGTGGCGTTGCGTCACCCCACTGTCGGTGCTGGTTGGGCCGAATCAATCTTTAGATCTAATAGTACCTCTCGCCGCTCCGTCAAAATACTTTTGAAATATGCAACTGCAAGTACGCTAGGTGCTAGTAATAGGAAAGGAAATTATTTCATATTCGTTTATTTAGAGGTAGGTAGGTACTCGTACACTTAAATTGTATGCCGTTGTCTAGTCTAAATAATTATACACTTGTTGCGAGCAAGTGCGAATAAAATTAACGCTACGTACAATTGCTGGTCATAGGTTATTTTCAGTTTTGGGTGCTTCGCTTAGCAATTCTTAACAACAACTATGTATAATCGCAGTGATTGATATGTGGTTAAAAAGTAAGTTCTTTTTCCTCAACTTTGATACCTCAACTCAATTATGAATTTAGCTTGATATAAGGAAATATGATGTTTGATTTTTGAATCGAATACGTATTATGGTTTGTGAACTGGCAAAACGTGGTGACTGCTATGCGTGTGTTACTTACAGTTAATTTTAATTTCGGAATTTCGGAATATCAGAACGAACTTATAAGAATTACCCCAAAAAAAAGCAATGCTTCTTAGAGTTAGGGTGACAGTCTTAACCCAAACCGAATTACGAATAAAGTTCTCTGAATTTAGCTATGTACAGGAATCTTAATTCACGACCATTGCTTGCTTTTTTTTTTTTTTGGGAATGATAGACGCTGTTAACCGCAGATGGCTATTGCAGCTTCACCGGACAATAGGAGGCGAGCGCTTGAAGCGCAGAAGTAGCGACGAGCACAAGGGCACCTCAGGGAGGCACAGCCTCGGCTTGGGCTGTCGCTTAAGAGAGGGCTGAGTTTACCACCGGTTCACAACGCGCCCCCACTGAGAAGAACCGGCAAGAAACTCAGTGGGGTGATGCACGTCGTTGCGGTCGCATACGTACGACCCTTCGGCCTCGCCGGCGAGACCGGTGTCTGATAGCTAGTGTAGCATACGGTTGTCGGGGAGGGGTCGGCGCATCCCGGTCCAATAGGACCGTCATGGGGTCAGGAGGGTCGAGCAGTACGTGCCGTGGTCTGCGGCGCGAGTCAGAAGGACTAGCGGCGTAATCGGCGGCGGCGCGGATTAAACTGTTCGCGTGACGGGACGCGGATTCAAAGTAGCGTTTCGACGCTTCTTTGAGGAACGACCACTGCTTGCATTAACCATTGCGTTATCCGGTCGTCTCTTCGTTTGCTGTGTCTTATTCAGCGTTAGTAGCGGGTTTCTAAAGATCTTACAAATTGTGTATTGCTACCATTTCAGTTAAATTATCCATAGTGATGCCTTTCTTTTCGTTTTATATCTTTTTTGACAATTTATTAGATTAAAATTTAACTAACGTAATTGGCAACATTAAATTTAATTGTTACGTTGTTTGTCCGCAGTTCACGCCCACGGCGGCAGAGAGCGCCGCTTGCGGCAGCAGCTCCTCCTCCTCTAGTTCGTCCTCTTCGTCGTCGTCATCTTCTTCGTCCTCGTCGTCGTCGGATTCGGACACCGCGGACGCCGCTGGCGGCTCCGCACACGCCTCCGCCGATGACTCCAATGCAGTTCTCGAGGCCGCCTGTCAGCTACAGGTATGTATCTCAAGTTTCATGCCTATACTATTGCCACTTGTTATTGTGATAAAATGCTTTAGGTAATAGCATACATGATAGAATGTAATTGCAACCCCTCTGCAAATGAGTTCCATAGTGTTTATTTGGCATTTTTTTTTTTTCAGATTAGCTTAATCTCAGTGACATTATTCAAATTAGCGTAGCCATGGATTATTATTTATAACTATTATAAATTACTTATTTATTCGTCGTCTTTCGTGGTTGTGCAGTATGGCGTAGTCTCCGATTGCAATGTCTAATTTCGGATGTTACACTGAAATATATTTTTCAGGTCATCGACGATGCAGACCTTGCGGAACTATTTCCAGAACAAACATCGAGCGCGCCGGCGCAACAGCCTAATTTCCCGGCCTTTACCGTGCACAACGCGGCCCCGGATAACGACGATAAGTCTATTGCTGATAATGGTAAGTTTTGCTGCAAGACATGCAATAAGGATACGCTGTAATAACTGTGTGCTTAACTTTATCCAGAAAAATGTGTTCCAGGAGATGGGTCCAGTAGTGAAATGGAGCTCACACCCCAGCTGGTGACAGCTGCAATACAAAGGGCAACGGCAGATTCGTCCGGCTCCGAAAATGAGTGTTCAAATTCTGAGGCTGGCCCTCAGAATACTACTCACTATGCGTCCAGCCTATTGCAGCAGTTTGTTGCGCAAACTCAATTGCTAAGCAGTACAGCTCCAATAACAGCAATCCCTTCTGCGGGAACAACTCTAACATGTGGATTAAATGGAAATACAATTGACGGCGTTGGTGCTATAAGTGATTGTGTACTTGGGCAAATTAATACTCTACCAGAGATAACGCCGATGGCGCCTAACTTTTTAACAACAACGCAACATTTAAGTCCACAACAAACCGAGGAGCTCTCACAAATCAACAAAGATCTTGAAGAAATCACATCTGTTACAGATGCTGTTGGCATAACTATACCACCTAGTCTTGATGATTGCGTCGACAATAATGACTTTATGAGTTTGGATATCGCTCAGGGGGTTGCAGAAATAGGAAGTGCTAGTGATTTGTTAAAAAGTTCTCCTCTAACTGTTAGTACAGATATGAATAATTTAAATAATTTGGATACTCAAAAGTTAGATACAATCAGTACGAATTCTGTTGAATCTCAAGAAGACGCAAAAAATGTAATTGTAGAATCTAGAAGAAAAAGAGGGCGACCTCGTAAAGTTCGAAAAGCTGATGAATTTGAAAATAAAACTATGGAATCTCAGAAAGAAGATAAGTCTGTAGTTAACGTAATTAATTTTCACAATGGAAACGACCCTCCGAATGTTTCTCCAGATTCAGGTATTCTCTCAAATCATAATTCACCCACGCACTCGCCGTTGCGGCGACATGACGTGGATGAAAGTAATAGTAGGTTGGGTAGGAAATCAATTCAAAAAGAAAATACTACTAGGGAAAGAAGAACGATGAGATCGAAATCAAAAAGCAGGCTTCGTGTACAGAACAGGTCCGATTCCAGTGATTGTGATTTTCAGAAAAAGAGAATAGAAAATGAAATTAAACAGATAAAAACAGAAGCACCATCACCAATCCCACTAAAACAAGAACAAAATAAATTCGAAAAGAACAAAAAAACTGATCATAAATTAGATATAGCTGCGTTAGATAGAATGTTGTATGCGACTGACAGGGTTTTGTATCCACCTCGTAAAAAAGTTGGACGTAAACCACAAAATAAAACAAAATCTACAAAAACCACTACGAAAACTTTAAAGGACAAAAACCAGTACGACTCAGGCGACAGTGATGAAGACTCGGTACCGTCCACCAGATCTGTTTTATCAGGAGTGTATGCAAAGCGCAAAGAGCTTAACAGTAAACTCGCCAACTTGCCCAAAAAGAATAATAAAGCATTCGGTAATGCGTGGAGAGACAACCAGAGTGAAAATGATGCAGCAGCTGACGACCCCTTAGACCCAACATGGAAGCAAATTGATCTGAATCCTAAATACAAGGATATATTATCCGGTTATAAAAGCGATCACGAATTTAAACCTTATAAAAGTTGCAGTCGTCTTATTGAGTCAGGATACAAAAGTGATTACGGATGTAGATCTGGTTACAAAAGTGATTACTATCGGTCTGGTTATAAAAGTGACCATAAATCCGGCTACAAAAGCGACAAATCGGGATATAAAACAGATAACAGTGTAAGAAGTATGCGGAGGCGCATGAGAAAACTAAAGAAAACTAGGTCAGTGAGAGACAGATCGTATTATAAAAATCAAAAACATTTTGTCTCAGATCAAGAAATTTTGCTGTTAACAAATAAAACATTTAACAGTTTGACCCTAGGTCACAGTTCAAGTGATTCTGAGTGCGATAGTTATCTACGAAAACCCAGTGCTAGCCCCAAATATATTAGCGTTAGTACTAAGTATCCGCTCCCTACTAAATATGACTTTGGATTTTCAAAGATGAACCAAAAACATGTACTGAGATTAAATTCTTCAGACCCATTCGCTCCAGGCCCAGTGTTTAGTGGACTGCAGCGGCCAGTTACGACCTTTAATATATTCAAAGTAAACCACAACAATAATAATAATACGTTGCTTAAATCTCCAAGTAAAGGAAATTATACTCGTGGTCCTATGCCGTCTTTAAAACCTGCGTTCACACACAAGTTCGGATCTTCACCAATTTGTACAGCTGAAATGCCAGGGTCAAAAAAGGAAAATGATAATAGTTTACGATGTTTCCCTAGGACGCTCTCACCTAAAAATCGCAAACAATTAAAAAACGGAAATACTGTTTCAAGTAGTGCGAAAAAGGAACCTATCCCAAAACCACTACCTAGTATATTTGAAAAAGCGAAAAACAGTTACGTTCCAAACAAGTTGCTCACGAGAAACGTATTTCTTAATTTCAAAACACCTCATCTAAGGCCTTCATTTCATATAAAACGGCATAGGAGAACTGTTGTTTTGGCTCCACCCAAAATAAATTTAAAACCAACGGAAAGAATGTCACGGGTAACAGTCAAAACAGAAAATAAACATCATCGGCATAGAAGCAAAAGGCGACATCGCTCAAGGTCAGTTTCAAAATGTCGTGACTCGTATACAAAAGCGATAGACTTAGTGGATCAAAAGTTTACTCAAGATATGGATAATCTTGTATTAAATTTTATCAAACTGTGTCAAGTTGCCCCTAAACTAATTATAAACGTGGCACCTAATTCATCTAAAAGTACTGATAAGACTGTGGTGGACCCCGTCCCGACTAAAGTGGTGAAAAGGGGCTCCAAGAAGCGTAAAACATCGGACAATCAAGAAATTGTTACACCAACTTCAAAGCGGAGACACAAGAAACAACTGGCTGAATCACAGAGTAAAGGTGGTAAAGATACCAATGAACATAAGCTTCCGCTTAAAAAACGTCATTATCATATAAATTCATCCACAGGCAACTCATTAAATTTAAGTTTAGTAACGGCAGAATTATACGAGAGCTCCAATAATGGTACTAGTCCTGAAAAGTTCTTGTGTACTGAGACTGATTGCACGGGCGACGTTCGGGGTAATGAAGAAACACCGAAATCCAAAACTGCGCATGAAAAAGGCAAGAAAAATAGTGATAGCACAAAAAGTTCTTTACAGGCAGCTAGCCAAGAAATTAAAAATCTAAATGCAGAACCTACCTCAAAATCTACAAAACCTAATGAACCTACTGATACTTTAAATATAATTATAGACGAAATACATTCCACGCCTTCCAAAACTCATTCTCCGAATTCCCACAATGCTACTGATGATGAGCTTTCTATTAAGAAGCCTAGTGCTGAGCAGTCGGAACTTTCAAAGAAAATATATGAGACATCTGAAAAACTGAAAGCTGTACATAAAATGGTTCATGATCTGGAGAAATCTTTGCCAAAATCAAAAGATTCCGAAATTAAAACAGAATCTTACAAACATGACACCAGTAAAATTTCCTCGCCAAAGTCTGAAGCTAAATCGTCCCCCACCAGGCATTCTGCGCCTATAGTTACGCCAAAAAAACGCCATAGGTTGGAAGCCGATAAGATGATACAACATTCCAGCTTAGATCAAGTAGTAATGTCGCTATCTAAGAAGTTGTCAGATGAAAAATCTGCGATGAGTCCAAAAGAAACTAAGGACGTTAATCAAAATCATTCTAAGGAAGGCCCAAAAGATCTTGAGAAGTCTCAAAGCGTGACACCGAATAACGCTTCCCCAAATAGTAGCCCATCCATCGATCCGTTGAAGAGTATGTCTGCGCGATCTTTATATAAAAGCTCTATACCCCCAGCACAAAAGTCTGAAATAATGACCAGAAAGAAAAATAGACTAGAAGGTTTAACGAGTAATTTAGTTTCTAAAATCAATCCAAGCGCAGCTACAAAAGTTTTAGATACGCTCTTAAATAATAATATTCGCAAATCCATAGAGTCTCGTATTTTAGAAAAAGAGAAAAATAGTGCTGATTGTCCCAATAAATCCTGCGACGAGAAAAACAAAAATAAAGAACCAACACAAATAAGTACAAGAGCTACAGTCATTAAGTCTCCAGTGTCTAAAGGCAAAGTTTTAGACACAAAGAAGTCTAAATCTCCAGAAATTATACTGGAACAATGTGTAGTTATCAACGTAGATAAACCCACGGGTATCTTTGAGCCTTCTGTTGATTTAGAAGATCAAATACCTAAATCTTCTATATGTGTGAACAATCTTCTATCCGAGGCCAGTAAAACCAAATCCAAAGGTAAAAACAGTGAAGCCAAGTCTTCAAACGCTTTGTTAAGTCCTATTGATACTGAATCTGAAATCCCTTTAGCTTTGATATCAGAAACATCCGACCCGATAATCAGACCAAAAAGAGGAGAATCTATAGCTGCAGTGATATCAGATAAAATCCAGGAAACGGCGGGTGGTCATAACTTACGTCAACATAAACGAAATTTGAGTAATGAAAATGAAGAATCTAACGACAAGAAAAAGAAGAAACCTAATATTTTACGTGAAAGTAAATTAGTTTTGCCAACAAGAATCTTGGTCCCTAAGGTACAAGCAGAACGTTTGCCAATCTCAGATGTCACAAAGAAATTCACGCCGCAACCTAAGAAAATTGAAGCTATTGATTCAGGGGACAACAAAAGCATTGATACTTCCAAAAAGAAAACAAGGCGACGCAAAGCAATCAACCGAACCGGTTTTCCAAGTATTAAAAAGAAAAAGAAAAAGATTGATAGTGCTCAAAATGTTACTTCTGACAGTCATTTTACATCTGAAGATACTGACAATAATTCTGCATTCGAAAGAGTACCAAAAGATGGAGAAGCGATGAGTAGTTTCTTACAACGTACTACTAACAAAAAACCAGAACTGAAGGTGGTGTTAAATAAAGATGAATGTCCAAAACATGGACGATTAACAGTAGTTGCTCTTGAAAAATTACAAGGAAAAGATGTCCCAAACAATAACAAAGTCATTAACAATAATGATAGTAAAGTTCCAGAGAAGAAGCCAGTGAATTCATCAATATTAAGAGCTCCAGCGTTGCAGTTAAAGCAAAACAAGACCGATAAAGAAATTAAGAATCACATTAACAAATGGGAAGTACTCAGTGAGACGGACAGTATTCCTTCCTTAGCCAGCTCTCTTAGTAACGATCCTGAGGACAGCATACCCCTTAGTCTTTTGAATTTGAAGTCCGACAGACCTATCAGTCGTTTGGATAATTTGGAGAGACTCAAACGTAAAACTCGAGCTATATCACCTTCCAATGAAATTGAAGAAATATTTTCTAAAAGGAAAGTCTTGGAGAAGAACTGTAAAGTTAGTCTTAGGCCGAAATCAAGTCTCGCAGTGTTATGTCCCAGTGAAAGGAGGCTCACCAGGAGTTCTGATAATAATAACGAGGAAGTCAAAAATAAAACTAAGAAAGTTGAAACCAAGAAACCCATTGTTGAAGTCGAAAAAATTACAAAGCCTGTCAGCATAGTAGCTAGACGAAAATCAAGGTCGTGTCAAGTTAATAAAAAGAGTCGAGAAGTGCAGTCTAGTTCTCGAGAGAGTTCTTTGGACACTGTCGTCAGCCGGAAACTTAGTTCGAAGTCTCGTGAGCCCTCTTTGGACACTCTCGATCATGATGAAAATGATCCATTGCCGCTTAATGAGAAAGAAATCGACTTCGAGAAGAGTATTGATGTGCTGTCGAAGAGCATCATATGCAAGAAGCGCGTTGCATCTTCCCGCGATGACAGTCCTGCAAGCAGCGTGGACAACAGAGACAAACCGGTTATATCGAAGAGAAATCCACGGCTTCGGAAAAAATTCTTGGCTGCTGGCTTATTTTCTGATTACTACAAAGATGAGTAAGTTCTTATTATCTTTTAAGGAAGTTGTAAAATTGTATACGATAGTACATTTTTCTTCTCATGTGCATTTATGTTTTCAGTCCAAAGCCTGAGGGTAAAGGGAAAAATCTTGTAACACAAACAGAATTCCCGCCTGGGTTGCTAGCTCCGCCGCCTTATTGCGAGCGGTGGGTACGTCGAAGGCAACAACATTTCTCACTCCCATACGATATCTGGTGGCAACAACATTACAACCAACCTGTTCCATCTTGGAACTATAAGAAAATTCGCACAAGTAAGTAACATACCGATTATAGAATAGTTGCAAAAGGATTTTTACAAACAATGTTAAGAATTTTAGTGTAAGTTCTAATATTATTTCTCGACGATACTGATTGTTCTTAATTATTCCAGATGTTTATTACGATGTGAAGCCATCTGCGGAGGAATGTGAGAGTGTTGCGTGCAATTGTGTGCCGTCGTCGGGATGCAATGAGGATTGTATCAACAGGCTTGTGTACTCCGAATGCTCGCCTCAGCTGTGCCCTTGCGGGTAAATATTGTATAAGTTTTCTTGTGAACTGTTAATTGAAAACGTTAAATTTTTATGCTTTATTTTAAATGCTAAAAGATCACAATCAGTTTAATTCCAAAAATATTCTAACAATTGATGTTAACAAATACTACTAGATGATATGCTTTCAGGGACAGATGTAAGAATCAACGTATACAGAGACATGAATGGGCGTCAGGGTTGGAGAAATTCATGACTGTACACAAGGGGTGGGGAGTGCGTACCAAACATAAGATCACATCTGGCGACTTCATATTGGAATATGTCGGTGAAGTTGTTTCCGACAAAGAATTCAAGGTAAGCAAACATATTTGGCTTGCAAATTATTCGGTGCCGTTCTGTACAATGAGGCATAGTATAAACTCCTTGGCCATTTGGAAGTTTCTTCTTGTGCAAGCCTATCCATTATCCCAAAAAATAAAAGGTAAACAAAGAAACCAACAATTTTCAAACTGTGCTTCGAAATATTCTGATTTTGCAGAACTCAGGCTATAAAATAATGACTTTTGACTAATTGTAATGCAAAGCAATTAAATGTTCTAGCAAATACAATGTAAAAACAAACACGCTACTTCAACAACATAACCTCAAGTTGTTTACCTTTTATTTTTTGGGAAAATGGATAGGGTATAGATTCTATACCCTAACCTATCCTATATATCTATACTATAGACGACAATTCCTGTTATTGACGCTATTGTGTGACCTATGGTAACAAACTTGTAGTATGAAAGTTTTCAATAACTATCAATAACATGAATTTTATGACTATCAATTATAAATGTCACTATCGAATACATAAAGTTCAAAATATAACAGAAACCGATCTTTAATTTAGTACCTATTGTCAGCATAATATGGAGTAGCTATGTGAACGAATGACGTATGTATGCAGGAGCGAATGGCAACGCGATACGCGCGTGACACTCATCACTACTGCCTTCATCTGGACGGTGGTCTCGTGATCGACGGCCACCGCATGGGCGGCGACGGACGCTTCGTCAACCACTCCTGCCGACCCAACTGCGAGATGCAGAAGTGGACCGCCAACGGTACGTCTCTCGCATAGATAGATGGTTAACCTTTAGATGCTGATATATTACCAGCGCTGCGTCATATGTATATGACTGGCGCAGCAACATGCTGAGGCAGCATCCTTATTGACGCTACACAACTTCTGTATTTTATTTTTTTCAGTTTAATTGTTACCTATTTTGTTTTTATATTATGCCAAATACGTCTATTTTCTTTCTTTCTTAGATATTAATTGTTCAGTTAGATAGGCACATACAATTTTCCTTGATCGTTTTAACAGCATTTTTAAGTTATTTCGTTTTGGCTTTTAGAGGGTGTAACATTGTAATGCATTAAATTTTCATGTTCTAGGTACATTCCGAATGGCGCTATTCGCCCTGCGAGACATCGAACCTGATGAAGAGCTGACCTACGATTACAACTTTTCTTTGTTTAATCCTGCTGTGGGACAGGTCAGTAAGATTTTTCCCAATTGCCGTTTAATTATCCAAGCAATACACATAATCATGTTAACAGTAGACATAAAGAACTAGATTAAATCACTAAAATGTTAATATGTTCTATTTACAGCCTTGCAAATGTGATTCAGAAGATTGTCGCGGTGTTATCGGGGGTAAATCTCAGAGGATCACTAAACAACCGCAGAAAACTCAGTCGCGAACACCGTCGAACGCGTCTAACCAATCGCAAGGCTCGAACGGTCACCAGCCGCGCGTAGGCAGACCACGGAAAGCTGTCAAATGCAACAAGAAGTCTGAACACCAATCCGACAGTTCTTGCGATATTAAAAACATGACGATACTAAAATATCAGCAACATTTGAATAAGCTGTGGCAGGAGCCACAGATGAAACCGCTGACTGCTAAAGAGCGGAATCTTGTGAAGGAGCGCCACTGTTTCTTGTTCAGGAATTTGGAGTGTGTAAGTAGATTAATAATGTTACCTCAAAATTTGATTCTTTTTTCTTTCTTATTGTACAGTAGGTATTATTGGTATAGACTAGAGGTAGAGCTGCATACTACATATAAAATTACATTACCCTGTCAGGGTGTCGCAACTTGAGGGCCCAATATTATAATATTTTTTATAATGTGTTACATTATTAATAATTTCAAATGTATTGTGAAAATTAGAGAGAATAGTATCAGGTTAGTTTCTCGGTTATAAGATGGTGTGGCATCTACTGTAGACAATACAAGTAGATACAACACAATATATTACATCCAATTGGGAATATGCATGACAATTATAATAAGTACTTATAATTCAATAACAGCAGTTGTAAAAACTGCATTACTGAAAGATTTATTCTAAAATATAAATATGTCCTTTAAAATTACGTTTTAATTAACGTATAATTAAAACGTAATTTTAAACGCCACGTGACGTGGCTATTCGGATTATCTTTTCAGTGTCATGAAAACTTGTGCAGTCTTATTAGGATTGACGTCACAGTCACATCACGTTCGTGAGCGTTTTCGAACGAATTTAGAGAAGCCAACTTTTGATTTGCAATCTATTTATTATTTACTAGCTGACCCACGCAGCTCCGCCTGCGCTATTTTTACGTTAACTAAACTTTTAATAACAGACATTCGCATCGAATACATAACCTCCTTTTTTATAGTCGGTTAAAAACTGGGACCCACTTTTTACTTGCTCTCCGAAGCACGGACCCGTTTAGTTCAAATGGCGTTAAACGGTCACCCATCTATTTAATGACCTTACCTAACGTTGCTTAACCCGATCGATTACAAAACCTTGATAACAACTCTCTATGAGTGTTTCCTTACTAATATTTCCTATATTATAAAGAAAAATTGATAAAATCGGACCAAGCGTATAACCAAGTACCCATTTTGACTTTAATCCCCTCTCCCAAAAGAACCGTGCTAGATTACGGGATAAAAAGTATCCTATGTCCTACCTCGTAGTAAGAGCTCAAATCATGCCAAGTTTCATTTGAATCCATTCAGTAGTTTCGGCGTGATGCTCAGCCGTGATACAGACAGACAGACAGACAGACAGACAGACAGACAGACAGACAGACAGACAGACAAAAATTTAAAAAATTACATTTTCGGCCTCAGTATCAGTTATAGAATGCCCTCCAAATATAATTTTCAAAATATCTTCAATGTACAGAATTGGACCTGTTACAGTTTTATTATAAGTATAGATTAACCGGCTTCAAAAAGAAGGTTCTCTATTCGACGCGTATGTATGTAATATTAATAAAAATGCGTAATATTAATATATGTTAGTCTATGTGGGCTTCTAAACAAATTTACCAAATTTTATCAGTGTATGTATGTATGTATATATGTATGTATGTATGTAGGTTTGTCCGCGGATTTCTCAGAAACTACAAGTCCGATTTCAAAAATTATTTTTGCAATAGTTAGAGTATTTTTCAAATTAGGGTAGAGTACAAGTTTCATCAAAATCGGTCCAGTAGTTTAAGAGATATAAACTTTTTATGTTTACAGTAAGTTACTGTGACTTAGACGTTCGAGTTGCGTGATAGTGCTGATACCTGTCTTGGTAAAATAAAAGTCACTTAAAAGTGTTAAATAAACTATTTAAAAAAAAAACCGACTTCAAAGTAAATTATCTAAAAAGCATAAAATAACGAAAATATATTGAAGTCGGTGTCAGCTCGTGCTAGTCTTAGTTTAACATGATGTGCTAGCACCGACTTCAATATATTTTCGTTATTTTATGCTTTTTAGATAATTTACTTTGAAGTCGGTTTTTATTTTTTTAAAAATAGTTTATTGCTTTTGGCATCACTAAGCAGGCCTAAAACATTTATTATACACTAAAAATAATAAACATTCTGTATGTTCCCTATTATACAGGTGCGTCGGATCCGCGAGCGACTTGCTCTCGCAATACCAACGTCGCCACCACCACCACCGTCGTCGGCCCCCGCGGCCCCCGCGACGGTAGCACCGGCGGCCGCGGTGGCGGTGCCAGCGTCCCCCGCCTGCGTGGTGGTGGACCCGCTGCAGCCGGCGACGGGGGCCGATGAGGCGGGAACGTTGGCTCGGCTGCGAGCGATGCGGGAAGCGGCCCCGCGTCCCCCGCGCCCCGTTGATGACCCCGCGCTACCCACCGCCGAACGACTAGCCGTCGTCTACCGTGCGCTTTGCCGCGCTATACGTGACTGCAAAGGTAGGTTTCTTCAGTGAAGGTGTTTACCGACCTACACCGCCCATCGGTCTATACTAGATTAATAATTACGAGCTAAATGTACTATCGCGGTCATGAAGGCTGTACCAGCTTTCAATCAAAAGTGTTTGAGCTACGTAACGTGTGCTTTATACCGCCCGCGCGTATTCTGGGTAGGCTCGTGCAAGCGATTATTGTCCCAAAGGTGGTCAACTTCGCAACCGCGAGATTATATAAAAATTCAAAATTCTGGTTAAATTAACGTTAACTCTCATTTAACAATTTTTCACAATCTAATTATTTCTACTCTTATGCGCAGGATTATCAATATTTCTACTGAATAACAGAGTATACAGTATTAACTGTCTTCGAGTGTCTAAATAATCCGATTCCAAGAGCTGGATAAGTGATACTTGACCATAATTGACGTTTGTGGGTACGACAGTTAAAGCATTTGTATAAAAATGTAAAATAGAACGCATGCGTACTTCGTATTCTGTCTTCACACTGAATACTAATGCAAATATACATGCTTAGCACAGTTCTATAGTATTGAAAACTAAATGATTCAATGGCGAAATCCCTCTATCACAGATGACAAAGACCGACCAGTGTGTGCCCCGCTGCTTCGTAACAAGACTGACCGAACTAAGAGCCAAGACTCGGACACAGTCTCCACGCCAGATCTTGCTACGATTGAGAGTAACATCGAGAGCGGCCATTATACTAGTGTGGCGCAGTTCGACGGAGACGTTAATGCGATGTTTGCTGCAGTCACAAGAGAACACGGCAGAGTCTCCACATTGGGTGCGGTTGTCGCTCAACTGAAGAAGGTAACATCAATCATGCTAATATAGCTTTTATTTACAACACATAACAGTTTGTTTTTATATAGTTTCCATAAACAAGTGTTTTTAGTCAAGCCACTTCTTATTCACAGGTATATAACTCTACCAAGTCCGATTATGCAGATCTTCTAACAAAAATACTCGGCCCCAATGAACCTTTGCCACCAGGATTCTTGCAAAAAACTAAGACTGGTAAATATTACTGTTAATCTTATAGAACCTATTTTAATATAGATTTATAAAATTGAATAATGATATAGGTTTAATAAACAGTGCATTCACGGATATCAATGGACTTGATTGTGAAAATTTAAATGTAGTACTCCGAAATCAGGGAATGCTGTGCAAGCGCAAGCAGAAGATATTTAATCATTGTTTTAGACTGCGGTCGACGGTTGTTGTATAATTAAAAATTCTGGTTATCTTTAGTGATGTAAGACTGTGGTTATATCAACATTTCTTATTATTGTTATAAGCTGTAGAGCAGATGACATGTCGGTTTGATGACAATAGTGTAGGACCCAAACTCCTACCCTGGGGTATTCCAAAATTGATGACTGCTGTGTTGTTAGAATTTTATCTATTTTGAGGGACTGAATTCTACCGTACAGCTAAATTTTAGACCACTTTAGAGTAATACCATGAACCCCTATCTTGAGCTTGCTTAATAGCACTCAAACAGCAGAAGTGTTAAAAGCCTTAGCATGGTCCAGATCCTCCATTCATTGAATTTAGAAAAGAATCGCCTGATTTCTGTCACAGCGCACAAGGATGCGATCTACATTGATGTGTAAGAAAGTTTGCAGTGATCATTGTATGTTTGTTTACAGAGGAGGTTATAATGTGCATCTGTGGGCTGCACGTGGAGGAGGGGCTCATGGTGCAGTGCGGGGGGGCGCGCTGCGGCGTGTGGCAGCACGCGCGATGTATGCTCGTAGCGGACACGCGCGCGCCGCACTACTGCCACCACTGCCGCCCGCGCAAGGTAACTGTGCATCTGTACTGTAGCGTGTGGCAGCACGCGCGATGTATGCTCGTAGCGGACACGCGCGCGCCGCACTACTGCCACCACTGCCGCCCGCGCAAGGTAACTGTGCATCTGTACTGTAGCGTGTGGCAGCACGCGCGATGTATGCTCGTAGCGGACACGCGCGCGCCGCACTACTGCCACCACTGCCGCCCGCGCAAGGTAACTGTGCATCTGTACTGTAGCGTGTGGCAGCACGCGCGATGTATGCTCGTAGCGGACACGCGCGCGCCGCACTACTGCCACCACTGCCGCCCGCGCAAGGTAACTGTGCATCTGTACTGTAGCGTGTGGCAGCACGCGCGATGTATGCTCGTAGCGGACACGCGCGCGCCGCACTACTGCCACCACTGCCGCCCGCGCAAGGTAACTGCATCTGTACTGTAGCGTGTGGCAGCACGCGCGATGTATGCTCGTAGCGGACACGCGCGCGCCGCACTACTGCCACCACTGCCGCCCGCGCAAGGTAACTGTGCATCTGTACTGTAGCGTGTGGCAGCACGCGCGATGTATGCTCGTAGCGGACACGCGCGCGCCGCACTACTGCCACCACTGCCGCCCGCGCAAGGTAACTGTGCATCTGTACTGTAGCGTGTGGCAGCACGCGCGATGTATGCTCGTAGCGGACACGCGCGCGCCGCACTACTGCCACCACTGCCGCCCGCGCAAGGTAACTGTGCATCTGTACTGTAGCGTGTGGCAGCACGCGCGATGTATGCTCGTAGCGGACACGCGCGCGCCGCACTACTGCCACCACTGCCGCCCGCGCAAGGTAACTGTGCATCTGTACTGTAGCGTGTGGCAGCACGCGCGATGTATGCTCGTAGCGGACACGCGCGCGCCGCACTACTGCCACCACTGCCGCCCGCGCAAGGTAACTGCATCTGTACTGTAGCGTGTGGCAGCACGCGCGATGTATGCTCGTAGCGGACACGCGCGCGCCGCACTACTGCCACCACTGCCGCCCGCGCAAGGTAACTGTGCATCTGTACTGTAGCGTGTGGCAGCACGCGCGAGGTATGCTCGTAGCGGACACGCGCGCGCCGCACTACTGCCACCACTGCCGCCCGCGCAAGGTAACTGTGCATCTGTACTGTAGCGTGTGGCAGCACGCGCGATGTATGCTCGTAGCGGACACGCGCGCGCCGCACTACTGCCACCACTGCCGCCCGCGCAAGGTAACTGTGCATCTGTACTGTAGCGTGTGGCAGCACATCGATCTTGACATAAAGCAAAACGCTTTTCCATTTACCCTCGCATAATATACGACCATTAATGAACAAAATTATATAGAAAATAAAAACAATTCTAACGTTAGCTTAGCCCTAACGGTTAGTTAAACAACACCTACATATCGACTATCTATTGCAGGTGGACCGCGAGATTCCACTAGACGAGTACACCGAGGAAGGTCACCAGTTCTACTTGTCTCTGATGCGTGGAGACCTGCAGGTGCGTCAGGGCGACACCGTCTACGTACTCCGCGACATACCCATCGACGACAAACACCCGGACGTCAGTCAGAAGAACGGCGACAAACCGGACTCGCCGAAGACGAAACGTGTAGATAGGAAGAAGATCAAGAACATCGCCAAAGGAAAAGATAAGGCTGAGGAAACTACTCAAAACAAAGTAAGTGTTAATTCTGTGTTAATCTGAATAATCCCCCCGTGAGGTGTCCGGGTAACAATAGCACCCACCTATCTCCTCCTGTTGGGTGTCCGTAAAAGGCTACTAAGGGAATACAAGAAGACGGGCAGCAGCGTCTTTTCATTGGATTACCTACTACTTATACTGTGATCCCCAAGCCGCCTGCCAAGCATGGGGATCATGGCAACCCCTCCCTTCTTAGGGGGAGGCCTTTGTTAATCCGAGACGTCCACTGCGGACGTCTCGGATGCTGATGAATCTGAATAATATTGTGTTACTTTTTGGTAACTCTGCATTTTTATTTGAACAGAAATTCATGTTTTGTTCTTGTACTGCGTAAATTCTGGTACATTAGTTAGCAGTTGGTCCGGTAGCAGACATGTTTCATCAAATTTAGAATTAAATATCCTATGGGGCGTGACGGCTAAAATTTACAACTATGTTTATTTAATCTCCACAGGATGGCGAAGTACGCAAGCACACGTACCAAACTATAGGCGAGATACCGGTGTCCGAGCTGGACATATTCCGAGTGGAGCGCCTGTGGAAGCACAAGGACACGCAAGAAAGATACGTGTACGGACATCACTATCTGAGACCGCACGAGACATTCCACGAGCCCACGAGAAAGTAAGTGATGTGAATCCGGCTCGAAGGACCACATAATTTTATTTTTTATTTTAATGACGGCTTTTTTCGTAAGTGATGTGAATCCGGCTCGAAAGGCCACATAATTTTATTATTGATTATAACGAAGGTTTTTTTTCGTAAGTGATGTGAATTCGGCTCGAAGGACCACATAATTTTATTTTTGATCTTAATGATGGTTTTTTCGTATGGTCAGTGGCCAACCTGATGTCAGAGCTCTTCGAGCTGAATTTAGGCATTTGACTAGCCTGCTTAACAACTGCTGTCTAGATGAAAACAACTAGAACCTTACTTTATACGGGACCTGCGAAGCAATGAGACGCTTACACCCATATTCTTAGTCGTTTGCTCCAGATTTTCTCGACTCGACTCGACCTCACTCAAACGAAATCGTATTCATAGTTGTTAAAAATCTCCTCCACTTGAGATATTCCTCACTCGAGGTGAGGTTGAGTGGAGGAAAGAACTGTCAAACTTAAGGTAGCTCGCGACCTACCTTGAGGTATCCTCAAGCTAAATAAATTTATAGTAAAAAACTTTTTAAAGAACAAGCTTTTATTTAAATGCGCTAAAAAGAATAAAATAAACTTTTCCTTTAAAACTTTTAATATCTATTTATAACGTCATTACACAATTTATATGATATAAAAGCTTGTCGCGAGATTATAGTCCCTACTCGTACTTACATAGTTTGAAAATGTTAAGTCAATAAAATCTAATTATTAATTTTCTTGTTTATATTCTTATAGGTAAATCTCGCGACAAGCTTTTATATCATATAAATTGTGTAATGACGTTATAAATAGATATTAAAAGTTTTAAAGGAAAAGTTTATTTTATTCTTTTTAGCGCATTTAAATAAAAGCTTGTTCTTTAAAAAGTTTTTTACTATAAATTTATTTTTTACTTTTTAGTTATTGCTGGATAGGTTTCTCAAATCAAATCAAATCATCTTTATTTGCTGACAATAGGTATGCACTAACATGGGTGTTTTTGTTATTTTGATTATGTCCTCTATGGTCTACATTATTAGGTATGCAAAAATTTGTTTATATAAATCTACAATTTACTATATTAATAAACTAGCTGACCCACGCAGCTCCGCCTGCGCTATTTTTTTACGTTAGCTAAACTTTTAATAACAGAGATTCACATCGAATACATAACCTCCTTTTTTATAGACGGTTAAAAACTGGGACCCACTTTTTACTTGCTCTCCGAAGCACGGACCCGTTTAGTTCAAATGGCGTTAAACGGTCACCCATCTATTTAATGACCTTACCTAACGTTGCTTAACCCGATCGATTACAAAACCTTGATAACAACTCTCTATGAGTGTTCCCTTACTAATATTTATTATATTATAAAGAAAAATTGATAAAATCGGACCAAGCGTATAACCAAGTACCCATTTTGACTTTAATCCCCTCTCCCAAAAGAACCGTGCTAGATTACGGGATATAAAGTATCGTATGTCCTACCTCGTAGTAAGATCTCAAATCATGCCAAGTTTCATTTGAATCCATTCAGTAGTTTCGGCGTGATGCGCAGCCGTGATACAGACAGACAGACACACAGACAGACAGACAGACAAAAATTAAAAAAATTACATTTTCGGCCTCAGTATCGGTTATAGAATGCCCTCCAAATATAATTTTCAAAATATCTTCAATGTACAGAATTGGACCTGATACAGTTTTATTATAAGTATAGATAATTAACTAAGTATTGGAAATTATTGAATAATTGCAGTAATAGTATTGACGACGACCAAACTCGATAGGTTTACTAGTGGCTGTTCCAGGGTTCCGTCCCGTCACCCACCCACTTACCAAGTCTATTATCAATTCCGCTTATATAGGCAAAGTGAATAGAAGCTCCTTAAAGCAAATCAAATGTGCCCAAACTCGATGGGTTTACTAGTAGCCATTCCATGTTACTCTTACGAACTGTCTCTGTTACTCTTACGAACTGTCTCGAGCGCAGGTTTGATGACTTCCAGCCTCCCGAACAAGTCAGGTTCCGAAAAGGCTTTAGTATCGTAGACCACATTAATACGCTCCGCCAAATTATACAGAAGACCGAGGAGTATAATCGGTCATTATATCTAGCGTTTGTGGGCTACGAGGAAGCCTTCGATACAATCAAGACCTGGACAGTATGCAGTCCCTCCAGCGGTGCCGCATTGACTATAGGTACATCGAAGTGTTGAAGTTTGTACGTGTGCTCGTACAGCAACGCCACCATGTCGATCCGACTACAGGACGAGAGTACGAAACAATCCCATTGCTGCGAGGTGTGAGACAGGGAGACGACATTTCTCCGAAACTGTTCACAAACGCATTGGAGGACGTTTTCAAGCTCTTGTACTGGTACGGATTCGGCATCAACATCAATGGCGAATACATCACTCATCTTCGTTTTGCCGATGATATAGTCACTATGGCAAAGTCGCTGGAGGACCTCGTCCTCAGTACGATGCTCAGCGACCTCGGTAGCGTTTCCCAATAGGTGGGTCTTAAAATGAACATGGACAAGACGAAGATCATGTCTAATGTCCATGTTACAACCGTACCGGTACTTGTTGGCGGGCCTGTTGGTCTAGTGGTTAGACACCCTACCTGCTGACCATTAGGTCGTGGGTTCGATTCCCACCAAGTGTCTGGGTGTTTTATCTATATAAGTATGTATTTACAAAAAAAAAGTATATATGTATCAGTTGTCTGGTTTCCATAGTACAGGCTCTGCCTAGTTTGGGATCACATGACCGTGTGTGGATTGTCCCAGAATATTATTATTATTATACACTCGAAGTTGTTGACCACTACGACAAACTATCCAGTTAGGTCGGTCGGTAACTACGCGATATTTTCTCGTCCGAAATACCGCAGTGCCTGAAGACGAAGGTTTTTAACCAGTGTGTATTGCCAGTGATAACATATGGTACTGAGACGTGGTCTCTAACCTGCTGGCCTTTTAAAAAAGTCCAGAGTCACACATCGAGCCATGGAGAGAGCTATGTTCGGCGTTTCTTTGCGCGACAGAATCCGAAATGTGGAGATTCGCCGAAGAACTAAGGTTACCGACATAGCTCTCAGAATCTGCAAGTTAAAGTGGCAATGGGCAAGCCACATCGCTCGAAGAACCGATAACCGTTGGGGAGGAAAGGTTCTCGAGTGGCGACCACGAACCGGAAGACGCAGCGTAGGCAGGCCTCCCACTAGGTGGACAGACGACATTGTGCGCGTCGCAGGTAACCGGTGGATGCTAGCCAATTGTCTACTAGTAACCATTTCAGGGTCCAGTCACCTACCTTCCAATTCCATCATCACGTCCTCATTATTAAGAAAAATGAACAGAACTCTTTAAAACGAATCAAATGAGGCAAAACTCTATGTGTTTACCAGTAACCATTCCAGGGTTCCATCACCTACCTTCCAATTCCATGATCAGGTCCTCATTATTACAAAAAATTAATAGAACTCTTTATGACGAATCAAATGAGCTTAAACTCGATGTTTTTACTAGTAACCATTCCAGGGTTCCGTCACCTACCTTCCAATTCCATCATCAGGTCCTCATTATTAGGCAAAGTGAATAGAACTCTTTATAACGAATCAAATGAGCCTAAACTCGATTTGATTACTAGTAACCATTCCAGGGTCCCGTCACCTACCTTCCAATTCCATCATCAGGTCCTCATTATTAGGAAATGTGAATAGAACTCATTAAGATGAATAAAATGAGCCTAAACTCGATGTGTTTACTATTAACCATTCCAGGGTTCCATTACCTACCTTACAATTCCATCATCAGGTCCTCATTATTAGGTAAAGTGAATACAACTCTCTAAGAAGAATCAAATGAGCCTAAACTCGATGAGTTTACTAGTAGCCATCCAAGAGTTCCCTTATCCACCTTCGAGCTCCATCATCAGATCAGCTCGATGATACTATATTATTGTATTGTCACCGGTCCTTGACACATGTACAAAATTTGAAACGAATTGAACGTCTAGAAGTGGGTGAAAATTGAGTTGCAAGATTCCACCCGAACAAATTACATACATACATACATAGATACATACATACATACATACATACATACATTGCAAGTTAAATAAAAGCTTTTAAAAAGTGCCGCTAAACTACAATTTGAGATATTAATTTTTGTTAAAATAATACTTTTATAAATATAGTTATGAATATCAGTGTTTATCTTTATCTGTATGATAATCCTTTAGGCACACGAACACTAATCGCCGTCGCATTTGTTTATATTTAATATTTATGTCATCGTCTGCAATGCAAATATATTTTTTCAGCTGCGAAGAATAATCGAAAACAAGCCGTGAACGCAACAGGTTTCCATCGTGTACACTTCTTTTGTCCTTCCTCCCTCTCGGTAGAGAGTAGTATATTCTTTGCCTTCCCCCAACAAGGTGTACACCATTTAATGAAATAGTCAAAAAATTTGTTGGGTACCTACGCAGCTGCCATCTAGTCGCGCGCGGTAGTAACTAAATACCGCGAAGTCATAATTAGATTTTTTTGTTTATTTATTTGAATAATTGATACTCAAAATCGTTTTATAATTTCTAAAGTACTTGGTATTAGCCAAATCATCAATACACTGTAAATTCAATTAAAATAAACACAAATTAGATTAAATGGTCAACCATGTTGGCCAATATAACAACAAAAAATCACCTCGAAATGATGACGTCTCTCCTTCACTCATCCTCAGTGGAGGAAACTCGAAATATGCTCGAGGAACGATTAAGCATTACAATAAGCATACCATTTTCGAGGTCCTTTCGAGTCGTTCCTTGAGGCGTCCTCAGTCGAGGTTGAGAGGAGGAAGGTTCGAGGAAACGTCTTAAGAATATGGGTGTTAGTTTCAAATGCTTCTTTGTAGTCACTCATCTAAAGATTGATCTTGCCTGATGAACGTTTCCTAATAAATGTAATCGTAATCGCTGTACTGTTAGCGAAAGGAACACAGCGGCTCCTTACAGAACATTGGAACCCTTACTGCAGATACAATGCTACTGCGGTGACATTCTTTGCCTACTGTCTCTTATAAGATGTTCGACTGGAAGCACTTCACCTTTTAGCTCCCCCAATTTGCACTACCTCTTCTCATATTACGTTGAAGAGGACATTTTCAGTTATATAACATAAAATTACGGAATACAAAGTATAGCTTCATTATAATTCCAGATTCTTCCACAATGAAGTAATGCGCGTGCCATTGTATGAAGCGGTGCCGATAGAGCTGGTCATGTCGCAGTGTTGGGTTATGGATCTCAACACATATTGCAAGGTAATTTCAACTTTATTTATAATACACAAGTACCAATATTAAAAGATCACAAAATTGTATCTTCACACAGTATAAAACCGTCCGTTGATCTAGTGCTTAGACACCCTGGCTGCTACCCGATGTGTCGTGGGTTCGATTCCCACGAAGAGTGTTATTTGTCTATTTAAGTATGTATTTACAAAAAAAAAATGCAATAGCCAATTGTCGTTCATTGAGGCCTTTGTTAAGCAGTGGATGGTTCAATTCACACCAGAACGGCAGCGGCCGGCAGCGCACTTTTAGTGTGAAAGAATTTTAAACTTTATCTACAATACGTAAAAGACCAGTATCGCTTGAAAAACGCGATGCGCGGGCGGCCCCGAGCGGCCTCGAGCGGCGTCGCGTTTTTCAAGCGATACTGGTCTTTACGTATTGTAGTTAAAGTTTAAAATTCTTTCACACTAAAAGTGCGCTGCTGGCCGCTGCCGTTCTGGTGTGAATTGAGCCGATGTCTCTCTGCTGCTAATGATGATGAATATGAATTTTGAATTTGAATATCCTTAGGGTCGTCCATGCGGTGCTCGCGAGGAACACGTGTACATCTGCGAGTTGCGCGTGGACCGCACGGCGCGGCTGTTCACGAAGATCTCGCGGCCCAAGTACCCGATATGCACGCGCGCGTACGCCTTCGACCGCGCTCCGGACCGGCTCAAAGTCTCACGGACGTACGCGGTGAGTACACACACCACAGAACAAAAATCAGTACAAGTACTATAGAATGCTTAAATGCAAGTAAGAACCGTAGGCACAGGTAAGAACATACAAATACATACATATCAGGTACATGACAATAGGTACTATACCGTCGCTGTATTTATCGACATTTGCGCTTGTGACAGATCAAACCTATTACTACTTATCACATAAATATCAATATAACTCTTGTAATATAACTTTAAATAGATCAATTTACCGGCCTCGTAGAGGAAAATCTACCTACGCTTTGTTTAATGGGGCCATAGACAAACGCGTACTTTATATAGATCCTTCCTCTAAGACGCACACACATTTAACAGGTTATGCTCAAGCTCATCTATATCGGCTTCATTACCATGTGAATGTCGAGGCTATCCGACTCTACGACATAGTGAGAAGACTAAAAAGGACAAACCCTTTTGAGTTAGTTTAAATATTAAATTAGTGCAGTGTAGAACACAATATGAGGTATACGTTTTTATAATAAAATGCCTCAGGATATACGAGATCTACCAATAAACAAATTTAAAACTACCAAAGAGCCATTTGTCTAAAAAGGGCTATTATAAAAACTCTTATCACCTGGAGGATAAAGCTGTGTGGGCTTGAACTGCAGTACTCTTACAAGCTATAGTTTAAGATAAATTTATTGTAAATTTGTTTAAAAAATCTTATAAAATTGAAAAAAAAAAGAGATGCTCGCTGTTTCTTGCCGGATCTTCTCAGTGGAGGCCGCGTTACGATCCGGTGGTAGTTGTAAAAAATGACAATATGTAAGAGCCCCCGTGAGGCCTATGCATAATAAAGAATTTTGAATTTGAATAACAAAGTGTCTTCGCCTTAATAGAGACAATAAGAGATGTGCCAATGGACACATTTTTAAACTATTTTAATATATTTCGTTCAGATCAAATTAATATTACTGATTAGTCTTTAGGCTAGATTGTTATTACTTCATGGTATAGCATTAAGGAAAAAAATCGCATTTAACAGGTCTGTTAAGTCATCTGGTGGTAGTAAATCCTACACCAGATGATTATGTACAGCTCCAAGCTGGCGTAATCGTGGTGTACCTTAGGGATCTCTTCGACACGTCAGCAACAGAGTAAGAGTTAGGGTATGCACAATGGATTCTACTGGGTCGAAGTGCGTTCCGGTGGTTACCGTGCCCAACTTATAGCCACCGACAAAATAATAGAATAAGAACTAGTTAATTAGAATAGACTCGCCATAATGAGCAAAAGTTTCATCACAAAACTTGTTACACGTGTAATAAGTCGGTATAAACGGGCGTACGCTGTAAGTTTTTGGTGCCTAATATGTTCATAGCTCGGTCATGGTATGCCACTGTCTACTTGTCAGACTCCATAAACAAAAAACACATCTTTAAAATATGTGATATAATTATCCCAGTCTATCCCTGGTGGGTGGCGGACATCTGAGTGTTCTATTTTAAAATGTTGGTGCATCATAAGATATTGAAACTAACAATAATATTCTGGAATCATTATAGAAAGTGATTACGATGATTACGCGTTTTATTTCTTCAGCCACACGAAGTGTCACCCGAATATCTAAAAGGCAGAGCCAAGAACACAGCGCCTGCTGACAAGACTGTTAAGACTGTACACAAAGAGCCCAAAAAGAAACCTCACGCTATCCCCATCTCAGAGAGTTCTAAGGTGAGTTACTACAGTATGGATTTATAAACGGCTATTATTGTGATTTATTGATAGTAACTAAATATATGATTTACTTAACTGTACCTTTTTGATTAATATAGTGTAACGATTTTTATAGAAGGTTTTATAAAAACAACAGAATTTGTATTTTTTTTTAACCATTTCATCATTTACTGCTGAAGTCACAGAACGATAATAAATATAACCTCGTCACTTATATGTAGGTGTCAATGCAAAATTTATATTACGAGATAATATAAAGAATTAACTGATCTCTAAATAATTGAAAGATTAATTTTAGTAACTTTACATATGTTAATTAGGTCTGTTGTATAATTTTATTCACTATGTTTTTTTCAATTCAATATCATAAATCTTATGAAGCTCAAGCTTAGATAATTCACAGTCATTTTCATAGTTTCACCACGTCACCCCACTAGTTTATCTAGTACAACAACTATACATAATCGCATGTTTATTGCAATAGCGGTGCGGGGTCCCAGTGTCAGCGAGCGCGCGCCGCGAGGCACAGAAGGAGCGAGTCAACAGCATCGCGCGGCGGCTCCTGTCCCGCGGCGGGTCGCGGGGAGCGCTCGACGCCTCCTACCTGCTGGCCCCGCGGCGGGGACGCGGTACCCGCGGGGCGCGCCGCCCGCTCTCCTGACGCACGCACGCGTGTCGATGCTGCGCGCCCGCTCCCACTGTGACCGCACGCAAACGAACATTGCGATAAACAGCTGCTCTAAGAAGACTATATTTAAGCTTATTTCATCTAATAGGAATTCGTATTTGGCATTCCCAGCAGATTCTTCGCAATTCCTGTAACTTTCGTAATATGATCACGCATTTTAGGTGAATCATACACGATTCATTTATTAGCACTAATTGGCAGTCTCATATTTGGTGATGCTAGAGCGTGGATAGAGGTGGACCACTGGGCACTTCAAGCCCGCTGATACAATACAGAATCTTAAAAACTCCTGTCCGATCACTGAAGGTATTATTCGATGTTGCAATATAGCCTGCGTATTTGGATAATCGTGTTAAAGGCAGGCCGCTGTGGCCGGATACAGTCTGGAGAACATTATTATTATACTCTTCTTTTGTAACTTATAAACAATTTACCTGACATTTATCAGCGGTTTCAATATTCCCCTTACCGATCGGACAGGGGTTATTTAACACTGTATATAATAATGTCCACCTGGCCGATACGGCCACAGCAGCCAATCTCTAACGAGATCACCCAATTACCTGCGTATACAAATGCTTGCGTAGACACTGCTCTCTCTTCCAAATCAATGATCAATACGACCGGGGAGAGGTCAGGGGCAAAACCAACTTTGTAACGGGTCCATTTCAATATCACATACTAAACAAATCAGACGACTCATGCGCTTTTTTTTTTGGCGATATGCTGATTATTAGAGCGTTGGATATATCGATGTCCGGGGGTGTCGGGGGGAGATATACGGGGTGTAAGGGACATCGTACCGAAAACCGATACCAGGGATCCCGTACATGATTCTGAACATTATAGTGTTGAAATTTTTCATCGGCTTTTTCATGAATTTAAAAAAAAAATGCCGCTTTTTTAATAAAATTAGGATAACATCATTATTGGTATAATAATAAAACCTAATTTCAATAAAAAAAAAAAATTACTTATTTGTGCAAAATTAGCAGTCATCAGCAGCCGAAAAGTCCACTGCTGAACAAAGGGCTCTCCCTTAGAAGGGAGGGGTTGCATAATTTCCACGTTTGGCAGGCGGCTTGATTTAAATTAGTAATGTAATTTGAAAAATAAATATTATTCCGCACGTATTCATTACATGCTTAAAAATTAACAAGTTAGTCATTTGTCATTTTCCATATAAATGGTTTCTGTAATATTGTAATGGACAATATGAGAAATCTTAGTCCCTTACACCCTGTATAGTTGCATCGAATCACTCAGAATATTTGTAGAAACCGTCTTATATTGAATGATCAATATCTATCTATATTATCCATCGATATACTATACCAACTAGATTAGCTGTCACGAACAAAATGACATCGAAAATGTGGTCGCGGTTACATATACTTACACAACTATACACGTACACGCAAAACAATAATATGTTCATATAAAAAGATAACTTACGAACTATAAAATAAGGTTCAATAATAATTGCAGACAATTCGGCACTTACACAGTTTTGGAGCTGAGAGTTGTGTGCTTCCATTGAGTTCCATTGTTTTTGAACGCTTAGACGTACAGTAAGCTAAGGAAAGGTATGGAGTTGCTTACGTTTATTTTTTCCAGAATAACCGTAATATAAAAATATGGTAAGTTACGTATAATGTTATGCTAGCCATAAAAGAAAGCATTACTTTGTACCCAACTTCTCCAGAATGATTGTTATTTCTTTCTAGTAGTATATCTGCATTTATTTGTTACAACATTAAGCTCTCAACGGCCGATGATTCCGATCGCATAAGCACTATGACGCGTCGACCGCCAACAGATTAACATGCGTATCAAATGAAGCGAAGACGCTTCATTTGATACGCATGTTGGTCAAGAGAACGACTGGATGAAATAAGACATACATATAAATTCAAAATTCTTTATTATGCATAGACTTAAAATAATTAGGTTTCGTTAGGTACAATTTTACAAAAAGCGTTACAAATGTTACAAAAAGCGTTAAATAATGACAATAGTATTGAAGTCGGTACTAAACATGGCATATTTAACGCTTTCAAGTTTTTATTTTATTTTAAGTCTAATTTATCTACACTGAACATTAATAATTAATCAAGTTTAGTGACAATGTATTTGACATTATATTTTATATTTATATTTAATTGACGGGCCTGTTGGTCTAGTGGTTAGACACACTGGTTGCTAACCGATGGGTCGTGGGTTCGATTCCCACCAAGTGTCCGGGTGTTATTTATCTATTTAAGTATGGATTTATAAAAAAAAATTACATAAGTATTAGTATCAGTTGTCTGAAAAAAGAAATGTTAATTACCTTTAAACAAATTTAATTTATTATAAATCTGTCTTTTTGAATCATTTTTTGTCTGAGCGGTTTCTTTTTTACAAACATAATGCAGTCTTACATCGATGAATTTTTCTACAACTAATCTCAGTAAATCAATGTTATGGTTATGCTCATTTTCTCCGACAAAAACATCTTTATTAATATATAATTTTAAAACTGCAACAGATATAAATATTTTGTCATATTTCTTGTGTATATTTTTACCACCACTTAAACGAACACAGTTGCGTATAACGCGTTCAGTGTTCATGCAAATGTCAAATACATCATTTGCACAATAAAATAAGCCATTCATATCTCGTAAATCCACTAGTTTGTGGAACCATAATTTTTCTTTTGCCCATAATCATCTTTTGCAGTCCTCGCACCTAAGCTTTTTTACTAGACTACTTACCACAAAACCAGAAATGTAACCTACTATTTGGAAAACAATTTCCGGAATTGGGTTTTGTTCTAATTTTTGAATGAGTTCGTTGCAATTTATCTGGTATTTATCAAAATTGTGCTGTATAGATTTATTTTTTATGATTTCTATAGCACTTAAATTTTCTTCACATTCATCAAAACGATATCCCGTCGAAGAACTATTAATTTTTTAATACACGGAGCAACCACGTTCTTGTTGTAAAGTAATAATAATATTTGAGGACACACTGCCGTGTAATCCAAAACTGTCCAGAGTCTGTACTATGGTAACCAGACACCTAATATAAATACGTATATACTTTTTTGAAAATACATACTTATCTAAATAAATGACACCCAGAGAAAAAGTGGCAATCTGAACCACAACCTATTGGATAGAGGCCAGGATGGTTAACCATTAGACCAACGAGTTTTCAAATGATGGTATTGTTAGACTCCAAAACCGATATAAAATAAATTGTGGGTAGGATAGCCGAACGCGCCCAGCGAATGCGTATATAAGTCACTGCTCTAGCGGTACCGCAGTCATTCGTTTCTCAGATCTCGTACAGTGCGGAAGTCTCAGTGAAGTTGCTGCGTCATGGTGATTACAATGTATTCCTGCTGCAGGAGTGTGGTAATAATTCTTCAGTGGTATGTTCAGTTTTTATTTTACTAAGGTGGTCCAGTGACAATGGTTTCTAGACAGATTCTCTTTTTTTAAATAATCTTATTTAGGGTTTCTAATAGTATAATAATACAAACTTACACACATCGCATCACCACTTTTTCTTGTGAAAAAAATTGCACAATTTTATAACAATGAAACTCCATGCATTCTTTGTTCGAGAACTACGTAACGCTCGTGTACTGATTTACCAACTTATGTATGCTGGTGGCGTAAATGAGAACTAACTTTTTTTATTGTGGTAGTGACGTGTAGTTTGACAGTTTTGCATAGACGGTAGTGACACTCTATCAGCAAAAATAATTTTGTCAGCCTGTGGCTTGGCAAATGGCGAACTACTAGCGGAGAAAATGTCAAATAAATAATTGTTATTTCGGATTTTAGTGATATCTTACTTATATTTTGTATTTAAACTAGTAGTAATAAGATTACTAACCGAAAAAAAGATATTCCACCTGTAATTTTAGTGTTGCGACGAGTATTTGGACAGTTTTTCAACGCGCAATAAGACATTTTGACACGTCTTACGCCAGCTGTTGTCGGCTCGTACTAATTTGAAATAGAGCGATAGCTGTCTCCGTAGCTCTTATTTTCGTGACCACTTTTCGGGTCGTGACAGCAAATCTTGTTTAGATAGTATATCGATGATATTATCCCAGATAGCATAATGCTAATGAGTGCTTCGAATGATACATACGCAGCTAAATTTGTATATAACCGATGGTCAGTGATATTTACTCAATACCTACTCTTAACCTTGAAATAAACACAACAGGAGGTGAGAAAAACCTAGATCTTATCTACCCATAATATATTAATGAACTTTTTTTTCTTTATTTAAGTCGAGGATTTTGCGTCCATTCCGTGGACCATCCTCTCGTTTGATGTATTCTGATATAATTTATTCACTTTTCTTTACTTGTACATTTTTGGTTTAACACCCGATTAATTTATAGTTTAAGTTTAGCTGACGTAATCTCGAATAATTATAAGTATTGATATCTCCGCGTTCGCGGCGAATGCGCCGAAAGGTCGCATTATATTTTAGAGTATAAATTCATTTGACATATATTATGTAGTATAGTTACGGATAGTTATATTTTTACATAAGACAATCGAATATTGTTGTAATTTATATAACGACATTAAATAAATATAGGCTAATGAATTATTGGTTAACGACGTTAACGACCACTGGTGCGAACTGATGTTGAATGTTGAAGAGATTTAATAGAGGTTAGATACAGAAACGTTGTTTGGGAGGTTGTTAATTTAATATTAGTGATTAATTATTATTACTATTCTTTTTAATCTTCCGCTAGCATAAGTTGGGGGAATTAGTATTAAGTTTCAAATGTCTGGTCAATATCGCAACGTGCCCGCAGCGTTCGAGACACATTCACGCCTCGTATTGTGCACTAAAATCTCTCTAATTTTTACACGGTCGGTTTAATATGTTGTACATACATACGGTAGCGTATAAGGTGGTTGGTTGTTTTAATTATTAATTGAGATGATAATATATTGCTTACTTGTACGGGCCTTAAGTTAGTCCTCGATAATGTTTCTCTGGCTGTTTATCTATCTCAGTGACGTGCGTCACTCGGACGCTTCTCACGTTAGCCTTCAAGTTGTGATCACAGAGAACAAAATTGTTTTTGTTTCTAATTTATTTGTAAATTACTGTTAGTTTTTATACTTTTCATGTAGCTTTCACATCAGTGATTTTTTTTTATATTATATTTAAGAAACCTTTATAGTATTTTTCTTACTATGCTTTTGCACTTTTTAATCTTTGTATTAATTGCAGTACATTAAGATAGTTTGGTCCCAAAACCTAGTACAAATACCCGTTCTAAGCATTCAAACTTTGACAGATGAAGACAGACATTATAACAAATACCTTGGTATATGTACCTAATTTATATTTTATCGCTTATATTTGCACCTAGGATCGTAATCGCCTTGTAGATAAGTAACAAACAATTATACAGTTAATACCAGACACATGTTCACGTTATAAGAATGATTTCCATGAATATATCTACAGAGATGTTAGTTAATTCAGAACAATTCAAATATGTACTTAACTAGCAACGGAAAATAGTTCTCAATAGTCAATAATAGGAAATAGACATAAGATTCCACTTTCTATGCTTGTGTGTAATAGTTTTATGTTATAGACGTAAACTGTTGGTAAAATGAATAGTTCCATTGATATATTCCAAACATTTATAAATAGGCCACATTTTGGGATCAAAAATGTGATTACTTTCACCAATTGAGCGTCAAAATTTATTGTTTACCTTGTATGCAAGTGTAAATATCTTGAATTTAGATATTCGAATTTCCCAATCCAGTAACCTATTAAATAACATACCAAAAGAGATTATATTGAAAAGTTTAATTTCTTTGTAAAGGGAAGTTAATATTTTCTCCTATGAATTCAACTTATTTACACTGATGATAAAATATGCATGTTTGAAGTGTTACTATGAATTCTTTTTTTTTATATAACGAGCAGCTTTACTATTTATATGTTTTAAGAGGCCATTTGTTGTAACTCATGTTTTAATAATAAATTAAACTTGATCAAAAACTCCTTATTTTATTTCGAGAATAGCTAGCTGTGCTTGTATAGATACCTACGTTTTAACTAAGAATGTGACTGGCAAGCCGCCATTTTGTTACGCATTGCGTGTCAACTTCTAACGTGATCAAACGTGATACGGTGTGCAAAAAAAATAGCACAATATCGTCATACCTACATAACTATTTATTTTTCTAATGATAAATCCTTTACGCCGCTATAGGCCGACCATTTAATACGCGTATCGCCTGAGGGGGTAGAAGGGAGCGAGGGGAGATGTTAGCGGATGGGTGAAAGGGGTGCGCGGAGCAGAGAGCTTACGTCAAGTGCGGCAGTGCGCTGGCTGTGCTCCGGGGCTGGAAAGTTGCTTACATATGATAATGTAGTTTTGGACAGTGCCATCTTTTACCTTTTCACCTGCACTAAGCGTAATAGTTCGTCTGAGGTGGCGTCACTGGCGTCAGTGCAGCGTCAGTCAGAGTCTGATTGCAAATGGCTGACATTTGTGTTTTTCGGATTACTTTCTGTTTTCGCACGATAGTTCTGTTGCAAGTACATTGAGTCGAGTAATTTCTTCTCCGTCTTCTCATATAATTATCGATTTCGGTCTGTGTTTTCGTCGAGTTGTGTTTAACTTCGCGCTTGACGATCGGCACCGCGCCGGCCGGCCTTTTGTCAATTTGCGATACAGACGCTATTAGTTAAGTTTAGATAAGTTTTTACATATTTATGTTATCAGTAAGTTTGAAACAAAATAAAATACTGAAATTCAAAGGTTTATGTGGTTTTAGTTTACCTATATAATGCTCGTAGTAGTTATGTATATATACCTAGTGAATTATGGGTATATGTATAGCTACCTATAGCAACACGCTCTACGATAGTACTTAGTTTGAGGTGAACGTCTAATAGATGGCACAGGTTCATATTGAAATTCGGGTGACATAAAAATTGAGTCAGATGGTTCTCTATTTCCAAGGTATTACTTTTCTCTATGCTGTGCTCGCAGCCATGAAGCTATTAGGGTCAAAGTGGAGGAAACACTCCCAAATACATGCCTGAGGTCAACGCTATCCCTTTCATTGAGGTCGGATCTCTCTTTCTAAGAGGGCAACCTTAATGTTTCATGAAAAATCAGGACATCTTTTTAACTTCGTCGCATAATACGACTTACTTGGCTTGTTTACCAAGTGTCTGGGTGTTTTATCTATATAAGTATGTATTTACAAAAAAAAAGTATATAAGTATTAGTATCAGTTGTCTGGTTTCCATAGTACAGGCTCTGCCTAGTTTGGGATCAGATGACCGTGTGTGAATTGTCCCAGGATATTATTATATTATTATTATGCTTTAAGTTTAAACCGATTAAATATGTCTAGTTGCTTAATCAGTCTGATTATGGGTTGGAGCAGCCCAAATACGGAAGAACTGTGTACAAGAAGAACAAACTGTGATTGATAGGGAAACAGATGATAAATAAATAAGGACCTCCATCTGGCCGATATGACCACAGTGGGTATTTTGAAAGATCTCAGTCTACGCAAAATATATTATAGTGCGCAAGTGCTTGCGTAGACACAACTGCGCTCTCTCTCTCTCTCTCTTCCGTTTACCTCTCAAAATACGATGGGATGAAAAACCGACACGACCGGGGAGAGACCAGGTGCAGGATCAACATTTTACATGCCCATCTTACGCATGGAGCATCTTACTTTACAGAAAATCAGGGGATAAATAATAAGCTAATGGTTGTGAAAATAAAAGCATATGAAGTTATGATTAAAAAAAATATTGTGCTATAAAATCATTTATTCAGTACGTTTAACGATCTCCGATTAATCACAAGATACTGAATAGCAATTAGCATTATATGGAAACAACTAAAACACCTTTTAACCAACACATTAGACCATAGAAAAAGCATTCGCGGTAAATTTAGTTTTCCATTGGACCAACAGCAGATCATTGCAGCTTCATCAAATTTATTTTCCAATGGGACAATGGATAGTCATAGGTACATTCCTTCACTCAATATTTTTAGGAAATCTACAAGAAAATAAAATATGTATTAATATTGACCAGGGGTAAATAAAACAGTATGTATATTTATGGAATGATATAGGTACTCTCGCCGATACGGCCAATCCAACCACAGCGGCTAATCTTTCGCAAGATCAGCCATCATCCAGTGCACAAATGCTTGCGTAGACACAAGTGCACAAGTGTACTTTACATGCCTATCCGACGCATGGATCATCTTACTTTACAGACAATGACCGGCCTGCGTTATCCTAGCCAGTGAGGAACAACTACACATAGTTGTTGCTCCCCGCAGGATTCGAACCTGCGACCCCCGGTATGCAAGCAAGCGGTTTCCCACTGCGCCACGGAGGCTACTAGACGCGACAGGACTAGGAGGCGACAAGAATAAATATGATTTTAATAATATGTATCTAATAAGTTACAAAACTAACTGTACCTAAACTTAACCTACATACCTACACACTTGTAAAATTAATGAACATACAATATGTTTTCAATATCAATCCTTTGAACTAAATACATCGTTTATTTTTTGATCATAAAGTGGCGGCGGTAAAAAATCCCCAAAACGGAAAGTCTTCAAAAAATCTTTACCATGGTTACTCTATTAAAATAATGTGAAATATTTTAAAATTAAATAATTCAAGTACAAATTAATATAAACTTAAACCCAATACTAACAAACGAACTGAAAACGTGTTATGTGCCTATCGAAAGAAGAACTGATCGAAAATATGGTGCATAATGCACAGGGATCATCGGTAGGTAATTATTGAACAAAATCGCACTTACGAGTGATATTCGGTATTAAATACTGGATACAACATATTTTTGCAACCAAGTACTGCACATTTTATCACCATTTTTATGATTTTAATTCACTTTATCGTGAAATTATGGTTTTTAAATGTTTGATCGATTTATATGACAGACAGTTTCATGCTGACAATAAGCGACAGTGTTGCCACAAAATACGAACCCTTAAAATCGGTAATTAAAATTGCATTTGAGTATAATTGGCGAAAACACAATAGAGCATTATTCTAATCGAACTCGCAGAACAGTACCAATAATTTTTTTATTAGACATGATTGTCATCGTATTTTAAGTTTTCGGGTGGAAAACATTCTTTTGATGTGTAAGTAAAGCATTTCTATATTAGGGTATCCATTTCTCGGGTAATTTCAATTATAACATGGACCACACATCGGACCTCAATGAAAGGGATAGCGTATGCCTCAATCAAGTATTTGGAGCTTAGAGGAAGAAAACAATAGAGGGCTGGACACTTTCTTTCTCATTCACGCAAGAAAAGAATGCGTTTATGTAGGTTACGTGTGATAGAAAGAAACAGTGTATATGATTTTTTGTCCCTCAGCATGTGTTCGATTTTTCCGCGCCGTGGGTGCGAAACAAATTTGACGTTTGCTCCCACTTTGCTCCGTGACAATTTTATCGTGGTTTTAATATTAAATAAATAACTTAAAATTCAATAAAAAACTAACTGTGACATTACTGTGTGTTGTGGAAATCCTATAAGAATCGTGCAGTGCAGTATTATAGGCTGTAAAAGTGACAGTGAACGTAAAATTAGTGGAGTATCGTTTCACACGTAAACGTGAATTATTATGGCCAATTTAGAGATTACATTTAGAAACTAATACATGTAAACTACTTATTTAGATCTTATTGCTCTAAATTAATTACTATTTTACTTGAAAGTTATGTGTAAGATCGATAAATTCTTGTTTTTCATCCATAACCTAAAATTTTCAGTTTATTGATCGCCATTATCAGTGTTGCCAGTGTATAAAAGAGAGACTACCATGAATAAGTGGTAAATTATTATTAAGTGCATCATACACGATCCCACATGCTGGGTGCATCGAAGAATTTCTAAGATTTCCCGAATTTATTTTTATGATTTCCTGAAAATATGGATATTTGTGGATAGCAGCAACAAAAATAATTAATTAGGTTGCTAAAAGTTATTCCCGAATGCTTAAATATTCAGAAATAACGTAAGCGCTCAAGTAATTCGTCTAAGGCTGCGCAGGACGTATTCATTCGTTATTTATAGGCACAATGGTCATTGTACATTTAATCGTGCTTTTACTATATGCATGTTGTTTAAATATATGTATGTATGTTGTTGGTTACAATTTATTGGTAAATTTGTCTGAATTATAAATAAATAGTACCGACGTTGAATAGTTTGTTTCATTTGCCCCCCTATTATGTACCTATCTCGTTTGACAACTAAAGTGATGATCAATAAAGCAAAGTGACTATTAAATAACTATCAAATGATTCATTTGGTATTGCCTAACTTGAATCACCAATAAATACCAAACACACTTTCAGTAGTAGTAGTAGTGAAGTTTGGTGGACAACTGAAGCTTGATAGTCACTTTGCTTTATTGATCATCACTTTTTTTTTGTAGGAATAGTACTGTTTCACTGGACAAGAGGGCGAGCGCTTAAAGCGCTCCAGCCAGAAAGGTTTGGGTAGCGACTAGCACAAGGGCACCTTAGGGAGGCACGGCCTCGGCTTGGGCTGCCGCTTAGAGAAAATGAGTTTACCACCGGTTCACGACGCGCCCCCGATGAGAAGAACCGGCGAGAAACTCAGCGAGGGGATGCATGTCGAGGTCGCATGCGTACGGATCCCTTCGGCCTCGCCGGCGAGACCGGTGTCTGTGTGTTGATGTGTTTACGACTCTTGACATCGTTGTCGGTGTTGGTGTTGGTGTTGTGTCATGGTCCAGGAGGACGGACATCGGGTCGTGTGGGTCGAGCAGTACATGCCGCGGACGGCGGCGATGTACGGCTGTTCGACAATCTGAGGGACCTGGCCGCTGCCCAATAGGACATGGGTTCGATTCCGAAGGATTCCGAACAATTGTCTGGGTGTTATTTATCTATTTAAATATGTATTTATACAGTTTACAAGTATTTGTAATCATTTATCTGGTTACCTTACTAAAGGATCTGCGTAGATTGAGATCAGGTGGTCATTGGTCAAGCGTAGATTGTCCCAAGATACTAGTACTATAGATTTGTATATTGGAGAAATTTACTAAAACTTACCCGGTAAATGGCCATAGTATGTATTATATTAAGTTATAAGAAAGCCAATTTTTGCCTACCTCTCTGGGAAATAGCATATTATTGTTTTTATCTCTTAAATTTTTTGTATGAGGCTAATAATTATCTACAGCTCTTAGCCACTTTAATCACCACGTGATATCACCCAGGTGAACAATGTGGAATAGACCTTAGCTACAGCATATATGATATTAAGTGTACATTCACTTTGTAGCCTCCGTCGTGGGTTCGAATCCTGCGAAGGGCAACAAATTTGAGTAGTTGTTCCTTACTGGCTAGGACAATGCAGGCCGATGACCTGAAAAGTAAGATGATCCATGTGTCGGGATTTGCGATAGGACGTATGCCCGACTCCTGTCCGTCAAATTAAAACACCGAGCTTTGGTAATAAACACTTATAATCAAATTGAGAGAGAACAACTTATAATACAGTGGAGTAATCGTAATAATTAAAACATGTCTCTGCCATAGATACTAGCGCGCTGTCATCTTTTTGACAGCCCCTTTGGCGTTCCGAAACCGTGATCCGAGATACGCCACACATGCGTCGGATGGGCATGTAAAAAGTCGGTCCTGCGCTTAACTTCTCCCCACTCGTGTCGGTCTTCCGTCCCATCGGATTATGAGAGGTACCTATTATATAAAGGAAGAGAGAGTGCACTTGTGTCTACACAAGCACTTGTGCACTATAATATCTCCTGCGTACATGGCTGATCTTGTGAAAGATTGGCCGCTGTGGTCGTTTCGGCTAGGAGGACATTATTATAACAATCACTTTCGTACTTTTTGCAGACTGTCATAGATTAAGACGATATAATGTAAGAAAAGTAAATGTTGTGTCAGAAAAATGGTTTTTGGTTAGGAAAGAAAATATAATTTACAACAACCTCCGTATTTGCTTTACACAAAGGGTAAAATTTCCCTTACGTGGCAACTCTAAATTTAGTATGTACTTATTTTTCTGTCCTTATCGGCGGCACGCTTGGTATATGTCTGTATTATATTCTGTCTACGATTTGGAGTTTGGGCTCCATTGTTGACCTACTAGCTTCATGCTCGCAGCGCGCGGTTGGTGTTTTTGTTACGGACGCTTGAAGATAAACGCACAAGGTATACGACTGCCAAGATAAATCTCAAGATGAATCGCTCTAATGAATATTGTCTGCACGATCGCATCGTTGATGAAGAGATGGACCGATTTATTATTAATTTGCATGATTCTGACTCCTCAAGCTACACAGACAGTGATGATGATTCAAGCGATATGAATATTAGTGACGAATAGTCCTATAAAATTTTTATCGGTGGTTAAATATTTCTTAAACGGAGTTAATTATTGTTTTATGATTTTGTACCTATGAAGCTATTATAAAATATTTGTAAAACTTAAAAATAAATACTTAAAAAAAACATACTTATTATTTTATTCTTTACCAACAATGTCTATCTCGAGATAAATCTTTGGATTATTGACTCCGTGCGTAGCGTTACCCGCCCCCGCTCCCTTCTTACCGCGCAGGCGATACGCGAGTTAAACGGTCGGCCTATAATAGCAATGTCGCGTTCATCACTTGAATTTGAAAATGCTTCACTTTTATCACCCAATAATTAAAAATAGAACACTAAATAAATATAATAAACAAAATGCGATATTTTCTTAACAGAAATTAAAGTAAAATTTAGCCATATTAATAACGAAAATGAAAGGGCCGTCATCAATGATTATACAAAAATATAGTAAAATATCATTATCAAATTATACGAGGTGTAAGAGACATCGTACCGAAAACCGATACCAGGGATCCAGTACGATTCTGAACATTCTAGTGTTGAAAAGTATTCATCGGCTATTTCATGAATTTGCAAAAAAAATGCCTCTTTTTTAAATAAAATTAGGATAACGTCATTATTGGTATAATAATAAAGCCTAATTTCAATTTAAAAACAATAAATTACTTATTCGTGCAAAATTAGCAATCACCAGCAACCGAAAAGTCCACTGCTGAACAAATGTCTCTCCCTTAGAAGGGAGGGGTTGCCATAATCTTCACGTTTGGCAGGCGGCTTGATTGAAATTAGCAATGTAATTTGAAAAATAAATATTATTCCGCACGTATTCATTACATGCTCAAAAATTAACAAGTTATTCATTTTCCATATAAATGGTTTCTGTAATGTTGTAACAGACAATATGAGAAATCTTATAAAAAAGTTTTCGGTACGTAGTCCCTAAGGGCTCCCACACATAACTGCGATGCGATGCGATGCGGCGTGAAACAAATGAATTTTCCATACAAATTGCAGGAACTTGTATCGAAAATTCATTTGTTTCACGCCGCATCGCAGTTATGTGTGGGAGCCCTTACACCCTGTATTATAGTAAAATATCATTGGCCGTCATCATTTCCTTCTAATCATTCGATTTACGCAGATTGTTGCTCTAATCGATTTCTATGATTATTTTCTCTTTTTCCCGTCACCAACAAAACGATGTGAACTACGCGTACTTTTGGATTTAAACATGACTAGAAACCATCTAAAAACAATGCTTTTATCAAAAATAGACAACGAAATAAAACATTTAAATAAATATTAAAACCGGGTCACAATTTGTCTCTTTCTGCCGCACTCACAAACGCCAATTAACTTTAATTCTAATTAAGTCAATTTTTAACATCTATTTATTTCAACTGTCAGAACCGTTTATGATTATTTTCGATTATTGATTACGAGATAATTGATATCTCTACTCATTATCTGCGTATTGAGTAATTATTCGCTTCGAATGTCGAAATAATCGTATTAAAAAAAACGGATTAATGATCCTTAATTAAATATAATTCATGTTTGTTGGTGTGACAGTTTGTGTTTATCCTGTTGGCAGTATAAAAACCGTACACAGCAAGTGAAGTTGCCGCAGTCGCGATCACATTCTTATTTGAAACGCAATTTATTCACCTGAAATAAATTGCAATTTCTCTACAATTAATAAAGTAGCTTCGACTAAATACCTAGGTGTAATGATTGATCAAAAATTATCATGGCACAGTCATATAGATTTAGTTTCTACCAGAATAAGAAAGTTAATATGGATTTTTAAAACATTAAGATATGTAGCCTCTGAATCACTTTTGAATAGAATATATTTATTTAGCATTAGCTCAGTCTGTGTTAGGTTACTGTGCCTCTGTTTGGGGTGGGGCATCCAAAATATTTTTTTTGGAAGTGGAACGAGCTCAAAGGGCGCTCTTAAAAGTGATGTATTTCAAGCCGTACGTGTACCCCACAAATGAGCTTTACGTGGAAAGTAATTTATTGACCGTCAGAAAATTGTATATTTTATTTGTAGTACTGAAAAGGCATAAATCTGTATGTGTATCGTTTTCACTACAGACAATGTCAAAACTGTTTTTGCTCAACGACAGTATATTAAACAATCGGCCCTCTTATATAATAAAATCTTAAACATCTATACTATGGATACTCGTACTTGTAAATTAAGGATAACTAATTGGCTTAGATGAATTATATGTCTAGATAGAGTGAAGCAACCGCAAGCGCGTCGAAAAAAAAAAAAAAAAATAGCGGCTAACTGTTAGCCCCTAAACCAATTCCCGCCGCTCAGTGTCAGTCGTGCCGTCACTGGGTCACTGGGAACGTACTGTTCGCTCAACAAATTAAGTTGTAAAAAATGACTAAGTAGTTCTGCAATAAAAGTGTGCAGAAATTACAAAGACCGATTAAAAACAACGAAAATAGTAACGTATCACCGTTAAATTATATTATTGTGTATTTTTACGCATAATTAAGGCCACTAAAATATTACGTAAATAAATTAAATTGTAGCTACCATTTTTTATCAACCGTGTGGTGTTGCCAGTTTATGAACTCAAGATTCCCCTAATAAATAAATGAGGTTTTGTGTGTAATGCCTTTTTTATCCCCCGAGGGGTGTTATAAGTTTGCCACCTATGTCTGTCTATCTGTATGTCTGTCTGTGGCATCGTATCTCTCTGAGTAGTTAGTAGCTTGACGAGTAGTTAGTAGACAGATTAGGCTCTGATAATGGCGCAAGAAAGTCATTTTAACAGTTAGTTCACACATATCAGGTTTTTTTAAATGTATATATTTTTATGTATATAATAATAATGATGTATATAATTTTCACACCTATAAAATAAAAATAATATACATAATATTAAGTAGTTTGTTTTGTTTTGGTAGATAATCCCTCACCGTAAATTTACAGGGTTATATAGAATTGTAGTACTAAGCCAAAAGGACTCATTATACATATCATTGTTGTAAACAACATTTACATAATGTATGATTTGTTTCCTAGATTACTATCGTTCCGCGTAACCCTGATATCACCAGGTTAGAGTAAGTATTTTTATTACATTGCACTATTTTTATTAAAATTATATTTTCTACACCATAAATTTCTCCCCTTTTTAATTGTAATTTCTTAAACAACTGGTATCATTATGCACGCACACTAGAACAACGAGACTGACGTAAAGCGAGTGTAAGACCCATGAAGAAATAGGGTCAAAGTGGAGAAAACACTCCCAAATACATGACTGAGGTCAACGATATCCCTTTCATTGAGGTCGAATCTCCCTTTCTAAGAGGGTAACCTTGATGTTTCATGAAAAATCAGGACATCTTTTTAACTTCGTCGCTTAATACGACTTACTTGGCTTGTTTAAGCTTTAAGTTTAAACCGATTAAATATGTCTAGTTGCTTCCGTTTACCTCTCAAAATACGACGGGACGAAAAACCGACACGACCGTTGAGAGACCAGGCGCAGGACCAACATTTTACATACCTATCTGACGCATGGAGCATCTTACTTTACCTTAGAGGAGATACCACTGGAGATAGCATCATGCGCTAACCCCTCTGCCAAATTTTGTTCATATGGTCAGGTCATTCTTTATTTGTGTGCGTATCTTTTTGAATATGTTGCGAGTTTATTATAGTGTGGTTATGCGTGAAATTGTATCTGTGTGTGTTTACTTCGCCTCCCGCACCCCTCAAAAGTGCCACGAAAAATTTGTTCGGCAAATCGACGCGATACTAGCTCCATTCTAATTACTCTGAGTACTTTACAGACAATCAAGTAATAAATAAATAATAAGTTAATGGTTGTGAAAATAAAAGCATATGAAGTTATGATAAAAAGAAATTGTATTACAAGATCATTTATTCAGTACGTTTAACGATTTCTGATTAATCACAAGATATTGAATAGCAATTTCCATTATATGCAAACAACTAAAACACCTTGTAACCCACACATTAGACGATAGAAAAAGCATTTGCAGTAATTTAGGTTTCCATTGGACCAACTGCAGATCATTGCAGCTTCATAAAATTTCTTTTCGAATGGGACAATGGATAGTCATAATATTCCTTCGCTCAATATCTTTAGGAAATCTACAAGAAAATAAAAAATGTATTAATATTGACCACGGGTAAATAAAACAGTATATATATTGACAGGTGACAGGTATAGTGACAGGTTAAGAAATAGTGACATAAGGAAACGTCGTGGTATGAAAGAAGATGTTGTGACAAAAATTGAGGTATGCTGAGATGGTTTGGCCATGTCGAGAGAATGAATGAGGAACGATTGACGAAAATAGTTTATAAGGCGAGTGTGAATGAAAGTGTCGGAAGGGGTAGACTTAGGCGGACGTTTCAAGACCAAATCAGGGACGTCTTGAAAAAAGGCCACGTCAAGAGTACCCTAAACCGAAGAGCATGTATGAAGGGAATAATGAAAGTGGACGAAGCGAAACAAGTATGTAAGGATCGTAGCAAGTGGAAAGAAGTGGTCTCTGCCTACCCCTACGGGGAAGAGGCGTGATTATGTATATTTATAGAATGATATAGGTACTCTCGCCGATACGACCACAGCGGCCAATCTTTCGCAAGATCAGCCATCAGCCAGTGCACAAATGCTTGCGTAGCCACAAGTGCACTCTTTCTTCCTTTTACCTCTCACAGTTTAGTGATACGAAAGATCAACACGACCGGGGAGAGGTCAGGCGCAGGACCGACTTTTTATATGCCTATCCGACGCATGGATCATCTTACTTTACAGACAATCAGATGACCAGCCTGCATTGTCCTAGCCAGTAAGGAACAAATATACAAAGTTGTTGCTCCCCGCAGGATTCGAACCTGCGACCCCCGGTACGCAAGCAAGCAGTTTCCCACTGCGCCACGGAGGCTACTAGACGCGACAGGACTAGGAGGCGACAAGAATAAATATGATTTTAATAATATGTTTAAAACTACATACACACTTGAACATACAATATTTTTTCCATATCAATCCTTTGAAGTAAATACCTACATCGTATATTTTTTATCATAAAGTGGCGGTAAAAAAATCCCCAAAACGGAAAGTCTTCAAAAAATCTTTACCATGGTTACTCTATGAAAACAATGTAAAATATTTTAAATTAGATAATTCAACTACCAATTAATAGAAAGTTAAACCCAATACTAACAAACGAACTGAAAACGTGTTATATGCCTATCGAAAGAAGAACTGATCGAAAATATGGTGCATAATCCAAAGGGATCATCGGTAGGTACATTATTGAACAAATCGGACTTACGAGTGATATTCGGTATCATCTAAGGGGTACAACATATTTTTGCAACTAAGTACTACACATTTTATCACCATTCCTATTAGTTTAATTCACTTTATCGTGAAATTATGGTATTTAAATGTTGGATCGATTTAAATGACAGACAGTTTCATGCTGACAATAAGCGCCAGTGTTGCCACAAAATACGAACCCTTAAAATCGGTATTTAAAATTGCATTTGAGTACAATTGGCGAAAACACAATATAGCATTATCCTAATCGTACTCGCAGAACAATACCAAAAAAAAAATTATTAGACATGATTGTCATCGTATTTTATGTTTTCGGGTGGAAAACAATCTTTTGATGTTGAAGTAGAGCATTTCTATTTAGGGTATCCATTTCTCGGGTAATTTAAATTATTACATGGACCACACATTGGACCACTTAGAAAGAGAGATCCGGCCTCAATGAAAGGGATAGCGTATGCCTCAATCAATTATTTGGAGTTTGGACTCCACTTTGACCCTATTTCTTCATGGTAAGACCCCCCGACCCGATGTCCGTCCTCCTGGACCTTGACACAACACCAACACCTACACCGACAACGACGTCACGAGTCGTACACACACCTACACACAGACACCGGTCTCCTACACACAGGCCGAAGGATCGTACACATGCGACCTCGACATGCATCCCCTCGCTGAGTTTCTTGCCGGTTCTTCTCAGCGGGGGCGCGTTGTGAACCGGTGGTAAACTCACACACTCTCTAAGCGGCAGCCCAAGCCGAGGCCGTGCCTCCCTGAGGTGCCCTTGAGCTAGTCGCTACCTATCTTTCCGGGCTGGAGCGCTCAAAGCGCTCGCCCCTCTTGTCCGGTGAAGCTGTAATGGCCATCTGCGGCCGTACTACTCATACAAAAAAAAAAAAAAAAACAGTACTACTCATACAAAAAAAAAAAAAAAAAAAAAAAAAAAAAAAAAAAAAAAAAAAAAAATAAAGAGTGTAAGACATAGCTGCCACGCACACCAGTATAATAATGTTGGCCTGTTATTGTTCGTTCCGAAACAGTACGAGACTCTATCTAGACATATAATTCATCTAAGCTAATTGGTTAAAATCTTTAACATATGCAGATACGGAAACATTATTACAATCATCTTCGTAATTTATATTGTACTTAGTAAGTACCTATAGTAAAAATTAAAAATCATGAATTTGAATCATTCGTATGAGACGTTTTTGGATTATATTTATACTTATACATAGTTAAATATCAACACTCTCTCTCACACAACTACACACACAGTCACACACACACACACACACCTACATACAAACACACACACACACACATACGCAAACATACAGAATACAAAAAGAAATACTTCCCTTTTCTTTATTTTTTGTTGTTTTATTAATGTTAATATTTACAATAATACACAATTTACTGCTAGGTTTATTGAAATGTATAACTACATAATGGCTATGGGAGAGCGGAATCGTCTGGCACAGGTGTTACACTTAAAAGGCGATTCCAACCTTGTTTTGAAGTTTGTATCATTCTGGTTAATGAATAAAGATTTATTTATTTATTTGAAACGCATAAGTATTCTCCGATGCGCACAGACAGACCACTAAAATAGGTCCGTACCAACGTCCTACTACAGGATGTCCATGAAAGTGGGACACCTGCTTCAATGGAGGATACGATTGCAACACATTGGCACTGATAAACTTATGTTTGTGTAAACCAGATGTCCATGCTATGTTGTAAAGAAAAAATACTTAACATGAAATAGATTAAAAAAATACAAGCCCACTGAATTTCTTGCCGGATCTTCTCAGTTGAGGCCGCGTTGTGATTCGGTGGTAGTTTTTTTCTATAAAATGACAATTCGAAAGTGCTAATTTTGGCCTATTTGAAATACCTAAACATTTCATTTCAATGACTTACGAAATAAAAAATATGGTCGGTTTAAATTTCTTTACATGATTCAGTTGATTTTATTTGAAGAAGATCGTCACCATTTTTAACACGCTTTTATTAGCTTGACCTGTATGTATGTAATGTAACTATGTAACTTTGTAACTATGATGGTAATGGAATCTTGCGATGCAATTTTGACCCACTTCTACACGTCCAAAACATTTGAAATTTTGCACATGTTCAAGGACCGGTGACAATACAATAATATGGTATCCTCGAGCTGATCTGATGCTGGGGCTCGAAGGTGGATAAGGGAACCCTGGAATGGCTACTAGTAAACACATCGAGTTTGCACTCATTTGATTTGTTTTAAAGAGTGTTTTCACTTCGACCAATAATGAGAACCTGATGATGGAACAGGAAGGTGGGTGACGGAACCCTGGAAGGGCTACTAGGAGTTTTTTTCACTTTGTCCAATAATGAGGACCTGATGATGGAACAGGAAGGTGGGTAACGGAAACCTGGAATGGCTACTAGTAAACACATCGAGTTTCGGCTTATTTGATTTGTTTTAAAGAGTTCTTTTCACTTTGACCATTAATGAGGACCTGATGATGGAACAGGAAGGTGGGTGACGGAACCCTGGAATGGCTACTAGTTAACACATCAAGCTTCAGCTCATTTAATTTGTTTTAAAGAGTTCTTTTCACTTTGACCATTAATGAGGGCCTGATGATAGAATAGGAAGGTTGGTGACGGAACCCTGGAACGGCTACTAGTAAACTCATCGAGTTTAAGCTCATTTGATTCGTATTAAAGAGTTCTATTTACTTTGCCCAACAATCAGGGTTGATGATGGAAATGAAAGGTGGTTGACGGAACCATGGAATGATTACTAGTAAACCTCGATGGGTTTACTAGTAGCTTGGACTCATTTGATTTGTATTAAGGCGCTAATAACGGTGAAATGCCTGAATTCTTGTTATTTTAAGTTAAATGTTCACAAAAACTGTTAATTTAATCTGTATAGAAAAAATATAAAACGTTAGTTAAAGTTTCGATAAATACGTTTACTTGAATAAAAATTTATTTTTGATAACCACTTTTTAGGAAAAAAAGATCTAAAAAGGACCTATTTATGTCATAATTTGCAAATGTTCCCTAAAACCGCTCAAGCTATGGTGTTGGCGTTTACACAGGAAAAAAGGTCTTGAAAATACGAATGTCTTTACTTGAAAGATTTATTTTTATTCCGTATTTTACTAGAGAAATATCTATTTTTCCCAAAATTTAATACATCTGCGCAAGTATGCCTGCTCCGAGCTTTGATTCAGTCCGCTTCGCGGCGTTGTCGAGGGAGGACTGCACGTCGGTGTTGGAGCAATGTTGTTTAACTCGTTTAGTTTTTTAAAGAGTTTATGCGCATTTATAAATATTGAAATTAATAGAAGTACTTAGTTTAGTTAATATCTATACATTAGTAACGGTAAATATTTTTTTGGAAATAAATTAACTTTTTAAGTACGCAAAGACTAAGAAAACTATGCCAATGCATTGGGGCCGCCGGTGGGTGACGTCGGTTTGTGAATTCGGAACGGTCTTAAATACCGTAATTCATCACGGTTCCCTTGGGAGAGGGTCCCAGTTTTTAACCGACTTTAAAATTAAAAAAGGAGGTTATGTATTCGACGCGAATGTATTTAATAGGTACTATTAATAATAAAGAGAAACTCATAGACAGTTATTATCCAATATGTGGCAATCGATCAGGTTAAGCAACGTTAGGCAAGGTCATTACATAGATGGGTGACCGTTTAATGCCATTTGAATTAAGCGTCTCCGTGATTTGGAGGGCAAGTAAAAAGTGAGTCTCAGTTATTAACCGACTTTAAAAAAGGAGGTTATGTATTTAACACAAATGTATTTAATACTGACTTTTATTTATGATTTTGACGGGCCCGTTGGTCTAGTGGTTAGTGACCCTGTCTTGGGTTCGATTCCCACCAAGTGTCTGGGTGTTATATCTATATAAGTATGTATTTACAAAAAAAAAGTATATACACACATCAAAAGTGTCTAGGGATCAAGCATTTTTAAGCGGATTTCTTGAGATTGAGATGTGGCTTTGTAATAAATTTATGATTTTATAAATTTATATGGATCCTTTTTGGTGCATTTCATAATTTGAATCAGGAACTGTGAATCAAATTCGAGTAAAAGATGAAAATCAGCTGTCAATATTTTCCCTATAAAAACATACAACGCATTGAAGACATTATTAGTGCTACTGTTTCCCTACTACTGATTAAAACCAACGTTATTATGGAGCGGCGACGTCATTTAAGCAGGGAAGAAATGCTCAGAGCCGTGGGAATGATAGAAGCTGGTTCCCGGCAACGTACTGTGGCTTTAGCTCTGAATACAAGTCAGAGTGTTATCAGTCGACTTTGGACACGTTACCGAAGCACTGGTACCGTGGCTGAGCGCCATGGAGGACGGTATCGCTGCACCACACGGAGACAAGACCGATATATTCAAATCTTAACTCGAAGAGCTCCAACAATAACTGCCATGATGTTAGCCGTGAGGCTTCATCACTCTTCAGGGAACTTAATTAGCGACCAAACAGTCAGAAACCGCTTGCATGAAGTGAACCTTCATTCCCGAAGACCGCTACGGGTACCACCTATAGCAATGCACAATCGTAGGATTCGATATCAATGGGCTCTTGAACACAGAAATTGGGCAGAAGAACAATGGCGTTTCGTGTGCTTTTCTGATGAGTCTCGTTTTGGTATGAGACCGGATACAAGACGTATACGACACTGGAGAACCCCTGGACGCCAACAGCGATTAAAATCCTGCCAGGAAGTCCATCCTTATAGTGGTGGAACCATCATGGTATGGGCGGGTATTTGGATCGGCGGAAGAACTGAGTTGATTTGGATCAGAGGCAACCTCAACGCTCAAATTTATGCTGAGACGATTGTATCAGACGTCATCGTTCCTCTACAAGTGCAAATCGGTCCCTTATTTCAGTTAATGCATGATAATGCACGACCGCACACCGCAAGAGTTGTAAGACAGACTCTCGCCGCAGCTAACATCAATGTCCTGCCCTGGCCTGCTCAGTCGCCAGACTTGAACCCGATTGAGCATGCATGGGATATGCTACAGAGAAGAGCTCTGCCGAATATGGAGGGTATCCAGTCGCAAGAAGACCTTTTTTTGTTGTTGCAACGAACATGGGCGGCCATTCCACAGCGTGATTTGGATGAACTCATTTTGAGTATGCCAAACCGATGTTCTTGTGTTGTTAGTGTTCGCGGTAGAAACACGGATTATTAATTGTTTAAGTTACCCAATAAAATTTTAAAGAAAACTGTTATTTCAGTCTTTTTTTCGAACTTTTGTGTTAGTGGTTCAAATGTCAAAAATCCCTTTATTAGGAAAATGGCAAATTTCTTTATTAATGCAAAGGTGACTTGGTTTATCGTTACTGTGACAAACGAAAACACTTTATTTGATGAATCCTTAAAGAAAATTTTAATTAATATCAATCAGGAGAAAAGTTATTGCAAAAATATATGTTGATCCCTAGACACTTTTGATGTGTGTATGTATTAGTATCAGTTGTCTGGTTTCCATAATACAGGCTCTGCCTAGTTTGGGATCAGATGACCGTGTGTGAATTATCCCAGGATATTATTATTACTATAAAAAAATGAGAAGCCCGTCATAGACAGTTGTTATCAAGTTTTTGGCAATCGTTCAGGTTAAGCAACGTTAGGCAAGGTCAAAACATAGATGGGTGACCGTTTAATGCCTTTTGAAGTAAGCGTCTCAGTGCTTCGGAGGGCAAGTAAAAAGTGGGTACCAGTTTTTAACCGACTATAAAAAAGAAGGTTATGTATTCGACGCGAATGTATCTAATACTATTAAAAATAAGGAGCCACTCATAGACAGTTGTTATCAATGTGTGGCAATCGATAAGGTTAAGCAACGTTAGGCAAGGTCATTACATAGATGGGTGACCGTTTAATGCCATTTGAAGTAAGCGTCTCAGTGCTTCGGAAGGCAATAAAAAGTGGGTCCCAGTTTTTAACCGACTTTAAAAAAGTAGGTTATGTATTCAACGCAAATGTATCTAATACTATAAAAAAATGAGAAGCCCGTCATAGACAATTGTTATCAATGTTTGGCAATTGATCAGATTGAGCAACGTTAGACAAGGTCATTACATAGATGGGTGACCGTTTAATGCCATTTGAAGTAAGCGTCTCCGTGCTTCGGAGGGCAAGTAAAAAGTGGGTCCGAGTTTTTAACCGACTTTAAAAAAGTAGGTTATGTATACAACACAAATGTATCTAATACTATAAAAAAATTAGAAGCCCATCATTGACAGTCGTTATCAATGTTTGGCAATCGATCAGGTTAAGTAACGTTAGGCAAGGTCAATACATAGATGGGTGACCGTTTAATTCCACTTGAAGTAAGCATCTCCGTGCTTCGGAGGGCAAGTAAAAAAGGAGGTTATGTATTCAACGCAAATGTATGCTATTAAAAATTAGCTAACGTTAAAGAGCTCGGGAGGCGCTGCGCGAGTCAGCTAGTATATAATATATCTTTTGTTCATAATATTTTTGTGTTCTATATTTAATGTTCTATTCATATTATCTAGAATTCTGTATATACAGGATTACTGGTAAATATCACAGCAATCCGTTAAGGGTTTGTAGGAGAGATCATTTGCAAATATCAACCATTTTTGAATAATTTGACATTTTATAATTTGAAGATATCTGCGATATACAACTTCCAAAGTCTATGAAAAAAGTCAATTTGTGATTATTAACCGACTTCTTCTATTCTCTGCTTGATGATACATACTTGCATGTATAATAATCAGACATGATTATTTATTATTATTGGTTAGGTTAGTATAATAGTAAGTATTAGAAACTGCTGCACAATAGGAGTTATTAAAACACGAGTGTTTTAATGCTTAATTATGTGCAGTTTCAAACACTACTTTATCTAAACTCATGAAATACAATTTTATACCGCCAAACTACATTACAAAACATATAATACAGACAGAGAGAGCTCTGTTTCACACAGACGACGTGCTTTCTATACTATAGTTAAATTTGTTGTACCAAATAGTATGTAATCTGTGTGGAATAAAATTCTATTCCAGTCTATAATATTATGGCACTCAATTCATTCAAATAACTCCATAGGGCATGCGTACAACTGGGTCCCACCCTCCCGATGAATGTATCGTGGCCTGCTGGATTAGATCGCGGACTACTATATGACATAGCGGCCTACTAGATTGGCTTAAAAATATTTTGATATATAAAAGTTTCTCTATTACAATATATTTTTAACTTTATTCTAATCGGGAATTAACGCGATTTACCTTATATTTTGGCTTGACGTTAAATATACAGATACTGTGAGTGTAGTGTGTAGTGGGCTTAACGTTACAAGTGAAAGAACGGGGGTAGACGAAGATATTTCTGCCTCGCGCACGGAGCCGTCTCGCTGAACCAGTCTGCTTGTGACCACGGCTGGTGCAACCCGGCCGAAACGTCAAGCCAAAATATAAGGTAAATCGCGTTAATTCCCGATTAGAATAAAGTTTGATAATGGAACGCGAAAGTCTAAAAGTATATAATATATTTTTAAGCAGATTTTACGGCATCGTTTTGATCAAACGTTTTTTTTACGATACACGTGTACCGTAAAAAACTTTTTGATGTTTGTAAAGAGGCATTATGTATAAAATGTGTCATTAGAGTACTAGTTTTCAGTTCATAATATGAATATTACGATATGAGTGTAGATAAAGGGTATTTAAACATTAAAATTATAAAATAAAGATGCTTAAAAATGTTCCTTTTGTAACAATTTATGAAATAAATAATGAGAATAGTAAAATATAAAAAAGACCCCCGTGGGGTGTCCGGGTAAGAATAGCACCTACCCATCTCCTCTCGTTGGGTGTCCGTAAAAGGCGACTAAGGAAAAACTAGAAGAAAACTAGAACTAGTGGCAGCAGTCTTTTTATTGGATTACCTGCCACCTATACTGTGATCCCCAAGCCGCCTGCCAAGCGTGATGATAATGGCAACCCCTCCCTTCTAAGGTAGAGGCCTATATTCAGCAGTGGACGTTCCGGCTGCTGGATGATAAAAAAGACATTAAAGCAAATGAATTGCTAGGATTTGTACCCACGTCTAACATCACGTTATTACCTTAGTTAAGCTCATATACCACTGAGCCAATTATACATAATATAGTACCGTCGCCAGAAACAAATATACTATTAGGAGAGCAAGTCGAGAGCTGTAATGCAATAATCAAACCAGCCATGTCTATATTTATAAGAAAATTGATACTTTAATACGTTGACATACAGTTCAAGTCCGTTTGAATCTGTATAAACATTAGGCAGCTTTTTAAATAACTAACAGTTTTGGTGTCGTTTTTCATTGTTACAGTGTTACACTTTTTTCGGTCTTGCCCCTCAGCAGCCCATTTCTTTGTGTATAAAAAAATAAAATGTTTTTAGAACGGAGTTGCATGTGTATAAAGTGTGTCATTAGAGTACTTACTAGTTTTGCATTCATAATTTAAATATTACGTATATATTATTTATATATTTAGTATAGATAAAATTCATTACTTTAATGTTTTATATTTTTATATTTATTGTTATTGTTAAGTACCTAACTAGACTTTGTAGTATGTATGTGTATACTTAATTCAGGCTAAAGTATAAATTAAACTTTTTTAATAAACCCCGACATGGGTGAACGAACTCTTAAAATGACTTTCCGGCGCCATTACTATGATTGATGTCTGTCTAGTAATTACTCGGCAAGATTTAACTATCGATTTACAATTCGATGGATCCTACATTTTATGGAGCAGAGTTTCTGTTACCACCGTCCTGCTTGCTCCCATCCCCAGACTCTTATCATTATTTTTCTACCTACTACTCATAGCAACCTATCCAATGCGTCTGCGTTTATTGGTGCAGAGATCCCGTGACTACCTTCCTGCTTCATCATCAGACCCTGATCACCATTTTTCTAGCAACTACTCGTCGAGACATAACTAACGAGCCCAAACTCGGTAGGTATACGTTTTTTGGTGCAGAGATCCTTTATAATAATATCAATAATATCTTGGGACAATCCACACACAGTTATCCGATACCAAACTAGGCAGAGCCTGTACTATGGAAACCAGACAACAGATATTAATACTCTTTTTTTGTAAATACATACTTAAATAGATAAATAACACCCAGACACTTCGTGGGGGAATCGAACCCACAACTCATCGAGTAGCTGCCAGGGAGTCTAACCACTAGACCAACGGGCCCGTCACCACATCCTTTGACCACCTTCCTGCTCTATCATCAGACCCCATCTAAAGATCACCATTTTCTAGCAACTACTCGTGATACCTACCCAAGGAACCCCAATTCGGTGGGTCTACGTTTATTCGTGCAGAGATACCGTGACCACATTCTTGCACCATCGTCAGACCCTGATCACCATTTTTCTAGCAGCTACTCGTAGAGACGTACGCAACGAGCCCAAATGCGGTTATTGATACAGAGATTCCGTGACCACCAACCTGCTCCATCATCAGACAATGATCACCGTTTTTCTAGCAACTACTCGTCGAGACATATCTGACGAGCCCAAATTCGGTGGGTCTACGTTTATTTGTGCAGAGATCCTTTGGCCATCTTCCCGGTCCATCATCAGACCCTGATCATCATTTTCTAGCAACTACTCATCGAGACCAGCCCAACGAGCCTAAACACAGTAGGTCTACGCTTATTGGTGCAGAGATCCTGTGACCACCTTCCTGCTCCATCATCAGACCCTGAATTCCATTCATCTAGCAACTACTCGTTGAGAACTATCCCACGAGCCCAAACTGAATGAGTCTTCGCTTATTGGGGCCTAGATCCTATTTCCACCTTCTTGCTGATCATCATCAGACCCTGGTGAAGGTTACCATTTTATTTACTATTATCGGATTTATATATGTACTAAATTTCAGATCTTTTGGACTTATAGAAATAATGAAAGATGTCTATATACGAAATATCCCTACCTCGACTCGGAAAAGAGCTGACGGTCTTCTAACAGCTGGACCGATTTTCATGTAACATAGTTAAGAACCATCTCGCTTAAACTAGCTTTTAAAAAACCGCATTCAAATCCATCCACTGGTTGGAGCTCTACGATGCCACAGCCAGCCATACAGAGAGACAGACTCTTCCAGTCAGACATAGGTGTCAAAGTTATAACTCCCCTCGTTTTGGTCGGGGGTTTCAATTAGCCTTTGAATAGAACATTAAAAAAACAATTAAAAAGAAATCAAAAACAGCACTTCAATAGATAGCACACTAAAAAGTATAAAGTATTTTAAATATGATTAAAGTTGGTGTTAGTTGTACGTACAATCACGGACGGAGTATTCAATCAAAATCGTTTGACAAACATTATGTGTGATTATCTCGTCCGCACGTATTTCGGGCCGGCTCGTGCAAGCGATTCTCGTCCTAAAGGTGGTACACCGTTCGTGACCGCGAGCGTACATACCTACTGTATAAATTTAGCACCAAATAATTTTATATTTTTTAGTGACCTGTATACTGGTCGGGTTCCTCATCATCATCAGCCGGAAGACGTCCACTGCTGAACATAGGCCTCCCCCTTAGAACGCCACAATGAACGACAATTGGCTATTTGCATCCATCGGTTACAATCGGTCGGGTTAATTTTTTTAAATAATTTATTAGTATTTTTTTCATTCATAAATCGTCGTGATGAACTTGGTATGATACTATTGTAGTAGATTAGTCTCACAAATAAAGAAACTCATTGAAATCGGTTCATATTCGTTAGAGTAGGTATAACGGAAGATGTCGATTTTATGGTTTTCACCAGTTAAATTCTTCCATAGCGTTTATGTTCCTCCAAATTATTTTATCCGATCTGTATGAATCATAAATATCTATAACAAACAATCGGAATTGCATTGCATTGCATATCATGTATTCTCATACGTTCTTTAGACATAGGTTCATGCTCAGCTCACTCATACTAACGCTCCCAAATACACACACTACAAAATGACAAATTGAACATATTTTTTACCTACTATACTTTATTTTACTAATACTACTAATTACTCTGTAAAACTATGTTGTTAGTAGGATAGTAGGTCCCTTGTGCAAGAGACCATCCGGTAGAAATGTACAATCGCAGTGTCAAAAGTCATATAGTGTAAAGATTGCCTTGTTCCGGTGTGAATGGCACTGTAGCTGGTGAAATTAATGGGCTCAAGAGAATAACAGTTGTTTATAGGCAGACGTTTCGCTTACCATCAGGCGAACATCTTGCTATTCTCATCACTAGGTTGAATAAAGACATACTACCACTAGGTTGAATATTACACAATTTAAATTACTTAAACTGTGCATATAAAAAAAAACACATCAAGCACAGACACTTGCATGATAGCCTACTGTAAGCTCCAGCAGCAAACCATTGGAATTAAAAACGCTTTAAATCGTGTGTACATGATAAGACTCAGTGATGCGTTACAATAATAGGCAATATCCTACTTAAAATGATTGTTCTCTCTGCATTTTCATATTCTTCGGACAAATTTAGACTTTGTGTAAGCAGTACCGAGTGAAATTGCTAGATGGCGTTGACGTCGGTGGCGGGGTTCCGCGGGCTCGAATGCTCAAGGTCGTTCAGAGTTATTAAGGCCTTAAGGAGTTATATTTACTTTGCCTAATAACGTGGACATTGATGAACCCGGAAGGTTGGTAAGCCACCGAACGGCTTCGGACCAGTTATACCATTGAATTGTACCATTAATGGTATAAATGGTACTAAGTTGTCCCATATATACCTGTAATGGTATAGGTGGTACTAGTTAATACCAGTTATACCCATAGATAAGAGTATATTACTTAGAAATAGATAGGTAACTCCAACGTCAAAACGTGCCCCCTAACACCAGCGCCTCCAGCGGTGTGATTAGAAACTCTAAATAGCCTCGAGCATTTTTAATAAAAAACATAGCGAAAACTTTGTAGTATTCGATATAAAGTACGCGGACGTCAATAGTATATGCATAAGTACTAAAGGAATAAAATAAAAAAAATACAAAAATGATTTCATACGGGCTGGGATTCGAACTCGCGCCCCTTAGACTTCGTATTAATTTGATACCAACCTATTTACCGCTACTGCTGTAAAACTTATGACGATAGTTGCAAAATACTGATCTACTATCTTAGTTTCATTCCGAACAGAGAAAAGTTGCAAATCACGCCGCATGAGGGGCCACTGGTGGCTTTTTCCATTTCTTCTAAGATACCATACCATGGTTATACCATTAGATATCCCTTGAATACTACTTGTAAAACTATTGACTTTTGGCTTACTTTCGACTGTTTAAAGGGTAAATACGTAGTGCTTTCTTAAACTTCGCTAACTCAATCAGATACCTACGCGTTATATAAAAATATGTTTTGCCACAACCTGCCTACGATTCAAGCTACGAACAAATCAATACTTGAGATAATTTTATTCGTAGTTTACGCGAATATTTCTAAGACTAAAAAGTATAAAATAAATTAATAGTTTAAAAAACTAAAAATACACGCTTTTATAAGAACTACTGCACTAAAAAGCTATAAATAAATTATTTAAACCGTGCTTTCTTTCTTTCTACCTAGTGTTTGTAATTTATGGATTATATTTATGTGTAAAAGCGTGGGGCGCTTTTTCTCTGTACCTAAATAATTACAAATTATTGTCATGTGAATACAAATACTTAGCGTTCTTGAAATTTGGCAAAAATGTTAAGCTGTTATTCAGATAAAGCGCCCCACGCTTTTACACATAAATATAATCCATAAATTACAAACACGAGGTAGAAAGAAAGAAAGCACGGTTTAGATAATTTATTTATAGCTTTTTAGTGCAGTCCTTATAAAAGCGTGTATTTTTAGTTTTTTAAACTATTAATTTATTATGTTAAGTACGTATATATAGTTCATAGGTATCTACTTCAAAATGATTACTATATTATTATCCACCTACACAGTTAAGTACCTAGGTAATAGTATAGTGTTTGATAGACACGCGTAGTGCACTGTGGCCAAATCGTAGCGTTCTTTCCCACGCTTCCTTCCTTCTCCCCTATCGCTTGCCGAAGCAATTTTGGCTTAGCTTACCCAACGCGTGCGTCAGATGGGACACCATGCGCGTCATGCGCGTCATGATGTTTGTAAACAAGTAGGTAAGTACATTCTATTACTTCGTAGCTTTGCGGACATGCGGTCTTTTGTTGTAGGTACAAGTTTCGCGTGTTATAGAATGGAAAATTAGGTTATTTCATCATCATCATCGGCTAAATGACGTCCACTGCTGAACAAAGGCCTCCCCCTCTGGTGTTGCTAGCGTCTACAGGCTGCAGTGGCTGCTTACCATCAGGCGGGCCGCATGCTTGCTTGCCACCTTGGTAGTATAAAAAAATGTTTGCACACCGCTTCTTGGAGGCAGAATATCTGTCACTGCGGTGTTACCTATCTGGATGGTCCCTTGCACAAGGGACTTTAAAGTTTACGTTACGTTACGTTTGAGTAAGTAGATGGACTGGTGGTGTTTGTTGAATCCTCGCGTATATTCTCAGGAGTAGCACACGAAATAGACCTACAGTCACAGTTTACTAGGTGGTAGGTTCCTTGTGCAAGGAACCGACTAGGTAGGTACCACCGCAGTGCCAGATATTCGGCCGCCAAGCAGCAGTGTGTAAGCATTGCTGTGTTCCGGTACTGTAGCTGGTGAAATTACCGGACACAAAGAAATTGGAAATGCATTCTGCCAAAAATACTTAATAGATTGCCTAAATCAGTACTTGAAAAGATTGCAAGCAAAAAACCAGGCCAAATTAAAAGTATACTCAAGAGACACCTCTTAAATATGTAATAATTTTCAGACTTAAGCTGCTACTCCTTAACTGTATAATCTTTATTATTATTAAGATTTTAGTTAAGAAACATGTCATTTTTGTTATATTTTTTTTCCGAAATAAACAGTTCATTTATTCATTTTATTTATTTATTTATTTAATATCTAATGTCTTAAGGGTCGGCAACGCGCTGGTGATTCTTCTGGCGTTGCTAGCGTCTATAGGCTGCGGTAACTGCTTACCATCAGGCGGGCCGCACGCTTGCTTGCCACCTTGGTAGTATAAAAAAAAGTTAATTTCTCAGTATTAAGTGTCTTATTTTTGTATTCTTTTGTCAGTTATGCTTGTTTATTATTTAAGAACTTAATTTACATTTTTTTGTGTTTTTTTTTTGTTAAAGGTTTAACTTTTATAAATAGTGCATGCGGTGTTCGCCTGTAATAGATTGTTACACTAGACTAAGTATGACTGTACTTCAGTTTTAGGTATTGCATAAGTGTAAACAATTGATGGTGAACCAATATAATAAATAAAATAATAAAAAATTAAGCCCCATGTACTATCGCGGAAACGAACGGTGTACCACGAGACGTTACGTGAGCTTACCCCGCCCGCACGTATTTTGGGCCGGCAAGTGCAAGCGACCACCCTACAGGTGATACACCGCTTGTGACCGCGAGAGTCTGTAGGTAATATGGAAATTAAAAAGCGAAGCAAGTGTATCCATTCAAAGTAGAATCAACCAACGTAGTTCAGTGCCTGCATGCCTATAACCAACCGTATGGGCTAACATTGACCTTAAATAATAATTTACGTTTACGACTTCTCCCGGGGCTACGCCGCGACGGGCCGAGCTGCGTGACTGGGGTCACTCGCAATGAGAAGATTAGGCCCAGCGTCCGCCCGCATGTGCCATGGAGCACGCCACTCCGCGGAACATTACTGGTACGTGAGTAAGTATATAGGGTTACAGGAAAAGTCGTGCTAGATCCGTTAAGGGCGTGGAGTACCCATCATTTCTGACTTATTTCACTATGAAACACCCCACCCTAAACTTAACCCTTTTCGAGATTTTCGACTTGAAATTTTTTATTGAAAATTGCCGATTTTTAGGCAATTAAATTTTATTTTGTTTAAGTTAAGTTTGTTTATTTTTTTTTTACTTTTTTTTTATTTTGGTTATGTTTAGGGTGGGGAGTTTCATAGTGAAATAAGTCAGAAATGATGGGTACTCCACGCCCTCAACGGATCTAGCACGACTTTTCCTGTAAGTAACCCTGTATATTTTCAGGCTTCCATAGAAAGTAGCTCAACGTGCTATGGAAAGGACTATGCTCGGAGTGTTTCTATTTTACGTAAATACTAAAAACAACATCGGAACAAGGGAATCCGTAGAAGAACTAAAGTAACCGACATCGCAAGTAGAAATTTGACGGGCCCGTTGGTCTAGTGGTGCTAACCGATGGGTCGTGGGTTCGATTCCCACCAAGTGTCTGGGTGTTATTTATCTATCTAAGAATGTGTTTACAAAAAAAAAGCTACTTATATAAGTATTAGTAAATAAATTAATATTAGTATCAGTTGTCTGGTTTCCATAGTACAGGCTCTGCATAGTTTGGGATCGGATGACTGTGTGTGGAATGTCCTAAGATATTATTATTATCAAATGGGCAGGTCATATCCGGTGAACTGACTACCGGAGGGGAAGAAAAGTTCTCGAGTGGCTACTAAGGACTGACAAACGCAGTGTGCGACGGTCCGCCACTATAATACAGACGACTTTGACGGCCGACGAGCCACTGGATGCAGGCGGTACATCGGACGTGGTGGAAGTCGACATTTCATGGCTATTATGATATTTTCTTTTTACTCAATACAAGCTAGCTTTACTGCCACACACGTCTATAAGTGTTAATGATCACTGCTCTTAAAATCGAATTAACTTAAATTTTGAGTTTCTTCATGCCACGCATTCTAGGTCCTTGAGATCATCGGAGAACTTGATGTTGAGCATGCCGGACCATTCCACAGTATTTTATGACAAATCTTTTGCTGTTCAAGCCGTCAGACTGTGGAACGCGTTACCTATCCAAGTCAGGAAAGCTAAGTCCTTGCCTAGTTTTAAATATCTAGTTAAAGAACACTATCTCTCTTTATAATCGTAATTATAAAATATATTTTCTATTTTATATTATACTACTTACTATTATATATATTTTCTTTTTCTTCTTCTGTTCAACAATAAAATTTTATTTTTATTGAAGTGCATCTTCAACTGCCCATTATGTTTTTCTCTCTCATTTTCTAGTTGGGTTGCCTAGAAGAGATTGCTTTTTAGCGATAAGGCCGCCTTTGTACATTGATATCATCAACGTATTGTTAAATTTACATGTAACTTTTCGTGTACAATAAAGTGTATTTAATTAATTAATTAATTAACTTGACACTCAAAGCTAATTATATCCTTTATACTCTGCTAGTGAGTATGTAGTACTACCTAATATCTCATTCTGAATGATGAAGGGAGATACAGAGTATTAGAACCCCTGTCCGATTGCTAAGGGGAATATTCACTATGCTGGTACATTTTTGGAAAAATAATTATACTTAAGTATATTCAACAATCAACCCGCACTTGGCCAACGTGGTGGACTATGGGCTAAGCCTCTTCATCTCAAGGGGAGGCCCGTGCTCAACAGTGGGACATAAACAAGAGCAGTTAAAAATAAATAAAAACCGGTCAAATGCGAGCCGGACTCGCGCACCAAGGGATCTATCTATGCGTTATTGAATGGTATTTAATGTTGTAACTCTGCTGCAGAATATGACACGTTCTTTGAGCCTATTAAAGTTATTTTACTATTCGTCTAACACCTCCAGATAGCCAAAAAAAACAGCGAAACTAAATTTGTTTGTGGAGGTTTTTTTAGAATTACAAAAGGTACTAAGAATGGGTATTTTATGTTTCTTGTGAAAAATAGACAGACATGTTTTTACCTCTAACACCATTACCCCACCACCACATTATTATGCCCCTATCTGTCCGAATCTGCCCCTTATATATCGGAGATATTTAAGGGGCAGATTCGGACATTTTTGATTATAAGTCAAAAACTACGTGACATAAACCAAAATAAAAATATGTTCTGAGATGTGCAAATGAAGCCCTTTCATATGATACTCCACTCGATATAGTAGGCTCACTTTAAAATTTTGATGACCCATTAAAAAGAAATAAAAGATAACAATATTATTTTTCCATTCGCAATGAGGTTGGGGAAGTGAGATCTAAAACTATTTTAAGTTTCAAATCGATAGCGTCAGTGGTTCCTGAAATATATAGGTGTGACCATAGATATAATTTTTTTCACTACGTGTGTGACAGACAGACCGACGAAGTCATTAGGGTTCCTTTTTTACCTTTTAGGTATGGAATCCTAAAAACCAACAATATATACTTACTTACTTATATGTAAATTATATTGCGATACCCGAAAATACCCTCAGGGTTTGATCAGGGTATGGTCAGGGTTTTTTTTAACATTCTGTATACAGTATCGAGACTCAAAACATTCAAATTAAAATAATCGCTGAGTAATTAACGCTGACGTTTGTGAGTGCGGCATTTAAGTTTTCACGCGCGTGGGATTGAGTTGGTATGAATCCTACATACCCCGGTTAACCCCACAGGGTCCCGGGGACCTTTTGAAGGTTTTCCCCACGAAAAAAACAAGCATGCCTCTCGTAGTTAGCGTTGTAGGCCTGTGATTTTCAAAGGGTTTTTTACGTGTTTTGATAGTGAATAAAACCGATCAGTCTTACAGTATTTTCCCGTACATTTGACTAGTTTGATAGTTCCCGCTAGAGGCGCTGGTGTGAAATGTAGGAAAACTGACTGTTCAATTTCGATAACTATCAAAACCCCTAGAGACCCCTGTATGGCGTTTGTCTGTAATGTTGTTTTTTTTTCTAATTGAAGGTATCATTATATTGGTCTGGGACTATCCACACACGATCTTTTGTTCTGAACCTAGGTAGAGCCTGTACTATGAAAAAATATTTTTTTTTTTTGAGTTTTGAGACAATTTATACAAATACTTTTCTTGTAAATTCACAAGACATACAGACATTTTCATGGACACAAATATTTGTCGTGGGTGGGAATCGAACCCACGAGCTTTTGGTGGCCAGGGTGTCTAATCTAGATATCTTTCTTGCACTACGTCTAAATAAAAAAACCCTTCACAACGACTACCACAAAATCAGGTCAGATGAGTACCTATTATGTATAAGAACTTAACTGAATTGCAGTACTTAATAAAAACTTAATCAATCTAAATCTCGATATTATCAAAGGAAAATATTCTACTAATAACATGTCCGGTTCACTGAAAAGTAAGTGTGGGAGCGGAAGGAGACGATTGCCTGAATCAAATTTCGCATCTCGTATCTACACCACAATCATTATTATCTTTTTAAATTCTGTGTAACAGTTCCTCTAATGTGGGATATATAAACATTTCACTACTGAGTGCTTGATATCTTCATACAATGTTTTTCCGTCTTACAATGAAATGGATGTTTGCTAAATATTGAGAATGTAATACACGATAAGACACGACCATAGTTTGTGACTATAGTTTAAGGGTAGGGCCTTTGTTTTTAGTATGTGCACTAACCAGTCTTAAAGTTATACATATTTACATTGTACCGGTACATAGGCACATTGCGTAAGATTCTGCACTCTCGCGCATATGATTCATTTTAAACAATTCCCGTCGTAATTGATTGATTGAACATAATAACCGAATCATTACGCATGAGTAATGTCCTTTGACAGTAAAATTATTTCATAAAGTGAAATGATGTAGGGTCGACGAGTCAGCAGGACGTGCAATCCTGCGCTATTATTCAGTCAACAACAGCGCCGCCGCTACGATCCACGGCACACCACTCGTATTGTACTAAACTCGACGGACCGAATAATACGTGTGTTATACGATTACGAAAAAAGTGCTACAACTAGCCAACAGCTAGCGTAAAAACTTTCCTAACCGCGGCATGAAAACAATAATAGTGCTGCGTGGCGTTCGTGTTATTTCGTCAGCGACATCACCTGTCTTGGCATCTGGGAGTCCAATAATGTCCTTGTAAGTGATCCACTGTGACTAAGAATGTTTGATATTACGTACGTGATTTTGTAAACCCGCTAATCATGCAAGCGGAACTAAATAATCATTCACGTGTACTGCAACTAGTTCGGTAATTCGTGTTATCTTCCGAGTGTGCTACTAGCCCATTGTTTAGTTTTGTTGAGCGAATGCTTTGTTTTAAAGCTTTTTATCATCAACTAATTACGTATATACTGCGATGTGCCTACATAAAGTATGATATTAATTTGTAAGGTAAATTTATCAGTCGTTTGAGGAAGTAGATTTATCAACACGGAAGCAGAGTTATTGAATTGAATATTCGTCTAAACACGTGCTAGAATGAAATTTAAATAGAGATAGACGCACCTATGAATATGACACATTTAACAAAGAGACAGAATAAAACAACTTTACGGTATGTACCTACCTATTGGAAACTGTCCTTTTCTTTTGGAGCCCTAGTCTCTTTGAGACATGTTAAGATTTCCTGCTACGAAATCATGCCTACGAAAACTTATCATCAGGTGGAATCATCGTCAGGCAGGTGTTGTTTATACAGAATGTAAAAAATATCGGTCCGATAAAAAGGAGTGTATTACCTACCAACATTTTTTGTTAGTAATGTTCATGACAAGAAGCCAAAATATCTAAAACTCTACAAGTGTACTTTATTTTCACAACAGACGCACAATAAGCGCTCACAGTTGATAAATCTGTAGCCTTTCAGGTGTTGGCATGGCCAAATTAGGAACATTCGGTTTAGATAATTAATTTTCATCAACGTAACTTTTTTTTACTAAAAGAATAACATTAAGATACCGAATAGTAGGTACTCTGAATTATCAGACATTTTTAACATTCCATTTAGAGCAATGTATAGTGTAGAGAAAAACATACCGTAAGAATTTAAAATCCGAGCGGTGGGAATTCGTTGGGAACTTTACAGCATCCATGGTCATGTCATGAGAATTATAAACTGTTTTATTGTGTACAACTACAGTGTATCTAGTACATCCTCTTTGCTACAGTGTACAACAGTAACTATGATAATTATGATAGGACGTCAAAAACCTCGCTCCTTCTGAGCAGCGCAAGCCTTGGATGTTGTAGGTAGGTATATTTTTCTTCTTAAAAGTAAAACCTTTAGTAAATTATTTTATTATAAGTAACTACATTTAAATTTTACCTAATGTGTTGTGTGTGTTTGCCTATAATTATACGTCAGAAATTTATGTGTACCTACTTAGCAAACTAAAAATCAAATCTTATCACGTTATAAATAAGACTTAGCGAAGTATTTGGGTACGTGGTAGGTATGACAAACATTCAAGATCAATATTATTAACGCATATAAGTACATTTAAGTAAAAGGCGTCACTGGTGACTGGTACTAATTGTGGGCAGAATTTGTTTTAATAACTAATAAAATTAATAGACAATATGATCCGATTTTTATCCTATCAGTTGGGTAGGATCTTTAAAGGTTCTCAGATTCAAGATTAATCTCAAAGATTCTATATCGGGCGACACTTTAAGTAGGCGTTTACCAAGTACCAAACTCTGGGCTGAAAAATTCCTGACACCGAATGCCTCGTTGCCTCTTCTGGATATCGATCGACGATCCTTGCTACTACCGAGACAATCAATTTCGATTAAATTAGTTTAAAACAACATAGCAGCAACAGCACAGTGGCGCTTGTCTTGTAAACAAGGTGGGCAGGTTCGAACCCCGGCTCGCACCTCTGATTTCTTTAATTAATCATGTGCGAATCGTCTTTGTGCGATTGTTACTAGCTTTCGGTGAAGGAAAACATCGTGAGGAAACCTGCATGTCTGAGAAAGCCTAACTAGCTTTCGAATGTCATGTGAAGTCCGCCAACCCGCACTTGGCCAGCGTGGTGGACTATGGCCTAAGCCCCTTCATCTTGAGGGGGGACCCGTGCCCAGCAGTGGGACAAAATACAAGGGCTGGTATTATTATTTATTATAAACCAATATAAATATTATTTCTATAAATCATTTTATCCGACACGGGATAACAAAACACTGTTGGTACCTTACTTGCTTTTAACAGACATATTGACATTAATAACAAATCTATAAATCACCTTTTTAAGTTTTGATGGTGATTGATTGATAATCAGTGTCCCGGTTAAGTACCGTAGCATTATACTGAGCTAGAAACATTTCGTCTTACCTTTTTTCAAGTCGACTGAGGCCCAAGTGCGCCGACAGAAAAAGTCCGTTAATTTTAGCAAAGACCGATTAACTATTTTTCACCACCACCATAACCCCTTATTATGAACCCTTAACAGTCCATTATCTTAACCTAGCTCGACACCTGCAGTCACCGTTAAGGACTGTAAAGTAGTTAAATAGATAATCGATTCTTTGATAAAATAAACTGACGTCTTTTGTTCGGTGCATTTGGGCCTAAACGTATTTATCTTTCTTTCTACAATGATAGAAATAGTAAAAGCGCTCTAGGTAGAGAGAACCTATTCTCGGAATAGCGGCGGAGGGCCGCATCCCGTGATCCCAGGGGTACGTGTCGAGCGGACGCAACGATGATGATGCCCGAAACCGCGTCGCACGCCACCTCAGCCGGAACACTTTATACTGTCGTTATTGATAAATTGCCTCTCGTCAATTTGTCGCGTTCTGCCGCGCTCGAGTGCTGCATCCACCACCAGCTTCAGGCTAATTTTCCAATGTCACATTGACGCCGATGTAACTGCTCGTTAGATGGTGTTGTGCGACCGTGGTGCTATTTTTAAATGAGAAAGTCTTGGGCTAGATTTTTGATTAAGCTACAATTGACATGGCCTGATTTCGCTTCTTATTCTCTGATAAATACTAAGAATCCCCCCGCGCCCCTAATAAGGTCTACTTACTTTTACTCTTTTTTTTTTGTTTAATATAACAGCGCTTGACTGCAGTCCCACTTGACGGAAAGCGGCGACACGTTCGAGGATGGTAAAGCACACTCTAGCTTATTAAAAGCCGGCGAGGAAACCGAGGCAGGGAAGCTATTCCAGTCTTTACGTGTCCTTATTATAAATGAAGAAGCAAATCGCTTAGTCCGGACTGAAGGCATGTTTACCACGTATAAGGCCCGATGATATATCTAAGGGAGATGGTGGAATCAAGTCATGCAATTCCTGCGCACACTCTCCAAAAGTATACTCTAATGACCATAGTGTAAATAAAATCATACAGTCTGTACAGTTGAGTACGAACAAAAGGCTCGATCACACTCACAGCTATTTCTGAGGTGCCCTTGAGCTCGTCGCTACTTCTGCCGTTAAGGCTAGAGCGCTTCAAGCGCTCGCCTCCTATTGTCCGGTGAAGCTGTAATCTGCGGCCAAAAGCGTCTATCATTGCCAAAAAAAAAAACACAGCTATTTATAATAGTGGTTAAACCTCTCTGTGGCTTAAACCGTATTATTTACACTGTGGTCATTACTTTGCAATTGGGTATTACTTTAAGTGGCTTCACTTATTAATACTGTGCACCCTGTCTATATTTTGGTCCTAGTTCATATTAAATATAATATTCTACAAGTACTTGTTGTCTAGGTAGGTACTATCGCGGCCATGTACGCTGTACCAGTTTTCAATCAAAATAGTTTGAACGGCGTTACGGGCGCTTAACGCACCCGCACGTATTTTGGGCTGACGCGTGCCAGACGATTATCATCCTTAATGTCCGTACACCGTCCGTGCCCGCAAGAGTACGTGCCACAGGCAGTGTCAGATATCATACCGCAAACATTAGGAACTGCAACTGGAGGACTTGTGCGTGGGTTTACAACGCTTAAGGGGTCGTCCATTAATCACGTGATGTTTTTAGCAACTTTTTAACCCCTCCCCCCCTCCTGGTGATATGTGGTGAGGTTTTAAACTACCCCCCCCCCCCTTTCCAAAATCACGTGTATTTTTTTGTGCAAACAATATTGAAATTTTTGGAATATTATCTTTAAATACAGGTACCTGATTAAATCATATAAATGTTGAAGGGGAAGTCGTTGGCGGCAACGGTGAGTCAAGGTCACGTGCCGCTGTTTGGTTTAGAAATCGTGCATTCAACGAAAAATAAATACACGTGATGTCTCATTATACCCCTCCCCCCTCCTGGTGATATTTTGTGATTTTTTCGGAACAGCTCCCCCCCTCACCCCTTTCGAGCCTCACGTGATTAATGGAAGCCCCCTAACTAACACCGGCAGTGACGAGGGTCGATATATCATCGTTATTCTCAACTCAATAATAGTTTATTTCAAATAGGCTTAATGCTAGCACTTTTGAAAGGTCATTTTTTTTTTTTTTTAAAAAGCTACCACCACCGGTTCACAACGCGTCCTCAACTAAGAAGATCCGGCAAGAAACTCAGCAGGCTTGTCATTTTATCACTTTTTTTTAAACCAAAAAATAAAAAAAAACAGTGTGTCATACAATTAGATCAGAGCGACAGTGTGTCTTGCCGTTCAAAAGATCAAATAAGACAGAAAAAATTTATAAAATACGACGAAAGTACAACAAACTAAAAAGCCAAAGGGATAGTAGTCGGACCAGTCCCCCCCCCCCCCAAGCAGCACCCACGCACGAGTTGACTCGAGCAGCAGCCATCACTCCCCTCAACCATATTGGAGGGAAGGGGGTGACCCGCCGCCCCCTATTATCAGCCGGAAGACATCCACTGTTAAACAAAGGGTGCATAATGAACGACAATTTTCCATTTGCATCCTGGTTGCTCGAGACCGTCACAATATCGTCGATCCTACAGCATCTTCCTGACCTTCCGGTACGTTGTCGTCACTCGATAACCTTTCTTCTCTATTTTGAGCGATGTGGACTGCGCATTGCTCAATCGCAGGGAGTCTGGTTATTCAGCGAATTTCCTATTTCCGGTTATTATCGCGCAATTGAAAATCGAAGCTTTACTTATTTATTTCATAATGTATGTACAAAATGTACATACACACAGAAACAATGAAATAATACCAGCCCTTGTTAATGTCCCACTGCTGGGCACGAGCCTCCCTTCAGGATGAAGGGGCTTAGGCCATAGTCCACCACGCTGGCCAAGTGCGGGTTGGCGGACTGCACACGTCATTCGAAAGCTAGTTAAGCTTTCTCAGACATGCAGGTTTCCTCACGATGTTTTCCTTCACCGAAAGCTAGTAACAATCGCACAAAGACGATTCGCACATGATTAATTAAAGAAATCAGAGGTGCGACCCGGGGTTCGAACCTGCGCACCTTGTATCCAAGGCAAGCGCTCGCCCACTGAGCTGTTACAGCTATGAACAGCTCAGTGGGTGTAGAAACAATGAAAGAAAACAGATAAAAGGAAATATAAGTACAAAGGTACTGATTATTTCTAAAGAAATTTCTTCCAGCAGAACTGCGAGAGAGGAAAGTGGGCAGAAAAAAAACCGGAGAACCGGGAACCGACGTTAAAAAGACGTATGTGTAAAAAACGAGAGGAGAAAAAAACGAATATAAAATAAAAGAAACTAATGTAAACGAGTAACTGATCAAAATAAACTAAACTTATATAAATGTACCTACATAAATGACATACGATGTTAAACATACAAAATATATAAATTAATAATATACTCGTATATATAACGGGTGTAAAATCGTACCGAAAACCGATACCAGGGATCCAGAACACGATTCTGAACATCCTAGTGTTGAAATTTTTCATCGGCTATTTCATGAATTTCCAAAAAAAAATTCACTTTTTTTAAATAAAATTAGTATAATATCATTATTGGTATAATAATAAAGCCTAATTTTAATTTAAAAACAATTAATTAATTATTTGTATTTTTATTTTATTTTTATTTCTTTATTCACAAAAACAGTGCATAGGCAATTAATTAATAGGCAATGTATATAAATTACACGTTTACCTGCTATATATGTATATACTAATACATAAATAAACTAGACAAATAAAATAGAATAATTATGATGTGGAAAAATAACTTTTCTTTTTGATGTTACGACATTTTCGCAATTGCGTATAATATTAGACGGACAACTCATAATACAGTAAAAGAATAGGAGTAAAAATATTTTTTATAGAGAGGAAATCTAAGGTTTAACTCTACCCATCACTCGTTACGCTTACCATCAGTTAAACGTCTTTCTCATATCGTCATTTAGTACATTGAAAAAAGATATTTTCAAAAGAAGTAAGTAACATAAGCAGATGCGTACTACAAACGTTATTTACCTCCAAGCCACAACTCAGCACCAATCTAAGCATTAATTTTTAAGTCTAAATATACCTACGTAGATGCTTAAGCGCGTGTGTAATTCATAAATAAGCGTATAAATACATATTTATTCATCATAACGTAAATAGAGTAAATATACATAATACTCGCTCGTACCTACATGTGATCAAAGTCATTATCAATAAAAAAATGTTTTAAAAACAGTTTAGGGTCGGTAGAGTTAAAAATTATGTTCCTTACATTATGCGCCGTTGTGATTACCGTACTCTTATCAACTGATTGTTGAATCCATTACCATTTTATTGAGTGACTATAAACTGTTATCCTACAAACAGTTTCTGTTGCTTACGCAACACTTACAATACGCTGTAAAAACAAGACAGTCTGTAGTCGCGGCTTCCTGCGAATGTTTACGCTAAAGTATTTACTGTGTACAAGTATATGTATAAATCATTAGCCACTTAAAGACATCCACTGCTGAACAAAGGCTCCCCCCCCCCTCCCCCTTAGAAGAGAGGGGTTGCCATAATACCCACGCTTGGCAGGCGTCTTGGGGATCGTCAGTATAGGTGGTAGGTAATCCATTACGCTACTGCCCGTCTTATTGTTTACACTTAGTCGCCTCTTACGCACACCCAACGGGATAGGATGGGAGGGTGCTATTCTTCCCCGGATATCACACGGGTAAATCCAATACTTGGAAATAATAAAATATTTACAGTTCAGTTATAATTTATCATCATTATCACCAGCGAGGTCGTCCACTGCTGAACATAGGCCTCCTCATTGAGGAGTTGGTTGCCATAAACCCCACGGTTGGCAGGTGTCTTGGGAGCTTTTTTGTGTCTGGACCTTTGCTATTGCTTTGCTTTGTATGCTATGATTAATCAATCGATTGCACGAGAATATCTGACACTACACTGGCTGATACCTACTGAGACGGACCCCTGCTTAGGTTCCTAACCTTAGAATATGAATCAGTGCAAGTACGATAGAATGCTTAATTCAAGTAAGAACATGTAGCCACGAGTAAAAACATCAAAATACATAAATATCAGGTACACGACAATAGGTACTACAGGTACCGTTAGCTGTATTTATCGACATTTGCGCTTGTGACAGATTAAACCCATCACTACTTATCACTTAAATAACAATATAACTCTTAAAATATAACTTTAAATAGTTCAATTCACCTACAGAGGAAAATCTGTCTACGCTTTGTTTATGGGGACCATAGACAAACGCGTACTCTATTCTTAATATATAAACTCTATGGTCTTATCATATAGTTAAGCAGCGTGGCATATAAGATTTTCAATTTCCATCCAAAATGGAACGCCCGTCAGTCTATTAAGTACCCTTCCCTCCGTAGCGGCAACAACTTAAAATGTCTCCGGTGTCGAGCGGTGCAGTGCAGCGACAGGCGTGACACACCATTTGTCAAACGACTTCCTGGTCTTCTCGTAGGTTAAATAAAATAAACCAGTTTTATTGTCGTATGGTTAGTGGCCAACCTGCGGGTCTAAAAAGGCCACTTTCGGTGAATCGTAATATGCGTAAGTTACGGTTTAATTTTTCTTCGTATGGCAGTCATCATCATCATCATCAGCCGGAAGACGTCCACTGCTGAACATAGGCCTCCTCCTTAGAACGCCACAATGAACGACAATTGGCTATTTGCATCCACCGGTTACCTGCGACGCGCACAATGTCGTCTGTCCACCTAGTGGGAGGCCTGCCTACGCTGCGTGTTCCGGTTCGTGGTCGCCACTCGAGAACCTTTCTTCCCCAACGGTTATCGGTTCTTCGAGCGATGTGGCCTGCCCATTGCCACTTCAACTTGCAGATTCTGAGAGCTATGTCGGTGACCTGGGTTCTTCGGCGAATCTCCACATTTCGGATTCTGTCGCGCAAAGAAACTCCGAGCATAGCTCTCTCCATGGCTCGTTGTGTGACTCTGAACTTCTCTAAAAGGCCAGTCGTATGGCAGTATTAACACCAAATATGAGTCTGTTAATTAGTACTAGTAAATGAATTGAGTATAATTCACCTAAAATGTGTGACAATATTTCAAAAACTAGTAGAATTTTTAAGGATTTGCTTGAAATTCAAAACATAAATTGCTTTGACATTGCATTGTATGGTCTGATTAGGTATTTAAAATATGTAACTTCTTCTATACTGTGTGCCGTTTAGCATAGTGCGGGATGGCAGCTGTGTCAATTTGATTTCATTTGGAGACTAGTAAAATTTAATATAGATAACTGAAAACCAGCTTCGATCGAGGGTCGCACAATACCTACGTCTTTAGTTGAGGGTGTCCTTTTGTGACTGATATATGCAGATATGTATGTGATTGCTTTTATTTCTCTGTTTTGTTTTCTGTTATTTTTTTAATTTAATTAATAATTTTCCGTTGAAACTTTTTTTGTGTAATCTATCATATATAAAATTATATTTCTCTATTTCTAACAGACATTTAAGTATTGAATCATTTTGCTTTCTAAGTTATTACTACAGTTATTACCATGAATGTATTTTATGACTAAAATTTAGAGAGCACCTGAAATTTTAAGGTTAAAAGGAATGGTTTGTACGAGTATAATATCACCCGCACCATGCTACACCAGCGATGTGGCATGAAAATTATTTGTGCTACACCAAGACATAATATGTAAATTTCGCTACACCGCAGTGAGTAGGTATACCTACCTAAGTACGAGTATACCTGTTAAAATGTTTTCGTCAGCAGAAACGTATACACCTGTTATAATACACTTTTGCCGACGAAAACAGCGTAATGGCAGTATTTCAATTACAAAATGTAACTGTTTTTTTATTACGTATTCAGGTATTTCAGTTACAAAATGTAACTGTTTTTTTAAAGAAGGAGGTTCTATATTGGACTCATATTTATGTAATACTAATCAAAATGCGAAATATTTATATTATGTTAGTTTATGTAGGCTTAAACAAATTGTACCAAACACAAGTGTATTCTTTTTGCAATATTTTGAGTATTTTTCAACTTAGGGAAAACTAGATATAAGTTATATCACAATCGATTCAGTAGATTAAGAGATATTTTATTAGTTTTCTGTAAATTACTCTAACGTGGACGTTCAAATTGCATGATAGTGCTGATCTTGGTAAAATAAGTAATAGTATAGTAATAAACCCGCAGGGCAGCTTGTGGCGAGCTGTTGGTGCGTAGCGACATCACGGACCCGAGTGCTCCAGAGAGTCGGTCAGGGCCAACACCTCGGCGTGTCTTCATCGGCCGAGTGGAAACCGAAGGGGCCCGGAGGACTCTCAGCTCTGGCTTGCTTTGATTGGTCGTCCAGAGCGGAGTTGTTAGAGCTATATGCTACAGGGGTGGTAGTGTTAAAGGGCATAACGCCGCGAGTAACTTCGGAGAAAGCGCAGCACACCTCTCGACACCCCTGAGCCGCTCGCACCGGTGTTGCTCTTTGTCGTCCTCTGACGCCCACATGGAGAGCCCATCTAGTGGGTGGCAAGTCACCACATGCCGAAAAAAATATTTTCATGTCCACCAATCTACTTACACCACATAAAACTAGAATTCTTTCCATACACTTGCTATACTTAGTTCCTGCACCTGCTGAAGTGCTATTATGTCTCATTTTCTTTCAGCAGTTGATCCCAGGAGGTGATCCTCACACATATTTATTTTCTCACAAAACACGTAGAGGCCCTACGCGTTGGATTCGTCCCCACGAATAAAATAAAAACCGGGCAAAGCCCGAGATATCAATAAGATAATAATAAACATAATAGGTGCTGATGTTAGTTAACATGATGTGCTAGCATCGACTTCAATATATTTACGTTATTTTAATGCTTTTTATTACATTGTCTTCGAAGTCTGTTTTCATTTTTTCTAATTTATGGTTTAGAACATCTTATCATTGAATTTATTCAAATATAATGATCCTGGTTTTTGGAATCACTGTTCAAATATTGAACAACGCACTGTTTAGTTTATCAGTCACATCTGAATAACAATTTACGCTGGTTTTATGTATATCTGTGTACAAATGTGGAGAAAAAATAGAGCCCCTTCAAATCGCAAAACGATACATGTTTTGATGAAGTTTTTGTATGTTGCACCACGTTATTAATAAACCCGTAAGACTGATAAACTCCTAATCAACATAGACTACTCATCAACATAGACTGGAATAGACATCAACAAGGCCACCCTCTTAGAAGGGAGGGGTTGCCATAATCCCCACGCTTGGCAGGCGGCTTGGGGATCGCAATATAGATGGTAGGTAATCCAATAGAATGACGCTGCTGCCCGTCTTCTTGTTTTCCCTAAGTCGCCTCTTACGGATACCGCACGGGCAAATAAGAGACATCGACATACATACATATAATATTTACATAAACGTACCCCGTAAATACATACTTACATAGATACATACTCTCGAAAAACCTAGCTCTCTTTCTGGGGTAGTCGAGCAATATAACTACTTTAGCTGTAAAATGACTCCTTAATTCTGGCATCTTTCAATAAAACTAATTTAGCAGATACCTACTATCGCAAAAACGTATCTAGTTTATTTATAGGCGTTATTTAACACGGTCACATTATCTAGGTACCGCGTACATTATAGTTTGAACTTGAATAAATTACTTAGCCCTCGACAGTAATTTATTATTTTCAAAATGATCCCAATATTTTTTCAAGTGTATCACGTTTATTTTTAGACGTGCTAATGACTCTACGTTATTCATACGCAGCGTGAAAATATTGCGGTTCTTCTACGTATACGTACTTCCAGGAAACCGTTAAAATTAGTGCCTGCCTATTCGTAAGACTCGCTCTACGTTTATTTCTACGAACAATAGGTGATATTGACACTAATTAAAGTTAAAGAGACAAAAAGATGGCGGTTTGTGTAACCGATGATATCATAAATTTATTCAAGTGTTAAGAAGTGTGTTCGTAGTTAAACACAATGCAACTTAATATTTACGCAACAAACAGCTATCGCAAAATAATAAGTTAAGTTTTTGGTAACATTTAAATAGAAATTGGTTTAGTACATTATGTCAAACTTTACCGAAACCCACACACGCTTCACTCTGAAACAAATCTTTGATTAAATAGTATTTAGATGTTTTGCGTACTATTTGCAGTGGGATCGTCGATGTTGATTCGTGACGAAGCCTATCGCTCGATATATAGTGAGTTCGCGGGCGTACGCTCGCTCACACTCTTCCCAGAGTGTTCCTTGTGACGACCACTCTAGTATTAAGTTCATATTCATCAATCACTGTTCATAGCCACATCAGTGGCTGAACAATCACCGACGTCACAGCAGCAGAGGAGGCACATCAGACCGACATCGGTAAGTACCATGATAATTGGCAACGCACGAGCATACCCTGCGAAACCACCAAACTAGATAATTAGCACTCCTCTTTGCTCACATCTAGAATAACAAGTACTATCTATCTAGTCATCGCTGTTATTGAAATGTTTTGAATTATATTGAAATTAAAAATTATTAAATAATCACTGGAATCCAAAACAAAGTTTTTTAGTTTGGACGTGATATATCTTTCGGGAAATGTTAATTTGAAATATTTTTGACGAAAATGTCCTATAGCAACTCTATAAATGTCCGTGCAAGTATGCACAAGATGGTAGGTGGTTGTAGGTACAAAAGATAATCCAGGTAGGTACCACGGCAGAATCGGATATAGGCATTAACGCAAAGGAGCATTTCATATGTATATTTTTATATTCTGGGATACAATTGTGAAGATCAGTAGTTAGAGGTGAGTTTACCATCAGACGAAAATACTATGAGTAGTATTTTTGTTCGTCACCACGTTGCCCAAATAATGACCTAATATCTATCTCAGTAATATATGCCTTTTGAATGTAGAGATAATAAAATTATCATCTCTTGATTCTAGCTCATATGTAGATCCGTTACACGACTACCAGTGTGCCCTATTTCAACAAGTGCTCGTGTCTTATTATCCGTCATTACTTACTTTGTCGGATGAATGTGGGACAGGAGTTTATCCATCTACACATCTTATAAAATCTGTAGTGTAACAATCTATGAATATAATGTACCTATATGGACATTTTTTTTAATTAGCTAGGCTCTGCCTGCTGTCACCGTCAAAATAATGGTATAAATCCTTACAGTAGTAAAAACCAAGTACCGAAACCAAACTAAGACCGATACAGCCAAACTACAAAATCAGCCATCTACGCGGAAGATAGTTTAGTGCACAAGTGCTAGCGTAGGCATAAGTGCACTCATTGTTTCTTTACTCTCACAATTCGATGGGACGGAAGACCAACACGACCGGGGAAAGGTTATACGCAGGAACGACTTTTTTCATACACATCCGATGCATATAACATCCCAGCTAGTAAGGAACAACTACACAAAGATGTTCTCCCCGCTGGATTTAAACCCGCGACCTCAGGTTTGCAAAGCGAGTGGTTTACCGTCGCGACATGGAGGCTTCTATTATAACTACTTATCATTTAGGAGCAACTGCACAGATTTGTTACTCGCCACAAGACTTGAACACACTGCAGTTTGAAAAACGACTTGTTTTCCGCTGCGCCGGTGCCTTGGAGTCTCTTTATGTAACATAGAGTTTAAAAACGACTTGTTTTGTAAACACTTGACATTTTTAACCTCTGTGTTTAATCATATTCCGCGAACATTTCTATTTCCATCGTCCTCTGTCGCGTGTTGATTCTGTTCAGTAGTTGACAGCATCCTTCACGCTATCAGCGATCAGCAGTCATGAGGAGAACAACAAACAATGATAAATCAAGTCGACACACATCGCTAAGTCAATGTTTGATTCATTTCCCGCCATCACTACAACTTTTACAGATGTTTTTATATTGTGTTGGTATGATTTCTGCCGGATTTACATACCAAGGGGGAGGCCTTTGTTCAGCTGTGGACGTCTACCGGCTGGTGATGATGTTAATTTTTCGCCACAGAAACCTAAATACTGTAAATTTTATTGAATTCGGATTGAAGTGTAATCAATTTGTTTCAGCTTATCGTCATTTTTGGAAAAGTTCAAAAACATATTTTATCTAAACTCTTAGCGTAATATTCAAATTATGAACTCAAAACTAGTACTCTAATCAAATTCAAAATTAAAACTCTTTATTACAAATAGACTTAACGCTAGCACTTTTGAATTGCCAATTTTTTTAAAGCTACCACTGGATCACAACGCGGCCTCAACTGAGAAGATCCGGCAAGAAACTCAGCGGGCTTGTCATTTTTTTCACTTTTTTTTTAAACATTGTTTTTCTTGTTACGATTGGATCAACATTAGCGATAGTGTGTCCTGCCGTTCGAAACATAAAGAAGCAGAAGGGAGAAAAGATGAAAACAATCAATTACGACAAAAATTTTAAAGCCCAAAGGGATAGAAGTCGGACCAGTCCCCAAGCAGCACCCGCGCACGAGTTGACTCGACTCACGAGTCGAGCACTCGAGCAGCAGCCATCACTCCCCTCAACCATATTAGAGGGAACGGGGTGACCCAAAAATCTAATGACACATTTTATTCACACGTCACTTTAAAAAATTAAAAAGTTTTAACCTAATCAGGATTTTCCTAAAATACTCGATTCACCACGATTCATAAAATTATTTTCTGCAGACTTATATAATAATACATATCTGATGTCTCAAGCAATTAAGAATTAAAACGTATTTAATAGTACACATTAATAAAGCTGACAATTCAATAGACTGTGATTCAACTATCTATTATTTATTTAAGGTAGGTATGGTAAAAACATGTGCAAGTGGAAATTTATTTTGAGATATAGAACAGCTATCATTCATAGATAAACCTAGTGTTTATTACAACACTTATTGGATTTTAAATTAATTACATGTATAAAAAAGACCGCGTATCGTGCGACGTAATTAGAACTTCATCTGGCCTAGTGGTTAGACACCTTGTCCGCTAACCTATGGGTCGTGGGTTCGATTCCCACCAAGTGTCTGGGTGTTATTTATCTATTTAAGTATGTATTTACAAAAAAAATGTATATAAGTATTAGTATTAGTTGTCTGGTTTACATAGTACAGGCTCTGCCTAGTTTGGGATCAGATGACCGTGTGTGGATTGTCCCAACATATTATTATTATTATTATCTAGGCTTGCTCAAATACCTAATTAGGACTCATACCTTTTAAAGTCAAGTCAGTATTCCCTTTTCTCGTGTCTTAATGAATACTACAAAATAAATATTTAAACAGTTTAAGATTGGTAAATCAGCAAGATCTTTTGAGGCTGTTGTCCTAGATGCGCACGGCGTGGGCCCTAGGATGTCCATTGAATACGGCGGCAACTCCGAGGAAGACGACGGCAGGGTTGCGACCCTCGAAATTAATTACAAATGTAATCAAAAGATATTTCACAAATGTTATTTATTATTTACACAAAATAAATTTGACTCATTTCTTCATTGTCCGACGACAATGAAGAACAATGAATCGGACAAAGCTAAAAAAACGATGCAGTTATTACAATAATTATAATTGCGCATAACGTTGCACCGTAACATAATATATACAAACGTATGTATCTAATGTATAATTTTCCAATTTTTTTCGTTTGCTTAATTTTCCATTTTATACCATAGATTTAAGAGTTTTCACTTGATTGTTCTAACAACTATGCCATAAGGCATAAATTAACACAGCTTCGACCATAAGTATATAATAAACACAGAAATATCATAATACTTATTAAAAAACAAAATAGAAAGACTAAATCATGAGCAAGCTTTTGACAAGAAAATAAACTGTTTAAGTTTTAGCTTAGCAGGTTTTTTGCATCACATCCCTTGTGTAAGGTTAACAGAAGTAGACGAATAAACAGACAGACGGGAATACCTACTTTTTACCCGACTACGGAACGGAGGGACGGTTATGATTTTAACAAGAATGTATGTATGTATGTATGTATGTTCTTCTGTTCCCGCATATCTTCTAATCTACTTAACATAATTTGACAAGTAGGGAGTCGTTAGAAGCGTCTGGATACTCCGCTGGTTATAGGCTATATAATATCACATTATTAGACTGCGATTTTATCCGTCGTCGGGTTTAAGTTTATAAAACTTATTACTTGTGTATAGATACTTATTATTTAGAGTTAATTGAAACTTTGTTATAAGCAAATTCTTTCTTTTCTGTAGACTACGCCTAGGCTAGGAGGCAGCTGTGAATTTACACATTTGTGGGGTGAGTGAGCGGTTAACCGCTCGTGGATTATTTTTCTTGTCGACATCTTTTAACTCACCAGCAGGTACTGTTATCAGGAAAATATCATTAACTGTTGCCTATTTAGAAAAGTGTTCGTGATCATTGGGTCACAAATATACTTAAGTACATAAATTAAGGAATTTTTACCAGAAATTTAAAATTTGATGGAAAAGAGCAAGCATTACAACCTGCTGTTCATTTCAAGTACTTATCAAAACCTAGCTGGTTTCGTATACTTACCATTTAATTTTGTTGAAAAAATTTAAACAGCTTCGGAATTGAAGATCCTGTTTTAAATAATATACACGATAATATTCAAGGATTTAATTAAAACCAATGAATAAACCAATTCAACAACAAGCTTAGTGGTGTTTCTATAGCTTGATTAATGATACAATACAGCTAACAAACTTATTAGTACAAGTAGGACTCCATGTGCAAGTAAACGTACCTAGATGGGTATTTTAACAATTCGTCACTGAATGTAGTAATAATCCTGTCTTACTAAATAAAAGATTGTTATACAAGGGATAAAAAGACTTTCAATCGAGTTAAACACTCTGCTTTTCATTAAGAATATGAGGAAAGTAAATAAAAACCGGATTAGATAAACAAATAATATTAGAACTCGACCATAGTGTTAAATCCTCTTTGCACTCGACAAAACAACTGAAGATCGTATTGTAGCTTTGCGTTTTTTATTAATTACGTTTCTTTTTCTGTGCATTCTATCAGCCAGTATTTTTTATCAGCGATGATGGTAAATATTTATCTCAAATCTGGGTAAATTAAATAATAATTTAGTGAAAAGTAAACTATATGCAAGTACAAAGTCGTGTAACAAAAAAATTGATAAGTAATATTTTGTTAATTACAATTTTACCCCGCGATAGGACAGTGGCTGTACAAAAAGTTGGAACATGGTTTGCATAGTTATTGATTTTTAGACAGCAGGGAATTCGCTTCTCAGGGACGAAGCGTACTTTCCAACTATGAGAAATGAAAAATAATATGCCGTTTTTCTTCGACCAAGAGATCAAATTCGGAAAAATAAATGTATGAACACAGGAGTGATGGCTGACCCGTGGCTTCCCAAAGACAATTTTTACAATATAAAGATAATACACCATTACTTACTATAGATAACTTTTTAAATTAATTTACTTACAACTTGTACATTTTTTATCATTAGGTAGTTTAAATAATTGAACATTTTTTGCCATAAGTATGCGAGTAATCCATGTGTGTGTGTGTGTGTGTATTTAGCTATTATTTAATGTTTTCCATTTTACTCCTATATCTCAGATATTATGTAGATAGCTATCCATAACAACTAAGATATTTGTTTAATCGAATTCAGTGAGTAATATAGACTCGTGACCGCGGCGCCCGCGTCCCGGCGCTTAAATGTGTGACATCAGTCAACCTGTATCAAACCGGTCGTTATTTTAACAGAATTTAAATAAATATAAATAATCACGATATGTACAAACCTTGGATATTGGCCAAAACCAGTATTTTTTAAATCAACATTGCAAATAACCACCAGCTACAAAAACAAAAATCATATGGTCACAGTGTATCTATCATTGCTCGGTTTATTCTTCTCAGAATATTTAAATATTAGTCATCAATTTAGGTAATAAGTTTTTTTACAGTACACCCATGTTAATATTTCATCTACTCTTCAAACAATGTCATAGATAACTTCGTATTTTTTTAAACTATGCTATTTTTGTCCGTAAAAAATTAAGGTTAAAATCTGTTAAAATACATATTCAAATAAGAAGTATCTTGATAATTGGTGCCAAGTCACGATAGTCCGTCAACCGGCGCCAGTGTACCTAGTATTTAGTAAGTAGGTATTCAGCTTAATTAGATTTCTGTGGTATCTGCTGACAGATCACATGCAAATATTTGGAACGTCTCGTACATAGGTATTTGTTTTTGGCACCGATGTAATTAATTCAAAGAAGTACGTTTATGAACATAATGAAGATAGAGAGTGTAACATGGATAACATTTATAGAGAAAGCTAGCCGGGGAAGCAACTTTCTAGCTGATATTATAAAAACTTATTCAACTAACTGAGAATTAAACTAAGTTTAGAATAGTATAACAGTCGGTGGAGTCGGTGCAGGTATTGTTATTATGTTTTTATACTATCAAGGTGGCAAGCAAACATGCGGTCCGCCCGATAGCAAGCAGTCACTGTAGCCTATAGACGCTAGCAACAGCAGAATAATCACTAGCACGTTGCCGACCCTAAAGACATGAGATATTAAGTTTTTTGTGTCCAGTAATTTTACCAGCTACAGTGCCCTTTACACCAGAACACAGCAATATTTACACACTGCTGCTTGGCGGCAGAATATCTGGCACTGACAGCGGTAGATCTTGACAAGAAGACTAGAACAAGGAACCTACCAATTATTAACCGACTCTATCTTTTTCTATAGTATCGCTTTTAATAATATTTTATTAAGTATATTAAATTTTTACTTTCATATACTCTTTCATATAGTCACGTATTCCACGGAATCAATCGATCGTTAATAATAATATCCTCGGATAATTAACACACGGTCATCTGATCCTAAACTGGGTAGAGCCTGTCTATGGTAACCAGACAACTGATACTATTACTTATAATAGATAAATAACATCCAACACACTTGGTGGGAATTGAACCCACGACGTATTTAATAGCGGTCAGGGTGCCTAACCACTAAACCAGCTGGCCCGTTTACGTAGTCCGTAGACTACAATTATTATTATGCCTAGTGTAGAATATTTTTAAGCATAGGTACTCTCATCTTGCTGGACCGGGCTCAGGGGCAGTCACCGAGGTTATCAGTCATTCACTGTTTGTATGTAAGCTAGATCATAGGTCATAAAGTCATTACCAACCATAACAATTCTTTATTTACCAGTTTAAAATCGTAGTAACGACGGGCTCTTTAGATGTCTCTACATACTACTACATAGCTACGCACGCTCTAAAATTACAGCTATGTAACAGTGTTCGCCCTTCATATTAAACAATAAAAGAGCGAACGGTATCTATATACTTATAATAAAACTGTAACAGGTCCAATTCTGTACATTGAAGATATTTTGAAAATTATTTTTGGAGGGCATTCTATAACCGATACTGAGGCCGAAAATGTATTTTTTTTAATTTTTGTCTGTCTGTCTGTCTGTCTGTATCACGGCTGAGCATCACGCCGAAACTACTGAATGGATTCCAATGAAACTTGGCATCATTTGAGATCTTACTACGAGGTAGGACATAGGATACTTTTTATCCCGTAATATAGCACGGTTCTTTCGGGAGAGGGGATTAAAGTCAAAATGGGTACTTGGTTATACGCTTGGTCAGATTTTATCAATTTTTCTTTATAATATAATAAATATTAGTAAGGGAACACTCATAGAGAGTTGTTATCAAGGTTTTGTAATCGATCAGTTTAAGCAACGTTAGGTAAGGTCATTAAATAGATGGGTGACCGTTTAACGCCATTTGAACTACGGGTCCGTGCTTCGGAGAGCAAGTAAAAAGTAGGTCCCAGTTTTTAACCGACTATAAAAAAGGAGGTTATGTATTCGATGCTAATGTCTGTTATTAAAAGTTTAGTTAACGTAAAAATAGCGCAGGCGGAGCTGCGTGGGTCAGCTAGTTATGAATAAGAATTACACGGATTTATTTATAGAACTAAATTCCTTTAAGAAAGAACTAATTGATTTATCAGAAGATCTAATTCGAGGGCTTGATCACGATCTGTAGCGTGACGGTAATTCGCAGAACCTATTGAATAGATAGCGTTATAGAATGCCACGCGGCTTTGTTTGAGCGTCCATATTTATTGGATACTAGCTGACCCACGCAGCTCCGCCTGCGCTATTTTTACGTTAACTAAACTTTTAATAACAGACATTCGCATCGAATACAAAACCTCCTTTTTTATAGTCGGTTAAAAACTGGGACCCACTTTTTACTTGCTCTCCAAAGCACGGACCCGTTTAGTTCAAATGGCGTTAAACGGTCACCCATCTATTTAATGACCTTACCTAACGTTGCTTAACCCGATCGATTACAAAATCTTGATAACAACTCGCTATGAGTGTTCCCTTGCTAATATTTATTATATTTTATAGAAAAATTTATAAAATCGGACCAAGCGTATAACCAAGTACCCGTTTTGACTTTAATCCCCTCTCCCAAAAGAACCGTGCTAGATTACGGGATAAAAAGTATCCTATGTCCTACCTCGTAGTAAGATCTCAAATCATGCCAAGTTTCATTTGAATCCATTCAGTAGTTTCGGCGTGATGCTCAGCCGTGATACAGACAGACAGACAGACAGACAGACAGACAGACAGACAAAAATTAAAAAAATTACATTTTCGGCCTCGGTATCGGTTATAGATTGCCCTCCAAATATAATTTTCAAAATATCTTCAATGTACAGAATTGGACCTGTTACAGTTTTATTATAAGTATAGATAACGCATTGAAATCAAACTACTTTTACGGATTATATCGCGGTTTATTTAGATATTACTATCCCGACGTTTCGAATGCTTTGCAGCACCCATGGTCGCGGGAGGACTGAGATGTTGAACGTCCTTATGTCACAACTATACCGGTGTACCCTCAGATCTTCTTAATTATTATTGTTGGTCCGATCTACGCAGTAAGAGCATACAGGATATAACGCAGTTCAAGTAGCAATGGGCAGGAAGCCACATCGCTCAAAGAACAATAACTGATGGCGAAGAAAGGTTCTCGAGTGGCGACCACGAACCGGAAGACGGATTGTAGGTAGGCCTCCCACTAGGTGGACAGACGACATAGCAAAAGTCGCGGGCTGTTGTTCATTGTGGAGTTCTAAGCCCTATGTTCAGTAGTTGACACCTTTCGGTTGGTGATGATGATATCGTCAATCATACACACAATCAATATACGGGGTGTAAGGGACATCGTACCGAAAACCGATACCAGCGATCCAGTACATGATTCTGAAAATTCTAGTGTTGAAATTTTTCATCGGCTTTTTCGTTATAAAAAAAAAATATGCCGCTTTTTTAAATAAAATTAGGATAACATCATTATTGGTAATAATAATAAAGCCTAATTTCAATTTAAAAACAATAAATTACTTATTTGTGCAAAATTAGCAATCATCAGCAGTCGAAAAGTCCACTGCTGAACAAAGGTCCCTTCTTAGGAAAGGAGGGGTTGCCATAATCTCCACGTTTGGCAGGCGGCTTGATTGAAATTAGCAATGCAATTTGAAAAATAAATATTATCCCGCAAGTATTCATTACATGCTCAAAAATTAACAAGTTAGTCATTCTCCATATAAATGGTTTCTGTAATGTTGTAACGGGCAATATGAAATGTTGTCGGTACGTAGTCCCTAAAGGTACACGTCCATTGGCCAACGCCGGACGCACCGCACGCACGGCACGCAACGGATTTTAGTTTGCTTTCTATGATTTTGACGGCCCGCATCGGAAAATGCCGGCGCGGATAATGGACGCAGCGCTATGTAAAATCATACAAAGCAAACTAAAATCCGTTGCGTGCCGTGCGTGCGGTGCGTCCAGCGCGTTCCAATGGACGCGTACCTTTACACCCTGTATAACTCTCAATTAAATGTTTTGATCAATTTAGTTTTGCTTATAATCTTAATTTTTTGCGGTATGCAAACAACAGTAGGTAAAAATTCCACACATAAAAGATTTCAGAATGTGCCTAATATTCTTTAGTAATTACTAATTAGAGATTAGAGTCAACTGCGTAGAAGTTCTGTTGCATTTTTATAGTTAGGGAAGCGATACGTTTTTTAATTGAGGATAATGAGGTATAAAGATACAAATCTAAACACCTTGTGCAATAAAACGTACGGCATAATATTCTATGAATAGTTATAATTGCAGTCTGACGTTAACGACTATTAAGAAGCAAAATGCTCTAATTGTAATGATTTAAGTGAATTAATTGGTGCCAATGAATCAATCTTATAATTGCTTGATTCCAAGGATCGTTATGAAAAATCTATAGCGATTGCATCTATTACTAAACCCTTTGTATTGAAATTATTGTCTAAGGGGCTTTCAGACCAATATCTATTTTAACACTAAGAGGGTAAAATTTGCTGATGAGATTTGGCAAACTAATACATATTTGTAACTGCAGCTCTGATTCTACGATTCTTCAAACTAGGGCAGGAACCTGATAGTGGTGGCTCTTTAGCGTATGAGATAAATTACTTAAAAAAATACTCACAAATATATGTAGGTAGTATAATGGTTGGCATTTACTATGAACCCTTTAATAAATTTGTAGTCTTTATTATTCATTACTAACGCTTTGTGGTGTAAGTTTTTTAATTTTTGATCATATGAAATTACTATGTTGGCGTCCCCTGAAACTGACGCCTGGGGCGCTTGCCCTGGTTTGCAACTCACCCCACTAGAGGGCTGTGCTGTTTGGTAACAATTTATTAGGTCCTACTATTGCAATGTGTAATACATTCTAAGCATTCAATTGCCTTAAAAAAAATTAAGACAATAATTTACAGTTCTTAAAAATGTGATAAAATCGTTAAAAAAAAAATTGAACCGACTTCAATATCACTGAAAAGTATAAAATAATTTAAATATTATTGAAGTTGGTGTTCGCTTACCGGCTGTGTATATTTGGCACCAACTTCAATAATATTTAAATTATTTTATACTTTTCAGTGATATTGAAGTCGGTTCAATTTTTTTTTAAAGATTTTATTTTAAACTTTTTAGTGATATTTTCATATATAAAGAAAAGATTGAACCATCGAAGATCGTAAAATAATCTAGGTAGGTTATGATCACATTATCATCTACATAGTTTTACATAATCCATGTTTCTTCAGAAAAAAATATCCGGTCGTTATGAAATTTGCATGGAATCATCATAGTAGTTTACTCTCTCGAATGAAAAAAGAAGCACCGAAATCAGTTCACAATTGTCAGAGCAATGTAATGGAGAACATCAGTTTTAAGGTTTTTATCAGATAAATTTCTCCACATCGTTCAGTCTCCTCCAGGAAGTTCTTATCCGGTTGTGATAAAAATTATACAGATTCAATACAGTGGTTTCTTCTTTCGAATAAAAAAAGAATCATTGAAATTGGTAAATATTTGCCAGAGTTATGACCATTTTTGTCCTTAAAAAGCGACATAAAGCCATCTATATAGGCTTTCCTGCAGCTTTCCTGCGCAGTCACCATTCTTGTTTTTTCAGGAACTACTTATTACTAAGCAATAATTTCTTTATGGGACCCAATCAATGGATTGAAGAATGGATGGAAGAAAGATTTTTTCAAATCGGTTCATAATTGCCAGAGTTATGCGCGAACATACATAAATCTACACTAATATTATAAAGAGGAAAGCTTTGTTTGTTTGGTTGTAATGAATAGGCTCAAAAACTACTGGACTGTTTTTAAAAATTCTTTCACCATTCGAAAGCTACATTATTCACGAGTAACATAGGCTAAATTTTATTTTGGAATAAAATAGGGTTCCGTAAGATATTTGGGTTTTTTCGGACATAAGGTGTAAAAAATCAACCAGAAAAGTTACTTATTTTGCGTACGCTGACTAAACTATGAAAGATAGAACCATAAAATGTTCTAATTAATTGTAGATCTTATAAATATCTACAAAAAAGTCCGCGGCACACGCGCGTATCTATGTCGAGTGAGGCCCAACAACCATTTATTTATTTAAAAATCTTTAATTTTGTTTGGACTACATTTATTTTACTCATGCTATTAATCCTTATCAAAATAAATTATTTCATCATTAAGTACAGTTTATGTAGATAATATTTGGTCTTTGAATGATTAAAATTGGACATTTGGTTTTGAAGTTATGGCGAAATTAAAATATTACTGCATATAAATTAAAAGATTTCTGGAGCACGGATCGTTGCGAAGTGAGCGTCACCAAGGCGGGGGTGCGCATGCGGGAGGGGAGTTTAGATCTATGAGTAAGGTACCCGCGCGGTTCAGACCACTTTGGTTCAGACGCGAGGTCGGCTCCCTATGCAGCGGTCGTGCGCGAATTCTAATAATTTTCGTGCGATTTTTTTTTATTTCTTTCTTAAAACTACACCTACGCAAAAGTTCTTCTCAGAGCTAAACAACAGTTCTTCTCAGAGCTAATCAACAGTTCTTTTCAGGGCTATCCAATAGATTTTTTCAGGGGTAACCAACAGTTCTTTTCAGGGCTAACCAACAGTTCTTTTCAGGGCTAAACAACAGTTCTTTTCAGGGCTAAACAACAGTTTTTTTCAGAGCTAGAATATTACACGCTATTAGCATTTTCTTAAACATTTGAAAATGCCTAAGAGAGCCAGGTCTCAACTTTCTAAACATAGTTCTCAAGCACGGGCAGCAAGAATACGTCGTATGGGAGAATCTTCACCTGAACGTGCACAACGCCTTGCTGAACAAAATCAGAGAAACTCTCAGGTACGCGCACGAAAGTCGAGTGTCGAACGTTCGCAACGCCTTGCACAACAAAATCTGAGAACCTCTGAGTTACGTGCACGAGAGTCTGGTGAACCGATATGTACGAAATTTTGCGGGTAGGTCTGAGAATAGGTTATAAAGTATATTTTATGCCACTGATACCATGATTGACGAGGATATATTGAACGAGAGGAGAGTGCAAGAGATGGAGAGGGGAGGGTGATGGAGTGAGTGATCGGAGGAGTTAGGTAGAGCAAGGGGGGGGGGGGAGTGAGAGGGAGCAAGTTGGGAGAAGAGAGAGGAGGGAGAGGGCTCAGAGAGGACAACGGGGAGAGGAAGAGGGGAAGTGTGACGGGGATCGAAGCGGGAGGGGAGAGAAATAGTATAGAATTAGATTTTTTTATAAGAGAGAGAGATGGAGAGAGATAAATCAAGGAAGTAGGGAGAAAAGGGGAGCAAAATGTAATTAAAGCGCGGGCGGAGCTGCGCGGGTCAGCTAGTATATATATATATATACAGACGAATTGAGAACCTCCTCCTTTTTTGAAGTCGGTTAAAAACGAGCGTTATTGTGTTGCATATTATGCGTGCGTGTATATGCGTGTGTGTTTGGGTGTGTGTGTTCAGTGTGTTCTAGTACTGACTGACTACGACCGTCTTTATCTGCCTCATCATATCTAGCATCGATATATTGTTTCATTCATGGCTGACCAACGAAACACGACTGTTACTTTAATTTTCCTCTAGTGTTTTTGGTATTACTAAACTGCCCCCAATGCGTTAGGCAATATGTGCAAATTAGACGTTAGCAACCGGACAACAAACACGTTATTACCAACACGTCACCACAAATTAGAGGGGAGAAGCAAATTCTGGTATTTGTATCACGTTGACAAACATCTCATTACAGTTGAACGAACATTATATTGTGTTACCTACTATGTGTATAATGATTAAATTATCAATAAATTATCCAATAATTCAATAATAAATATGTCCTCCTGGCCGATACGACCACAGCGACCGATATTTCACAAGATCAGCCATTTAAGCGGAAGATATTACAATCTACAAGTGCTTGCGTAGACACGAGTGGGTTGTGACAAGTGCTCTCTCTCTTCCCATAATCCAATCGAACGACCAGGGAAGATCAGGCTCGTGACCCACTTTTTGCATGCCCATTTGACGCATAAATTACGTATCTTAATTTTCAGACAATCCGGTTATTGGCCTCCAATGTCTTAACTAGTAAGGCACTACACAAAGTTATTGTTCTCAGCAAAATTTGAACAGGCGACCACTGGTTTGTAATAGGCTTGTGTAGTACATGTACTAAGTACTAAAAGGAATATATTCCCGACACTGAATCGGACGTACTATTCCCTTTCCTTTAGTACATTATTCTTTTAGTACTTCGTCTTTCGCGATGTATTCTTAGTCTCTGGTTCTGTACTAACTGGTCAGCTATTCCTATTCCTTTGTAGTACATCATTCATAGTACTTTGTCTTTCGTTCGCGAGCGATGTATTCCTTTCTAGTCTCTGGGTCTGTACGAACTTGTCGCCAGTGTTGCCAGCAGATAATTAAAAAAAGGTACGAAAGCAGTGCTGGCAGTTTTAGGCCGATATTCAAAAAATATATTACGACTAATTACGAGTTATGTTTTGAACTTAGGCATGCCCATTCCTTTTTATGTATTATGCTTATACAAGAGGGATTGGTCAACCAAACCAATGATTTCGATGAATTGGCAGTCGGAGGCCGATCAGCCGCTCGCTGACGTACATGGAACGTGACTGAACGAGCGAAAGGGAACGATATGAAATCAATGTACGAAAGAGTGAGATGCATAATACTATTCACCTGTAAACTTTGATCTCTGATTCATGTAACTATTTTGAACTTTATTAAGGGTCTACTGTTAGTCTACTATCGATTTAATATTTAAAATATAATTCAACAGATATAGGATGTATAGATCCCATGTAAGCAGTGCAAGCAAAATGTCGCCAGTACCTTGTACCTTGTGGGCTAAATATTTAGATCAATGCCCGGCACGCTGGGTGAAATGAGAAGATGAGGTATCTCATCTCGTTTCTTACTACTCTTTAGCCGTAAGCCTATCTCTCTCTATTGTTAGAAAGAGACAGATATCACTTCCTCCTGAGGATACTCCTTCCACGTTTAATTCCCTATTCCTTCAGTGTACTACAGTACTAGAAGACTGTACCAGTACATTTGAAAGATTGTACTAGTACGGAGCGCTCCGTTCAGTGTCCGAGCAAGAACAAGCCTAGTTTGTAAAGTAAGCAATTTCCCGCTACGCCACATATTAATTACTTTTTTAGTAGATAGTCTATTTGGGTAGGCAAAGGGTTCTATCCCATACAGCCTCGTCTTGTGAATTTAGATTATCACTTGACAGCATGTCATATAAGGCCGTAGGGATATATTATTTAGCGATGCTACATCAATGTATGTACATTTTTTTTATACTACCAAGGTGGCAAGAAAGCGTACGGCCCGCCTGATGCTAAGCAGTCACCGCAGCCTATAGACGCTAGCAACACCAGAAGAATCACTAGCGCGTTGCCGACCCTTAAGCCATTGGGTATTAAGCCTTTGTGTCCGGGAAATTTCACCAGCTACAGTGCCTTTCACGCTGGAACACAGCAATGCTTACACACTGCTGCTTGGCGGCAGAATATTTGACTATGCGATGGTACCTACCTGGACGGTTCCTTGCACAAGAAACTTATCACCTAGTAAAATATAGTTCTATTTACGCCACGTCATTATGTGGTAGGTATTTTTATGATTTCGTCGCACGCTGCCTACTGTCGCACTTTGATAACTTTTCAATGTTTTCATGTAATTGGTATGCCATCTTTTTGAAACCACCATACATTAGATCGCACACATTGCACTTTACCATAGTTATATAACTGTTAATTCAGTTTGATAAGGTTTATACATTGTTAGATAGGTACTTCACATTTAAAAGTTTTCAAAAGAAGCAAGAATTAATAGCATCTTTTGTGGACATTTCTTTTTTGTTTTCAAATTAAATATTAGTAAAGCAAGATCACATTGTTGATCTCTAGGTCAAATATCTAGCTCTAGGTATAGCTAGTCAGTTTAAAAAGTTTAAGGCCACCTCACACGAGGAATATATTATTGTAATTAAACTACGAAATTAATTTAAAATGTACATATATTCTGAAAAGCATAGAGTAATCTGACAAGATGTACAATTTACCAAAAATCATGCCTTCCAGCACTATGTTTTTATATAAATGTAACATGTATCGATGATTAACTGAATAACTTTTAGCGTATAGGCAGCCCGTCGACACTGCTTTGAAATCAATATTCGTACGTTCGTACTTAGTCTATGTTATACAGGGTGTAAGGGACATCGTACCGAAAAAAAAAATATACGACGTCAAATAATGTCCGTTACAACATTACAGTAACCATTTATATGGTAAATGACAAATGACTAACTTATTAATTTTCGAGCATGTAATGAATATATGCGGAACAATGTTTATTTTTCAAATTACATTGCTAATTTTCTAAAATAATAATAGTTAATTGCCTATGCACTGTTTTTGTGAATAAAGAATAAAAAAATAAATAAAAATAAAATAAAAACACAAATAATTAATTAATTGTTTTTAAATTAAAATTAGGCTTTATTATTATACCAATAATGATGTTATACTAATTTTATTTAAAAAAAGTGAATTTTTTTTTGGAAATTCATGAAAAAGCCGATGAAAAATTTCAACACTAGGATGTTCAGAATCGTGTTCTGGATCCCTGGTATCGGTTTTCGGTACGATGTCCCTTACACCCGTTATAGGTAAGTATATAAAAAACCAGTCTAGTGCGACTCGGACCCGCACATAAGTGTTCCCTGGGGTCTGTACCATTTTTAATTAATAATAATAATAATAATATCTTGGGACAATCCACACACGGTCATCCGATCCCTAACTAGGCAGAGCCTGTACTATGGAAACCAGACAACTGATACTAATACTTATATACTTTTTTTTTGTAAATACATACTTAAAAAGATAAACTACACCCAGACACTTGGCGGGAATCGAACCCACGACCCATCGGTTAGCAGGCAGGGTGTCTGACCACTAGACTAACGGGCCCCCCAAATATTAGTATCAATAATATTAATATTTGTCGTTACAGTGGTACTAAAACTAGAAACTCTGTGAAAATTTCAACTCTCTACCTGTTACGGTTCATGAGATACAGCCCGCTGACAAACAGACTGACGGACAACGCAGGCTTAAGCCGCGTACAAATTTGCGTAATGTAGCATGCAATGTAACATGAAAGGAGCATGTCACAAGTGTGGACGCAGGACGCGCACGAACCGAGCATGTATGTACGTGCTTGCATCTGTTACCGGCATGCGCGCGGCGAACATGGCTCAGTCTCTTTTCTTCCATGGTTCGCGCGCGTTCACACAACCCGTCCACACTGGCGCTCCGTGCACTCTGCGTGCCAATTTGTGTTCGGCGAAAAAACCGACAAATTGCAGATCGCGACGCGCATGAGTTGAAATGCTCTGTTCGCGCGCGTTGTGAGCTCGGTTCGTGCGCGCAAGCCGTCCACACTATGGGAATTTTGTTACATTGCATGATACATTGCGACAATGTGGTCGGCAAATTCTTTCATTGCGTGTTACATTGCACGTTACATTACGCAAATCTGTACGCGGCATTAGTTATAGATTATAGAGTCCCGTTGGCACCCTTCGGATACGAAACCCTAATGCATCCCAATTTTCCTTAGTCAAGTCATAACTTGAGAACGACTTTACCGCTTTCATTCGTCTTTTTTTGTAATACTTTGTAAAAGGTTCTCTTACTTAGATTGTCGTTCCTGCTGTGCTCTACATCTCTTAAAATATATTGGGATACATTTTGTTATGTTTTTATGCATTCGCCCCGATATTGACCCTCCCCTTCATCCAACGGGTCCAGCAAACTCGGTTTAAAAAAAAAATGAAGTCGTCCAAAATGCCTAGGCGCAAAACTACACTCCCCTACGCAAAAATCAGTTTTCCACTGCTTTAAATATACTTATTGCGATATTACGTAAAAACTTTATTACACGTAAATTATTGTGTGACACAAATCAAGACAACTAATGGTGAGCCTTATTTGAGCCCATTATTACAATCAAAACCAGATTAAAATACTTTCAGTCTAGATGAGAGAATCATCCCACAACGGTGCCTCACGACGAACCACTTCGGTTATTAAGATACATTAAATAGATTATACTGCACGTGTGTAACAGCCTTCAGAACATAACTTATTTGTAAAATGTATTTTATTTCTTTTGAACAAATGCGTCTATTGACCCTATGGTCTTAGATCATAACACCAGGTCAGACGAAACTTTACAGACCTCAATAACTTTCAATAATCTTTTCATTACTTTATATTGGATCATCAAAAGCAGACGTGATCTAAAGTACTTAATAGGTCGATATTCATCAGCATCATCATTTTTATCTGCAGCCGAATGACGTCTGCTGTTTAGCAAAGGTTCCTTAAGGTTTCCTTAGAAGGGAGGGTTTGCCATTATCCCAGCGCTTTTCAGGCCTCTTGGAGATTGAAGTTTAAGCGGTAAGTAATCCAATAGAAATACGCTGCTGCTCGTCTTCTTGTTCTCCCTTAGTGGCCTCTTACGGACACACAACGGGAGGAGATTGGACAGGGTTATTCTTACCCTCGGGTAATAGGTATTAAGAAGAGATAAAGTTTCATTGCAGGTAATCTCTGGTTACTACATAAAATCTTTTTTAAAAAAAATTGAACCGACTTCAATATCACTGAAAAGTATAAAATAATTTAAATATTATTGAAGTTGGTGTTAGCGTACCTGCTGTGTATATTTGGCACCAACTTCAATAATATTTAAATTATTTTATACTTTTCAGTGATATTGAAGTCGGTTCAATTTTTTTTAAAAAAGATTTTATTTTAAACTTTTTAGTGATATTTTCATATATAAAGATTGAACCATCGAAAACCGTAAAATTATCTAGGTAGGTTATGATCACATTATCGTCTACATAGTTTTACATAATTCATGTTTCTTCAGAAAATAATATCCGGTCGTAATGAAATTTGCATGGAAACATCATAGTAGTTTACTCTCTCGAATAAAAAAAGAATCATCGATATCGGTTCATAATTGTCAGAGCAATGTAATGGAGAACATCAGTTTTATGGTTTTTACCAGATAAATTCCTCCACATCGTTCATGGTCCTCCAGGAAGTTCTTATCCGGTTGTAATAAAATTCATACAGATTCAATACAGTGGTTTCTTCTTTCGAATAAAAAAAGAATCATTGAAATTGGTAAATATTTGCCAGAGTTATGACCATTTTTGTCCGACCGAGCGAGTCCGAGCGACTAAAACGTCATCTATATAGGCTTTCTTGCAACTCTCAGTGCGCAGTCACCATTCTTGTTTTTTTAGGAACTACTTATTACTAAGCAATAATTTTTTTATGGGACCCAATCAATGGATTGAAGAATGGATGGAAGAAAGATTTTTTCAAATCGGTTAATAATTGCCAGAGTTATGCGCGAACATACATAAAAAAAAAAAAAAAAAAAAAAATATATACAGACGAATTGAGAACCTCCTCCTTTTTTGAAGTCGGTTAAAAAGTATCTGAAATATGAAGTGGTTAGACACCCTGGTCAATAGGTTTTTTTCCATACAGGGTAAACTTAAACAACTACACAGAATTGTATGAACAGTATATTTATCTTGTGTCTGGCTGTTATTTGTCTACGTGTAAAATTATTTATTTCAAAGTCTATGTGAATTTGGATCGATGTCCTAGTAAGTCTCTCTCTTGCATTAGAACCGGCTCTAGTTGGGATCAGGTGTAAAAAGCCCCAGGACGTAAACATTGAAAAAATAGCGGGCTGTTGTTCATTGTGGAGTTCTAGGGGAGCACTGTGTTCAGCAGTTGATGTCTTACGGCAGGTGATGATGATGTCCTCACGTCACTCATACACAAAATCAATGAACACATATTAAATGTATTCATCAATTTAGTTTGGCCACTAACCATACTACAAAAATAGAATAACCGGTCAAGTGCGAGTCGGACTCGCGCAACGAGGGTTCCACACCTTCTTTGAGTCTATTAAAGTTATTTTACTATTCGTCTAACATCTCAGATAGCAAAAAAACAAACCGCAAAACTAAGTTTGGCTGTCGAGGTTTTTTAGGATTACTAAAAATCTGTACTAAGTACTTAAAAAAGTTCAATTTATTTTTTCTGTAAAATATAGATAAACATGTATTAGGTACCCATAATTAGTTCAGATTTTTTCCTCCAAAAACTTCGGAGCAAAGGGATGGAATTTTTTTGACATTTTTGATTATCAGCCAAAAAACTACGTGACACAAACCAAATTAAAATCTGTTTTGAGATGTACTAATGAAGCCCTTTCATATGATACCCCACTCGATATAGTAGTCTCACTTTGACATTTTTATGGTCCATTTCAACCCCATTAAAAAAAAAAGATTTTTTTTCATTTGCGATGAGGTTGGGTAAGTAAGATCTTATACTGTTCCAAGTTTCAAATAGATAGCCTCAGTGGTATATGTGGGACCGACAGACGGATAGACGAAGTCTCACCATAAGGGTTTTTACCTTTTAGCTATGGAACCCTATAAAAGGAATTTAAAAAGACAAAGAATTTCATGAAGTTTGAGTAAACATACAAATTAATCGACAAATGCAGTTAAATACCCTAAATAAAACACGTACAGCGCAATAGATAAAATGCACTGCCCACTCAATTTAATTGCAGGTGTTAATTATTTTATTCTTTATGTTAATAAAAATACTTGTGGTTCGCCTGATAATAGCTGTAACTGCCGCATTTACAAACGTCAATTAACTTTAATTACAATTAAGTCATTTTTTGTAGTCTATTTTTTTCGACTCTTATGATTATTTTTTATTAGTACTTACGAAATTATTGATAACTCTACTCACAATCAGCGTGCAAAGGCTTCAAGTGTCGAAATAACTTACAATTTCAAGAAATGACTTAATTGTTATTAAAGTTAATTGAGGGTTGTAGGTGAGGCATTTAGTACCTAAGATATTAAATATATAGGCTGTGAAGGGTACATACTAATTCGAGGTCTTTAGTACCATTTAATACTAACAATGCCGTCTTCTAGAACTCTTCTTTCTAGAACATGTCCTCCTGGCCGATACGACCACAGCATCAATTTTTCACAAAATCAGCCATCTACGCGGAAAGATTATAGAGCTTGTTTGATAACTTAAGTTAGTTTTAAGTGCACTCTCTCGTCCTTTACTGACATATTACCGTCAAAGCATGACTTTACATGTTTCCGGCTTCAATATAGTACGAGCGATTTTACACCAGCGCCACTAATATTTTTTAGACTAATCCCCCTTCAGTCGTTACTACTAACCGACACCGAGGATTGACTCTCGGCCGCACCGGCGTGAACCTTTGATTGTACTATGTTTCGAGTGCTATATTTTACATAAAGTTTCGAGTGCTCTAATCTACATAAGATTTCGAGTGCTATATTTTTCACAAAGTTCTGAGTCCTCTATTTTGCACAAAGTTTCTGATGATACATAAGATAGGTTTCAAACTTTTCCTTTATTTCCACCAAAGGGTGGCCGGCACTGTGAAATAAATAGAGAAATTCTTTGCAATTCCAATTGTTGGTACTTTTTAATACAAAAAATCGTACAAAGAGAAAACAAAATTGAGACCAAATAATACTCAACAAACACCGTTATCAGGGATGAAACAGAGCGGTCTTACGTTATGTGACCTCAGCGTGCACCAACCCGATTGAGTTTCCTACCAGATCAGCGGTGCGCTGAGACCCAGCCCTCTATAAAGAACAGCTTTAGTTATGGACGTGCCTTTCTGAGGTTCCCATGGGCTCGTTTCTTTCAGGCTGTAGCCCCTTAAGCCTTTGCCCCTTTTGTCCAGTAGTGCTGTGAGACCCATCTGCTGTTAGTATTACTTAGGTACCTATCTAAAAAGTCTTTCAACTATATTATTATTATACTAACTTGGATCTAGATACCAAATGTACTATCGACCGACATTGTAATTGCGAGCATGACACTCAGTGGCTTAAAAACTGGTTTCGATGAATGCTAATGAGTTTTGCATAAAACCCATTCATTAGTAGCAATAGGTGACTTTAAACTGTATTTCATAAAATATACGAAAGTGTATTGCGAATCTCAATGTTGCTCAAATCAAATTATGACACAGGAAGCATCTTATCGTAGTACGAAAAATGTACTAGACAAGCCACTAGTTAATAATCACATCAAGCTTAAGTCTATGCAGGATTCAGGGTTTCTGAATTCATTAGTATTCAAGTGTGTTAATGGCCTCTTAACAAATTTAGATACTCATGACTTCTTTTTCAAATAAAACACTACCGAATTAAAGGAAAATAATTGAAACCAATAGAAACAGTACCTATTTATTATTTCCAGCAAAACATAAACTAACATTCATAACATGTTATATTTATAACAGCTTATAATAATAAGTATAACAGCACTTTACTGTCTACATAGGTAGTTTAACCTTTATTTTCATTTCACATAGAGTCGGTTCTAAACTATTCGCAGTTTACAAATCTAACATATTTCCTGGACCTGAGAGATGACACCTTGAATACGTCCTTCCTGCTTACAAGATGTCAATAATCGTCATACAAATTGGCGGAACTAAATATTGCAACCTTAAAACGAGTCAATTATCAGAAACAATATCGGTCGGTTGGTACAGAGAGTCGGAGACGAACGATAGATAGCGTGCGTGTTGCTCGTACGAGTACATTGGAGGCAAAACCGTAGCCGCAAGCCTCCAAACATCATAAATCCGAGCCGCCTCTGTGAGACTGCACGTCCCTAGCACTGCGGCCGCGTTATCCTTCCACCAAACAAAACCCGCGAATAACTAAATATCCGCCTTAGATTCCGACTGAGCAACATCCCATGCAATCAAGGACTAGAAGTGAACGAGTGTGAAATGTTTTTTAGAAGTGTTATTTGACGGGTGTTTGTGACTATAAATAAAAATAAAATAATATAAACAATTCAGAAAACCATGTTCTTGTTTGGAACTTTTTGCTGAATATTGTTTTTTTTGCAGTCGCCCGCAACCTTCTGTTTTGGTAAGGGAACTTCTATCATATTCTTTACAAAATTTAAAAATAAAATTATATTTGTGCAAAGTAAGTATACTTAAGTTAACATTTTATGCACACATTTTTGAATTAGCTTAGGGATGTACCACACGTAGATACTTATTTTCTTGTTGATATGAATATTAGGGGATATTCATGTGATAATAGAAAGATTGGTCAATAAGCAAGATATATGGCTGATTGTCCAGGATGCGTCAGGGGAACATACATACTGTTCGAGGAGACTCTATGCGTTTCATGCAAAAGTATTTTAAAAAAATACTAAAATATTCAATACCTATTACTATTAATACATCATCATCATTCAGTCATGACTGGACATGGCTGGATATAGGTCTATTCAATTGCACGCCACTGACTTCGACCTTCGGTTTCCCTCATCCAGTTCTTACCTGCCACATTGCCTGAGGACGTCTTACGCTACGTTTGCCGATTCGCGGTCTCCATTAGTTACAATTAAATATTTATGGCTTCCATTAATAACTTTTAATGACAAAATGTATGTTTTGAATCCAAGCACTACAGAAAATTACGGTTGCCTCTCCATATAGTACCTATTCCATTTTGAAGCGTTGATTACATTAAAAAAAATGTATGTAATCAATCGTTCATACAGAGATCATTTTGAACTGTAGTTATTGTTTGGACAACAAAAACAACTTCACATGGTCCGACCGTATAAATTAATTTCACGGATTTTCCCGTAGTTTCACACATTTACATTTTCTTACATTTCTCATAATTTACATACCTAATTAGAGTTCTAATTATAGGTATTAAAATAAATTAGCTGTGTATGTGTTTCTAAAACAGATTAGATTTTTTTACTTTAAAATGATCCTCTTTTTTTTTATAAAAAAATATTCTACATTAAGTATATTATCTAACTAATATGGTGAAGTTCCTTTAAATATGTTTGTTTGATTATAATATAATCAGAAGTAGCCACAAACGACCATGCCAGAGTAACTAACTTACATAAACTGTAAACAACAATTCATAACAGTTCATATACTACTAAACCGATTTTTTGAAACATTTACTCTTCCCTAAGTTGAAAGATATTAAAACTATTAGAAATTTTTTTGAGTGATACGTGGACAAACCTATATATTACGCCCATAATATTACTTACGTGAATATTACACATTTTTATTAATATACATACAAGCGCGTCGAATACAGTAGGTACTTCTTTTTATTAAGTCGGCTAAAAATAAGAAGACACTCGCTTGGGCAACACAAAAACAAGGAGATCACCTTTCAATTTCGTAATTAAACCCATACTAAGCAGTCAGATAGATATACTTACATAGGTATGGTTGGTATTTTTTTGGCGCCATCGAACGCTAGAAAGTAGTTCTGACTTAAGTAGGTAATATAAATTAATAATCTAAAACATGTAGGTATATATATATATGGCGCATATGTAGCAGCTGACCTCAGCCAGGCATACCGGTATTCGTACCCACTATATATACATCAAGTATATGTATATCATGAATACTTCCGAGATAGTATGCGTGGGTCACCATGTGACCTACGAGCCCATAAAGGTTACTCGGTGGTCAAAATATTATGTTCGAAACCCGATTCACAAAGTAAATAACCAGTATATTATGTACAACTTTTTAATTACGACCTTCCGACCATAAATACTTTACGATTAAAATGACTTAAAGGTTGTTTTCATAAAGTTTATTGTTAAGGTTTGCGTATTAGTTAGGAATATGTTACTAATAATTACTATAATGAGCTATTGAGACATTTAGATCTTTTATATAACTTTGGCCAACCTTAACAAGCAAAATTTTCATCGAATTTTTGTTACACGTGTAATAATAATAAGTCAATAGAACCGTGCTACGACGACAAATAATTAAATAAAAATGCCTTATTTCTGTCACGAAATGACTGAATGTAAATACAGTTTATTTTCGTATATATGTATATTGTATTATTGAAGAATTTAATATAAAAAATGATCAGTTTTTGTATATAAAAATTCCCAAAGGCTCTATTCTTAATCTCTTTGAATTTAACACATTTTATTTTATACTAACACATACATTTGACATGCAAATTATTTGATTCATGATAGGTAAGCAATTTAAAGGAAGTAGCGTTAAATAACGTTTTTAAAATTAAAAATAAAGCTAGTAGAGGCGTTCTCTATACCTTCTTTTCTAGGGTGTTCGTAAATTCCACAGGTAAAGTCATATACTATACTTTGAGAAAGATAACCTACTTCTAATTATAATATAATCAAACGAACACATTTAAAGGAACGTCACCATATTAGTTAGATATACTTAATGTAGAATATTTTTTTAACTATTGGTTAAGAGTCACAAAATAAAAAGTGTTAATAATACCTACTATTTTATTTTTAAAATAAAGCGCCTTAGGACACTGGCATTCGTTGACACAATATTGAAACTGAGTACCTAATAATAATATACACATGTAATGTTAACGCCTATGTAAAGTATAAAATTTTCTTTTTACTAGAGAATGACAATACTTCTTGCTAACGCAACTTAGCGATACTGTCATTATAAAATATCAAAATAGTGTCTATATAAGTATAACCATAACCAAACCAAAAATCAAAAGAAAGATAAATGCGTTTAATCTTAAAGGGTGATAATGTAAATTATATTTTACCATTTATAAATGGATTTTACCATTTATAACAAACAATATTTTGACGTTTTTAGGAACCGTTATGGTCTGACTTCGTCTGTCTGTCATACCTATATATTTCAGGAACAACTGATGCTATCGATTTGAAACTTGGAATCCTACTTACCCAACCTCGTCACAAATGAAACAAATATACTTTTTCTTTTAATTTTTATATAATGGGAGTCGAAATGGCTCATCTAAATTTCAAAGTGAGTCTTCTATATCGAGTGGGAGTGGTATCATAAAAGGCTTCATTTGCACATCTCAAAACTGATTTTTATTTTGGTTTAGGTCAGGTAGATTATGGCTGATAATCAAAAATATTAAAAAAAAACATTCCCCCCCCCCTTCTCTCCGAAGTTTGTGGAGGGCACAATGTGAAATAATTATGGATAGTACATATCTATCTATATTTTTCAGGAAAAATAAAATAATCTTTCTAAGTAAGAGTACAGTTATTTAGTCTCTACCTAATACTAAAAAAAACCTTGACAAACAAACTTAGTATTGCGGTTTGGTTTTTTTTGCTATCTGAGGTGTTACATGAATTACTTTAATATGTCCAAAGATGGTATGAACCCACGGTGCGCGAGCCCGACTCGCACTTGACCGGTATTTTTTAAGATAACTTGTAGGATTTGATGTGGTTTACCTTTACGCTATCCTAAAATAAAACTAAAGGTTTCCAACTTTGCAACTTTAGCTTTAGACTTTTCTTTTTTAAGCTTATAAAACACTAGCTGACCCGCGCAGCTCCGCTCGCGCTCTTTCACTTGTGAATCGAAACCACCTAACCATTTGATCACGAAGAACTCTGCAATAACTTCAACATAAACCCCTACCACTTTATGGACTTGATGAAGAATCCAACTGGCCTTAAATCTTTTGAAAATCTTCTACAAATAATAATCACAACACTCAAGAAATTCAACAATTCATAGACTTGATTCTGCTAGCTCAACTCTCATTATTAATTCACTAACTTATCATTAATTTATTTTCCAACAACGAATGGTGAAACTTTTATACCATTAGCAAGGCCATTCGTTAGATGGTCACTGCCTCTCTACCCCAACCCAAGAAAGGAAGGATAGATAGACAGAGACTATGACAAAAAAAAAACCATTCTCGAATCCCCTTGAACACACCCAAACAATTTCATCAACATCCAGCCGTTTAGGAGGAGTTCAGTGACATACACACGTACAGTAGAATTATATGTATAAAGATAATGAATGTAATAAGTGTAATTTCTACCGAAGCATTAAGCTTCTTAAGGCAACCTTGTTGATATTTAAAAATCCAGTTTCTTACGACTGCCGTTTTATTTTTTTATGAAACGTATTTACCTACCCATAAAAAATAAAATAAAGAATAGACTTGAAATAACATCTTTAAAATTAAAGGATGATTTATTATAAACACTACCTTAAAATGATTCATCCTCCTATTTTTTTTGCCTCAAACCAATATAATTTTATTTTAGCATGCGTGCAATGGCGAGCATGCGTCGATGAACTAGGTATATTATCTTTGCATTATTAAGACTTCTAATAAATCTATCCCTAATTCGAACACAATATTCATAATAAGTGCATACTTTTAATGCAAACGAGCAATTACACAGATTCATCCGATAACTATCAGGCCTTTTAGTTTGTTGTACTTTCGTCGTAATTTTTTTTCTGTCTTATTTGATCTTTTGAACGGCAAGACACACTGTCGTTCTGATCTAATTGTAACATGACACACTGTTTAAAAAAAAGTGATAAAATGACAAGCCCGCTGAGTTTCTTGCCGGATCTTCTTAGTTGAGGCCACGTTGCGATACGGTGGTAGCTTTTTTTTTTAAAAAAATGACCGTTCAAAAGTGCTAGCGTTAAGCCTATTTGAAATAAATGATTTTAGACTTATGTGAAAACTATTTCGGCATACCAGAATCGGTGGCTCATCTCCTTTTGTAAACATCTCCTTTGTGCAAGGTATCCGTCGTGAACGAGTCCGCAATCCGACTCACCTTTTTAAACGGCAAAATCCGCCATGAATAAATGTCCGCAATAACAAGTAACGATTATTAAAAACTACTTTAATAAACGTATGAGATTTTTTTGTAAAAAATATCATGTAGGTATTGTTGGTACTAACATGTAATGGATGATGGTTTTTTTATGTAGGTATATCGTACTGAAATTTATGTAGGCAGGACATTTTTTAACCGCGGTAAATAAAATGTTATGCATGTTTGAGTATAATAAGTTTGACGTCTAAAAGTCAATGCGCCTAAGTTTTTAACGTTTGTATATTCGTCTGTATATATATATTATATGTATGTTCGCGCATAACTCTGGCAATTATGAACCGATTTGAAAAAATATTTATTCCATTCATTCTTCAATCCATTAATTAGGCCCCATAAAAAAATTATCGCTTAGGAATAAGTAGTTCCTGAAAAAACAAGAATGGCGCCTGCGCAGGAAACCTGCAGGAATGCTTAAAAGACGACATTTTAGTCGCTTTTTAAGGACAAAAATGGTCATAACTCTGGCAAATATTTACCAATTTCGATGATTCTTTTTGATTCGAAAGAAGGAACCGCTGTAATGAATGTGTATGAATGTTATCATAACCGGATAAGAACTTCCTGGAGGAACATGAACGATGTGGAGGAATTTATCTGGTAAAAACCATAAAACTGACGTTCTCCATTGCATTAGTCTGGCAAATATGAACCGATTTCAATTATTCTTTTTATAATCGAGAGAGTAAACTACTATGATGATTCCATGCAAATTTCATTACGACCGAACAAATGGTTTCTGAAGAAACATGAATTAAAACTATGTAGACGATAATGTCCACCTACCTAGATCATTTTACCGTCTTCGATGGTTCAATCTTTATGTATGAAAATACTACTAAAAAGTATAAAATAAAATATTTAATATATTGAAGTCGGTTCAATTTTTTTTTTAAATATTTTATTATGTATTTTGTATTGTTGCATTTTTTATTAATTTGTGTCTTATTCTTTTTGTATCTGTTTGTTTGTGCGCAATAAAGAATTGTCTATCTATCTATCTATGTCTAGTATCTTAATTTTCAAACGAATAGGCGTCTTTATATGTGCTTTTTTATTTGAAAATCGGTGCTAAGAAACATCTCAAAGATGTTTCTTAGCTCTGTTTAATGAAAACCTATTCAATTTATTATGAAATCGTTCTTTTGTGTCAAGGGTTTTATTATTATATCTAATATATAAAATTCTCGTGTCACAGTTTTCGTTGCCATACTCCTCCGAAACGGCTTGACCGATTTTGATGAAATTTTTTGTGCTTATCCGGTATCTATGAGAATCGGCCAACATCTATTTTTCATCCCCCCAAATGTTAGGGGTAGTCCACAAATTATTTATATGGCAAAACAACGTTTGCCGGGTCAGCTAGTTTTTATCTAAAATATAAAAAAAACAGCTGTAACAAACCTAAACGAGCTTTTTTTTTAGTTTTTAGATATATAAAAATAGAAGGGAAGATACATGCAGAACAGATTCAAAGAGCTTATTTCATCGTGAAACATAAATATGATTTAACAACTGTAACGGATCTTTCAATATTTATAAACCAGTAAAACTTTTATACGAAAATACACTTAATGCTCACATGAATTCTAATGTACCAACACGCAAAGTGCGCAGACGTCATATCGGAAGATGGTCGTAAATATACGATTTGGCAATATGGCAAAAATATTTATTGCATAACGTTCGGCTCAGGCTATATTCAGATTGACTTGTTGTTTTTAAACATCATAGTGATGAGACAAACTAAACGATTGCAGTTAAAAGCTGCCTATAGACCGCTCTGCAGACATTAGTTATCAAGTCCCTTGTGGCATGTAAAAAGTCGGTCCTGAACCTGATCTCTCCCCGGTCGTGTCGGTTTTACGTCCCATCTGTGTAGGTAAATGGAAATGGAAGAGAGAGTACACTTGTGTCTACGCAAGCACTTCTGCACTATAATATCTCCCGCATAGATGGTTGATCTTGTGAAAGATTGGCCGCTGTGGTCGTATCGGCCAGGAGGACATTATTATTATTTGTTCAAGCTGCTCTTAGGCTTGCTCTTAGGTTAGGTTAGGTTAGCTTGGTTCTTCGGAGTCGCTGGACGCTCGGGGTGTGGGCCCCTTGAGCGTCCATTGAGTACGGCGGCGACTCCGAGGAGGACGGCGGCGGGGTTGCAACCCCCGTCCCCGTGAGCACCGTGACAGGTTCCCGGGGGGCTACAATGCGCCCCCCGGCGGCGGGCTCAAAGGCAAGGCACTGAGGGGCCCCTGGTGCAGATCCCACCGGAGAGCCCTGGGGTCTCCCGTCTCATGTGCCGATGCGACAGCCGCGGGGGTTTTAGTGGGTAAAAATCCCACATACCCCGGTCGAGCCCCACAGCTCCCGGGGATCTTTCGAAGATTTCCCCCGCGTCAAAAAAAAAAAAAAAAAAAAAAAAGGTTAGCTTGGTTGCTGTCTAGAAGACATAAACTGGGACCGACTTTTTACGTGCCCTACGAAGCATGGAAATGCTGAGTTCAAATGCTACTAAACGGTCACCAATCTATGGGCTAACCTTGTCTAACGTTACTTAATCAACTGATCGTTTGCCGAACAGTGACTACAAACTATAAGTCCCTTCTCCGTCTAACTTTGTTACCATATTTGATGAATATTGGGCGATAGTGGATACTACGCCATATAAATACAATAATATATTTTCTTCCTCCCAAACTGTCTGTTTCTCTACGTAACCGAGATCATTGATCATCACTATCATCACAACATAGTATAAAACAAAGTCGCTTCCCGCTGTCTGTCTATCCCTATGTATGCTTAGATCTTTAAAACTACGAATTTTGATGCAGTTTTTTTTAAATAGATAGAGTGATTCAAGAAGAAGGTCTATATGTATAATACATCCATAATATAGTAGAGAAACACAGGGCCTGTACCATCACCTCTAATAGCAATATTATTTTCACCATACTTTCTCAATAGAAAGTGACAGAGCTATAAACGACGTATATTGACGTCTCTATCTCATGTCAAGTAAGATGATAATAATACTGCTAATAGAGGTGGTGGTAGGGCCCCTGGTAATTTTAGAGGTTTCTAATGTGATGTCGTAAATAAACACATTATTTTGAGCTTACATTGCAAACGCTTCCTGAACCTTACGAAATAGATCAAAATAATGAACTACAGTATTGTACACCTTAACAAGGTCTACAAAAGAGCCCGTGATGGTATATGTTTATCTCTTAGGGATAACCCACAATAACCATGTTTTATCCTCTACTTTTTATGAGAAATAATGGCGTAGGTATTTAAGAAGCGATTTTAAGCAATGCAGCATTAACCCTTATCCAAATAAGTATAAATACATTTTTTACCACCCGTGCAAAGCCGAAGCGGGCCACTAGTACAACTCTAAACTAGAATTGGAATGAATATACCGATTATTTGAGACTCTGTCGAAATTAGATGGCTTTTTAAATGTCACAGAATGGGTATCGACATCATTGTGTAAATACCGTTTTGATTGTGCACGTATAATACGTACGTTAGAGCTAGCGATTGTAAGGCACGCGACAAAAAGGCGTGAACATAGATTTTATACACGTAATACAACCGTGAGTTTGTGTTTTGTTGTTCGGACATATCTATGACTTCGTGACATAATATAATAAAAATTTGGTCATGGCCAAAATTATAATTAAATGAAGTTCGTTTAAAACAAGACTGATCGTTTTTGTATTTTACATGCGAATGTAAATCTTAATACGTGTTGTTAATTACTTTACGTCTAATTGGACAGTACCTTGCCGACGCATGCAACTATTATTTCGTATACAGCAAGCGAAAAAAAGAGACTTAGGCTAGAAAAAGCTAATTAGCTAGAGTGTTTGAAGTATTCGCTGTAGCCGTTTTGTAAGTTTATTCCTTTTCGGACCACCAAAACTTAAACATTTTATTTATTTTTCCCCTGATACCCTAAGGCCCAAGTGCACCGACATTTAAACGTCCATTATCTTTATTTCAGAATCGATTATCTATTTTTGACCATCACCATAACCCCGGTTATGGACCCTTAACAGTCCATTATCTTAACCTAGCTCGACACCCCCGGACACCGTTAAGGACTGTTAAGTAGTTTAATAGATAATTAATTCTGAAAAATAGATAACGGACGTTTAAATGTCGGTGCACTTGGGCCTTAGTGTAAACAATTAATAAAATTCGAACAGAATTAATGTATTATAATAGGTACCTTTCTTTTTTTTTTTTTTTTTGTCGAGGAGGAAACCTTCCAAAGGTACCCGGTCTCCGAGGGGGCGGAGGCCAGGTTATGTGGTATTTTTACCCACCAAAACCTCCCCGGTGGCCTTCATCGACGCTTATATGGGAGACTCTGGGCACTCCGTTTGGACCTTCACCAAAGTCTCTCCAGCGCCTGACGCTCGCTAGAGCACGCCCGGGGGGGAGCTGAGATGCACGCTCCCCCCGGCACCCTCGCTGTTGGGAGACACGTAGCAGCCGACAACAGCTAGAGCGCCCCACTGTACTGCGACGAAGCCCTGCCCTTTCTCTAGCAGGGTGCAGTGCGGGACACCGTCTCCGCCTCCCCAGTAAACCGCCACAGAGCTCAGGTCATCACCGAACCAGCGAGGGTGGTCCGGGACCCTGTAGGGCTCCGCAACTACGGCAAGGGCAACTGGCCACTCCGCAACGGTCTGCATCAGCAGATTTTGCGCGTTGCGGCAGTGGTTCAAGTTGCCCTGAAGTATCTTAGGAGGCGGGAATTTTAGGCCTCCATTGCGTCCGACGGGCCAGAAGTGCCCGTAGCTGCAGCAGTAGAGGCCGCAGCGACCGTCTGAAGAGGAGGGGCAGGGGCGGATTTATTGCCTTTGCCCTTCGGAGGGGTGCACTTCTTGGTGCCGAGGCGGTGATCCGCTCGGCACCCCTTGGCCGAGCAGAGCGGGCATTTGAGCACTGGTGCCTCGCAGTGACTAGCCCTATGGTTTGGCTCGGAACACGCGTAGCACAGTGAGCTCCTGTCCACCCCGCAAGGACACGTTTTTCCTACGTGCCCTTTTTCGAGGCACCGGAAGCACCTAAGCGGACGTGCCTCCAGTACCTCGACTTTTGCGGCCCCCCAGCCAATCGTTACCTTCTTTGCTGCGGCTAGTTTTCTGGCAGCACCAACCGGGCAGCGGACCCAGCACGTACCCAGAGCTTTTGGTGTACGGCGGATTTCCCCGACCTGGACGTTATCCACCGAACAGTCCGTCGCCGCTGCAACCGCAGCCGCAACCTCCCGGGGCGTCACCACATCGTCGAGCTCACGAATGCGGAGCTCTCCCGTTTTCATCGGGCGGCTGATGCGGACATTGAAGTCCTTGAGGACCTCACGCATCCGCACTGCCAGACGATCAGCCTTTTCATCGCCCTCTGGGCCACCTATCTCCAGTAGCAGCCCGCCGGTCAACGCCCGCTTTTGTCCGACTGTATCTATGCCAAGTTCAGCCAGCTTAATGCCAGCCTTGGCGGCTGCCATTACCTCGGCATAGGTAGTCGAAGAGCCTTCTGCCAGCGTGACAGCAATGGCTGCTGTTTTTGGCGGCCTTGGAAGCCTGCTCCTCGACTTTTTATTCCTCGGTGATACAGATTTGGGCGGAGCTGCCTTGGAGCCTGCTCGCCGCGGTCCCCCTTTTTTGGCGGTAACTGTTGCCCACGACTGCCCTGCGGGTGACGCGGCAGTTGCCGTCACGGTATCCGCTAAGGCAGGAACAGCGGGGAGATCCTCCACAGGTTGAACCTGCGTCCTCCTGCGCTTGCGGTTACGTTTGACCTTCGGTTTGGTGGTCTGTGTCGCGGTTTCCGCCCGATTCATTGGCATTAGGGGCGATTCAGCCCTAGGCGCGGTCACAGCGGCAGTATTTTTAGCTGTGCGCCGTGCCTTCGCAATCGTCCTACTGGGCCCCGGCTGTAAAGACGTAGGTGTCCGGTCCCTCGAGGGGGAAGTTACTGCAGTGGCTTGTGCATCCGCTGCTAGAGGAGGCCGAAGCCTTTTCTCAGGTAGGAGACGATCGGCCATCGCCTCAATACGCGCATTCATCATGGCTCCGACTTGAAGCATGATAGCGCGCGTTATTCTCTCCTCCAAGTCATCAAGAAGACGGTCATACGAAGGGGTAGGTGCGTCAATGTCTTGTGGCAGCTGCGCTCTCGCCGCTTCTGCAGCGCGCATTTGGGCCACCTCCTTACGTAGGCGCGCGTTCTCCTCGGCCACTATCGCAGTCTCTTTGGCCATAGTTCGGGCGTGGTACGCCTTTACCACCGCCTCCAGGGACCTCGCCGCATTTTTGAGGGACTTCTGGGAAGCCCCTTTGAGATTGTCAGATTTTTCGACAAAATCCCGAATGAGAGCGAGGTCTTTCTGCGCGGTCTCGTTCAAGATGCCCGCACCATGACCAACCGGCTCAGGAGGGATCTCGGCCTCCTCTCCAATCTGTTGGACGATTTTCTCGGCCTCCACCTCTGCGGTATCGACCGCGGCTTCACGCAGGCTTGTGGACTCCTGCGTTGGCCTTCGCACCCTATTCGACCTCAATGAACCATCGGAGTCACCCGTAAGGCTCTCCAGGTTCTCGGGTGGTTTAGTAGGGCGCCCTCGCCCGTCCCGCTTCGGCGGAGCCAGTTGCGGTCTGCTAGAAGCAGACCCACGCCCCCTTCTCGACTTCGGGACCTTCGGAGGCTCCGGCGCGGCAGACCCGCTCAACGAAGAATCGGAGCAAGTCTGCTGGGCCCCACGAAGGCGCTTCTGACTCCTTGCACTCCTGGTGCTAAGGTCCTGCATTTCCGAGTCACTGAGGTCAGAGCCCAGCGACTCAGGACGTGAGCCACCCTGGCTCGTTGCACCGCCAGACTGGGACTTGGCGGTGGATGTGCATGCGTTTTTTGTGGCGCCCCCCAGATACGAGGCGCTGCCAGAGCCTGACGGCCCTGGGAGGGATTCTCCAGCCGCAGCGCGGCTGGTACCCTCCTGGGGTAATATGTTTTTATTGCTTGCACTCATTATGTTATATGCCACATTTATAAACAGGAGTGGCTAAACCTGCCAGCGCTTATGGTGGTGCTTTGCCCCCCACCTTTCAGCCTAATGGCACGCTGCACCTTCGGCATTGGGCGTTTCAGCCGGCGCGTTCCTATCTTCCCGGACGAAAGAAAAAAAATTTTGAGGAAGAGAAACCAAAAGAGAAAGAAATATATATATATATACATATATAATCAGTGATTAATATATCAGAAAAGCCCGAGTGGACCCTTCCCGCTTCGATTGCCACTCAACGGTCTACTCTGCAGACAGAGAGGTACTGCGAGTGACAGTACGAAACCAGGCCTTGCGGCCTCCATCACGCATCCCATTGACACTGCTCCACAGTACTCTCCGAAAGCCAGAGAGTACCGGGAGCAGTACCTGTGACGCCGCCTCCGTAGACTATTCGCCATCGAGCAACAACAACTCAGAGAAAATCCGAGCAGTTGTTGCCCGATGCCCGGGGTACACCACGTGGAGGTTGCCTACACGTACCCCATTATAATAGGTACCTACTATCAAAATTCTTATACTTACATATATTTTTTCGTTTATCATACAATAACCAAGTACACGTTTCTGTATTTTTTCAAGTTGTATTACCTACATCGCATGATGCATTTTAATGGACCCGTTTATTAATTAAATACATAGTGCAGTGTGTACGCAACTGCAACATAATCTACGTAAGTTACAATGCAAATTAAACAATTAAGAATATTTTAAATGCCAAACGAAATATATTTACTAGGTATTTGTCGAAAGTAGCAGTATTTTATAAATTACAGGTTTTAAACACCTTCACTCTTCTTCACAAACATTAGGTAAAGTTTATTGTATTACCAAAACAAGTCTACAACAAAATATATTGTACATAATACGAATAACATTACGTACTTAGGTACCTTATTATTTAATTTCCAGTTTATATTATATCCCGGTCTCATTGGTAAAAGTCATATAATTTCTAGTAAGTTAGTTTTAGTTTAGATCCAGCGATTTATTCGTACTATGCGTTTCAACTAAGTATGTGGCCGCCATGATGATCGCGACTGCAGAACTTCACTCGTTTTCTACGATTTTTATACCGCCAGCAGAGTAAACACAAAATAAAAAATTCGCCCCGGTTTTGATTATTTATTGTAATGTGTTATTTTGCAATTTATTTTTGTTTAAACATCATTTTTGTAATTAAATATTTGAAATGGCATGATGGCGGCCACATTCTTAGTTGAAACGCATAGTTCCAATTTTAGAAAAGAAGTCTTCGATAATATTTTATGTGAATACTTATTTTAGACTTTTTTTTGTTAATTCGCGTGACGAGACTCGTAAACCTTGTCCTTCTTAGAATAGAGTCTTTTATATACATACTTACACATTAATTAACATCTCCCCAAAAATGTTATCCAAACAGGAATCAATGTAAGTTCAACATACCTTTAACAATGTAGTACCTACATAGGTACTACATACAGTGATTAGCGGGCAGGTCTGGCGGGCAGCGAACGCGCTGACGGCTGCTTCCCGTCTATTGTGTCCAAAGAGGTTTTAATACTACGTTTTTAGTTGTATCGATGTTCAGGGGCGCTACCTGCACCTCTTTTAGCAGTATTATTATAATCTTGTTTGGTATGGGGTAGAGACGATATAATATACGTAGTTTATAGCTCTGTCACTTTCTATCGAGAAAGTAAGGTGAAAATAATATTGCTATGAGAGGTGATGGTACAGGCCCAGTAGTGTAGTGTTAGTACGATTTTTTATAGTAAAAATATAATATACTCTCTGAATTACATAATAGCTTTATTTATTATTTCCTAGTCTCCATGAGCGCCTCGCGAATACAAGGATCAAAGTGGACCATAGTGTTTTTCAATTCATGATGGCGGCTATTTGTAAAGTAAATTACTCTCGTTATAATTTTTGTGACCTTTGATTATATATAAGCACCGAGCAAAAAATAAAAATAACTCAGTGTGGCCCATTTATTATTTAAAATTATCATGTGAACTTTATATTTGCTAAAGTCTGGAGATCAGAGATTATCCAAAATATTGCGTTACATTAAGAATTACTTATTCTATAAAATTTAAATTCTTTTTAATTAAATAAATAGTTAACTTCATAAAATAATCACAACTGGCCTACCAAATATGCCTCTAAAATGTAGAGTTCAACGACATGTCAGTGCAATAAAAACATGATAAAAGTAAATAAAATGGCATATTTCCAATTTTATGTAATATTCATCTTATATTTTTGTATATAGAAATCATCGATATAATATATAAACTAGATAAACATTCACGAACAAAATGACATCTAAAATGTGGTCGCGGAGGTTGCAAACTTATCTGTGCTGGTGGCGGAAACGTGAACTAACGATTTTATAATGATAATGACTTGTAGTTTGACAGTTTCATATAAACAGTAGCGACACTCCTATCGGCAAAAATAAATTTGTCAGGATGTGGCTTGTAAAGAAACAACACACAAGGGCGCTATTTCTCGCTACCACTTTTTGAACTGTGACACCAAATCTAGTTTATATATTATATCGATGATAGAAATGGTTAAGTTTGGAAAATAACCGTATGACTGGCTTTTTAGAGAAGCTCAGAGTCACACAACGAGCAATGGAGAGAGCTATGCTCGGAGTTTCTTAGCGCAACATAGTCTGGAATGAGGAAAGTCACCGATGAACCGGAGTTACCGCCATAGCTCTAATGCAAGTTGAAGTGGCAGTAGGCAGGCCCATCGCACGAAGAATTGATAACCGATGGGGAAGAAAGGTTTTCGAGTGGTGACTACGAACCGGATGACACTGCGTAGGTAGGCCAGGCCACCCACTAGGTGGACCGACAACATTATGAAAGTCGCGGACATTATGAAGTCTTCCGGCTGATGAAAAATCTAAAATGACCACAAATCTCAGTTATCTTCTTAGCTTTGGGTTGGGTTTTGGGTTTAAGGTTTATATCCTCAGATAGGTAAAAAGGTAGGTATCCTCAGATAGGTATTTATAAAAATATTAATAAAAAAAAAGCTTAACTAAAATGTATTATAGGTAACATGGTAACGAATACGGATACACTACATATACGAAAAACTTTATTCCGAAAGCCAGAAAAACGAATTTCAAAATACCGATTTTCATAATTCCGAATGGTTCAAAATTCCTACTAAGTATTACAACTCCGATTTATTAATTATATCGTATTTTTTATAATTACTATCAAAAGGTCAAATAACGACATAATTCAAAATGTCAAAAATACGAATTAATTTGATTTTGATTGATAACCAACAACAGAAAGTTAGAGTATAAAATATTACCAACGTCATTTTTAACGACAACGTTTTTCCTGTTTTCTTTGAATGACACACTTTTCATGTATTTGTTTTTAATTTATTGCATGTACTTATGTCATTAATTTCACGGCTTCAAAATACCTGATTGTTTGTAAAACAGACTGGCTTTTATCTGCCGTCTATTCGCTTAACAATGTCGTCTGACTTTGAGAGAAGGTCGCTGGTAGAGATTCTAAGGAGATTCTTCTTGCATAGAGTAGATTTCGCATACTTACTAAATTTTTCTTTGGCGGTTGGGAACTGGTATTGGCTATGGAATAACACGAAGACTGCTAATGTTTTAAGTAGATTTTATATGTTAATTAATTATTGTATTTTATATTCTATGCAATTAATGCTACGCATTTTTAAATAGAAAATGTATATTTATTACTTCTTAACTAAGTAAGAAGATCCCTAGTTGAAACAACATTAGTAATTAAAAATAGGTAAGTACATACAATATAATCTACCTAAGTAAATACAGTCTATGCCGTTAACTGTAAATATTTAGTTATGTAAATATATATAACGTCTGTGTTATTAAGATTTGCAACGCGGGTAAATAACAGACATATAATTCAGGTTTATGTCGTAGAAATAGACAACAGGGATGTACAGTTTTGTTTAACCGATGTACCATACTTTCTATTGCTCGTTAAGACTTGTCAAATGTCAGTATGTCCCCGTTAGTCAGCTATAACTCAGAAACGGCTTGACCGATTTTTTTTTTGTTTTGTTAGCTCTGATACAGGGGTGGTTCAAAGAAAGTAAATTATGGAAAAATCCATACAAAACACTTGAAAAAAGAACACGGGTGGAGCTGCGCGGAACAGCTAGTTTTGTATAAAAAAATCGTATTGAAAGGCAATGCACAGTGCGGGGACTACAGGGGCCTTACCGTGAACTCTATAGCAGGGCAGTTTAACACGAAAAGCGACCATGAGTGCATTAGCAGGCCACCCAAATATTACTTCACCCAAACAGGTGAGTGGTCACGTGGCATTATTGGCACGGTACTTAGTGCGCTCATGATACAAATTTGTAACACATGTCACTTTTCATGTTAATCTGCCCCTGCTATAAACGTTCACGGTAAGGCGAAATGCCTCGATGACCGCAGCCCGAAATGCCGAAAGTGACGTCCAACCATTCCAACCGTTGAAAAAGATCGTTAGTTCTTTATGTACCGAACTTCGGATACTGACTGATGGGGGAGAGGTCAAAAGATCAACTTTTTAAATGCCCATCCGACGCATTTCTACGTACGTCGCGGATCACCTAATTGATCACATGAGACCGAAGCCAAGTTGTCATTTTACAATGCAAAACGTATTCTCTTCACGTGACTTAGCGAAGAAATATTATGTCATTTCCATACATTTGTTTTCTATTCTAAGGTGTTTCGCTAAGGGGGCTGATTAGCTTGTATTGTCCTAACCAGTAAGAAACAAATACACAAAGCTGTTGCTTCCCGTAGGATTGATACCCTCGACGTCCAGTTAACATATCAAGTTTCCTGAGACCTCAGCCAAGTTGTCATTTTCCAATATTGAACGCCATACTATAGAAAATGAAGTGTATGGGAATGACATATCTCCTCGTTAAGTCACGTGAACAGATATGTCATTACCATACATTTGTTTTCCATTCTCTAGCGTTCAATAGAATATTGGATTATAAAATCTTGACGACGGCCTCGTACACTACAGGCTAATCAAATAACGCCATATAAATACAATAACGTTATGTTCCAGCGGTGAAAGACGCTAGTTCACTTGACATATTCGCCCCTCTATATTTTATAAATCAAGTTTGCTTAATCTGATAGCAACAACATCTTTGCACACTGTATAAACAATAATGAAAAAAAAAAAAACTATGATGTAAACAAGGTGCATTTACTGTATCAAGTACTTAAATAAGTATAGGATATTTATATAAAAGGTTGCCTGTTAAAACATCGGGAACAAACAAGGAACAAATCAGAAAACTTTTTTTACGATCGACCTACGTACATCGTAATAATTTCAATGTTAAGGCTATAAAGCTCGATTGATGTTTCGAATTTAGAACAATTTTACTACCGCGGAAAATGAAAAGACTACTACACATCATCTTCACTTCACATATTTTTTACAGACGACTTAAAAGAGAAAATAGTTTTAATTTTAACCCTTACAAACCTGTAGAACATAATTATTTAATTTTAGTATCTATTCAAATTTTACTATACCTATTCAATCCAATTTTGTAATATATGCACAATGTGTTGTCTATCTATTATGTAAGCTGTGTTAGCCCGTAAATGGCATGTATATCCAGTGTTTAATGCACTTTTTCTTTTTATATATTTTCTGTGGGATAACAATAAACAAAGAGTAGTCGATTGACGTAAAACAATATGCCGTAAGATCCGTAACTGGCTCCTTACCTATTGCAGATAGTTTAAATATATCGACCGGAAAATTTGTTGCAATTATTTACAGCGTAGTTAGACCGGGTATTCATATTTAAATGGTATATAAGCATTCACATGACTTCATTTTTCAGATGCATTTTGGAGTTGTCGGTGTTGGTACTTGTTGGTAAAAGTTACTTAAATAGTTTGAGAAAATTATTAATGTGCTATTATTTAAAGCGTAGTTAGACCGGGTATTCATATTTAAATTTTATATTAGGATTTACACATTTACCTTAATAATTTTTGACTTCATTTTTCAAATGTATTTTGGAGTTGTCGGTTTTTGGTAGTTGTTGCTAAAAGTCACTAAAATAGTTGAGAGAAATTATTAATGTGTGTTGTAGGAAATATGTGCATAAGGTATTAATTGCCAACTAGTAGATTTATTTTTTAACCAGCTATTATCGGTTGTTGCAGACGAGCCGTGCGCCGTTGGAAGCGACCCACAGCCCTTTGAGAGTGTTGAGAGTCCGTGAGACCAGCGACATACACCGCATCCAGTCCGCATAGGATGGTAGAAACTGACCCCGGGCCTAAGAAACCTCACAGTGAGTTTTTTTGTAGTTGCGGGCTATTGTTGTTTTATTGATGTATCAGCCTGTTTCGTGTTTCAATGTGAGTATTATAGTTTAAGTATTTGAATTCTATATCGTTTTGCGTATGTCAATCAGGTTAAGAAAATTCAATGGATTTTTTCGAGGATTATTTCACGCCAAAACTTTGCATTGCCGGTATTTGACATTTCGCGTTTATGGGGCGCGCTCTAGATATTAGTAACGTATTAACATATCCCCGGCATTGGAAGGCCCATCTTCCAATTCAGAGGAATTCTAACGGTTGCAAGGGTAACGGTCTTAGCAAAGGAACATTGTATAAATCCACTTGACGTCCGTATATCAGTAACCCGTGACACAACATCCTTGCTGGGGGTAAACCTGGACAATCCGCCCAAGTAGCCACTTCAAAAGTGGTGAATAATCATCTTTCATTAGTACCAGCGTATTTTTCGCTCTGACTATGATTCTTTAGACGTACCTACATATTTGAACCTCAGTTGCAACTCGGCAACTCTCTACTCCAACGATTCCAAAAATGTTGTCGAAGCTTTTCAATCGTTTGGTAACGTGTCAAATTGTGGAGGATCAAACGGGGTAAGTGGGATTTTTACCCACTAAAACCCCAGCGGCTGTCGCATCGGCATAAGGGGAGGAGTCACAAGTAGGGTTATAGACTCACAAACGTCGGAAGTTTTCAAATTAGAATCCTTCCATTCGTTTGAGCTCGAATTAATTATTCCCTCCCTCCTCATCCAGACACACGAAAAAGATGTAACATTTTTCTTATGACGTCGGGGGTTTAAAAAGGAGTAAAAATTTAAAGCAACTCTAGAGGCTCTAAAAATGAAACTATACTGTTTATTATAATATATAACGCATTCATTTTAGCGCCAAACTATTCGTTACGAATTATTGACATAAGGTTACTTGGATGGGACAACGTGTAAATCTAGTTTCTATTAAGTTTTGGCAGCACTTGTTAACAAGTTAAAAAACCGTCCTTTAAACTACATATACACATATTGTTTAGTTAACTATTATATCCACAGAATTTGTCGTTCAGTTTTAATAATATATCTATAGTTAACTAATGGTTTTTAACGAGGTCTAGACGAAAATGAAGAAATAGTTTTACTATGATTACGAGGATTAGATGAACACGAAGTAATCGTATTAAAAATGTACATATATATGCATTTTAATGATATGGATATAAACATTACCATATCGACACTATTTATCTGAGGTCAACACCTAAATCAACACGGGCATGGTAATGACATAAATGTTTAAGGTGCCTTTATAGTTTTGATATTTACATAAATTTAAATATATTAGTTCTTAAATCGAAATAAGAAATAATATAAGAAGTGCTCACAGTTAAACCTATATAAGTAGGCTATTTAAAAATAAACAACATTTTTAATGAGTTTTGCTGAAAGTACAATTAATAATAAGTATAGGTACTTATATTCTTTTTTTTTCGTAATGTCTGCTAAATAGAGTAAGTATACAGATTATAAGAGAGATTAAGTATAGAGAATAAAGGCATAGTTAGGTTCAAGAAACAATTAAACTAATAATTTGGAAAGATATTCTTAATAATTAATTTTTTTCAATGACCCCTGATTAAATATCTATGTACAAGTAGGTACGTTGTTTTAATACCATAAATATATACATACTAGCTGACCCGTGCAGCTCCGCCCGCACTTTTATTACATTTTGCTCCCCTTTTCTCCCTCCTCCCTAGATTTATCTCTCTCCATATCTCTCTCTCTTATAAAAAAAAATCTAATTATATGCTCTTTCGAAAGAGAGAGGAGACTCTCTTTCCCCCTCCCGCTTCGGTTTCCGTCACACTCCCCCTCTTCCTACCCCTCTCTGAACCCTCGCCCCCTCTCTCTTCTACGAACTTGCTCCTTCTCACTCCCCCCTTACTCCACCTAACTCCCCCGATCCCTCACCCTATCGCCCCCTTCTCCAATCCCCTCTCCCTCTTTCTCCTCTCGTGCACCCTCCTCTCGTTCTATATATCCTCGTCAATCATGGTATCAGCGGCATTAAATATACTTTATGACCTATTCTCAGACCTCCCCGATATGCACACATAATTTCATACATATCGGTTCACCCATCTATTTAATGACCTTGCCTTATGTAGCTTAACCTTAACCTAGCGGTATGAAATATACTGTATGACCTATTCTCAGACCTACCCGATATGCACACTTTCATACAAATCGGTTCACCCATCTATTTAATGACCTTACCTAACGTTGCTTAACCTTAACCTACCGGGATAAAAAGTATCCTATGTCCGTTTACTGGTTCTAAGCTACCTCCCCACCAATTTTCAGCCGAATCGGTTAGGCCGTTCTTGAGTTATAAATAGTGTAACTAACACGACTTTCTTTGATATAATATAAAGATTAAAGTTCTATAGTTATTGTATGTTCAATTTCACCGATAGATGGCGCTGTTCATAATGTAAATCACGCTAACATCGTAAATTACTGTCTAATGATATTCGATACCAATGAAAGTTTTAAGTTTTCCGCATCTTTTATTGTTGCGACTGTAATACATACATAATCTAGTTTGGATCCGCTCGGGATTTACAGATTTTAACTTTTCAAAGATATAATGTCATATTGCTATCAGCAAAGTACTTAGAACAATACAGAAATCTAATGAAAATGTCCTGGGTGTACCGGACCGGCTTACCCCTTACAAAAATTGACCCTTCGCCAATGCCATATCTTATGCAAACTAAATGTCTGCTCAGTTCCTATTGTATATAGCGTAATAATACATATCTTAATGATTAACTGATCAGTCTATAATTACCCTATTCACATACAAAGGAAATTACGTGGTAATATGTGCAAGTAATGTTTCACTGCTTAGCCCCTATGAAACATAGCGTGATGTTTTATATACCAACTTACACCTTGACTTCTACACAACACATCAGTGAAAGTCCTATCAAAATCCATCCACGGGTTTTCAAAAGATACCTGGACGAACAGAACGACAGACAGACAGACAGACAGACAGACAGACAGACAATAATTCCAAAAAAAATTGTTTTGGCCTCTATGTCGATAGTATAGTAGAAATTTTTACATAGAAATTTTGGAAAAATATTCAATGTACAGAAAAAGTGCTCTTTGAGTTTTATTATAGTATAGATGTTTCTAGTGTTATTTCATGTGAAAATTAAAGACAATTATATAATAAATGTGAACAAGCATTTTACATTATACTTAATACAATAGAAAAAGGACTACTTATAAAATATAACCTCCGTTCGCTATTCAGCTGTTTGTTTGACACTTCGATGTTAATCAAAAGTACAAAGTTGCTAAATAGGGAATTGTACAGCCACCAACACAAGCTATCACTTTTGTTTTGTTTTTTGGAACTAATCCCACCTCTCATTCCCACTACTGTGACTCCTATCAGCCATGATTAATTAATTTAATTAGAAAAGTATATAGGAGAAGTTAAGAGAAAAATATAAACTCCATTTCCTACCTTTGCAAAACGGGAGACAAGTAAAAATCACACAGGTCGATAAAACCTCAAACAGAGAGAGCTTGTAGAAAGAGAGAGCCTCAGAAAGCTATCACTATGTTATCGTCATGTTAAAATCCTTGAGCTTTATTTGATGTACTATGTCATATTAACTCTGGCGAACATTGATCATATCATAACATATAAATCGGTCAAGCATTATCTAAAAGACACAAGACTTGGCCTACCCATAGGCTCGTGATGGTAAGACACCTTACGGAAGAGATAACTTAAATAAGACGATAATATTAAAAACCCGTTTATGTTTCATTTTAAGTACCTAGTTATGGCGTATTCCTTTTTTTTAATAGGTATTTTTTTTCAGATTGTGATGTAAAAAGGGACCTTCAACTAAACGGGCCAGGTTCCAAAAATACCGAGCTTGGTGAGTTTTCAATAGTATTTATGCCTTAAAGTGAATCCCATACCATATGTATCTCAATCAATATCCAGAAAGGCAGCATAAATGACTTTTTTTGTTGTCGGGGAGGAAACATTCAAAAGTCTCCGTAGCGGTGCTAACACCATTATTGTTAAATACCTACTGACTGGAAAGATAGGATATTTAGTTCCCTTGAGAGTTCTGGCGCTTTAAGCGCTCGCCCTCTTGCCCGGTGAAGCTGTTATAGCCATCTGCGGCCAACAGTAGATAGTACTTATCAATAAGAAAGAACTTTTAGCCTGGTCATTTCATTGCATGTTATTTTTCGTTTACACCAGGTTACGAAAAGGATGATTGTTATATTATTACCATTATTTACAGGCGTCGTACCTTCATTGAAGACACCAGCGAAGCTCGATCCTGAAAAAGGCTCGAACACAGAAAAGGCTGACTTCGAAAGGGCTATCGAATTAACCGGTAAGGCGTCATGTTTACCTATATAGTAAATTTTATTAGATTATTTGAATTCGATTTTCGAAATAATCCGATTTCATGAACTGGATTAGTGATATTTAGCTTTAATTAACGTTAAAGTTAAATTTAATTGGGCACTTTTTTAATAATTGGACTGTTGTATTTTTTTTTACAATCAAAGTCCCTTCCTCTATTATTTCTTGGTATGTTTATTTTTGTAATTAAATTAAGGTTTTTTTATTTAAAAAACCCTCGTAGTATATTAAATAATTAAACGTTAATTAATTTTACATATACTATTTTGGTGGTCATTGATAAATTGATGTCATAAATAAAACCTGATGATAGAACTTTAGATGGAATGCTTTTACAATGTTTTAAGCATTTCCGTAGACTAGACCGTGAAGAAGATCCAGCGGAAATATTATCTTTATATATATATATATATATATAATTCTACTGTACGTGTGTATGTCACTGAACTCCTCCTAAACGGCTGGACCGATGTTGATGAAATTTTTTGTGTGTGTTCAAGGGGATTCGAGAATGGTTTAGATTCAATAAAAACGCGGACGGAATTGCGCGGGTCAGCTAGTTATTAATAATAATAAAAAACAGGAGACCAGAAATGAGACTCTCTATGCACATTACGTCGCGTACCATCAGGGCATCCAGTACGAGTTTCCTAGATAGCAAAAGGGAGAGAAAACTGTAGGTACTCATACGAGGGGGTCTCGGGCAGGGGTACCTACGAAGTTACTTACTTTTTAAATGAAAATTAATTTAGTTAGGAAGTAAGGTTCTCGAGTGTCGACCACGAACCGGAAGACGCAGCGTAGGTAGGCCTCCCACTAGGTGGACAGACGACATTGTGCGCGTCGCAGGTAACCGGTGGATGCAAATCGCCAACTGTCGTTCATTGTGGCGTTCCAAGGGGGAGGCCTATGTTCAGCAGTGGACGTCTTCCGGCTGGTGATGATGATGATGAGGAATTTAGTTTTGTTGTAATGTAGTTTTGGATATCTCAAATGGCATACTACAAAAGTGCTTAAAAATTACCAGAAGTTTTTTTTTGCCTACTCTCTGTACATACCACGAATTGATGCATTGGTGGCATACAAAATAATGCACTTCCTTGAAACTTCAGTCAATTGAATGCTGATATACGGATTTGCTTTCTGATTATTCGGACAGCTTCTTAAGTTTACCACTGTAAAATAGACCAATATACATATGTAGAGCTTATTTGACACCGATATTTATAAATCAATGTCATTGTCAATCACTTCCTATATATCACGTAACAATACATATAATTATTTACGGTTCGTTCAGTAAAAGCGTTTATCCTTGCTTACAATGATAATGCAGTCACAATTAGATGATTTGTTGGATACTTACGTAATCTGTTTCTATTATTATATACGTGTCTTCAGTCCGGACTAAGCGATTTGCTTCCTCGTTTATAAAAAGGACAGCTAAGGACTGGAATAGTTTGCCATCGTCTGTTTTCCCGCCCGATTATAATGTAGATGTCTTCAAGACTAGACTGAATAGGCTATTAAAAAGCTAGCGTGCTGTACTATCCTCGACTGCGTCACCGCTTTCCATCAGGTGGGACTGTGGTCAAGCACTAGTTTATATTGGATAAAATGGTGACATGATATGGCCTGCTAACCAGACTTGGACCGACGACTTTGTTAAAGTTTCGGGCTACTGCTGGCTGCAACAGGCTAGTTGTTGTTCATTGCGCGTTCTAAGGGGTAATGGACGTCATCCGTATGATAGTAATGAACCTGATTCATAAAATTATTTATCACCAACCTTAATCCTTACTTTTGTTCTCGTGGGAACTTTCAATAGGTCCTAGGGACCCTGTATATAGAGGGTCAACCGGAGATTCTTACCCATTAAAACTCCCATAACATTCTTATAAAATACACTATTTAACAATTTTAATAAAATAAAATAAGACCGGAATTATAAGTATTTAATGTTATGCACTTCAGACACTATAATTTTATGAACGCCAAATCCTATGTAGCACTATACATGTAATTACAAAAAAAGACAGTTTAACAGGATATACAAAAAGAAGATATATTATATATTACAAATATAGTATAGAGAATCTGTAACTCACCGTGCTCATGGGGACGGGGGTCGCAACCCCGCCGCCGTACTTTATTAGTGTTATTCTTCAATAAGTTTTTTATTAGTCCTTATTTCCATCATTAACACTCACTCCACATAATAATTTTTTGCTAAATTATCTTTGTTTACGTAAACAATAGACCATAACGATTTCTATATAACCGTTTACCATTGTCACTCCCCCAAAGATAAATACTGTCATCCATAGCAGTAAAACAAGAAACTAATCGTTAAACCTTCAGAACAAAACGTTCGTAAAACATGAAATACCGCAAATTGATAATTTATGTTCCGAAATCAATGATTTGGAATTAGCTTTTATATTGTGACGCAAACGACGCATATTACATGACCCACAATTACATAATAAACACAACGTGAAATACGAATATGTTTGTAAACAAAACTTGGAACTGTATAGAGTGGCTCGATGCGAAGTTTTATGAATGGATAACGCTCACGTTGCATCGTCGGAATGATGGTTATTTCCGCGACGTAAACAAGTGTATATTTCTTCCAGGAACATCGTACGACTGTCACCCGATTGAAACAGGACTCCTCACACGAGTTTCCTTACGTTTCTATTATAACATTTTTGTTTTGTTCCGTGTTCAATGCTACATAACACCGTCCATATAAGGAAGTTATCTTTATTATAGGTAAGCTTTATCGGTAAATGTAACCATCCTTATAAATCATGTGTGCGGAAATAATAAAATATCGGAAGAACATAAAGGAATTCTTAAAATATTCTTTAATTGAAACTTACATTAGCATAAACACGTGTTTTATCGAAATGCGACCTAAAATGATAATTTCATTAATTACAAGTCTTGTTTTGATTATCATAATAGAGTAATTTTATTAATACCACAGAATTAATACTCTGCCGTCCGTAAAGATTGCTATATCAACGGAAATCGTGTCTTGGAGTCTGCCAGTAAAGTCAGAGTCCTGATTCTCTATAAACATTTTCTGATTCCACGCACCTTGTCTACGTAATCATTTTTAGATCGTTATATCGAAGTTTTTATGTTATGGAATTGTAAATTACGTGTAAAAGTACTGGTTTAATAGAACAAGGATTAAATATTACTCTGTTTGCCTAACAGTGGCGGTATTTACGTTGTTATAGCAAGACAGCTTTTTACCGTTAAATAAACTTCCTAGTTTTCCAACATAACATTTTGCGTTTGAGTATGAAAACCCCCACTCATAATACTCAACGGCTTATTAATAAATACAAAGTTGTTTTTGTAGCTATATGCCGATATCGATCGGCTATGGTTCTAAAACCGTAGAGAATCGGATAGGTTTCTATAACACATACATTACATTAACATAATTTGAAATCAATTATGTAGCTTGTAAATTCAAATCGAGTCATAAATTCGTTTATATTCGCAACAAATTATGGGGACCGATTGTGTGTGATGCCGTTCGCATAAATAACGGCATAACTTTATAGAATTATAGTAGAGTTTGGGTAGTGTCATTATGAGAACTTCCTTCCTGCCTCTCAGGTGGGTTCTGCAGGTAACCTTCAATGCCTTGTCTTTGAGCCCGCCGCCGGGGGGAGCATAGTCCTCCGGGAACCTGTCACAGTGCTCACGGGGAATGGGGTCTCAACCTGGCGCAGCCATACTCCTCGTAGCCGCCGTACTTTATCGGCGTCTAGTCGTAAATGTCAAGTGTACTATATACCAACTAGATTTCACGACCTACCATGATAGACCACCATAATATTAAAAGGGCATTGGTTTTAGAAGGGATAACGTTTAAATAAGTATTAAAATTTACGAATGTTGTATACTTACTGATTATAACTTTTGCATTGCATAAAGCTGAGATAGGGGCCATTTTTGGCATCACATAGCAGGTAGATTATTATTCTGTTGAATGTGTTAAACTCTTTTTCTTTTCTTTTCTTTTCACTTATGTCGTTTTATTGTGTAGTATTTTGTGTGTTACGTCCTAAGAAATGGCAGATGTTACTATACACCTTGTTTGTGTTTGTCAAAATAAAAATCTATCTTCTTCTTCAAATCTCTCTTTGTTAATTAGAACTGTTTAATCTTTGTTATTGCAAAACTATGAGTTAAGCTCGCGAATGGGCATGCGCTTAGTATATTACAGTGTAGGTATGGAGTTGGTGGTGTACAATAAAGTATAATAATATGTAGGTGGTAGAGTAAGCCCCTTGAGTGAGACCGTCTAGAGGCCTTACCATGAACTCTAGCAGGGCAGTTTAACACGAAAAGTGATCTATCTTACAAATTTGTACCATGAGCGCACTAATTGGCGTGACAATAATATTATCACGTGACCACTCACCTGTTTGGGTGACGTAATAGCTGGGTGGCCTGCCAATTAGTGCGCACATGGCAAGTACACGGGTCACTTTTCATGTTAAACTGCCCTGCTAGGCCTATAAGATGCCATGGTAAGCCCCCAGGTACCTCTGCTACCGCACTGTTAGATATTCTGCTGCAGAAAACAGTGCGTAAATACTATTTCCTGTCCGGTACAGTACCAGTGGCGGTCCGAGAGGGAGGGTCGTAGGGGTCATGACCCCCCCCAAAATCCCAAAATAGTACACGTCAAATTGACAAACCTAACTTCCTGCTTTAAAAACGTCTAAACGATTATGTCAAAAATAGGTGTAATTACAGTATAATAATAATTAAAAACTTAGTTGAGAGAAACCACGTCAGAAGGGAGACTGAAAGGTTTAACTCATCTAAATACTCTCCAGAATTATTTCTTCTAAATAGACCTCTTTTCGAAAGTTGGACAGACCATCTCTACTCTAGTATGTCTGTGGGCCGACCTAACTGGATAGTCTGGTCAAGTATATAGTGTATAATCTATGGTCTAGTGGTATAAGCTTTTTCGTAGTCCACCAACGCTAGGCATATTTGTCAATTATACTCTTCGGCGAGGATTGCCTTTTCGATAGCCAACTTGTTCGGGAGGCTGCAAGTAATCAAACTCTGGAAAACAGCTTATACGCGTGGCTTAGGCGTTAGGAGTGAGATAGGCCTAAAATTCTTCAATAAGGTGCTATAGCCTTTTTTGAAAAAAAGCTCCACCCCACTTCTAGGCCCATGTTTCTGGGGTAGTAACATTGAGTTAGAAGGAATTAAATAACTTACTTATATTAAATAACTACGGGACTAAAAGTAGGGGGACAGTCTGATGATATCTCTGATGATCTGGGATATCCTCGGTGTAGCTTCGGATTCGTTCAGCTCTGGGGTCCTGAGCTAAAGTGGCGATGGGTTTTTATGTCGAGGTGCAAAACCTCTCAAGCTCTCTCAATAACTCTGGTTTCGATGAGATGACACTACCGTTATGATCTGAAGATCATAACCCAACCTAAAGGTTGGTCACTTGGCTTCGCTCAATAGACGAATTCTTCGCAAATACTATAGATCCTTGGTTTTGCTCAATTGCGTTCTCAATACATGCTGAATTATTGAAAGACTAGTAGTCTCGCAGTAATTTCGAGATTTGTCTATTGACTTCAGCATATTCCGGTTTATAAACTAAAGATCTCAGTCCAGTTTTCCATTAATTTAATATTTTTATCGGAGAGCTTCTGAGGCTTTTTACCACGTGGGGTCTTTGATGCCACTACGTGGACAGTTTCCACCAACTCCATAATTTTAACCCCCACTTCATAACTCTTCCGCAAGTTGCATTCAGCTAGGCACTGGAAGCGAATGTGAAGTTTATGTGAAGTTCAAGTTCGAGTACTGGATCCCGGAGCGTGGACTTCACCAGACGAGACCTCTCAAGCTTTACATTGATATTCAATATGCCTCTAACTAATTGAATAGAAGTATGCCTTTTAGTCGTCATAATAAGATTGATCTCATTCTTGGCTGTCCACTTCCTAGATTGTCGTCTCAAGAAGAGAAAAAGTTAGTCTCATAGAGTCCCTCCTTCTCCCTGAAGTCGACCAGCCGCTGGCTCCTTTGGTTTCTCTGCCTCTACCCATACGACCTCACTCTCAACTCGTCGCCATTCTATGTGTGTGCTGATATGTCCTCATACGAGTATGACGTTACTACTTCATTGCCAGGGTGATTGAAAATATATAGATAAACACTGGAGCTGCTGCTCCAGTGTGTGTTTCAGGCTCCACAAACGACATTTTTTTTAATCCGATTATTTCGAATCTCCAAGTCTAGTCATGTTCAGATATTGAGTTTGAAAAATATCTATCTATACTTACTAATATAATAGAAAGTATAAATTGGTTTCAAAATTGATTTTAAAATCTGGATTAATGATACTTAACTTTAATGAATGTTCGTAAGTTACTCATAAGGTGGGAATCAAACCCACGACCAATTGGGTAGCGGCCAGGGTATCTACCAACGATCCATTCAATATGACCCCCCCCAAAATCGTTGGCTGCGACCGCGCCTGTACAGTACTGTATTTAGAATAATTCAATTCAATTCGTATTCATATATTTTCGTTATTTTATGCTTTTTAGATAATTTACTATGAAGCCGGTTTTTTTTAATAGTTTATTTAACACTTTTTAGTGACTTTTATTTTAGCAAAATAGGTATCAGCACTATCACGCAACTCGAACGTCTACGTTACATAAAAAGTTTATATCTTCTCAATTACTGGACCGATTTTGATGAAACTTGTACTCTACCCTAAGTTGAAAAATACTCTAACTATTGCAAAAATAATTTTTGAAATCGGACCTGTAGTTTCTGATAAATCCGCGGACAATCCTACATACATACATATATACATACATACATACACTCATAAAATGTGGTAAAATTGTTTAGAAGCCCACTTATACTAACTTAAATTAATATTACGCATTTTTATTAATATTACATACTTACATACGCGTCGAATAGAGAACCATCTTTTTGAAGCCGGTTAAAAAATACTGAGCTCAAAGAACTTCAAAAACTTGGTGACGAGCGTTAGTGCAATTTTATAAGCAGGCGTGTAGCATAGACACAAAAAAAGTTAATTATTTTTCGTTCCACTTATTTGTAACCACGTAACAATAGGTGTTTTTTGTATATTTGCACAGGATATGGAAGGTTCCACTACCTGCTGCTCGCAGTATGCGGCCTTGTCAGCACCTCTGAGGAGATGGACGTCATATCGATGTCCTTCATCCTGCCGTCGGCGCAGTGCGACCTAAACCTCACCACACAGACTAAAGTAAGTTTGATTCTGATAATACATAATATGTACCTATTTAACTCTCCACTTTGTCTGTTTTTAGGGCTCCCACACATAACTGCGATGCGATGCGATGCGGCGCCGCATCGCAGGAATTTGTATGGAAATATTCATTTGTTTCTCGCAGATATTTGCGATGCGATGGGAATTCGCAGTTATGTGTGGGACCCTTAATGTATTTTATAGTGTTGTTTGTTTATTTATATTTTTGTAACTAGCAGTGCCTGCGGCTTTGCCCGCTTGTCCAGTCTATTTAAACCCCAGTCCAGCCTTGGTTTGATCCACCTCGATTCATGTCGATATAACTCGATCCCACTCGATCATGCTCGATCGAGGTGGTTGACCTCGTTCTATGTCATTCCACCTCGACCCACTTCAACTCGATCCACTTTGTCAGCCCCGAAGGCTTTAGTGGGTAAGAATCCCAAATACCCTAAAAGAAGATAGTAGTCGTTATGCCAAGTCATACACCAAGTCATAGCTTGAGTAACTCCGCTGACATCAGCTTGGTCTGCTACTGTAAAGTAAGATGATCCATGCGTCGCGTGGGATGGGCGGGTAAAAAGTCAGTCCTGCACCTGACCTCTCCCCCGGTCATGTCGGCCTTGTCCCATCGGATTGTGAGAGGTATAAAGGAAGAGAGAGTGCGCTTGTGTCTACGCAATCACTTGTGCACTACAATATCTCCCGCGTAGATGGTTGATCTTGTGAAAGTTTGGCCGCTGTGGTTACGACCACCGAGCCAGGAGGACATTATGTTTTTTATGTATATGTTTTACGACTTATCTGAATAGTAAACTGCACTAGCTTACGTCATAACAGAGCCATGACTGTGTTTACAACAAAAAGGTAAAACAAATGCGTGATCCAACAAGCGACATGACACAGAGCTCGGGAATCTCGCTGTTAACACAAAGCCTCTCTAAGGTTGCTTATCCCCCTTTGAGCAGTGATTTTAAGTCAAAACTAAGCTACAAAACTATGTGACCATTTCCACTAAGGCTATGTGCGAGTGGGTAAGATGTGCTATAAAGATGTGTCTGCGAGGTAGTTGCACGACTCGCGCTTAATACGTAGTACATCGCCTACTATGCTCTACATATGACGATACCACTCGTGCTATCCTAGCTCCTATCCTTAGCACACATCCGAAGCTCTTATCCTTACCATGCATTACTTAATATTAAAAAAAAACTAGTTTCATTAAACCGTTTTTCAATAGAGCTAAGAAAAACTATGAAAATCGAACACTTCTATTGGTGTGTCCATCCGAAGCTTAGCAATCTCATCTCTGGTGGAAAGGCACCGATAAGGTGACGATATTAGAAAAGTAGAGGCTTCCCTAGCCGAACCGCCCCAATATTTGAGCGGGCGATCACTTTTACATACCTTTCTCAAAATTTATTCTTAAGTATCCATAGTTTTGTCCGCCAACCCGCACTTGGCCAGCGTGGTGGACTATGGCCTAAGCCCCCTCATCATGAGGGGAGGCCCGTGCCGTATTATTATTTATTTTTATCCATAGTTTGCATGCATATGTCATCAGCGTCTTTACATAGCATCCATATCGTGAGTCAATTGGACTTTAGAGATATAAAGACAAAAATAATTTAGCGTCAAGATAAAGTTATAAACCCTAAGTAAATACAAGTAAGTTTCAAATTGAATTGGCACATACGAGGGAATCTAGGCTTTATGATCCTAAGCTATATGTTAAGTTGTGTGATGTTTGACTATTTTGATTGTTAGCTTTTCAATTATCACGACATGTCAAACCTCGTGTGTTGGTATAACCATCCATATGTATGTTTGTTTGTAAACTTAATTTTTTTCCGTCTATTCTATAAAATCTCTTATAGTATGTGATAATATGCTATTACACACTATCGCTAATGTTCATTTGTAACAAAACAATGTTTTAAAACGTGAAAATATGACAAGCCCGCTGAGTTTCTTGCCGGATCTTCTCAGTTGAGGCCGCGTTGTGATCCGGTGGTAGCTTTTAAAAAATGACGATTCAAAAGTGCTAGCGTTAAGCCTATTAGAAATAAAGATTTTTGAGTCTGAGTTTACAATAGGGAAATTGTTCATAAGATGATTGCCGAAATAGTATCCTAAAGGGCGTGAAGGCTACCTTATGGATACACTTAATTACATAAGATGTAATTTACACTGTATCGTAATTACTATTTAGCATTCAGTAACGGAAGGCATTGATGAAACCCAGAAATGTCTAGAACTTTTTTTTAGAAAGTTGTGTCCAGTCCACCAATTTTATTCGGAAAGATAAAATGACTGGGCGAATCTGAAGCGGAACGCTAGTACATAATACATTACAATTAGTAGTTTTTTAGACATGCAATGTCGATCAATGGCCATTATCTTAAAGGAAACATAGTATATGCTAAGTTTTCAAAAGTAGAACACGTCCTCAGTTGTCATAAAGTCACAGCTATTAAACATTTAAAATGATAATTTATGAACAAGTTTTAAAAATGGAATATGCCGGGCATTATAGGAGTAGCTCTTCAAGGGTAATCGATTCTGACAACGTAATAATCGAGAAAACGTCCATCGAGAAAATCACTCTGTATGTATCTACATAATTACCTTCAGTTAGTCACAGACACGTGCTGTGTTTTGAAAAACATCCAAAGCCTAACAATTAAAAGGTTATTGTCTGATGCGAGTTCGTTTACTCTGTACCGATAACACGTAAGTTTAAAAAACCAAATGATGGCATTGGTTTATAAAACGAATAGCTGTCTTTGTAGGACATTGGTAGGACACATAGCATTAATAAAGAACAGAATAAATAGTATAACACTACATCTTAAAAAAATATACGAGTAGTAGGCACGAATACCTGTCGCTGTGCATGTTTTTAAGAGATAGTAAAACCATAGAGTTTATACTCGTATATTCAGATTATAGTACCTACGCGTTTGTCTATGGACCCCTGAAACAAAGCTTAGGCAGATTTTCCTCTAAGAGACAGGTGAATTGAACTATTTAATTATATTGATATTTTATGAGTTATATTGATATGCAAGTGATAAGTAGTGATGGGTTTGATCTGTCACAAGCGCAAATGTCGATAAATACAACTGACGGTATGGTACCTATTTTCGTGTACATCATATTTATGTTCTTAATCGTGGTTACATGTTCTTACTCGAAATAAGCATTCTATAGTACTTGTACTGATTCTTATTCATATACACAGCTACAACTCTCTCTCAAGTTGCCCGATTGGGGAAGTGACTCCACTAAACATATTAAATATATGTATGTAGGTACTAGGTATAGGCTATAATTATATAGAGTGGCCCTTTGGGAACATTTTCATAAAAAAAAACTCTCACATCCTACAACTGCAACGTTTATTATATTCTTCAGGAAATGCACAAAATATGTACGTAAGTAAGAAAGTAAAGTAGTCTCATTCATTATTTTATCTTAGTAAGATTTGCAATACAAAAGAAAAAGTATTTACATTTAACCCCAACCTATTTATTGTAATTTATTTGGTCTTTTTATGATACTTGTGTACATATTATTATCTTTTTCTTTTCTTTTATACATGTACTTATATAAATGTAAATACTTACTATAACATTAACATAAATAATCTTAGTATACAAAAAATAGGCATAGGTATTTTATATTAAAATCACCCCTGCATTAATCGTTCATCGTTTTTGCTGTCAGCACTGCAATACCTCTAATCAGATGATCGGCCTATTTTTCGCGGGGGAAACCTATAAAAGGTCCCCGGGAGCTGTGGGACTCGACCGGGGTAATGGAGATTCTTACCCATTAAAACCCCTACGGCTGTCGCATCGGCACATGAGACCCCCTCGGCACATGAGACCCCCTCGGCACATGAGACCCCCTCGGCACATGAGACCTCCTCGGCACATGAGACCCCCTCGGCACATGAGACCCCCTCGGTACATGAGACCTCCTCGGCACATGAGACCCCCTCGGCACATGAGACCCCCTCGGCACATGAGACCCCCTCGGCACATGAGACCCCCTCGGCACATGAGACCCCCTCGGCACATGACAACCCCGGGCTCTCCGGTGGGATCTGCACCAGGAGCCCCTTAGTACCTTGCCTTTGAGCCCGTCGCCGGAAGGCGCATTGTTGCCCCCCGGGAACCAGTCACGGTGCTCACGGGGACGGAGGTCGCAACCCCGCCGCCGTCCTCCTAGAAGTCGCCGCCGTAGTCAAGACGTCCTAGGGCCCACTCCCCAAACGTGCAGCGACTTCAAAGGCAGGTGGTCGGCCTGTATTGTCCTGGCCAGTAAGGATCAATTTCACAAAGTAGTTCCTCCCCGCAAGATTTGAACCCGCGATCTCTGGGTATGCAAAGCAAGCGGTTTCCTGCAGCATCACGGGGACTACCTTTACCTATTAAAAATTTAAAACGTAGTTCATAAAGATTGAAAACGTCGTAATATTTTTAGGCATTCAAGGTTCTACCTTCCTTGTAATACGACGGATCGTCCGATATTATTGACATTGGTCGTTAGAACATTCGGAGGCCTCTACACGTTGGTCACTTTGACACATTTACCGTAATCACGTCATAAAACAGTACCTACTTAAGATTTTACTGACTAGTAATAATACATTAATAAATCCATTCCATTCTATTGTGCAGAGAATTTATATTGGCATTTAAATGCACCGCGTTGAAAAAATCTGTTACCTACGCTTTGTTTATAATCTCGATAATGTATATCACTTTTCTTGCATAACTCTTCACATACGTCGCATATCAGATTGCCTTCAAAGAGTTAGATAATATAATAATGTCCTCCTGGCCGATACGACAGCGGATTTCACAAGATCAGCCATCTACGCGGGAGATATTATAGTGCACAAGTGCTTGCGTAGACACAAGTGCACTCTCTCTTCCATAATACCTCTCCCCCGTCATGTAGATAATATACTTACCTAAAAACAAGATATAAACCTACTTAAATGTCTGCCTAAAAATTGGCTTCTGGACATTAGGTACCTATATCAACGGGGCGTTCTGGTTTTTGATTGTTATCTTTTAAACATAAATTATCTTGTGTAAATAACAGAAACATAAACTTACAAGTTGAATTTCAAAAGGCTTTGTTAAAATTTTAAAATTATTACAATAATTTACTAATTAATTTACTAGGTGGTACCGTCGGGAAGGAACCGTCCAGGTAGGTGGTACCACCGCAGTGTCAGATATTCTGCCGCAAACAGCAGTGTGTACGCATTGCTGTGTTCCGGCGTGAAGGGCACTGTAGCTGGTGAAATTACCAGACACAAAGACTTATATCTAATGTCTTAAGGGTCGGCAACGCGCTAGTGATTTTTCTGGTGTTGCTAGCGTCTATAGGCTGCGGTGTCTACTTACCACCTTGGTAGTATAAAAAAAAATCTAAATGAGTTCATTAAAATTAAGAACTAGACACTTAGCGACCTGCTGAGGCATTTTGGTCGTACATACTTATTAAATGCTCCAAATTAATTATTTTGCGACACATCGTAAAATCGGTAGAATCTGAAAAAAATCGGACGTAACTGCGTTTAAACATAGTGTGTGTGTGTGTGTAACGGAACTGACTCAAACGTTGCTCAACTACATAGATTCAATAATCTTGATGTATGTAATTGATATTATCAATTCCTACTCTTAGCTACCAGTCTCGTTATAAACATGATAAGAATGATGAATTATACTCGTAGTTTAAAAAAAGTTGCAAGAACGTAACGTAAAAGTAATATTATGAACAAAAAACAATATTTAGAAATACTTAGTACTTATAATTGAGTTCTTTCTGCCATGCTTACTATTATTGTCGCGTCGGTTCAAATTATTACAGAGTATATTACATTTACTGCAACAATTTTTTTTTGGGGGGTTTTACTCCCATCGCCTCTCTGGTAGCAAATTATCTTGGCCTTCTTTTAAAAAAACAATCTATATGGCTATCAAATGAAAGGTCTTGATGATACGAGTTGAAAGTTTATACTTGTGCATTTTATTTTTATGCTTTCATAATTTATACCTACATGTTTGTGTGTTGCAGGGATGGCTGAACAGTATAATCTTCATCGGCATGATGGTGGGCGCGTACGCGTGGGGCTCGGTGGCCGACTCGCTGGGCCGCAAGCGCGTGCTGATCGCCATTTCCGTGATCAACGGGCTCGCCATCGTCGCCTCGTCCTTCAGTCAGAACTACGAACTATTTATGCTCTTCCGCTTCATCAATGGCGCTGCGTAAGTATAATATCATGGGACAATCCAGGGCCAGATTAAGCCATCGCGAGGCCCGTAGCAATCATATAGCGAGACCTGCTCCTCCTCCACAAGACTTTGATTAGGTATTAAAGTTTATAGGTGTAAGACTTTTGCAAATCCATTGGGTACACGTTCGTGCGTGGCCCCCCAAAGGCGCGGGGGGCCCCGTAGCATTTGCTGACTCCTGCTGTATGGCTAATCCGGCACTGGGACAATCCACACTAATCCACACACGGTCATATGATTCCTAACCAGGCAGAGCCTGTACTATGGTAACCAGACAACTGATGCAAGACTTGTATACTTTTTTGTGCTAAATACATAAATTAAAGGAAGGATTATTATTAAAGGAACGTTTTGTTTTTCTCGGCAATGATTCCCACTGTTTGAGGTCATCAGAAAATCTCACTCTTATGTTCCCTTCTCATCAGAGGCGTATTTAAGAATTTGGCGCCCCGGGCCATTAGGATTTGCCGCCCCATACATTAGTTTGGGAAAAGAAACTAGAATTTAAAATAGTACAGATTTACATATTTTTTTCGATAGTCCAAACACGCCAGATAAATCGGGTATACTTTGAGTTTTATGGCATTCACCCTCTGCTTCGGGCCGTGCCAGAATAACCATATAGCAGGCTACGAGCCCCTTGAGCGCCTTGGGGGCCCCCCAAGGGCCCCCGTACAGATAGCAAAGAAAAAAAACAAGTACATGGTAATACTATCCACCAATCTATTTGAAATACGTTGTAGTCTCTATCAGTCAAATAAAATTATAATTATTTCTTTTCTAGTTATTCTAAAAGTGACCATTGGTCTTATCATATTATGATTTTGCAAGTTGATAACATCATCATCATCACCAGCCGGAAGACCACTGCTGAACATAGGCCTTCCTCTTGGAACGCTGGCATCCACCGGTTACCTGCGACGCGCACAATGTCGTTTATCCACCTAGTGGGAGGCCTACCAACGCTGCGTCTTCCAGTTCGTGGTCGCCACTCGAGAACCTTTCTTCCTCAACGGTTATCGGTTCTTCGAGCGATGTGGCCAGCCCATTGCCATTTCAACTTGCAGATTCTGAGAGCTATGTCGGTGACCTTGGTTCATCGGCGAATCGTCGATTTTGTCGCGTTGTCAAAGCAATTTGCTTCGTCATTTACAATATGCATAAATAAGGACAGGAATAGCGTGTTTTTCCTGTCAGTTGCCCAGTCAATTATAATTATGTGTGTGTTTTCAAGGCTAGATTAAATAGGGTTTTTATAAGGTAGAGAGCTTAACTATCCTAGATAAAATTGTCGCTTGCCGTCAAGTGGGATAGCGATCAAGCAAGTATTATCTCTTATATCAAGTAAACAAATACAAATTATCAAAGCACAAAAAGCCCGACTGCGAACAAACTAAATGGGTTGAATTACAATATACATACATAAAACGTATACACATGTATATTATATTTCAACTCATCTCATCTCGTTAAGAGCTTTCACATGATACCCATATTGATGCTTTTAAAAGTAAAAAAAATCAAAATGACGGCTTTTAGCCGTAAATTATTTTTTTGGAAAAATATATTGGATATGTTACTCCCACAACTAAGACGAATCCAACGACATATTATTACTCGCAGTCCATCAAGCCCTTTAAGCTGTAGGCCATGCCAAAGAAATGGACATACATACATACATATGTACATACTCTCGAAACACGTGGGGCATTTGGGCAAAAAAGTAATGAAGTGTAGCAAATAAATTGCAATTTTTTGTCTTCTGAGAACGTCTAAATGACTACTCTAACAGCCAAAACTATGCAAGTCAAGGGCCCCGCGTTCATATGTCCTACGGGCCCCGCGCTGGCTTAATCCGGCACTGGCTTCGGGCGCGTCACACGAACTTTTCTGCTTAACATTTAGTCGCATTTTGGAATTAATTCCAAATAAGAACGCAAAAAATATTTTTGAGTTCCAACGAAAAGCAAAATCCCATTAGGTAGATAGTAGGTAAACTAATATTGAAGATTGAAGTCGATTGTCGCTTCATTCATTCTATTGAAAACGCGGTCGGTCACCACATGGTCAACAAATAGTCACCAAAGCCGTGGCCTGCGCTGCCCCACCGTCTCTCGCTGGATATGTACAAAAACTACACGCGCAACAACGTTGAAAGTGAAACATCCCGGATTCCTGACTGGTTCAACTAAATGAGTTTTAGTTTAAGTTAATCATGTAGGTTTTTAACCGACTTCAAAAAATGAGGTTCTGTATTCGACGCGTATGTATGTAATATTAACAGAAATGCGTAATATTCATATATGTTAGTCTATGTGGGCTTCCAAACAAATTTACCAAATTTCACGAGTGTATGTATGTATGTATGTAGGTTTGTCCGCGGATTTCTCAGAAACTACAAGTCCGATTTCAAAAATTCTTTTTGTAATAGTTAGAGTATTTTTCAACTTAGGGTAGAGTACAAGTTTCATCAAAATCGGTTCAGTAGTTTAAGAGATATAAACTTTTTATGTTTTCAGTAAGTTACTGTAATGTAGACGTTCGAGTTGCGTGATAGTGCTGATACGTATCTTGGTAAAATAAGTCACTAAAAAGTGTTAAATAAACTATTTTTAAAAAAATAATAACCGACTTCAAAGTAAATTATCTAAAAAGCATAAAATAACGAAAATATTATTGAAGTTGGTGCAGAATATACACAGCAGGTACGCCAACACCAACTTCAATAATATTTTCGTTATTTTATGCTTTTTAGATAATTTACTTTGAAGTCGGTTATTATTTTTTTAAAAATATTAATCCTTCAATTATATAAAACCAAAAAGAAAGACGCAGATAGCTAAGCGAGGTGCGGCTCACCCCGCCCCTCGAAGCCTGCCGCCCCGGGCCATGGCCCCCTTGGCCCTAGGGTAAATACGCCCCTGCTTCTCATAATAGTTCGTTTTACGATAAGTCATTCACAGTAGAAGCTGTTCGTCTGTGGAATGCCTTACCGGTCACTATTAGACATGCACCATCTCTGCCTATCTTTAAAGATCGTTTGAAAGCATTTTACTTGTCCCTATGAATTTTATATTGATATTAGCCGGCTGCATTTATTTATTTATTATTGTTGGTTATTTATATTTGATTCTATCAAATATAATATTTATGTATTATACTAATATTTATATATATATTATTTTACTGTTACGTATTTTATTGTTTATAGTTATGTATTTTTTTTTTTCTCTTTTATAATTGGTTTGTATAAACAACCCCGCCTTGCAGTTCATAGTTCCTCTCCATCCAAAGGTTGCCTGGTAGAGATCACTTTTAGTGATAAGGCCGCCCATTGTTTCATTCTATTTTACTGGTTTTTTTTTCTTGTATTTTTGTGTTTTTTAATAATGGTGGAACAATAAAGTATTATCTATTTATCTATCTACACCTAGATACAAGGTGGGAATCGAACCCACAACCTATCGGGTAGCGGCCAGTCTAACCACTAGATCACCGGGCCTGTTTATGTTAATAATTACAGAGACAGGCTTGACCACTTAATAAATGGCCACATATTAGTGTAGATAACACTTTATATAGCCCTAAAAAACTAGTTAGGTCATTTGTTTATTTATTTTATTATAAGTACTCCAACGACTAATCCACTAAACACTAACAGAATGAATACACAGATATCTAATAGCAGAGTGCATGTGTCACTTACAGGAACATTCCTGTACATACATCACTAATATAATAATAATACCAGCCCTTATTTATGTCCCACTGCTGGGCACGGGCCTTCCTTCAAGATGAAGGGGCTTAGGCCATAGTCCACCACGCTGGCCAAGTGCGGGTTGGCGGACTTCACACGTCATTCGAAAGCTAGTTAGGCTTTCTCAGACATGCAGGTTTCCTCACGATGTTTTCCTTCACCGAAAGCTAGTAACAATCGCACAAAGACGATTCGCACATGATTAATTATTAAAGAAATCAGAGGTGCGAGCCGGGGTTCGAACCTGCACATCTTGTTTCCAAGGCAAGCGCTCGCGCACTGAGCTGTTGCAGCTATACATCACTTACATTAATTAAAATTACGTTTCTAAAATTCGATCGTAAGAGTAGGTATATATAGTAACAATTAAGATTTATGTGTAAGTGCCTGTTGTTTGTACCTACCTCTTTGATGTGTTTCCCATTAACCCTTGTCTGAGAGACTAGAGACTTTAGAGTCATTATCTGTGTACCTCTAGTACATTAAGTTTAAATAAAGTTAATGTTTTTTTACAGAAATACAACCAACATTAGTAGGCCATTAATCAAAGTCGCGTTGACTAATGATCCGCCACAAAATTTTAACCCAAGTGGCAAAAACGATGAAAATGTTGAGACATCAAAACACAGAACAATACTACAAGCATCAAAACATCCTGAATGCTCAATTTAAATGTCAAACATTTTTTTTTCTCCTTTTTTTTTATTTGCTACTTTTGCAAATATTATTTACAACACACAACTTATTAAAAAGCTACTAAATCATAATAAAAAAAAAATTAAATTAACTTATTAAGTAGGTGTAAAAAATTTGGCCCATATGGTAGGGTACCCAAGATGTTGGCAGCATTTCCTCGCTGAATAGCTAAAGCCACTGCTCTGAGCGAGGAAATGCCCAGCTCTGGGGTCACCAGTGGTGTTGATCGACCTTTTACTTAGAGATCTAAATAAAGAAGGGCAGAAGGGCCCAATGGAACTAGAATAAAAACATATTCGGAGCAAATATCCATAAACTTTACTCTTTCTTTATTTTTGGCTGCCTCTGCCGCCGAACCAGTCCTTATGCTTGTATCCTGGACATGTGACGGTGACAATGTGTCAACACAAGTCGCATCCCACACCAGCACACGACCCATACTCCAGGGGATGAGAGACATCCCATCGGGTCTCTTGCCATCGTCACGCACGATTTCTCCTTTTTTTTACCTTTTTTGTGTTCGCTAGTCTACGTAAAGTTAAGTCTACGAAAGGTTCACAATTTCCTATCGCTACAGGTTAGGCGGATCAGGTCCGGTGATCTGGTCGTACTTCGCGGAGTTCCAGCCAAAAAAGAAGCGTGGAGCCATGTTGAGTTTCATGGCTGCGTTCTGGACCCTCGGCAACTTGTTCGTCGCCGGTTTAGCGTGGGTCATTATTCCTAGCGGTAAGTGCTGACAACTACCTACTTATGATAGACACTTATTGTCATACAAACACCGGTATTCACAAGCGACAATAGGGATGATGACTGGATAAAAAAATATTCTAATTAGTTCGTCAGTTAGATTATCAAAAAATATTGGACATATATTTGTTTATTTAACAATTCAATGAAAATTGGCAAAGATATAGAGCGTCAAAGTTCGGGAGTGGGGGCTTTTGACGTCACTCCTCAGTAAAAATTGTTTACCGGTGTGACGTCACGCGGCATTTCAACGCACTACTATATCTTCGTCATTTTTTGTTTAATCGACAAAAGAAAAAATACGTGTCCAATATTTTTTGTTAATCTAAATGGCGGACATAAAAAAAAAATTGTCATGTAGCCTATTGCACTTACCATTGAATGGGCCCTGTGATTGGTTAAAGTATTGACTTTAGCCAATCACAGAAGGAGATAAGAAGATAATTTATTTCGTAAACTATAACACAAGTATCTGCGATCTAAACACCGTAATTACACTATTATATAACTGTATTTTATATTATTAAGTAGTTGTATTTTTTATGTTTTATTTATGTTCTTTTTGAACTTTTATTTTTTATGGATCTTGTGTCTGACAAATAAAGATATTATTATTATTATTGGGGAATATTTCTTTCTCAGCCGCTTGCCTGGTTTTGCCTGCATCCACGGGCTGAGGCCAAGTGAATGCAGTGTTCATGTATGTGTGGTGCTGTGGTGATTTAATTCTTCAGTTTGCAGAAACTTTCTTACTATTCTGCATGTATTTAATATATAAGCTTTTTGTAGTGTTATGTAAAGTGATTTATTGAGATCTAATAATTGTACGCTGTGGTGCAAATGGTTGGGAATAATGCCAGTAGTGGAAAGAACTATGGGTACGACGTAAACTTTTTGCTGCTTCCAGATTCTTGAGACTTCGTCTTTCAACTCTGCGTATTTATTAATTTTTTCGGTTATTGTCTTTTGAATATTATGAGTATTAGGGACAGCAATATCTATTAGGTAGGTAGTTTTATGTATTTTGTCCTGTAATGTAATATCAGGTCTGTTATAATGAATAGTCCTATCAGTGAGTATAGAACGGTCGTAATACAGTTTATGTGAAGTGTTTTCTAATACAGTTTGAGGTTTGTAGTTATAATATGGTGTATTTGTGTTTTCAATAAGTTTATATTTTAATGCAAGATTTTGGTGAATTATATTAGCTATTTGGTTATGTCTGTGAGTGTAGTCTGTCTGTGTGAGGCTTGTGCATGCTCCGGTGATATGTTGGATAGTCTCTGGTTGTATGTTATTATTATTATTATTATTATTAAACGCTGCCATGTACAGTTTTTGAAAAAGGCCTAGCTCACATGCATGTAGTCCTACTGTAGATATTGTATCTACAGCGCTGATTTTCAGCTTGATCTCATTGACCCACAGATGAAATAATAAATAGGTACGTGTATGTTATCTTATGAATGTAATGTATAGTATATTGAATAGGTAAGTATATTTATTTATACTTATTTGCACAAACAATAGAAACGGGAAACAGATCACACAAAACATAAACAAAAGAAATACAGTGCAGATAGGCAGCCTTATATTCTTCCAGGCAATCTAGAATAGGAGTGTAGGTACATAATTGAAGATATATGTATGTATATGTGATCTTATTAACAGCACTGGATTCAATACTACGCGCTCGCACAGGGAAAAACATTATTTTAATGTACCGACCCTGCATTATCGAAAATAGGTTGTAGCAACCTACTACTACTTATGAGAGTACAAAAATAAAGATGTTCCTGAATCGCGCAAGCGAAGTTTCAAAGTACATTGAGTATATATACAACATCCCAACAACAACCGTTGGGGGCTTCGGCCCTGACTCTACATAAGATATGATCCTCCCCACTCTATATACGGTGATGACGGTGCAAATTTATTTCGACAATTTTGATAAAGCAGGGTTGGACAGTTAGACAAGGCCTTCACTCCCCCGTTCCCGTTCACTCCAACTACAACCTTAATATCTATTTGTTTGACCAGAAATCGGAGTGACAACAGCCAGCTTCGTATACAACTCGTGGCGTATCTTCTTACTGGTGATGTCACTGCCCTCATTCCTGGTCGCAGCGCTTCTATTTCTGCTGCCCGAGTCACCCAAATTCTTAATATCCACCGGTCGCCACGAGAAAGCCTTAGAAGTCTTCAGAGGCATATACCTCATGAACACCGGACGGAGTAAAGAGGAGTACCCGGTGAAGCAGTTATTGGTCGATGAGCCGATGCACACGAAGCCGGAGAAACAGAAGGAGGCGATGGAACCCAAGTCGAAGCTGAGGAAAATGCTCAGCGATATTGTGGAGCACAGCAAGCAGTTGTTTGTACCGCCTATACTAAAGTTCACTACGATCTCTATCACAATCAACTTCACATTCCATATCGGGTGAGTGGTTTGTTATTTACATTTCGATTTCGTCGATTTCAGTATAAAATTTCAGAAATACTTGTTTATTTTGAAAGTAAACTATTTCAATGAAATAAAAATTCGACAAAAGTACATTAGGAGTCTTAAGACTATCGATAACAATAACTAAGTAATTTTAGGGTTTCATCCTTAAAGTTAAAAAAGGAACCCATAAAATGAGACTTCGTCTATCTGTCTGTTACACCTATATGTATATTTCAGGAACCACTGACTCTATCAATTTGAAACTTGGAATAGTTTCTTACTTACCCAACCTCATCGCAAATAAATTAGGTTAGAATTGCATCCCCCTATCTCCTCTCGTTGGGTGTCGTAAAAGGCGACTAAGCGAGAACAGGAAGACTGGCAGCAGCGTCTTTCTTTTGGATTTATCTTCCACCACTGCGATCCCCAAGCCACCTGCCAAGCCTGGGGATTATGGCAACCCCTCCCTTCTAAGGGGGAGGCCTTTGTTCAGCAGTGGACGTATATCGGCTGCTAATGATGATAAAACCTCCCCTCGGGGACCTCGCTCCGTTCGGATCTCTCCAGAGTAAGGGTACCACATAGTAACCTTTTTTACAGCTACTACGGTCTGATGATGTGGTTCCCGGAGATGTTCAACCGTTTCGACGAGTGGTCCCGCACGCACGACAACGCCGAAGCGGACATATGTCAGGTGACGTCGTTCGTCACGCAACAAGGGACCCACAGCGACGCGGCACACTGCGACGCCCACATCAACTCGGACGTGTTCATGGAGTCACTCATCACCGTCGCTGCGGCCATACCGTCTAATATATTCGCTGTACTTGGCATGGACCGTCTCGGCAGGAAGTTCTTCCTTGGTGAGTCTTACCTACCTTACCTTAATCTAGTGTCGGTTCCGATGTCTAAACTTTAATAGGTGATGCCGATTGACATGATTAGAACAGTCTAGCATAATATGCCGAATGGTAAGTCTAGTATAGGTCGATGGTAAGTCTAAGAGTATACGCCGAACGGTAGAAAGTGGACATATGCTAGGTGACGGCGTTCGTGACGCAACACAGGACCTACAACGCGGTACACTGCGACGCCCACATCAACTCGGACGTATTCATGGGGTCGCGCATCACGGTCGCTGCGGCCATACCGTCTAATATATTTGCAGTACTCGGCATGGACCGTCTCGGTAGGAAGTTCTTTCTAATCGATGTTAGTATAGAATGAGTCGAGTGGTAAGTTTTTGTTATACCTGATCCTGATGGTATTTTTTTGGCCTGCAAGGCCATAAGCTAATGCACCTAAGGTAAGGTAAGATGTAAGGTATACCTACTCACTATACCTACTCATTTTTCTCGTAAGGATGAGTGATTAAAGTGGAACAACTTATTCCACTTTGATCACCTCGGAATCAAATCACCTGTGCCCGGTAGACGTAGGTACCAATAGGTACAGCCAATACTAGGTATTATCGAGACCTACTAAACCCATATCATATACCCGTTGAACGACCGTTTGTGTACCTACCTACATAATGTAAGGTAGGCGTCTACCTAGATTTCTTTCAGATTTATGCAATAAATGACCTATCAATATAAACAAACCCATTCATAGTCTTCTCAGTTCTTATCTTACCTAGCATATTTTGACTTGTCTGTACAGTGTTCGCGACATTCTCTGGAGGCCTGTGCTCTGCCGCGATGTACTTCGTATACAATAAGACGAACAACTTGATCGTGAGCGCCATCTTCAGTTCGGTTATATCGTGCGGTAACGCGTCGCTGGACTGCCTCATCACAGAAGTTTTTCCAACCAATTTACGGTAAGAGACCACTCCACTATAGATTTTTAAAGGGGGCTGAGTTGAACTTACAAGGAATAGCAGGCAAAAACAGTCTCCCTCCCCCGGGATGTACTCTAACGAGCGTCTGGCGCTGAAGAGACTGGGGGAGGTCTGAACAAAGAGTCCAGTCTCCTAATCAGGGGCGTAGCTACCGCCGTATCAATGATACGGGGCCCCCGGGCTACAGGGGCCCCGAACATGTGTAAGCAACAATTCGTAAAATCCATGTTCTCACATAATCTCTTAGGCCGTACCATCATTTGGGCCCCCCAACAAAGTTTGATACGGAGCCCATCAAAGGCAAGGTACGCCACTGTTCCTAATAGCGTTGGTGAAGGCCACCGGGTATGTTTTAGTGGAAACAATCGCACATAACCTGGCCTCCACCCCTTCGGAGACCAGGTACCTTTTGAAGGTCTCCTCCTCGAAGGCAAAAAAAAGGCACAGGCGTCACATGAATTCTTGAAAATTCCAAACGACCGGGCTATAATTTGGCGATATTTAAATGCAGCCTTAAGCGAGCGTTCCCGCTGTCACCCAGCTTTATCAACTTTGCGACGAAACACAGAAAATACTCGCCTGCCCAGTGACACGCTGGGTGTCCGGGTAAGAATAGCAACCACCCATCTCCTCCCGTTGGGTGTACTTAGTGTCTTTCTATTAGTAGATTATCTACTATCTATACTGTGATTCTCAAAATGCCTGCCAAGCGTTTATGGCGATTATGGCAACCCCTCCCTTCTACTTAGAAGGCCTCCCGATTGGGAGTCCTCTGTTCTGCAGTGAACGTCTTTCTGCTGATGGTTATGTTGTTATAGTGGTCAGGCACTCTGGCTGCTACCCAATAGAACGTACACAGTTCGATTCCCACACAGTATAAACATTTGTGTGTTTGTCTCATGTATTATTGCCAATTGTCCAGGGGCGCAGCTATCGCCGTATCAATGATACGGGGCCCCGGGCTACAGGGGCCCCGAACATGTGTAAATAACAATTCGTAAAATCCATGTTCTCACGTGATCTCTTAGGCCGTACTATAATTTGGGCCCCCCAACAAATTTTGATACGGGGCCCATCAAAGGCAAACCACGCCACTGCAATTGTCTGATTACCACAAACAAGCTTAGCTTTAGCTTGGGAATAGCTGTGTAAATTGTTCCATCATTTATTTGTGTTTATGTTTCCCGCAGCGCGACGGGCGTGGCGGTATCGATGGTGGCGGCGCGGCTTGGCGGCATAATCGGCAACGTGGTGATCGCGGCGCTTCTAGACACGTACTGCCCGGCGCCCACCTTCTTAATAGCCGTGCTGCTCGCCAGCGGCGGTCTCATGTGCCTCTTCCTGCCAAACACTACGCGCCAGGCGCTCTCCTAGCCCTAGACCAAACTTGTCCCTAGCCCTAGCGAAACTGGGCCCTAGCCCTAGCCTGCAGCTCGCTTCCCACGGTCGTGCATTTTGCGTACAGGCACCGAGCACTTTCTTGAACCTGCGCAACAATTCGTTAAAAGCAATAATAAATTGTTCCTTCAATCATAGTTTCCAACTTCCACGAAAAAAACTAAGGAATAAATAATTTAGTTGAAATAAAGATTATTATATTATTAGAGGTACCTAAATATCGAACCGCGCGCAAATAGCCTCGGTGCAGTGCTCGCATCTATAAAATCACGCACAATGGGAAGCTGATTTAACTCAGAATAATGCTAGCCTTTTCTAACCAATTCAATCAGGACTTTAGTTTTTTTTTAAATAAAGTTATTTTCGTAATACAAAAAAAAAAACAAAGCATTAATCTGAGTTACTGCGCTCTATGTGATATCCATATTTTAAGCATTATCTATCTCATCGAAAGATCCATTGATGTAACTAGTATGTTTTTCACATTTGTACAATAGTTTTCTATACTAATTTAATATATTTTTTTATTTATGAAATAAATGAAGTACTAAAGATATACATAAGTAAATAAACTTGACTGTTGTAGATTGTTATCTTATTGAGCTATATTTGAAAATTTTGATCGCACTGAAACCAAGTTTTGCGTCATTTCTATAATTAAATAAAGTATTATAGAAATAAGAATCATTCATTTCATAGTTGTATAATAATTACAACTGTTTTCATATTACGAATTTATATTTTGCTATTGTTACCATAGTTTGTAGTTTAGTTTGTAGTGATAGTGAAACATCAGAGTTGTGATTTATTAGGAAAGTTTATAACTATAATCCCTGCATTGTATATAAGTGCATTTCTTCAATAACAACTTGTAATATTACAATGCAATATATTTTCCTACGATCGTTTCAATTCCTTAGTTTTATAGATATTATTAAAATGTCACATGGAATAGAAATGAGTAAATCAATGACTTATAAAAATGTGTTTCATTTAGTGTTTAATAAAATTATACGTGTTTTGGAAATAATTACAAGCAGTTGATTAAAATTTATTTAATAAAACTACACAGAGGACTATTACTAAGACTCCATTTTTATAGTCCGATCTAGATTTAACATAGATCACTCAAACAAATCAATAAGTGCTTTAGACATTACCTTTAAAAATTACTTTAACAATATTGTACTTAAGATTATCCCTACATTATTGATATAAGAAATCCTTTTCGACTGACAGTTCGTCGCCCGCGCACTCATTACAAAGCTCGCGACCCGACCCTTAACATTGTGAACGATTTCCGTCTAACTTAATAGCACTTTCCATTTTAATAATATACCGCTTCAGTAAAACAGAACAAACTCGCTAAACGTTATAAAAATAATATATAACTACTTTTTTATATATTACAGATACGATCCAACAAATATCATAATTCAATTTAAATTTACAATCGTAAATTCTTAGCCTAAATATTTTATGCAATAATGCATTACTTAATTGTTTTATAAGAGAGTCCAGGTGGACGCGTCTCGATCGCTCAGCTTCGCATTTTATATAAGAATATATTTACAAACACACCTGTGCGTGCGTTTCTAACGCACACAACGCAAATCGCTTCAGATTATCTCGCAGTTGAGATTTTACAACAAATCATAGGCATCGATACACTGCGAACGAACAATAAAAAAATCCAAGATTAAACAGTATTCTATTGCACATATTAGAAATATCAGGAAATAGTTGCAAATAAATAGCAATTCCATGAACATCATATAATTTTGAACCAGCCATAACTGAAAAGATGTCCACGTTCGTCTAGTTTAACTGTGGCGAGTTAACTCGTTCACCGAGAGCTGAATAGAAGGCTGCAGGGGTATCTCGGCAGACGCCTCCGACGTGTCAGACACTGGGGTGAGAAGCCGCCGCGTCCAATGTCCACCGTCTTCTGTCTCTGATTCCCGGACCTCGACGGACGAAGGAGACCCAATCGTAGACTCCACTGATGAAACTGTCCTCTCCGCCAATTCGTCAGTCAATATCGGCATAGACTTTCCGACAGATTCTTCGTCCGTTAACAGAGGCATCGAAATCGGACCTCCAATCGTAACGTCCACCTGTTCCGAGGTGACAAATGTCAAATCGGTGTTGGGAGACGGCAACAGCGACGCTCCGTAGTTATTATTGCTCAATGGGTCTGTAGTTTTAGGCGCTATTCTGGGATCCGTGACCGTGATGGGTAGTTCTAGAGACGTCGGCACCGTATGAGGGGTTACGCCTATAACCGCGAGCCCGTCTTCTAGATTAGAAGGAACTGCCGGTTCACTGTCCCCTTTGGTTGGAACTTCGACGGGCGTCATGATGGGTTGGTTCAATGTAGTACTGGTTTCCGAAACTCGACAGTGCACAGATACATTGGCGTTCAGATCTCGGAAATCGGGTGCCTCGTCGCGAGGTGGATCCGCATGGAAAACGTCACTATTCGCCAACGCCGCCTCTAGAATATCGCGTCGCTCCGGTTGCGCAGCGAGGACCGGTAACGGTTCGACGGCCATCGGGACCAGCTGATTGTTTTCGAGGACTAGGGGCCGATTGTCGATTGGAGTGAGCGTCCCGTTGTCCTCGACGCAGAGGTAAAACGAGCCCGGGGGTCCGCCGAAATGTTCCCCAGGTACAGCCAATAACTGGCCGTCTGACAGCGGCGCGGGTGGAGGGGCGGCCGGTTCCGGCTGCGGGACTTGAGGAACGATCGACTCTTGACGCACGATTGCTGTCGACGGCAGAAGCTCCTCGAAATTATCGAACTCCGGATATGAACTGGTCGTTGAAACAGACACGGTGTTCGAAACCGAAGGAACGATAGGTGGTGGTGTATTGCTAAGTGGCGTTAACGCCGGCAAAGGCACTGGCGACGCGGGCGCGGGGGCTATGGCGATTTCTTGTTTTAATTTTTTCACTGGTGTAGGCGATTCTGTCACCGTTTTTCGTGCTCTCGGCTTGTGCACTGTAGTGGATGCGGATTCGTTAGGCGAAATTGTGATAGTCTTTTGCATGAGAACCTTGTTCTCTACGGGTGTGGGAGTTTTCTGTACAATCTGACCGGTTCTTTGCAAATGCTCAAACTGAGCCGCCGTGAGCTGCATGACTGCGCCAGATTTCTGTTGTAAAAATATTAAAGTCTCCGGTGAGGATTTCTGAATGGTTTGTACAAGTTTTTTAGGTTCTGATGCTATTATCCGTTTCGGTACAGGCCTAATTTCGGGCATCGGAGCGATATTCTGTGTTGTGCTAGTGACTCGGCCTCCCACTATTAACTGACCTTTGGATGTTATTATAGCACTCTTCTGTTTAGGCACAATTCTTGTCGGAGTTTTAACAGCAGTCACGTTTTGCGTTTTTGCCGGCGTGATCGTAGTGACCATCGATTTTTGCGGCGCTGTGTTTGTTGTTATCCTGTGTGCAATGGTCTTTAGTTGTGAAGCATTTGTCTGTTGCTTCTTTGGAAACAGCATCTTTTCATGTTCCGGTGTGAGGACTATCCTAGACTGCGCACCCTGTGCGTTGGTTATAATCATTACGGTGTTACCGGGAGTACTAGCGTCGCTAGATGAAGGAATCAATTTAGCCGACACGGATTTATTATCAGCAACGTTCACCTGAGGTTCGGGCCCCTTTGCTACGAGGACGTGCGCCTTCCCTGTTTGCGGGTCGATCACTATCTTTTGCGTCCGACCCGGACGAGGTGAACTGGGAGTCGGTAAAATTATGAATTTCTCGGTTTTTCCCGTATTCTGAGGCACTGGCATCAAAGTCGGTGTTTGTTTGACTTCTTTCACAGTCGGTTCCGCTTTAGTCATGATAATTTTCTGTTTCCCCGTTGTCTTATCGATAACCAGCATAGGCTTAGCGCCTCTTAACTTCGAAGATTTAGATATAATGTTAGGAGTAGTCACCTTACCAACCTCATTTACCGGATTCATCAGCAAAGTTTTCACTTCAGGTTTGTTGGGCGTTGCACTAATTGCAATTTTTTCGGTTTCTGGAGGCTTCGCTTTCACAAGTTTAGGCGGTTTAGGTGTATGCGTTATAATATTGCCGTCCGACATAACAATCGGCATTTTTTCGATACTCTCTGGAGTTAAGAGGTCTTCGGAGAGAACGATAGGCATCGAGTTTATGTCGAACATAGCGTCGTCTGATGCAGTTTCGTTTATAATTTTTGATTCTTTAATTGGCGCTACTAGAGAATTATGCGGTTTAATTTTTTGCAGTTTAGATGGTGGTTTGGCTATTTTCCGTATTTTCTGTTGGATTATTATGGTGTTAGCGTCGGATGGCGCCTCTGGCGACGTTTGAATAGTATAGGTTTGAACCGAGTCTGACGCAGAGTTGTTATTGCGCGAGAGAACAATTTTATCTGGTGCGCTTACATCGTTCATGGTATTAATAATGTTCCTATTTGGTCCCGTACGACGAATTATAATTTTCTGTTTAGGAGTGTCAGTTTTCGCCTTGAAAGTTGATTTCGCTACATCGAAATTGAGGATCTTTTCTTTTCCTGAGAACAGTACTTGATTCGTTATTATCGGTTTGTTTGCGCTAACTTTTGGTATACATGGTTCCTCTAAGATCTTTAGTAGCTTGGATGAAGATGTATCCATTTTAATGGTTTTGCTGGTCACCGGTTCACTGTTATTGTCGCTAGACAACATCGCCACTTTTTGTTCCACCGAGTTCATACTATCTAGTCCATTATTTTGCTTCACATTCATTGCACTTAGATCAGAAAGATCTTTACTATTTACAGCATTATTTAAATTGTGATCAATATTAATTTTGTGGTCTATAGATTCTGACATCTGAACTAAGGATTGAGCTGCATATAAATTTTCACATTTCTCTTGTTCAGTTTCAAACCTAACATTGATTTTTTCGTTATTTGAAATTAGAAGTGACTTGCTTTTTGTAGGAGAGTCTTGTTTACTAACTAAATCTGGACACTTCTCATCTACAATCATACTTCTGTTGATAATTTCCTCTTGGACTGTATGCATAACTTCTTTTGGATGCATAACTTCCTCTGGATGTATAACTTCCTCTGGCTGTATAACTTCCTCTGGCTGTATAACTTCCTCTGGATGAATAACTTCTTCGGGATGTATAACTTCCTCTGGATGTATAACCTCCTCTGGCTGTATAACTTCCTCTGGATGTATAACCTCCTCTGGATGTATAACTTCCTCTGGATGTATAACTTCCTCTGGATGTATAACTTCCTCTGGATGTATAACTTCCTCTTGGACTTCTACACTTTCCATAACTATTTGACTAATATGTTCAGGTTCAAGCTCATTTAACGACTTGCTTTGTATGGCGGTCGATGGCAAGTTAATCAACGCCTCCGCTATTTGGAGATCAGACTCTGTTGGGACATTTTCAACAACATTTTCTGTAGCGTTTACAATTATTTCCTCCGTATTATCAATAACACTATCTTCTACCAACATATTTTCGCTTACACTATCTTGTGACTTCGCATCACTTGTAAAATTATTAAATTTAGTTTTAAGCTCATTATTTACTTCTTCACATGGCTTCTTCTCTTGCTCGGGATCTTTTGCAACAATCGCACTATCTTCTGCAGTAATTGTTACATTGTATCCATTAATGTTATTGCATGGTCCAACACTATCTTTATTATCATCTTCGAATAAATCTTCCGGAAGGTCGTCACTAACAACTCTCGTCACTCTATCAGCATCTCTAGACACGCTCAATAAAGCGTCAACTGCTGATGCAGTAGACTCGTTCATATAAGGTTCCATTGTCTGCTCGTATGCTTTTTGAAGACTTGTTTCAGGAAATTTGATAACAGGGACTGGCTTTTCTATTTCAATGTTTAGTTCATGAGGTGTCTCATTTATTAATGTTTCAGCTTTTTTATTGTCCTCTTTAATTATTTTATCTTCTTTATTTTCAGATTTATTTGCTTTGGATTTAATATGATGTATTGCATCAGTATTCACTGGCTTTATTTCCTGAGTAGGGTATAATACATCTAGTAGAGGTTTATCATGGGGTAGTTTATCGTGTAGTGAATGTTCTTGTAACTGTTGATCTTCTATTGATTTTTCATCTATGTCTTTCACAGTTAGTGAACTTTCTGATAGCGGACTTGCTGTATTTGTAGAAATAAAATCCGTAAATTGATTGATATCATGACCATCACCAAACTGTTCAAAATTACGTCTTCCTTTTTCTCGTAACTGTGCAGCTTCGGCTTTCATTTTTTTAAGTTGTATTTTTGGAGCTAGTCGAGCCACTTTCACATGCTCAATAGGAGGAGATTCTCTTGCTTCAGGTGACGAAAACGCCTCGGAGCCATTGAGTTCACTTTCTGATATATCCATTCGCTCCACTGCATTTAACTGCTCAGCTACATACTTTCCAATAGCATCTTGGCTTCTCGAATGTCGACTACGAAAAAATGTTTTAGTCTTAAAAATAGCTTTAGTTGGTGGAGTTTCAGTAGGTATTTCAGTCTTTTCTAGGGCCTTTTCAAGTTTGTCAGGAGATTTTACGATCGAAGGCTCAGGAAAATTTTCCTCGACTTTTAGTGGTTCTGGAGCAGACGGCAACTCAGGCATTGTGGTTTTATTTAAAAGTTCAGCTACTTCTCTAGCAACATCGTCCTCATCTAGGCTTTTTGTATCTTCCTTATGTCTGAGATTTTTAACGCGTGGAATTTTCCTACCACCATCCACTTCCAAAGGCCAGTCTTCATCCTCGCAAAACTCATATTTCGAGTCACTAGAACTCTCAGGCTTTTCGCTTGCTGGAGAACTACTAGATTTCTTGTCAATGAGTGAAGGCGTTTCGCCAGGCATTGGCAGACTTGACAGATCAGCTGATGTTGGTACTGCTGGAGATTCAGCAGCTTCCGGCACCTCTGGGGAACCAGGCATTATTGCAGCAGAAGATTCATCATTAGATTCCTCATCACCATCATCCCAATCAGCCAATAGGCTGCTTTTTATCTCTTCATCTGTTTTAATCTTTTTCATTTCATTAGAAGCCTGTTCATCTGCAGCACGTTTTTTATTAGTCTGTGATTTCTTTGGGTCTTTATCTGATTTTTCTTTTTTAGGTTTTCGTACTTTTGGTGTTTTTGATGAATTTGGTGTCAACTTCGATGATTTTGGTGAAACTTTCTTCTTTACTGGTGATGGTGTGTATGGAGTAAACGAAACACTGTGTGTTTTGTTGTGTAAAATTAGAACGTTTAAACGAGATGTTGTGAAAGAACAAGCATGGCAGGAGTATCCGCCGGAGTTAGACACTGTTGGAGTGGCATGTGTTACTGGTGGCTTTTCTATATTATTATCAGGTGTCTGTTTTTCTTCTTTTTCATTTTGTTTTTGCTCTTCCTCTATGTTGCCAGATCCTTTTTCAGCACTAGTTGATGGTGTTGCTATGGTTTCTGCAGTGGAATTTTCAGGTGTGGCAGCTGGCGTTGTTTTTGGTCCTTGTACCAGAATGTGTACCTTATAGTCTGCTTTTTCTTTGTTCTGAAATTTTTGATAAACATCAATGCTATATTACAGAAAGTATGAGAATTAAAATATATTATTTTTCAGTATAATACCTTTCTTATTGGAGTCATCAGCCTTGGAGAATCTGATGACTTCCCCCTGCCAACTTTCCCTAGAAACACAGGCTAGATTAACTAGGCTAGATACAACAAAATAATCAAATGCAACAATGTATGTCATAAAAAAATTTATGTCATTAAATAATAATGAAGAAAGAAAGCAATTCAATTATTTGAACATTATGAATGAATGCAGCTTCTGACTGAAAGTTTTGAGTTTGATTCCTAAGTCGGCAGTGTCAGGTTTTCTTTTTTATGACATTATGCAACAGTCCCATGTTTAGAATGCGCCTGGTGTTTGTATATTCACTGTCTATGCGCGAACTGTTACTGCTACCACAGGTGAACTGCTAGTATACATATAGTATAATATATAAAGCACTTTTACACTACCTCTCTTGGCAGACATAGGAGTTTTCTTGGAAGAATCACCAAATATGCCTGCATAGCTTTCCTTCTTCTTTTCTTGGAATTCATCTCTTGTCAGGATCTCAATGTCACCACCAACAGCAGTCTCAGCACGGATCACATCCTCAGGAAACTTTTCCATGGGACCATGTTTTGTTCGATACATATCTGATAGCAAAAAATAATATGTTTAGTGACTGCTCTAAATAATCCAAATAATCCAAATATTCATACAATATACATCTCCTACATAAAATATTCACCCTCTATCACACTTCAACAAATGAAAATTAGATGCACATATAAACAGGCAAACTGTGACCATGCATATAGTGATTTCTATTTGTAACTTACATAGTCCTTTGTTGATGAACTCATTTTTTCTACTACAATTATATTTGTAGATCACATTGACATTCTTCACATATTCACTGAAAAATAAAAAAAGATTATTAAATTACAATTTACAAAGTATACTTTACTCTTAAATGATAACATATTAATATTGGTAACCATGGTTCAGTTAGCTTGTTAGACTAATAATAATAATGGCATTCAAGACAAGACAAGACCCAAGACACCTGTCAAACGTGGAGATTATGGCAACCCCTCCCTTCTAAGGGGGAGGCCTTTGTTCAGCAGTGGACATCTTTCAGTTGCTGATGATGAATAATGACAAATTAATTAAGTAACAAAAAAGTTTTTAATTTTGTCTTTGAACTTCTACTTCCATTCAGGAATTGTATCAATATGAAACATATGGAATTAATTTATGTTTAAATTAAAACAGTTATTCATACAAAGTGTAAATAAAACCCATGACCGATCTGTAAGAGAAATATCTTTATTACTAGTACCATTGAGAAAAACCATTTATGATATATTCAACAAATGAGTAATATATGTATTTGTATTGCAACACACGAAATAATACCCTCAGTAATCGGACTGGGCTTTTTTAACACTGTATAGAGCTGTCAGCTTGAACTGCCCTATGCTTGCTAATATTAATGTTAAGCAAAAAGTAAATTTAAACATTATTAATATTGCCTATTACGTTTGGATTGCTGATTTCTAGAACTACCAAAGGAGCACAGAATATTGTTTTTGTGGAAAAGAAAAATACTTTCTTGCAGTCCAATAAGATATTGAATTATTTGATTTAAGACAAGAGAATTTGATGCATTTAGTAACATAATATTACAATATGAAATTATTTATTTTAATGCTACCCAAACTCAAAACTCAAACTCAAAAATAGTTTATTTCAAATAGGCTTAACGCTAGCACTTTTGAAAGGCCATGTTTTTTTTTTTAAAATGCTACCACCGGATCACAACGCAGCCTCAACTGAGAAGATCCGGCAAGAAACTCAGCAGGCTTGTAATTTTTTCACTTTTTTTTAAATAGTGTGTCATTAGATCAGAGTGACAGTGTGTCTTGCCGTTCAAAAGATCAAATAAGACAGAAACCGCACAGATCAAAAGCATGTGGCCACAACTGATAAGATCCAGCAAGATTTCAAGTTACATTTAATAAACATAATTTATTTGTACCAATCATATAATCACATAAACAGTACTATATAAAACATTTATTTATATGTGCAGAGACTAAGTGACATACTCAAAAAAATCTGTTAATGTTAAATTGTCACTAAATGAGCTTAGTGTTTATGAAATTGGATTATTCCAATCTTTATACTTGATAATGAGTAGAGGTATAGATTATCTCATGATGTTAAAGTGCTTTGTGTCTTGCCTGACGAGGCACTGCTTAACAGCAGAAGGTAAATGTTTAACGTGTGCCACTGTGATTTTGGATCGGTCATGCTCGCCATCGAAAAGTCTTTGCTTGTGGCGGCTTCGTGTGGCGGGTCACCCCCTTCCCTCCAATATGGTTGAGGGGGGAGTGATGGCTGCTGCTCGAGTCAACTCGTGCGCGGGTGCTGCTTGGGGGGACTGGTCCGACTACTATCCCTTTGGCATTTTAGTTTGTTGTATTTTCGGCGTATTTTTTATTTTAGGACACACTGTCGCTGGTGCTGATCTAATTGTAAAAAAACTTTGTTTTAAAAAAAAATGTGAAAAAATGACAAGCCCGCTGAGTTTCTCGCCGGATCTTCTCAGTTGAGGCCGCGTTGTGACCCGGTGGTAGCTTTTAAAAAAAAAATGACGGTTCAAAAGTGCTAGCGTTAAGCCTATTTGAAATAAAAATTTTTGAATTTTTTTGAATTTCATTATAGCAGCTGAAAGACATCAACTGCTGGACAAAGGCATCCCCTTTATATGAGAGGGGCTTTTATATGCATCTTAGGGATTGCAGTATAAATGGTAGGTAATCCATTAGCAAGACTTCTTGTTTTCCGTTAGTCCTCTTACAACACCCAATGAGATGAGAGGAGGTGCGATTCTGTCCCGGACAACCCCAAGGGAAATAATAAGCATAAGCAATATACAGCTCTGAGAGTCTAAATAATCATATACAAAATTAATGCTAGTAAACATTTGTGAGTGGAGTAGTATGACAAACAAATGGAAATAGTCTACCATGATTTTAAGACTAGGTGGTAGATTCCTTGTGCAAGGAACCGTCCAAGTAGGTACCACCGCAGTGTCAGATATTCTGCTGCCAAGCAGCAGTGTGTGAGCATAGCTGTGTTCCAGTTTGAAGGGCACTGTAGAAGGTGAATTCATCTAGTCTTAAGTCTCGGCAGATATTGCTTATCCATACCATCTGATGGGCTGCATGTTTGCTCACCACATTGATAGTAGGTATACAAAATAAGACTTGCTGTATTAGTTGCTGGCAGATAGCTATATACTACCCGTGCGCCATAAGTTGAGACTCACGTGGACCGCCCACTACCCCTTCACTTCCCTTCGACCACCATTGTTGCAATGCCATGTTTGTCTGCGACATCCCACGCTCAGGTCTCATCTTATCGCGCACGGGTTATAGTACAAAAAAAAACATCCAAACCAATTTCATACTGAAATATTTTAGTTCGACCTAATGATAAAACAAAAAAGATGTTTATCTGGTAGGAAGCAACTAAGGGAAAACAACAAGACGGGCAGCAGCATATTTCTATTGGATTATCTACCACCTATACTGTAATGCCCTAGACATCAAATATGTCCAAATAATTAATACCAAGCATGGGTATTATGGTAACCCCGCCCGTCTAAGCGGGAGGTCTTTATTCAGCAATGGACGATTTTCAATTGATGAAGCAACACACTGGACAGCTGTATTGCACAGCCGCTAGTCACCCGAGACAAGTTATTAAGTCTCTCAAGCCCAATTTACTTTACTTCTAGAAGACTGCTACTGCTGGTCAGACTCAAACGCAAGCACCTAATAAAATTAAATAAAATTAATTTTATAAGCTAATCTGTGATAATGAGAATATGAGTATAGGAAACAAGCAAGCAGCAGATTTATACTCTTAGTGGTAGTAAGGTAAGGTAAGTTCATTATAATGACAAGCAAAATGTTTAATATACACCATAATCAGACTGCCTAGACCTGGAATGCGCCTTATGTCAGTTTAATTATGTAAATATCATTCAGCTCAATCAGAACAAAGAATGAATATCCTCGTTGTGCTTTGCGCGAGTAAAGGCATTAAAAATATGTTGAACCCGTCATTCCAGGTTATTATCGCGCACTCACTATGTGTCCTCTTGGAAGAATTTGACAACAGCTATAGGTGGTTTCCGAAACGAAGGCAACACATCTGGCGGCAGCTTCTCCGCCGCCACCACCTCGCCGGGCCACCAACATGAGCCCAGCTTCACCCATACCACCTCTCCGTCCAAATAATTAACTTCAGTCTGTTCACACATCACCACTAAAATGTTCAGCCAAAAAGCACGACCATATTTTGTCAAGTAGACACAGAACGCCGAGTGCAACAGTTATTATAACATTCCTTTCAAATCAATTCATTTATCAATACCCTCGGCACCTAATCCATTAGGTGAGTGCTGAATATTATGAAATTAGACTATTTCGACTTATAATTGTCAAAACAGTAGCAAAATATTTCTTGTAAATATCACCGACTGCGTACGAAATTATTTTATTTGCCACTCATAGTGGCAGCACTGATTTTACTAATTATAATAATACGCGTTGATGTTAAAGACCGTAGTATCGACATTAGTTTAAAATTTGTTATTTTATTTATACGTTCGAACAGTATGTGAAAAATGTTAATTTTTATATAAAATACTTAAAAAGAAGTCAAACGAGTTTAGCGGAAATGCACAATATGGACGGCGTCACCAGATACCATAACACAAAATCCAACTAACTAGAGTTACCATAGAAATAAATATACCATAGACAAAGAAAAATGTTGCCCTGCAATTTTGATTGTGAATAGCCCATTCACAATCGTCTACTAGCGACTTAGAGGAGCGACCACTAATAGCGACGTCCCGCGCTTTTACTCACGTATACAATTTTAAGAAAATTGATGACAACAGAGAGACAGAGATACATACGCATTTATAAATGTGCATATAGCATTCTTTCGAAAGCTTCCTATATTGTTTAAAGGAAAGTTTGTGAGAGATTGTGTTTGCTCCTTCTTTATACTTTAATAGCTGAACTATTTCCTATTGACAATGAGGTTTTGATGTCGATAAAAAAAACAATTCAAAGGTTTTACACCCCTGTTTTCGATTGTATATGCAATTATGCTAATGTATTCATTGTTTTATATAAGCTTATAGTGTTAATGTACCAGTGGCGTTACTGTCTTAAAGGTAGGGCATAAAAGTAAGTCAGAAAAATACAGTTTGTTTGTCCGACAGTAAAGTATGTTAGCACCTTACCTTACTTATTTCAGCATTCATAAAAATGTATGTATGTATTGTAAATATATACTTCAGCTTCTTAGTGACGACAGTAATAGAGCACGTTTTATCTGGTAACATCTTAATATTATTTAAACCACATGAACACGAAGTAAATTATTTGTTGTGAAGGATCGAATAAGAAATGTTATCACCAGAGAATCAAACTTGCCGACGTAGGTCAACGAATTACCAGAGTGGAGTGGCTGGTCATATTGGCTGTAGAACCGATGATATGGATAGATATCACAGACAGAAATCAAAATCTTTATCACAGACACTGGAATATTGTAGGGATTCCACCCATCCTCGTCTTTAATCCGTATCTATTTTTGTCATAACAAAGAATTATTTTGATAATCTGAAAGAATACATTTGAATTATTATTATTATCATATCAATTTACATAAAGAATATAGAGACGGCAAAATATTTTTAGACCGAATAAATATAAACTCCTTGAAACTAAAACAAAAAGACGTAGAATTTATATTTGTTCTATTAAAACTATTTGCTTTATTATCGATATCGATACTCATGACGTCAGGACTTTTTCAAGCCCTATTGTAAACAAATCGTTTTACATTTTACACAAAATATCCCGCTATTCTTCTTATAGAAGTAATAAATTATGATCAGTTTGAAGAAAAACATGTATTCTACGATATTATTACGATTTTCAACCAAAGTTTCAACCAAAACCATAAAAATATAGCAAGCAAAAATGCAGTCAGCAATAGTAATCAATTACCTGTGAAATGTTTACTTATTCGTTTTATTACGATTTGTAACATCACATGCACTTATTGCACAAGCCACCCTAATGGAACAATGATATTTCATATTATAAATTTGAGATCATGCTAAATTAATAAAATTTACTTTGACAGCAAACAGACCGCGAGGCAGCGTAGCAGTGGCTAACGTCAAAGTGATGCGGAATAAAAAAAAAGATTTTTTTCTCTGCCTCTGTTGCACTCGTGCAGTTTGTATTTGATTTGAACTTCTCCCTCCCACGCTATGTTTATCTTTTTGAACGTTGTGAAAAAAATCTTAAATCTATGGTTCGGGGAATCGACGCGATACTAGCTCCAATCTAATTACTCTGAGACTGTAACCGAAGAAAAGCACCACCCGCCATCGGGATCGGATAGTACCGACCGGGCTCAGGGGAGCAAACTGCAGGCATAATAACTTGTGTTTTTTCACACTATTTATGCCTGTGCTTGACTGCAATACCCTGATGAAACACGGCGTTGCCATCGAGTATGACATCACACACTAGCTAATAAAAGGCATTTTGCAGTAGGTATGTAACACGGATTTATATTTTACTTCGTAAAAACTGGATAGATCACATAAATATATTAATATCACTAATTTAAACTTTATACTACATTCTTAAGGTTTGTTTTTCGTTGACTCAAGTCAAAGTAGAAAAACGAGCCAAGTGAGATAGCTCAAAAGTAGATGTGTGTCCTTGTCTGCCACCTTGTCAAGTAAGTTGCCAACGCAAAATATGATTCTTTTTAGTAGTGTTAGGTAGAAAGTTGATTACATTTACTTGAAAGTTTTTCATGTAATAAAACATCGAAATATAATATATCTAGAACGATGAAATGTAATATCATAAATTAGCACACGAACAACATGCAATACTTTTATTAACAATAATATTAGTCACAATTTATCATTATGAAGGTAGCAGCACTGAGCTGTTGTGTGATTGTCGACAAGTTGTCGACATTGTCGTAGTAAGTAACCGGTGTCGCGGTTTACTGTTAGAGTAGGGTGACCATTGTTATGTATGGCGTCGCATCGGTCGTCTTGGGTGATGATTTCCATACAAACGTTGGTTAACTAAATCTGAATTGTGGAATGAAATACAGATATACGGAAGAAAACGATAGCTAGGTATTACCACAAATTCAAATAATTTATTGTCTTAATTGTGGTAAGTACAGCAGATCTTATATGTAATGACTGCGGACTTCCATTAAATTCCATCCAATTATAAAATACAAATAATAATTATTAGTATTGTGGCGTCGTGATTTTCACTTGCACCATACCCATAACTTGTACCATACACCAAACTCATTCGTCTTGCGCACGCATGTATCACTTCATTCTTCTTCATTCATTATGCGCGCGCAGTCCATCCATTCATTCATACATTCATTCATTCCTTCGTTCGCGGGACGTCAACGTCAGGAGAGGAACACGGAGATTGGATGGGAATTATTGTTATTCTGGCGTAATTGATTACTGTGTATACAAATAAATGAATATGACCATGAATCTGATATGCTGTATTTATATTTCATAGGGGTAAACCCCATAGCGGGCAAACACCTATATAGTGGTGACCCCGACAAAAAAAGAAAAGACAACCGTGAAAAAAATTTTGTTTTAGAGAGTTCGAGACTTGGATAACGTTTGGTCCAAGTTATAAGCGGTGAGCGTTTTTTACAAATTTACAAATTATGATGGACGATGAATTTAGTGATGCAGAAGGCAAAGATGATAAGCCCTGTGTTTCTCGGGAAGTGCATAGAGTCGGCATGCCTATACGTTGCCCGACATTCTGTCCCGACGAGCCTGCATTATGGTTTGCACAGTTAGAAGGCCAATTTATACTGTCTAGAATAACTAGCGACAATAGCAAATTTTACTACGTAACTACGCAGCTCGATACTAAATATGCGTTGCATGTAAAGGATATCATTACAAAACCACCAGACAGTAATAAATACGAAAAATTAAAGACAGAACTTATACGTCGACTATCCGCATCACAGGAGAGGCAGATTAAACAACTTTTAACACAGGAGGAGCTTGGCGATCGAAGACCATCGCAATTCTTGCGTCACTTACAAAATCTAGCCGGTCCATCGGGTGCTTCGGACTTCATTAAAAGCATTTGGACAAATCGTTTACCTCAGAACATTCAAACTGTTATTGCTTCACAGATTGCTGATTTAGAGGTAGAAAAGCTTGCTGAAATTGCCGACAGGGTGTACGAGTTAGCTCCATCATGTCCTCAAGTGGCTACTGCATCTGCCTTCACTAACGACGCTTCGCTTGACATGAGTAAGCAGTTAAGTGACCTCACTAGGCAAGTAGCCTTACTTACTTCGCGGTTGAATAATAGCAATGAACAACGGTCACGCTCACGTTCACGCTCACGCTCACGCTCTCGTCAGAACAAAAGAAGCTACTACAGGTCTAGACCTAAACAGCCACCACCGAACCATCCGCACTGCTTCTACCATTACACCTACGGTAGTAAAGCGAACAAGTGTAAGCAGCCCTGTTCCTTTAGCTCGGAAAACAAACAGGGCGGTCGCATGTAGCGGCCCACGACTGCCCTTCTTCAACAGGCCGTCTATTTATAACGGATCGGACTTCGAAAATGCAGTTCCTTGTGGACACTGGCTCTGACTTGTGTGTTTTCCCCCGATCAGCAGTTAGGACGCCCTGCTTTCAGTCAAAATATGATTTAACAGCTGCTAATAACACTGTGATTCATACGTACGGACCAATTCAGCTGCAACTCAACTTAGGTCTCCGAAGAAACTTTGTTTGGAATTTTACCATTGCGGACGTATCTCGACCTATAATAGGAGTTGATTTCCTTAGTTTTTATAACTTGTTGGTAGACTGCAGAAACCAACGCTTGATCGATAACCATACGTCACTCACAGTGTCAGCGATGTATTGTCAATCCGCTGAAGACATCGCGTCTGTAAAGGCAGTGGTAGGAGAGACAGAGTACCATCAAATACTTCGACAGTATCCTGAAATTACACGTCCTCCAGGTAGACATTCACCTAGCAAGCACAGTACACTACACCATATCCGAACAACACCAGGTCCTCCAGTTTACTGTAAACCTCGACGCCTCGATCCAGCTCGTATGCAAATTGCAAAAAAGGAGTTTGAGGACATGCTAGCTAGTGGTGTAGCCAGGCGCTCAGAAAGTGCATGGTCTTCTGCATTGCATCTGGTTAGGAAAAAGGACGATGGATGGAGACCCTGTGGAGATTACAGAGCACTGAATGCAAGAACGATACCCGACAGGTATCCTATCCGTCACATTCATGACTTTTCTTACCAGCTGTCAGGATGTTCAGTCTTCTCAACGATCGATTTAGTTAAAGCTTACAACCAAATTGCTGTCAATCCAGAGGATATACCGAAAACAGCCATCACAACACCGTTTGGACTCTTTGAATTCCCGTACATGACCTTTGGTTTGCGGAATGCTGCTCAGACATTCCAAAGGTTCATGGATGAAGTCTTACTTGGCCTTGATTTCTGCTATGGATATATCGATGACATTCTAGTGTTTTCAGCGACCCCAGAGGAGCATAAATGTCACCTGCACCAGTTGTTCGAACGTTTGAGAGACTACGGTGTTGTAATTAACACCTCAAAATGCAACATTGGTCAGTCTGAAGTCGTTTTCCTTGGTTACTGTGTGTCAGCAGAAGGAACGAAGCCTCTGGAGTCGAAGATCCAAGCTATCCAGGAATATCCAATCCCTAGGACTGTTAAAGAGCTAAGGCGTTTCTTAGGAATGGTAAATTTTTATCGCCGTTTCGTTCCAAAGGCTGCAGAATTGCAAGCCCCTTTGCATGCTGTTCTTTCGGGTCCAAAAGTTAAAGGATCGCATCCAGTCGATATGACTCCTCAGCTAATGCAAGCTTTCGAAGATTGTAGATCGTCACTTGCAAAGGCTACTCTTCTTGCCCATCCAGATGCAACGGCTGAATTAGCAATTGTCACTGACGCATCGAACACAGCCTTAGGTGCTGTACTCCAACAGTTCAAAGACAATATTTGGCAACCTTTAGCTTTTTACTCACACAAATTATCTAGTGCACAAAGAAAATATAGCCCCTATGATCGAGAGTTATTGGCTGTATACGAAGCTATAAGGTATTTCCGTCACATGGTCGAAGCTAGAACATTCGCCGTGTTTACAGATCATAAACCACTCACCTTTGCTTTTAAATCAAGTCGTGAAAACTGTACGCCGCGTCAGTTTAGATACCTTGACTTCATTGGACAATTTACGACAGACTTAAGGTACCTACCTGGTAGAGAGAACGTTGTAGCTGACGCGTTATCACGGGTGGAGGAAATATCAGTTGCTATCGATTATAACGAACTTGCAAAACTTCAGGATAACGATCCAGAACTGCAAGAGTTACTTCGCCACGGTTCCGCATTGAAGCTAAAGAAGATGACTACGGTAAATTGTAACTTACCTGTATACTGTGATGTTTCCGTGCAGACACCTCGTCCGCATATCACGCCGCAATTGAGAAGGCAAGTCTTCGATTCTCTGCACAACCTACATCACCCTGGAGCTTCAGCTACAGTGCGACTGGTCACGCAACTCTTCGTTTGGCCAGGGATTCGCAAAGACTGTAGAGAGTGGGTTAGGCAATGTCTAAAATGCCAGACTTCAAAAATCTCTCGTCATACTAAAGCTCCACTTTCCACTTTCATGACCCCATCCTTCAGATTTTCTCATATTCACATCGACATCGTAGGGCCGTTAACCCCTTCTTCTGATTACAGGTATTGCCTCACCGTCATCGATCGATTTACTCGTTGGCCTGAGGCGTTCACACTAAAAGACATAACGGCCGAGACGTGTGCAGCAGCTCTAGTATCTGGTTGGATAGCCAGGTTTGGTTGTCCTGCTCGGGTGACTACAGATCGTGGTCGCCAGTTTGAGAGCCATCTCTTCCAAGCTCTCACGTCTTTGGTTGGTGCGCGACACTTCCGCACTACAGCCTATCACCCTGCTGCGAATGGCATCGTAGAACGTCTACACCGTCAACTCAAGGCAGCCATCATGTGCCACGACTCATTGGAATGGACTGAAGCTCTCCCTTTGGTACTCCTTGGTATGCGAAACTCCTGGAAAGAAGATATCCAGACTACGCCTGCCGAACTTGTGTATGGAGAAGCTCTTAGTTTACCTGGTCAGTTTCTGTGTCCGAAAGATGACTTTACCGCAGCTGACATTACATTGTACGCTACTCGGCTGCGCCAGAACATGACTAAGCTGACCCCGAGACCTACTTCGTGGCATACTACTTCGCCATTTTATATTCCTCGAGATCTGAATACTTGCTCACATGTGTTTCTTCGGCAAGATCGCGTCCGGAGCTCACTAGAACCACCTTACGCTGGACCATTCAAGGTAGTGGAAAGGCATCCTAAGTTCTTCACTCTGGATATTCGAGGAAAGCCAAATAACGTCTCCATTGACAGGCTGAAGCCAGCTTATATGATGAAGGAAACTACGAGTTCGGAACCAGTAACAAAAACAGTACCAACGCCTACTACTACTGGTACTACCAGCGATGAGAAGAAGACGAGAAGTGGACGTCGTGTTCGGTTTCCAGATTTTTATCGCCCGTAGTTACGGTCTGGCCAGGGGGACTATGTGGCGTCGTGATTTTCACTTGCACCATACCCATAACTTGTACCATACACCAAACTCATTCGTCTTGCGCACGCATGTATCACTTCATTCTTCTTCATTCATTATGCGCGCGCAGTCCATCCATTCATTCATACATTCATTCATTCCTTCGTTCGCGGGACGTCAACGTCAGGAGAGGAACACGGAGATTGGATGGGAATTATTGTTATTCTGGCGTAATTGATTACTGTGTATACAAATAAATGAATATGACCATGAATCTGATATGCTGTATTTATATTTCATAGGGGTAAACCCCATAGCGGGCAAACTCCTATAGTATTATGTCACCAAAATTACGATTTGAACGCAAAAATCGTCTCATGCGGTGCGCCTCACACTCTTGACGGAGGTCACGCAAGAGCACCGATGTGGCACCACCCGTTGTGACCCGATCTGCCGCCAAAAGGCCTTAGAAGTGAGAAAAAGAATCCTTCCACATAGTAATGCGTGGACACCTAGACAGAGATACACTACTACTTTCGGACCTCTAATTCGGCTCGTGATCTTTAGTAGACTGCGCTGTCCAGTTATAATACAGGTTCGTGGTATGTAACTACACAAATACACATTTGTAGACTCTGAAAATTTGACAACCCTCCCTTTGGCCTAGCCATCGATATACTATCTAAACAAGATTTGCTGTCACGACCCGAAAAGTGGTCACGAAAATAAGAGCTACGGAGACAGCTATCGCTCTATTTCAAATTAGTACGAGCCGACAACAGCTGGCGTAAGACGTGTCAAAATGTCTTATTGCGCGTTGAAAAACTGTCCAAATACTCGTCGCAACACTAAAATTACAGGTGGAATATCTTTTTTTCGGTTAGTAATCTTATTACTACTAGTTTAAATACAAAATATAAGTAAGATATCACTAAAATCCGAAATAACAATTATTTATTTGAGATTTTCTCCGCTAGTAGTTCGCCATTTGCCAAGCCACAGGCTGACAAAATTATTTTTGCTGATAGAGAGTGTCACTACCGTCTATGCAAAACTGTCAAACTACACGTCACTACCACAATAAAAAAGTTAGTTCTCATTTACGCCACCAGCATACATAAGTTGGTAAATCAGTACACGAGCGTTACGTAGTTCTCGAACAAAGAATGCATGGAGTTTCATTGTTATAAAATTGTGCAATTTTTTTCACAACTGCGTAAAATAGAAAAAGTGGTGATGAGATGTGTGTAAGTTTGTATTATTATACTATTAGAAACCCTAAATAAGATTATTTAAAAAAAGAGAATCTGTCTAGAAACCATTGTCACTGGACCACCTTAGTAAAATAAAAACTGAACATACCACTGAAGAATTATTACCACACTCCTGCAGCAGGAATACATTGTAATCACCATGACGCAGCAACTTCACTGAGACTTCCGCACTGTACGAGATCTGAGAAACGAATGACTGCGGTACCGCTAGAGCAGTGACTTATATACGCATTCGCTGGGCGCGTTCGGCTATCCTACCCACAATTTATTTTATATCGGTTTTGGAGTCTAACAATACCATCATTTGAAAACTCGTTGGTCTAATGGTTAACCATCCTGGCCTCTATCCAATAGGTTGTGGTTCAGATTGCCACTTTTTCTCTGGGTGTCATTTATTTAGATAAGTATGTATTTTAAAAAAAGTATATACGTATTTATATTAGGTGTCTGGTTACCATAGTACAGACTCTGGACAGTTTTGGATTACACGGCAGTGTGTCCTCAAATATTATTATTACTTTACTACAAGAACGTGGTTGCTCCGTGTATTAAATAATTAATAGTTCTTCGACGGGATATCGTTTTGATGAATGTGAAGAAAATTTAAGTGCTATAGAAATCATAAAAAATAAATCTATACAGCACAATTTTGATAAATACCAGATAAATTGCAACGAACTCATTCAAAAATTAGAACAAAACCCAATTCCGGAAATTGTTTTCCAAATAGTAGGTTACATTTCTGGTTTTGTGGTAAGTAGTCTAGTAAAAAAGCTTAGGTGCGAGGACTGCAAAAGAAAATTATGGGCAAAAGAAAAATTATGGTTCCACAAACTAGTGGATTTACGAGATATGAATGGCTTATTTTATTGTGCAAATGATGTATTTGACATTTGCATGAACACTGAACGCGTTATACGCAACTGTGTTCGTTTAAGTGGTGGTAAAAATATACACAAGAAATATGACAAAATATTTATATCTGTTGCAGTTTTAAAATTATATATTAATAAAGATGTTTTTGTCGGAGAAAATGAGCATAACCATAACATTGATTTACTGAGATTAGTTGTAGAAAAATTCATCGATGTAAGACTGCATTATGTTTGTAAAAAAGAAACCGCTCAGACAAAAAATGATTCAAAAAGACAGATTTATAATAAATTAAATTTGTTTAAAGGTAATTAACATTTCTTTTTTCAGACAACTGATACTAATACTTATGTAATTTTTTTTTATAAATCCATACTTAAATAGATAAATAACACCCAGACACTTGGTGGGAATCGAACCCACGACCCATCGGTTAGCAACCAGGGTGTCTAACCACTAGACCAACGGGCCCGTCAATTAAATATAAATATAAAATATAATGTCAAATACATTGTCACTAAACTTGATTAATTATTAATGTTCAGTGTAGATAAATTAGACTTAAAATAAAATAAAAACTTGAAAGCGTTAAATATGCCATGTTTAGTACCGACTTCAATACTATTGTCATTATTTAACGCTTTTTGTAACATTGTACCTAACGAAACCTAATTATTTTAAGTCTATGCATAATAAAGAATTTTGAATTTATATGTATGTCTTATTTCATCCAGTCGTTCTCTTGACCAACATGCGTATCAAATGAAGCGTCTTCGCTTCATTTGATACGCATGTTAATCTGTTGGCGGTCGACGCGTCATAGTGCTTATGCGATCGGAATCATCGGCCGTTGAGAGCTTAATGTTGTAACAAATAAATGCAGATATACTACTAGAAAGAAATAACAATCATTCTGGAGAAGTTGGGTACAAAGTAATGCTTTCTTTTATGGCTAGCATAACATTATACGTAACTTACCATATTTTTATATTACGGTTATTCTGGAAAAAATAAACGTAAGCAACTCCATACCTTTCCTTAGCTTACTGTACGTCTAAGCGTTCAAAAACAATGGAACTCAATGGAAGCACACAACTCTCAGCTCCAAAACTGTGTAAGTGCCGAATTGTCTGCAATTATTATTGAACCTTATTTTATAGTTCGTAAGTTATCTTTTTATATGAACATATTATTGTTTTGCGTGTACGTGTATAGTTGTGTAAGTATATGTAACCGCGACCACATTTTCGATGTCATTTTGTTCGTGACAGCTAATCTAGTTGGTATAGTATATCGATGGGCCTAGCTATAGCCGATAAGTTAGCTGCTCACGGTACGTAATTTTACAGATGCCTAGACGGTGGGATAAACTTTAACTAGGTACGTACGTATTTAAGTAGGTTTACCATGACATGCTTGAGCCTGATTATCCTGAAAATCACGCTTTCGTATATGTCTAAGAACTCAAAAGAACATTACTCGACCAGAGTTTAATGGATTTGACTTACGCCAGAAACACATTAGACTGACGCGTCGTAACTCAACGCGTCAGCAGCATAACGATCGGTTACATACATTGTGTATGGTTAGAGATACACTATTATGGCGTGTCGTGGCGCAGTTCGAGCTATTCGATTGGCTGCTGACGCGTTGAGTCACGACACGTCAGCCTAATGTGCTTTGGTCTTTATTCATATGATGAAAAAACCACACTGTATGTAGTAAAAATATTTAATAAATTTTACATAAGTAAAATGTTAGCGTTTAGTACATATGTACTAAACGCAATTTTACTTTACACAAGCTTATCCTTATTTAAACTGTTTATACATAAATAACGTCACTTATTTATTTTGATCATGTACTAATTAATATTTTTGGACATCAATTAACCTAAATAGTAGGTATCTTAGTTCTTTGTAAATTATACAATTTGAAAAAATATACCTTACGACTTAATAACTTTAATGGTGACGATAAACATAACTACGTATTTCTCATAGCTTTATCATGTAAATTTATTTAGCCGGCATATTGGCGCACGATCTTTGCCCACTGCTGGGGGAAGTTTCGTTGCACGTACGCCAGAGTCCGCTGGATTTGTTTGGTCTCCTGTGGTGAACACTGCGGGCAGGAACCGCGTAGGACCAGTGGCGCCAAAGCTGGAATAGACAAGGTTGTAACTTTTATATTAAAATTATTTTTTCCCCTGTGGGGTGCCGACCGGATTAGAATTGCATCCCCCCATCAACTCTCGTTGGGTGTCGTACGAGGCGACTAAGCGAGAACAAGAAGACGGGCAGCAGCGTCTTTCTTATGTATTTATCTTCCATCTATACTGCGATCCCCAAGACACCTGCCAAGCGTGGGGATTATGGCCACCCCCGCCTTGAAGGGGAGGCCTATGTTCTTCTGCTGACCTGTGGCCTTCGTCCGGCTGGTGATGATGATGACTTTTTTACATAATTTCTACCTATCGGCTGCCCGTATCTTATTTAAAAAACATAATCCTCCTTCTAAAGCTGATGGTTGCGTAAAAAGGGGCATCTAAAGACACGAGATCACCTTGCTTATAATCTGGGTGCAATGTTCCGAATTATAAAAATAACCTATCACTACTGTGAGTGAATCATTATCATCAGCTTCAGAGTAATTAGAATGGAGCTATATAGTATCGCGTCGATTCCCCGAACAAATTTTTCGTGGCACTTTTGCGGGGTGCGGGAGGCGAAGTAAACACACGCAGATACAATTTCACGCATACCCACACTATAATAAACTCGCAACACATTCAAAAAGATACGCACTCAAATAAAGAATGACATGAACATATGAATAAAATTTGGCAGAGGGGTTAGCGCATCATGATCTCTCCAGTGGTATCTCCTCTAAGTCATCAGCGGCAGGAGCAGCCAAAACACGTCCACTGCTGACCAAAGCCCACCTCCTTAGAAGGGAGGGGCCCACCTCCCCTATTCCCTACGCTTGGCAGGCGTCGTCGTGGGAATCTCAGTATAAATGCACAAATAGGTGGTGTAATCCAGTAGAAAGACGGTGCTGTCCGTTTTCTTATTTTCCCTTAGTCGCCTCTTACAGACACCCAACGGGAGGAGATGGGTGCTTTTCTCACCCGAACTCCTCCACGGGTGATTTAAACAATACAATACAATACAAATACTTTATTACAGACACAGTGATCCATAGTAACTCTTTTAACTGATATAACTCTTTTAAGTGTAAACATCGATAAAAAAAACCAGATTAATTTCCTTTTCCAAAATTTAACAAAATTCACTAACTTTTCAATCGCTTGCCGATAGGATCGCAGGGCGCTTCTCCGAGAGCGCACTTAAGTTGTCTCTGGATAAAGCGTTTGTCGTTCAGCGCCTCTTCTAGCGCTGTGTCCGACACAGCAGGCCGTTGTGTCTGCTGCGCCCAGGAGACAGCCACAAGCGCACATAGCACCAGCATATGGGAGAACTGTAACGTTGCAATAATCGAGAGTTAAATGCCGGAAAACTAAACATCAAAACTGACAAATTCGATATTTAATACCAAACAGATGATGTGTTTGACCACTAACAGTTTATAATTCACCAGCCAGGCAGACTGGTGTAGGCAGGCATGACCCTTTGGTGTCGCATTGAGTACGGTAGCGACTACGAGGAGGACGGCGGCGGCGGGGTTGCAAGCCACGTCCCCGTGAACACCGTGACATGTTCCCGGGGGAAAACAAGAGACCTTTCACTACCTTTCTTTTAGTAATTCTAAGCTAATCCCACCTGATGGAAAGAGGCGATGCAGTCGAGGATGGTAAAGCACACTAGCTAATTTCTTTTTGTCGTATGGTTAGTGGCCAGCCTGGTGTCATAGTTTTCAAGCTGCCCTTAGGCCTCTGACGAAGCAACTTTTAACGTGCCCTCCGAAGCACTGAGACGCTCAGTTAAAATGCCGCTAAACGGTCACCCACCTAAGGACTGTCCTTGCCAGACATTGCTTACTCGACTGATCTAAACACTCTAGCCTTGATAACATCCACATTACAATCGACCTACCTAGATAGATCCGTATTAAACCTTCAAAAGGTCCCCGGGAGCCGTGCGATTCCCCAGGGTATGTGAGGTTTGTTACATGAGAGGCATACATTGGCACATGGGAGGTGACCCCAGGGCTCTCCGGTGGAATCTGTACCAGGGGCCCCTCAGTGCCTTTGAGCCCGCCGCCAGTCCAGGGGAACCAGTCACGGTGCTCAAGGGGACGGGGGTCGCAACCCCGCCGCCGTCCTCCTCGAAGTCGCCGCCGTACTTAATGGAGACCCACATTATACCTACTGCAGTGGCGAAGGGTCAATTTTTGTGAGGGGTAAGCCGGTCCGGTACACCCAGGACATTTTCATTAGATTTCTGTACCTAATGTTCTACTTTGCTGATAGCAACATGATATTATATCTTTGAAAAGTTAAAATCTGTAAATCCCGAGCGATTCTAAACTACATTAGGAAAGAAATAGGTAGGCAAGGGAAAAATATCATTTTAATTTAAAAGCCAGTGATTAGGTCCGCTGCACTACCAAGGCTACATATGTATAGGTAGGTAACTAGAAATTAAGAATACGAATATGCTAAATTAAATTACTTCGATAAATCTCATCGATATATGACCTAAAATTACTCATATCAATGAAATGATCTAACGCAATAACATGTAGGTACAATACACACTACACACAATGAACAGCTCTCCCAAAAAAACGCTTCAAGGTCAGGGCTCAGAGGTTCATGAAATGTAACTCTCAAGTCCAGGGCCTCAAGTCTGCTAATTGTCATAAAATTACATTTAATTGCCATTCTAACGACTTGCTGATGACACTACCATTAGGATTGTAACAAATTAGGCATTCTGCTAAATCGGTAGAACCATACCAATGGAGTGTCGCATGAGTCTCAGTTGAATTATTTGGTAGATTAATTTGGGGTTGCCTATTAAATTCTACCATAAGTTGTTTTATTTTCAATAATGATTTTTTTCGTTTTTCATCCACAAAATCTTTGAATTTATTATAAATTGACACTAAAAAACGATAACGTTGACAAAATATATTTATTTTTGATACTAACGTGAGCTGAGTGACAAAAATGTTATAATAAATAATTAAAACGGCTTAAAGGAACAATATCTATGGCACAAAATTAAAAAGAATAAAGTCAAGTCAGCCGGCGATGACAGGCAGTATTAGCCAGGGTTCCCAACTTGGGGTTTATCTCCCTAGATCTAGGGGAAAAAATATCTGTAGGGGTTTGGTAGTTGGTATTCTGAATACTTAAAATATCAGATTTTAAATTATTTTAAAAACCGATATGTTACATTTGAATAATTCGCACTAGTATGGTGGCGATGTTCGATGGGTCAATCTTTATGAATTAAAATATCACTAAAAAGTATAAAATAATTTAAAAATTATTGAAGTTGGTGCTAAATATACACAGTCGGTACGCCAACACCAACTTCGATAAGATTTAAATTACTTTATACTTTTTAGTGTTATTGAAGTCCGTACAATTTTATAAAATATTTTATTATTAAATAATTTTCTTTGAAGTTATGTGTTCACTGTTATGTTAAAAATAAACTTCGGAATAGACTGTAAGTTCAAATTTTGCAGAGATTTAGCAGTTGTAGCATTAACTAACAACAATATTAAAGCAAAATTGAAATCTTATTTTCTTGGCCAATAGATATCCAAGATCACATTATTATTTATTTATTTTTTATACCCACAAATGGTCTTACGTAGTTCCGTTGCTTGTTCTTTTTCTTTTGTTATTTTTCAGTTAACGCTTACAATAATATTATATAGAATCTTAATATAAGTACATAATTATACTCATAATATTCTAAACGTTTTAACGTGCACTACTAAGCTTGGTGTTGATTTTTCTTGGCATAACTGACAAGCCTCAGTGGTTTAAATTAGTGCCAATTCTATGTTTTACCTATGGAAACTGTTTTTATTGTATTTTGATAAAAAAAAAAAAAAAAAAAACTCTAACGAGAATATATATTTAAAAGGGTATTCTGACTTGAGTTCGGGGGAGACTTTTAAAGCAGTTTGCAACCCTGGAATTAGCTGAGTTTACAAATATAATAAATATTGTTTCAATTTGTTTCGCGTAAATTAATAAATTAAAGTATCTTTTCGTGTTTGTTTTGCTCCGCACTGACAAAGTGAACAATGACTGACGCCATCCTCTGAAATGTATGAGGCTACGGCTTGGTTGGAAAGTCTTGGGCTGACGAGTGCCGCAGCCACGCAGCGACCAACTTATTCAACTAATCAACTTAATAGTTACACATATTCAGTGAAGCCAACAGCAAGCGACTGTGCTGCAGGGGCCCATTGTGATCGCATTGTAAAGTTTACTACGAGCTAGAGTAAGTATTCAATGTCGTTCTATGGAATATTGTAGTTTTCTAAAGATTCGATACTGCAGGGTTATTTAATAGGGTCAAGTAAGTGGTTCCTGCGCCAGGTGAAATTAAATAAAAATTGGCTCTTTGCTAAATAGACACCAGGGTGAAGTAGTCACTTTGAGAAGTAGACAAAATGAGTAATAAGTAGACGTCTGGTGCTGGAACATATTAAGGAATATGGGATTGAGATTCACAACTATTAGAACATTAGTATCCTGTATATTTTAGGTGTTGAAGAAAAAGTACAAAGCATCAATACAAAATTGTACAATCCACACATGGTTGTCTGATGACAAATTTGACAGAGCCTGTATTACAGTAACCAGACAACTGATATATACATTTGAAGTACATACTTGTTTCTGAAACAAGGTGGGAATCAAACCCACTACCAATTAGGTATTAGCAAAATGTCTAACCAATGAATGTCAATATTCATAAAAATACAGAAATCTTAAATGACAATGTTTATTATGTTAAATCTTATCAACATAAACACAACTATTAATATGTTTTCCTTAAAACTTTTTTATCTTCCTCTCCACAGTCTATCGAGAGCCTGTTGCAATGCCTAGCTTCGCTGTAACTCTGGGTTGACATGGTTGAAAAGCTGCATGGACTCACAACTTGCCCTGCTGTGACGGGATTGCAATAAAATGCATGCGCTGGGAGAAAACACCTGAAAACATACAATTTTCTTTACAAAAATCCAAAATCTTAAAACTTTCAAGCGGTTTTTATTCTAGTGCAAGTAGCAAATACAGTTTTTACTCGTATTGATAATAAACATGATTGTTTCTATATGTGTGTATGTGATTTTAGTTTAAATTTGTTAACATTTACTTTAAATATTGAATTAGTTAAAAGTTTATATTAAAGAATTTTGATTATTAGTCTACATTTATTTAAAGACCAAACCTGTAACAAGCCGTCGGCTATATCAATGACGTTCGCTTGATGGTAAGCGACCCGCCCGCCTATAGACAGATTCATAGCACTGCCGCTCGTCACCCGAGACATCAGTTATTAAGTCTCTTGTGTCCGGTAATTTCATCAGCTGCAGTGCCCTTCACACAGCAATGCCTACACACTGTTATTTGGAGGCTAAATATCTGACACTGTGGTGGTACCTACCTACTGCACAAGAGACCTACCACATAGGAAAATAATGCAAAGGTTCTATGTAATCAAATGTAGTTCTCTAAGTCAACTTACATGAAAGTACATATTATTTGTCTTGCTTACCTAACAATAGGACTTGTCCAACATTAGACAAGCATATTATTATCATGGTTTGAACCGGGGCTGCTTGCATCTATTAAACGTTAACTTCTGCACCACGTATCTGTAATAGGTTTAGTAAGAACATTATGTAGTTATTATGTCTGGTTACAATTGTAGCGGCTTTGTCTAGTTTGGGACCATGTGTGGATTTTTCCAGGATATTATTATTTTTGAAAGCTTTTAAGCATTTAATCCTGGTAAAGCAACCATTTTATAAAGTACTTGAAATCATTACATTAAGGGAATGGAACTCTTTTCGACTATAATATGCTCCTCGTTGGACGTAGGCTTTGAATATTGTTCACTCAGTGGGAGGACTGCCTGCGCTAAGATTACCGGTTGGTGGTCGCCACTCGAGAACCTTTCTTTCCCATCGGTTATTGTTTTTTTCGAGTAATGAGGCTTGCTGATTGCTACTTAAACTTGCAAATCGTCAGAGCTATAACTGGTAACTCTGTCCGCAAAGAAACTTGGAGCATAGCTCTTTTTATAGCCCGTTGCGTGACAGAGCCTCTCCAGTAAAGACCTTAGACCACTACTCCGTGGTTAAAAATCTTCGTCTTCAGGCACTGCGGAATGTTAGATGAGAAGATATCACGTAGTTAATAAATAAGAAATTTAATTTTTACTAACCTCCATTCCTGTGATATTCCGTCACATCTCCGAGGTCTTGTAATGTAAGGTCCTAACTCACCGATGAGTTTGAGACCAAAGTCTTCAGTAATTCCGCTTCGAAAAGGATCCACATCACCGTCTCTATATGCACGATTAGGGCACGGAATTGACGACGCTAAAGGTGTCGGCGTTTCTAAAATACGCCAACGTAATCTTGACACGGGCGGCCTTATTTGAAACACGTTTTTTTAGATAATATTTAACAATTACAAGTATGTGTAATTATGCAACATGTCCACAAAAGGTGTGTTTGTATAATGGTGGCTCGATTACTAAAACAACATTCTAAGGCCATTGAGAGAAACGTCAAATAATTAGTAGGCTACCATTACTTAAGCCATTGCAATTCCAGTGATACATTTTTTAGGTGCAGACTACGAAATATTGCTATGGCGGTTGAATGAGGGACAGTTAGGGTTGCCAACCCTCCCGGATTTCCCGGGAGACTCCGGTATTAATGGTTAATCTCCCGAACTCCCGGAGTGCAATCATTTCTCCGGTTTTTCTAAATATTATGTATGCAGTCGTCGCTCGCACGTGTCGCTACCGGTGTAAACCTGTTCGTCTCGCCGTCGACGTTGTCGATTCCTTGGAGATCAATTCGGTGGTTTCTCATGCCTCCTCTACACCAGACCCTCTACACACAATACAATAAAGTAAGTAGCACCTCGCCCTCTACAGTGGAGGGCATACAAGAGTCATAGACATACTTTTACTACTTTATCATAGTGTTTCTACAATCGATTAAGTACTTAATCCAACCACGGATTTATATTTACTTCGTAAAAACTGGATAGATCACTTAAATATAATAATATCACTAATTTAAACTTTATTCTACATTCTTAAGGTTTGTTTTTCATTGACACAAGTCGAAGTAGAAAAACGAGCCGAGTGAGATAGCACAAAAGTAGATGTGTGTCCTTGTCTGCCCTCTTGTCAAGTAAGTTGCCAACGCAAAATATGATTCTTTTTAGTAGTGTTAGGTAGATTTCTTAAAAGTTGATTACATTTGCTTATAAGTTTTTCGTGTAATAAAACATCGAAATATAATAAATCTAGGACGATGAAATGTAATATTATAAATTAGCACACGAACAACATGCAATACTTTTATTAACAATAATATTAGTAACAATTTATCATTATGAAGGTAGCGGCACTGAGCTGTTGTGTGATTGTCGACATTGTCGTAGTAAGTAATCTGGTGTCGCGGTGTACTGTTAGAGTAGGGTGACCATTGTTATGTATGGCGTCGCGGTCGTCTCGGATGATGGTTTCCATACAAACGTTGGTTAACTCAACCTGAATTTTGGAATGAAATACAGATATCCGGAAGAAAACGGTAGCTAGGTATTACGACAAATTCAAATAATTTATTGTCTTAATTGTGGTAAGTAGATCTTATATGTAATATTGAAATAAGTAAAATAAGAGTCTAAATTCAAATAAATTGATTGCAACAGATTCTCAAAGTTAATAATTGCTTAATACATAGTAATTTCATGACTTGTGACTAAATTCCATCCAATTATACAATACTTAATAATAATAATTATAATTAGTATTATGTCACCAAAACTACGATTTGAACGCAAAAATCGTCTCATGCGCCTCACAACATTCAGATTGACGGAGGTCACGCAGGGGCACCGACCGATGTGGCACCGCCCGTTGTGACCCGATCCGCCGCCAAAAGACCTTAGAAGTGAGAAAAAGAATCCTTCCACATAGTAATGTACACACAACTGTATACGCTTCATATATAATCTTCGGAAATATGACCATGTATCCGAACATCGTGCTCTTTTAAAATGGTTTCCCATTCGTAAGCGAAGAACTCTAAGAGCACTAACTACCCTATTTTCTTTGCTTCACTCGTCTACTTCGCCTGCCTATCTTACATCTCATTTTCAGTATCTCTGTTCTAGTCATTCTAAATCTCTCCGCTCCTCACATAATCTTCTCCTCAAGTGTCCATCTCATCGTTCTAACTTCATACATTCTTCCTTTTTTGTGCAATCTATTCTTCTCTGGAATGCACTTCCTCAGGAAATCAGGATGGCTAAGAACCGCATAACATTCAAGGCTAAGCTTCGGGAGCATCTCTATCACACATTGGCAGAATGACATCCTTATTCTTCTTCATTTATAATTATTGTATATATTATTAGTATCATAATCACTTTTGTATTAGTTATAGTATATATATATATATATATATATATAGTATTTTTATTCATATTTTTATGTATGTATAATATATCTATGTTCTTCAGTTTTTATTTCACACAATTCGGCACCTACCACAAAATATTTCTGCACTACCCTAAGGTAGACTGTTAGAAAATGCCTAAGGCATTAAGTCCGCCTTGTACTATAAGTGCACAAAGTTAAATAAATAAATAAATAATGCGTGGACACCCTATTAGACAGAGATACACTACTACTTTTGGACCTCTCATTCGGCTCGTGATCTTTAGTAGACTGCGCTGTCCAGTTATAATACAGGTTCGTGAATCCAACACAATGAGGTTGGACTTTTGCGTGAGATGCAACCATAGCTCGTTGAAGAAATTCGAGTGGATTTACGCTGGGTTGACTTTACGAAATCGAGAGACGTGTGTGAGTTGAAAAGTAGAGTTACAAATACTTCGATTTTTCATGAAAAACACCGACAAGTATTAGATGCTGCTCGAATCCAAGGTACATATAAATTTAGAAATTAATAAATGATTGAGATTTTCGTAACAAACATTCTAACACCCCCCCCCCCCCCCCCCTTTATTCGATAAAATTCTCCCGAGTTGGTCCTTTTGAGAGTTGGTAACCCTAGGGACAGTGATAAGTAGGGTTACCAACTCTCAAAGGGACCAACTCGGGAGAATTTTATGAAATCGAATAGAGGGGGGGGGGGGGGGTGTTAGAATGTTTGTTACGAAAATTTACCCATTGTACTCTATTTCCTGTGAATAAATTATTATGATTAGGAATCATTTATTAATTTCTAAATTTATATGTACCTTGGATTCAAAAGTCAAAGTCAAAGGTCAAAATATCTTTATTATGTATAGGCCCCACGGAGGCACTTACACAAAAATCATTTTTACAAACTACCACCGGATCGTAACACGGCCGCTACTGAGAAGATCCGGCAAGAAACTCAGCGGGCTTGTCTTTTTTTGTAATTTTTTTAAAAACAGTTTTACAAATTATACATAAGTCAGCCTTAAACTTCTAAGCTTGCATGAGTTGAGCAGTTCAAGCCCACGCAGCTTTATCCTCCAGGTAATCCGAGATTTTATAATAAGCCTTTTTTGACAAACGGCTTTTTATCAAAGGTTTAAATTTCTTTATTGGAAGATCTCGGATATCCTGTGGCAGTTTGTTATAAAAGCGTATACTTTGGCCCATAAACGATTTGCCTGTTCTGTGGAGACGCGTGGCATGTACAACAAGATCGTGTTTGTTCCGGGTATTAATATTATGTGTATCACTATACTTTTTAAAAGAACTGATATTTTTTTTAACATAAACTAAATTTTCAAATATGTATTGTGACACAACCGTTAGAATATCTATCTCTTTGAATTTCTCTCTAAGTGAATCAATAGGAGCCAGATTGTAAATGGCTCTCACAGCTCTTTTCTGCAGAATAAAAATAGTATTAAGTTCTGCAGAAGATCCCCACAGTAATATGCCATATGACATAACACTGTGAAAATAGCTGAAATAAACAATTCTAGCGGTTTCAACATCAGTTAAACGTCTAATTTTCTTGACTGCATAAGCCGCGGAACTTAGCCTACCCGACAACTTCTTAATTTGTGGGCCCCACTGTAGTTTGGCGTCAATTGTTATACCTAAAAACATAGTCGACGCCTCAAGGTCCAACGCTGCTCCATTTATTTCTACATTGGTTGCCAGCTGTCTCACATTAGGAGTTACAAATTTCATACATTTAGTTTTGGTCTCATTAAGTTTTAAATTGTTAACATTGAACCAATGGACAACCATAGAAAGTACATTGTTCACTTCGTCATAATCATGGAGTTTACGCTTAACTTTAAATAGAAGAGATGTATCATCCGCGAACAATACAATATTAAGTTTGTCCCCCACGAAGTAGGGTAAGTCATTAATATATATTAAAAACAAAAATGGGCCTAATATTGAACCTTGAGGAACGCCCAGGGAGACCACGGAACCTGGAGATCTCTTACCATTTACATCGACCCTCTGAATTCTATTATTCAAATATGAAGTCAGAAGGTCTAGAGCTTTATTCCTTACACCATAGTGGCGTAATTTCCTGACCATCGTGTCGTGATCTACGCAGTCAAAAGCCTTGGATAAATCACAGAATATACCAAGAGCATCCCGTGATTCCTCCCAAGCCTCGTAGATATATTTCAATAATTCGACTCCCGCGTCTGTAGTTGAGCGATTCTTTCTAAAGCCGAACTGTCTATTGTGAAGAAGCTTATTTTTATTAAAATGATCCAGTATTTGACATAGAATAAGCTTTTCAAAAATTTTACTCAAGGCTGGCAACACCGAAATTGGGCTGAAATTTGTAGGCTCAGCGGTGCTCCCAGACTTAAACAAAGCTATAACTTTACTGTGCTTCATGAGGTCAGGAAATACTCCACTCTTGACACAGTTATTAAATATCACTGCCAATTGAGGGGCAATTGCTTCAATTATAGACGCTATTGTTTGTACAGAAAGCCCCCATAAATCAGCTGTCTTTTTCTGATTAAGCTGTTTAAAAGTATTTATGATGTCATTGGCAGTTACAAAACAGAATTGAAAAGATGTGCCACACTCTGGTACATTTTCTTTTAATAGGATTTCAGCGGAAGTGGACGAGGAATTTAGAGTTTTCGTTATATTAATAGGAATATCTGTAAAAAATCCTTCAAACTCTGTCGCTACATCTAAATCCGCCGTTACATCTGTATTATTAACATGTATACAAAAATCAGTATTCCGTACTGATGACTTACCAGTCTCACTATTTATAATATTCCATGTCATCTTATTCGAGCAGCATCTACTAATACGTGTCGGTGTTTTTCACCACAAAATCATAAAAGCTTTTTCATGAAAAATCGAAGTATTTGTAACTCTACTTTTCAACTTTTAACACACGTCTCTCGATTTCGTAAAGTCAACCCAGCGTAAATCCACTCGAATTTCTTCAACGAGCTATGGTTGCATCTCACGCAAAAGTCCAACCTCATTGTGTTGGATTAAGTACTTAATGTGGTATCTGCTCTAAGACTTAATCGATTGTAGAAACACTATGATAAAGTAGTAAAAGTATGTCTATGACTCTTGTATGCCCTCCACTGTAGAGGGCGAGGTGCTACTTACTTTATTGTATTGTGTGTAGAGGGTCTGGTGTAGAGGAGGTATAAGAAACCACCGAATTGACCTCCAAGGAATCGACAACGTCGACGGCGAGACGAACAGGTTTACACCGGTAGCGACACGTGCGAGCGACGACTGCGTACATAATATTTAGAAAAACCGGAGAAATGATTGCACTCCGGGAGTTCGGGAGATTAACCATTAATACCGGAGTCTCCCGGGCAATCCGGGAGGGTTGGCAACCCTAGTGATAAGCCACTGACACGCCACTCGGTTTTATAAAATTAGTAGACTACCAAATCTGTAAAATTGTCGTTTTGACCGGCCAGCGACACTCTATTGAAGCGTTTGTAAATTAGCAGACTTGAGGCCCAAGTATGTATACGTTTCAATTGCATATATATTGCAATTGCAAGAATAAAAGATGCGAAAATGTTGTACGTTTCATTATCGAATATCATTAAACAGTATTTTACGATGTTAGCGTGATTTACATTATGAACAGCGCCATCTATCGGTGAAATTGGACACGCAATCACTATAGAACTTTTATATTATTAAACACAATAAACAAAACTTTAAACAACCATAGAATCTATTAGATTCTAATTATATTATAATATTTAGTAGAATTAAATTGTCATGTACCGTATATGCGATACAAAATAAATATCAACGAAGACGAAAGATTATGGTCGATCGAAATATGCGTACGCAATACTACACTCTATTTCGTTCGTATACATGTCATTTTTCTATCCATTAACATAACCACGCCCCATTAAAACCCGGTGGTCACCGGCTTGCCGTCGTTCGTATACTAAGTGATTGTTTACACGTAATAATTTACTAAAATTTAGTAAAGATTTAGTTACCAACTTAATACGTGTAAACGAAAAATTTTACTTATTCACTTGTGTACTAAATTTTAACTTGGAACTTACTACTAAAGTGTTTGTTTACACGCAATAATTTACTTAAGCTTTAGTAAAGATTTAGTTACCAAATTGCAACTTAATACGTGTAAATCAGGCATAAGCGAGTTATGCGTCAACGCGGGAACGTTTTCGGTACTGATTTTACATGGTACTTGCGCATGCAATTCCTAATCTTGCGAGCGGCTTGCCGCGCCGCCCGCGACATGCGCGCGGTTGAAGTGAATAAAATCTTTTTTTTTAAAAATTGAACCGACTTCAATATCACTGAAAAGTATAAAATAATTTAAATATTATTGAAGTTGGTGTTAGCGTACCTGCTGTGTATATTTGGTACCAACTTCAATAATATTTAAATTATTTTATACTTTTCAGTGATATTGAAGTCGGTTCAATTTTTTTTAAAAAAGATTTTATTTTAAACTTTTTAGTGATATTTTCATATATAAAGATTGAACCATCGAAAACCGTAAAATTATCTAGGTAGGTTATGATCACATTATCGTCTACATAGTTTTACATAATTCATGTTTCTTCAGAAAAAAATATCCGGTCGTAATGAAATTTGCATGGAAACATCATAGTAGTTTACTCTCTCGATTAAAAAAAGAATCATCGAAATCGGTTCATAATTGTCAGAGCAATGTAATGGAGAACATCAGTTTTATGGTTTTTACCAGATAAATTCCTCCACATCGTTCATGGTCCTCCAGGAAGTTCTTATCCGGTTGTAATAAAATTCATACAGATTCAATACAGTGGTTACTTCTTTCGAATAAAAAAAAAATCATTGAAATTGGTAAATATTTGCCAGAGTTATGACCATTTTTGTCCGACCGAGCGAGTCCGAGCGACTAGAACGTCATCTTTAGGCTTTCTTGCAGCTCTCAGTGCGCAGTCACCATTCTTGTTTTTTCAGGAACTACTTAGTACTAAGCAATATTTTTTTTATGGGACCCAATTAACGGATTAAAGAATGGATGGAAGAAAGATTTTTTCAAATCGGTTCATAATTGCCAGAGTTATGCGCGAACATACATAGAAAAAAAATAATATATATATACAGACGAATTGAGAACCTCCTCCTTTTTTGAAGTCGGTTAAAAAAGTGTAAGTTTTTGCTATTAATAAAAATGTATTATAAGGCGATTTTTAGATTAATTTTATTTGATGGTGTATTAGATACCTATGTTTTTAACGTTATGTTAGTAAATAAATGTCTTATTAGATCGTCGTAACAAACGCCTGTTTTCAAAGGGAAGCCGGTAGGAATCGAGTTATATGGAGCCTTCGCCACTGTACCTAGTGAAAATAATGTGATAGATGATTATGAAAAACAAAGGGAATCTTTTTCATAAAAATCCCACAGTCGTTACCACAACAATATCCTCATGGTGTATTGTTTGTATTTATTTGCCAATTACCTACTTAACAATATACAATACAATACAGATGATTATATTTTATTAGCGATACATCACTTTGGTCGGTTACACATTCATTATTTTTCTGCACACGTACGATTTGAGTATAATATGTTTTGCGCCACACTGCTGACCACGGAGTAGACGCTTGTAGACTTCGCTAGGATTATTTTTGTGTACTTGTATAATTCTGGTCATGTATTAGTCATTTTTTTTCTTATTAGACATTTTGGCGCGCTTTTTGGCGCGCTTCGTCACTCGGTAGATAATCGCCGTGGAAAAATGTATGGGGAGGCGTGTTTTTTTAACTAATATGTGTAAAATAATATATCTATTTGCAAATAAAACAAATACTTTTACTAAGAATGTTTTTAATTTATAATTATTATAACTTTTTTTACAAACCTAGATAAAAAGAAAATAAAATAAAAGTTTAAAAAAAATCTCGGAATTAACAGTACCCTATAAGATAAATGCGTACTCATTCATACTTATCCTATTAGCTTAATTCATAACGATTCTAACGATGTATGTATCGTATAGTACTCTAATACAAACAACTTGAGATATCGTCATTTCAATGACGTGCGCCGTTATCGCGCATGACACTTGAGACTAACATAAACATCGGCGCGGAGTAGGTACTTCAAAATGGCTGGGACATTGCAGGGGATATACCTATATAATATAACTTTGTATACCTGCATAGGCTTTTTTGAGGCTCTTCGGAGTCGCTGGACGTTCGGGGTGTGGGCCCTAGGATGTCCACTGAGTATGGCGGCGACTCCGGCCCCGTACCCGTGAACACCGTGCCTGGTTCCCGGGGGATTACAAACCGCTCAAAGGTCTCAAAGGCAAGGCACTCAGTGGTGCAGATCCCACCGGCGAGCCCTGGTGCTCTCATGAGCCAATGCAACAGCCGCGGGGGTGTTGGTGGGTAAGAATCCCAAATACCATGGTTAACCCGCCACAGGCCCCGGGGACGTTTTGAGGGTTCTTTCGCTATTCAATTAATACACCACTTGACGGAAAGCCAGGATCTACAGTTACTTTTGAAGAACCGTTTTGAAGACCGTTTCACCTTCGGCAAATTCCGGGAAAAGCTAAATTGTCTTGGAACTCGCAACACATTTAATTAGAAAGGTAGATATCAACTGGTTGGACTCGTGACTAATAATAAGTATCGATGCTAATTCTATATGTCATCATCAGCCAAACAAAGGCCTCCCCTTAGAAGAACGGGGTTGCCATAATCCCTACGCTTGGCAGGCATCTTGGAGATCTAGGTGATAGGTAATCCATCCAACAGAAAGACGCTGTTGCCCGTCTTCTTGTTTTGCCTTAGTCGCCTCTTACGGACCAATGGGAGGAGATGGGAGGGTGCTATTCTTACCCGGCCACCCCACGGGTAACTATGCTTGTATATCAAGAAAATTTATTATATCCTTGTAAATCAACAAAATACATTATAGGACAGCGCCCCACTGACCTTTATTTTCTATTTGGACCGCGTGCCTACCCTAGAAGCCAGGAAATTGATTTCGCACGGGCGCTACATAGGCTAAAGTTGACTCTGGGAATGATAGACGCTGATGGCTATTACAACTTCACGGGGTAAGAGGAGGCGAGTGCTTATAGCATTCCAGCCTTAAAGGCAGGGGAGCGACGAGCTATCGGGCACCTCAGGGAGACACGGCCTCGGTCGCATAAGAAAGTGGGCTGATTTTACCACCGGAAGAAACTGAGTGGGGTGATACTCATCGTCGTTGAGGTATACGTACGACCCTTCGCGGCAAGACCGGTTTCCGATGCGGTAAGAACCTAAAGCACCTAGTGTAGTATGAAGTGTAACTGTATTGGCAACTGAAGGACCATCGCTTGACCCTTTTGTCCTCGGCACAGACACCTCAAATTCAAAAACTCAAAAATAGTTTATTTCAAATGGGCTCAACGCGCACTTTTGAAGTCATGTCTTTTTAAAAAAAAAAAAAAGCTACCACCGGAACACAACGCAGCCTCAACTGAGAAGATCCGGCAAGAAACTCAGCGGGCTTGTCATTTTATCACTTTTTTTTAAAACAGTGTGTCATGTACAATTAGATCAGAGCACCAGTGTGTCTTGTCGTTCAAAAGATCAAATAAGACAGAAAAAAATAATAAAATACGACGAAAGTACAACAAACTAAAAAGCGAAAGGGATAGTAGTCGGACCAGTCCCCAAGCAGCACCCGCGCACGAGTTGACTCGAGCAGCAGCCATCACTCCTCTCAACCATATTGGAGGGAAGGGGGTGACCCGCCACCTCCCGACACCTCTGACAAAGGTTTTGTCTTGATAATACGCTAATGCGCTCCCATCAGGTAGTCAGATTAATAGACAAGACAGCAATAAAAGTACCTTTGAACGAATCTTTTCTATATTTCTTCTATCCCTTTTTGTTTATGTGTTTACATAGTTGGACGGGCCCGTTGGTCTAGTGGTCAGACAACCGATGACGGCCTACTAACCGATGGGTCGTGGGTTCGATTCCCGCCAAGTGTCTGGGTGTAGTTTATCTATTTAAGTATGTATTTACAAAAAAAAAAAAGTATATAAGTATTAGTATCAGTTGTCCGGTTTCCATAGTACAGGCTCTGCCTAGTTTGGGATCGGATGACCGTGTGTGGATTGTCCCAAGATATTATTATTATTATTATTAGTTTATATCTAATCGATATATATCGATATCTTCTCGTCCAAAATACCGCAGTGCCTGAAGACGAAGGTTTTTAACCTTTGGTACTGAGACGTGGTCTCTAACGGCTGGCCTTTTAGAGAAGTTCAGAGTCCCACTACGAGCCATGGAGAGAGCTATGCTCGGAGTTTCTTTGCGCGATATAATCCGAAATGTGGAGATTCGCCGAAGAACTAAGATCACCGACATAGCTCTCAGAATCCGCAATTTGAAGTGGCAATGGGCAGGCCACATCGCTCAAAGAACCGATGACCGTTGGGGAAGAAAGGTTCTCGAGTGGCGACCACGAACCGGAAGACGCAGCGTAGGCAGGCCTCCCACTAGGTGGACAGACGACATTGTGCGCGTCGCAGGTAACCGGTGGATGCAAATAGCCAATTGTCATTCATTGTGGCATTCTAAGGGGGAGACCTATGTTCAGCAGTGGACGACTTCCGGCTGTTAATGATGATGATGATATCTAATAAAAATAAATCCCTATTTCCCTTGGTCACGCAGCAGGTAACGCCGTAATTTGTGACGACTTTGCCGATTTCAGCCATCTTTTTTAAGTTTTCTACTAAGTACTTTGCAGAAGGATCTTACGTAAAAATAATTAAGACGGCAGAAAATTAGATAATTACGCAGGCGAAGCTGCGCGGGAAAGTTATAAAATAAAATAAGTACATAAAGTGATTTGTAGAGATTTTGGTAAACTATTTACCTACACCCCTTTCATAAAAGTCTGCACGAGATCAAGCCCTACCATCACCTCTATTAGCAGTATTGTTATTACATATGTTACATTCGAAGTTATGTCAACACAAGGTAGAGATGTCAATATACGTAGTTTATAGCTCTGTCACGTTCTCTCGAGAAAGTAAGGTGACAATAATACTGCTATTAGAGATGGTGGTAAGGCCCCCAATCCGACTTTTACCTGCCCATCCTACGCTTTAAATCATCTTATTTACCAGACAAAGTAGCAGGTACCCGCAGCATCATAACTAAGCGGCTCGCAAGAGGTTAAAAAAATGTTAAGTTTTATTAAAAATGACGTTAATTAATTCAGTAATCAGTACTATCTACATATATTCAATTCCAAACAAGCTACTGTCAGGTCATTCAGTTTTTATTTTTAACTAGCTGACCCGCGTAGCTCCGCCCGCGCTTTTATTACATTTTGCTCCCCTTTTCTCCCTCCTCCCTAGATTTATCTCTCTCCATATCTCTCTCTCTTATAAAAAAAATCTAATTATATGCTCTTTCTCTCCTCTCTCTTTCCCCTCCCGCTTCGGTTTCCGTCATACTCCCCCACTTCCTCTCCCTGTTGTCCCCTCTCTGAACCCTCTCCCCCTCTCTCTTCTACGAACTTGCTCCTTCTCACTTCCCCCTTATTCCACCTAACTCCCCCGATCCCTCACCCCATCACCCCCTCCTCGAATCCCCTCTCCCACTTTTTCCTCTCTTGCACCCTCCTCTCGTTCTATATATCCTCGTCAATCATGGTATCAGCGGCATTAAATATACTTTATGACCTATTCTCAGACCTCCCCGATCCCACAAAATTTCATACATATCGGTTCACCCATCTATTTAATGACCTTGCCTTATGTTGCTTAACCTTAACCTAGCGGTATGAAATATACTGTATGACCTATTCTCAGACCTACCCGATATGCACACTTTCATACAAATCGGTTCACCCATCTATTTAATGACCTTACCTAACGTTGCTTAACCTTAACCTACCGGGATAAAAAGTATCCTATGTCCGTTTCCTGGTTCTTAGCTACCTCCCCACCAATTTTCAGCCGAATCAGTTAGGCCGTTCCTGAGTTATAAATAGTGTAACTAACACGACTTTCTTTTATTTAGCTAGATTAAAGTTCTATAGTGATTGTATGTTCAATTTCACCGATAGATGGCGCTGTTCATAATTGTAAATCACGTTAACATCGTAAATTACTGTCTAATGATATTCGATAATGAAAGTTTTAAGTGTTTCGCATATTTTATTGTTGCGACTGTGATACAATACCTATACACTACCTGGACTTGGGGAGTTTCATTAAAATTTCATGAACGACAGATTTTGCAGATTTTAACTTTTCAAAGATATAATATCATATTGCTATCAGCAAAGTACTTAGAACAATACAGAAATCTAATGAAAATTTCCTGGGTGAACCGGACCGGCTTACCCCTTACAAAAATTGACCCTTCGCCACTGCCATATCTTATGCAAACTAAATGTCTGCTCAGTCCCTATTGTATATAGCGTAATAATACATATCTTAATGATTAACTGATCAGTCTATAATTACCCTATTCACTTACAAAGGAAATTACGTGGTAATATGTGCAAGTAATGTTTCACCGCTTAGCCCCTATGAAACACAGCGTGATGTTTTATATACCAATTTATACCTAGACTTCTACACAACACATCAGTGAAAGTCCTATCAAAATCCATCCACGGGTTTTCAAATGATACCTGGACAAACAGAACGACAGACAGACAGACAGACAGACAGACAGACAGACAGACAGACAGACAATAATTCCAAAAAAAATTGTTTTGGCCTCTATGTCGATAGTATAGTATCCCCACATAGAAATTTTGGAAAAATATTCAATGTACAGAAAAAGTGCTCTTTGAGTTTTATTATAGTATAGATTAGTGTGTGATATTTATTCAGTACACAAGAGCACTGACATCATGCGCGTACAGCCCGCTGACCGACTCTACATCCTTACTATGACCGTGATTCTTGTGCAATCGTGATTTAAGCGGATACACACATGCGCATTGTCTGTATACTAACAGCTTTTGGATTAACGTTTTGTCCCAAAATGACGATATACGTGACACAGTATTTATTACATCATTATGACTTTTGTGACGTAACATGGATTAAAGACTAACGACACAATGAAAAAAGAAATAGAAATTTTTGTTTTAAACCTACCACCTGGTAAACATAGATGATAGTGAAGCGCTTCTTTAATACGGTTATTAAAGAAGCGCTTCACTGTATCTGTGACCATGTTAAGTTTACATGGTCACAGATACAGTGAAGCGCTTCTGAATGATACTGATTAGGTGAATTTTATAATTCAAAGTAATTATAAAATTCACCAAACGAGTGACCTCGCGTTTCGTGTTGATTGTACATGTCAGCTGTTAGCGTTCTGTGTTTAGCACCAACTTAAACATGTAATTTTATAGCATCACTAATCAGCGACCATGCTAATGCATCGATGCTACATTTTTGCGACACACGTTCGATCACATTTAGGTGATTGATACGCTTGGGCGTGATAATAAAAACGGAGGTTTTTTTTAGCAAATAAACCTCTGATCGCCAATAAATGGTGTATCGTTGGCAACTGAGGTAATAATTTAAAAAAAAAACGCTAAGCTCGTTTGTTTCTGTTATCGTGATAGTGCGTTTACTTATTTTTAACGGGGGCTATCAAACAAAATAGGTCCACCACCCACTAGATTTTTGTATGACGAATGTATGAAATTGTTTCTCCAATTTATCACGGCAATCTTAGTATACTGAGATCAAGTAAACTGTACAAATAAAAGTAGGTGAAGGGCGGTAGTTTATTTCTCTGCCACCACAGACCAAAAGCAATTTTACATTATTTGTGTGAGAATCATCCGCTATGAGATTATATCTAAAGTACCTATTACGTACATGGCCATCACTTAACAATAATAATATCCTGGAACGATACACACATGGCCATCCGATCCTAAACTAGGCAGAGCCTGCTACGGCAGCCAGACGCAAATGCATTATAATTTTCGCAATATACTTAATACACACCTCGTAGTGGCGTGTCCGGCTAAGAATAGCAAGCACCCTCCCAGATCGAGGGATGGTGTGAACGGGAAGAGATCTTCCTGTTGTGTGTCCGTAAAAGGCGACTAAGGGAAAACAAGAAGACGGGCAGCAGCGTCTTTCTATTGGATTACCTGCCACCTACTGCGATCCCCAAGACACCTGCCAAGCGAGGGATTATGGCAACCCCTCCCTTCTAAGGGGGAGGCTTTTGTTCAGCAGTGGACTCCTTTTGGCTGCTGCTGACTTATATACATACAGATACAAGATATAAATATATGTTCATACATAGCAATACTTGTTCTAGGTGAGAATTGAACCAATGACCTATTCGGTAACAACCAGGATGTTTATCCACTACTCTTACAGGCCCTTCAACTTTAATTAATCTACGCCCTTTGTACGCCAAGCAAAACAACTGATATTCACATACTTCGCTTCCTTCCTCAACCTCAACTTATTATACTTGAGTAAGACAACAAAAACAAGTATATCCGTTGTCTGGTTTCCATAGGCTCTGCCTAGTTCGGGATCAGATGACCGTGTGTGGGACAATCCCACAATATTAATTAACACTAGTATTGTTACTAGACCCCCGACTATGTTAACGTATAGCGCACACTTGCTGCCGGCCCCAATTATCACATCGATCCCTAACTATAAGTTAAAATCATCGATCAAATCATCGATATCCCGCGATAAACCTCCGAAATGAAGCGATAACTAAAACCCTGACAGAATATCATTTGAACAACCAACACTAAGCTGATTATTGAAACGGAAATATGTCATTATAGCTATCGAAAGTAACTATTTTGACTTATAGTAAGGGATCGCTAGGATATTGGGATCGGCAGTTAGAGATCACTCTTATGGCTTACCACAGTAAATCATGACTCAGACAACAAAAGTAGTGTTTTCGTAAGACCTAGACTTAGTGCGTCTGGGAGATCTAAGACTTGCAGTCTCTATGTAAACGACTTTCGATATAATAGGCCAGTAATTCAGAAACACGTTGGGAGTATATAATTATGTAGGTTACATTTTCACTGCTAATAATAGTTATTTCCATATGAAATGTATGTTTAACTATATACGTATTAGGTATACCTACCTAAGAACAAAAACTGTTTTCGAAGTGCAGTATGTAACGGAACTTCAGAATGTCTGTTGTTAGGAATTTAGTTTTTGTGGCAATAAATACTAAGACCCGTTAGTGTTTTGCGAGGACCAATGATGGAGTGATTGGTCCTGAGATTAGATTTTAACTGACCTCATTTAATTGTATAAGTTACCTAACGTCCCGTTCTGTGTATGTATGTGATAAAGCCTATTATGATACTCCTAAAATATTTTATAGGCAATCTTAAAAAATAATAAACCGATTTCCGATGTTTTATTATAGAACAGAAAAAGTTAGTTCAGATCAACAAAAATACATATAACTGTTAATTTCACGGGACATTAGACGCGGGCAACTATACTATAAGTTAGCCCGTTAGATTTCCTTATTAAATCTGTATTAGTAAATGTTGTCTTTTATTTACGCGAATACTAATGAAATCCCGCTAAATCCATGGTCCGCCCGGGACCATGGATGCGGCAAAGCATTCGAAATGTCGGGAAAGTAAAACCCAAAATAAACCGCGATATATTTCGTAAAAGTAGTTTTATTTCAATGTATTAGTAAACTCGAAACTCGCTCTTGAGAAATGGCTAAGAATAATGGCTAAGAAATGGCTAATAAAAATTTATAAATCTATACTTATAATAAAACTGTAACAGGTCCAATTCTGTACATTGAAGATATTTTGAAAATTATATTTGGAGGGCATTCTATAACCGATACTAAGGCCGAAAATGTAATTTTTTTAATTTTTGTCTGTCTGTCTGTATCACGGCTGCGCATCACGCCGAAACTACTGAATGGATTCAAATGAAACTTGGCATGATTTGAGATCTTACTACGAGGTAGGACATAGGATACTTTTTATCCCGTAATCTAGCACGGTTCTTTTGGGAGAGCGGATTAAAGTCAAAATGGGACTTGGTTATACGCTTGGTCCAATTTTATAAATTTTTCTTTATAATATAATAAATATTAGTAAGGGAACACTCATAGAGAGTTATTATCAAGGTTTTGTAATCGATCGGGTTAAGCAACGTTAGGTAAGGTCATTAAATAGATGGGTGACCGTTTAACGCCATTTGAACTAAACGGGTCCGTGCTTCGGAGAGCAAGTAAAAAGTGGGTCCCAGTTTTTAACCGACTATAAAAAAGGAGGTTATGTATACGATGCGAATGTCTGTTATTAAAAATTTGGTTAACGTAAAAATAGCGCAGGCGGAGCTGCGTGGGTCAGCTAGTACCTAATATTATGTTTATTTACATGCGTCCGTCCACATTCGCGCCAAATTAGCGAGCACGTGTTGTGTAAGTTTGGAAATGCTAAAATGTATTTTAATAGCCACATTAGTGGTCCAAGTGGGGCATACCCTAATGCGACTATAACTGTGACACTTTGTTTTGCTATTATATAACCAACTATTACCGTTTAATCTCATGCTAAACTTTAGTTATTCTAACAAGATTAAGCAAAATACTGTGAACATTATACTTCACACTTTATTTATTTCTTGTTAAAAAAAATCGTTTAAAATAAGAATAATAAGGAAAGAAACCTGTTCCAACTAAATTATCACGAGTTCGCTACAGCAGGTAATAAAAACATACCGTCCTTCGAAGGCCTACAAACACGAAAGCTCCAATCGCGTCACCGACAGGAAAACATGCACCTATTATAGAGAAATTCGCAAATTACCTACGATAAACAATACACTCACCTGCATTTTGTGACGTTGACGCCTTCTGAACGAACACTTTTACTTTCCGCGCACTGTTGTAGCGAATAGCGATTGACCCGGATCCCGTGTTATGATTTCTACAGTATTTCACGATGTCTCCTCGGGCTCAGTGAAGCGTTTAAGTGTACCTACGTCTGGACAGAGAATGTTGGAGCGAACTGTGGTGCCGTAACCACTTACTTAGTTAAGTAACTCAACATCCCCACTTTCGAGGAGTGCTGAACGCGCGGTCGGCCGAGTTGCACCGTGACTGTGCGTCAACCCAAAGTTACGTGAACGCTCCATGTAAATAAAACACAATTATTTATTTCTTTTTTATTTTATTTTAGGCACAATGCTCTTAGGCAGGAAGCGGAATGTGTAGAACATAAAAAAAGTATCGGCTTTGTCTCTTCGAAAAAAATATTTGACGCTCTTCTTCGAGTCAATAATTTCTTCAATTTTATAAATCGTCTTAGCCGTTATAAATTTGTTTGATTATATTATATTTGAAAAACATTACATTAGGTAATAATTAGGTCAGTTAACTGATAAGTTTATAATTATAGAGGTACAGAACAAATCAGGCTATACAAACAGGCGCAGTAATGTATCAACCGATTAATTTGTTTAACCTCCTTTCTTTCTTAGTTAGTACCTACATTAATCTTTAAAATTAAATAAATTGCAGTGATTCTAATTGCTGCATTAGTAACTGTAGTATGGTAGAGTCGGTACCTTTTATCAGAATTCTAAAGGCCTTAACTTTTCCATTACACTACATGTTGAGATGATCTTATTTCATCCTTGGACCGCTTAAAAAATCTGACTGATCATAATTTAGAGTCCATTAGACAGTAAAAAGTAAAAAAAACTATACAAGTGAATTTTCTGTGCATTTCACTTGTTCTAGATACGCACAAAATCTGCAATTATCTTGACATGACGCATTAATTCTCAGAAAAATCGTATTATAGTTACGCAGAACAATTATTATATTTATGCGTCAAAAGTGCAATGTTTTCTAGAGCTACATTTTATTATATTACAGTTTTATAATAAAAAAAAATACAATAACATGTTTGATTTCCAAAATTAGTTCAACCATATTGGCGCACGATTTTGGCCCACTCCCAGGGATAGTTTCTCTGTACGAAGGCCAGCGTTCGTCGGATCTGACGGGTCTCTTGCACGGAACATTGTGGACACGCGCCCCTTAGCACTAGGGGAGCGAGAGCTGAAACAAAAGTGTAACCTATTAGGTTTTTGTCTCGAAATTACCAAGAGCAGCCCAATCTTTGGAACTTTGTCCGGTAAATGGCAATAGCGAGGGTCAGACCTCATTCTTCCCGAATAACGTTCTAAATTCGTATTTCAAATTTCTTTGATACGGCTGAACTGAATAGAATTTCATCAAAAATAACGAAGGGACATAGCGATAGAACCCGATTACCCGTGACGTGTCCGTAAAAGGCGACTAACCGATGACAAGAAAACGGTCAGCAGCGTCTTTCTATTGGATTATCTACCACCTATACTGCGTGCGACCCCAAGAGCCCAAGACGCCTGCCAAGCGTGGGGCTCAGAGCAACGCCTCCCTTCTAAGTTAGAGGCCTTTGTTTAGCAGTAGATGTCTTTCGGCTGTGCTGATTCTGATAAAACCGGCTTTTAAATAAACAAAACTGCATTTAATTCTATCCATTCTTTTGGGAGCGACGATGCCAAAGACAGAAAAAGCTAAACGTATATATAGGTCAAACTAATAACACCTCTTATTTTGGGCAGGGAGTTACAAAAGAGCAATAACATTACCTCTGCTAGGTTGAAGATCGAAGCCACTTGCGTGAGTCATAGACATTTGGGGCTCCGTGATTATGATATTACCGGTTATAGAATATATTATATAACCTGACAGAACAGTAGGTATTTTCTGTGGATAACCCTATAATTATGTAATATTTAATGCTTACTAAATAGGTATTAACTCTAAACAGTGAAACAATTGCCGGTGTTACGGAAAGAGTAACCTATATATAGATATATCCACAGAAAATACTGTCACCGTCGATATAGATCGACGGGCCTGCTGGTCTAGTGGTTAGTCACCCTGGCCGCTACCCAACAGGTCAGGGGGTCTAGTAGAGGTTTCAATACGAACTCGACCATACTGCCAGTGTTCTCCGTACATTTCACACCAGCCAGCGGTAACTATTAAAAACTAGTAAAATGTACGGGAGACAACTGACAGTTTGATCGAGCTTGTAAACTATCAGAACCCGTACTAGATCCCCAGAGGTCAGATTCCCACGTGCTCTAGCAAACGTCAGGTGCTGAAGAAACTATGGCGAGGTCCGGAGTGCCCAGAGTCTTTCAATAGCATGATGATGCTTAATGCCATGATGAAGGCCGAGTAAAACACCCACATAACCCGGCCTCCACCCCCCTACGGAGACTGGGCTCCTTTAGGTTTCCTCCCCTACAGAAAAAAAGGGGTTCAATTCTCACCCAGGACAAACATTTCTGTGCATGAACATGTGTACGGGTTATTGTATATCTACTTTGTATGTATTTCCAAAAAAGTATATAAGTATTAGTAGGTATGAGTAGTCTGTTTACCATAGTGAAGGTTTTACCTAGTTTGGGATAAGATAAGCTTGTTTGGAGTGTGCCAAAACATTAATATTATTCTTTTACCTATATTAGTATTCAAATTAGTGACAAGGTACAAAAATGGGCTTGTATTGTTGTACCCACAGACCACTTTATGTTAAGTAGTCTGTGACTGTACCCAAAATATTGTATATATTTTGTATGATTCCACGAAGCAATCGTTCGATCGTTTTGTCGTCGGCGGGCGTTGTAAGGAAAAATAAGTCAACTCTACCTGTGACTTATTGTTTTTTTTTACTGTCCACAGTTCAGCAACTTTATGACCCAAACATAATCCGAATCTAAGCTATTGTATTATTTTTTTATCCGATTTAGACCCGGCGTTTAAGCAATTCGTCAGCGACAGTAATTTTTAGCCACGATTCATGTTAGAACCTTAACCTACTTATTTGTAGAGAGTTTAATTCTGAAATCGTTAGATATTAAAACTAAAAATAACAACAATATACGTTGCTCACAATTGGACGAATACAATACACAAACCCAACGATGTAGGCCGCCTTTGTGCTCTCATACTCAGATATATCGTGGAGAGATAAATTTATACCTAAGTGTCAATTATAATTTAGATCGATTCGTCCACTCATATAAACAAAACGTCCTAAGAAGTTGGTCGGTTTCTAAAGATAACGAATTATTTATACAGGAAGACCTATATTACCTAAATGAAATTGAATCAACCCAAACGATTTATACTTAGACTAACTGCCGCACTTACAAACGCCAATTAGGTTTAATGAACATTAATCCAGTTTTTGAAATCCGTAACATATTAGGTGCTTAATCTTTACTTAATGTAAAACAGAGTCGCTCCCGCTGTTTAGATCTTTTACGCAAGGCCACAGCACACCAAATGCGTAGACGTAAGCGGGACGTGCTTGTGCACGTCAGTGGCGGTCCGAGAGGGGGGTCGTAGGGGTCATGACCCCCCCCAAAATCCATATTCGTACACGGCAAAATTGGGTAGCAATTAACCCTAACCTAGTCTAGGTACAAGACCAACGGGACCGTCAAATGTGACCCCCCCCCAAAATCGTTGGCTGTTGTAATGTCTGGAACTTTATGTAAAATGGCACGCAAGCGTGACGTATACGCGCACGTAGACTTCACGTATACCTAGCCCGGTGTGTCGAGGGCTCAGGTCGAGGGGGCACCGGGCTCGACGTCACTACGACGTGACACGCATTCGGTGTACCGTGACCTTAATGCAGTTTTTCAGCAATTGATAGTGATTCATGACGATGGTTTATAATTATGTAATATACCCGTACCGACCCAAAGCCGGGTCGGGTCGCTACGCTAGTACTATTAATAATAGTGAACAGATATAGCGCTTATATCATATCTACTCAAATTACTCAATAATGAAAAATAAGCAGAAACGGCTCCGAGATAATTAAATTTAAAAACATGGCTGAATTATAATTAATGATAACTGACTTGTGAGTGCGGTGGTTGGCTACTTAACTAACTCGCTACTAAAAGTGTCGTCATTTATTAATTTGAACTAATTCAACCAATTACTGAGATTAGATTTATAACCATGAAATTTTAATATAACATTTTTTTAAATCTCCTGTTAAAGGGCAAGGACTATAATCAACTAAATGAAAGGGGTGGTTAAAATTTATAATAGACAATACACGATCACACAAACATGAAGTTCGATATGAGATGCTCCATTCGAAGATATAATATTATGAAGAATGGAGCGTCGGAATTTAATAAAAATATTTAAGTTATAAGAAGATTAATTATCTGACCAAATAGCTGAGCTAGAGCTGGTTCAACAGCTTATCCTCTAAATCATTGGTTCTATCAAGAACACGAACGAGTTACCTACTCTATCTGAGTTTCTGCGTTATTAAATTGTATGCAATAGAACGGAGCTACAGCTCATTGTTGTAGAATTTGATCATAATATGACGAACCATAAAATAGTTACAATTGTGGTTGACTAAAATATGATCAGTTAGGAAAAATAAAACATGATGAATTACAAGTAAAAGCCAGCGCATCGATCGCCGATACGTAAAGTGCACGGTTAAAGAAAACAAGCTCTACAGCGGTATTATTTTTATTACATAGGACGTTGCAAGGCAAGGCAACTTCTCCTTCCTTCTCGACATATGAGATTATAGGAGTTTCTATCACGCGGTCCTAGTCCTGAGTGGACTCTGTGCAGATAAGCACACAATAACTACGATGGCGTGCAAAATGAGTAAGTGAAATTACACGATAATTATGGTCATAACTATCCCATATTTATCAAATTGTCAAACGTTTTTTTTTTTTTGGAATGATAGACGCTGTTGGCCGCAGATGACCATTACAGCTTCACCGGACAATAGGAGGCGAGCGCTTAAAGCGCTCTAGCCTTAACGGCAGAAGTAGCGACGAGCTCAAGGGCACCTCAGGGAGGCACGGCCTCGGCTTGGACTGTCGCTTAAGAGAGGGCTGAGTTTACCACCGGTTCACAACGCGCCCCCACTGAGAAGAACCGGCAAGAAACTCAGTGGGGTGATGCACGTCGATGAGGTCGCATACGTACGACCCTTCGGCCTCGCCGGCGAGACCGGTGTCTGATAGCTAGTGTAGCATACGGTTGTCGGGGAGGGTTCGGCGCATCCCGGTCCAATAGGACCGTCATGGGGTCAGGAGGGTCGAGCAGTACGTGCCGTGGTCTGCGGCGCGAGTCAGAAGGACTAGGAGCGTAATCGGCGGCGGCGCGGATTAAACTGTTCGCGTGACGGGACGCGGATTCAAAGTAGCGTTTCGACGCTTCTTTGAGGAACTTACGAAGGGGATCTAATTTGAAATCGGAATGCAGATCTACGTTCCGCATGTACCGGGGACGGCACGTGACGGAGGAAACGATTCTGGATAACCTGGAGGCTATCGATACGGGTGCGGGCGGCGTGCGTGAAAACTACACTCGCGTAAGTCGTGATAGGGCGAATGCAGGCTTTGTATAATGTCAACTTATTTCTAAGCGACATTTTACTCCGCTTGCAGAGAAGGGGACACAGGCGACCTAATACGAAAGCCGCTCGATTGCGGACGGACCTAATGTGCGGGCCGAAAGTCATGGCGGAGTCCAAGGTGACTCCGAGGTACTTAACCTTCCTAGTCCAGGGGATAGGGCGATTGAATAGGGATATTGGGGCCAGTCGTCTGCTGGGCCGAAGGCTCCGCGTGGAGAACATATTGGCGGGTCCCCGGGAGAAGACCACCGCGACACTTTTCTCCGGGTTCACCTCTATGCGCCACGTACGGAACCATTGACCCAGGGCGTCGACTGCGGCTTGAAGAGCATTCGTCAAATAGGACATGTTCCTATGGGAATAATAGAGAGCGGTGTCATCCGCGTAAAGGGCGAGTTGGACTCTGTTCGAACGAGGAATGTCGTTCGTGAACAGGCTGAACAAGAGGGGAGAGAGCACGGAGCCCTGAGGGACTCCGGCCTGTATAGGATGGGGCGAAGAAAACGTACCTTCGACCCGGTATCGAAAGGTACGATTCGAGAGAAAGTCTCGTATGATGAGTACGAGCCTATCGGGGACTCCTAACTGGAAGAGCTTGTATATCAAGCCGTTGTGCCAGACCTTGTCGAAGGCCTTGGCAACATCGAAGAATAGGGCGCCTGTGATGTGCTCCGTGAGGCGGTGCAGCTGGTGGACGCAAGAGTGTCTGGTTCGAAAGCCAAACTGTTCGTCGATGAGGATATTATTGGAAGTGACAAACTCTTTGAGTCTCGCTAATAATATATTTTCGATAAAAAAATCAAGTTTATAATACATTTTTATTCACTTTTGTTTTGCCCATACTTTAACTAGGAGTAGGTACTAGGACGAACCCTAACGACATCAAACCGTTAGGCTACAAAGTCCTACGCCAAAGAAATAGAAATCTCTACAAATCACTTTATTTACTTATTTTATTTTATAACTTTCCCGCGCAGCTTCGCCTGCGTAATTATCTAATTTTCTGCCGTCTTAATTATTTTTACGTAAGATCCTTCTGCAAAGTACTTAGTAGAAAACTTAAAAAATATGGCTGAAATCGGCAAAGTCGTCACAAATTATGGCGTTACCTGCTGCGTGACCAAGAGAAATAGGGATTTATTTTTATTAGATATCATCATCATCATTAACAGCCGGAAGTCGTCCACTGCTGAACATAGGCCTCCCCCTTAGAACGCCACAATGAACGACAATTGGCTATTTGCATCCACCGGTTACCTGCGACGCGCACAATGTCGTCTGTCCACCTAGTGGGAGGCCTGCCAACGCTGCGTCTTCCGGTTCGTGGTCGCCACTCGAGAACCTTTCTTCCCCAACGGTTATCGGTTCATACATACCGGGACTTAGTACATACCGGGACTTAGTACATATTCAAAGAATATAAATAACTGATAAGGCAGCGGGGTAAAAAGAATTTTCTAAGAAAACCTAGCCTTACTTTACTTACGAATTTACTCGAAAAGTGTAGTGTGTATATCCTCGACCAATCCACATTTGCACCACAAAGTAAACTATGGCCTTAACTTAAGCCATAACGGGACATAACCAACAAACTTGAAAAGACACATGAATCATAACTTACTTCTAAGCCGTCTGCCAACAGGATCGCATGGTCCTTCGCCGAGTGCGCATTTGAGGTGCCTCTGCATCGTATTCCTGTCGGTCAGTGTGTGTTCCAGCTGCGCATCAGACATGTGTGGAGCTCCTCCAACTAACCCACACACGCTTATGCAGACAACGATTATTGGAACGACGCTCTGGGAAAAAGCAAAGGTATCCTCCTTAGGCTAGATGACTAAAAAAATATTTTTAGTCCGTCATTTAGAGTATCAAAAATATTGGACACGTGGTTTTTGTTTTGTCGATTAAACAAAAAATGACAAACATACACTGCTTTGAAATGCCGCGTGACGTCACGCCGGTATACAATTTTTACTGAGGCGTGACGGCACGAGCCCCCACTCCCGAACTTTGACGCTCTATATCTTTGGCAATTTTTATTAATTTGTATACTTAATAAAAAAATACATGTCCCATATTTTTTGAGAATGTAACTGACGGACTACTTTTTTTTTTTTTACCCAGTCATCCCAGGTTGATGCCTTTTGCGTCGGGACCACTCTTGACGCAAAAGGCATCAACCTGGGATGACTGGGTAAAAAAAAAAAAGTAGTCCGTCAGTTACATTCTCAAAAAATATGGGACATGTATTTTTTTACGAGATATGCCTTTACCAGGTTGATGCCTTTTGCGTCGGGACCACTCTTGACGCAAAAGGCATCAACCTGGTAAAGGCATATCTCGTCTGCCCTTTGCATCAAAGCTCTATCATCATCAGCTCTATCTAACAATTGGATGTAATTGAATGCATTATTCAGATTTCGATAATTTGTCGTCGGTTAGTGGCCAGCCTGCTGTCAGCTCTTAGACCTCTGACTTGGCTTAACGAATGCTGTAGATAAAAAAAAATGCCGCTTGGAGCAAGGCTGCAGCGCTGCTTTGTAAACCAAACATTTTTGTAAATGTTCCTAAATCAAACATTTTTGTAAATATTCCTAAATCAAATATTTTTGTAAATGTTCCTAAATCAAACATTTTTGTAAATATTCCTAAATCAAATATTTTTGTAAATGTTCTTAAATCAAATATTTTTGTAAATGTTCCTAAATCAAACATTTTTGTAAATATTCCTAAATCAAATATTTTTGTAAATGTTCCTAAATCAAATATTTTTGTAAATGTTCCTAAATCAAACATTTTTGTAAATGCTAAACAGCAGCGCGGGTACAGCGCAGCGGCCTCGCTGCAAATTTGAATTCATCCTTACTCGTCACCTTTCAAAGCTCGTCACCCATCCATTGGCTCATCTTACCTGATGTTTGTCTAACAGATTTTTTTTTTAACAATAATTGTAATTACAAATGAAGAGATAAGTATGACCACCTCGATGTATTTTAATATATTTAATCGGAAAGCTTATTTAATCGGGATACCCATCGATATAGTTTATATATATCGATGGGGATACCTGAAGAAAATCTGTTCAGCAGTTTGTCAGGAGGTCAAGGTTATCGACTGTTTTTTTTTGTTATTAGAAAGAAACAAAATTACATGATTATTTTATTAGGTCACTCCCGCAATTACTGTTTCTGCAGCAAGCTGGTTTAAAAATATTAGCTAATTGATCTAGGTTTTATGATTAGGCTAAATATTTCAATATTACAAGTTATTGCATAGAAATATTTGGGATATTCCGTCAGCATCAATATCTGTATGCAAATGACAGACTATTTCTAAATCAGACGGTCATCGGTTGATCACGGTTACAAATCATTTAGGAAAATAACCTTATATTTTAAAAATAGCTTAAGATATTTACATTGTAATAAGTATATATAATTTCGGTTTCGTTACTGATTCACATAATAATCACCTGATGTTATTGTTTACCAGTTATTATTATGAAAAAAAAGTTATGATAAAGTTTGCGGACTATTGGGAAAAGACTTCCTCGCGGGGCGAAATCTAGCGAGCCTCTAGAGCCGGAGAGAGCTCCATAGCATTCTTTATCAATCTGTGTCCATAGCTTCAATAAACGCCTAAGGGAAGGTTTTGGTAGGTAAAAATCATATATAACCCGGCCTGGGCACATCGGAGACGACTTTATAATTTGCCAATAGCAAAAAAAAGGAAAGGACCTGCTATTATAATATTTGTCATAATAACATAACGCACCGTATCCAATGCTAAACGTGATATCATTATCAAAATATCCTTGTGGTATTTTTTCATACGCACTCCCAAAACTAAACTTTCTCCATTCATGTTGCAAGCATGTTAATTTTATCCATAACATGATCAACTTTTATTCATAAAGTGATAAAATAACCACCACGCAATACCACAGATTACTATACTTTAGGAGTAAAACTAAATAAACTTGAAATCGGGAATTCCACTAAGTAAATGTAAGTTGTGTCATAAGCGTCGCGGCGTTTATAAAATAATCACACAATATAATATAAACAGCTAGTAGTGTCACTTACCTGCATATCTTATGTATTTGTCACTGTAACACGAGTTTTAATACAAGTTTAGAATAACAAATTTCTGACTTGGACGATTAGGACGCGAGAGGGTCGGCTGACGTCCACAATCTGACGACTACAATCATTGTATTAGCATCGTCGCCGGGATAGCAGGGAATGCGGTTATCCCCTCTTGTTTAGTGATTATCTCCGAGTGGAGGGCCCTTTAGCTACTTATTGTAGTTAGGTAGGTGCTTGTAAATCAAATCAATCGTCGGATAACATCGTAGAGCCTACAGAACAATACAGAATGTAAAAAAACACGTGTCCGATCCGTGAGGGTCTTATTCAGTGTAACACAAACACATGTATATAACTCATTTGTTGAATATATCATTTTTTTTTCCTACTTTGTTCCAGAAAAACGAATCTGATCTTGTAGTTTTGGTACAAATTAGTAAAAAAAATTGAGATAATTAACGAATGAGTTATATACATGTGTTTGTATTGATACACTGAATAATACCCTCGCGGATCGGACACGTGTTTTCTTACATTCTGTATTTGTAAAAATATTATCGCTGCCAGGTAGAGCCAACGTAGTTAGGGTTTTAAATTGCTACCTACTACTATGTTTGGTACGGAACTCGAGTAGATGCCTAGGTTACTTAATGATCGAATTAAATATTGCTTACTGATTTTAAATAAATATTATTATTGTTTTTTTTATTTTAAACGACCTAAAATTAGGGGTGTTATTAATTTAACGCCTATGTTAGTCTGTCTGTACGTCTGTCTGCCGCATCATAGCCACCTAACGAGTGGTGTTCCTAGATTTAGGATTAGGTATACGTACTTACAATCTACATTTTTTATCCCTTCCGTTCGTTTGAAAGAAATAAGTGTTTTAAGTAAATCTAATGATTTGATACTAAAACGATTATAGGTACTACTACCTACTTATACAGGGTGTAAGGGTCTATAATACATACCGAATACTTTTCTCATATTGTCCGTTACAACATTACAGAAACCATTTATATGGAAAATGACAAATGACTAACTAGTTAATTTTTGAGCATGTAATGAATACGTGCGGAATAATATTTATTTTTCAAATTACATTTCTAATTTCAATCAAGCCGCCTGCCAAACGTGGAGATTATGCAACCCCTCCCTTCTAAGGGAGAGGCCTTTGTTCAGCAGTGGACTTTTCGGCTGCTGATGACTGCTAATTTGAACAAAGAAGTAATTTATTATTTTTAAATTGAAATTAGGCTTTATTATCATACCAATAATGATGTTATCCTAATAATATTAAAAAAAAAAACGATTTTTTTTTGGAAATTCATGAAGAACCGATGAAAAATTTCAACACTAGAATGATCAGAATCATGTACTGGATCCCTGGTAGCGGTTTGCGGTACGATGTCCCTTACACCCCGTATATTTAAACCTGAATTTGGTTTACCTACGTTCATCATTACCAGCAGGCGAAAGATTTCCACTGCGGAACCATAAGGCCCCTTCTTCTTAGAACGGAGGGGTTGGCATAATCCCCACGCCTTTTGGGGATCGGGCGTCAGTAAAGAAAGACGCCGCTCCCATTAGTACATCGACTTCTTGATTCTTTTTGACGGGCCCGTTGGTCTAGTGGTCAGACACCCTGCCTGCTAACCGATGGGTCGTGGGTTCGATTCCCGCCAAGTGTCTGGGTGTTGTTTATCTATTTAAGTATGTATTTACAAAAAAAAAGTATATAAGTATTAATATCAGTTGTCTGGTTTCCATAGTACAGGCTCTGCCTAGTTTGGGATCGGATGACCGTGTGTGGATTGTCTCAAGATATTATTATTATTATTATTCCCCTCAATCGCCTCTAAGCGCTCTCTCTCTCTACCTAATTGGAGGAAATGTCGAAAAAGGCTTATTATAAAATCTCGGATTACCTAGAGGATAAAGCTGCGTGGGCTTGAACTGCTCAACTCTTGCAAGCTTAGAATTGTAGGCTTACAGTTTGTAACACCTCTTAATCTGGTGGATTACTGATGGCTGCTTCACAAGACAAATAATTGATAATATAAATACTAAGTGAAAGTGTTTTGTGTCTTGCCTGACGAGGTACTGCTTAACAGCAGAAGTTAAATGTGAGCCACTGTGATTTTGGTTCGGTCATGCTCGCCATCGAAAAGTCTTTGCTTGTGGCGGCTTCGTGTGGCGGGTCACCCCCTTCCCTCTAATATGGTTGAGGGGAGTGATGGCTGCTGCTCGAGTGAACTCGTGCGCGGGTGCTGCTTGGGGGGTCCGACTACTATCCCTTTGGCCTTTTAGTTTGTTGTAATTTTTGTCGTAATTTATTGTTTTCTCCTTTTCTCCCTTTCTTCATGTTTCGAACGGCAGGACATAATGTCGATTCATTTGTAACAAAACAATGTTTAAAAAAAAGTGAAAAAATGACAAGCCCGCTGAGTTTCTTGCCGGATTTTCTCAGTTGAGGCCGCGTTGTGTACGGTGGTAGCTTTTAAAAAATGACAATTCAAAAGTGCTAGCCTATTTGAAATAATTTTTTTGAGTTTGAGTTTGAGTTTGATGGGTGCATGCTATTCTTACCCAGACACCCCACGGGTTTATCTACGTTAATCCGGAATTCTGAATCGATAACGGTAATGTACCTAGTGTATTTTTTTTATTTTGTTAATAATGAAAGTCACTGTAGGCCGCTGATGGCCATGACAGTTCTAATAGACAAGATTGCGAACGCGTATAGCACTGTAGCCTGAAGGGCCGGAACGACGATCTCAGGGCACCCGGAAGCACGGCTTCGACTTAGGATGCCACTTAAGAGAGGGCTGTCTCTACCACAGGATCATAAAGTCCCCACTAAGTCCCCAATGGAATCTTCGCCTGAAAAAGATGTCTTCAATCCAATGCTTCAATCTTATTTAGCCAGTTGTGTTAACATATTACTCGGTGGATGTCCCTTGTACAAGTCGGTCCTTGTAGATACTACAGTGTTAAAACTTGTAAGCCTTACAATACTAAGCTTGCATGAGTTGAGCAACTCAAGCCCACGCTGCTTATCCTCGAAGTAATCTGACATTTAATAATACCTAAGCCTTTTTTGACAATCGGCTTTTATCAAAGGTGTAAATTTATTCCTGTGGTAGTTAGTTATAGAAGCGTATACTTTGGCCCACAAACGATTTACCTCACAGATTATAGGATACTATTTACCTGTTCTGTGGAGACGCGTGGCATGTAGGTACAACAAGACTGTTTTTGTTCTGGGTAAATATTAATATTATGAATATCACTATACTTTTTAAAAGAACAGATATTCTTATTAGCATAACGACGGGCCTGTTGGCTGTGTGTGTTGGTGGTGGTGGATAAGACACGTTGGCCGCCGCCCAATAGGCAGTGGGTTCGATTCCCACCAAGCGCGCGTTATTTGTCTATTTACAAAAAAATATTATTTTACTTTCGGGCTTTTACACCCGGACTTTTAAAATGCTTGCGTGGGGACAAATCCAACAAGTAGAGGCCCGTTGGAAGGAATAAGAAACACGCCTGTCTAGATCAACTGCTAGAAATATGGTACAAACTATAAACAGCAGTTGACTCTGGTAAGTGGAGGGACTATTATTTTATTTATTTACTAGCTGACCCACACAGCTCCGCCTGCGCTATTTTTACGTTAACTAAACTTTTAATAACCGAAATTCGCATCGAATACATAACCTCCTTTTTTATAGTCGGTTAAAACTGGGACCCACTTTTTACTTGCTCTCCGAAGCACGGACCCGTTTAGTTCAAATGGCGTTAAACGGTCACCCATCTATTTAATGACCTTACCAAACGTTGCTTAACCCGATCGATTACAAAACCTTGATAACAACTCTCTATGAGTGTTCCCTTACTAATATTTATTATATTATAAAGAAAAATTGATAAAATCGGACCAAGCGTATAACCAAGTACCCATTTTGACTTTAATCCCCTCTCCCAAAAGAACCGTGCTAGATTACGGGATAAAAATTTATCCTATGTTAGGACATACGAGGTACGAGGTAGGCCTCGTAGTAAGATCTCAAATCATGCCAAGTTTCATTCGAATCCATTCAGTAGTTTCGGCGTGATGCTCAGCCGTGATACAGACAGACAGACAGACAGAGAGACAAAAATTAAAAAAATCACATTTTCGGCCTCAGTATCGGTTATAGAGTGCCCTCCACATTAGTATATCGATGGCCCTCCAAATATAATTTTCAAAATATCTTCAATGTACAGAATTGGACCTGTTACAGTTTTATTATAAGTATAGATATCTTGGGACAATCCACACACGGTCATCCGATCCCAAACTAGGCAGAGACTGTACTATGGAAACCAGACAACTGATACTAATGCTTTTTTTGTAAATAGGTAAGTAAGTACTAGTAATTTTTCTAAATAGATAAATAACACCCAGACACTTGGTGGGAATCGAACCCACGACCCATCCCCTTTGTGCTAAAGATGAGCGACTATGAATGATTTCATTCGAATTATTCGACTTTATAAATCATTCGACTTATACGAATGATTTTTTGAAATTAGTAACTAATTTGATACTCGCTTGACTTTGATTCAGTGTGACCATATTTAGCAGAATTCTGCTATTTTAGCAGAATTGAGCCCTCATTTTGGGGCTTAGCAGAATTTTAGCAGAATTTTATTTGGATAGTTCCACAAACCACGTATTAGATACTGCTTTTTATAAAGCATGTGATATCAAATAAGGTTCAAGCATGACATGTCTTTTAGTTATAAAGGTTTTAGAAGATACATATATTCCTATAATAGCACAAAAAAGTATTATTAGACATTCTGGACAGTCACCAGTCAGTTAATATGCCTGCTCTTATAAAATTATTTAATATTTTTTATACATTTTAGTGTTTTTATTGATTTTCGATGGGTAATGTAGGTAATAAACATGAATTAGCAGGATCTTAGCATTTTTTCAAAATGTTTAGCAGAATTTAGCAGAATTTGGCATGGCGGCTAGCATAATGATCAATTTTAATCTGGTCACACTGCTTTGATTATCGGCGAATTGAATGATGTGATTTGTCAGGCGCACTGACATTATTCGTTCCGGGACCGGAACGGCAAATAATTCATTCATCTTTCATTCGAAAAACTGCCGACTGACTCGCGAATAGTCTAGTTCAAACGCCGTTAGTAGTTACTAATTAGTAGTGGTTATTCGACTATGAACATTAGTATATTACTAATATTCAAGTCGAATGCGTACATTAGTAAGTAGTTGTAGATGATTCGCATCTTCGGATTAGTAACAGTCGCGCATCTTTTGTGCATAAGAAAAAGATACGTAAGTACTAAAAGAAAAAGATACTACCAATTAATGAGACATGCAACAATGAGCGGAATTATCGCTAGACGATCTCTTCGAGGGAACCTTTCCATCATAAGTACGAGTATTTGGAAAGATTTCTTGATTTTTTTGATGGACTGAACACTGGGCTATTGCAAAGGGCCAGGGTGGGGTCAAGTGCCATAATTAGTATACCACTAAATATACTTTGGCAAGTGGTGACATGTCAGCTACTAGGTGGCCGTGGGCTATCCGGCTATTTTTAACTGAGATTTTTATCGTCTCATTTTTCTGAGCATTTTTGTGAAGTATCTCTGGCTTTGAGAACTCTAGACAGGCACTTTCTTTCTCATTCGCACAAGAAAAGAATGCATCTCATAAGTTTTCTGTATGTTTTACTTTGGTGTGCAAATAAAGAGTATTCTATTCTATTCTAAGTTACATACGATAGAAAGGAACCTTGGAGGGGAACAGCGGGGCTATTACGTATCTCGTTTGACAACTAAAGTGATGATCACCAAAGCTAAGTGGCTATCAAATAACTGTCAAATGATGCATTCGGTATTGCCTAACTTGAGTGACCAACTGAAATGACGTCATGAGCACCGATTCTCGGTGATGATCACCGTAGACAATATTTGACAGATGTTTCTGTATCGATAACCTATAATTGGTATTATGTAAGTAAAGTGTACATCAAACTGATGGTCACCCAAGTTGCGATGACCATCGTGAAAGCAACTAATAAGAAGCAGTGTTTTATACTGTTGAAGGTGATCGTCACTAAAAGCCGGCTATTTGAAACGTTGACTAGAAGCATTATCAACGTAGGTAAAAATGTGACAACTATTTTCGCAGGATTATAACTTTTTTTTGTGACCTGCGGGGCTATTACGTATCTCGTTTGACAACTAAAGTGATGATCACCAAAGCTAAGTGGCTATCAAATAACTGTCAAATGATGCATTCGGTATTGCCTAACTTGAGTGACCAACTGAAATGACGTCATGAGCACCGATTCTCGGTGATGATCACCGTAGACAATATTTGACAGATGTTTCTGTATCGATAACCTATAATTGGTATTATGTAAGTAAAGTGTACATCAAACTGATGGTCACCCAAGTTGCGATGACCATCGTGAAAGCAACTAATAAGGAGCAGTGTTTTATACTGTTGAAGGTGATCGTCACTATAAGCCGGCTATTTTAAACGTTGACTAGCAGCATTATCAACGTAGATAAAAATGTGACAACTATTTTCGCAGGATTATAACTTTTTTTTGTGACCTAAAGAAAGTATTTGGTTGCAGTGTATCCTTGGGGGCTATGGTGGGGGCGCTGTGAAGTTGAGATTTAGATGAATCGTTGAAGATTTTTTTTCGTGCCGCGAGTGTACCTACTACTCTCGCGGTACGAACGGTGTACCACCTTTATGATGATAAATGCTTGCACGAGCTGGCCCAAAATGCATGCGGGCGGGGTAAGCGCAAGTAGGTAACGACGTTCAAACCATTTTGATTGTAAACTGGTACAGCATTCTTGTCCGCGATAATACATTGAGCTATAATGTACTGAAGTAGGTACATATGTAGTTATTTTTGATTAATTTCGGATGCTGCCTTTCTCTTGTCACTGACTTATAGTTTAGCGGCAAATGGCATGAAAAGATGTAAAACACTTCGAATTTCTTGAAAACTTTATTTTAATTTAGTGAGTTTGTTTTTTTTCATAGAATTAGGATTTTTCACAATATCTTTGGGTTTTTTTTATTAAACTTTTGTTGTCTATGCTCCCAATATCCACTAGGCGAAAATACCTGCAAATTAAAAAGTACCACTAAATGTTCTGTATAATGGTTCGGGGGTAAATTCAACTTGGTCGCATAATGTCGATAAAAAAGTAGAGATGGCTAAAAGACAAGTGATGAGCACCGTAGTACACCGTAGGTTGATGTCCACCGAAAGCCATACGTAATACCAATGTTATCACACTTTCGGTTGACATCAAATTTCGGTGGACAACTGAAGCTTGATAGTCACTTGGGTGGCTAAAGATACGCAATAACCCTGCTGAAGAAAGTATTTGGTTGCAGTGTATCCTTGGGGGCTATGGTGGGGGCGCTGTGAAGTTGAGATTTAGATGAATCGTTGAAGATTTTTTTTCGTGCCGCGAGTGTACCTACTACTCTCGCGGTACGAACGGTGTACCACCTTTATGATGATAAATGCTTGCACGAGCTGGCCCAAAATGCATGCGGGCGGGGTAAGCGCAAGTAGGTAACGACGTTCAAACCATTTTGATTGTAAACTGGTACAGCATTCTTGTCCGCGATAATACATTGAGCTATAATGTACTGAAGTAGGTACATATGTAGTTATTTTTGATTAATTTCGGATGCTGCCTTTCTCTTGTCACTGACTTATAGTTTAGCGGCAAATGGCATGAAAAGATGTAAAACACTTCGAATTTCTTGAAAACTTTATTTTATTTAGTGAGTTTGTTTTTTTTCATAGAATTAGGATTTTTCACAATATCTTTGGGTTTTTTTTATTAAACTTTTGTTGTCTATGCTCCTAATATCCACTAGGCGAAAATACCTGCAAATTAAAAAGTACCACTAAATGTTCTTTGTATAATGGTTCGGGGGGAAATTCAACTTGGTCGCATAATGTCGATAAAAAAGTAGAGATGGCTAAAAGACAAGTGATGAGCACCGTAGTACACCGTAGGTTGATGTCCACCGTAGACAGAATATAATACAGACATATACCAAGCGTGCCGCCGATAAGGACAGAAAATTAAGTACATACTAAATTTAGAGTTGCCACGTAAGGGAAATTTTACCCTTTGTGTAAAGCAAATACGGAGGTTGTTGTAAATTATATTTTCTTTCCTAACCAAAAACCACTTTTTTGACACAACATTTACTTTTCTTACATTATATCGTCTTAATCTTTGACAGTCTGCAAAAAGTACGAAAGTGATTGTTATAATAATGTCCTCCTAGCCGAAACGACCACAGCGGCCAATCTTTCACAAGATCAGCCATGTACGCAGGAGATATTATAGTGCACAAGTGCTTGCGTAGACACAAGTGCACTCTCTCTTCCTTTATATAATAGGTACCTCCCATAATCCGATGGGACGGAAGACAGACACGACTGGGGAGAAGTTAAGCGCAGGACCGACTTTTTACATGCCCATCCGACGCATGTGTGGCGTATCTCGGATCACGGTTTCGGAACGCCAAAGGGGCTGTCAAAAAGATGACAGCGCGCTAGTACCTATGGCAGAGACATGTTTTAATTATTACGATTACTCCACTGTATTATAAGTTGTTCTCTGTCAATTTGATTATAAGTGTTTATTACCAAAGCTCGGTGTTTTAATTTGACGGACAGGAGTCGGGCATACGTCCTATCGCAAATCCCGACACATGGATCATCTTACTTTACAGACAATCAGGTCATCGGCCTGCATTGTCCTAGCCAGTAAGGAACAACTACTCAAATTTGTTGCCCTTCGCAGGATTCGAACCCACGACGGAGGCTACAAAGTGAATGTACACTTAATATCATATATGCTGTAGCTAAGGTCTATTCCACATTGTTCACCTGGGTGATATCACGTGGTGATTAAAGTGGCTAAGAGCTGTAGTTAATTATTAGCCTCATACAAAAAAGTTAAGAGATAAAAACAATAATATGCTATTTCCCAGAGAGGTAGGCAAAAATTGGCTTTCTTATAACTTAATATAATACATACTATGGCCATTTACCGGGTAAGTTTTAGTAAATTTCTCCAATATACAAATCTATAGTACTAGTATCTTGGGACAATCTACGCTTGACCAATGACCACCTGATCTCAATCTACGCAGATCCTTTAGTAAGGTAACCAGATAAATGATTACAAATACTTGTAAACTGTATAAATACATATTTAAATAGATAAATAACACCCAGACAATTGTTCGGAATCCTTCGGAATCGAACCCATGTCCTATTGGGCAGCGGCCAGGTCCCTCAGATCGTCGAACAGCCGTGCATCGCCGCCGTCCGCGGCATGTACTTCTCGACCCACCCGACACGATGTCCGTCCTCCTGGACCATGACACAACACCAACACCGACAACGATGTCAAGAGTCGTAAACACATCAACATACAGACACTGGTCTCGCCGGCGAGGCCGAAGGGATCCGTACGCATGCGACCTCGACATGCATCCCCTCGCTGAGTTACTTGCCGGTTCTTCTCAGCGGGGGCGCGTTGTGAACCGGTGGTAAACTCATTTTCTCTAAGCGGCAGCCCAAGCCGAGGCCGTGCCTCCCTGAGGTGCCCTTGTGCTAGTCGCTACCCAAACCTTTCTGGCTGGAGCGCTTTAAGCGCTCGCCCTCTTGTCCGGTGAAACAGTACTATTCCTACAAAAAAAAAAAGTGATGATCAATAAAGCATAGTGACTATCAAGCTTCAGTTTTCCACCAAACTTTGATGTCTACTGAAAGTGTGTTTGGTATTTATTGGTGATACAAGTTAGGCAATGCCAAATGAATCATTTGATAGTTATTTAATAGTCACTTTGCTTTATTGATCATCACTTTAGTTGTCAAACGAGATAGGTACATAATAGGGGGGCAAATGAAACAAACTATTCAACGTCAGTACTATTTATTTATAATTCAGACAAATTTACCAATAAATTGTAACCAACAACATACATACATATATTTAAACAACATGCATATAGTAAAAGCACGATTAAATGTACAATGACCATTGTGCCTATAAATAACGAATGAATACGTCCTGCGCAGCCTTGGACGAATTACTTGAGCGCTTACGTTATTTCTGAATATTTAAGCATTCGGGAATAACTTTTAGCAACCTAATTAATTATTTTTGTTGCTGCTACCACTATCCACAGTATACAAATATCCATATTTTCAGGAAATCATAAAAATAAATTCGGGAAATCTGAGAAATTCTTCGATGCACCCAGCATGTGGGATCGTGTATGATGCACTTAATAATAATTTACCACTTATTTATGGTAGTCTCTCTTTTATACACTGGCAACACTGATAATGGCGATCAATAAACTGAAAATTTTAGGTTATGGATGAAAAACAAGAATTTATCGATCTTACACGTAACTTTCAAGTAAAATAGTAACTAATTTAGAGCAAAAAGATCTAAATAAGTCGTTTACATGTATTAGTTTCTAAATGTAATCTCTAAATTGGCCATAATAATTCACGTTTACCTGTGAAACGATACTCCACTAATTTTACGTTCACTGTCACTTTTACAGCCTATAATACGGCACTGCACGATTCTTATAGGATTTCCACAACACACAGTAATGTCACAGTTAGTTTTTTATTGAATTTTAAGTTATTTATTTAATATTAAAACCACGATAAAATTGTCACGGAGCAAAGTGGGAGCAAACGTCAAATTTGTTTCGCACCCACGGCGCGGAAAAATCGAACACATGCTGAGGGACAAAAAATCATATACACTGTTTCTTTCTATCACACGTAACCTACATAAACGCATTCTTTTCTTGCGTGAATGAGAAAGAAAGTGTCCAGCCCTCTATTGTTTTCTTCCTCTAAGATGTCCACCGAAAGCCATACGTAATACCAATGTTATCACACTTTCGGTTGACATCAAATTTCGGTGGACAACTGAAGCTTGATAGTCACTTGGGTGGCTAAAGATACGCAATAACCCTGCAGATCATAATGATTTTTTGCGAGATTTTTTGTTCCTCAGCCTCTGTCAAAGACTTCAAGAAAAAGCGCCACTGGTGCTCATCACTTTTTAAGTGTTCTCGATTCACGATCTACCTTTGGTGTTTTTAAATTGAATGGAATTATTAACTACACTAATACGATTTAGGCATAAACCCTTCTGATTTTGATATGTCAGATCCTGCCTGAGTCCTGAGTTTTTGGCTTCCATTCTCCTGATATTTGAAAATTACACCCACTGAGTAAATAATTTCATGATTTCATCAACTGGCAACATACATTGCTACGTTCTCTCTCACTCTCTGCCTGCCTGACTAATTTTAATTAATGTTTCGTTTCGTGTTTTGATTCTAATAAGTTTGGGTGGTGATAATTACAAAAAAAAAAATAACAAATTTAAATTAAACTTCCATTTGTAAAGAATAATGATATAATAACAATTTCACAATATATTTCCCAACTTTTACGCGAAGTTATCGACAGTAGTTACCGTGTAATTAGTTACTTGTCAGTGAATCATATGTTAGCAATTAGCGATGTCAGTTTGTTTACTAATGAAAGTTTAGACTAACTGAAAATAAATACAATAAGTTTAAGTGATGAATATTGCGGAATCGACAGGAGAGTCGTCGTGTAGAAGGCAAGAAAATGGCGACGCATCGACTGGTTCTGAGCGCCCACTGAAGAAAGCGCGTTTTGCGTGGCAAGTAAAAGGCAAATATCACTTAAAAAATGAAACCGGCGATGCGGCTAAAACAACTCCAGCAGAACTTTCGAATCAGGATAAAGCTGGCTCCTCAGGAAGTGGCAGTAGCAGTCACAATAATATTGGCAGTGAACAAAATCTTGAAATATTAGGAGACTATCTTCTCAAACAAGACTTTAATACATTAGACTCTGTGATTGCTGATACTGATAAATCTTTACTTACACCTAGCACCAGTTTATCAACTGAAAAACTGCAGTATCCCAGATATATTGGTTCATATGAAAATGTGACCAACAATAGACTACACAGCAGTAACAATAGCAGCAATGATTTTATGAGTTTTCCTACCTCTATGGTAGTCTCCCAGAATTACACAGAAGACCAATGTATAGCTCGATGGCAAGCTAGACAGGTATTTCACCTTTATAAAAAATATTTAGTAACTAAATAAAAGTACATACATTCAAGACATTATTGAATAAACTGTATTTTTTTTCAGATGGCAAAAGGATTTGTTGACAACACTATAAATCATGTCCTAGACTCCTGGATACAAGCACCACTGCCACCTGAAGAAGATGGTTCCAGATTCTTAGCTCTTGACGTTGCCGATTTCATTAACAATCTACCTGGAGACAACAGCATAGAAAATGAAGGGATACTAATGGCAATATCAGCCCATGGCTTACAAAACACATCAAATTCTAGTAGTAATAATGAAGATATTGTAGACAACAGTACTTTATTAAATAGAAATGACAGTCCACCATCACCACAAAGAAGTTTATCACCCTTGTCATCAGAGGGTGATGAAACTAACAATAATCAATGTGATACTGACACATCTAATGATTTAGACATGCCATGGTCATACTCTGATGAACAGAGGAATGACAATGATATAACTCCATTCCCATTATTTCCAGACACATCAAGCTTAACATATCCATACTTCAATGCTGACCATCCAAATTCTAACGCTACTTGCGAACAAGAAGAAAATAACCACTGTGATTTCTTAGATGCAGCAGTACTATTTGCAATACAAAGTAAAGGACTGACCACTTTTGGTACAGATTATGGCTAATGCATTTCCTCAAAGTAAGGATATTAGACTGTGTGCTGCGTTAAGTGGGATCAAATGCAGCATAGGGTGGTGTCATTGGTGAATATTTTTTTATGATGTGCTTGTTCCCAGTTCTTAATGTGACTATCCGAATGCAGCACAGAGCCTTATAAGTATTTTAAGAATTAATGTTGCTTATGAAGACTTAATTAGGCACAAAAGGCTTTTAATTATGCAATGGTGCAAATTAGCCATAAATGCAGTATTTTAACATAATTTACCCCAAAATGTACATTTGTTATTGTATGACAAAAAATTATGTATTAATGTGATATTATTATACATTTCCTGAGAGAAAGTACTGTACTAGTGTCAAAATGTTGTAGGAAAGTACAAAGTTTCAAGCATATTGAAACATATCATATGACTGATTCTGGAATATGGACTTTATATGCATAATTTTACTGTACTAATTTTTTTATTAATATGTTACTATATTAAGTGTAACCTGTCCATTATACAATTGATTTATTTGAATATTTGTTTTAAGTAATTATGTTTATACACATTACAATTTAAGATTAAGATTTTATTATTTTTACTATATTTTAAAAGATAATGTGCAAATGTTTCCTGTAACATAGAATTAGTGTAAATGTATGCCATAATGACATTAAAGTCAATAAAATGATACTCAACATTATTTATACTTTTATCATTAACTTTTTTCACATACCCACATAATATCATAGATACCTACCATTTTATTTACCGGGCTCAATGGCGTGTATTGGGGGAAGCCTATGTCCAACATTGGACTAATGTAGGTTGATTATGATGATTTTATTAACCGATTTCAAAAGGTTCTCTATTCGACGCGTATGTATGTAATATTAATATATGTTAGTCTATGTGGGCTTCTAAACAAAGGAGTTGTTACAAAATGGGCTAGGAATATGTACACCACCTTAAAAAGTCGAGAAAAATCCATAGAATCCGGGAAAAATATAAATATTCCGTTTAAATTACTATTATTGTTGTAATTTTAATTATAATTATCATTTATTTTATATCCATATTCAACATGGTGTCCTAAGATGGCGTCTCACTGATGTCGAATTAAACTGTCAGCCAGCCAGCTGTCAATAGCTACTGCTGCTGTCACACTTATCACAGTTGGTTGCTCTTGAGTAATAGTGTTCTGTGGTTGGTTGTGTGCTAGGAGGTTAGAGATTCTTGGTTGTGTGCGTGTATTGTATGTAGTGAATTGATTATCATTGATATTTCAATTATTAAAATGATTAAGTATGAGAAAACAGAAACAAAAATACAAAGAGTACTGTATTAAAAATACTTATAACGCCATTGATAATAAAAATGACACATGACAGTGACACTTTTCCGCCATGCCAGTTTTAAGTTGTGTTGCAATTTTAAGTAAAAAAAATTAAGTTTTACAAGCAAATAAAGCCAAATTAAAGTAAATGGATAGTTAAAAACTATTTTATGTGCGTTTCCCTGTGTTAGAGTATAGTGTACAAAGTCCTAGCCCAGGCTCCATACATTTTGGAACATCTCTTTTATCAAATTTTATGAGTGTATGTAGGTTCGTCTGCGGATTTCTTAGAAACTACAGGTCCTATTTCAAAAAATCTTTTTGTAATAGAGTTGCATGATAGTGCTGATACCTATTTTGCTAAAATAAAAGTCAAATAAAAAGTGTTAAATAAACTATTTAAAAAAAATTAAAACCGACTTCAAAGTAAATTATCTAAAAAGCATAAAATAACGAAAATAATATATTGCAGACGGTGTCAGCTCGTGCTAGTCTTAGGTTAACATGATGTGCTAGCACCGACTTCAATATATTTTCGTTATTTATAATTACTAGTCGTTTTTTTTAAAATAGTTTATTTTTATGTGGATCAGGGGTGTTGTATTAAAATAAAATTCCTCATTAACAATTTTATTATTGCTCGTTATTATTCACATAATACAAAATAAACTATGCACAAGTTTAAGACCACTGATATTATATTTTAGACTTCATAAAATATTCAGAATTCCAACTTATCGCTATTCACCGCTGTTGTATCTTGTACAGCGACGTAACATTTACAAATTAACTTAGTAAACAATAGCTAACGACGCGACGGTCTCCAACTGATTGTGATGATATTCGCGGCGTTTAAATTATTACATTACAATCATGGCCGAATACCCTATATAAAGTTCTAATTTATAAGTATCTGTACAATTATTATCAGCAAATATTCGTGAATTAATATTAAATATATTTACAAGTTTCTTTTTATATAAGTAATTGTATTTCTCTCTTCTATTGCTGCGTCTCTACCAGAAGCAAATTCGGCTTGGGTCCACGAAAAGAACTCAAGAATGGTGTATTCTCAACTGTTATTACGAGTTTTTACAAAGAGCTCATACTTTTTTTGTTTTCATACATTTTACAACAGCGCCCCTAACGGAAACTGTCAAAAACTATCTTTTTCAGCCAAAACTCGTACTATAGAGGTGGAAGACTGCAGTTGGCGCTGATCTCGATTTGACTGAGAAAATATACATGCCTGCGCTTAAACGGTCTGTATTATGGTAGTTGATCTGGGCCTGGAAGAATCTTGTGAATCTGCCCAGCCTTTAGTTTACTTAGTAGACTACTTGAAGGCGCCCTAAAACGAACTGACAAATATATTCTTTGCAACATGAATAACGCCGTAATAATGCATACGAAACAAGTTACAATTAAAATGTTAAATTACCCAGGGCTCAAGAAATACGAATTTCCAATAAACGGCTTAAAACACACAACAGCGCCATCCGGATCAAACAAAAGTAAAAAAGGGATCCATATTAGTACATTGACTTGGAGCTACGATATCACAGACAGAGACACACAAACAGATATAGGTAAGCTATTAACACAAGACAGGACCTTTTGCGTTAGGAATTTAAAAAGTAAGTCTCGAGTCGAACCACCTTGCCCCAAAGCCTGAGTTGCTGAGGAAAATTGACTCAGGCCACGCGGTTTGTCTCAGGACGAGACGACTTCTTCATTTAGTAACCCGAGGCTGCCTCTGATTGAGACACGGCTTATTGGTTTTTGCATTATAAAACACAGCATAAAATATTGCGTCGGCCACATACCATCAAGTAGGTATATTTTGCGCACAGATCAATAAATATTTATAGATAAACTATTACGCAGTAACTGCAATATCATATTATGCTAGGGACTTCCCACAAAATTCAATCATAACTTAATGTCATGGAAGTTAATCATTGAATTGATTACAATAACTATCAGAATTTGACAAAAATATCGGTAAATGATTATCGTTGATAATGTTCGCTATTCTAGTTTAGCGCAATTTTATCTTTATTAAGTACATCAATTCTGTTTAGTGGAATCTCGAGCCCAAATTACATAATTATATGACAACTATTGCTTCAATTTTAAATATAGGTAGAAAAGAACAGATGTACCTACGTTTTTATTGTGAAATAGGTTGTTACCTATGTCACAATAAAATACGTGTATCTGACACACATACGATTTTTTTCTCGTATAAATCTTTTAATCGCGGATTCAAATAAAAATTTAAATACCTTACCCAATTTTTTAAGAGATATTTTCTCTTAAAAAATTGGGTAAGGTATTTAAATTTGGATATTTGAAAATAACCTGTTTATTAAATTTACATTATTGATTTGGTTTAAAGGAAAACATATATCATCTAAAATGCTGGGACTATTAGGTAGATGCGGCAAGTGTTTTTATCCAAATTAATCAACATATTTAGTCCCTTACGATACTATTTCCTCATAATAATTGCCTATTCAAAATCGCATCATAGATATATCGTATCTACATAACACTGCCTCGAACTCACATTATTTACCATCTACTACTTATCATTATTCGAAGTTATAAATTGAAAAAGGTCATCAAATCACAATACATTAACCATAGCATAAATTAAGTGGTATCAAAATATTTTTCATTAATATTAAAACAAGTATTTCCGCACAACCAAGTACCATGATACCTCGTAAGCACCTGGGCACGCAGTAGGTACGGACATCCACATTTGATCAACTCGCCACTAACTGTACCATTCACAAACGTCTATTAGTGTTCATTATGAATAATCCAGTTAATACTTTATACTCTTTTAGTATAGTAAGTAGAAATATCGATAATCTCTTACTCAATAATGGAACATAAAAACGAAATTATCAGATTCAAAATATGTCAAAATTAGAATTAACGCTAATTTGAGCTTGTGAGTGCAACAGTAACAGCTGGTTCACATCCAGGGGCGTAGCTACCGCCATATCAATTATACGGGGCCTCCGGGCGACAGGGGCCCCGAACACGTTTAAGTGACAATTCGTAAATTCCATGTTCGCACATAATCTCTTAGGCCGTACCATATTTTGGGCCCCCAAACAAATATTGATACGGGGCCCATCTAAGGCAAGCTACGCCACTGTTCACATCGTTTGGGAGGCGTTACAAATATATGTTGTGCCTTCACTTATTGTGGGCCGGCTTACTTAACAGTTGACACTGCATTGTAAAGCTGCTTATGGCAAGTAAGCGTAGATACATGTTGGTCCGACAAGTGCGATAGATTCAATACAATGATGCTGCAACAGAACATCTAATGCCACTGGCACATTAGTCGTGACTCAATGCGTCAGCAGCCAATCAGATAGCTCGAACTGCGCCACGACACGCCATAATAGTGTCTCTAATCATACAAAATGTATGTAACCGATATGCTGCTGACGCGTTGAGTCCTATTTTTCGTTTTTGCAAACGTGTCGTATGATACGATTAGATATTCTGCTGCCAACGTTTTAGGCTAATGTGAAAAAAAAGCGTATTAATAGACGCCAGTATACCTACAGCCGACATGATTATCGGAACGATAAATTGTCGGTCCGACACGTAAGTTCCGAGGGGCTCAAGTGCACACGAGGCTTGATAGAGCGCCCCAATACCAAATCTATATTTATAAGAAGGTATTTATGTATTTCCTAAATAACGGTTCTTTATAAGTAACGGCCAATAAGAAGACGCAGTAAAAACTGCATAATTATAATAATTTACAGTATTAAAAATACATCATTCCCATATAAGTTATTTAATCTGCTGGCATATAATTACGGTCAGTAGTGCATTCGGTGAAGGAATTAACTCAAAAATAATGCATCGAATTCTAGTCATAATGTTGCTATAGTAAGATTGCATAGTAAACTTCACCACAGTAAAGTTTAAAGTTACCCAATGTGATTCCATCCATAACACCAGCGCCCCTAGTGGATTCTGTAGGAAACGTTTGAAATGTATGAAGAATGCCTTTTTTAATAACTAAACTTAATGTCATCAATCATTAAAACGCCTTTTTTAACAAGAAATGGAATCTCATACAATTAAATTAATAGTTACTCAGGAATATATTATGTAGACACAATTAAATCATAAATATTACCTTGGTATATGGACTTGTCATTGATATACCAATCAACTAAAACAAAATTAAATCTTCTGTATTAAAAATCTATGCATTATTTTTTACGTATGTTGGTAATCAGATATTTTATTATTTGCAATTTCTGAAAATAGTCTGCTATTAGCTGCAACGTGTTTAGGGAACTGGATCAAATTAGTCAACACTTTGAAAGCATGTAGATAACACGCTATTTCGTCACGATGACGTTTTATAGAAGTCAGGCGCAGCGTTGTGTAATCTCAGTTCACTAAAAATATTAGCTACGCGAATATTTACATCACTTATGTTACACGATTATTTTTATCTTAAAAAAATCTCCAAAAGTTAAAAAATTGACAAACACATTAACACCCTTATAATTAGGAAAGCGTATGGATTCATCGTATTTACAATTACATAAAAAAACGCGCGTAATGTTACATGCAAACTAGGGCACCGAATAAGTACATTATCGTTATCAAATTAAATTTAAATTAAGATCCCAGGTATTTTACAGACTATACAACCACCCTTACTGATGTAACTCAGATTTAATCACAAACAAGGTAATAAATACAGTGTGTAAAAACCTCAACGTTGGATGAGATTATGCACCCCTAGTACGAGTAAACTTTACTAACATGACTGTTACTTGTTTTATTATATTTCACACCAGAGCCTTTAGTGGCATTTTTTAGAAGCGCATGAAATGTATGGAAAAATCTCATACACTACCCAAGTACTTCAGACTACCCAAGTAGTTGTTGTTTTTAATACAATAAAGTCAATCATAACTCGTACCCAGGGTTTTGATGTGAAATACATCAGTCACCATTTTTATAAGGCGGAGAGTGTTTGTATCTTAGCTATCTAAAAAATATTTACAATATGCACAGAGAGTGAAATAACACGAAACAGGCGTCGAAAACTCCTTGTGCATACATTTTATTTTATTGCTTACACCTTGAGTTCAGTTGTCCATAATGTGCTACTTTTAAAAGTTCACATTTTATTTGCTTGAACAGATATGCATAATGTAATGAAAGGACCACACACTGTTTGTATTCCATACTAAATTATTCACCAACCATGATTGATACCTTACAATTAGATTAAAAATAAATAAAATGACAATCATAACAGACTAGACATAACAGGACCGTCTGCGATATTTATAAATAATAATAAACATTATTCTTCTGTGGAGTTAATAGCGATCAAAAATATTGTTTAGAATAAACTTAAAATCAATTTCTCTCCAATACATACTCTTAATTTTATGTAATTATCCAACATGAGATCTTCCTTAGCAAGACTAATGACAGACCAATTTTTTAAAGTACAACTGCTGCACTCATAGTCTGTTAATGAGTGTTTACCTCATCCCTTGTTTAGGTTTTGTATTGAAATCTATACTTACATATGTACTCTCGCGGTCATGAACGGTATACCACCGACCGACAATCACTTGCGTGCGGACGAGGTTAGCCCACGTAACGTTGTCTAAACGATTTTGATTGAAAGCTGGCACATCGTTCGTGTCCGCGATAATACATATGTAAGTATAGATTTCAATTCTTTCAATAGATTTCAACATTGAGTGTAGCAGCAAGACTAACTTCATGCCCATGTAATAAATTATTTGTTACAATATCAATCCTATGCGAAAAAGTGAAATAAATAGTTGTGATGTGGCAGGGAGGTTCACTCAAGTGGGTAGGATCAGTGGTAGGGGGGGACTGGCATACCGCTATGGCTTAAACTTAACCAGAGGTATGTTCTTAGAGTGTAGGCACTTGTCGCATACCCATTCGGCGTACACCTCCGCCGTCAACAACTGGAACGCTGGCTCCGTTAAGCCCGTACAACCCCTGAAAATATTGCAATACAAAGTCAATTTCACCTTTACAATTATTATTTAAACTCGTAATGATTAGATTTCTGATTCTTGATTTGCTAAATAGCCAAATAAATGTCATTGTCTTTGATATTTACGCGAATACTACATATTGAAATGAAACTAATATTACGGATTATATCGCGGTTTATTTTTGATTTTAATTACCCGATGTTTCGAATAATTTACAGCATTCATGGTCACGGGCAGGATCGTCAGGTAATTAAAATCAAAGATAAACCGCGATATAATCCGTAAAGTTAGTTTCATTTCAATGTCGTAATGATTATTTATTCGTCAAACGGCATGAAAAGTTTAGACCAATTTCATAAAATTGAAAAAAATAATTTAAGGTTTTTTTATACTGTTATTCACATCATTTTAATCAGTATTTTTTCGATGTGAGTTTAAGGTTTTAGTAGATGGTTAATTATAAAGGTAGAATTGCCGCATATTATATGCCATATTAAATGTATTGATTGGGGATTTTGCCCTAACCATGTATAAACATTGTACTTAGTAATATGTAATGCTCAAAGCTGCATATTTTGTATGAAAAAGGTTTCTGAGGCTTTTCATGTGAATACAATCGTAAAAATAAATTCTAGAGTAGTACGAGTTCCTACGAAAATAGGTACCTATACAAACTTGTATGAAAAATATTTTGCTATGAACTTATAGCTAGGCATTTATGGTCTTGTCATCAAACAAAAAACCAGAAAACCACTTATAATTATTTGATCAGTTCAGGAGAATGATCTAGGGGAATAATAAAACTGTAATAATTATTTAAAGAATATTTAAATTATACGAGCTAGTGACAAATGTATATACATTAGAGAAGTTGTTTAGCCTTGTCATTTATATATCTGTTTTAATTATTGTAATATTATTATAATATTGATGAAAATATTTTTTTGTTATCCCCGCTTGTATAAATAGATATCTAAATAACACCCAAACATAGGACGGAATGCTCAAGTATACAAATGTTTCTCCAGGGGAATCAAACCCACAAACATATGAGTAGCAGCTAGTGTGTTACAACTACATCAAAAGGGCCATTGGGGGTATAATTCCCATTTTGTGAACGTTCAAATAGTATTATCATAAATTAACAATCTCATGCAAAAAAATACATTTATTGAAACTTACCTATGAAACCAAAAGTTGCATCCAGATTCACATAATATTGCTTGATCATTATCATGAACTTCTTTGTGGCATACTCCGCATGGGTATATGGGGGGAGCATTAGGGTTCTGAGGGTTGAAGACCATTGGTTGGTCAGGTGGGTACACTTTCCCAGCACTAACTGGCATTGGTTTAGGTCCAAACATACCCATTCCCTGACCCATTGGCCCTACCCCTTGCCCTCCTGGGCCACCCATTGCCATACCACTCATTCCAGCTAATGGCCCACAATTGCCCATATTACCAGGCCCTGGCCCCATTCCCATTGAACCACTTCCTCCCATGCCCATAGGTCCTCCATGCCCCATATGACTTCCGGAGTATGGTGGCCCAGGGCCCATTGAAGTCATCGGCCCATTTCCACCCATAGGCCCACCTCCCATACTTGATGGCATCGGGCTCCCATGTCTCATTGGGCCACAGTGACCAGGACCCATACCACCACTCTGCATTGGATTTGAAGACATTATAGAACTACTGGGGCCCATGGAACCATTTGAACAGCTAGGGCCCATAGGCCCATTCATACGAGGCCCTCCGCCACCCATGGGGCCGTTCATGGGTCCATTCATAGACCCAGCACCTAAAGGACTATGCATAGGGGGCCCCATTGGACTGTTGCTCATGTGGCTGCCTGCCATTGACCCCATATTCATAGGACTTCCCATAGGCCCAGAAGACATAGGTGATCCCATTGGCATAGAATTCATAGGACTCATAGGGCTGCCCATTGATCTTGATGTGCCCATACCTGGTCCCATACTGTGATTGCTCATCCCCATACTAGGTCCACCCATAGGTGACATACCACCCATATGTCCCATAGGGCTCATGTTCCCCATTGGACTTATCCCACTTCTTGGTGGCATTTGCTGGTTCATAGGGCTCATGTTGTGAGGTAGTGGACTCATGTGCCGCATCGGTGGGCCACCCATTCCATGCATTGGGCCCATCATACCCATGGGGCCATTCTGACCCATCATAGATCCATTCTGAGTCATCATAGGACCGTTATGGGAGACAGTGGATGGAGAGTCATCAAATGGGTTTGATGCAACGATTGTGTCCCCGTATCCTGTCAGAGGAGGAGGCAGCAGGTCTTGTGCTGTTGGAGGCGGTTGTGGTGGTGTTAATGCATTGTTTGCATTTGAAGTTTTCCTTCTCTTTTTCGGGTTACTAGGTGCAGGTGCCGGTGGCGTTGGCGTGTCCATTGGAGGCTTAAAATCCGGAGGGCCAAGGCCTGGCCCTGGGAGCCTATACGAGGGCATGCCAGCCAGATTGTGACTCATTCTGCTGTTATTCACTTTCAGCTCTAACAACCATCACGACAAATTGGAAACATTATTTATTTTAGAAATTATATTCACAAATAAGGCACCGCATTGTCACGAGAAAGCGCAATTACGTGCCGGAAGACTGGCTGTGTCTATTTCTGGAACAAAAAAATACATGACTTGATAATAATTTTAAGTTACCACTACACTTTATTGATATTGTTCAGGTTTAATAGCAGCAGATATGAACAACACTTCATAACCCAGGTGATGATGTTACGAATTGAAGGAATGACACCAACCAAGTAACCTGGTAATAATAAACGTAGTACAGGGTTGGATTTGGGTAAACTACGATTATTTCGCTTAATAACTGACAATATATGAAAAAATAACAATACAAAACTTACAGCATTATCAATTTAGCATCGGAATTACTGATTATTTTTTTTTGTCTTCATCGAGATCCCAAGGCAGGCGTGCAACATATGACAAAATACCAAAACTAAACCACTTATTTTGGTCAAACTGTTCTTGTTCACAGAAACGTTCTTGGTTGTTGAGTGTTTTTACACACACGAACTTGGCTTACAGGTAGAAATAGTTACACATTATAAGCATTTTTATTTACGACTCACAGAATCCCAAACAACACACGCCACATTCATGATGAACTTTTGCAAAGAAATTGCCGCTAGAGGGCGTTTGGACCAGTGTTGCCAAGCATTTGCAAAGTTTCCTCCCAAACTCAATTCAAGTCAGATACTCCTTATAATCCGTAAAAGATTCGTTGGAGTAAAAATAAAATATTGCAAAATATTACTTACTTTGCAATATTTGAAACGACAGCCTTTTCAAAAGTTTAATTACTTAATCGGTAAGTATATAATAAATAAAAAGATCACGCTCTTATGGAACCCGGCTGCCCCATGAGTAATAATTACCCAATGGCTAGTGCGAATTAATTAAATATAACTAAATATCAGTTATTTCAATTAATTTCATAGGTAATAGTAATCAATTTTTATATTTTATGTATCACAATACCGCTAGAAATTTAATACTCTTATGACACCTACAGACACATTTTTCCCCCAAATCTAGGGGAAAACTCCCAAGTTGGTAACCCTGGTTTTGACACTCAAGAATCAAGATACTTTGTTTTTACGAAGTAAATATATAAATCCGTGTGCATAGGCTCAGGTTCTAGCTTAGATTCTAGGTACGTAGTACTTATTACTTCCATGGGCTCGATAAACAATTTCCATAGAATCATAGACAAAAGGATCTCTAAAGTGAAGTCACTTTCTTTCTTTCTCACTCGCACAAGAAAGGAATGCATTTATATTGGTAACATATGATAGAAGGAAACAGAGCATAACGTGATATTATTTTCCTTCAGCTGCTGTCACGGACTTCAAGTCTTGAAGTTCAAGAACCGCACCAACGTGGTGCGGACCACATTTGAAGTTTTTAAGTTTACCATGAATGAAGCATAGCCTTTTTAGGAGAATGATGTTGACATGATGACATAAGTGACATAATTTATTTTTATTCCTCTGTGAAAAAATTTCAAAAATTGACTGACATTTCTTTAATTGATTTTTAGGTTAGAGAAATAATAAGCATTTACAATCAGAAATATTTTATAAAAGTATTAATTAAATGCACAAACATGAGCTTAAATCGATTATTTGCTAGTTTAACTATAACACCTAATTTAATTTCGCGACGTTCCATTCATGTAGCCGCTGTTAATTTTGCTAGTAAACCTGATATTGTGAAACCTAAACCTGGATTCGGTAAAAGTTACAGAAGAATTGTACATTTTCCTGAACAATACACTGTGAAACCATTAGAAGTTACAAACCTTGCTGGTAGAGATCCAGTGTCGGGTTAGTAACACTTTATTTAAAAATCTTTTATTAGATTTGTCAGACTGGTCTATGTAAGATTTGAAATTTGCAAGCAGACTACAATTTAAAAACGATATCATACAGTTTGAGCAGTGAACGTAGATACTTATTTCAAAATAAAAGGATCGTATTGAGAATAAGTATCTTCATTTGTGGGGAGATACTTATAGTACTCTGTGGTGGGGAGAGCTACTCAAAATTTTAGATCACCCCAAATCATTATGAGCAATTTGTTGCTCCACTATTGTTGCATAGTCGCCACCACTAAAATGGCATGTTACCTGTGAGACACACAATATATATTTTTTTATTTATGGGATGTTTAAGACAGTGCTTTACAATATAATCACTTTGGATAATACTGGTTGGCTCAATTTTTTCTTAAACATATTTTGTTACTTAATTTCAGGGAGGGTGGTAGCAAAAGGCATAGGTGGAGGTATCAAGCACAAGTATCATTGGATAGATTGGTACAGGGTTGGACCCGTTGAAGGACCACCTCAAGAAGAGAAAGTTATACAGGTTATTTTCTTCTTTTCTATTACACGGGCTTTTCTTACATAATTTTTTTGTGAAAAAAGCTACTCTATAATTTGGTATTCATTATTTGGCTAGAATAATTTCCATTACCAGGATATAAAACATTCAACAGGCGGGCATTTGACGGGCCCGTTGGTCTAGTGCAGCCAGTGGCGTGCACTGAAAGCGGGCAAAAATATCTGCGAGTTGTTTATGCTTTATGCTAATTGTTCGTGTTCCAGCACAAATATCCTTACATTAACCAATATTACCAACACAACCATTTACATTAAAAAAAATTACGTTAATTCATGTCCAAACTAAGATTTTTTAAAATTAAGACTGTTTAGAGAAATCCTAGGGTAGGCAAAGTATTTTTGTCAGTATGGAGCCGCTGAATAAACTTATTATTGTTTTCAAATGCAAATTAATATGTCTATAGTATTTGCTTGCTTATGGATATTTGAAATGGTATAATAACATACTTAAAATAGGTGAAACCTGCGGCCCGCTAGCCTTTTCTATGCGGCCTGAAGTGTAGTACAGTATTTTTATATTAACAGTAGTATTTTATTGATATGTGTACATAAGTAATGCAAAAAATATCATTCGAATAAGGTTCGAATGAATAAATGTTCATTTCACTCGCTTTCTCTCATAAAATAGTGTGCACACAGAATTTAAGTAAAGAAATGTCTTCAATTAGTGAAAAATCCCTTAATTTTTAAATAAATGCTATATTTCATATATGCGATTTATTGTAATTTAATATACTTAGGATAGTTATAATTAAACATACAATTTAGGCTAGATTATTACGGCCCGCAGACTAAAGCAGAAGCGACTATGCGGCCCACAGGGTAAAGCAGAAACGACTATGTGGCCCAGGGGTAAAAAAGGTTGAGTACGGCTGGTCTAGTGGTTAGACACCCTGTCCGCTAACCGATGGGTCGTGGGTTCGATTCCAACCAAGTGTCTGGGTGTTATTTATCTATTTAAGTAAATATTTACAAAAAAAAAAGTATTAGTATCTGTTGTCTGGTTTCCATAGTACAGGCTCTGCCTAGTTTGGGATCAGATGACCATGAGTGGATTGTAGTTGAGATTAAAAATAAATTCATTATGTATATTGTATGAATAAAACAATGTAGCCTGCTATGAACTATCTCTACATCACCCAGACATAAAAAATGCTTAAGTCCCCCGGTTAAATACATTTTGCAAGTATGTTTAAGTCCTATATTGTATTGAGTAGGAATATAGCAGATGAGAGTTCTTAAATTGTTTTAGAGATATGATTTAAGAGACATTTATATTGATAAATGTCTATTTTATATTTGACGGGCCCGTTGGTCTAGTGGTCAGTCACCCTGCCTGCTAACTGATGGGTCGTGGGTTCGATTCCCGCCAAGTGTCTGGGTGTTGTTTATCTATTTAAGTATGTATTTACAAAAAAAGAAAAAAGTATTTAAGTATTAGTATCAGTTGTCTGGTTTCCATAGTACAGGCTCTGCCTAGTTTGGGATCGGATGACCGTGTATGGATTGTCCCAAGATATTATTATTATTATTATTTTGGGCCCTTCAGTTGTCTGTGGAATGTTGTTACAATAAATCTAAGTGGTGACTTAGAATTATTGTAACAACAATGTTAGTTAAATATTTTAGGAAACCTATAATTATATATTGTTGTATATAATTATAGGTTTCCTAAAATATTTAACTAACATTTTTTAACTCTGTATACATTAATCACAGGTGTTGGAAGATGGTTGCCGTACAGCTCATATAGCTCTCGTTGCTGTTGGTGATAAACTGAAATATATTTTAGCTACTGAAAACATGAAGGCAGGAGATATTATTAAAACTTCTCGTGAATTACCCAGAATACCAGGTAAACACTCAATAGAGTAGATATTATCACAACTTATACCCCGGCCGCCGAGAGAATGCGTTCCTGACAGGTCATGATGAAACGGATGATGTAACTTTGACGTGGCGTTGCATTTACAATAAAAAAATGTTATTGTTTATTTGCCCTGCTAATGAATAAATATCATAAGAAAATATATTATTATGTCAACTAAAAATAAATGTTATTGCTTTGCGCTAAATTTCATCTTAAAAAAAATAAGAAAACTTAATATTGTTAAGTGTAGGTTAAATCCATACTACGCTTTTACAAGGATACACCAACTGTGTGTTTTTGAAGTGCAGCGCCAAAAATATCGTGTAATTGTAACGTTATTTGTAGATATACTGTAAATATGTAGAATACTTTTTCTTTCTTATTCTTATTTATAATAGAATGTAATAATAACGTTAATTATATTAAACCTCCGCAAGAAACGAACGCTCGAAGGTAGTAGCGTAAATATATAGTAGTTATTTTATATTTCTGGTATTACAGATTCCGGTATATTTGATAATAATATAATAATACATGTAGGCGAAGATGAGGACAAAGACGGCACCTCCTCAAGCGAATCGGAATCAGATTAAAGTTTGTTTGCCAGTCACAAATATTTTTCCTGATATGGTAATCAATATTGCTGAAGATACAAATTATCGTATTTTTAATTTCTTTGTTACATTCACAAATTAGAATCCAAATAAACAATTATTGAAACTTATGTTACTTTTTTCTTAGATCAGGTAATAACAGTGTTAATTATTGCCCATCACTAGTCATGACCAACTGACAGACTTCAGGAACGCATTCTCTCGGCGGCTGGACTGTAGTATTGACTACACAATAAAGTGCGGTGTGAGGCATTATCATAATTTGCAAAAGATGTAAGCATTTGCAACGTATTATAATGTCTTCATTGCCAATAAAACAGCGCGGCCAATCTCACAAGATCGGTCACTTATGTAGCACAAGTGCTCTCTTCACAATCCAAAAGGACAGATGAACACAACCAGTCAATCAAATACCCAATGTGGTGACCATCTCATTTTCCAGATAATCTGACGATTGGCTAGTATTTTCTTAATTGGCAACAACTACAGGGGTCACAAAGTTGTTGCTTTGCTCCCTGCAGGATTTAATCCCCCAACGTGGAGGCTAGCAAGACTCGTGCTCTATCGGGTGTATGACTCTGGAGATATTCTGGCGAGGTCCAAACGGAGTGCAATCCAGTCTCCATTACAGCAATGTAGTGTGTGAATTTATAATACCTATATATAATCAGCCCATGGCCTATGGAAGGTTTCCTCCTGATAACAAAAAGAATACGATCTTTGTGCAAGGAGCCGTCCCGGTACTACAGCAGTGTCAGATATTTTGCCGGCAATTAGTAATGTGTAAACATGGCTGGTGTGAAGTGCACTGTGGCTAGTGAAGTTATCAAAATCAAGAGAGTTAATAGATATCTAATGGGCTCGGGCGATAAGCGGTAGTTCGATGCAGCTGTCTTTAAGCAGGGGTGCAAGGGAATGCGAAAGGGACATTTTGCGACGAAGCCGAATGAAGAAGCCAGTATGTTTTATTTTGTCATGATCATCATCATTCATCATTACCAGCCAATCAATAGACGTCCACTGCTGAACAAAGGCCTCCCCCTTAGAAGGGAGGGGTTGCTATAATCCCCACTATTGGCAGGCGGCTTGGGATCGCAGTATAGGTGGAAGATAATTCCAAAAGAAAGACGCTGCTGTCCGTTTTCCTGTTCTCGCTTAGTCGCCTCTTACGACACTCAATGAGAGGAGATGTGGGGATGCAATTCTTACCCGGCACCCCGTGTGTTTTTATTTTGTAGTGCGAGCAAATGAAGGTGATGCTTATGTGCTAGGCGCATTACCAGCGGGAACAATCGTCCATTGTGTCGAGAAAGAACCTGGTAAGACTTTTTATTATGTTAAATAAACAAAGTATAATTAAATCAATATATATATGCTCATATTGTTACTTACTATTAGAATTATTTCTTAATGTCGCCCGCGATACAGGTTCGCCTAGTGCGGGGTCCATTGACTCTTCATTATGTTTAATGTACTTAAATGTATTTATGGATTAACAAATAAATAAATAAATTGTTAATCAAATCATAGAACGGACATTTCAGATATTATGTGTAATTATTTTTACAAAGGAACTTGTCTAATGTTAGGCTATTTGAACCAGATTTAGGGATGTACAATTACGGTCACAAACGCTGTACCAGTTTTCAAGCAAAACTGTTTAACGACATTACGTACGCTCACGGCCCGCACGTATTTTGGGCCGGCTAGTGCAAGCGTAGAAGAAAGGTTCTCGAGTGGCGACCACGAACCGGAAGACGCAGCGTAGGCAGGCCTCCCACTAGGTGGACCGACGACATTGTTCGCGTCGCAGGAAACCGGTGGATGCAAATAGCAAATTGTCGTTCATTGTGGCGGTCTAAGGGGGAGGCCTTTGTTCAGCAGTGGACGTCTTCCGGCTGGTGATAATGATGATGATGATGAGTGCAAGCGATTATCGACCTAAATATTATTAAGGGTTCGTGAGCGAGACTGTAAATCATTGTCTTCAATTAGATAAGATATATTTGAAGTTAATAGTACGTACCTATACAACTATCATACTATTCTTTCCTATATTTCTTCTTTGCTTTCATGTTCTTGTGCGTACTTAAAATTATGTAAAACACATTTTATCATACACGGTATGCTGCATTCGGTATGCGAGACTGGCAGCAATAAAACCACAATTTTTTTGGTACTGAATAATCTACCGATGGTTAACATAATAAAAGAAAATAAAATTCGAGAGAATAGAGTACAAGTATTTTTGTCTTTGTCTGTACACACTGCGACACCTTGACCTAGACTGTTTGGGCGTTGAACTTTTTATTTTATTAAGGTTTACCAACAATTGTTTAAACCAATACTAGTACCAGTATTTGAAGTTGAACGCTACAAATCGTGCGAGAGGGTGCGATATGTTGTTGTTCATTAGTTCCACTCGGCCGGCGGGCGCACGCCGCATGACCCGTCCCTTTCCAACAATTATCTGTGATGTATGTAGCGTAGTTATCGTTATATAGGGTGTCTATCTTCATGTGTAGCCGTGTGTACTCTCATGGTCACAAGCGGTGTATCACCTTTAGGACGATAATTGCTTGCACGTGCCGGCCCAAAGTACGTGCGGACGGGGTAATGCACGTTACGTCGTTCAAACGGTTTTGATTGAAAACTGGTACACCGTTCGTGTCCTCGATAGTACATGCTAGAATTTAATTTTCAATTATGATGGATGATAGTTATAAACTCATATTTATTTGTAGGAATGGGAGGCCTGTACATACACGCGGCTGGAACATATGGCACAATCCTGAGGAAGCAGGGAGACCGTGTAATAGTTCAAATGCCTTCTAAGAGACTGTTCAGTTTCAATGAGCATTGTATGGCAGTTGTAGGTATGTATAATTTTCTTATTCTTAAAACATATGAAAATATTTTTTGACTAGAGTTAGAGCGGGAAAACAATTAACGCTCAATTTGGGCATGCTTTGAACAGACCACGAACGGTCGTTGACTTTCGCTGATCGAAGACCTTTTTTTTTTTTGACGCGGGGGAAATCTTCCAAAGATCCCCGGGAGCTGTGGGGCTCGACCGGGGTACGTGGGATTCTTACCCACTAAAACCCCCGCGGCTGTCGCTCAAAGGGCCCACACCCCGAACGTCCAGCGACTCCGAAGGTCGCTGATCGAAGGCTAACTTAACTTAACCCATTCGTTGGAATCGTTGACTTTCGCAGACTCGTTCAGATAGAACAAAGTATACCAACTCGTTGGGCCGGTCTGTCAGCTTTAGAAGATCTCAACTAAATAAGGCCAGTTTCAAAGAGTAACAAACATGTTAAATAAACGGCGATATACACTGTAAATATTAGTTTCATTACAACATTCAAAAGACGTCCACTGCTGAACAAAGGCCTCCCCCTTGGAAGGGCTTACCATAAACCGCTTGGCAGGCGTTTTGGGGATCGCAGTAAAAGTGGTAGGTAATCCAATAGAAAAACACTTCTGCCCGTTCTTGTTCTCTCTTAGTGGCCTCTTACGACACCAAATTGGAGGAGATGGGTGGGCGCTATTCTTATATACAGTGTGTTTAAAGCTCGGATTTGAGAAATACGAGGTCGGATTTGGAAAAAAAGAATGAGATATTCAACAATTGAGTTACATATTATAACGTAAAAACGTTACAAAATTCGCGCATCGTTACAAATACAAAAACGCGCGCGCTGTTCGTGTTCTCGTCTGTTCTCGTGAGATGTCTTCGCCTGCGCGATACAACGGTCTCGCCGCTTTGAAACCGGCCGCGACACACATTGATTGGCCCCACGTTGGGCGCCAATGCTACGTTAGGGTGTTTTAAATGAAACAACACCCTAAGTACAAAAAATATACAATGTGGGGTGACGATACGACAATTAATGAAAAATCTGGTAATACCGCTACACACAACAAAGTATACTGTAGAAAGACGTAATCAAAATCATTTCTAAATATTGGGTCACTAACCTCTATAAGGGCGGCAACAGCGCGGATGGAGATACCTACTCGTTCGTATGTTTCGACGCGATCACACTGAATAGTCTAGTAGTTATTTATGAGATTAATCACAATCATTTTTCCTAACGCACACGAGGTTTCATTTATTGTATTATCTATACCCAGATGGTATAACCAAAAAATTATTTGAAGAATCCCCCAAGCAGTACGAGTATTGCCTTGACGGTAAGGAACAAAGGGGTAGCACTCGTTGGAAAACATCCTAACGTAGCAATATAACTGTATTGATAAACCCAATTATTCCCTCACGGATCGGACAGGGTTTTTTTTACCACTGTATAAGGTTGTTTTGTTAGTAGTATAGTTCTATATTACCGCTGTGTTTCTTTTATAGGTCGTTTATCAAACATTCTGCACGGGAGTACTCCAATAGGTTCACCGCAACGCAACAGATGGCTCGGTAACAGACCTCGTTCCGGTCTATGGCAAAGAAAGAGTGGCCGTCACGGTAGAAAGATCAAACCACCGAAACCAGTGAAGGAAATCAGGTTGACCCCCAACACCGGCCACCCAGCTATCCAATTGACAATGAAACATTAATTTGTAAGAAGAATAAAGTCATTAGAGTTTGAAATAATTTTATTTATATTAGCAGTAAACAAAATATCACAACAAAGCTGACTTGTGCTTAGAAATACTTAAAGACAACAGTTTATTATTATATTTAGTAACATTAACAAGAAAAGCTGACACAATGAATGCTTGATTCGTATTTCTTATCTTAATCCTCTTCGTCAGATAATGTTAATATCTGTAAGGAAATAAACACCATGATGATTTGGAACATTTAGTTCAGATTTTATATAGCACCATGCCCTATACGGAAATATCCTATTAAAATAGTAGTATACTATAATGATCACTCCAAACAGCGCGTAACATATTGTCAATATAAAATGAATGAGTTATGAACTCATTTTATATCTTGTCATGTTGTTACTTATGACCATTGAAGCAAATTATGATGTGTTATTTTTTTGCCATCGATATTGCTTGAAAAAAACATACTACTTTTCAAAATTACTTGATAACGAATACAGCTTTATTATGCCGCTGTAAAACACGCCCTCCGTATATTTGTCAATGCAACGCGACATAAAACACGGCATGGTAATACAAATTTGGTTCATTTAAGTTATTGGGGCGCAAACAAGAACCTGTGCTCTACACAAACTGTACCTACGCAGAGTAGCAAGCCTTTCCGTATTCTACAGGATACATTTTGAAGAGTGCGTGAATTATACGTATGACTGGATTCCAAAATATCTGGTCTATCATCGGACGACGAGACGAACGGCGGCTATGCACCCGTTTATTAGGGGCTATCTATTAATTCCGTCAGGCGATTTGGCGATTTTTTTGGACTTAAGTATAAGCGATTTGCTTCGACATTTATAATAGAGATAAGAACTGGAATAGTTTGCCTGCGTCAGTATTTCGCCTGATTATATTGTAGGGGTTTTTAATACTATAGAAGTAAGGTTTTAAAACGCTAGATTGTTTCACCATCTCCGATTACAGTTAAGACTAGCTTAAATTGAATTAAAAAAAACATCGATGCAACTTACATCAGTCATTTCAGCAGTCAAATGCAACTCCGTCAGTCCAGTGACCTCTTCCAAATAAGTACCACTGTTTAACACTTTCAATATAAACTCTATGCCCTCTTCTTTATATTTCTTTATCACAGTATCAGAACAGGCTATGCACTGTATGAATTTGGCACAAGTCGGAACAACCGTCTGGTAGGAATGCAGGAAACCTCTTATGGAATGTGGTATAGGTCCAAGCACGCCTTGCAGTTCGGAGGGTAGATCAGTCTCTTCGTTGTTAAGATTGTATATCGCCGGTGCTTGTACCCTGAAAATAGTTTAAAAGCTATACTGGTTGAACATTGGACATGCTCAAGAATATAACAATTCAAGGTCTTATGGAACGTATACAAAAGTTAAATACCTATTAATAACAAAGAAAATGTTAATTACAATAATTTGCAATCTTGAATTAGTTGTCTTCCGTCACCTTCGGAGTCGCTGGACGTTCGGAGTGTGAGCCCTAAGGACGTCCATTGAGTACGGCGGTGACTCGAGGAGGACGGCGGCGGGGTTGCGACCCCCGTCCCCGTGAGCACCGTAACTGGTTCCCGGGGGGCTACAATGCGCCCCCCGGCGGCGGGCTCAAAGGCAAGCCACTGAGGGGCCCCTGGTGCAGATCCCACCGGAGAGCCCTGGGTTCCCCACTCTCATGTGCCGATGCGACAGCCGCGGGGGTTTTAGTGGATAAGAATTCCACATACCCCGGACGAGCCCCACAGCTCCCGGGGATCTTTAAAAGATTTCCCCGCGTCAAAAAAAAAGTGTCTTCCGTCGTCACGTGACTTTTTACAAAAATAAAGAGATAGCTGACCGTTGTAAACATTATTTAAAAAATAATAATAATATCTTGGAACAATTCACACACGGTCATCTGATCCCAAACTAGGCAGAGCCTGTACTATGGAAACCAGACAACTGATACTAACTTATATACATTTTTTTGTAAATATATACTTAAACAGATAAATAACACCCAGACACCACTTGGTGGAATCAAAATAAAAGAAAAAAAAAGGTATTAAAATTATCGCTGCGTATTCGAGACGTAGGTTGAGTCATTTGGGGGTGGCCTATCCTACGCCAAATGATTATGTACAGCTCCAAGCTGGCGCGATCGTTGCGTACCTGAGGGAGCTCTTCGATGCGCCAGCAACAGAGTAAGGGCTAGGGCATGCACAATGGATCCAACTGGGTCGAAGTGCGTTCCGGGAATACCTGGCCCAAATTTATAGCCACCAAGAATAGAATAGAATAGAATCGCTGCGTACTGAAAAACAGATTTTAGTATGCAGGGTGAGTGTCCATTTTTTGTTTGATAATGGGTTCAAACAAGTACCTATTTTAATTATATATTTAGAACGAGAATCGAGTACTAACCGCCCTGTATTAATGTACACACACGGTCTATATGAAATAGCAGCAGCAGTCTATATGAAATAGTTGATTACAAATGAACCCAAAATAATAGATAGGAAGACGTCGTACCTCTGCGGATGCTGTAACAACGCGACAAGTATTTCAACGGCCAACGCTCCGGCTATGGCGGCGACTCCGGGTCGCGTTACTGTACATTGCTGGTCCAGTGTGCGGTCCTTTAACGACTGCAAGTTTAAGTTAAACTTTATAGTCTAGTCGACTTGGCCGTTACTAGGTTGGTAGGCATGGAAAAATGAAGATCAGAACAATATTATACGGGATTGGGGGCAATTCATGCGTTGCCCAGTGTATCTGGTGAAATTACCGATATTGATGATTTTGGATGTAAAAAAAATATAAAATTGCGGCTGGCAAATTTTAATTTAAAAAAAATAAATAGTCCTTGTCACTCCCGCAACTACAACATAATTATGAATTATAAGTCAAAATCCATCCGCCGCTAAGGTTGTAGGGCGTGCCAAAAAAAAAACTTGGGATCATCTACAGACGGTCATCTGATCCCAAACTAGGCAGAGCTTGTACTATGGTAACCAGACAACTGATATGAATACTTATATACATGTTTTTTTTTTAAATACTTAGTTATTACAGATAAATAACACCCAACCCCTTGATGAGAATTGAACCCACAACCCATTGGGTAGCGGCCAGGGTGTCTAACCACTAGACCAATAGGCCTGTCATAATAGACATAAATACATACACTCGAAAAACGTAACCCTTCTCCTGGGGCATTCTGGGTAGGTGTGTGATTTTACATCAGGCAAACACCTGACTCAAAGTTACTTAAAAAAATCAGTTACTTACATTGCCAGGCGCTGTCACGTCATTACAAAAGTAGCATCCCAGCTCTCCCCCTGGTATCCAAGGAGTGTCGAGGGAGGGAGTGACGACATGTTGTGACGACGCAACGCCGTGCCGCATCACTAGATAGCTGTCAAAACCTAAAGCTGCGTTGATTACTATCTAGAGAACAAATACATAATATCACAATTCGATCAACTTATCTTTATTTTATCTTATCAATATATTTTTACTTAAATTAAATGAGAAAAGTGAAATCCAAAATATATTAGTGGTTACTTATACATTGGTGCCGATTCTGTTGTCGCCACTAGACTCATCATCATCAGCCGGAAGACGTCCACTGCTGAACATAGGCCGCCCCCTTAGAACGCCACAATGAACGACAATTGGCTATTTGCATCCACCGGTTACCTGTGACGCGCACAATGTCGTCTGTCCACCTAGTGGGAGGCCTGCCTACGCTGCGTCTTCCGGTTCGTGGTCGCCACTGGAGAACCTTTCTTCCCCAACGGTTATCGGTTCTTCGAGCGATGTGGCCTGCCCATTGCCACTTCAACTTGCAGATTCTGAGCTATGTCGGTAACCTTAGTTCTTCGGCGAATCTCCACATTTCGGATTCTGTCGCGCAAAGAAACTCCGAGCATACTACTACTAACTACCACTGCCACTAGACTAAACTAGACTAAATTTTAGTTTAGTGGTGTCAATCGATGATTAAGTGCTTAATTTGATTTTGACAGCTACTAAATTGAGTTGATAGTGAGGTTTTCATTGGTCAAATTATGTTAACCCTTCCGGCCCGGTGAAGCCCGGCCGCTTTTCGCGCGCGCACGTTTTGTGAATGCCTATGTTTTTCGGTGCGTCGTCGGCGCTCTGTACTATTAGGTTACGAGTGGTATAGAAACATAACTACTCAACCGATTTGCGTTCTGTAAACTGAGTTCTAATGAGAAAACTATTAGCTATCCAGTATATACTATTTTTTGAGTTATAAATATCGATTTTCAAAGGGAAAGTCAAAAATAGATGGATTTTTGGCAAAGTTGATTTTACCTATATATATATTTTTTTAATTCGATTTTGAGGGTAGAATATTGACTCAGGCACTAAGAAAGATCCATTCTTTGCATCCAAACTCCTTTTTATACAAGTTTTAAACAAAACACTACCAAAAAATCGAAATGAACTCAATTTTTTTTTAAATGACGTCATGGTATGCAAAATTTTCGATAGTTAGATTGGATTTTATGGCTTTATCTTTGAGTTATTATCGTAATGATGTAATTACAATGTATTTACAACAATTACATCTAGACTTATAATAAAACTGTAACAGGTCCAATTCTGTACATTGAAGATATTTTGAAAATTATATTTGGAGGGCATTCTATAACCGATACTGAGGCCGAAAATTTATTTTTTTTAATTTTTGTCTGTCTGTCTGTATCACGGCTGAGCATCACGCCGAAACTACTGAATGGATTCAAATGAAACTTGGCATGATTTGAGATCTTACTACGAGGTAGGACATAGGATACTTTTTATTCCGTAATCTAGCACGGTTCTTTTGGGAGAGGGGATTAAAGTCAAAATGGGTACTTGGTTATACGCTTGGTCCGATTTTATTAATTTTTCTTTATAATATAATAAATATTATTACACTCATAGAGAGTTGTTATCAAGGTTTTGTAATCGATCGGATTAAGCAACGTTGGGTAAGGTCATTAAATAGATGGGTGACCGTTTAACGTCATTTGAACTAAACGGGTCCGTACTTCGGAGAGCAAGTAAAAAGTGAGTCCCAGTTTTTAACAGACTATAAAAAAGGAGGTTGTGGGCTACACCCTTATATGAAACATATAAACATATCAGTTATTTATATCTTCCATCTACAAATTGAATATATATTAAAGCACTAAATTACATTATATTTACATTCTTAATTACATATACAACACATCCATATTAACAATAACGCAACACACTACATTAATAAAATTACTAACTAAAATAATAAACCTATATTTACAAAACCACGATAATTATCTCGTGCTATGAAAACGCACGGCCAAGCCGGCCGGTGGTTCTTGTTTTCATATATGTAGGTACATAGCCGTCGATGCGCTTGCGCAGGGCGTCCCGCGCATCGCGCCAGTCGAGATACCGTTCTACGACGCAAGGCCCGTGTCGCCTGCTAAACCGACGCTTGTGCTTTATTATCGCGAACTTGCTGTTATATTTGTTTATGTGCTGTTTCTAAGACTATCGCTTTGATCTATCGTTACTCCTTCTATTTCTGTGAACTATAGCTTTTCTAGTGTGTTGTGTAAACTGTTTCTTCTGTGGATTGTACCAGCGTACGTATTAAACTTCATTAGTGCCTACCTGGACTTATTACTTAACAACCACCTACTACTACTACACATACCACACCCTGCCATAACGGGAGTTATAGATTACGGTTGACATACCGCATCACAGGCATACCTACCACTATAATTCAGCCATACAACTATTACTGGCACCTCCTACTATAACTGGTATCCCGCTATAACTGGTGACCTCTAAGAACACGAAGATCACGATGAGCGATTCAAGCAGTGACACCGCTAAAACAGCTGGTTCGAATGTTACTACACGTCCGAAAAAAATGCGCGTTTCCATTGACGCACAACGAGAAATTTCCGAATCTCGGAAACATCTTTTGAAAGTGCCTCCATTCTCACCGGAAGATCCAGAGATATGGTTTGCTCTTCTGGAAGCACAATTTGACAGCCTGGATATAACGGAAGATTTTTCGAAATTTACCAGTGTCGTCAACAATTTGGACATACAGCATGCGAAGTCGGTAAAGGATATCATTTTAAATCCTCCCGCTAAACAAAGGTACGTCAAAATTAAAACCGAGCTCATTAGACGTTTATCTGCTTCTCACGAGAAGAAGGTTCGACAGCTTCTCACCCACGAGGAACTTGGCGATAGGAAACCATCGCAATTTCTTCGACATCTTCAAGACCTTGCTGGAAGTACTGCTCCCGAGGACTTTATTAAGTCTATTTGGACTAACCGCCTGCCTACCGCTATCCAGACAGTGTTAGCTTCCCAGCCCACCCACTCACTGGAACAGTTAGCGGAACTAGCGGACAGGATCCAGGAGCTGACGTCACTATCACAGACACCGGTCGTCGCAGCAACGTCGTCAGTGACTGCAGGTTCGTCACACTCAGCGACTTCTCACCAATCAGAGATTGCTGAATTAAAGCATATGGTAGAACGGCTCGCGTTGAGGCTAGATGACCATACCCGTAGTTCCGGTCGTGTTAATAGTCGCGCTAGAAGTTCCAGAGCATCACGACGCCAAAGGACACCTTCTCGTCAGCGAAGTCGATCAAATTCGAGCTACAGACGATACCCCATTTGTTGGTATCACTCGAACTTTGGAGAGAAAGCCCGTATATGCATTACTCCTTGCGATTACAAGACGGCGGGAAACGCAGCGGGCAATCGCTAATGGCGACAGACGACTGCCCTGGTACTTCGGGTCGCCTTTTCGTTTTGGACCGTAACTCAAATACCCAGTTTCTAGTGGATACTGGCAGTGACCTTTGTGTTTACCCTCTTAGTGCACTTCGCGAACGTAGATGTAAAAGTAAATATCAACTTTGTGCAGCAAATGGTTCTGTAATTGATACTTACGGCTTCATAGACTTAGATTTAAATTTTGGCTTAAGACGTAGCTTTCAATGGCGATTTGTTGTAGCCAACGTAACTAAAGCCATTATTGGCGTAGATTTTCTAAGTTCTTTTAATTTAATTGTAGACTGTAGAAATCAACGCTTAATAGATAATACTACATCATTGTCGTCGCAAGCTTCTATTGCTAATGTTAATATATTTTCTATTAAGGTTTCAACAGGTGACACGAGGTATCATCGTATCCTAGACAAGTATCCCGAGTTGACACGCCCGTCAGGTACACAAATAACCCCTCGCCACAACACTGTACACCACATCAAAACTACGCCCGGCCCTCCAGTATCATGCACACCCCGCAGGTTAGCCCCAGACAAGTTGAAAATCGCCAAGCAAGAGTTTCAGCTAATGCTTAATAATGGCGTTGCTCGTCCTTCTAAGAGCCCCTGGGCCTCACCTCTGCATCTCGTGCCTAAGAAGGATAACGGCTGGCGACCTTGTGGTGATTACCGAATGTTAAATGCACGGACAGTCCCGGATCGTTATCCTATTAGGCACATCCATGATTTTACTCACAGTATTACTGGATGCAAGGTGTTTAGCAAAATAGACCTGGAGAAGGCCTACCATCAGATTCCGGTTCACGAGGAGGATATTATGAAGACAGCCATCACAACCCCGTTTGGCCTGTATGAGTTTCCTTTTATGACCTTTGGTTTAAGGAATGCAGGTCAAACGTTCCAAAGGTTTGTTGACGAGGTCACAAGAGGCTTAGACTTCTGTTATGCGTATCTGGACGATTTTCTGGTGTACTCGCGTACTGAAGCTGACCACGAAGTCCACCTCCAGAAACTCTTCGACCGCATGAAAGACTTTGGTATGTTAATTAACACTTCAAAGTGTGTTTTTGGTGTTAGCGAAGTAGACTTCTTAGGGTACCATATTTCAGAGGCTGGAACCAAACCCCTGGAGTCTAAGGTTCAGGCTATTAAGGAGTTCCCTGCCCCCACCACTGTACGGAAACTCAGACGGTTTTTAGGCATGGTCAATTTTTATAGGCGATTTATTCCCCACGCTGCTAAAATTCAAGCCCCCCTTAACGCTTTGTTAACCGGTTCGGTGAAGGCGTCCCATCCCGTAGACCTGACAGGTGAGACACTTTCCGCTTTTGAGCAGTGCAAGGAAAGCTTAGTTGATGCTGCATTACTTGCTCACCCAGATTGTGATGCCCAGCTTGCTCTGGTAACAGATGCATCTGATTGGGGAATGGGTGCAGTACTACAGCAACTTAAGGATGGTATCTGGCAACCACTCGCGTTTTTCTCCAGAACTTTTAGCCCGGCTCAAAAGAAATACTCACCGTATGATCGCGAATTACTAGCCATTTACGAAAGTATCAAATACTTTCGATATATGTTAGAGGCACGACATTTTGTCGTTTATACTGACCATAAGCCGTTGAGTTATGCTTTTCGCAACAGAAAAGATAACTGCTCGCCTAGGCAGTATCGACATCTCGATTTTATATCGCAATTCACGACAGATATTAGACACATTTCAGGGACAGACAATATTGTCGCTGATACCTTGTCCCGTGTCGAAGAATTGCAGATGCCTATTGACTTCGACTTGCTCGCTATGTCACAAGCTTCCGACCGAGAACTGGCTCAACTCTTAGGCGGCGAATCTTCACTTCGCCTGGAAAAGTTGAAAGTACCCGGCAGTAACGCGGAACTTTACTGTGACGTGAGCATGAAATCACCAAGGCCTTTCGTGACTAAATCGCTACGGAAGCAGCTATTCGACAGTCTGCACAATTTTAGCCACCCAGGAGCTAATGCCACCGCTAAGCTAGTCGCTGAGCGCTTTGTATGGCCTGGGGTGCGGAAAGACTGCCGAGAGTGGTCACGAAAATGCCTGGCCTGCCAACGCGCCAAGGTCCATCGTCACGTGTTTTCACCTATGGGCACGTTCGATTTACCTCGCGCTAGGTTCGCGTTTATTCACGTGGATATAATCGGCCCCCTTCCACCTTCACGAGGATATAGATATTGCCTCACAGTTGTAGACCGTTTCACACGATGGCCGGAAGTTACACCGATGGTCGACATTACCGCAGAAACCGTAGGTAGGGCATTGATGTCGTGGATATCCAGATTTGGATGTCCAACTGACGTCGTCACGGACCGCGGACGACAATTTGAATCCACGCTCTTTCAATTTCTGGCAAGAGCGGTTGGATTCAAGCATCGTCGTACAACTGCATACCATCCAGCGTGTAATGGCCTCGTGGAACGGTTTCACCGACAACTGAAAGCCGCTATTATGTGTCACGCTGACACAAATTGGGTGGACGCTTTACCCCTGGTACTTCTCGGCATCAGAACCGCTTTCAAAGAAGATCTCCAAGCTTCTTCGGCCGAGTTAGTTTACGGTGAGCCGTTGCGTATGCCAGGAGAATTTTTCCAGGCAACACCACCTGATTCAACGGATATATCAGATTTTACCACCCGGTTACATAATGTTGTCGCGAAACTACAACCGACACCTGCTGCGCGTCATAATAGCAGCAAAATTTTCATTTACCGCGATTTAGCCACATCGTCCCATGTATTTTTGAGGGATGATACAGTACGAGGCGCTTTACAACCTCCGTACTTAGGCCCTTATGAAGTTGTTGATAGAGGAGACAAGACCTTTAAATTACTTGTCAAAGGGAAACTTGTGACAGTATCTATAGACCGACTCAAACCGGCCTACGTACTTGTCGATCCATCTCCTACAACCTCTACTTTGCCTACACCTAAACCACCTCCTGTTATTAGTAATAAACCTACTTTAATCACTTCGTCTATTCCTACTAGTAGGCCACTTCCAATACAAACTTCAGATCCCGTACAGTCACAGCCGTCTAAAGAACATATTCAAAAAACTCGTTCTGGGCGGACAGTACGTTTTCCTAATTATTATCGACCGTAGTAACGGTCTCGGAGGGGAGTGATGTGGGCTACACCCTTATATGAAACATATAAACATATCAGTTATTTATATCTTCCATCTACAAATTGAATATATATTAAAGCACTAAATTACATTATATTTACATTCTTAATTACATATACAACACATCCATATTAACAATAACGCAACACACTACATTAATAAAATTACTAACTAAAATAATAAACCTATATTTACAAAACCACGATAATTATCTCGTGCTATGAAAACGCACGGCCAAGCCGGCCGGTGGTTCTTGTTTTCATATATGTAGGTACATAGCCGTCGATGCGCTTGCGCAGGGCGTCCCGCGCATCGCGCCAGTCGAGATACCGTTCTACGACGCAAGGCCCGTGTCGCCTGCTAAACCGACGCTTGTGCTTTATTATCGCGAACTTGCTGTTATATTTGTTTATGTGCTGTTTCTAAGACTATCGCTTTGATCTATCGTTACTCCTTCTATTTCTGTGAACTATAGCTTTTCTAGTGTGTTGTGTAAACTGTTTCTTCTGTGGATTGTACCAGCGTACGTATTAAACTTCATTAGTGCCTACCTGGACTTATTACTTAACAACCACCTACTACTACTACACATACCACACCCTGCCATAACGGGAGTTATAGATTACGGTTGACATACCGCATCACAGGCATACCTACCACTATAACTCAGCCATACAACTATTACTGGCACCTCCTACTATAACTGGTATCCCGCTATAAGGTTATGTATTCGATGCGAATGTCTGTTATTAAAAGTTTGTTAACGTAAAAATAGCGCAGGCGGAGCTGCGTGGGTCAGCTAGTTACAAATAATAACGAAATTAGACCAAAAGTAAGAAACAAACAAAAAAATCACATCATTTAGATGCCGACTATTTTGATTTAATTTTAGTTTGAAGTTCTATTATTAGGCATAATTTGACGTAAACTGTGCACGTAACGTAAAAGTTGAGTAAGTAACTAAAACCAATTATATTTTATCAAACTATACCTAATTTAGTTTAAATCATGGATCTCTGAATAGGATTCATCGTTTGACACAACTAAACTAAAATTTAGTCTGGTTTAGTCTAGTGTGTGACAATAGAATCGGCGCCATTATCATACATACTTTAAACTAAGGTTCAAAATATTTGCAAACAATTTAAAATAAGAACAAAAGGGGAACTTCGTGGTCTAATTTTTATGACCCTTTATTTGAGTCCTCATTAATTTAGTATAATAATAATGAATAATGGTTGAGACGGTATGTATGGGAACTAAAATATTCTCTTATATCTGACAATTTTTCAAATTTGCGTAGTCAGTAGCGACGCTACCATTTTACATATAAGTTGGCAGTATGTACGTCCTTTAATCAATGTTACGTATTATAATTATGTATGAGGGAGGGTAGAGAGAATCGTGTATATATTTTACATGAATTGATTTTTTTGTTTTTTCTTACGACCTCTTCCATTGTCAAGTGTATTTTTTGCATTAAACTTTTAAATAAATAAATCGTGAGTTTATTCACTGAGGGTCACTTAAGGTCCAGTAATGAGTTACTCACTAACTACACTTGAGTGACGCGATAATGTTGAAATGAAACTAATTTTACGGATTATATCGCGGTTTATTTTTGATTTTAATTTCCCGACGTTTAGAATACTTTACAGCATTCATGGTCACGGGCGGACTGAGGTGGTAGCTGTCCATATGTCATAGTTGTCTTAGGGTACCCTCAGGTCTTCTAATTATTATTGTTAGTCCGATCTACACAGAAAGAGCTTACAGTATCTTGAGGTCTTGCAGTGGAATGCTTGTCTTTGGATTTGACTATGTTTATCACGGGATCCCAAGCTGGTGGTAGCACCCAGCCATCTTCTCTATTGAAATTTGGATGCTTTTTAATTTCAATAGCCTCACGAATCATCCTTGGTAGGTAGCGCTGTTCTTTTGCGAGGATTTGTGGTTTGTCAAATCTAATATAATGACGGGTGCGATCCTGAACATGTTCACAGACTGCAGACTTCGTATAGCGTCCGCTTCGGCCGTCTACGGAACCGGAGTTTCGGAACTGGTTCCGATCGAGGCTTTTTATTTCCTTGTATGGAACTGGTTCCGATCGAGGCTTTTTATTTACTTGTATGGAACTGGTTCCGATCAAGTAATTATCGTATTCCACCAGCCGTGATCATAACTGAAGTAGAAACACAGACAGGTCTATAACAGAAGGTATAATCCTACTCCTACTAATATAATAAACGTTAAAGTTTGGATAGCTGGATGTTTAAGCTTGTTTCGCGCAAAAACTATAAAACGTATTTAACCAATAACTAGGTAGGTACTTAACCCCATTGTATATTAGAAATAATCATACAACTATAAAGTAAACATGAACATTTATTTCTGTTTTCACATTTGGTCTTACCAAGTTATTAACCAGGAAATCAAATATTCTAATCTATATCTTATATTTAAATATAAAGGAGGATTCCATGAGTGACGTGATTTTTGGAAATTTAATCCTTAAGTGGGTTAAATAGGGTGTCATCGTATTCGAAACTTTACGAGTCGATTGAATCGAAGCTCACTGAAAATATTTTCCGAACAAAATAAAGAAAGATATCCCGCGCGCGGTTGCGCTAGAGGTTAGTCAAGTTTGTATGGAAAAAAATATTACACTATTTGCACGCATCATCAAAAACAACGGAAGTCTTTATCAAAGTTACGAGCATAGATGGGGACAGGAATAGAGAGAGAGAAGAGGGGGGAGAGAAATATATAAAAAAATACCAGAAACCTCACTAACCTCTATAAGGGCGGCAACAGCGCGGACGGAGATATCTACTCATTCGTATGTTTCGACGCGATCACACTGAATAGTCTAGTAGTTATTTATGAGATTAATCACAATCATTTTTCCTAACGCACACGAGGTTTCATTTATTGTATTATCTATACCCAGATGGTATAACCAAAAAATTATTTGAAGAATCCCCCAAAGCAGTACGAGTATTGCCCTGACGGTAAGGAACAAAGGGGTAGCGCTCGTTGGAAAACATCCTAACGTAGCAATATAACTGTATTGATAAACCCAATTATTCCCTCACGGATCGGACAGGGTTTTTTTTACCACTGTATAAGGTTGTTTTGTTAGTAGTATAGTTCTATATTACCGCTGTGTTTCTTTTCTAGGTCGTTTATCAAACATTCTGCACGGGAGTACACCAATAGGTTCACCGCAACGCAACAGATGGCTCGGTAACAGACCTCGTTCTGGTCTATGGCAAAGAAAGAGTGGCCGTCACGGTAGAAAGATCAAACCACCGAAACCAGTGAAGGAAATCAGGTTGACCCCCAACACCGGCCCAGCCAGCTATCCAATTGACAATGAAACATTAATTTGTAAGAAGAATAAAGTCATTAGAGTTTGAAATAATTTTATTTATATTAGCAGTAAACAAAATATCACAAAAAGCTGACTTGTGCTTAGAAATACTTAAAGACAACAGTTTATTCTTATATTTAGTAACATTAACAAGAAAAGCTGACACAATGAATGCTTGATTCGTATTTCTTATCTTAATCCTCTTCGTCAGATAATGTTAATATCTGTAAGGAAATAAACACCATGATGATTTGGAACATTTAGTTCAGATTTTATATAGCACCATGCCCTATACGGAAATATCCTATTAAAATCGTAGTATACTATAATGATCACTCCAAACAGCGCGTAACATATTGTCAATATAAAATGAATGAGTCATGAACTCATTTTATATCTTGTCATGTTGTTACTTATGACCATTGAAGCAAATTATGATGTTATTTTTTTGCCATCGATATTGCTTGAAAAAAACATACTACTTTTCAAAATTACTTGATAACGAATACAGCTTTATTATGCCGCTGTAAAACACGTCCTCCGTATATTTGTCAATGCAACGAGACATAAAACACGGCATGGTAATACAAATTTGGTTCATTTAAGTTATTGGGGCGCAAACAAGAACCTGCTCTACACAAACTGTACCTACGCAGAGTAGCAAGCCTTTCCGTATTCTACAGGATACATTTTGAAGAGTGCGTGAATTATACGTATGACTGGATTCCAAAATATCTTGTCTATCATCAGACGACGAGACGAACGGCGGCTATGCACCCGTTTATTAGGGGCTATCCATTAATTCCGTCAGGCGATTTGGCGATTTTTTTGGACTTAAGTATAAGCGATTTGCTTCGACATTTATAATAGAGATAAGAACTGGAATAGTTTGCCTGCGTCAGTATTTCGCCCGATTATATTGTAGGTGTTTTTAATACTAGAGAAGTAAGGTTTTAAATCGCTAGATTGTTTCACCATCCCCGATTACAGTCAAGACTAGCTTAAATTGAATTAAAAAAAACATCGTTGCAACCTACATCAGTCATTTCAGCAGTCAAATGCAACTCGGTCAGTCCAGTGACCTCTTCCAAATAAGTACCACTGTTTAACACTTTCAATATAAACTCTATGTCCTCTTCTTTATATTTCTCTATCACAGTTTCAGAGCAGGCTATGCACTGTGTGAATTTGGCACAAGTCGGAACAACAGTCTGGTAGGAATGTAGGAAACCTCTTATGGAATGTGGTATAGGTCCAAGCACGCCTTGCAGTTCGGAGGGTAGATCAGTCTCTTCGTTGTTAAGATTGTATACCGCCGGTGCTTGTACCCTGAAAATAGTTTAAAAGCTATACTGGTTGAACATTGGACATGCTCAAGAATATAGCAATTCAAGGTCTTATGTAACGTATACAAGAGTTAAATACCTATTAATAACAAAGAAAATCTTAATTACAATAATTTGCAACCTTGAACTAGGTATCTTCCGTCACCTTCGGAGTCGCTGGACGTTCGGAGTGTGGGCCCTAAGGACGTCCATTGAGTACGGCGGCGGGGTTGCGACCCCCGTCCCCGTGAGCACCGTAACTGGTTCCCGGGGGGCTACAATGCGCCCCCCGGCGGCGGGCTCAAAGGCAAGGCACTGAGGGACCCCTGGTGCAGATCCCACCGGAGAGACCTGGATCCTCTCTCATGTGTCTGTGTGTGTGTTTGTTTGTGTTTTAGTGGACACAGCTCCCGGGGATCTTTAAAAGATTTCCCCGCGTCAAAAAAAAAAGTGTCGTCCGTCGTCACGTGACTTATTACAAAAAAAAAGAGATTGCTGACCGTTGTAAACATTATTTAAAAAATAATAATAATATCTTGGAACAATTCACACACGGTCATCTGATCCCAAACTAGGCAGAGCCTGTACTATGGAAACCAGACAACTGATACTAACTTATATATATTTTTTTTGTAAATACATACTTAAACAGATAAATAACGCCCAGACACCACTTGGTGGAATGAAAAAAAAAGAAAAAAAAAGGTATTAAAATTATCGCTGCGTACTGAAAAACAGATTTTAGTATGCAGGGTGAGTGTCCATTTTTTGTTTGATAATGGGTTCAAACAAGTACCTATTTTTATTATATACTAGCTGACCCGGCAAACGTTGTTTTGCCATATAAATAATTTCCTAGTAAAAAAAAAATTTTGGTGTGGACTACACCTAACATTTAGGGGGATGAAAAATAGATGTTGGCCGATTCTCATAGATACCGGATAAGCACAAAAAATTTCATCAAAATCGGTCAAGCCGTTTCGGAGGAGTATGGCAACGAAAACTGTGACACGAGAATTTTATATATTAGATTTAGAACGAGAATCGAGTACTAACCGCCCTGTATTAATGTACACACACGGTCTATATGAAATAGCAGCAGCAGTCTATATGAAATAGTTGATTACAAATGAACCCAAAATAATAGATAGGAAGACGTCGTACCTCTGCGGATGCTGTAACAACGCGACAAGTATTTCAACAGCCAACGCTCCGGCTATGGCGGCGACTCCGGGTCGCGTTACTGTACATTGCTGGTCCAGTGTGCGGTCCTTTAACGACTGCAAGTTTAAGTTAAACTTTATAGTCTAGTCGACTTGGCCGTTACTAGGTTGGTAGGCATGGAAAAATGAAGATCAGAACAATATTATACGGGATTGGGGGCAATTCATGCGTTGCCCAGTGTATCTGGTGAAATTACCGATATTGATGATTTTGGATGTAAAAAAAATATAAAATTGCGGCTGGCAAATTTTAATTTAAAAAAAATAAATAGTCCTTGTCACTCCCGCAACTACAACATAATTATGAATTATAAGTCAAAATCCATCCGCCGCTAAGGTTGTAGGGCGTGCCAAAAAAAAAACTTGGGATCATCTACAGACGGTCATCTGATCCCAAACTAGGCAGAGCTTGTACTATGGTAACCAGACAACTGATATGAATACTTATATACATGTTTTTTTTTAAATACTTAGTTATTACAGATAAATAACACCCAACCCCTTGATTAGAATTGAACCCACAACCCATCGGGTAGCGGCCAGGATGTCTAACCACTAGACCAATAGGCCTGTCATAATAGACATAAATACATACACTCGAAAAACGTAACCCTTCTCCTGGGGCATTACTGGGTAGGTGTGTGATTTTAAATCAGGCAAACACCTGACTCAAAGTTACTTACTTAAGAGAATCAGTTACTTACATTGCCAGGCGCTGTCACGTCATTACAAAAGTAGCATCCCAGCTCTCCCCCTGGTATCCAAGGAGTGTCGAGGGAGGGAGTGACGACATGTTGTGACGACGCAACGCCGTGCCGCATCACTAGATAGCTGTCAAAACCTAAAGCTGCGTTGATTACTATCTAGAGAACAAATACATAATATCACAATTCGATCAACTTATCTTTATTTTATCTTATCAATATATTTTTACTTAAATTAAATGAGAAAAGTGAAATCCAAAATATATTAGTGGTTACTTATACATTGGTGCCGATTCTGTTGTCGCCACTAGACTCATCATCATCAGCCGGAAGACGTCCACTGCTGAACATAGGCCGCCCCCTTAGAACGCCACAATGAACGACAATTGGCTATTTGCATCCACCGGTTACCTGCGACGCGCACAATGTCGTCTGTCCACCTAGTGGGAGGCCTGCCTACGCTGCGTCTTCCGGTTCGTGGTCGCCACTCGAGAACCTTTCTTCCCCAACGGTTATCGGTTCTTCGAGCGATGTGGCCTGCCCATTGCCACTTCAACTTGCAGATTCTGAGAGCTATGTCGGTAACCTTAGTTCTTCGGCGAATCTCCACATTTCGGATTCTGTCGCGCAAAGAAACTCCGAGCACACTACTATACTAACTACCACTGCCACTAGACTAAATTTTAGTTTAGTGGTGTCAAACGATGATTAAGTGCTTGATTTGATTTTGACAGCTACTAAATTGAGTTGATAGTGAGGTTTTCATTGGTCAAATTATGTTAACCCTTCCGGCCCGGTGAAGCGCCGCTTTTCGCGCGCGCATGTTTTGTGAATGCCTATGTTTTTCGGTGCGTCGTCGGCGCGCTGTAGGTACTATTAGGTTACGAGTGGTATAGAAACATAACTACTCAACCGATTTGCGTTCTGTAAACTGAGTTATAATGAGAAAACTATTAGCTATCCAGTATATACTATTTTTTGAGTTATAAATATCGATTTTCAAAGGGAAAGTCAAAAATAGATGGATTTTTGGCAAAGTTGATTTTACCTATTTTTGCATTTGATTTTGAGGGTAGAATATTGACTCAGGCACTAAGAAAGATCCATTCTTTGCATCCAAACTCCTTTTTATACAAGTTTTAAACAAAACACTACCAAAAAATCGAAATGAACTCAATTTTTTTTTAATGACGTCATGGTATGCGAAATTTTCGATAGTTAGATTGGATTTTATGGCTTTATCTTTGAGTTATTATCGTAGTGATGTAATTACAATGTATTTACAACAATTACATTACAAATAATAACGAAATTAGACCAAAAGTAAGAAACAAACAAAAAAATCACACCATTTAGATGCCGACTATTTTGATCTAATTTTAGTTTGAAGTTCTATTATTAGGTATAATTTGACGTAAACTGTGCACGACAGAATAGCAAACTACGTTTAAAACTAAGTTGAGTAAGTAACTAAAACCAATTATATTTTATCAAACTATACCTCATCATCATCATCATCATCAGCCGGAAGACGTCCACTGCTGAACATAGGCCTCCCCCTTAGAACGCCACAATGAACGACAATTGGCTATTTGCATCCACCGGTTACCTGCGACGCGCACAATGTCGTCTGTCCACCTAGTGGGAGGCCTGCCAACGCTGCGTCTTCCGGTTCGTGGTCGCCACTCGAGAACCTTTCTTCCCCAACGGTTATCGGTTCTTCGAGCGATGTGGCCACTTCAACTTGCAGATTCTTAGAGCTATGTCGGTGACCTTAGTTCTTCGGCGAATCTCCACATTTCGGATTCTGTCGCGCAAAGAAACTATACCTAATTTAGTTTAAATCATGGATCTCTGGATAGGATTCATCGTTTGACACAACTAAACGAAAAATTAGTCTGGTTTAGTCTAGTGTGTGACAATAGAATCGGCGCCATTATCATACATACTTTAAACTAAGGTTCAAAATATTTGCAAACAATTTAAAATAAGAACAAAAGGGGAACTTCGTGGTCTAATTTTTATGACCCTTTATTTGAGTCGTCATTAATTTAGTATAATAATAATGAATAATGGTTGAGACGGTATGTATGGGAACTAAAATATTCTCTTATATCTGACAATTTTTCAAATTTGCGTAGTCAGTAGCGACGCTACCATTTTACATATAAGTTGGCAGTATGTACGTCCTTTAATCAATGTTACGTATTATTTTATGTATTAGGGAGGGTAGAGAGAATCGTGTTTATATTTTACATGAATTGTTTTTTTTTTACGAATTGATTTTCTTACGACCTCTTCCATTGAGAAGTGTATTTTTTGCTATAAGGTGGCACTTGTCGAATTTTTTCCATACAAATTTCGGGGGGGGGGGGGGGATGTCATTACTCCACTGTTTGACATTGTATACCCAAAGTCAAACATGATATCGTTTTGTCTCATTATTACCGATTATTCCCAGTCGTCACCACTGGCAACGTTCCCACTGGTGACAAACGGGAAAATAATTCCCATTTGTCGCCAGTGGTGACGAATGGGAAAATGAAATCCCAGTTGTCACCAGTGGTAACAATCGGATATAGGAAGTCATCATCATCAGCAGACGGAAGACGTCCACTTTACCTGTTACGTAGTATCTTTTCCATATTTTTTTACGGTCGCGTCTATTGTGTGGACTCGCGAATGTAATACTAGATATATCTTAGAAGCTTTATCTCAGAAGCGAAAATGAAAAGATCTCAGGAAATCGATCGAAGAGTTACCAGCGACATCAACGACGTTATTGTACCAGAAATATTGTACCAGAAGTACTAGGACAACAGAGTGCACAAAGAGGCTTCATCTCTTTTGTTATCACAAACTGATAACTAGGTACTTGATATCTCAAGTACCTAGTTATCAGTTTGTACCTGTGGTTCCTATATACCAGAAGTACCTACTACTAGAGCAGGACAGGTAATTAGAAGGTTACCACATAAGTGAGGTCTGGTGTTTGATATCCAACTGTGACCTTCAATTTATACCAGAAGTACCAGGGTAGCATAGCACATAAGGAAGCCTCATGAATAATGGTCTCTCAGGTGCCGATGCAACAGCCGCGAAAGTTTTTGTGGATACTAATCCGATATACCCTGGCTGACTACCACCGGGTGAACTTATCGAAGGTTACCTCCACGAGAACAAAATAAAAGTATTCCGCTCACTAATAAAGTTCCAATTTTCTAATACGTCATCGTGTAGAACTACTAGGAATGAAAAAATAATATTTAATGCATTCCACATTCAGTCATGTAGAACTAGTAGGATTTTTTTCCCTCGTAATCATACATGTAGAACAAAATGTAAAACTACTGGGAATAGGCCCCTATATTCAACAGTGGACGTCTTCCGACGAAAGAAAGAAAATACATTTATTTGACACTCAAAATAACAAAGTAGGTAAAAATTAATAGTAAAAAAATTCCAAAGGTGTCGGGTAAAAAAATATGCTGCCTCAGCATTTTGCTGTGCCAAAAATAAACTCTGATGATCTGATTGATAATGGTGATTATGTTTTTTTTTTATTTCAGTGGCGAAAATTGGGAATTAAAAGTCTCAATTGTCGCCACTGGTAACAACTGGGAATTTAATGTTTCATTCGTCACCACTGGCGACAAATGGGAATTTTTTTCCCGTTTGTCACCAGTGGGAACGTTGTCAGCGGTGACGACTGGGAATAATCGATTATTACTAATGTCTGTACGGAAACAGACTAGTAATATAAAAATCCATTCAAAAGTTATGAGCCACCAAAGATTCGTTTTTCTTGCTTATTTTAAAGCAACTTTGGGCCTAAATAAGTTAGAAAAGGAGTGTAAAATCTACAAAACAAAAATCTATTTTTTCATAAAACCCATTCTTCCCTTTCCCCTGGCCATTCATTCTCTTCATTTCATTTCCATTTGGCCTTTCGTAAATTTTAAAATAAATAAATAGTGAGTCCATTCACTTAGGGCCATTTAAAGTCCAGTAATGAGTTACTCACTAACTACACTTGAGTGACGCGATAATGATTTATTAAAAAATTCTTGAGTGCGGTAGTAGACATTTACCTTTCCATAATGAGCTGCTATTAAAGTGGGCAACCACCGCGCTTCCCTTGTGTCCAACAGAAGGAAAATGACGTCATGCTCCGATATAGCTTCAGTGATAGTCTTAATGTTTGAAATGGTTTCCTCTTTTAAAGATTCTCCGACTGGATGTCCTGGCATCGGTATGTGGACTGAGATGCCTTTACTTTTCTAGAAAAAAGAGAACATGTTTAATAATTTTCCAACTAACTGACCTGCGCAGCTTCGCACGCACTTTTTCTGACACTTCCAACAACTATAGTTATATTGCAACTAATTTACACAAAATCTTGACAAATTGTATATCTAAACTGTCCTCATGAATCACTATCTATTGGTGACTACCGCGTTCAGAAGTTCTTTAGTTTATTGCGAACAGACAGACAGATGCGACGGAGGTATTTGTTTATAACAGAGATATAGATTTACATAGATAAGGGGTCGTCCATTAATCACGTGATGTTTTTTAGCAACTTTTTAACCCCTCCCCCCCTCTTGGTGATATGTGGTGAGGTTTTAAATTAACCACCCCCCCCCCCCTCCCCCACCCAAATTAACGTGTATTTTTTGAAGTGAAACTTCTTATGCGACTTCCAAAAATGTTATCACATGATAATTGATAGGTGATAGGCGTAAGTGATAGGTGTTAGGCGATAGGCGTAAATTTGTTAAGGTTATGAAAGCGCTCATGTGACGCCGTCACTGAGTGAGTGGGTGAGTGGGTGAGTGGTTGAGTGGGTGAGTGAGTGAGTGAGTGAGTGAGTTGAGTTAGTGTGTGTGTGTGTGTGTGTGTGTGCGTGTGTGTGTGTGTGTGTGTGTGATTGAGTAAGTGAGGGACCGACCGATCGACTGAGCGAGAATGAAGTTTCACTTCTTCCGCGCGGAGGGACTCCACGCACGCACTTTTTTTTTTGTACAAACTATATTGAATTTCCCGGAATATTATCTTTAACGTAATCGTTACCTGTATGGTAACTGATTAACTGTTGAAGGGGAAGTCGTTGCCGGCAACGGTAAGTCAAGGCCACGTGCCGCTGTTTGGTTTACAAATCGTGCATTCAACGAAAAATAAATACACGTGATGTCTCATTATACCCCTCCTGGTGATATTTCGTGACTTTTTCGGAACCCCTCCCGCCCCTTTCGAGCCTCACGTGATTAATGGACGACCCCTAACGCTAATGCATGTACTTCGCGTGTCCGAACCCCAACCAAGCGTTCACTAATACGTACAGCTATAGTCTAGAACAGATTGCCTGCAACGTTTTCCCGTCCGATTATAATGTGAGTGTCTTAAAGACTACCCCGACCAAGCGTTCATTAATACGTACAGCTATAGTCTAGAACAGATTGCCTGCAACGTTTTCCCGTCCGATTATAATGTGAGTGTCTTAAAGGCTAGAGTGAATAGACTTTATAATTATAAGCTAGAGTGCTTTGCCACCCCCGATAGCATCGCCGCCTCCCATCAGGTGGGATCGTAGTCCAGTACTGACTTACAACGAAGAAATACGAATACCGACCGTGACCTCGACCGACTGTGACCTCGACCTTGTGTCTAGACACGCAAGACGCTCGCCCGATGTTAAGCGATACGCCATACAGCTTCATTGCACTGCCGCTCGTCACCCGAGACATTAGTTATTAACCCTCTTGTTTATATGACGTCACCAGCTAAGCTCAGAGTTTCTATGCGCGATAAAATCCGAATTAAGGAGATTTGCCGAAGAACTAAAATCACCGAAATAGATCTCAGAATCTGAAAGTTGAAGTGGCAATGGGCAGGCCATATCGCTCGAAGACCCGATTACTGATGGGGAAGAAAGGTTCTCGAGTGGCGACCACGGCGGACAGACGAGATTGTGCGCGTCGCAAGTAACCGGTGGATGCAAATAGCCAATCGTCGTTCATTGTGGCGTTCAAAGGTGAAGGCTTATGTTCCGCAGTGGATGTCTTCTGGCTGGTGATGATGATGTCTGGTAATTTCACCAGCTACAGAGCCCTTGGCGGTATAACATCTGACACAGCAGTTGTACCTACCTATACGGTCCCTTGCACAAGGAATCTACCACCTACTAAAATCCTATTTTTCTTATTGCAACTGAAGCACAGTGCTCCTCCATACAACTATCTACGAGCTAGCATGTTCGTTATACTAGCATGTTCGTTATACTAGCATGTTCGTTATACTAGCATGTTCTAGGTGGAGGGACTTCTTAAGTCGCACGGCTCGCAAGTTCAAACAAGAATCCCAGTGTGCCATATCTTATTATTATTATGCATAAATTGTCTATAAAAAATATATATAGTAAGTACTTACAACAGTAGGCAAAATACATTGTAAATTATCGGCAGCGGCTTCGGCTTTCTTGCGACCTCCGTTTAAACAGTCGTTGAAGTTGAATAACACTTGTCGCGTTGGATTTGAATAAGACACCTTTCCATTGTCAATGAATGTTATATGCCGAAAGCCCCATGCCTAAAGGACAGGAAAAATAAATTACAAAAGCACACACAACCGAAAAATAACGAGACTTTTTCGTAATAAACAAATATATACCTAAAACATAAAATAAAGTCCTCTTTTTTTTTTTTTGGGAATGATAGACGCTGTTGGCCGCAGATGGCCATTACAGCTTCACCGGACAATAGGAGAAAATAAAGTCCTCCTGGCCGATACGACCACAGCGGCCAATCTTTCGCAAGATTAGCCAGCCATCTGCTCGGGAGATATTATAATGCTCATATGCTTGCGTAGATACAAATGCACTCTCTCTCTTCCTTTTACCTCTCACAATCCGATGGGACGGGAAACAGACACGACTTTAGGCAGAGAGAGGTTAGGCAAAGGACCGGCTTTTTACATGCCCATCCCACGGATGGATCATCTTACTTTACAGGTGATCAGTCTCCATGGTACTAGCCTTTAAGGAACAACTACACAAATTTGAACCCGCAACCTCCGATTTCCGTAAGTAAGCGGTTTCCCACTGCGCCACAGTAGCTACTAAAACATATGCACATACTCGTAACTTTATATATGTGAACTCGTCTGGGTTATGGTCTTTTATTTCATCATGAGCAGCCGAAAGACGTTCACTGTTCAACAAAGGCCTCCCCCTTAGAAGGGAGGGGTTGCCATAATCCCCACGCTTGGCAGGCGGTTTGGGGATCGCAGTATAGGTGGTAGGTAATCCAATAGAAAGACGCTGCTGCCCGTCTTCTTGTGTTACCTTAGTCGCTTCTTACGAACACCCAACGGGAGGAGGGTGCTATTCGTACCCAAACACCCTACGGCGTAATGAGGTTTTAGAAAAAGAAAAACAGAATGGCGACTAAAGGTGCGCTTCCATTGGCACGCGCCAGACGCACCGCACGCACGGCACGCAACGGATTTTAGTTTGCTTTCTATGATTTTGACGGCCCGCATCGGAAAATGCCGGCGCGGATAATGGACGCAGCGCTATGTAAAATCATAGAAAACAAACTAAAATCCGTTGCGTGCGGTGCGTCCGGCGCGTGCCAATAGACGCGCACCTTTAGACGTATCTTGAGTCCAAGTATATAATATGGATAAGACTATTGGTTGCGCCAAAGAAATCATCATCAGCAACCGAAAGACGTTACTGTTGAACAAAGGGCTCTCTCCCTTAGAAGGGAGGGGTTGCCATAATCCCCACGCTTGGCAGGCGTATTGGTTGTAGGTAATCCAATAGAAAGACGCTGCTGCCCGTCAAAAAAATACAAACTGGAAAAACATTATCTTCGTTCTGGGCACTCGGGTAAAACACCATTTAGAAAAAACCTGCATGTCTTGTGAAGTAGGTACTGCTTCAATATTAGACAGCCAATCAAAATGTCCGTTAAAATTTGAGATGACCAGACTCCTGCATATCAACCATTATCCATCTGTAGGACCTGCGTGGGTGGTGGAAATAGTAACTTTCAGTTCCTATTCCCATCAATTTCAATTACTTCGATGGATTCGCATAGACAGTAGCGACACTGTCAGTTCACAGATAAGTTGCGTGCGCTGTATATTTACTTACCAACAAACCTCTTGCCACATGGCAGCCTAACGTGCCGGCGCCCAATAACAAACACTTGGTTGATTTCATCACATCAACATCTATATCCGGTACAAGGCGCCATTTCATTAGCTTTATATTCAGGTCCGAAGATGTATCAGCCAATCTAATGTATAGAATAAAAATATGAAAGATAGTTCATTTTCTCACAGCCATGTCTGAACCTGCAATTCGAGAACACCACTGCCACTCAGCAAATGAGAGCAATCCGACTGAAGAAGTACATTTTCCTTACAAAGAGGCCGCAGATAGAAGTCCATCGAGTACGGCTGCGATTCCGAGGATGACGGCGGCGGGGTTGTCACCCCATCCTTGTGAGCACCTAGACAGGTTCCCGGGGGGCGATGCGCACCCCGGCGGCGGGCTTTAAGGTAAGGCACTAATGCGCATCTGGTCCAGATCTCCCAGGTCTTTTATGTGCCGATGCGACAGCCGCAGGGGTATCAGCAGGTAAGAATTTAAAAAAAATAAGTATTGCATCCACAATGACGTCAATCCACCTAGTGGGATACCCGCCTACGCTGTATCTTCTGGTTCGTTCTCAACACTCGAGCACCTTTCTTCCCCATCGCTTATCGGTTTTTCAAACTATATGGTCTGCACTTTGACACTTCGGCGTATTCCGTCATTCCGGATTTTATCAGGCAATAAAACAACGAGCATAGCTAAGGAGGGCCTGATTGAGCTTCTCTAAAAGGTCAATAGTTAAGGAAACGTCAGCTCTCAGGACTATATGTCACTGGTGGTATCACCAACTGCTTAAAAACACTCGTCTTCAGGCACTGCGGAATTTTGGACGCGAAGATGTTGCGTAATTTCCTAAACGGGAATACATATTGATTTGATTTCTTCCTGATTTGTTCATACCACTGTCATGGTACCTACCTATGTAACGAGGAAATAGGCAGACACCTTTTTAAATGGTAATAACTTAATAGAAAATTCTAAACTAAGGATTCAATTACATACATTACAGGATCCATAGAAGCAGACATGTTGGCTAGTTTGGGGCCAAAGTTTCCTTTATCGTTCCTCTCCCAGCCAACCCAACCTGCACTCTCCACTGATTTGACATCCTGTAATATGAGACCTAAAGTAAAGTTGATAACAGTGGGATTTTACGTCAGGACGCCAGGTTTGTGTGGGACTGGTAGACTAAACCGAATCTAGGATTTTTTCGAAACGGGGCAGAAACTTGATAGTGGTGCCCCTCTCTTCAGCGTTTGAAAAATTACTTTAAAAAACTCAATTCTTAAATCGACATCACAAGTTCACGTGTAGTGTGGGCCTTTGTGGCGCCTTCTTACAAGTCGAAGGTGAGCCAACCAGCCTTTCGTATGCTAGGCGCTTTGTGGAGCAAGTTTTTTATTTTTAAGCATATTATATTATGATTTTGGCGCCCCTAGAAACTGCCGCCCGGTCCCGGTTTGCCCCTAACCCCCCCCCCCCCCCCCCCTCCCTCTACATTCGGGCCTGTTGGTATGGTCTTAAATGGTTATAAATTATAGAGGGCAAAGATCGTACAAACCTGTGGTATATTAACTATAAACACTCGACTGTTTTCAACTCCGCCGTTAATACTGCACCTCAAGCCTATGAAGTTGACAACAGAACCTGCCAAGCTGGGATAGTGGTCCAATAAAGCCGCCAAAAATGACCTCAAAGGCCAACCAGGATTCGTGCCATTGCTTGGATCATTAAACACAAAATAAGTCTTAGACATATCAACACTAAGCTCTTTTTTGTCTGTTAAAATACTAGACAAAACTTTCACTTCTACAGTATCATTTTCTTTGGACAATACAAAGAAACTTTTCTGGATTGCGTCTAATGATTTGTAGCATTCAGCTAAATGTTCAGTTTGATTGCTGTTAAAGTGTGTTTTAATGTTTGCACTTTTTTCTTTGAGATATACTGTAGGTTGGCTTGGTGCAGGATATGCAAACCAGTAGTAGTAATGGAATTTTTTTAAATCCTGAAACAAATTTTACAAAAGTTAATCAAATTATACTGGCTAAATGAAAACTGTTGTTTTATTTTCATATTAAACAAACTGTTGGGTATTGTTGATTAAAATTAAAAGCAAAATATGAATTACACTGTACACATATTTCCACAGCTCTGATAGATAAATAATACACCAAAAATTGTTCATTTTCAACCATTTTTGTCAATGTTCATAAATAGTACAAGGTTTAGAGCCTCCTATTAAGCATAAATATACTTGTATCAGGGAACTTCCATAGCCAATGACACTTTTTTTTTTAATACACATACAGCACTTATGACCGGAAGAGAAGAGGAAAATGAAAAATATTAACCTACTGTTGAAGAATACTTCTATTCTATTCTATTCTTGGTGGCTATAAATTTGGGCCCGGTATCCCCGGAACGCACTTCGACCCAGTTGGATCCATTGTGCATGCCCTAGCCCTTACTCTGTTGCTGGCGTATCGAAGAGCTCCCTCAGGTACGCAACGATCGCGCCAGCTTGGAGCTGTACATAATCATTTGGCGTAGGATAGGCTACTCCCAAATGACTCAACCTACGTCTCGCAAGAGCGTCGCAGCTACACAATATGTGTCGCATTGACTCTTTTTCATCTTCTCAGAATCTGCAAATGTCACCAGTACTTAGCCTCATTCTGTGTAGATGCTCGTTGGTGCCAAAATGTCCCGTGAGTGGCACCTAATAGGTGCACTATTTGTGATCTGTTAAGGCTTAATAATTTAACCCCACAGTCCACCCTTCCGCTAGAGAACGCTTTGGAGTGGTTTAGGCCTGACGCTGCCGTCCATTCCTTCATGTGTTCGTTCCTAGCATGTGCATATAATGCTTGGTGATATGTTCCATACGGAATCCCCACAAATGGTTCGGAGCCAACCAAATGACTCTGTGAGCCGGCCCTCGCTAGTCTATCTGCCTTCTCATTGCCCTCGACGCCTTCGTGTCCAGGTACCCAGATAAGGCTGACATTGTTGTGTCTTCCCAGGTTGTTCAAACCTGTAACACCTTCTTTGACTAGTTTAGAAGCAACTCGGAAGGAATTCAGAGCCTTCAGAGCTGCCTGACTGTCACTGAGAATGCAAATGGTTTTACCTTTGACGTTTCTCCTTTGCATTTCTTTAATGCTGGCAATTATGGCATAGGTTTCCGCTTGGAATACCGATGCATAATGCCCCATGCTGTGACTGACACTACAGTCCTTGGAATAAATCCCTGCCCCTGTACCTGACTCCATTTTAGAACCGTCAGTGTACCATATGAGGTGAGTTCCACCAACCGGTTTGAGTCCCCTCGTCCACTCTTCCCTGGATGGTATATGTACTCGGTACCTCTTGTTAAACATGTACACTGGATTTATCCTATCACAGGGCATGTCCATTAGATCGTCCAGTTCTTTCACGGGATCCAATAAAGTGTGTTTTGTACAGGGCTTGTTACGATTCCAAACTCCTGCTTTTGCAAGTCTGTATAGCGACTTCCTTGCCTCTGTTTGTATGTAAGTGTGTAGTGGGGTTAGTCCCAGTATCCACTCAAGAGCCAATGTAGGCGTTGTTTTGAAGGCACCTGTAATTGCCATGCAAACTACTCTTTGTACCTTCCTAAGAGAATCCTTGCAGATCTTTAGTTTGGTCCTAGGCCACCATACAGCGCTGCCGTATGTGAGAATAGGTCTCACCATCGTGGTATATAACCAATACATTACCTTTGGTTTGAGTCCCCAGGTTTTGCCATACGCAGAACGGCACATATTGAAGACACGTAAGGCCTTTCTTGTTATGTTTTCAACATGACTATGCCACGTTAGTTTACTATCGAGAGTTACCCCAAGATATTTCACTTCCGTAGCCCATTTTAGTCTGGTGCCGTACATTTCTGGGTCTCTAAGGCCCTCTAAATGTCTTTTCCTCGTGAAAGGCACTATAACCGTTTTGCTTGGATTTATGGAAAGGTTATTGTCTTTACACCATCTTTCCACCCTAACCAAAGCATCCTGCAGCAAATCCGTTACTACGTTTGGAAATTTGCCATTTACTTGTATGACTATATCATCTGCATAGCCTACGGCTTGAAATGGTCCATTGTTAAGTTCCACTAACAACGAATCCACCACTAGACTCCACAGTAATGGGGATAGTACGCCTCCCTGTGGACATCCTTTAGTTGCCTTTACGGTAACCATATCACCTAATAAACTACTTTTAATAACACGTTCCTGCAGCATAGTGCTAATCCATTTAACAATTGTCGCCTCTATGCCATGATTTTGTGCTGAGGTTCTTATTGAAGCGAAGGTTGTTCGATCGAACGCCCCTTCAATATCCAAAAACGCTCCAGCACAGATTTCTTTGGTCTCCAATGCATGTTCTGCCCGATTGACCACATAGTGCAGTGCCGTGTCCGTAGACTTACCCGGTTGGTACGCGCATTGCATGTCATGGAGCGGTCGTCTCCTTAATGGGCCATCTCTTATATAGCGGTCTATCATCTTCTCCAAAGTCTTCAAGAAGAATGAAGTAAGACTGATAGGGCGGTAGGATTTGGCATCTTCATAGCTCTCCTTTCCTGGTTTAGGAATGAAGATTACTTTTGCCTGTCTCCAGGCTGATGGGACATGCCCAAAGGCTAGGCATGCTCTGTACAATCTGCACAAGTGAGGTATGAGAATACCTTTTCCCTCCTGTAGTAAGATGGGGTATATATCGTCAGGTCCTGGTGATTTATACGGACTGAAACTATCAATTGCCCATCGTATCTTGTCTGCGTCAACTACTTTCTTTGCTGTACGCCAGTCGTCTTTGGAAGTTTTTGTAATTTGTTCTTCCATGGTAATGACATTATCAGTCACATTTTGTATCTCCACTGAGTCCGGGAAGTGCATTCTTAGCATATGCGTAAGAGTTTCCTTCCCAGTTACAGTGAGCTTACCTTGGTCATTCCGGATAGATGTAAGTGGATTAACCTTTGCAGAGCTCATTGCTTTACTGAGCCTCATGCCCTCTGGAAGGCTATTGATGCTACTGCAATGAGATCTCCATGATCTCCGCTTCGCCTTGCGCACTTCCTTACTATAGTGCGTAAGAGCTTCGGCATATACCGTAAAGTCATTATTTGACTTCGCCCAGTTGAAAACACGTCGCGTTTCCTGCCTTAGATTCTCAAGGGCAGGTGACCACCACGGTTCCTTTTGCGTCGCCGCCTCTTTCTCCGGGCAGTTCTTGATCCAGCTGGTCTTAACTGCCTGGGTAATTCTGTCAGACTCAAACTCGATATCTATAACTGAGTTGAGTCGCTGCGTAGGATCCCCGAGGTGTTCCTTAAGGTCTCTCCTGAAAGATTCCCAATCGGTTCTCCTTGGGTTCCTCCTTCGTACCTTGCCATAATTATTGGAAGTTACATACCTAAAGCAGATGTAGTTGTGGTCAGATAGACTGACCTCTTCCGACACATGCCAATTACGGATCGCTTTACTCGCTCTATTGGATGCAAGCGTTATATCAATGACCTCCGCCCTGCGTCTATTCACAAAGGTTGGTCTATTGCCTTTATTTAAAATTTGTAAGGGTGAGCTTACCAGAAAGTCCAATAGTGCTTCCCCTCTTTTGTTGTTGTCTGTGCTACCCCAGGCAACGTGGTGAGCGTTCGCGTCGCATCCTATGATGAGGTCGTCGTGAGCGCAATTGTTAACCAGGTCTTGCAGCAGTGCTGATACCGGGTCCTCATTCTCATAGGGTAGGTAAGCAGAAGATATAATAGTATCTTTACTGCCCCCTCCCGTTAACCCCTTAATCCTCACAGTAGTGAGGTCTCTGGAGCAGAAGTCATATAGAGGCATTGCCATTATGCCATTCCTGACAAAGACACAGGTCCTCATATTATTTGTAGGGCATCTATAGAGAAGCTGTCCTCCACGAACGTTTAGACCTCTGATGACGCCCTTGTACAGATAAGGTTCCTGTATGAGAGCGACATCATATTTATCCATATTAAGCGACCGGCAGAGTACTGCCGTAGCCGCCTTACTGTGATGTAGATTAATTTGTATACATCTTAGATAACCCATTGGTGAGGCAACACCAATGGCCTGATCACGCCTGCCTCTCCTTTCAACGGCTCCAGGCTTGCTTCTGCGCGTTTGCGCTGTACTGGTTGTGGCCCTTCCCAACAGCGTCGCTGTCCTGAAACCGGGCTCTGGCGAGCCTTCTCCAGTGACTGCTTCGCCAGCCGAAGTCAGGGCCAAACCTTTATTTTCCAGCTCAGTTTTGCCACCTTGAGCCCCTCGGGTCAGTGTTCCGGTCCCATTCCTGTTCCCAGTCACTACCGACACACCTGGTCCCTCAGTAGCTCCACCGGCCGGCAAGTTATTGGTAGTGGCCCTTCCCAGCAGCATCGCTGTCCTGAAACCAGGCTCTGACGAGCCATCTCCAGTGACTGCTCCGCCAGCCGAAGTCAGGGCCAAACCTTTACTTGCCAGCTCAGTTTTGCCACCTTGAGCCCATCGGGTCAGAGTTCCGGTCCCATTCCTGTACCCTGTCACTACCGACACACCAGGTCCCGCAGTAGTTCCACCGGCCGTCATATTTTTAGAGCAACCCTTGGAAGGGCTACCCCCGTCATCCCTAGGGACAGTGCGCGGTTTCTTGTGCGAATCCATGCGAATATTATTCGTAACTTCATTTCACTGACTCCCCACCCTCCACGGAGCCCGCACCTTTGGGGATGCTTTTCTAAGCACCAGGGCTATCAGTGAAATATAGTCCTCCCAAGTGAGTTGTCCACGAGTCCACACAACGTTCGCCTGTGCAGCGCCGCGCCGCGCCACGTTCTCGGCTCACATTGCTGACTGCGGACCCCATCACCCAAGAAGACTAGCCGGCTGGTCTTAAGGACCACCAACAGCCGATTGATTGCGACCGGCTCAGTCGCAACCGCCCGTGTTATAGGAGTCCGGGACCGAAGAGTCGTGTTGCCGCATGGGACCGCGTCCGCAGGCCCACTGTGCAGCTCATCCTCCAGGCCTCCCTTCCCCCTCATTACGGGTCCCCGCGCACGGCAAAAACACGCGGGAGGTCTTACCTACTTCCTACCATCTGCTGGTTTGTTGAGATGGTAGGACCGCAACGCCCGACCTCATGACGCCGCAGTATTTAATAAATATATACATATACATACATATGCTTATAAACATACACATATACTGAGACGCATAAACTTACATACACAAATATATACATACATAGCGGGATTTAAATATACATACTATATATTATACATAAACTCATACTATATAAATATAAGGTGGGGATGAGGGATGGGTGAGGATTGGGGTGAAAGAGTTATTCGCCCAACGATTTTTTGTTGCGTTTGTTTCTGAAGGAATCAAACCAATAACAGGCGGCAACCTCGGGAAGGCTAGATCATCGGGCTTGCCCTGGAGATCAATCACGACTGTTGCGCTCCCTCCAAGACCGTTTGCCAAATTACACACGGGATTAGTGTGTAAAGTAGGCAAGCAGCTAGTGCATTAGAAAGGGAAAGGAAACTAAGCAAGCATAGGAAAGCAAGCAAAGCATGCCCTAGCCACTTACCCGCCCTTGAAGAATACTTAGTAAGAACCCAAAATTTACTTACAGCAAATGACAATATGAAGAAGTTTAATAAACTGCTGGGATTGGTGATCCATGTTTTCTCTTTTAAACTAGCCCAAATTATTTCACCAATAGAATTCAATAGAGAGGCTTTATCAATTGTTTTGAATTCTTCTATAGTGTTCTTGTTCATAATAGTCCCCTTTATATTTGTGTAGAATTGCTCCATTTCTGGAATTCTGAAATTATTAAAAATAATTTACTCAACACAGCAAAACATGTACGCTTTATTTGCCCTATGACAATTGAAATCAAAATTGATCTAATGACTGTCTCTTATGCTAAAGACCATCCAGATAGGCACCAGCATCATGTCAGATAATCTGCTAACAAGCAGTGGTATATGAACATTACTGTGTCTGAAAGGCACTGCAGCTGGTGAATTTACTGGGCTATAATAAGAAATATTTTTAGTGATATAATGTCCATGGATGGTATAAGCATTAGTGCATTACAGGCATGATGCTGCTTAGCATCAGGCAGTGAACATCCTGTTCCTCTGATCAGCATGTTCATCTAATGAAATTAAAAAGAAACCAGTAAAAAATTACATGCACTGCTTAGAATGGTGTAAAAGCAACCATCATCATTAGCCTATAATCTTCCTCTGCTGGGCATTGGCCTCTCCAATTGCTCACCACTTCAATCTATGCCTTTTCATCCAGGTCTTGCCTACCCAGGGGCGGATTAGCAAATATGCAACCTATAGACTTACTCAACTATAACAGAAAGAATAATGCGTAGTATGCATAATAGTTGCGTCGCCTCGAACCACACTAAACCCCGCCTATTTAAAACCTAATACCCTCTGTTACAAAGTGCCCCTTATATAGGTATCCAAATATTACCTATGGTTCTACTAATGAAATTACTAAGTAGACATGATGCAGCTTTCATCACCTATTACATGAATAAATATTATAAGTACAAAGTATTCCCCAGTCAATATATTATGAAGGCCGTAACATTTAAACGTACACCTGAAGAAATTTGCTATCAACAAACTATAATTAATACATTGAGTTTAATAATTTGAACAGGAACTATTACATTTCCTAATAAAACAACTGTTTTTACTTATTTATTTACTATAATATATCTAAAACAATGTAGCTATGCTACACACTGTATTTTGCTAACATGTTACAGATAATATATTAGAGCAAGATTCTTTAGAGGTTGTACTTCTTTTTTGGCGGAAAATTTGGCACCAGCGAAAATTTCCTCCGTAGGCTATATCCTAGTTAGCTTATTGGGAAATCCGCCAATGTGCCTACCACCATACTAGAATAATCAAAACAACTTAACCAGAACAAAAGAAACCAGGGTAGTTTACTTGTTAAATGATGTACCGTCGACTTCAAAAACGGCGCCAATATCATCACGGTACGTGAAGCGGCCGAAGATTTGTTTCGTCGTCTCGTGGAGTTTGTCCACGTCCAATTTCATTTCGGTAAGGCGGTGCCAGAACGATGGATGGACGAATGACGTGAATGGTACATATTGTATTATTTCTCCTTGGTTTTCTGGCGTGGCCATGGTAAATGTATTTGATTTCAGATTATAATTTATATTATTACGCACAAGATTTTGTGTAACAACACGAAGGTATTATAAAAATTAACTGCACGAAATAGTTAACATTGTTGACAACTTTCTTCACTGTTGTCAAATGGCTGACGGATGACCGTCACGTCTAGTGTCAAATAAATGTCAAACTCAGCTGTGTTTTAAAGTGCGTTCCACTAAGCGCCCACCACGGATTTATATTTACTTCGTAAATACAGGTTCGTGGCGCCCACACACAACGATCACGCTCGCTCACGACCACAGAGTATTTATATGTATATGTTAGTTTTTAACCGCCCATGCATTCTATAGAACCGGAGTAAACTAGCAACTCAAGAAAATTATGAATGTCTGCTCTAACTATGTTGTGTCTATAATAGCCTTACAGGCTAGCTAGCAGTCCCGAGCTCAGGCTTAGGTCTAGATCTAGTTTTCTAGTAGGGATTCGGTCCGCTTGAACTGTTAGAGGGATCTTCCACCGGGTCCGAAATGACACTCCCCAGGTTACTCACGGACTGTACGTAGCACTGACCCCCCAATGCCGAGTATAGTCTGTAAATATCCCCTATTTGCCACAGTTTGGCACCATCACCAATCACCCTCTACGGCTCCCTAAAAAATAAGGTACCTATTCCTTCCTCCTTTATCGTTTGGCTTGATATCTGTGCAAGTCATGTGTGCCTTGGAGGATGAGATATGTTCAATGCTCCAAGGTGCAAGTGCAATGCAAGCTTCAAGCAAGATAGTATGTCACCACTAACGTTTAGGCTTGCGTTTAGATCTTGGTTTAGGTTTAGTGTTGCTGTTTGTTCACAGAAAACTTCACATGACCACCGGGTCATGGCTTCTTGCGTGTGAAGTTTTCTGTAACTCGAGTTTTGTGTAGCTCGAGAATGTTAATGAAAGCGCGCACAGGTGACTTTTTGTCACTTGAATATGTATCGAGAAGGCGTACCTAAATGTCACGTCGCAACGTGCGCGCATCTCCATACCAAGAAACATTGCTCCATACATATTCACAATTTCACAGATCGTACAACAAGAGTGACAAAAAGTCACTGCGTCAAAAGTTACCCATGCGTGCTTAACACAAAAAAGAAATCTGGTCACGGTTGTTAGATCATAGATTTAGGATTGAATTAGACAACATACTGGCAGCTATAACAAAATAACCCACCAGATTTTTTTTTACTTGAAAAATGTTACATTCGAAAATTCAGGAATGTCAATATATTGTGTCAATGGCTCTCTATGTAGTAAATTTGTTTTTAAATTAAATTTAATTATATTAAGTATAGTTCGATGTAAAGAGTGGATTCAATCCGATCAGGGTAGTCCAAATTATTGTTAAAACATCTTATGTTTATAAGTAGGTACTACCTGTTTTGTATATAATGTACCTAATATGTTACTACTATACCATAATCACTCAAGTAAGAGACTTGTAGCCAAAATACTGCGTAGGCGGGACAGGACTATAAGGTCTATAGGTAATGAATTGGTTGATTACATAATTTAATTTACAGCCAAGGTAGAAGCAGAGTACCAACCAACACCCAAAAGATTCAACCTTTTCTTTAACCATTAACTTTTCTTAATTCACCTTAACGTAACATAGCAGGGTTTTAGATTAACTTAACACTGCTTTTTTTTCTATTTCAGATTAATGTTTTATTCATTGTCCGATTTTATATTATTTTCTGGATATGGCCATTACGTCACTCAATATAGCTTGCAATAACCCACCAAAATCTGCATGTTCCACAAATAACAGTGTAAGCGGAAATGTACCTTGCCGCGTAGTAAAAATTAATTTCGTCAAAGATGGTAGCGCAACCAGAACTGTGAACAAGAGTCCGAAGTCGAAAAAAAAGAATTCACAGTCACCATATCTTTCCAACGACCGAGTGCAGTTGTTATCTCGAGTAACTGAAAAGAGACTTGTCCATAAAAAAACAACTGATTTCGTATCGTCGTTTCCATTAGCCGCAAACATTTACAAAGCCAATTCGGACGAATTAAACTCGTTGAGACGAGCCAATAGAAAAGTAAAGAAGTCTGTACTAACGCTTCCAAATGACCCGGCACCACTGCCTAAAGCATGTACGGTTAGTGACATGAACGATTCTGAATATCAGGATCACAAGGAGGAGAACCGCAAGGGTAAGGTCAAGAAGCGACCCCTTCCGAACTGTAAGAAGATCAGAGTCAGAAACAAAGGTTTTGAATTCTACGACAGAGATGCACGATACTGCTCCCAGCTCAATATCAATCTTGACTGTAGCTCCACGGACATGATAAATTATAATGGTGATAATAAAAGGCTATCAAAAGGAAAACTTAAAAAAGCAGAAACCAATAATTATAAAGCACACGATGTTTGGGCGGTTCTTAGAAATATAAACAGGTTTCAATTTCAACCATCACCTCCGATGTCCGGAGATAGCATGGCTGTATCACCTAAAATGAAGAAGATCCATAAACGACCTAACGCCTGTAAAGATACGCGGTAATAATCTTTTTTAATTATCTAAACTTATCATAATTTTATCCACGTCAATTGGTTAGGTACTCGGCAAACATAAGTAATTACGTGTATTAAAATGTATATTTTCAGCTTGATTGAAACCTGTCATACTGAAGAAATTGCATATATTTCAAGTTATGAGCTTGGGGATAAATCCACTCATAGTTTCTCGCAGTCTAGTTGTGACCGCATAACCGTCATTGACAAGCAAGATGAATTCAGTCAAATATGCGAAGAAATCGAAAAAAGAATTCTTACAAATAATGATTTGTTCCAAAATACTCAAAAAGTTAGGGGTCGTAATCAAAATAAATGTAAAAATACAAACAAAAATGCCCTGAAAAATGCAAAACCATACAGCAATTGTGCAGCCAAGGACGTAAACAACAATGTTGGTATGAATAAAAAAAACTTTAAATTGAAATCCTTCAAGAAATTAGTTAATGATAGAGAAAAAACGCAAAAAGTGGATAACACTGATATCATATCTTGCAAAAGCAAACCAAGCACTATTGCACTGTCTCCAGTACTATATGACGACAAAGTTGATTTTATTTATTCTTCTAACCAATCTAGTTCTAGTAAAGCAGGACTTGAAGCGAAACCAAACCAACAAAACTTTTCAAAAGGTAAACTGACTCTCACTCGCCATCATGCGAACGTCTTGCTCACCTCATTATCAATTTGTATACTTAATCAAATATTTTTTTAAAATCACCGTAACTTCAATTTATTATTATAACTTTTCAGATAAAAGTTCGCTCTTTAAAGTATCTTCTGCAGAATTTGATCCACAATTTAAAGGCATATCAAAAGTTGTATTAAGTACAGGACTCGAAAGACCTGTATCTAAGCCCCAAGATTCCCAAAAAGACTTGCTAAATAAGAAACCTCGTAGAAGACCAACTACACTTACCAAAACTATAATGCCGAAACTGACTCAAACGGAAGTTAAAAGGAGGCTTGCACACATAAAATTTCCAGTGGTAATTTTAAGTAAAGATCAAGTTAATTCCGAGATAGAAGTCATGGATTACGAACCTCCACAATTCGACGGTTTGGATCAACACATTTGGCCATTTATGCTTGAATGGAATGATGATTTTCAACCTACAAGATGCATAACCCCTCCCGAAGCTGAGGCAAAAGTTGTCGGTTTCACTGCGAATAGAAAATGTTCGCCTAATTGTATTGAATCGAATTCATCAAAATATTGCAAAAATAGCAACGAAACTAATACAAACAAACAACCTAACTATAGGGCAAGAAGACATATAATGATGGAATCTGTTAAAGATAAAATAAAACCTAACGATAAAGAATCAACACCATTGGCAGCGGTCGACAATAAGTTAGAACAGTATAAGAAACCGAGACCGGTGCTTCAGCTGAAGGAGAGGATGTTAAACTTGCTATACAAAAAAACGTCTAATAGGAGCATTGACAAGGAAAATCAGTGCATTGGTGGAAAGGGACTAACTTCACCGAGTTTTGAAAACAAAGTTCATGTGGGCACAGATATTCAAGCAGACTCTGATGATTGGATACCTGAAGAAATTACAAGCCGTAGATATAGCAGTCCTGATAAGTCTCCCATTGTCATTAAAAAAACACAAAATAACGTAAAGCAAAGATGGGCGAGGGCAAAGTGGGCCAGTGACTTTATTGAGAACGTCATTAAAAAAATTAAGAATGGAGTTTATTACACTCAAGACAATAAATATAGCCGTAGTTATACAAGCAGTAAGTGAATTAAAATACCGATATGAGAATGAAAGTAACAGATTTCCACGTCGTTCCTTGTTCCTAGTTCAGCATAAACCCCTCAGTGCTAAACTCTTTAATATCAATCTCAATATATTTTAGGGTAGAGATATTTCTACAATCGGTCTGCTCCAATTTCGAGCAGTGATTCTTTCTGGTAGGAGACCATCCAGGTCGGTACCACTGATGTGTCAAATATTCTGAGGTACGACAGTTGTGTAAGCATTTCTGCTTCGATGTGAAGGGCACTGTAGAATTGTAGATGAAGAAATTACTGGGCTTCATAACTAATGCGTCTGGTGACGAGTGAAGTGCAATGCAACTTAATATGTGTAGGCGTATCGTTTATTATTCGGCAATCATCTGTAGGTATGCAGGTGACGAGAGTTCTTAGTGGGGCACAATACATACATAGCAGTAGTTTCCTCCTTTGTACTTATTCTAATAGTTTGGTCATAAAACTACGCTAAGCGTTCTCGTACCTACTCTGTCATATTTCTAAATTCTACACCGTTATAAATAATTACTGTTATAATTTGTGGTGATTGGTAGCTTTTTCCCAGATTTAGTAGCAGAATATGGATTGTTACTATGTATAACAATGTTATTATAAATGGAGTTAATGTGTTCCACAGATATGAAGGAAATTTCAATACAAACCACACCTATTGCAAAAATGACTAGCATATACAACCAAAACGATACATATGTGGATCTATCCCCAAAAGACGTGAAAGAAGAACACGATCCGTTTAAAATCATATCTGAGTATGACACATTATCAGCGGTAGAGATTAAAACCTTTAGCAGAAATCTTATCGCCATCAAACATTGTGTCACAAATGTGGTAGTGCAGTTCGATGTATCAATCCCTACAGAATCACAAATTATAATGGATCCCAAAAAGTCTTCATCGTTAATTCCTCTGGAAGTTACTGGAAGTCAAACAAACATTTTCAAATCCAAAACTACTATTGTTAATGCAGTACTACCAGCTGAGTTATGCAGTATTTTGCCGAAAATGATGCGCTACTTAATTGATGCTAAAACGGTAAATCTTGAGCTTCCGGTATCATTGCAATTGCAACCAATATTATTTGATAAAACGAACCCTCCAGATTCAATATCTAAATTGGCTCAATCTGGGTCGCCAGAAATTTCTAAAGAATTTGTATCACCGTTGCATACATCACCTGAATTACAAACTTTGTTTGTTGGCATGTTTCCAAAGAAAATGATAAATTCCAATGGTTGTTTATTAAACGACAAAAGTCTTCGAAAAGTACATCACAAAATGAGCGTAATATCAGTTTTGTTGCCGAAAATATCATTACAATATTTGTTGCCCTGTGAAAGGGCTCGGTTAACGGAGACGATTCCTAGACCAATATGGTATGGTACAACAATAGTCCCTCGATTAAAAGGTCACCAATTATCAGAAAGGAGAATATCAAATGCCTTGGAACCTTACATTGCTGCAAATCATAGTCTGAAACCAACTTTTACGCTGTACGACCTTATGAATATAGTTCAAATAATTATGAGATACAAAAACATCCAGACTATTTTAAAGTCAATTGCTCTTATCAACGAACTAAAAGTAAAATATGATGGTCACAGTGTTACATTAAATATGGTTACAAAAAATAACCAAGGTCTCGAAGAAAGTAATACTCTGACTGTAAATACCTTGCAACTAGACCCATTCTTTAATGGTGCATCGGAAAATCAGAAAAACATAAAAAATAATGACGTCAAATGTATAGAAGACATACATATTACTTCTGCCAAAAAGGTAGAGAACAAAGAAAGTAAAGATCATTTGAACGTTGTTACTAATAGAGGCCGAAGAAAAGGGTTTTTTAAACTTTATAGGAAGTGCAAATCGACAACGAACATTTCTTGTGGTGAAAGGAGTTCTAGTACTCCTATAAATAAAATCACAAATCTAGATGAATTTTTCCAAGTGCTCGGAACTAAACGATGGGTGACCAGCGTATTTGATGGTTATGCTGCTAAAAAAATTTTGTCGTCTTTAATAGAGGTATGATCTCATAACTTGTCTTCATGTGAAATAAAATAAAATCGTTTATTTCATTAAGGATAAAAATGTGCTAATGTTTTGTATCTACCAACCAAGGGATCACAAAGCAACGAAGATCTGGCAATAAACTCATTGATTTTTTGTTCATTTTCTCTATAATTAAACGTGTTGTTTAATATTACAGATGAAAAACTGGATAACAGATATAAACCCAAGACAGGCACTATTGATTCTTTTGCTAACAAACAAAAAAGACACTCCGAATCTCGTCAGATTTCGACCTGTATTGCTGCAAGGCATCGCGGTGAACCGGATTACCCGGGCCACGGAATTGGACTTGGAAATAGAAGTTATTGAAAGAGAAAATTTTAATAAGCTCTCCCAGGTAATTTCCCGAAATTAATCATTTGTGAAGTTACCTATTAACTTCAGCTAGTTAAAAGAATTGTTATTCGCTAACGATGGTAGTAAATATCCTCTAGAATTCATTTAACTATCAGCCCTCATGATAAAGAAACTTATAACCAAGAATAAAGTCAATTCTACATGACTAAATAATAGCCTAATTATTGAAACTACATACTTTTACGAATTAGATTGGTTCATCTTTGACATTACCCTCTTCTGACGTTTGGAACGCTTAGCAGCCCGCATAGTCACAAGTGATCAGGGCTTATTTGGTTTAATTCTATAAGGATCAGGGCCTGTACCACCACCTCTAATAGTAGTATTATTATCATCTTATTCGACACAAGGTAGAGACGCCAATATACGTAGTTTATAGCTCTGTCACTTTCTAACGAGAAAGTAAATAAGGTAAAAATAATATTGCACTTGTGGTAGGTTGGGCCACTGAGGTGTTGAAAGTTCTTTTCATAATTTTATCCTGTGAATTTGCTGTGAATCCTCAGGTTTTCTTAGTTATGTTAGTTTTTTTGTTCGTGTTCTGTTTGGTTGCGCATAAACTGGTTTTTACGTACCCCCATCGATCTACAAGTACCGAATTATTATGTTACGTTTTATAACGGTAATTTAACAACTCTTTTTTTTTAAAGCAGTTCGAAGGAATATCCTACATGCCGGCTTCCGTAGAAAATAATGACAAGCTCTTGGAAGAGCTATATTGGATCGCTAAAACTACTGTAAGAATTTTATTTATATTTTTTTTTTAGACTTACCTACAGATACTATCGCGTTCACGAACACTTTACCGTTTTCAAAAGAAACCGTTTTAACGATGTAACGTTCACTTACACCGCCGCTCACGCATAATTTGAGCCGCCTTGTGCAAGCGATTATCGTCCTAAAGATTTACCGGAAATATCACTCACTCAGTGGCGTGCATACCACGCTATTATGACTGGGGTAGGCAAAAAATAAATGTTCATTATAATTCATTCAGAGAATGAAGAGAGAAGTCGTAGGGTAGGTAGGCAAAGTCTCCTTGCATGTATATGCTGCACGCCATTATTGCTCTCACTGTACATAATTCAACACCTTATCTGCACGGAACAAGAATGGACGTATGTACGTATTTGGCAGCCGGTAGACGGCGCGCACCTGTCCACCAGCCAGCATATCATCATCAGCCGGAAGATGTCCACGGCTGAACATAGGCCTTCCCCTTAGAATGCCACAATGAACTACAATTAGCTGTTTGCATCCACTGGTTACCTGCGACGCGCATAATGTTGTCTGTCCACCTAGTTGGAGGCCTGTCTACGCTGCGTCTTCCGGTTCGTGGTCGCCACTCGAGAACCTTTCTTCCGGTTATCGGTTCTTCGAGCGATGTGGTCTGCCCATTGCCACTTCAACTTGCAGATTCTAAGAGCTATGTCGGTGACCTTAGTTCTTCGGCGAATCTCCACTTTTCGGATTATGTCGCGCAAAGAAACTCCGAGCATAGCTCTCTCCATGGCACATTGTGTGACTGAACTTCTCTAAAAGGCCAGCCGTTAGAGACCACCTCTTAGTAACATATGTCATCAGCCAGCACATTGTCACCGATACCCTCTACCGCGACAAAATGGGGACCTTACTTATCAAAGCTTGATACTTCGATATGTCCGACTGACGGCATAGTCTGTAAATTAATAGGTATCAGTCAAACACGGCGCCGGCTGTCGCCTTTGAACGCGCCCATAGGTGCATCTGAGGGTCTAGTACGGGTTCTGATAGTTTACGAGCTCGATCAAACTGTCAGTTTTCTCCCGTACATTTTACAAGTACTAGTTTTTCATAGTTAGGGACGCTGCTGCAGGCCTAGCACGACTTGCAATCTTGACAGATTGGTGTGGAGTATGACGTAGTTTTCAACACCGAAACGTCAGTTCTCTATACAAAAGTGTGAAATACTACGTCATCGTGACGACATACTCACACTTATCTGTCAAGATTTGCACATCGTGCTAAGCCTGCTGCAGGCTTAGCACGATTTGCCAAGACTTCGTAATCTTGACAGTTCGGCGTGGAGTATGACGTAGTTATCGACCTAGCTAATACTGAAAATGACGTTTCTACGTCGATAACTACGTTATACTCCACACCGAACTGTCAAGATTACGAAGTCTTGGCAAATCGTGCTAAGACCGCTGGTGTAAAATGTATGAAGAAAACTGACAAATTGATCGAGCTCGTGGTAAACTATCAGAACTCGTACTACTCCCCCTGAACTCATCGGGACGAGAGCTACATGTCGTAGGAAGATCACCATGTTGTAGGACGGCCACTAAGTTCCTTATTTTATTTGTCATGATTTTAAAATAAATTGATATCATTTTCTATTTAGGCTTCAGATTACCAGAGGCCATTCGATGACACGTCGGAAAAGCTCCTAAAGTCTTTATTAGAAAAAAGAAAGAAGCTTAATCCATCCTATCTCCGCTTGATGGCGCGGTACGTGGGGCTTGGACTTTTGAAGTCGCCAGTTAAAAAATGATTTTATTTTAGATACACATCAATTTGTTAAGTACTTAGTAAATTTTGTAATGTTTGTTACTTACCTATATGTATATTGTTTATTTATTTAATAAATGTTTTATTCTAATCGTCTTGTTTACCATTCATATTCTAAGTTTAGTTACACCCCGCTTTGCCATGTTGTCATTCTACAATACGCAACGAATGCTAGCGAATAGAAAATGAATTTAAAGGAAATCCTGGATGGTCGCTTCACGAAGGAGTTCATCGCAAAGAGTCCCTTCTCCATGAAGTCGACCAACCGCTGGCCCCTTTAGTTACGCTGCCCATACCCGTATGCCGCCCCCGCAACTCATTGCCATCCCGCGTGCCCACCTTCGCGTTGAAGTCCCCCACAACGGTGAAATGTGTTTTGGAGGTATGTATGCTATCTCCGCATACATAGCCTCCACTTCATTGTCAGAGTGTGCCGAGGTCGGCGCGTACACTGTATATCCCGCAACGAATACCGACTGGTTATTTTGAGTATTAGATACACCACTCTACTCGCCACATTATCGACCTTTATAACTTACGGACGAGAAACCTACACCACCCTGGGATTTTCGGTCTCCTTCCCGGAAGAAGAGCAACTTTCCGGAATCAACCCTCTTCTCGGATTTCAGATAATCCCAATGTAACTTGCTCAATTCTTCCTCCAGCGCCATAATCTTCTCGTCGGTCCTACATCATCGGTAATTTAGATTCGTCTCAGTTGTGGGAGTGACATAAGTAAGGTAATTGCTATAATAAGTATGTAGGTCCTTTATAAAAAAAAAAAGAAATGGCGTCCTCCAGCCATTTTTTTTCAGAAACACTTGAATCAAACTTGAATACTTAGTATGGGTATCAAAAGAGTGTTGAAATATAACTAAGTAATTAAAATATACAAATATACATGTGCAAGTATGTACGACCATTTTGTTAGTTGTGGTAGTGTGCAGGGGTGTGCGTTAGGACCGCGGGTGTACATCACAGAATTGAGCTTCTTTCCTACAGGAAGGTGGTACCTGCTGTGTACCTCAGTGTACCTATAATGAAATCCAGTGTACTTCTTTCGTTAAAAAGATATAAACTAAAATATGTACACCCGCCATTCTAACGTTAGAACTGCGGGTGTACATTTTTTTTCGGTAAGGAGATGCTTATTACACTATTTTCTTTTTTGAATCATACGTACCTGCTGTGTACCTAGGTGTACCATTAATAAAATCCAGTGTACTTATTTTGATAAAAAGATATAGACTAAAATATGTACACCCGCCATTCTAACGTTAGAACTGCGGGTGTACATTTTTTTTTCGGTTAGGAGATGCTTATTACACTATTTTCTTTTTTAAATTACATGTACCTGCTGTGTACCTCAGTGTACCTTTAATGAAATCCAGTGTACTTCTTTTGATAAAAATATATAAACTAAAATAAAATACTTACGTACATTCACCATTCTAATGCCTGATTTACACGTATTAAGTTGTCAAGTACTTAAGCAAGTAAATTTTAAGTGCCTTCATTTTAAGTAAGCGGTTACACGTCGTGTTTACTAAAAGTTAAATACTTTAGTTCTTTAATTCGCATCCATTTGACGGCCGCACGGTCCATGACGATTTCATAGTACTCTGGGGACGACTATACATATATATTATTAAAATATTAAAATTTACTTTTCTATAATATTATAGTATACCTACATATTACAAAAAATGCAATTATATAACTCTGGGTTAGTAGAGACTTTATTATTGCATTTTATATTACATACTAGCTAACCCGCGCAGCTCCGCCCGCGTTTTTATTACATTTTGCTCCCCTCCCTTGATTTACCTATGAGTATTTCTCTGTCCATATCTCTCTCTTATAAGAAAAATCTAATTCTATGCTCTCTCCCACTTCTCTCTTTCCCCCTTTCGCTTCAGTCCCCGTCTCACCCCCCTCTTCCTCTCCCCGTTGTCCCCTATCTGAACCCCGTCCCCTATCTCTCTTCTGCCCCCTATCGATCCGTACCGAAATAACTAGACTTCTCGATAGAAACTAGTTCCCTCAAATTCTGCAAGTACCTAGGTTATGTACCTACCGCTCGCTCACTCTCTGTTCACTGCCCCCGCCTATTGTTGGTTTTCTCGAACTATTGCCTCTATTGTATGTGCTTGTGAAAACGCTATACTAAGTAGGTACTTACGAGTACCTTCGCGAAGCTTCCACCCTTCTATTAATTTAGCTATATAAGCCGACGCATAGCGGCGTCCAGACAGTTTGTGTTCGATAGCGGAAACATGTTAAGGAAGCGATCAAAGAGAATTGTACCGGCGACCTTTGCGACGACTTTGGACTACTGTGAAGTACTGTGCGACTCGGACTACTGTGCCTTGTGTGTATACAGTGTGAGTGTACGTGGAATAAAACCTTATTTTACGTCAATCGGCATTTAAATACCCACCCGCACGTAACAATATATATAGATACTAGCTGTCTGGCGCAGCTCCGCTCGTGCAAGTGTAATCTAAACCATTCTCGAATCCCCTTGAACACACACAAACAATTTCATCAACATCGGTCCAGCCGTTTAGGAGGAGTTCAGTGACATACACACGTAGAGTAGAATTATATATATAAAGATATACAAGCCAAATAGGCTTGTAAATATCATCGGTGGTAAAACTGGATTTAACCATGACACCAAGATTAGTGATCATTACGACCGACGCTATATCTGCGAGCCCTTATTCGGCCTGTTAATTTCTTTGTTTAGAGCTTACGTTCCACAAACAATATTATTTAGATATAACTGAATTTTTTCGGCGGTGTTTTCCGTCCATCAACTTCGACATTATCCAAAGTATCATAAATACACGTAGGGTTTGTCTGATACCCGTCCTCGTGAGCACCGTGACTAGTTTCCGGGAGACCACAATGCGCCCTACCAGGGAAGCATAAGATACAAGGATATCTCACCTCTTGTTGAACGGATGCCCGTTACCGTCTGTGGTACCCCATGGGCCCTCACCTCTTGATTCGCAAAACCAATCAAAACCAGGCCAGACATACTCTGGATATTACAAGACGTGAGGACTCCTCTTTATGTCGTATACTTCGCTGGCACTTCTACTGTTAACATGTTAGCTCTAAACCACATTCATATGCTCACACAAGACAAGGAACAAGATATCAACCTCCTGTTTTATGCTACCCTAGTACTTCCGGTAAAAATTTGTCGATTTTATCACTAGTTTTTATGATGTTTGTACTACTACTACACTATGGATCTGTCTGGTCTGAAATAAAGATTTATTTATTACTCATTACTACTGCTGAAGATCGATGACAGCAGTGTCATCTCATCGAAGCCGGAGATATTGAGAGAGCTCGAGAGATTTTACGGACAGTTATACACCTCAACACGGGAGCCCATTGCTAGAATAGCTCAGGACACCAGAGCCAAACTTACCCGACACTACACTGAGGACATCCCAGACATCAGCCTGTACGAGATTAGAATGGCTCTCAAACAGCTCAAGAATGACAAGGCGACGGGTGAAGACGGAATCACATCAGAACTTCTGAGAGCGGATGGAAAACCGGTACTTTTAGTCCTCCAGAAGTTATTTAATTCCGTCTTACTCGAGGGTACAACGCCAGAAGCATGGCACAGGAGTGTGGTGGAGTTGTCCGTACTTAAAATTTAGTACGCAAGTGATCAAGTAGAATAGAACGGACATATTTTTTTGTCCGTGGTGCCACTGTGCGGACAACAAACAAACCACGCCTACCTAATTACCCGAAAAATAGAAAAGTTTCTAAGTATACCTATGGTCAGCAAATAAAGATGATTTGATTTAGAACTTTCTACTAAAGTGTTCGGTTACTCATAAAAATTTAGATGGCCGAATACGTCCAGTGCTGAGCAAAGGCCTCCCCCTTAGAAGGGAGGGGTTGCCATAATCCACACGCTTAGCAGGCGGCTTGGGGATCGCAGTATAGGTGGAAGATAAATCCAAAAGAAAGACGCTGCTGCCGTCTTCTTGTTCTCGCTTAGTCGCCTCTTACGACACCCAACGAGAGTTACTTAAACTTAGTAAAGATTTAGTTACGAACTTGCAACTTAATACGTGTGAATCAGGCATAACGTTAGAACTGCGGGTGTTTCATATTTTAGTTTATATCTCTTTAACGAAAGAAGTGCACTGGATTTCATTATAGGTACACTGAGGTACACAACAGGTACGTATAATTCAATAAACTATTTAAAAAAAAATAAAAACCGACTTCAAAGTAAATTATCTAAAAAGCATAAAATAACGAAAATATTATTGAAGTTGGTGTTAGCGTACCTGCTGTGTATATTCTGCACCAACTTCAATAATATTTTCGTTATTTTATGCTTTTTAGATAATTTACTTTGAAGTCGGTTTTTATTTTTTTTAAAATAGTTTATTTAACACTTTTTAGTGACTTATTTTACCAAGATAGGTATCAGCACTATCACGCAACTCGAACGTCTACATTACAGTAACTTACTGAAAACATAAAAAGTTTATATCTCTTAAACTACTTGACCGATTTTGATGAAATTTATACTCTACCCTAAGTTGAAAGATACTCTAACTATTGCAAAAAGAATTTTCGAAATCGGACTTGTAGTTTCTGAGAAATCCGCGGACAAACCTACATACATACATACATACATACAAACACTCGTGAAATTTGGTAAATTCGTTTAGAAGCCCACATAGACTAACATATATGAATATTACGCATTTTTATTAATATTACATACATACGCGTCGAATACAGAACCTCCTTTTTTGAAGTCGGTTAAAAATGAAAATAGTGTAATAAGCATCTCCTAACCGAAAAAAAATGTACACCCGCAGTTCTAACGTTAGAATGGCGGGTGTACATATTTTAGTTTATATCTCTTTAACGAAAGAAGTACACTGGATTTCATTAAAGGTACACTGAGGTACACAGCAGGTACGTATAATTCAAAAAAGAAAACTATTTTAAAAAAAATAAAAACCGACTTCAAAGTAAATTATCTAAAAAGCATAAAATAACGAAAATATTATTGAAGTTGGTGTTAGCGTACCTGCTGTGTATATTCTGCACCAACTTCAATAATATTTTCGTTATTTTATGCTTTTTAGATAATTTACTTTGAAGTCGGTTTTTTTTTTTTTTTAAATAGTTTATTTAACACTTTTTAGTGACTTATTTTACCAAGATAGGTATCAGCACTATCACGCAACTCGAACGTCTACATTACAGTAACTTACTGAAAACATAAAAAGTTTATATCTCTTAAACTACTGGACCGATTTTGATGAAACTTGTACTCTACCCTAAGTTGAAAAATACTCTAACTATTGCAAAAAGAATTTTTGAAATCGGACTTGTAGTTTCTGAGAAATCCGTGGACAAACCTACATACATACATACATACATACATACATACATACATACATACATACATACATACATACATACATACATACATACACTCGTGAAATTTGGTAAATTGGTTTAGAAGCCCACATAGACTAACATATATGAATATTACGCATTTCTATTAATATTACATACATACGCGTCGAATACAGAACCTCCTTTTTTGAAGTCGGTTAAAAATAGTGTAATAAGCATCTCCTAACCGAAAAAAAATGTACACCCGCAGTTCTAACGTTAGAATGGCGGGTGTACATATTTTAGTTTATATCTCTTTAACGAAAGAAGTACACTGGATTTCATTATAGGTACACTGAGGTACACAGCAGGTACGTATAATTCAAAAAAGAAAATAGTGTAATAAGCATCTCCTAACCGAAAAAAAATGTACACCCGCAGTTCTAACGTTAGAATGGCGGGTGTACATATTTTAGTTTATATCTCTTTAACGAAAGAAGTACACTGGATTTCATTATAGGTACTCTGAGGTACACAGCAGGTACGTATAATTCAAAAAAGAAAATAGTGTATTATGCATCTCCTTATTAAAAAAAAATGTACACCCGCAGTTCTAACGTTAGAATGGCGGGTGTACATATTTTAGTTTATATCTTTTTAACGAAAGAAGTACACTGGATTTCATTATAGGTACACTGAGGTACACAGCAGGTACCACCTTCCTGTAGGAAAGTAGCTCAATTCTGTGATGTACACCCAGGGTTGGGCAGTATTTGAATTACTTGTAATTAAAATACGTAATTGAAATACAAATACGTATTTGGTATTTGTATTTCAATTACTTCCTTAAAATGTAATTTGTATTTTGTATTTGAAATACCTGATGCCGAGGTATTTTGTAATTTGTATTTCAAATACTTGCGGCTTCAAAATACATTAACATGAAAATACATTTAACCTTCATGTAGCGATCGTGAGTGTGAGTGCGAGGCGAGAGTGTAATGATGGTAAATCTGCTATTAGAGTCGGCAAACCTGCACTGTTATGTACACTGTATGCTATGACTGTACTGTGCGTCAAAATTGGCCAATATAAAGTATAAAAAAAAAATTACCGACTTCAATAATAGTAAAGAGTATAAAATAATTTAAATATTATTGAAGTTGGTGTTAGCATTTGTTAGCGTACCTGCTGTGTATATTTGGCACCAACGTCAAATATTTAAATTATTATATACTTTTAGTGGTTATTGAAGTCGGTTCAATTTTTTTTAAATATTTTATTTTATACTTTTACGTCTACATAGTTTTTTACATCATTCATGTTTCTTCAGAAACAATTTATTCGGTCGTAAGGAAATTTGCATGGAATCATCATAGTAGTTTACTCTCTCAAATAAAAAAAGAATCATCATAATCGGGTCATATTTGTCAGAGTCATGTAATGGAGAACATTAGTTTTATGGTTTTTACCAGATAAATTCCTCCACATTGTTCATGGTCCTCCTGGAAGTTCAGGTTGTAATAAAATTCATACAAATTCATTGTGGTTCCTTCTTTCAAATAAAAAAGGATCATTGAAATTGGTAAATATTTGTCAGAGTTATGACCATTTTTTTTCCTTAAAAAGCGACAAAAATGTCTTCTTTTCTTATTCTTTCTTGTTATTAAAGGAACTACTTATTCGTAAGCAATGGTTTTTTATGGGACCAAAGCAATTGATCGCCCCTACAAGAAATAATTATTCAGATCGGTTTATGATTGCCAGAGTTATGTGCGAACATACTTAAAAAAAATATACAGTCGAATTGAAAACCTCCTCCTTTTTAGAAGTCGGTTAAAAATGCAAAAAATATGTATTTATCCAAATATAAAAAGTTTCTTCATACAATTTAACACAAGTTTGCGCTCATCAGGACCTGTAGGAAGATTGTTTTCTTTAGCAGGTCTTATTCAATCTCCAACAAGAGCTGTTTGTCTGACAGTACATTTAGAAATCTAGTGATAATGAAAGGAAACTCTGGTTTTATTGATTAATTAATCTTGTTTTCCTCTACTTTTCAACCCGTGCTGGTCTAGAATATTTTGTAATTTGTATTTCAATTAAAAATACCTAAAATACTGTATTTTGTATTTTATATTTCAAATACCTTACTTAAAGATATTTTGTATTTCGTATTTTAATTACATGCGATACAGTATTTTTGTAATTTGTATTTCAATTAAAGCAAAGCATGTATTTTGCCCAGCCCTGTGTACACCCGCGGTCCTAACGCACACGTGCAGGGCTGGGCAAAATACATGCTTTGCTTTAATTGAAATACAAATTACAAAATACTGTATCGCATGTAATTAAAATACTGTGCAGGACGGGCGGACCCGAATGCACGAGCCACTGACGTCCTGTAGGTCTGTAGCTATCGCTGGTACGGTATGAACCCGCCGAAGAGTGTTGACGCTGTTGGTTACAATGTAGGTTGGTTACAAGGTGTCCGTGAAATAAGAACTCCCAATTTAATAGCAAGCTTGATAGTGGCTTCGACGGTGGCGCTCTTCGTACTGAATATTCTTTTTTTTTTTTTTTTTTTATGGGAATGATAGACGCAGAATGTTAACCGCAGATGGCTATTGCAGCTTCACCGGACAATAGGAGGCGAGCGCTTGAAGCGCTCTAGCCTTTACGGCAGAAGTAGCGACGAGCACAAGGGCACCTCAGGGAGGCACGGCCTCGGCTTGGGCTGTCGCTTAAGAGAGGGTTGAGTTTACCACCGGTTCACAACGCGCCCCCACTGAGAAGAACCGGCAAGAAACTCAGTGGGGTGATGCACGTCGTTGCGGTCGCATACGTACGACCCTTCGGCCTCGCCGGCGAGACCGGTGTCTGATAGCTAGTGTAGCATACGGTTGTCGGGGAGGGGTCGGCGCATCCCGGTCCAATAGGACCGTCATGGGGTCAGGAGGGTCGAGCAGTACGTGCCGTGGTCTGCGGCGCGAGTCAGAAGGACTAGCGGCGTAATCGGCGGCGGCGCGGATTAAACTGTTCGCGTGACGGGACGCGGATTCAAAGTAGCGTTTCGACGCTTCTTTGAGGAACTTACGAAGGGGATCTAATTTGAAATCGGAATGCAGATCTACGTTCCGCATGTACCACGGGGCACCGACGGCGCGACGGAGGAAACGATTCTGGATAACCTGGAGGCTATCGATACGGGTGCGGGCGGCGTGCGCGAAAACTACACTCGCGTAAGTCATGATAGGGCGAATGCAAGCTTTGTATAATGTCAACTTATTTCTAAGCGACATTTTACTCCGCTTGCAGAGAAGGGGATACAGGCGACCTAATACGAAAGCCGCTCGATTGCGGACGGACCTAATGTGCGGGCCGAAAGTCATGCGGGAGTCCAAGGTGACTCCGAGGTACTTAACCTTCCTAGTCCAAGGGATAGGGCGATTGAATAGGGATATTGGGACTAGTCGTCTGTTGGGCCGAAGGCTCCGCGCGGAGAACATATTGGCGGGTCCCCGGGAGAAGACCACCGCGGCACTCTTCTCCGGGTTCACCTCTATGCGCCACGTACGGAACCATTGACCCAGGGCGTCGACTGCGGCTTGAAGAGCACGCGTCAAATAGGACATGTTCCTATGGGAATAATAGAGAGCGGTGTCATCCGCGTAAAGGGCGAGTTGGACTCTGCTCGAACGAGGAATGTCGTTCGTGAACAGGCTGAACAAGAGGGGAGAGAGCACGGAGCCCTGAGGGACTCCGGCCTGTATAGGATGGGGTGAAGAAAACGTACCTTCGACCCGGTATCGAAAGGTACGATTCGAGAGAAAGTCTCGTATGATGAGTACGAGCCTATCGGGGACTCCTAACTGGAAGAGCTTGTATATCAAGCCGTTGTGCCAGACCTTGTCGAAGGCCTTGGCAACATCGAAGAATAGGGCGCCTGTGTAGACGGGCTTGGGCTGGTTGAGCCCGGTCAGGATGTGCTCCGTGAGGCGGTGCACCTGGTGGACGCAAGAGTGTCTGGTTCGAAAGCCAAACTGCTCGTCAATAAGGATATTATTAGAACTGACAAAGTCTTTGAGTCTCGCTAATAGCAAGCGCTCATAGAGTTTGCCGAGAGACTTGAGAAGACTGATAGGCCGGTAGCTCGCAGGGCTGCTGCGAGGCTTACCCGGCTTAGGGATACCTACTACATCCGCGTCTTTCCATTCGGCAGGAAAGACGCAGTGGGACATGGCTGCGTTGAAGATAGTCACTAAAAGACATATCAGATGGACAGGGAGAACCTTGAGAACGCGATTGGAGATGCCATCGGAGCCCGGTGCTTTCTTTGGCTTAAGGCCTTTGATCAGGTCTTCCACCTCGGTTTGCGTGACCGGGGAGAGGGATTCGGTGGGAGGGAGTGAGGACCTGCGCTCTACTTCCCTATCCACAAGATCGAGGTGCGCCGGATCGACGGGAGCGGAGCTGGGTGTGCACTGACTCTCTAGAGAGTCAGCGAGAACCTCAGCCTTCTCGTCGTCCTCGAACGCGGGTGGGTCGCCTGAAGGGCGGGTCAAGGGGGGCATGGTAGCTACGGTGTCGGTTTTGAGGGATCTCGCGAGCCGCCAGTAAGCCTGGTGTGACGGCGAGATCTCCTCTAGAAACCCTCCCCATCGAGCCTCCCTGAGTTCCGCGATGCTGCGCTTCACGTCCCTCTGCAAAGCACGCATGCGGACCCGATTGGCATCGGTGGGGTAGGAGTCGTACGCGCGAATAGCCGCGTTTTTAGCGCGGACTAATTCCTTAATGTCATCGGGCAGCTTGAAGCGCACAGCGTAAAAGTTGTCCGCTTCAACCTGCCGGGAGGACTGGCTGATGGCCGATTTGAGATGATCGGTGAAAGCGCCGATCGCTTGGTCGGTGTCCTGAGGGGACGAGATTTGCGCCGGGAAGCGGGCAAGATTCGGAGAGTCGGCATCGGCTAAACAGGTGTTTAGCTGATGCCAGTCCAGAACGGTCCTAGTGACCGGCTGGGAAATGGGCGGCGGACCTAGTTCCATTAAGACCGGTCGGTGGTCAGAGTCTAGCTCATGGAGAACCTCTAAGGAGCGCAACCGGAGGGTCAAGCCCTTCAGGAGGGCCATGTCTAAGACATCGGGGCGGTGATTGACATTATTGGGATAATGGGTCGGGCGCATAGGTGCGATGACGTCAAAGTCGAGAACGTCGACCAAGCCGTCGAGGCACCTGCCGTTGCCGGTGGTGACGTTACAATTCCACCTGATATGCTTGCAGTTGAAGTCGCCGGCCAGAATGACCGCGTTGTCCAGGTCAAGGAGTGACTCGATATCACTCCTGAGGGGCCGCTTATCAGGTGGAAGATAGATAGAGGCGATAGTGACAGCCGAATGGCCGGAAAGAGAGAGGCGGCAAACCGAGGCCTCTATATTAGTGAGCGCAGGGGGATCGATAGGGATGCAGTGCAGGGCCCTTCTGTAATAGATGGCAGTGCCACCTCCGAGGGAGGTGTCACGGTCATTTCGCACAAGATGGTAGTTGGCGATATTCGGACTCCTATGAGAGGGTTTCAGGAGGGTCTCCTGCACCAGCAAGATATCAACTTGGTGACTTCGCAGGAAGTCAGCAACCTGATCTCTTTGTCGGGAGAGGCCATGCGCATTGAAAAATGCGAGGGAAAGGGAATGGGGTTTTTGTCTACTCTGGTGTAAATCCATTTACGGGCCTACATTTGAGTTTACGGGGGACAGGGCGTAGTACACGTCCTCGAATTCGGCGATAGCTTGTACTCTATCGCAGGGGTTCTGTGCGCACCGAAGGCGGCTCGCGAAAAGGCGGATTCTATCGATGTTAATACCATCGATAGAGCGTCGGACCAATTCAAAGTCGGAAGCGAGGCTGGACGCGTGCGCTGAAGGCGCAGGCGCGGCCGGTTGCTTGGCGGGGACGCTCGTTGCTTTAGGAGCAGCGGCGGGGCGGACGTAGGGCAGTGTCTTATCCCACGCGTTCGGTGGACGCACTGCGGGCTGGGACGATGAGAGCGGTCGCGGCGCAGAGGGCGCGGGGACGCGGGGGGCCGGAAGCGGCTGCGTAAGAGGCGCTGAGGGCGCCGGGGCCTGAGGCGCTGAAGGCGCGGGCGGGTAGGACTCCAAGGGTGGAGGGGCGGAGGCCCTTGGTGCATAGGGCACCGAGGGGCGGGGGGGAGCGCGGAGATTGTTGCGCCTCGCCACCCGGCGGTTCCTCCTCGGGGCCCTCGGGCAGCCGCGATAGTTCGCGGTGGCCGCGTGGGCGGAGGGGTATTGCGGGGCTCGGGGGCCGGAGAAGCCATCGGCGAAAAATACGTCGGTGGCGGGGTCGAGCGGATCGGGGGGGTCACGCGAGGTGGTGACTCTGGGCTTTCCGACTCAGTACATATGTACTTGGTCGGTGGAAGGTCGCGGGACTTGAGCGCGCGTTTCTTCCTGCTGACTACCGTGAAACCGTCAGCAGGCGTGGTGGGACGCGGCGAGTTAATGAGCTCGACCTCCATGTCGGAGCTCGAGGCAGACTCAGAGTCCGTCTCGGGCTCCGCACGGAGGGCGGGCGGCAACGGAGTCGCGGACGCGGCGGGCGCGGTCGACGCGGGGCAGGACGCGGTCGCGGGGATCGCGGACGTGGAGGGCGCGGCTGCTGAAGGCATCGCGGAGGGCGCGGTATGGGACGCGAAGTCGTTGACCATCTCGGGCCAGCGCGCTTTCACGAACTCAAAGAATTCGCGAAAGAACTCCATGCCCGGACGGTCCATACTGCTCTATAGTACGGGGGGAACGCACGACTGGGGGGGGACACCCCAGTCGGTGTGTACTGAATGGCTTCCCCCACCGGGTGAAGGTGGGGAAAGGGTGAGTGCCTAACGTGTAGGCCCTAACGTGCGTCTCTCGCCAATCTCAATGTGCGAGAGGTGAGTAGCCCTAGCTGCTCCGGGGCAGAGACAGCAAGCCGACCGGAGCCGACTTGGTGCCAAACAGCACCCGAAGGATAGGATCAGGAAGAGGAGGGTGGGAGGGAGACGATCAGGGTCGACTAGAGGGTCACTCCCAGGGCCGGTGAACCTGATCCCGTCCGAGTTGCGCGGTTCCGGGACGAACCGCGCGAGCGCTCGGGTCCCGCTCCGCCAAGGCAGTTGTCACCGTAGGGTACCCTTGGCGACCACGTAAACCGGTGGATTTAGCAACCCGTGAAGCTAAAAAGACGGTCTGTCAATAAGAGAAACAAGAGGATGTGCAGATTGTCGTGAAAACGACAACCGCAGATCAAAACGGACGCGTAGATCACTCGCAGACGTCGTAGACGGTGCGAGGGAGACGGGTAGAGACCGCAGCACGCGAGCGACTAGTGTCGACACCACGCGGCGGAATCTGAAACACAAGCACACGAATTAATCGGATAAGGGCAGCGCACGACCGATCGGGATCGGGGCGCGCAACGGACTCCGACAGTGGTGCCAAATGCGCATTTACTATCCTTGCAGGGAACTTTACCGTAACGAGAGCCCCACCGAGGCAGCCACTAACGTTTAATTTTTATTATCAAAACTGTACATTTTCACTTATTCTACTTAGGCTATTCTAGACACATACATGATACCTATACCGTTAGAAAGTGCGTGTAAGCAGCTTTCTAACGGTGTACATAGGGTTTATCTATCTATTTCTGTTAGGGAACTACAGGCCGATAAATACTGTAATAGGGGCGCGACGACTATGCTTTGGCCGCTTGTCACTTCGCCTGCGCCCTGCCCGTAGCATCCACATGCCCACAAATAGTACCGATAGGTAGCCTGCGATGTGTACTATCTGTATATCTATGATCTAGACCACCTAGGGGCCTAGGCGCAAAAACCCTAGAAAACATGATATGCGATAGAACAACTGCCTATAACTATGGAAATATGTACATCAGTGCTGTTTAGGCACTTAGACCCACCAAGGCGGACCCAGATCTAGGTCCTGAGTTGTTTCCTAGATTTGGGACCTAGCTGCAAATAGCTATTTGCCGTTCATATATGTGCTTAGCACATCTAGGGCATGTGGGTACTTCTATTATACTATTACCCTACGCTAATTACAAATAGCAAGTTCTATGAGACCTAGGCTAGGCTATCTATAACTGATTCAGCTCACCCCTCCTCGGGATAGTGAGCTTATACACAAAACTATATTATAATTTATTAGGAAATTAAATCTAGGCTCTTAACTATCGCAGAGTTATAAAACTTAACAATATATTACTATAAAACACAACACTCTGTAACACAAACACTATTTTGTCCTTTCGTCGTATTATAGTCGTCCTGAACAAATACGAAATACAAAATATCTTTATGTAAGGTATTTGAAATATAAAATACAAAATACAGTATTTTACCTATTTTTAAATAGAGTATTTTGTAATTTGTGTTATCAACTGTAAATAATCAATACAGTATTTATTAATGTATTACGGAATGGTCATTGACTACCGACGCATAGACTGGACTGCGGTGAGATAGATGGCTCCTCTGTCGTAAGCGTCACGCTCACTGAGTGGGGGTAGAGGGTATACCTTGTAGGCGCCCTCTCAGAAAGCAGTCCAGTCTACGCCGTCGAGTTGGTATCCTCTAAACTGTGTGAGTAACTTTTAATTATCTTGTTGTTGATAATTCTTTTGTTGTTGATGTTGATTGATTTGTCAGTTATTCTATGACTGTATAAACAGAGTCTTTGTAACTAGATAAAATTATGAATGAACAATATATTTGTGAGAATTTAGTGCTTTTATTATTTGATGATTTAAGCTTAATAGTCGTATCTGTGATATTAAATGACTAAAATGATTAAACCGAGGTTCAGAAGTTCACAATTTCAGAAGCGGGATTTAATTCTGCCCTAACCGCTTTGCTTTCTGATGCATTTTGTTAAATTAATTTCCATAATTTTAATAATCTCGTTTTACCAGAAAAATACATAAGTTTGTGGGTAGTTGGTGTTTTGTCTGTATACTTTGTGTACTGTTAGTGTACTGGCATGTACTGGTATATGTAGTGTTACATTAGAACGATAATAGACCATAGGCAACTAATAATTCATTATTTTGAATCTTTCTTTTTTTTTCTTTTTATTATATCAATGTTTTAAGATGGGGTCGTTTGTTTTGGGTTATATGTGTATACAGGATTGAGAACGGTTTACTGCGCGTGTTATGTTTGGTGTGTTACAGCGGATAACTGCGAAGGTAGCCAAGCCTGTTCGCATCCTACATGCAAGGAACGTCGTTCACGAGGTGACCCGCGGTTCAGCCGGGCGAGCGGCCGGGCTGGTGACTTGTGGTTCAGCCGGGCGAGCGGCCAGGCTGGTGACCTGCGGTCCGGCCGGGCGAGCGTCCGGGCTGGTGACCTGCGGTCCGGCCGGGCGAGCGTCCGGGCTGGTGACCTGCGGTCCGGCCGGGCGAGCGTCCGGGCTGGTGACCTGCGGTTCAGCCGGGCGAGCGGCCAGGCTGGTGACCTGCGGTCCGGCCGGACGAGCGTCCGGGCTGGTGACCTGCGGTCCGGCCGGGCGAGCGTCCGGGCTGGTGCCCTGCGGTTCAGCCGGGCGAGCGGCCAGGCTGGTGACCTGCGGTCCGGCCGGGCGAGCGTCCGGGCTGGTGACCTGCGGTCCGGCCGGGCGAGCGTCCGGGCTGGTGACCTGCGGTGCAGCCGGGCGAGCGGCCAGGCTGGTGACCTGCGGTCCGGCCGGACGAGCGTCCGGGCTGGTGACCTGCGGTCCGGCCGGGCGAGCGTCCGGGCTGGTGACCTGCGGTTCAGCCGGGCGAGCGGCCAGGCTGGTGACCTGCGGTCCGGCCGGGCGAGCGTCCGGGCTGGTGACCTGCGGTCCGGCCGGGCGAGCGTCCGGGCTGGTGACCTGCGGTTCAGCCGGGCGAGCGGCCAGGCTGGTGACCTGCGGTCCGGCCGGACGAGCGTCCGGGCTGGTGACCTGCGGTCCGGCCGGGCGAGCGTCCGGGCTGGTGACCTGCGGTTCAGCCGGGCGAGCGGCCAGGCTGGTGACCTGCGGTCCGGCCGGGCGAGCGTCCGGGCTGGTGACCTGCGGTCCGGCCGGGCGAGCTTCCGGGCTGGTGACCTGCGGTGCAGCTGGGTTAATTGCCAGCCGCGAACAGCAAAGGCAAGCGAAGTACCCCGCATCAGTAAGTCTCTTAGAATAATATTGAATCTAACATCCCCTGACACTCTTAATGCAATTTCTAGAGAATAACATTGATAGGTAGTATTTACGTTAGGTAGCATGCATATGATGAATACCGGGGAAACATAAAATAATAATAAAACGTTCCGGCAAATGAGGCTAACCACTCAGCATATTGCTGCAGCGGAATACATATTCCGGTTCAGCGCTGTTTTCAGCATTAGCCCCTGTGACATTTTGATGACATAGATCATTTATAAAATACCCATAATAACAATACCTATGGTCAGCAAATAAAGTTGATTTAATTTGATTTGATTTGATGCCATTTCGACCTTAACATCTACAATATTACTGTGAAAATAAATCTTCTTCAGTACATACTAATTTCACTACAGAGTTAAAAACTTTATGACCGCGTTAGTTATAGGTGCGGTATATTTGGTAGACGTACTAACCATGCTGTTGAATGCATCTTTCATGGGATGGATGACCGTTCCGCTAGGTTGGCTGCAAAGGCAGTCCAAATACGAAGACTTGATAGGCTACTAGCTTGGCGATGCTTAATGATTCTCGATGATTAGATTTGGTTTTATCAAGATTGCACTCTGTCTCGGATTTAAGATTCTGGTAATTAGAGAGCAGGTAGTGGGCAGACGATGCCTACATTTGCTAGATAACTATGTACAAACTATGTTTACGTGCCGGTCCTAATTGGAAAATCCTTTACTGAAAACCAGTGGATCCACACGTTAACTTTAACTACCGGTTAACTTTAACTACCGGTTAACTTTAACTACCGGTTAACTTTAACTACCGGTTAACTTTAACTACCGGTTAACTTTAACTACCGGTTAACTTTAACTACCGGTTAACTTTAACTACCGGTTAACTTTAACTTTCACTACCGGTTAACTTTAACTTTCACTACCGGTTAACTTTAAGATTTAAAATGTTTGTTTTATAACAAAACTTATCTTAAATTGCGATGCTAACAATAGCTAAGATGATAATCCATTCAATATAATTCATGTCGATCACGTTGGACCAACCTATCGTTGGTTAGCTTGTTGGTAATAGGAGGGTGGGTTGTGCATATTACGCTCATTATATTACTCATGGATTTGTTTAGTATATTTATTTACCTGAAAGCTACGAATATTTTGTTATATTTGGCGTGCCACGGCGGTTAATATCCCGCCGAAGTTCATTTAATGCGGTTGCCACTCCCTATAGAAGGAGGGGGCTATGAATAATACTTAAAGGTGTAAACCACACACTTTCTGAAGCTGTTCTAGTCTATTTGTTGTGGCTATTGATTGGGCCTGCTAATCACCGGGAGCACGTGTGCCTGCCTGCCCTATCCCTTACTCTATTGTTGACATAGAGAGATAACTCTTTATTGTACAATTTACATAAAACATAACAAAGAATCTGCAAGTATCTACTTAGCTTTGTTCTGTGAGGTGCTCGTTGGAACCAAAATGACCCGTGAGTGTTCCCATTAGGTGCTTAATTTGTGATCTGTTTGGGCTTAATAATTTAAACCCACAGTCCACCCTTGTGGTGGCGATGGTTTTGGAGATGTTAGGCCTTTTGTTATATTTACAACACTAGACTCTACAGTAATAGAGATAATACGCATCCCTGTGGACATAATTCTTCACGGTAATGTTATCATTTAACAACCGTCGCCTCTATGCCGTGACTTTGTGCCGAGATTTTTATTGAATCATAACCAATAGCACAGAGTGAATGTGGTATAGCTTACCAATAGCACAGAGTGAATGTGTGCATTTTATTATTACTTTGATTTAATATGAATTGAAAGTATTGTAACAAAATATGTTCAGAATTAATTTCAATGATATTTTGAAGTTTGAACGCCATTTAATATCTAATAACGGTGCAGCGCAGAGTTGTTAGTCTTGGATGCATGTTCTGCGTAATTCAGTACTATCTCCGTAGATATACCCGGTAGATACGCGCATTGCATCTTAAGGAGCGGTAGTCACCTTATAATAATAATAATAGCGTGCTTTATTGCAGACTCAAGATCCATATAAATTATAAATTAAATTAAATAATTGTTATAATTAATAATAATGATATATTATCTAAAATAAATAGTTTATTATTAACAATAAGAAATAAAACATGTATGTACCTACTGTTTAGATAAGTACATATCTTCGGCTAAAATACATATTTTTAGGTGGTAATTTCCACCCAACGTCTGTAATTTGCAGTTAGCAGCAGCCTGTCAGCTAGACTTTTAATAATTCAATTATTAAATTAACCTTAGTGGGCCATCTGTTGTATATATCTATCTATCTATCTATCATCTTCTCCATAGTCTTGAGAGTGAATTAAGTAAGACTGATAAGCTTATAATAGATCTGGCATCCTCGTAACTTTCATCCCCTGTCATTCCCAACTTGAGAATGAAGACCAGAGATGGGTTTATAATACCGATATTTCTCAAGATTAGGTAATACTGATGTATTCGCCTGGTAATATTGAAATATATTATCACTTATGCATCGGTATTATTGATATTTTAAATTATACTAATATTACCACAGTAGACTTTGTATTGCTCATCTGCAGACGGATTACCGTAAATTATCCGTAGAAACATAATGTTTGTATTGAATAATGTTCCCTTCACAAATCTGATAAACGCCAACCGAGTGAATTCGAACTATTCCGAATGTTATTATCAGATTTATTTACTGCCAGTCCCAATACAATATCCTATCTATCTCTTACTGTAAGTTATAATAGTTACCATTGATAGCTTTATGACATATCTCCGTTTCAATAAACAAAGACTGAAATATCTGTCCTTACTATTGTTCTAGCTTCGAGACTGAAGCTGACTAGAGATAAGAAAATTAATATCAGGTGTCATATTTTTACTTTATAACTAAGATTGCTATCGGCGGTAGAGTATTGGGACCGGCCGTTAGAGATTAGGTTAATATAAAATATTAGCATATCATAGTTCGTGACATTACTAATCCACGAATCCCTCAATATTACTAATCTCTTAACTAATTTTTGCCTCAAAGTGATGGGACAAGCCCAAAGGTTCTAATAGATTTCTCATTAAGAATGATCCTAGTTTAGGAGACAGGGCTACATTAAATTGTTACAAGTTTGTGATCAATAAAGATATATTATTAAGTAAGAAGTTGTCAGAAATAGTCCTTGGTACTATTACTGACAGTGTATTAAATGCAGATAGGGATATAATTAAACTAGGAATTAATGATAATGTAGAATTTACCAATAAAAATAATAGAAGCACTACAATAAGCACTGCCCAACTAGAAAGCTGTCAGGTTGGTAGTTAACTTTGTATGAGTTGAGCGACAAGTGGCAGCTACTGGTGAAAGCAAGAAAGATCCAGGGTCCCTATAGGTTCACAGCCATGATCGTTTTCATATTGGGGCCGCCCCATTCGCCTAAAAGGGTACCAGGCGGTTCTTTACGATCGTGGCCGTGGATAAAAATTAAACCATGATAGATTTAAAAAAAAAACACAACACCACTAGAAGAATATTGTGATAGCTTCCAGTGACTCTGAATATAGAGCTACGGAATCAAAATTCAGATTATTATTGCAGATTCGTTTGGTAATGTGTTGCGATATAATGACTTTTATTAATTTCTATATGCCTGGACAACCCTGGTCCTAAATCATTGGACAACCCTGGTCCCGAGCAGCTTTTAATTAGGACATCCCAGGTCCTAGATTAAGCATATATCATTACTAGCTGACCCACGCAGCTCCGCCTGCGCTATTTTTACGTTAACTAAACTTTTAATAACAGACATTACTTTTAATAACCTCCTTTTTATAGTCGGTTAAAAACTGGGACCCACTTTTTACTTGCTCTCCGAAGCACGGACCCGTTTAGTTCAAATGGCGTTAAACGGTCACCCATCTATTTAATGACCTTACCTAACGTTGCTTAACCCGATCGATTACAAAATCTTAATAACAACTCTCTATGAGTGTTCCCTTACTAATATTTATTATATTATAAAGAAATATTGATAAAATCTGACCAAGCGTATAACCAAGTACCCATTTTGACTTTAATCCCCTCTCCCAAAAGAACCGAACCGTGCTAGATTACGGGATAAAAAGTATCCTATGTCCTACCTCGTAGTAAGATCTCAAATCATGCCAAGTTTCATTTGAATCCATTCAGTAGTTTCGGCGTGATGCTCAGCCGTGATACAGACAGACAGACAGACAAAAATTTTAAAAATTACATTTTCGGCCTCAGTATCGGTTATAGAATGCCCTCCAAATATAATTTTCAAAATATCCAATGTACAGAATTGGACCTGTTACAGTTTTATTATAAGTATAGATTATATTAATTAGGACATCCCTGGTCCAAATTATGCATATACCATTATTGTATTATTTAGGACATCCCTGGTCCTAGATTATGTATATACCATTACTGTATTAATTAGGACATCCCAGGTCCTGGATTAAGCATATATCATTATTGTATTAATTAGGACATCCCTGGTCCTAGATTATGCATATACCATTACTGTATTAATTAGGACATCCCAGGTCCTGGATTAAGCATATATCATTATTGTATTATTTAGGACATCCCTGGTCCTAGATTATGCATATACCATTACTGTATTAATTAGGACATCCCAGGTCCTGGATTAAGCATATGTCATTATTGTATTAATTAGGACATCCCTGGTCCTGGATTATGAATATACCATTACTGTATTAATTAGGACATCCCAGGTCCTGGAAAGTATACTATGTTTTTAAATTGTATTCTTTGATTTTCATTTATTAATGTATTAAGACATCCCAGATCCTGAATTAAGCATATGCATATAAAAGACCTAACTTTTATAATGTATTGCTGCTGTTGCTTGGTTTTCAGTACCACCCTGGTCCTTTGGACAAGCCTAATCCTGAATTAACAACATTTCATATCATCTTTTTATATTGTACTGTTGATTTGATTTATTGTTAGTTAATTTTGTATGTAAGTCAAATGATTGTCCTCGTCCGGGGTCGTACGACTAGATTTGGATGGCCGACTGTTATCAACTGTAAATAATCAATACAGTATTTATTAATGTATTACGGAATGGTCATTGACTACCGACGCATAGACTGGACTGCGGTGAGATAGATGGCTCCTCTGTCGTAAGCGTCACGCTCACTGAGTGGGGGTAGAGGGTATACCTTGTAGGCGCCCTCTCAGAAAGCAGTCCAGTCTACGCCGTCGAGTTGGTATCCTCTAAACTGTGTGAGTAACTTTTAATTATCTTGTTGTTGATAATTCTTTTGTTGTTGATGTTGATTGATTTGTCAGTTATTCTATGACTGTATAAACAGAGTCTTTGTAACTAGATAAAATTATGAATGAACAATATATTTGTGAGAATTTAGTGCTTTTATTATTTGATGATTTAAGCTTAATAGTCGTATCTGTGATATTAAATGACTAAAATGATTAAACCGAGGTTCAGAAGTTCACATTTGTATTTTGTAAATACAAATTACACTATTTAAAAAAAAAAAACCGACTTCAAAGTAAATTATCTAAAAAGCATAAAATAACGAAAATACACACATCAAAAGTGTCTAGGGATCAAGCATTTTTAAGCGGATTTCTTGAGATTGAGATGTGGCTTTGTAATAAATTTATGATTTTATAAATTTATATGGATCCTTTTTGGTGCATTTCATAATTTGAATCAGGAACTGTGAATCAAATTCGAGTAAAAGATGAAAATCAGCTGTCAATATTTTCCCTATAAAAACATACAACGCATTGAAGACATTATTAGTGCTACTGTTTCCCTACTACTGATTAAAACCAACGTTATTAAGGAGCGGCGACGTCATTTAAGCAGGGAAGAAATGCTCAGAGCCGTGGGAATGATAGAAGCTGGTTCCCGGCAACGTACTGTGGCTTTAGCTCTGAATACAAGTCAGAGTGTTATCAGTCGACTTTGGACACGTTACCGAAGCACTGGTACCGTGGCTGAGCGCCATGGAGGACGGTATCGCTGCACCACACGGAGACAAGACCGATATATTCAAATCTTAACTCGAAGAGCTCCAACAATAACTGCCATGATGTTAGCCGTGAGGCTTCATCACTCTTCAGGGAACTTAATTAGCGACCAAACAGTCAGAAACCGCTTGCATGAAGTGAACCTTCATTCCCGAAGACCGCTACGGGTACCACCTATAGCAATGCACAATCGTAGGATTCGATATCAATGGGCTCTTGAACACAGAAATTGGGCAGAAGAACAATGGCGTTTCGTGTGCTTTTCTGATGAGTCTCGTTTTGGTATGAGACCGGATACAAGACGTATACGACACTGGAGAACCCCTGGACGCCAACAGCGATTAAAATCCTGCCAGGAAGTCCATCCTTATAGTGGTGGAACCATCATGGTATGGGCGGGTATTTGGATCGGCGGAAGAACTGAGTTGATTTGGATCAGAGGCAACCTCAACGCTCAAATTTATGCTGAGACGATTGTATCAGACGTCATCGTTCCTCTACAAGTGCAAATCGGTCCCTTATTTCAGTTAATGCATGATAATGCACGACCGCACACCGCAAGAGTTGTAAGACAGACTCTCGCCGCAGCTAACATCAATGTCCTGCCCTGGCCTGCTCAGTCGCCAGACTTGAACCCGATTGAGCATGCATGGGATATGCTACAGAGAAGAGCTCTGCCGAATATGGAGGGTATCCAGTCGCAAGAAGACCTTTTTTTGTTGTTGCAACGAACATGGGCGGCCATTCCACAGCGTGATTTGGATGAACTCATTTTGAGTATGCCAAACCGATGTTCTTGTGTTGTTAGTGTTCGCGGTAGAAACACGGATTATTAATTGTTTAAGTTTCCTAATAAAATTTTAAAGAAAACTGTTATTTCAGTCTTTTTTTCGAACTTTTGTGTTAGTGGTTCAAATGTCAAAAATCCCTTTATTAGGAAAATGGCAAATTTCTTTATTAATGCAAAGGTGACTTGGTTTGTCGTTACTGTGACAAACGAAAACACTTTATTTGATGAATCCTTAAAGAAAATTTTAATTAATATCAATCAGGAGAAAAGTTATTGCAAAAATATATGTTGATCCCTAGACACTTTTGATGTGTGTATTATTGAAGTTGGTGTTAGCGTACCTGCTGTGTATATTCTGCACCAACTTCAATAATATTTTCGTTATTTTATGCTTTTTAGATAATTTACTTTGAAGTCGGTTTTTATTTTTTTTTTAAATAGTTTATTTAACACTTTTTAGTGACTTATTTTACCAAGATAGGTCACTATCACGCAACTCGAACTTCTAATTTACAGTAACTTACTGAAAACATAATAAGTTTATATCTCTTAAACTACTGGACCGATTTTGATGAAATTTGTACTCTACCCTAAGTTGAAAGATACTCTAACTATTGTAAAAAGAATTTTCGAAATCGGACTTGTAGTTTCTGAGAAATCCGTGGACAAACCTACATACATACATACATACATACATACATACATACATACATACATACATACATACACTCGTGAAATTTGGTAAATTCGTTTAGAAGCCCACATAGACTAACATATATGAATATTACGCATTTTTATTAATATTACATACATACGCGTCGAATACAGAACCTCCTTTTTTGAAGTCGGTTAAAAATACTCTAGACCAATACGGGCTGAAAAGTTGAGGAAAACAAGATTAATTATTCAGTAAAACCAGAGTTTCCTTTCATGAACACTAGATTTTTAAATGTACATACTGTCAGACAAACAGCCTCTTGCTGGAGAGTGACTAAAACCTGCTAAAGAAAACTAATCTTTCTACAAACGAATGAGCACAAACTTGTGTTAAATTGTATGAACAAACTTTTTTATATTTGGATACATACATTTTTTTATTTATATTTGGATACATACATTTTTTTAGCGTTTTAACCTACTTCTAAAAAGGAGGAGATTCTGAATTCGTCGTGTATGTATTTTTTTTGTAAGCATTTATAATGGTTTATACTACCTGTGCTGTTTTTGAGACAGATATTATTTTACACATTTTCAATTCCAAAACAGCGGATATTTTCTTTTTTCAAAAAAATGTTATTGGTGTCATTTTCGAGGTTTCTCGGGGTGCTGATTACGAAAATGGTATCCATTTTCAAGTCCAAAATGGCGGAATTTTTAATTTAAAAAAAAATGTTATTGGTGTCATTTTCGAGGTTTCTCGGGGTGCTACGAAAATGGCATCCATTTTCAAATCCAAAAATGGCGAATATTTTGTTTTTTCAAAAAAAGGTTTTTGGTGTCATTTTCGAGGTTTCTCGGGGTGCTGATTACGAAAATGGCATCTATTTTCAAATCCAAAATAGTGAGTATTTTCTTTTTTCAAAAAAAAATTATTGGTGTCATTTTCGAGGTTTCTCGAGGTGCTAATTACGAAAATGGCATCAATTTTCAAATCTAAAATGGCGGATATTTTCTTTTTTCAAAAAAGTTTTTTGGTGTCATTTTCGAGGTTTCTCGGGGTGCTGATTACGAAAAAGACATCCATTTTAAAAATTATCCGCCGATGTGTAAAATAATATATCTCTCACACAGCACAGGTAGTATAAACCATTATAACTGCTTACAAAAAAAAACGACGTATTGAGAACCTCCTCCTTTTTTGAAGTTGGTTAATGAAAACAAATACGCGTCAGGCCTGAAAGTTATGTCCCGAGCTACTAACTAATCCGGGCGGCAGTAGCATACGCAGCTCGGGCGCGCCTACCCGCGTCTCACCTCTCACACCCCGCACGATTGCCCTGTCTAGACGGCTTCGTTGGACGACTGTATTGGTTTAAAGACTGTGGTCATAGCGTACAGTATACATGTGCAGAGTTGCCATAAGCTGCTTTACCATCATTACACTACTCCCGCCTCCCACTCACACACGATCGCTAAACGAAGGTTAAATGTATTTTAATTTGAAAATGTATTTTGAAGCCTCAAGTATTTGAAATACTAATTACAAAATACTTCGGCGTCGGGTATTTTAAATACGAATTACAAATTACATTTTAAGGAAGTAATTAAAATACAAATACCAAATACGTATTTGTATTTCAATTACGTATTTTAATTACAAGTAATTCAAATACTGCCCAACCCTGGTTGTGTGCTTTTATAATTTATACCTTTTAGGTAGGTACGTAGCCCTAAAACGCCCTGTTCCACTAAGTTCAAACAGTGACGTAGCTTGCCTTTATAATAAAAAAAATTGTGTCATCATCATCATCATCATCACCAGCCGGAAGACGTCCACTGCTGAACAAAGGCCTCCCCCTTAGACCGCCACAATGAACGACCATTTGCTATTTGCATCCACCGGTTTCCTGCGACGCGAACAATGTCGTCGGTCCACCTAGTGGGAGGCCTGCCTACGCTGCGTCTTCTGGTTCGTGGTCGCCACTCGAGAACCTTTCTTCCCCAACGGTTATCGGTTCTTCGAGCGATGTGGCCGGCCCACTGCCACTTCAACTTGCATATTCTACGAGCTATGTCGGTGACTTTGGTTCAAAATTTCAAAAAATTTGTGTGGGGCCCAAAAATGATACAATTTAAAACCACACGAGAAACACCCCCATATTATTATTAAAACACCCCGGTCTGCGTATTGAACGCAAACTTAAGTCTTTTTACATGTTGGTGTTGGATTGGTTGCAATGTGGTTGCAATTGCGCTTAACCCATAGATTATACTATAGCCGTTCATTCCAAGAACGCCGTTACCTCCCTTCCCGCTACCTCGTACCGCGCCTCAAGCGTCGCCCCATTAGTAGGGATAGCAAAGCAACGCTGCCGTTTTGTGCTCCCGTGCGTTCTCGAGTTTGTTTTTATTTTTATGGGGTCTAGTACGAGTTCCGATAGTATACGAGCTCGATCAAACTGTCAGTTTTCTCCAAATATTCCACACCAACGCCTCAAGCAGTAACTATCAAGAACTAGTAAAATGTACGGGCAAAAACTGTCGGTTTAATCGAGCTCGTAAACTATCGGAACTCGTACTATACCCCCAGATGATTTACGTTAGTTAATTTGTGTTGCATAAACAATTTCATACAATGATTAAAAAAGGAAAGGTCCTATAGAGTGGCGAACGTAATTTTTTATATAAATTAATGACTTTTGAGCAAGAAAGAGATGAAATAAAATCTTTAAAAAAAAAATTGAACCGACTTCAAAAAAGGAGGAGGTTCTCATTTCGTCTGTATATAATATATATTTTTTTCTATGTATGTTCGCGCATAACTCTGGCAATTATGAATCGATTTGAAAAAATCTTTCTTTCATCCATTCTTTAAACCGTTGATTGGGTCCCATAAAAAAAATATTGCTTACGAATAAGTAGTTCCTGAAAAAACGAGAATGGTGACTGCGCAGGACAACTGCAGGAATGCCTTTATGTCGCTTTTAAGGACAAAAATGGTCATAACTCTGGCAAATATTTACAAATTTCAATGATTATTTTTTATTCGCAAGAAGAAACCACTGTTATTAATTTTATCACAACCGGATAATTACTTCCTGGAGGACCATGGACGACGTGAAGGAATTTATCTGGTAAAAACCATAAAACTGATGTTCTCCATTACATTACTGTGACAAATTATATGAACCGATTTCGAAAAAAAAAATTGAACAGACAATATTATTGAAGTTGGTGTTAGCGTACTTGCTGTGTATATTTGGCACCAAATTCAATAATATTTAAATTATTTTATACTTTTCAGCGATATTGAAGTATGTTCAATACTTATTCGTAAGCAATAATTTTTTTATGAGACCGAAACAACGGTTTAAAGAATGGATGGAGGAAAGATTTTTTCAAATCGATTCATAATTGCCAGTTAAGCGCGAACATACATAGAAAAAAAATATATACAGACGAATTGAGAACCTCCTCCTTTTTTGAAAGCGGTTAAAAAGTTGATAAATGCCCAAGATGTCACAGCTATGAAAAGTATATTGCCAGATTATGAAAAATTATTACTTAAAACGAAGAACATAAGCCTCGTGGCGCATTCGGGCAAAAAATTAATAGTTTTTATTTTTGCACGCAGTACCTACAGTTAGCTGTGACGTCATAACGGTCGACGACGGCAATCCCGAAATGAACGAGTAAATGCAAAAAATCTGGATGTTATTCATCTATTTAAGCACATATCCATTTTCAAAAACAAGTTTATAAATATTAGTATCAGTTTTATTTATAAACTAGCTGACCCGTGCAGCTCCGCCCGCGCTTTTATTACATTTTGCTCCCCTTTTCTCCGTCCTCCATAGATTTATTTCTCTCCATATCTCTCTCTCTTATAAAAAAATCTAATTATATGCTCTTTCTCTCCTCTCTCTTTCCCCCTCCCGCTTCGGTTTCCGTCACGCTCCCCCTCTTCCTCTCCCTGTTGTCCCCTCTCTGAACTCTCCCCACCCCTCTGTCTTCTACGAAGTTGCTCCTTCTCACTCCCCCCTATTTTTTTTTTGACGCGTGGGAAATCTTCGAAAGATCCCCGGGAGCTGTGGGGCTCAACCGGGGTATGTGGGATTCTTACCCACTAAAACCCCCGCGGCTGTCGCATCGTCACATGAATGAGAGGGGGGACCCCAGGGCTCTCCGGTGGGATCTGCACCAGGGGCCCCTCAGTGCCTTGCCTTTGAGCCCGCCGCCGGGGGGCGCATTGTAGCCCCCGGGAACCTGACACGGTACTCACGGGGACGGGGGTCGCAACCCCGCCGCCGTCCTCCTCGGAGTCGCCGCCGTACTCAATGGACGCTCAAAGGGCCCACACCCCGAGCGTCCAGCGACTCCGAAGTTCTCACTCCCCCCTTACTCAACCCATCACCCCCTCCTCGAATCCCTCTCCCTCTTTCTCCTCTCTTGCACCCTCCTCTCGTTCTATATATCCTCGTCAATCGTGGTATCAGCGGAATTAAATATACTTTATGACCTATTCTCAGACCTACCCGATATGCACACAAAATTTCATACAAATCGGTTCACCCATCTATTTAATGACCTTGCCTTATGTTGCTTAACCTTAACCTAGCGGTATGAAATATACCGTATGACCTATTCTACCCGATATGCACACTTTCATACAAATCGGTTCACCCATCTATTTAATGACCTTACCTAACGTTGCTTAACCTTAACCTACCGGGATAAAAAGTATCCTATGTCCGTTTCCTGGTTCTAAGCTACCTCCCTACCTTATCAGCCGAATCGGTTGGGCCGTTCTTGAGTTATAAATAGTGTAACTAACACGACTTTCTTTTATTTAAATAAGATTAGTTATATAGTGATTGTATGTTCAATTTCATCGATAGATGGCACTGGTCATAATGTAAATCACGCTAACATCGTAAATTACTGTCTAATCATATTCGATAATGAAAGTTCTAAGTTTTTCGCATCTTTTATTGTTGCGATTGTAATGCAATACCTATTATACACTACCTGGCTCGTGGAAAGTTTCATTAAAATTTCATGAACCATCCCCCCTAATCTAGTTTGGACTCGCTCGGGATTTACAGATTTTAACCTTTCAAAGATATAATGTGATATTGCTATCAGCAAAGTACTTAGAACAATACAGAAATCTAATGTAAATGTCCTGGGTGTACCGGACCGGCTTACCCCTTACAAAAATTGACCCTTCGCCACTGCCATATCTTATGTAAACTAAATGTCTGCTCAGTCCCTATTGTATATAGCGTAATAATACATATCTTAATGATTAACTGATCAGTCTATAATTACCCTATTCACATACAAAGGAAATTACGTGGTAATATGTGCAAGTAATGTTTCACTGCTTAGCCCCTATGAAACATAGCGTGATGTTTTATATACCAATTTATACCCCTACTTCTACACAACACATCAGTGAAAGTCCTATCAAAATCCATCCACGGGTTTTCGAATGATGCCTGGACAAACAGAACGACAGACAGACAGACAGACAGACAGACAGACAGACAATAATTCCAAAAAAAATTGTTTTGGCCTCTATGTCGATAGTATAGTATCCCCACATAGAAATTTTGGAAAAATATTCAATGTACAGATTGCCCTGTCTAGACGGCTTCGTTGGACGACTGTATTGGTTTAAAGACTGTGGTCATAGCGTACAGTATACATGTGCAGAGTTGCCATAAGCTGCTTTACCATCATTACACTACTCCCGCCTCCCACTCACACACGATCGCTAAACGAAGGTTAAATGTATTTTAATTTGAAAATGTATTTTGAAGCCTCAAGTATTTGAAATACTAATTACAAAATACTTCGGCGTCGGGTATTTTAAATACGAATTACAAATTACATTTTAAGGAAGTAATTAAAATACAAATACCAAATACGTATTTGTATTTCAATTACGTATTTTAATTACAAGTAATTCAAATACTGCCCAACCCTGGTTGTGTGCTTTTATAATTTATACCTTTTAGGTAGGTACGTAGCCCTAAAACGCCCTGTTCCACTAAGTTCAAACAGTGACGTAGCTTGCCTTTATAATAAAAAAAATTGTGTCATCATCATCATCATCATCACCAGCCGGAAGACGTCCACTGCTGAACAAAGGCCTCCCCCTTAGACCGCCACAATGAACGACCATTTGCTATTTGCATCCACCGGTTTCCTGCGACGCGAACAATGTCGTCGGTCCACCTAGTGGGAGGCCTGCCTACGCTGCGTCTTCTGGTTCGTGGTCGCCACTCGAGAACCTTTCTTCCCCAACGGTTATCGGTTCTTCGAGCGATGTGGCCGGCCCACTGCCACTTCAACTTGCATATTCTACGAGCTATGTCGGTGACTTTGGTTCAAAATTTCAAAAAATTTGTGTGGGGCCCAAAAATGATACAATTTAAAACCACACGAGAAACACCCCCATATTATTATTAAAACACCCCGGTCTGCGTATTGAACGCAAACTTAAGTCTTTTTACATGTTGGTGTTGGATTGGTTGCAATGTGGTTGCAATTGCGCTTAACCCATAGATTATACTATAGCCGTTCATTCCAAGAACGCCGTTACCTCCCTTCCCGCTACCTCGTACCGCGCCTCAAGCGTCGCCCCATTAGTAGGGATAGCAAAGCAACGCTGCCGTTTTGTGCTCCCGTGCGTTCTCGAGTTTGTTTTTATTTTTATGGGGTCTAGTAAGAGTTCCGATAGTATACGAGCTCGATCAAACTGTCAGTTTTCTCCAAATATTCCACACCAACGCCTCAAGCAGTAACTATCAAGAACTAGTAAAATGTACGGGCAAAAACTGTCGGTTTAATCGAGCTCGTAAACTATCGGAACTCGTACTATACCCCCAGATGATTTACGTTAGTTAATTTGTGTTGCATAAACAATTTCATACAATGATTAAAAAAGGAAAGGTCCTATAGAGTGGCGAACGTAATTTTTTATATAAATTAATGACTTTTGAGCAAGAAAGAGATGAAATAAAATCTTTAAAAAAAAAATTGAACCGACTTCAAAAAAGGAGGAGGTTCTCATTTCGTCTGTATATAATATATATTTTTTTCTATGTATGTTCGCGCATAACTCTGGCAATTATGAATCGATTTGAAAAAATCTTTCTTTCATCCATTCTTTAAACCGTTGATTGGGTCCCATAAAAAAAATATTGCTTACGAATAAGTAGTTCCTGAAAAAACGAGAATGGTGACTGCGCAGGACAACTGCAGGAATGCCTTTATGTCGCTTTTAAGGACAAAAATGGTCATAACTCTGGCAAATATTTACAAATTTCAATGATTATTTTTTATTCGCAAGAAGAAACCACTGTTATTAATTTTATCACAACCGGATAATTACTTCCTGGAGGACCATGGACGACGTGAAGGAATTTATCTGGTAAAAACCATAAAACTGATGTTCTCCATTACATTACTGTGACAAATTATATGAACCGATTTCGAAAAAAAAAATTGAACAGACAATATTATTGAAGTTGGTGTTAGCGTACTTGCTGTGTATATTTGGCACCAAATTCAATAATATTTAAATTATTTTATACTTTTCAGCGATATTGAAGTATGTTCAATACTTATTCGTAAGCAATAATTTTTTTATGAGACCGAAACAACGGTTTAAAGAATGGATGGAGGAAAGATTTTTTCAAATCGATTCATAATTGCCAGTTAAGCGCGAACATACATAGAAAAAAAATATATACAGACGAATTGAGAACCTCCTCCTTTTTTGAAAGCGGTTAAAAAGTTGATAAATGCCCAAGATGTCACAGCTATGAAAAGTATATTGCCAGATTATGAAAAATTATTACTTAAAACGAAGAACATAAGCCTCGTGGCGCATTCGGGCAAAAAATTAATAGTTTTTATTTTTGCACGCAGTACCTACAGTTAGCTGTGACGTCATAACGGTCGACGACGGCAATCCCGAAATGAACGAGTAAATGCAAAAAATCTGGATGTTATTCATCTATTTAAGCACATATCCATTTTCAAAAACAAGTTTATAAATATTAGTATCAGTTTTATTTATAAACTAGCTGACCCGTGCAGCTCCGCCCGCGCTTTTATTACATTTTGCTCCCCTTTTCTCCGTCCTCCATAGATTTATTTCTCTCCATATCTCTCTCTCTTATAAAAAAATCTAATTATATGCTCTTTCTCTCCTCTCTCTTTCCCCCTCCCGCTTCGGTTTCCGTCACGCTCCCCCTCTTCCTCTCCCTGTTGTCCCCTCTCTGAACTCTCCCCACCCCTCTGTCTTCTACGAAGTTGCTCCTTCTCACTCCCCCCTATTTTTTTTTTGACGCGTGGGAAATCTTCGAAAGATCCCCGGGAGCTGTGGGGCTCAACCGGGGTATGTGGGATTCTTACCCACTAAAACCCCCGCGGCTGTCGCATCGTCACATGAATGAGAGGGGGGACCCCAGGGCTCTCCGGTGGGATCTGCACCAGGGGCCCCTCAGTGCCTTGCCTTTGAGCCCGCCGCCGGGGGGCGCATTGTAGCCCCCGGGAACCTGACACGGTACTCACGGGGACGGGGGTCGCAACCCCGCCGCCGTCCTCCTCGGAGTCGCCGCCGTACTCAATGGACGCTCAAAGGGCCCACACCCCGAGCGTCCAGCGACTCCGAAGTTCTCACTCCCCCCTTACTCAACCCATCACCCCCTCCTCGAATCCCTCTCCCTCTTTCTCCTCTCTTGCACCCTCCTCTCGTTCTATATATCCTCGTCAATCGTGGTATCAGCGGAATTAAATATACTTTATGACCTATTCTCAGACCTACCCGATATGCACACAAAATTTCATACAAATCGGTTCACCCATCTATTTAATGACCTTGCCTTATGTTGCTTAACCTTAACCTAGCGGTATGAAATATACCGTATGACCTATTCTACCCGATATGCACACTTTCATACAAATCGGTTCACCCATCTATTTAATGACCTTACCTAACGTTGCTTAACCTTAACCTACCGGGATAAAAAGTATCCTATGTCCGTTTCCTGGTTCTAAGCTACCTCCCTACCTTATCAGCCGAATCGGTTGGGCCGTTCTTGAGTTATAAATAGTGTAACTAACACGACTTTCTTTTATTTAAATAAGATTAGTTATATAGTGATTGTATGTTCAATTTCATCGATAGATGGCACTGGTCATAATGTAAATCACGCTAACATCGTAAATTACTGTCTAATCATATTCGATAATGAAAGTTCTAAGTTTTTCGCATCTTTTATTGTTGCGATTGTAATGCAATACCTATTATACACTACCTGGCTCGTGGAAAGTTTCATTAAAATTTCATGAACCATCCCCCCTAATCTAGTTTGGACTCGCTCGGGATTTACAGATTTTAACCTTTCAAAGATATAATGTGATATTGCTATCAGCAAAGTACTTAGAACAATACAGAAATCTAATGTAAATGTCCTGGGTGTACCGGACCGGCTTACCCCTTACAAAAATTGACCCTTCGCCACTGCCATATCTTATGTAAACTAAATGTCTGCTCAGTCCCTATTGTATATAGCGTAATAATACATATCTTAATGATTAACTGATCAGTCTATAATTACCCTATTCACATACAAAGGAAATTACGTGGTAATATGTGCAAGTAATGTTTCACTGCTTAGCCCCTATGAAACATAGCGTGATGTTTTATATACCAATTTATACCCCTACTTCTACACAACACATCAGTGAAAGTCCTATCAAAATCCATCCACGGGTTTTCGAATGATGCCTGGACAAACAGAACGACAGACAGACAGACAGACAGACAGACAGACAGACAGACAGACAATAATTCCAAAAAAAATTGTTTTGGCCTCTATGTCGATAGTATAGTATCCCCACATAGAAATTTTGGAAAAATATTCAATGTACAGAAAAAGTGCTCTTTGAGTTTTATTATAGTATATAGAAGAAGAAGATTAGATAGGCATTAGCCCGTGATACTAAATCAGGTTTACTCGTAATCGTACTGGCTAAAGTTGAATGTAAAACAAGAAATTGAGGTAAGCGCAGGTTTAGATTAACACGAACTTTAATAACATAAATAGAAATTGGATTTATATTTAATGGCAATGATGCAGCGGATGAGCTCGCTAGAAGAGGATCATCTATGGCCGCCGTAGGACCTGAACCTATAGTGCCAATCCCCTTCGGCCATCTACGCACCCTGCCCTGCAGGGTTATTGCGTATCTTTAGCCACCCAAGTGACTATCAAGCTTCAGTTGTCCACCGAACTTTGATGTCAACCGAAAGTGTGATAACATTGGTATTACGTATGGCTTTCGGTGGATATCAACCTACGGTGTACTACGGTGCTCATCACTTGTCTTTTAGCCATCTCTACGTTTTTATCGACATTATGCGACCAAGTTGAATATCCCCCCGAACCATTATACAAAGAAGATTTAGTGGTACTTTTTAATTTGCAGGTATTTTCGCCTAGTGGATATTGGGAGCATAGACAACAAAAGTTTAATAAAAAAAACCCAAAGATATTGTGAAAAATCCTAAATCTATGAAAAAAACAAAACTCACTAAATTAAAATAAAGTTTTCAAGAAATTCGAGGTGTTTTACATCTTTTCATGCCATTTGCCGCTAAACTATAAGTCAGTGACAAGAGAAAGGCAGCATCCGAAATTAATCAAAAATAAGTATGTAGGTACCTACTTCAGTACATTATAGCTCAATGTATTATCGCGGACAAGAATGCTGTAACAGTTTACAATCAAAATGGTTTGACCGTCGTTACCCCGCCCGCATGCATTTTGGGCCAGCTCGTGCAAGCATTTATCATCCTAAAGGTGGTACACCGTTCGTACCGCGAGAGTAGTAGGTACTCTCGCGGCACGAAAAAAAATCTTCAACGATTCATCTAAATCTCAACTTCACAGCGCCCCCACCCAAGGATACAATCCAACCAAATACTTTCTTTAGGTCACAAAAAAAGTTATAATCCTGCGAAAATAGTTGTCACATTTTTACGTACGTTGATAATGCTTCTAGTCAACGTTTCAAATAGCCGGCTAATAGTGACGATCACCTTCAACAGTATAAAACACTGCTTCTTATTAGTTGCTTTCACGATGGTCATCGCAACTTGGGTGACCATCAGTTTGATGTACACTTTACTTACATAATACCAATTATAGGTTATCGATACAGAAACATCTGTCAAATATTGTCTACGGTGATCATCACCGAGAATCGGTGCTCATGACGTCATTTCAGTTGGTCACTCAAGTTAGGCAATACCGAATGCATCATTTGACAGTTATTTGATAGCCACTTAGCTTTGGTGATCATCACTTTAGTTGTCAAACGAGATACGTAATAGCCCCGCTGGTAAGTCAGAGCACTAGGGACAAATATAATGAAGCCTGGACGAACCACGGCGAGTGCAGGCAGGCCAGAGAGGCGCTTCCGGCCCTCGATGGCAGCATCACCAAACAGCTGCTTCGACTATCAAAACAACAATTGCGTGTAGTCACGGCGGCCATAACTGGACATGGATCATTTAATAAACATCTTTTTGTCATAGGTGTCACAGACAGTCCTCTGTGCAGAGCGTGCATGGAGGAGGAGGAGACAGCGGCCCACGTGCTACTGAGTTGCCCGGAGGTCGCAACATACAGGGCTAAGTACTTCGGCAACCCGAGTACTCTCCGAGAGATTGTCAGCGGCATTAAGCGCCTGCTGGCCTTTCTCGAGGAGTTGGGGTGGATCGAATAAATTCATTCCCACCCGCACGCAAAATACGCGCTTTGACGTGGAGTTGCGGAAACCAGACCGTTATACCAATAATTACGTGTTTTGAGCAACTATTCAAATAAAAAATAAGTTTTAAAAACTAAAACACGACTACGGATAAAATCGCAGTCTAAAAAGTAGAAAACAAGAAAATATTTCTTGTCAGATATACATCTACCAACGCCTTAAGCAATTAATTATCGTCTAGTAAGTAGATAATTTGTATATTTCAATTTAACGTATTATAAGTATAATTACTATAGATTGTAGCCGTAGTCGCATGCCACCTGGCTAATGTCGAATATGGCCAATGTTTTATTGTCGCGTTGGGAACACAAAATTCAGGATGCACTTCGACGACTAGCAGCTGACCAGCCGACTTATGTATAAACGACAACGCCACGACGGATCATCAGGCATCAGTGGCATGCGACTACGGCTACAATCTATAGTAATTATACTTATAATACGTTAAATTGAAATACATATACAAATTATCTACTTACTAGACGATAATTAATTGCTTAAGGCGTTGGTAGATAAGTATATCTGACAAGAAATATTTTCTTGTTTTCTACTTTTTAGACTGCGATTTTATCCGTAGTCGGGTTTTAGTTTTTAAAACTTATTTTTTATTTTATTTATTTTGGGGCTTTATAATTCGTTACAAATCACGTAGAATTATTAGAATTAAGTTAGTATCGCTATAATAATTACTTACTTAGTTTTACTAAATATATTTCGTAAACACGTAATTGTTTTTTTTTTTTCGGCATCTGCGTGTGAAAATTCAAGGCTCTAGTACCAATCCTTCATGAATTATAACGCTTTTTTATAATACATGAAACCCCCTATTTGGACCCCTTAGGATACGAATTATGAAAATTCCGTTCTTAGTGTGCGTTTACGTATTGTGAAGAATACACCTCCCTAATTTCAAGTCTCTAGAGCCAGCAGTTTAGGCTGTGCGTTGTCTGTCAGTCAGTCAATCAGTCAGGACATCTCCTTTTATATATATTGATGATTAAAATAACTTTAATACGTGCAAAGAAGGTATGGAACCCTCGATGCGCGAGTCAGACTCGCACTAGACTGGTTTTTTTTTGGTTTGATTCGGTACCTAGCTCCGAACCAAAGTATCTTACCTACTAAAACGCCCAGTACTCAATGGATGGACATCTAGGGCCCACAACCCAAACGTCCAACCGACAACTCCGAAGATTGCCCGTTATTTGTCCGGGCTTATGGCTGAGGACCGAGGCGGCAGCTTTTTTTTTTAGACGGCATATTGACGCGGGTGCGCACGGTGCAGGATACGTGCGTTTTCGAACACTCTCGACAGCCACTTATTGAATTGAAACCTTGCGTGCACTTAGAAGCCACACTCGAGCTAACGCAGCAGTTAGCAAAATAGTTTAACTAAACAATATAATCTTTTCCCATCACTTTAAAATCATTTTAAACACATCATTTTAAAATCATATCAAATTCAAATTTTAAACATCGATGTCGTATTTTAGTTATAAAACCCATAGAAAAAGAAGAAGAAGAAACATTTACTAGCTCACTGACTTAATTACAAAGAAGTACTTAGTTACTAACAATTTTATAATCTTAGATGAATTATATTTTATAATATATTAATAGTCGTGGCTAAAAGGTCGCAAGCTCAGCATTATGTCAGGGGGCAAATACAATATATAACTCATACTATGATATAACTCATACCTACCGCTTATGTCATAAAAACACGGTTTTCAAAGACACCACACGCGAGATTTTTAAAAATTTCGAGAAATGCAAAAACACGTGATTATTCATTTTCTTTGAGGAGTCTGCGTGTAAAAATTTAAGGCTCTAGTACCAACCGTTCACGAATTATAACGCTTTTTTATAAAACATAAAACCCCCTATGTGGACCCCTTAGGATACTAATTTTGAAAATTCCGTTTTTAGTGTGCGTTTTCGTATCCCAAATTTCAAGTCTCTAGGCTAACGGTTTGGGCTGTGCGTTGTCTGTCAATCAGTCAGTCAATCAGGACTTATCCTTTTATATATATTTATTAAAATAACTTTAATACGCACAAAGAAGGTATGGAACCCTCGATGCGTGAGTCAGACTCGCAATTGACCGGATTTTTTTTTGTTTGATTCGGTACCTAGCTCCGAACCGGAGTATCTTACCTACTAAAACGCCCCGTACTCAATGGACATCTAGGGCTCACAACCCAAACGTCCAACCGACAACTCCGAAGGTTGCCCGTTATTTGTCCGGGATTATGGCTGAGGAGCGAGGCGGCAGCTTTATTTTTTTTTAGGTGGCAGATTGACGCGGGTGCGCGCGTTTGCGAACACTCTCGGCAGCCTCTTATTGAATTGAAATCAATAACATTAATACGCGCAAAGAAGGTATGGAACCCTCGATTCGCGAGTCAGACTCTCACTTGACCGGTTTTTTTTTTGGTTTGATTCGGTACCTAGCTCCAAAGCGGAGTATCTTACGTACTAAAACGCCCCGTACTCAATGGACATCTAGGGCTCACAACCCAAACGTCCAACCGACAACTCCGAAGGTTGCCCGTTATTTGTCCGGGCGTATGGCTGAGGAGCGTGGCAGCAGCTTGTTTTTTTTTAGGTGTCAGCATGACGCGGGAGCGCGCATTTGCGGACACTCTCGGCAGCCTCTTATTGAATTGTAACCTTGCGTGTACTTAGAACCCACACTTGAGCTAACGCAGCAGTTAGCAAAATAGTTTAACTAAACAATATGATTTTTCCCATCACTTTTGAAATCATATCAGATTCAAATTTTAAACATCGATGTCGTATTTTAGTTTTAAAACCCATGATATAACTCATGCCTACTGCTTATATCATAAAAAAAACGGTTTCCAATTACCTTTTAAAAGACACCACACGCGAGATTTTTAACTTAGGGGTCCTATTTTGACCTTAAAACCCTCATAATTTCTTAAACCTGACTTCGTCCTAATCCTATCTATCATATTGTATCGGAAAACAGTGAAATGTGTTAAGAAATGGTAAAATATTTATTTTACACAAAAATTTAGATCCTGCGACTTCTACTTAGAAAATTTCGAGAAATGCAAAAACACGTTATTGTTTATTTGCTTTGAGGCATCTGTGTGTGAAAATTCAAGGCTCTAGTACCAACCGTTCATGAATTATAACGCTTTTTTATAAAACTTAAAACCCCCTATTTGGATTAGGATGCGAATTTTGAAAATTCCGTTCTTAGTGTGCGTTTACGTATTGTGAAGAATACACCTCCCTAATTTCAAGTTTCTAGAGCCAGCAGTTTAGGCTGTGCGTTGTCTGTCAGTCAGTCAATAAGTCAATCAATCAGGACATCTCCTTTTATATATATTGATGATGATTATTATTTACTTTACACGATCATGATTGGGCAACAGAAATACACATGTGTACCTAATTTCAACTTATTCAAAAAATATTTTTGTTTTACTTCAGAAGTTTTTGTCCTGTAGATGGCGCCACATTAATTTAAAGTAATATTATATAGCGTATAACAAGCGGACAATCAAGGCGCTTCTAACGACACCCTTCTTGTCTAATTATGTTAAGTAGATTAGAAGATATTCGGGAACAGATGAACATACATACATTCTTGTTAAAATCATAACCCTCCCTCCGTTCCGTAGTCGGGTAATAAAACCCTGTTAACATCGATATACTAGTATATAATTAATTATTGTGTAACCCTTAAACCGCCGTCAGGCAACATACGTTTTTATATATTGAACTTATACGTATGAACTTAATTCGAGATTTTTCACCCAACGCATAGATGGCCGTTTATAAAATTGAAACTTACTGCAAGATTTTTTCATCGGTCGCATAGATACGAGCTGTTTCTAAAAATCGATTTAAGCACGTAATTTATATAATCGATTTACTAAAAATCTATTATTAGAAAATAATAATCGATTATTTTTTAACATCCTTATCGAGTAGTAAGCATCGAATTAACTAGGTACTATCAGACCACTTCTGGGAGACTAGATAAGTTTGTGCTTTGGTCATAAGGCTCATACACTAAACATGAAATGCTAAGAGTTGGGACTTTAGCTTTTCATGTTCGTCACCATTATTAAACGGCCTATTCCCAGTAGTTCTACATGTATGACTACTAAGAAAAAAAAATCCTGTTAGTTCTACACTCATATAGAACTAGTAAGAATGCTTTAAAGGCCACCCCTCAGTTTAGTAGTGTTAATATTGGCAAGAAAAAACGACAATAGTGTCATTCTGGTTACATATGCTAGTTCTGCAAGGTTTTGTTTTTCATAGGATAAAAAATATAAACAAAAGTCGATAGATTTTACATTTTTTTATTGTTATGTATAAATCACTTAGGTGCACTCTGGCTGGAGCTCTTTGAATCGCGAATTGAAGCCGAGCGCCTGCGTTTGAGCTCTTCTTGGCGGCGTACCTGAACAAAGAGCACAATTTATAAAATCACTGTACGGTTGAATAAGTTGAATTTCAACTAGGTACTAGAACACATTACTATTTGAATGTTGCTGATTTAATACCTTAACCTATATGGCAGATAGATCAAGGGGTAAGACACAGCACCTTACTCTCACAGCTCAATATGATTAACCACAGATAAATTGTGGTCACATGATACTTGCTGTAGTACTAGTTTGATTTTTTAAATAATGGTATGTTGTTGTTTACAGAGTGGTAGGTTGTGCAAGATGCCGTCCACATACCACCGCAGTATAAGAAATTCTGCCGCCACCCAGCACTGTGTAAACATTGCTGTGTTCCGGTGTGTAGGGGCACTGTAGCTGGTGAAATTACTAGACCCAACAGACTTCTAACGTCTCAAGTGACGAGCAGCAGTGCAATGCAGCTTTCTATAGGCAGGCGTGTTGCTCACCATCAGGTGAACATCACCATCAGGGCTTGTCTCATCACTGGATTGAATTAAAAAACAATAATGGTTCATCTTAGGTTTGTATCAAGTTAACATTCTAAAAAATACCTGTTCTTTTTATAATAGGCTAGATGACTTAAAAATATTTTTTTTAGTTCGTCTTTTAGATTATCGTATTTTTTCTATTGTCGATTAAACAAAAATTGACCGAAGATATAGTGCTTTGAAATGCCGCGTAACGTCACGCCGGTATACAATTTTTACTGAGGCTTGACGTCACGAGCCCCCACTCCCGAAGTTAGACGCTCTATATCTGACAATTTTTATTGATTTGTTAAATAAAAAAATACGTGTCCAATATTTTTTGATAATCTAACAGACGAACTAATTAGAATTATTATTTTTTTACACAGTCATCATCCTCATTCAAACTATTGTATACTCAAACAGACATCAGCCTTACCATTTATTTATAACCCTTTATTGAATTTTGTGTCTACTCTGTTTTTCTTTTCTGTCAATGATTTATGGAATTTAGCAGTTTGGAACAATAATTATTATCATAAGAAACAATTTTATTAATGTTCCTTTAAACCTAATGGTCTAATGACAAAAAAAATCTGTTCTTACCTTAGATTCCTTCTTTCTTTGAGCCAGGAGTTTGGCATAGTCGGCCTCGGAGGCCTTGCGCTTGGCGAGGCGCTTCTTCTTGAGCGCCAAACGGTGACGTCTGCGTTGCAGTACCACGGGAGTCACTAGCCGCTGGATCTTAGGGGCCTGTAGGAAAACAAAAATGTGATATTAATTTTTTTTTTGTAGGAGTAGTACTGTTGGCCGCAGATGGCCATGACAGATTCACCGGACAAGATTTTTTAATTTAATTTATTTATAAAACAATCACAGTACCAATAAAAAGCGCTACAATACAGTTGAAGGAGCTTGCAACTGTGCAACTAATTGCACAGTGAAATTCACTTTAAGCCCCTGCAGTGGTGCTTGTCTCTAGTAGTTATAATTATGGTTCTTTGTTTGTAGTGCATCTATTCTATAATATTATACTGTGATATGATTGTACAGCACACTGTAAAAGAAGACAGACATTGCATCTGGCTCTTCTGCTCGGCGCCATTTAATTTGCCCTGATGCTGCTGTTTTCAAGCCATTTAAAAACTTGTAAACAATACAAAATACAGGGACCTTATTGTTAGATGAGACTGACACAACATGTTAATTGAACAAAGAATGATTTCAATGTTCTTTAATAAATAGTGAACATATTTTGATATTGTATGTATATGAATCTTAGATAATTTACCTTATATCTGGGTTTAGCATTCTCTTTGCCTTCCTTTGCTGGGAGGAGGCGTTTGACAACATAGCGACGGACATCATCTTCCTTGGTGAGGTTGAAGAGCTTACGGATTTTGGATGCTCTCTTCGGACCTAGACGACGTGGAACATTGCCATCAGTTAACCCAGGGATTTCCTGCAAATAATGAAAATAGCTATTTCATCGATAGACTGGGAATGGGATACATATTAGTAGAAAGTTAATAACAAATACGGTAGCAATCTTAGTAACATGTTATGAATTCTTGTTTTTTTTTTTTCTGAATATAGTGAATTTACTATGATATAACTTATCAAATTGTAAATATTGGATTGTAACTTTTTCAATGTATGAAATGAATACTTGTCTTTGCTACACTATAATTTAATAATCACAATGATCTGTCTGATATTTAAAGGTAGGCTAATGAACAAAGATCCTATAGCCTATGCCAAATATCATTTAATATCCCCTGTCGCATATAATTACCAAGATTTGGCGATCTTGGAAACAGTAAGAACAGGGTTTTTGAATTAAAAGAAATGGAAGGATAGATTATGCAACATTTCAGCAATGTACATGCATGTGATTCATATAATTTTTCCAGTGTTAGGCTTAGTGGCTGTGGTGTACCCAAATGTCACCAGGCGAATACAAATTAGGCAGTATGTGTTATCAATTTTTAATGACATACCTAAACATTGAAGAGTTAGTATTACTAGTAGTAGTAGTTAGTATTTGGTGAACACAATAAAAACATTACTATGAATGGCAGTTTAGAATGAATTCTAAAGGCTAATTCATAATATTTTTACTATTCATAATATTTTATTCACCCATGCATGTGAAACATATTACAAAGGTATCCCTACAAATCTCATAAGTTACAGTAGTGGAGGTTCTTGGTTCCCATGGGTGGGTTATAAGCATTTTTGCACCCTTAGATTAGTAAAAATTGTCCACCTTATATATTGAGATAACAAGAAATTAGCTATAACTATTTTTGATATCTTATTCCTGTACGAAATTTTCATCGGGCTGTGGCTTGAAAAGAAATAGTGACACAAGGGAGCTTTTTCTGCGTGCCACTTTTTGGACCGTAAAACCTAATCTAATATTACATATATCGATATTTTAGTCCCACGCTTTTATGTCTAATTAAGTAATTATTTGTAGTTATTAATCAGTGTCACAATAGAATCATGTATAAACTTTTAATGGATATCTCAAATATTTTTCCTCATTGTACCAGGTTTTTATCAGCCTGTATAAGACTGCTAAATTCAGCATTATAACTTCCCATCGATATTCAGGTGGGATTGTTTTACAAGCTTACCTGTTCGCCCTTGCGGACAATGACCAGGGCGAGTACAGACAAGTTAGCGTCAACAATGCAGCCGCGAACTGACTTGCGTTTCCTCTCGCCATCACGACGCGGTCTGTAGCACGAGTGGCCCTTGGACATCAACAAACGGACACGACCTGAAAGCCCATTCGAGGGTCAACTTATATCAAATGAACATGTTTTCTAGTTGTAAGTTTATACCTTCCAGAGGCCAGAATACAAGAAATAAGACTTACTGTTGGTAAGAACTCCCTGCTTCATGGGGAAGCCCTGTTTGTCGTTGCCACCGGCAACGCGGAGCACGTAGCCCTTCCATTCATCACCTAGCTGATCAGCCTCCACTTCAGCGCCCATGCGCTTCTCGTAGAAGATACGGAGCTTGTGCTCATCAACTACCTCGAACAACTTCTGACATCCCGTCGCCGGGAAGGAGACGTTCAACTACGAAAACAAAGTGAGGTTATAAAAATAATTCACATTTTCTGTATGATACGAATACTGCCGGGTCATGTTAACACAGTTTTTGAGTGATATCTACAGCTAATGCTGTTTAAATGCGATTTCTACACACACAGCACTCAAAATATTTATGGCATGAAAATTTCACTTTACACAATACGGCACTACAAATCAGACATTTTCGCAAAAATCGTACGGAGTTTTAAATGACAAATAATGTTGAATATATCAATTACTTTTTATCTATCACATATTGATTATATTTCGTATAAACTAGGCAGAAATTATTAAAAAACAGTATGAGAACCTTCATGACTGCGGTTTGGTTCCGTGAACGTCAGCCATGAAAAAGACCAAAGAGAAACATAGAGCAGTTGACTTGACCAAAAAAAGACAGATTCCATACCATAGGCAATGTTGCCAATATATTTTTTTGAAGAGGACGGAAATACACTATTCTGTTGTGTCGTGTCGAGACCAAAGATATTATATATAGAAGATCGCTCGATTTCCGATAAAAAATGAAACCAAAATAGAAAAACCTATCGGCCGAACCTACAGTGGGTTAATTGATCCTTATCTCGTTACTTAGTGTAGATGTCAAATTATTTACGCTTTCAGTGGGTTAATGCTTAGTTAGCGCTAGTTAATCGTACTTAACTTTAAGTGGCCGAGAGACATTACTTAGATTAGTTAATCAATGATTTTGACACATCGCTGCTTTGCAAGAATAATCACGCAATCCAAAAAAGCTAATTTTACAGTATAGCCGTTTGAAAATTAAACAAAATGTTTGTTCTTGAAACTTTTTATATATTCAAAATATATAAACATTGAAAGTATTAATCAAAAGGGCATTCATTAAAGTCTTGCTGAGATCGTGATTTTTAAGTGATTGACTTTATAAACAATAATTAATTAATAAAAACTACAAGGTGTTCGACTTATGACAAAATGACTCCTGCTATTTTTTGGTGAATAGAAGCACAAGTCATAATGTTACACTCGTTTAGTTCTCAATTTTTATTTTATAATGACGTAATAGGTAATAATGATATTCTACTTATTAAGAATTTTCTGAAATAGTAACACAATTAGGATAAAGATAGTATTGTTATAGCGTACTTAAAATCAATAACAACTTATTGGTTTTATGTTGAAACCATTAGAATAAAAATGACTAAAGAATTACACACTTTCACAAATTGAGATGGTAAACTGCATACCCATAGAGTGCTATTATGTATTGGTTCTTTTGTTGGCTGCAGCAATTGTCAGAATGGATAATTAAATATAATTTTGATTCCAGTTCTTGAGATCTTACTTTTAAGCTTAAAATTTTGCTTTGTTTAAATTTAAGCAAGTACCTATTTCTATAGCACCATGTTTGGCTTCACCTTCATGCCAGACTAATTAAGCGGTATCTATAGATTTAATATTACAAATAGTGTTAGTCCTCTGGGTTGTGGCATTGCTGCCTGCCACCCTGTACGAGATTAGAATGGCTCTCAAACAGGTTAAGAACAACAAGGCGCCGGGTGAAGACGGAATAACAACAGAACTTCTGAGAGCTGGTAGAAAACTCAAACTCAAAAATCTTTATTTCAAATAGGCTTAACGCTGGCACTTTTGAATCGTCATTTTTTAGAAGCTACCACCGGATCACAACGCGGCCTCAACTGAGAAGATCCGGCAAGAAACTCAGCGGGCTTGTCATTTTTTCACTTTTTTTTTAAACATTGTTTTGTTACAAATGAATCGACATTAGCGATATTGTGTCCTGCCGTTCGACTGGTACATTTAGTCCTTCAGAAGTTATTTAATTCCGTCTTACTCGAGGGTACTACGCCAGAAGCGTGGCGCAGGAGTGTGGTGGTTCTTTTCTTCAAAAAAGGTGATAATACTGTTACGACCGGGAGATAAAAGTGTTAATTACTCCGTTAATTATTACTTAATTGCAATGATCTCAAAACGCATTGTTAGTCTATAGGTCTACTATCGATTCGTACCGAAAGATCTCGAATTCTCAATAGAAAGTAGTTCCCTCCAATTCGCAAGTACTTGTGTAAGTACCTACCGCTCGCTCGCTCACGGGTCACTGCCCCGCCTATTGTTAGTTCATTCTCGAAGGTCACGCCGGTATTGTATCGGCTCGAAAGTACTAGACTATACAAGTACTTACGACTACATTCGAGAGAGTTCCACCCCTCTGTTAATTTAGGTATATAAGCCGACGCATAGAGGCGCCCAGACAGTTTGTGTTTACAAGCGACAGTGGAAACATCTTAAGGAAGCGATCGAAGAGAATTGTACCAGCGACCCTTGCGAAGACTTTGGACTACTGAGAAGTACTGTGCGACTCGGACTACTGTGCCTTGTGTGTATACTGCGTGTATAGTGTATACAGTGTGCGTTTACGTGGAATAAAATCTTCTTTTACGTTAATCGGCATTTAATTACCCACCCGCATGTAACAATACCTTATTGAAGAATTATAGACCCATCTCACTCCTGAGCCATGTATACAAGCTGTTTTCGAGAGTCATTACGAACCGTCTCGAACGCAGATTTGATGACTTCCAGCCTCCCGAACAATCCGGGTTCCGAAAAGGCTTTAGCACCGTAGACCACATACACACGCTCCGCCAGATTATACAGAAGACCGAGGAGTATAATCAGCCATTATGTCTAGCGTTTGTGGACTACAAAAAAGCCTTCGATTCAATCGAGACCTGGGTGGTATTTCAGTCCCTCCAGTGGTGCCACATTGACTATAGGTACATCGAAGTGTTGAAGTGTTTGTACAGCAAGGCCACCATGTCGATCCGACTACAGGACGAGAGCACGAAACCAATCCCATTGCAGCGAGGTGTGGACAGGGAGACGTTTTCAAGCTCTTGGACTGGTACGGGTTCGGCATCAACATCAATGGCGAATACACACCTTCGTTTTGCCGATGATATAGTCATTATGGCAGAGTCGTTGGAGGACCTCAATACGATGCTCAGCGACCTCAGTAGCGTTTACCAACAGGTGGGTCTTAAAATGAACATGGACAAGACGAAAATCATGTCTAATGTCCATGTTGCACCCGTACCGGTAGTTGTTGGGAACGGTACACTTGAAGTTGTTGACCACTACGTATACCTAGGACAAACTAGCCAGTTAGGTCGGTCTAACTTCGACAAAGAGGTCGCCCGAAGAATCCAATTCGGTTGGGCAGCTTTCGGGAAACTACGTGACATCTTCCGCAGTGCTTTAAGACAAAGGTTTTTAACCAGTGTGTGTTGTCAGTGATGACATAATAATATGGTACTGAGACGTGGTCTTTAACAGCTGGCGTTTTGGAGAAGCTCAGAGTCACATGACGAGCTATGGAGAGAGCTATGCTCGGAGTTTCTTTGCGCGACAAAATCCGGAATGAGGAGATTCGCCGAAGAACCAAGGTCACCGACATAGCTCGAAGAATATGCCAATTGAAGTGTTGGGGAAGAAAGGTTCTCGAGTGGCGATCACGAACCAGAAGACGCAGCGTAGGCAGGCCTCCCACTAGGTGGACCGACGACATTGTTCGCGTCACAGGCAACCGGTGGATGCAATTGGCAAATTGTCGTCCATTGTGGTGGTCTAAGGGGGAAGCCTTTGTTCAGCAGTGGACATCTTCCGGCTGATGATGATGATGATGATGGAGTCTTGTAGAATTCGGAGGCATATCTGTAAATCTTGAGGTAGAAGCTATGGGCTCAGACGAACTAAAACGCGAAGGATTTTTTTAGAGATGCAGGAAATCTGTAGTTGTCTACCGTTGGTAAAGCCACTGCTGTTGAAAGTACATTATCGATTTCATCTTCTGATGAGCTGTTACTTGAACCGGACGAACTGCTTGAGCTATTTGAACTGCTGCAGAGAACCTGCTCGCAACCAGCGTGTGGTTGACCAGATTATGTGTGAACATGCACGAGACAAACGAAGAAATGAAAAAGCTCAGCAGCAGAATCTCAGCTCATGAAAACGTAAAAAGCAAACATTTGGCTAACAGTTATATTCTTATTCTTATTCTTTATTGCACACAATAATATTACACATTAGTATAAAATAAAGAAAATTCATGCACAAAGGCGTGCTCAGAAAACTCAATGTTTGGGACATTGAGTTTTCTGACAGCTAACCTTTGAGTGATGGAGAATTTGGAGAAAAATTTAAATACTGTTAAGGATACAAACAAGTGTACAACAAATTACTACATAAAAAAATACAAAGTAAATTATGTAATAAATATTATATACAATACAATAACAAACATACACATATAATATACAATAAAATTAAATAAGTACATGTAATGTTGTATGTGATAATATATATTTAAATATTTATATAAATACATGGATAAATACATAGGTACATACATATATATAAACTGCTACATTGATAGGAAATGATCTTTAATTCTTCTTTTGAATACATCCGACGATGTGCTCTCACGTATAGTATGAGGAAGAGAATTCCAGAGACGTACTGCCTGCACAGTAAATGATCCATCATAGCGACTTGTGCTATGATTAGGAAAACTTAGAAGTAGAGAGGAGACTGAACGAGAGGGTTTGTCACTGGTGGCGAGATATTCAAAGCGTTGCCGAAGATATGTTGGAGACTTAGGATTGTGAAGGACCGAAAAAAGAAGAGCAAGAACATGAGAATCCCGACGCTGCCGGATAGGTAACCATTTAAGACGCTGTCGGAATTCCGACACGTGATCATACTTTCGAAGGCCGTAAATAAAACGAATGCATAAATTTTGCAAGCGTTCTAGTTTATTGAGGAGGTCCTCCGTTGCGTCAAGAAAACAGACATCAGCGTAGTCTAAAAGCGGCAGAAGGAGAGACTGGGCAAGAGTTAATCTGGTTTGAAATGGCAGGAAATTATGGAGACGTTTGAGTGACTGAAATGAGCAATATACTCTCCAGCTGACTTCCGTAACATGCAATTTCCAAGATAAATTACAATCCATATATACACCCAAGTTCTTAGCACATTTGGAGTATATAATAGGAGTAGAATTATACATCACTGGTGGGAGAGATTGTTGATCCAAATGACTATAAAAGTACTTGCTAGCAATAATAAGAGCTTGAGATTTCGCTGGATTAACCATTAAACCAAAGTTTTGAGCCCACCCACTTATATTGTCCAGATCTTTATTAATAGCATTGACAGCTCCCGATAATTCATCAATTTGAAAATGGCGATAAAGTTGCAAGTCGTCTGCATAGAGATGGTAGTTCGAAATCAAAACTTTAGTGATGTTGTTAATGAATATTGAAAAGAGAAGAGGAGAGAGTACACCACCTTGGGGAACACCTGCAGACAGCTCACACCAATCAGAGAGGGTCTCGCCAGAACAAACAGACTGCGAACGATCCCGAAGATAAGAATTGAGCCAAGCAATCACAGAAGTAGATACATTTAAAGAGGATAGGATTCCCAAAAGAATGTCAAAATCAACCGAATTAAAGGCACTGCTAAAGTCAAGTAACACCAGAATGGTTAAAAGCTTTTTCTCCATGGCCAATCGAATGTCGTCTGTTATCTTAACTAGTGCAGTTACAGTACTATGGCCAGGACGAAAACCAGATTGGTACGGACTCAACAGGCCATTAGAGGACAGGTAAAGAGACAATTGATTCTGAACAATGCGTTCAAGGACTTTAGACAATACAGAAAGAATGGATATTGGACGAAATTGTGAAACTGAAGAGGGGTTAGAAACTTTTGGAAGCGGTAAGATAAGAGCCTTCTTCCAAGCTGAAGGAAAGGAGCTAGTTTGAAGAGAAAAATTTATTATATGGTGAATAATAGGAGCAAGGTCATCAAGAATAAGAAGAAGCATCTGGATCTGGAGGCCATCATTGCCCACTGCCTTAGTAGAAATAGACAGAATGGATTTCTTAACATCCTCTTCTGTAACTTGCTGAAAAGTAAAAGAAGAACACGATGGCAAAGGGTGTTTTGAAAGATTGTGGAGAGTAGAATATTTATTTACCCGTTTAGTATTGGCAACACACGACAATTATCGATAGATTTGTCGCCTTGGACGCACTAGTCGCACACTATGCATCCTTAAATTCTAATATTTGTAAAGAAAGCATTAAATTTTGACAGTGGGCGCGAACGTTACTTAAGAAATTTAACTACAGTTAACTAATTGTGATTAACGCTTAAATTTAAGTAATGTATGTAGGTTCGGCCGTTAGAGCTAATTACTCTGAGATTGATACGGATCGACACCTCAGGGATGGCGATTCTTTAAAAAAAAAAAAAGATGTTTGAATTGATGCGAATCAAAGTCAGAATTTCACAAAAAGTCGAGGTTCCAGGTCTAAGAAATCGATTTCGTATAAATTGATTTTCGATTCGATCTATATTCGATGTGCTTTTCAGGTTTGTACCGTGTCACCTTTGCAAGCGCCAACACAGCTTTTGCTCGTTCCACCTCAATCAAGCAACTCGATTCAGCTCAATTCGGTTTAAGTAAGCTCGATTCAGTTGGATTTGACCCGTTGGTCTAGTGGTTAGACACCATGGCCGCTACCTGATTTGTCATTGGTTTGATTACCTTGATTACTTTGATTACCACCCTGCGTTTGGGTGTTGTTTATCTATTTAAGTATGTTTTTACAAAAAAAACTATATAACTATTAGTATCAATCAGTGTGTATGTCTAGTTTGGGATCAGATGACCGTGTTTGGATTGGCCCATGATACTATTAGCTGCCTAATGTTGTCTGTTATTTACGCGAATACTTCAAATTGAAATAAAATTACCATCGTCGGGAAAGTACCTAAAATCTAAAATAAACTGCGATATAATCCGTAAAAGTAGTTTTATTCAGCTCGATGCAGGTCAGTTCAGCTCGTTTCGTCTCAATTCAGAACGTGTTTTTTTCTATTTTTATTGTTTTCGCGGGGGAAATCTTCATGGACCTGTGGGGGTATGTGGAATTTTTACCCATTAAAACCCGCTTGGCTTTCGCATCGGCACATGACGAGTATTTATACAAGGGGTCTCTCAGTGAGTTGCCTTTGAGCCCGCTGCTGGGGTGCACTATAACCTCCCGGGAACCTGACACAGTGCCCACTGGGGTCATAACCCCGCCACCGTTCCCATCGGAGTCCGTTATCTGTGGACTCGGGCCCGCACCCCAAATGTTTAGCGACTCCGAAGGTTACTCGTTATTAAGAGTAGGGATGTTGGATATGCCAAAAAATATCGATATATCGAATATCGATATTTTTCAAATATATCGTTATCGACTTCGATATATCGAAACAAAAAATATCGATATATCGATATATCGGGAACAAAATTGTATCTTATTAACGGAACAAAATAAAAATGCTTCTTGAGTGGCAATGCCTTACAGCTGTCTATAGAAAGACGTGTCTCTTACCATCAGATCGGAAATAAAGTCCACAAAGCAACTGAATTTCAACATAAACTTAATTATTTAGTAATTAAACTATTTAATTGAACTCAAACAAATATATAACAAGCAATGTATCCACGCATGCAACCAAAGATACTAAATTAACAATACCAACCAACGATCGAACGAATTTTTTTTGATGCAATCAAAGATAACGCAAAAGGTCTGTCTGTGGTAAGGGCTAGAGGCAAGACAAGAGGTATAACATAAACTTAAAAGAAGCTTACTGCTTGACTAGATATAACCTTTCTTTTTTCTTTCTTTTTTTTGTATAGTTTGTACAAGGATGGCTGGCTTCGTTGTAAAGAAATTACACTGATCTTGTGTGATGAAGGTCCAGGATCGTCTTTTTACCGCTAAAAAAAATTTTGATCTGATCTTTTCCCAAAAAAAAAATCGTTTTTGATACGTTTTCGATACTTAATATTTTATATCGATGTATCGATATATCGAAAAAATATATATCGGATGAAAATATCGATATATCGAAAGAAAAAATATCGATATATCGATGTATCGATATTTTTTCAACAAGCCTAATTAAGAGCCCCGGGCGCAGAGTAGAGGAACGAGACGTGTCGGGCGGCCGCTTAACATGGTCGACGACTACGTCAAGTACAGGATCAGCGCGTTCGTGATACCGCTCGGCTCGACATGACTGTCTCACAGAAAGTGGTCATCACCAAATCACAAATCGATTTTTGGGACCAGAAAAATCGATTATAATCAATTTCTGATCGTCACCCTACCCCTAGTCATGTCAAATCAAATAATGAAATAATGTCAAATTGTGAACTCAAAATAAATTGTGAATTGTCAAATTGGCTGTCCTGCTCGTAGGTTTTGCTTGTGTCACAGTGGTATTTTCGAATTTATAAAATTACAAGTGGAATTAAATAAAAATGAAATAAGTTGTGAATATCCACAAGAGTTTGCCAAAATAACAAGTGTTTAAAGTTCTATACCAAAGTCTACTCGCTCCAGTGCAGTGTGCATTTTGAGAAAAAATAATATTAAAAAAGTGAACTAAACATACATACGATTTAGAAAATGAATAACGAGGAAAATAAAATAATGGCCCACCGTCAACATGTAAAATATTTTATGAGATTCCTTAATATTTTGCCGTCGTCCTTGTCGTCGCACGATACAACAAGGTAATATTATCATTATCAATATTCGTAAGGTCAAGACCCAGAGCCGGTCTACACCTAAAGCACTTTCACAAATTAATGCAAGCTTTAACTGCAATTCATTATATCAGTGGCGTGCACACAGGGTAGGCAAAAAATGTATTCGGCTTGTTTAACCTATTTTAATTATATTAGTATAGCACTTCAAATATCCATAAGCAAGCAAATACTATAGACATTTTAATTTGCATTTCAAAACATTAATAAGTTCATTCAGTGGCTCCATACTGACAAAAATACTTTGCCTACCCTAGGATTTCTCTAAAAAATCTTAATTTTAAAAAATCTTAGTTGAAATAACGTAATTTTTTTTAATGATAATGGATGTGTTGGTAATGTTGATTAATTTAAGGATATTTGTGCTGGAAAACGAACAATTAGAATAAAGCATAAACAACTCTAAGGTATTTTTTACTGCTTTCTGCGCACGCCACTGCATTATATTACGATTTATTGCAACAGATCAGTTAACAGATGATAAAATTATTATTAATACAATATTTGTATACTACTACTACTAAACATAGCAAATGATTTTGTTTTATATCATTATCTGTGTATCTTGGTCAGTGAATAAAGGCTATTTTATTTTATATTTATTTATTACTTATTTTATACTACTAAACATAAGTATATACAATACAGTACATAACATATATAAATAAATCAAAATTGTGAATAAAACCCCAGTAAGAAATTGAGTCTATATTTATAATATTTGTAGTTAAAGTCACAAACTTTGATCAAACATAGCTAAGAAACATCTCTATAAAATCAGATGTGGAATAAAAAACAATGTCTTTGAATTAGTCTATTTGTTTGGAAGCTACAAAGCCACAGAAAGACATTCTGATAGACATAATACAAACTGTATGACCTATGACAATCATAGTTGCCTAAAAGTATTAACAAAAATCTGCTTGTCGTGGTAACTATACATTTATTTATATCCACTATAAACTACAGCAGAAATACCAACTTATAAATAAAATAGAGGCATATTAAAATCAGTTTGGTAACAATCAAGAAAGAGAAAAAGCAAAACCAACCAACTTTTTCTATGGAAGCATATGCTCTTCCAGATGAATTTCAAAAATAGTTATGTGACAAGATAAGCAAGACATCCTCCTGATGGTAAGCAACACAGCTGCCTAAAGACAGCTGCATCAAACTGCCGCTTGTCACTGCACTCATTAGATATTAAGTCTCTTGTATCCAGTAAAAGGCTAGATGACTAAAAGATTTTGATAGGTACAGCTTATAGACCACCGTGGTTTGATTTGTCTACTTTTCTATGTGGAATAACGGATAGTATTAGTGCATTATCTCCCTATGACCATATAGTATTGTTGGGTGATTTTAACGTTAACTTTTTAGATACCAATAACGTAAAAATAAAAGATATTACTGAATTTCTTAACTACACATCCATGAATCAGATAGTGCAGACCCCGACACACTTTACGGGAGATACTAGTACTCTGATAGATATTATTTGTACTGATATGAGAGTTCGGAATGTACTGGTGAATCATGTTAGTGAGCTCGGCAACCACTCCTTCATTGCATGTGATACCGTAATTAAAAAAGAGAAGCCCAGGCCGAAACTAGTCATATATCGACCTTTGAAGGAGATTCTTGTGGACTTTTTTGCAGCAGATCTCGATTCAATACCATGGTCAAGTATAGCCTGTCTATCAGATGTCAATGATATGACCAACCAGTTAATCTCAGTTACTACTCAATTATTTGACCTACACGCACCAACAAAGACCACAGTATTTAGAGATCATCCCACGCCTTGGATTACTGATATTATACGACTTATGTTTAAATTACGTGACGATGCAAGAGACAAGTTTCGCAAGTTACAAAAAAATAGAAAAGAACAAAGTAAAATAGATGCTGCTAAACAATATTATTTAGATTTAAAAAAACATGCTATATTAAGTCTCGCGCAAGAAAAAAAAGTATATTTCACTAAACATATCAATAATAATATACATAACCCGAAAATACTATGGAAAAAATTAAAATCTGAGGTAGTCCCTGATCATGACGATGGTGTTATTCCAGCACACTTTGATAACCCTGATGAAATAAACAAGGCATTCCTCAATGTACCCGGTGAAAGGAACTTGAATATATCACAACTGACGTATTATGAGTTTCAACGGTTTGGTGAATCTCAATTCACACTACATAAAGTTAACCAGGAGGAAGTGTATAAAATTTTGAAGAGTCTGAGTACAAATGCAAAGGGCGTGGATGGTATTAATCTAGATATGCTTATGCTCACACTTCCTTCATCTCTTGAAACGATAACATCAATAGTTAACAAGTCAATTGATACCCATACTTTTCCGGATGCGTGGAAGTGTGCTATTGTTCGCCCTATTCCCAAAAACAATAACCCAAGTACTGTTAAAGACCTTCGACCTGTAAGCATACTGCCCTGTTTATCCAAGGTTCTGGAGCGTGTTGTATACAATCAGATGTCCGACTACTTGGAGGAAAATGAGATCTTACCAGATCTCCAATCTGGGTTTAGAAAGGGCCGAGGAACGGCAACTGCCCTATCAGATGTGGTAGGCAATATTCTTGAAGCAAGGGACGTAGGAGAGGGGACACTGCTAGCACTTCTAGATTTTTCCCGTGCATTTGACTCAATTGACACATCTCTACTACTGTCAAAGTTGGCATATTACGGCTTCGCACCAAATACCGTAAAATGGTTTGCTAGTTACTTAACAGGAGGGTCACAATACGTTGAGATACAGCAAGAGGATAGGTCATACTTATCGTCTCCCCCAAGACAGGTAATACGAGGTGTTCCCCAGGGATCAATTTTAGGGCCGCTTTTATATATTTTGTACAGTGCAGATATCATTAAGTCATTTAAATACTGCAGGTATCACATGTATGCAGATGACATTCAATTGTACATATCATGTAAACCTGCTGATACTTTGGAAGCAGTGCATAAAATCAATGCAGATCTACAAAGAGTGGTTGAATGGTCTGAGCAAAACTCGCTGGCTTTGAATCCAATAAAATCAAAGTTTATGGTACTGGGCAGTAGAAAAATGATTAGAGAAATGCTGGATTTGAAACCACAAGTAGTTGTTATGGGTCAAAAAATAGAGAGGGTAGACACAGCGTGCAATTTGGGCCTAACAATCGACCCAGAGTTGCGCTTTGAAAAACACATCAATAATTGTATGAGAAATTGTTTTTATAAATTAAAAATATTATACTCAATCAGAGAATATTTAAGTATACCATTACGAAAGCAACTAGTGGATAGCCTTATTTTATCAAAATTGAACTACTGCGATACTGTCTATGGACCATGTCTGCTAGTAAGGTCGGAGAAGCTGATACAACGCATACAAAATGCCTGTATCAGGTTCTGTATAAACATTCCGCGAAGATCTCATGTTACTCCATTCGCAAATAGTGACTGTATTTTAAAAATGGCAGCAAGGAGGAAGTTGCATATGGCTGGTTTACTCTTTGGTGTAATAAATACAAGAAAGCCGTATTATTTATTTTCAAAATTGAAATGGAGAAAAGACTACTATAAATACCACATTCGTTCTATAACTAATCCACTTTCCACTCCAACACATAGGACCATGGCCTTTAGGGGAAGTTTTAGATTTGCAGCCACACAGTGTTGGAACAGTCTTCTACCACCAATACGGGACCTGAAATCAAAGCAAACCTTTTTAACACATTTAAAAAAACATTTAATGCAAATCCAGCTATCTACAACATAACTTTAAAAAAGTGATATTAATATTCTCACCTCATGGTTTATGGCTTCTGGTAATAATTAGTTTATTATACATATTTACAGTGGGTGTGGTTTGCCCTAAATGGTCAACTGTTTTATTCTTGCTTTTGTTGCTTTAGTAGGTAATATAGCATCTGAAAAAAAAACAATATGAAACTCATCCTGAACTGTTGCTACAATACCTGCTAAACAAACCAAGCTGCACATACACATAGTATGTATGTAATATATTAATATTTGTTTTGATATATTTATTTCTTTTCCAAATAATGAGCATGTCAGACAACGCCCGGCACTTGTAATACATGAGTGTGTTCCTACCTACATTTGTTTGGTTTGAAAATAATGATGACTGAATTTGAAATATAATTATATACTAACCTATTGTTTTACTGGGTACTTTTTCATAAGAAATATATGAATGAATGGCTGTGGGTTCCCACCGGTGGGAATCGGGAACGTTGCTCGAAGGGTCTCTGCTGAAAATCAGCGCTGCTGACATCAGGTCCACCCGGTGTTGCAGCATCAAGCTGAGCAGTGACCTGTTTTTTCCGCACATGCGACGCACCACTCCAGTTTTGTTCATATTTTTATTTTATTTTTGGTATTTATTTTTACTCAATGACTGACTCAATATGCGTTTTAGATTATTTTTAGTTATATGGATTGTCGGATATGTGGGTATCTAAGGTTGGAATTTATAAGTTAAAACCTCTTTGTTATGTTTAGTTCTAGATTTTACTTGTTTGTTTTCATAGCAAAGAGTATGGCACCATCAACCACAGAACACATATACCCCACCACCTATCAAAAATAGAGAGGGCGATTGATTTGGTGACTTTCTCTTTGCTCATGAATATCGATATGGCAAGGGGCTTAGGGGCCTATGAGGTTAAGTTTTAAGAAATGTTATATGCTATTGTATGTAGCAATAATACTTTATTTTTATCTACTTTTGTTAAGTATATATATATATTTTTTTCTGTAGCGTCACATGTTGCGAAAAAATAAAATTTATTTCTTCTTCTTCTTCTTTCTTCTAAAAAATTATATTTAGTCCGTCATTTTGATGTCAAAAAATATTGGACATATATTTGTTCTTATGTGAATTATACAAAAAAATACAAAGATATAATGCGTTAAAATTCTGTGTGACATCACAACTGTATACAATTCTTACTGAGACGTGAGGTAACAAGCCCCACACCCGAAATCTGATGCTTTATATCTTGGGCATTTACTATTGATTTGTTAAATAAAAAAATATGTGTCCAATATTTTTTCATAATCTAACTGACAAACTAATTAGAATTATTATTTTATTACCCAGTCATTATCCCCATTTCACCAGCTACTGCGCCCTCCACATGGCAACACAGCAATGTTTTATACCAACAAGTAGTACTATATCTGTAGAAACTTTTATTCTTTGCCCAACGCATTCGGAGTAGAAGATATTAAGTTTCTGTCTTGAGAACTCAGTTGCATTAACATGTGTTCGTTTCTGTTCAAGCATTGTAAACATTGACTTGTATTTCAGGGTAACAATAGCTTACTTTGCGGTGTCAGGATTGGATGTCCTTGGCGCAATATCAACAATGTCATCAGATCTAAGATCTAGAATAGTAGAATGGTTGTACAGGCTGCAAGTCCATCCTAACAAAGAGAGTAAGTAATAGTTAATTTTAGCTTATAAAATATCAACAACAACTAACATAGTGCCTTTAAAATCTCCTAAGTAAATGCTCTTAAATTTTTTTAATATTCATATGCCAAGTATGAAGTCTTGTTTCAGCGATATTCCTCAGGGTGACCTTATCCTCAAAAGAAGTCTTGTTTCAGTGATACTCCTCAGGGTTACCTCATCCCAAAAGCAAGGGATACCCGAATGAAAACTAAACTTTAAAACTTTTAAACTTTAAAAGTTGTTTCCTTAAATAGTTTAATAAATAATGATTTTTTGTATTCATACCCATTTTTGATGTAACAGGCTCGTTTCCGCTACTCCATCCACGTCAAAGCGCGTATTTTGCATGAGGAATTCATAGGTACGCTTAAAATTTAAGCTGTAAATTTAAAAAATGCGTAGTGCGAGGATTATTCGATTTAGCCTATGCAGCATCCCTAATTGCAGTAAAATCTAATAATTGTTCTTGTTGATCATAATGATCGAGTGGTATTATATCATTGGCTGTAATTACATCAATGTATTGGTTGCTTTTGATTCATATGAACTTGGTTAACAAAATGAGATAGGCGCTGTCCTTTTGCCATCGCTCGCGCGATGATGCGATGCGATTACATCGTGCGATGAAACCGCATAAGGTCGCATCGCATGATCGCACGATCTTCAATAGGACATTCATTTGTTACCAGTATGAGTGAACGCGCAGTCGCACGGTCAATTTCGTCGCACGCAACAAATCATCGCGCGATAGTATTTCAGTTAATGTTTCATGGACTATTTAACAGCGTAGGGCGTAGAATAATGCAGGTGATTAAACCGGTAAACTGTATAATACACATAAACATTTTGAAATTATGACGAAAACCTCATCAAATCTAATGTGTTGTTCAGAAGATGTGAACAACGATGTTTTATACTTTTTCTAGATAGATACTAAATCCAGACACAAGGCACATGTTCACGCATCCAGTACTGTTTGGGAATTGTACCCAACATCTTGTTAATTGACAGCCAAAGTATCTAACGACTGCACTATCTAGCTCATCATTATGTCGTGCTGCATAGTATTCTAGTTTTGTTATCTTGACCTCTGTTGTGTTAACGGGTTTGTTTTTAATCAAGTGTGACTGGTTTACCTTGAACTGGTATGAGGCAGGCTAGGGTACTTGAGCATTAGTCTTCACGTTTATAAATATATAATATCCTGAAACTCGGAATGTGCTTTTGCTGGATAGAGAATGATATATTTTACTCAAAGAGGGTGGAAATGTCATACTTGCTTTAGCTTGGCTAACATTAGGCCTAACCCTTGTCAATCAATGTAAGGACCAGGGGAACACCCATATCACTCTTGTTCATATTAATTGATACTTCTTCAAGATTTAAATTAGGTATTAAGTGGTGATCCCCAAGCCGCCTGCCAAACGTTGGGATTATGGCAACCCCTCCCTTCATAAGGGAGAGGTCTTTCGGCTGCTGCTGCTGCTGATTAAGTGGTAGGTTCCTCGTGTGTCCTTCGGAGTCACTGAGTGGTCGGTGTGTGGGCCCTAGGACGTCCATTGAGTACCGCGGTGACTCCGAGGAGGACGACGGGGTTGCGACCACCGTTCCCGTGAACACCGTGTCTGGCTCAAAAGCAAGGCACAGAGGGGTCCCTGGTGCAGATGCCACCCGAGAGCCCAGGGCACCCCTCTCATGTGCCGCGGGGGTTTTGGTGGGTAAGAATCCCACATATCCCGGTTGAACCAACCGGTCCCGGGACCTATCGAAGGAATCCCCCGCGACAAAAAACAAGTTCCCCGTGCAGGTAGGTACTACCGCACTGTCAGTTATAATGCCACCAAGCTGCAGCGTTTAAACATACCTGTGTTCCGGTGTAAAGGGCACTGTAGCTGGAGAAATTGCCGACTCAAGAATCTTAATATCTCATGTCTCGGTTGACGACCGGGAATGCAGTGCATCTGTCCATAGGCAGGTGCTCAGCCTCACTAAATTGAATAATAATACCAGCCCTTGTATTGTCCCACTGTTGGCCACGGGCCTCAAGATGAAGGTGCTTAGGCCATAGTCCACCATGCTGGCCAAGTGCGGGTTGGCGGACTTCACACGTCATTCGAAAGCTAGTTAGGCTTTCACAGATATGCAGGTTTCCTCACGGTGTTTTCCTACACCGAAGCTAGTAACAATCGCACAAAGACGATTCGCACAGGATTAATGAAAAGAAATCAGTGGCGAGCCGGGGTTTGAACCTGCGCACCTTGTTTGCAAGGCAAGCGCTTGCCCACTGAGCTGCTACTGCATTACTACATTAAATAAAAGAAATGAAATCAAAAATATAGGCATTTATTCAATGTACAAATTAGGTATACTTATAAGTACTATAATTCTCTTATGATAACACAGGTGGTCTTGATTGCACGTTGGTGGTGAATAAATCGTACCAAGTGCACATATAGAGATACATATAGCAAATAATGGGGTTGTTTGCTATATAGTGATGTCATTTCGATTCTCAGTTATTGTTGGAACAGCCGTTATAGAGATAATCGATAATCTTTTTGAATCGACATCAACACTGAGGGTTCTAGGTATGTCGTAATGCAATGATTGGGCATTCAGCAAGATGTTCCATGGCTGATTTACCAGGAAGCTCCGGGCATTATTTATTATTTCGCCATTCTAAGAGGCTCCTTATTCTATTTATTTGTTTTATTTTATAATTTATGTACCTACTTTTACAATAATTGTAATTATTGTATTAAAAGGAAAAAAGAAATATAGGAAAGAATAGTAGTACAAAGGCACTGCATAATTCTAAAGAAATTTCTTCCAGCAGGCCTGCGAATGGAAAGTTGGAAGGAAGAAATGGAACTTGGTGTGTAAAAGAAAATAATAAGAAATATGACATAAACTAAACATCGAGCCGTTTAGCACAAAATATATATTTTGTGGGTTTAGGCTGTAGGCTGCGCCAAAGAAATAGACATACATTCAGAATACGTACATACATACATACTCTCGAAAAACATAATCGTCGTGGAGCATTCGGGCAATTCAATACGTTAAACACTGCTGCGCACTCCCGAGTCATGAAAAAAATATTTCCGAATATTAGGTCCGAATCATTATTTTTTTCTATATTCCGTGTTATCAATAGGTTTGTCTAGGCGTGTTTCAATTCGGACTTTAGAATAGTTTTATCATCTAATAGTCACATTAAATTTATAAAGATATTAATAGCAACATTTTATTACGCCGTTTATCTTTATGTTGAAGTATTAATCAAACTCAAATAAGTTGTTCAAGCACTTTGTCAATTAAATTGCTTTATGTATTTGCTTTTGCGTACGCATCGTGTGTTCTTGTATGACAATAACATTCTTAATGCTGTTCATTATAATACCTTAGAATATAACATTACAGCCGTCAAAACTTAAACTTTTTGTGAGTTCACGTTCCATTTATCTTTATTTACTGTGTACTAAGTTTTTAAAAGATTACTTCAAGGGTGTACGTGCTGCTATTGCATTAACGTACTTTAGACTTATTTATTTAATTTTATTATCACACGGTCTCAAACTACTTCCTTTTTTTAAGTTATTTGTTACTTGAAATTGTCTGTGAAGAGGATTATGCGTATCTATATTATTTCTCAATACACTTACATTATAATTACCTGAGCAAATCTGCATGCCCGGTGTCATGGTTACCCTGACGTTCGTCTTGTTACCGCACTGTTAATTTCTCCTTCTGAATCCTGCAGGAATAACTGTATTATTTCTGCGAAAATATTGAATCTGCAGGCACGCATTATCTCTGCCCTGACGCTCGTCTCATTGCCACACTGGTCCTTTCTCCTGTTTTGCAAAACCTTGCAACTATGTACCTTAAAACTTATTCGTGACGAATGAAGAGAAAACGGTTCTGGTGCTGTCTATCAAGTAGTGCCAAAGTACCAAATTGGGGTGGTCTTTAGTTGTGTTTGTTGAAAATGTTGTTCAGGAAATCATAATAATTATTCGGCATATTATGATTTCCTTTTCTTGTTCGCGGTTTGTAGTTTCTATGCACTTGTTCATTGGGGACGACCGGTCCGACCATCGTCCTTTTGAATTGTTTGCAGTGCCGGATTAGCCATGTAGCAGGAGTCAGCAAATGCTATGGGCCCCGCGCGTTGGGGGGCCCCGCACATAAGTGCACCCAAGGAATTTGCATTTGTCTTACATCATACCTCTAAACTTTAATAACTAATACATGTCAAGAGCCCCGCGGAGGTCTCGTCATATCATTTGCTACGGGCCCCGCGCTGGCTTAATCTGTCACTGATTGTTTGACCTTACGAGTACATTACATTAATTATATTAGCAACATGTTGGAACTGTTAAAGTATGGTGTATCATCAGCAGCCAAAAGAGGTCCACTGCTAAACAAAGGCCTCCCTCTTAGAAGGGAGGGGTTCCCATAATCCCCACGGCTGGCAGGCATCTTGGAGATCGCAGTAGGTATAGGTGGTAGGTTATCCAATAGAAAGACGCTGCTGCTCGTCTTCTGGTTTTCCTTTAGTCGCCTCTTACGGACACCGAACGGGAGGAGATGGGAGGGTGCTATTATTACCTGGACATCCCACGGGTTATGTACATACATTTTTGAGGAAAAGATGACAGCTCACTGAGTTTCTTATCGGTTCTCAGTTAAAACCGCTTTTTGATCTGGTGGTAGTTTTGGCCTATTTGAAATAATCAATTCCATTTCATTATTCCAGCCGGAGATATGTCAATGTGCGGCTTCCAGGGTTCTTCTACGATAAACATCGAGTTAGACCCTGCCAACAGCCACTTTCGTTGCGGGCACCTCGCCATGACATACACAGGGCTGTGCATATTGTTGGCGTTAGGCGATGACCTTGCCAGGGTCAATAGGAGAGCCTTAGTCGAAGGTAAGTTTTTTTATACTACTTGCGCACGCTTGTTTGTCACATTACAAACAAGCGTGCGGCCCGCCTGATGGTAAGCATTTACCGCAGCCTATAGACGCTAACGACCAGTGGCGTGGCTTACCTTAGATGGGCCCCGTATCAAAATTTGTTGGGGTGCCCAAATTATGGTACGGCCTAAGAGATTATTTAAGAACATGGATTTTACGAATTGTTGCCTACACGTGTTCGGGGGCCCTGTAGCCCGGGGACCCTGTAGCCCCGGGGCCCCGTATGATACGGCTGATACGGCGGTAGCTACGCCCCTGCTAACGACACAAGAAGAATCACTAGCGCGTTGCCAGCCCTTAAGACATTAGATATTAAGTTTTTGTGGCCGGTAATTTCACCAGCTACAGTGCCCTTCATGCCGGAACACAATGATTACACACTGCTGCTTGGGTAGTTCCTTGCAGAAGGAACCTACCACCTAGTAAAAAAAGTAAAAATACCTTTTTTTTTTGTTCTCGCGGAGCGAACCTTTGATATGTCCCGGGGATCAGTGGGAGTGAATTGGGGTAGGTATGTGGGATTCTTACCCACTAAAACCCCCGCGGCTGTCGCATCGGCACATGAGATCGGGGGTTGCTGTCCGGTGCGATCTGTACCAGGAACACCTCAGTGCTCTAGCCCACACCACAAACGTTCAGAGACGCCGAAGGAACTAAGGATACCTACCATGCATTTACTGGGTGGTAGGTACCACCGCAGTGTCAGATTGTATGCCGCCGAGCAGTAGTGTGTACATAAACATATCTGTGTTCCGGTGTGAAGGGCACTGTAGCTGGTGAAATTACCGGACCCAAGAGACTTACTGCCGCACCTAGAAACGTCAATTATAGTTAATTATGATTAAGTCATATTTTGTACTCAAAACTCAAACTCAAACTCAAAAATCTTTATTTCAAATAGTCTTAACGCTAGCACTTTTGAATGGTCATTTTTTAAAAGCTACCACCGGATCACAACGCGGCCTCAACTGAGAAGATCCGCCAAGAAACTCAGCGGGCTTGTCATTTTTTCACTTTATTTTTTAAACATTGTTTTGTTACAAATGAATCGACATTAGCGATATTGTGTCTTGCCGTTCGAAACATAAAGCAAGGGAGAAAAGAAGAAAACAATAAATTACGACAAAAATTTCAACAAACTAAAAGGCCAAAAGGATAGTAGTCGGACCAGTCCCCCCAAGCAGCACCCGCATAAATGGACTAAATGGACATTCGACTTTCGAAGCCAAATAATACTTAATACGCGGATAGGGAGCAGATATATCAAAAATCTCGTAATTAATACTAAAAGATAATCAAAACAGACTCTGAGAGTCGAAATAAATAGATTACAAATAATTACTTAATTGTGATTAAAGTTAAATGATGTCTGTGAGTGCGGCAGTTAATGTAATGTCTCTGATGACGAGATCGGTAGTGGAGTACAACTGTCCATTGGCAGGCGCGTAGCTTACCATGAGGCAAACGTCTGCTGTAACTAGGTTGCTTCAAATAAAGTAATCTGTTAAGTCTGTTGATGTCAAGGCCGCAATAAACTACGTTGGTTAACTGTTTTTTTTTTACTTCTGTTTGAACTTTTTGAGGAAAATCATTACACAAAAATAAGTTACGGTTAGATCTGAATAAAATAAAATTAAATTTAATTATACAAATTAATAATAATAATATAATAATATCTTGGGACAATCCACACACGGTCCACCTGTGTTATCCTAAGAGAATTATAGTACTTATAAGTATACCTGTACATTGTACATTGAATAAATGCCTATATTTTTGATTTCATTTATTATTTTTTTATTTTTTATTTTTTGGGACAATCCACACACGGTCATCCGATCCCAAACTAGGCAGAGCCTGTACTATGGAAACCAGACAACTGATACTAATACTTATATACATTTTTTTTTTGTAAATACATACTTAAATAGATAAATAACACCCAGACACTTGGTGGGAATCGAACCCACGACCCATCGGTTAGCGGACAGGGTCACTAGCCACTAGACCAACGGGCCCGTCAGTCAATTAAATTATACAAATCTTCGACTGCACTAACTTGTTAAACAAGTTTTATAATGTAGACTTCATGTCACAGATTTCCTTAAACGAGTAAACAACTCTGGTATTGTGTAGTAATATCAGTTCCAGGGACTTGTTGCTACAGTCTGAGCACATAACCTTATCAGTAGGTGGTACGTTGCTTTGAATTATTGAGTACTTTAGTATTATTTACTATTTTGATATCTATTTTAAGAGTCGAGACGACGCATCCTTTTTATTTGCATATTCACAAGGGCTCTAAATCACACTGGAATCGTAGCTGTTAAATCAAAATAATAATGAGACAACCCACACACGGTCATCTGGTCCCAAACTAGGCAGATCCTGTTCTATGGTAACCAGACAACTGATACAAATGCTTAGTACCTAAATATAAATTAATAACACCCAAAAGCAAGGTGGGAAGGAAGACCTATTAGGTAACAGCCAGGGTGTCCAACGAGCCCGTAATTTTTTTTCACACCATCTGCTTGGTAAGTGTCATATAAATATGACATAAAGTACCTCATTATATCCCTATAGTCTAGCCGGGTAATAATGTTGTACTAAACTCCCTTGGGTAATAATGTGTTTGAATTTCGAACGTTAAACGAAAATTCCTCAACACTTTTACCAGAGGTATAATACTACTCTAAGCAGAGACCCGCACGAAAAAAAAAACATTTGAAAATCGATCCGGGCGCAACGAGCAGAACCCAGTGTTCTAGAAAAGAGAAAAAAAAATGCCTAGTTTGGAATCAGATGACCGTGTGTGGATTGTCCCAATATATTATTATTATTTTAATTCTAGCAATATTTGTATTTTATTACCTCGCAGTAGGTGTGAAAAGTAGTGTATTCTCCTCGGGGATAAAGGTGTCTTTGTCTTGGACGAGCTTAAATCCCTCGCTCTACTCAGGATTCTAGTATTAACTGGTAGACAACTCCCTCGCTACGCTCGGGAGTTGCTAGAATCCTTCGTTATGCTCGCGATTCAATTTAATGTCCGCGACATAAGACACTACTTTATCCCCTTGGTGCATAAACTACTATTAAGTTTATTTTATCCGCCTAGCAGCAATGTTCAAAACATTGCCGTATTCCACGCATAATATACAGAGTGTGGTGGTGGCCATTTAGCCATCAAAAAATGCTCAAAGGAGCTAATGGCTAGGAATACTATAGAGCGTCCAACTGTTTATTTTCTTTTTGACAGCACCAATAGAACGTAACTGCGTCATGTTACGCAAAAGTTCACTTTTAAAAGTTAACTTAAAGTGAACTTCACTGTAAGTGAACTTTCGTGTGTCGTGTCAAAAAGAAAATAAACGGTTGGACGCTCTATAATTTTTCACAAATCCAATGATGCAGTTTCAGTTTTCATCAAACTCGGGCCCGTAACTTCTTTGGGTATTTTTCTCTATTCCATCTAGTTTAACCTCAACCGCGCAAATAATGTTTCACTGAAGGACATCCACCCGTGCGTAGTTATATTGTTTATAATAAAATCATTTGTAGGTGTAAAAGCGCTCCAGACGGAGGAAGGCAACTTCTCAGCGACGCTGTCCGGCTGCGAGTCGGATATGCGCTTCGTGTACTGCGCCGCGTGTATCAGCTACATGCTCGACGACTGGTCCGGTTTTAACATCGAGAAGGCCACAGATTATATCATTAAGTCCATAGTAAGTATCTATCTGCCGTACTTAGGTAATATAGTTTTTATTTTTTTATTTAGTAAGTAAATTTACTTTTCGAACTCATTTGAGTTAGCGAAAATTATCCTAATCCAGTCTGGAGGAATGTCCAAGGTCCTAACAGTCACCAACACAAACTCACAGCAACACGATGCAGCGTCTGTCTATTGGATTACCTACCGATCCCAAGACTCCTGCCAAGCGTAGGGAATTTGGCAACCACTGCCTTCTAAGGATGAGCTCTTTTTTCAGCAGTGGATGTCTCGGCTTTCGGAAGTATAACACGCCAAAGATTACGTAAAAAATATTCCCAATTCTTCCAGGGTTACGACTACGGTATCGCCCAATGTCCGGAACTAGAGTCCCACGGAGGCACAACATTCTGCGCCCTCGCTACCCTCAGCCTCACGAACCAACTAAACAAGTTATCCGAACAACAAACAGAAGGTCTCAAACGATGGCTGTTATTCCGGCAAGTGGACGGGTTCCAAGGCCGGCCAAACAAACCCGTCGACACGTGCTACAGTTTCTGGGTAGGTGCCTCGTTGAAAATACTAGATACGTTACATTACAGCAATTACGCAAACAACAGAAGATACGTTTACGAAACTCAGGACACCGACGTTGGAGGGTTCTCCAAATGGCCAGACACTTGCACAGACCCGATGCATACTTATTTAGGTCTAGCAGGTCTGAGTTTGATAGGCGAAAACGGTCTGTTAGAAATAGAACCTACTCTAAACATCACTAAACGGGCTCACGATCATTTAAAGTCGTTGCATAGTCAGTGGTCCAATCAAGCGCTCGTTGATTTATGAACACCTCAGGCTTATTTTCGAAGATTATTTTCTAGTTGTGAATGTTTATAACAATATAGATAAATAGAGACATCACAAATACTAATAAACACAATTAATGCAAGTGTTACAGTCACTATGAATCTGTGCGTGAAAATCTAAGTGCCGATTTTTGAATACGGATACGAAAATTCAAAGACTGCATCACATGCAAAAAATAATTAAATGCCTAATTAAGCTTCAGGTAAGTATTCGTCATACTTGCATTATCACTGTCTATTTAGGCCCTCTGAGGGCCTAGACAAGTTGTCATTCTACAATACGAAACGCTAGAGAACAGAGAAAAATTTTATGGAAATGACATATCTATTCGCTATTATATTGTTGGTGGCTAAGAATCGGGTCCGGTAAACCACCGGAACGCACTTCGACCCACTTGGATCCATTGTGCATGCCCTAGCACTTACTCTGTTACTGACGTGTCCAAGAGTTCCCTTAGATACCTACGCAATGATTGCGCCAGTTTGGAGCTGTACACAATCATTTGGTGTAGGGCAGGCTACTCCCAGATGACTCAACCTACGTCTCGCAAGAGCGTCGCAGCCGCACAATATGTGTCGCATTGACTCTTTTCCACCTTTACAAAATCTGCAAGTATCAATAGTACTTAGCCTCATTCTGTGAAGGTGCTCATTGGTACCAAAATGTCCCGTGAGTGCACCTATTAGGTGTGTTATTTGTGATCTGCTTAGGTTTAATAATTTAACCCCACAGTCCACCCTTGTGCTAGAGAATCTCTTCGCTAAGTCACGTGATGAGATATGTCATTTCCACAGACGTATTAGGGATGCTACGCATCAGACGGTGAACTGCCCTAGAGGAAAAATCACATTACGGATTTGCAGTAATAGAATATGACGTCTGTTTTTTTTTTTAATTATACGCTCATATCATGTGCCGTGGGTCAGGACTTTTCGCCCAGTTTTAAAAAAAACGGAGACTAGTCTTTTAAGCCGCTTTACTTTTCATATTCCTATTCCATTTTTCTTTAATATTTCATATTCAGGTTTAGAATAAAATACAATATACATAATTTAAATTATTTTTATTCTTTATAAAAAAATATACATTTAAGGTAAATAAGGTTAATACTTTGGTCAGGATGTGACTCTCCGGGTAGTTTTTAGTTAATTCATTTGTTTGATAAACTGTCTCCATTTATAATAGCGGCTAGTTAAATATTATTAAATAATGGGTTAATGCCATGGTCGAGATGTGGCTTGTCACAGCTTTTTAGAGATATGTTTGTTTGTCCGATAAATTGGCATCGTTAACAGCATCAAAGGGACCATCGCAGAGTGTACAAATTCCAACTGAAACAAAAGAGTGGCATGCTTTAGTATTTTGTATGACACACACAATTACCAGAGAGAGAAGATAAGAGAACCTAGTGCAAAGTGAATAATTCCGGTTAATTATGATTCTATCTTATTTTTACAGTAATAAGTTTTCAGCACTTGCAGATTTATTAGCCTAGCCTAATAGTATGGAACTGTCCTACTACAGCACAAAATTTACATCATTATCATCGGAGTAAATGAGTACAAATTAGGTACAATAATGTATAGTATAAATACAAGACAACTGTGTAAAATATATAAAACTAATGTTATAAATGTTAATTCATATATTGCATGATATAGTAGATTATCCTTTCACAGTTCATGTTTATATGTTACAGTCCTGCATATTACAATCTTGGGGAAAAACATTAAATTTATTGCCGTCCTTACTCCTACAAGCACAATTCACGACACAGTCTTTTAAAACGTAATGCAAGTTGTTATTTAAAGATTTTACACATTCATTATGTACAAAATTGTAAAATTACAATGAACAACGAACTTGGTAAAATCACAATGGCGTCCATGTTTCCTGTCTTATTAAAATCAAATATGGCGTCTATATTACAGACGACAAAGGAATGAAGTATGAAGGAGGGAGGAGGGAAACTGTCAAAATGGATAGTTACAATATGGCTACAATGCGAGGAATAGAAGTACCGAGATTTATAGCCGTGGTCATTTCCATACATTTTGTTTACTATTCTCTAGCGTTTCGTATTGTAACATGACAACTGTATAGGCCCTCGTGGTTACCATGGAAGCATTCAACGTTTTGCTAAAGACCGCCGAGATTGTTTTCTAATACGCTAATGTTACATTTGTGATTGAGACTGATTTTATACTCAAGATCGGTGCAAATTATTAGTACCTATAATTGTGTTACAGGCTTGCTTTGTTACAATGGCACGGACTAGGTATCATTGATAGCCTTTATTTAGCAAATACTTTGCTTAATTAACATCAATATTATCTTATGAAGTTAAATATAGTACCTACGCGTTTATTCTTGCCACAAAACATTCATAACTAGAAAATCGTTTTATCTCATTTTCGACCTAAGATTTAAAGAATTTTATGGTTACCTATTGAAATTATCTTACTGTAAGTAAAATAACTAAGGTATTGTTGCGTAATGAATGTAAAAAGAGTCACTTTTAAAATAGAATAAGGTCAAAAGTTCACTGGACCACTTACGCCCGGTTTCCGAAAGGATGATCAACGCAAAAATCAACTAACAAGATGTCAAATCTCCTGTCAAGCGTATTTTGGGTTGCAGAAAGCATGATCAACTATTTTAATTTGAACATCCTGTCAGTTGACACGGCTGTTAAATTTTGCTTCAGAAAGTTCATGTCAAAGCCAATTTGGGTTTCTGAAAGGCTAATTAAGCCATGATCATAGATTATTCTCTTGTCAAATACAATGTCAACTAATCGGTGTTGGTCGACCAATTAAGTATTAAATTATACTATTTGTTTTGGATAATCTACTAGTTTATGACAGATTACGTAATTATTAGGTATAAAAAGTCCTTTGCAACAAAAATACCAAGATTGTATTAACAATTGCTACTTTTGAAATTTACGATAGTGAAATGCGCACTCCAGATCCGCGCGGGATGAAGGCCCACGAAATAAGAGTGTGGAGCCGCTTGACAACCAAAAGTATTTTCTCTATGGGGTACCACTGGTGCTTTTCCTTCGAATCTTGACACATGGTGAAGGCCAAAAAATACTCTGTTTCTTTCTATCACATGTAACCTATATAAATTCATTCTTTTCTTGTGCGAATGAGAAAGAATGTGACCATCCCTCCAGTAGATCCTCCATCTATGGTTACAGATTATAATACATTATAATATCTTTGAATTGAATGAGCTATTGAATGAAATATTGAACTAAATAGGAAATGTAGCCATACTTAAATAATATTCTTCATGTCAAATTAAAATGATCATAGATTAGTAAATTTTTCTCTAATTAACGTTTCAGAAACCCGAATTGATTTGAACAAGCTGTCAAGTTAACAGTCATGTTAGTTGAATATCCATTTGAATAGCCTTTCAGAAACCGGGCGTTAGTGTTTCATTGAAACATTTATGATATTGTCACTTTGACAAATTATTTCTCGCTCGCTCCCTTGTGTTCGAGCGAGAGGTAAATTGTCGATGTCATCTTAAAAGCTCCGTATAGCACAAATAGTACCTACTGGAAAACTGGCACAATTGTGTTACCATTATGGAATAACTGAATTTTTGAGTACTTAATATAGGTTTTATCAATAAATAGGTGCTATAATAATAGGTAAAATTTAAGCAGTGTCTTAATGGCCCATTATTATACGGAGAGAGTTTCTCGACTCGAATATGCGAGTATCGCAAGGGTACAAAACTCGAATTGTGGAAACTTGTAGGATATTGCACATGTAATCCCGTTCCCACTTGTCGTGTGTCGGATCCGGATTTTAATCGGATGCTCCAGTGGCAGAGCATTTTATATGAAGCTATTCACACTTATCCGACACCGATTTTGTGTCGGCGGCGACAAGAAAAGCCGGGTGTTTTGCCAGCCCTCTATGCCCGGAAAAGGTCGTGCCGGGTCTTGCTCGCCTATAAGTTAGTATGACGCTGTTCACATTTGTCAGGTGTCGGAGCCGACTTGTAGTGTGAACAAACGCGCCGACATCCGATTAATAAACGGATCCGACACACGACAAGTGGGAACCAGCTCTTAGAGCGATTTTCGTCCCGCCTTTGAAAATTGGATGTCTTCGTGTAAACAATATTTTGAAGGCGAGAATTGTAATTACAGTTATTATGATAAGTGTTGCCTCGTTGACCACCGAAACTAGGGTAAACGTATGTATGTAGACGATTATCGCCTACGATAATTTCATACGAGTTCTCCCCATAAATGGGCGAAAAACTCTCTTACACGGGTAAATGGGGCATTAAAAATACTGCAGCTGCATAAAGCCAGATAGGACCACAGTGACGATCTGTTCCTGCGGTGATAAGATTGCCCTATGAGGGGGACCCTGTGCTCCCGGCTAAGGCCACTTTATTTTCCTACCAGATAAGGATTCCTCTGACAAAACATTTAATAAGCTAGTGCCCTATATCATTGCCCTAGCTTATATTGTTATTGTTTACCAGTGTTGAAAGGACAACGATGAAATATTTAGCATTAAAGTACAATAAGAGTATATTATTATCTCGCGACGTGCCATGCCGTGTGCGGTTCAGTAGTTAGGCATTTAACAAATTATTGCACAAAATGTAATTTTAAGCTGTTTTATTATAATCTGTTCATTGGAGCGCAGTTGAGTGGTTAATGGGTACATATTTTACATACAAAAACTAACAGTATTAGATGCTTAAATATTGTGTAATTTTTTTCGCTGTTCAAAATGGTCACTTTTTGTAGAAGGTCGAAAGGTCATTTTTGGTTGGCATTTATTAAATTATTATGTATTATGATTATGTTTGCTTGGTCGCACGATTGTGAATAGTGACAAAAAGTGACCGTATTGACCTTTGACGTAGTGCTTCACAAATTAATTCATCGCCATATTGTCTGTATTCAAGGTCAAGGTTTGTTGCCTATTTTTTTTTATTAAATGCACTTTGCATATTATTTGAAATGAAAAAAATAGTTGCTGTGTCGAACAATTTCAGGTCAACTCTAAAAAGGGACTAAAATTGCGCTCTGACATTGGTTTGTAATTAGTAATTTATATTGACCAATGTATATTCAGAACCTTAGAATAAATTCTATGTTCCGAACAAAATATGTATTTTTTTATGGGATGGTTTTTTTTTGGATTTGCTTGAAGTGAATTTCTTATCGAAATGTAAATTTTAAGATATATTTCTATTATCTATACCCATGCAGAAATTCATCCTGAGTTGTTCTTGTTTTATTATTGCTCTTGTTTAATAAATGTTAGTGCATTTGAAAGATTTATTTTTGTGTGTGAAATATGCTAATGCAGTCAAAATAAAACTAATCCTACAATACTGTTCTTTTTATCATTTATTTATTAAATAACAAATTATCATAAGCTAATTGAAAATGGATTTTTATAAATTATATTGTTTGATCCTTTGAAAAATGTTATTAAGAATTTCGATTTACTTTATTAGGTACATTATATTGCTGGTTGCATTTTTTTAATTTATTTATTTGAGGTACGTAAGTAAGTGTCTCAGTGAAATCATAAATGTACACAGTGGCGGTCCGAGAGGGGGCGGGGGGGGGGGGCGGTCGTAGGGGTCATGACCCTCCCCAAAATCTCAAACTCATTCACGTCAAATTGACAAAGTTAACTTCTTGCTTTAAAACATCTAAATAATTTTATCCAAAATAGGTTACGCACTTGAAACACTCAGATGCAAGGTGGGAATCGAACCTACGACCTATTGGCTAGCGAACAGGGCACTAGACAACGGGCCCGTCAACTATGACAACCCCAAAATCGTTGGCTGTGACCGCGCCTGAATGTACAGATATTTCCGGTGCATGTATCAAAGTTTTGTTGTATAATGAATTAATTTACGATTATACAACGTGTTAAAAATACCCCGTAAAAAATAAATAAAAAATATTATTATTTTCACTGATGTGCAAACCCTATTTCAGTAAAATTAAAAAATAAACTACGCAGAATGTACCTACATTTCTACATAATTCTCGGAACGACAAAAAATTTAAAAGACCTACCCTTACTAGGGTTGACAAAATTTTTGGCTTTGATAATTAATTATATTTTTTACGGGGTATTTTGTAACACGTTGTATAACTAATTTGAATTTGCATTCAAATTATTTTTATTCACTTTGATAAGATATTTTTTTCAACGGTTATCACAAGACCGTGAGACAAAAAATAACCAGTGTTTTTAGTCCCAAAAAACTAAGACTTCGATGTGCGATTGCATGGAATTACTCTTAACGGGCATTTTAAATGCCATTTTGTGATAAATTATACTCCAAAACTCAGAAATTATGTAATTAATGTACCACAAAATTACTGTTTAAATAGTTTTGCGTCTATACAGGGTGAAATAAATTGAGGCCACTGTTAAAAGCTAGCTAGCGAATAATACACTAAGGAATCTTTTATTACATTATTCTAATTGAGAAAACTCCATTCACTGCCATTTGTTAATAAATTACATATAGAACAGTTTCGGTTTTTCACCCTGTACCGTCATTGTTTATGGTAAAGATATACTTATGAAGTTAAATTAGTATAATAATTACGATAATTAGATTAATTCGACGGTCAACGATTGTAAATTTATCTAATTTTGTTTAGTTAAACTTGTAAATTTATGTTAATTGCTTGTAGAACAACAAATGATCTAGATATGGAATATCAGGCATAAAGAACGTACAGTACTAACAACGGATCCACAAACTAATGCGAATCTTTTTGTGTCTGAAGTTGGGTTTGGTGAACCATCATTGCGCAACTACAGTCGTGAGTTGTCAATACAAAAGCACAAAAATGGCTATTGCTCAGGGTCTTGCAGCCAACTTCAGACACACAAAGATCCGTTGTGATTACTGTAAATAAACCCTTGTCAGTCAGTAGTTATGTTGAATTAACCCTGCAATGGGCCATTTATGACCAAACGATGACGGCGTTATTTTATATGTACTGAAGGGCGCACATCTTTCAGAAATCACAAATATACCATGTAGATAATTATATGGACTGTATTTGTACGTCTTAAGCATTTTAGAAAAGTATTGTATATTTTAAATCTATTATGTATTTGTTTGTATTATTTATAATAGGTATTAGAATTAATTCTATGGAAACAAATTAATTTAAATGTACTAGTGTGGCTATTTTGAGCATTACGACTTGTTTAAAATTATTTGAAAAATATAATGAAAGTTAAAATGAGAATTTGTATTATTTCTATTCTAACGCGCAGTACCGGCCCCTGAACAAATATTATTTTGATTTCTTGAAAACCGTGAGTGCTTTCTTGTTTATATCCTGTAAACACGAAGAATCTCATAAATTCGTGTAGTAATTATCTAACTAAAGCCAAGTTTATGCAAGTTAGAGTGCCCAATTCGTAAGCTACATCATCAGCTGAATAACGTCCACTACTGAACAAATGCCTCCCCTTTAGAAGGGCGGGGATGCCCTAATCCCCACGCTCTTGCGGAATACGCAAGCTAAATGTTTGCGCAATGTACTTGTGAACGATGGGAAAGTGATTTCCTATCCTTGAACCACCACCTATCCTTAGACCGGGTGTGAAGATAGGTACACTGGTGTGACAAATTCATAATAATAATAATACCAGCCCTTGTTTATGTCCCACTGCTGGGCACGGGCCTCCCCTCAATATGAGGGGGCTTAGGCCATAGTCCACCACGCTCGCCAAGTGCGGGTTGCCGGACTTCACACGTCATTCGAAAGCTAGTTAGGCTATCTCAGACATGCAGGTTTCCTCACGATGTTTTCCTTCACCGAAAGCTAGTAACAATCGCACAAAGAGGATTCGCACATGATTCATTGAAGAAATCAGAGGTGCGAGCCGGGGTTCGAACCTGCGCACCTTGTTTCCAAGGCAAGCGCTCGCCCACTGAGCTGTCACCGCTAAAATTAGATTTTAGTAATTATGATTCGTGATTTAAATATAAGCCCATGATCGAATGCAGTCCCACCTGATGGAAAGCGGTGACGCAACCGGGGATGGTAGATGGCTGACCAATTTTGAGGTTTGTCTGAAGTGAAAAATCAACGGTCAACGAGTATGTACACTTATTACTATTTTAACGCCATTTTTGCCCTGAGCCTGAGCTTAACATATTAACAGTAAAGTTGTTTTTTTTCCTTTTTTTTAAATAAGTGTACTACCTACTTCTGATTTTTTACTTTAGACTCATACGGTCAGTTTCTTAATAAGCCTGCGACTAGCTTATTAGAAAGACTATAAACTTTAGTCTTGAAGATATAAAACTCGTTATAGTCGAACATTTGGATGGCCGAAACATAATCACGGATTGTAAAACAATAGAAACACATGCCCATAAATTATCTTACAATTAAAGTCCGTTTGGAGGGAAATTAGTGTGGTTATCGTTACGTCAGTAATTACGCAAAGCGAGTAGGGTAACCATTTGCTCGGTGTAATGTTTTGATAAAAGATTTGACGATTTTTTTTTCAGATATTGTTAAAGATACGATGTAAGCGTAGATCGATGAGGAGCGTAGAAGCTTAGACTAGTAGTCTAGGACCAGGGTAAAAAGCGAATCAAAGTGAAAAAACTGGATCATTCCCAGTAGCAGTACTTAATTACGCAGCAAATCACGGCTATAAATCTCGGTACTTCCATTCCTCGCAATAGTAACCATATTGTAACTATCCATTTTGACAGTTTCCCTCCTCCCTCCTTCTTACTTCATTCCTTTATCGTCTGTATTATAGACGCCATATTTTATTTTATTAAGACAGGAACTGTGTGGACGCCATTGTGATTTTACCAAGTTCGTTGTTCATTGTAATTATTTACAATTTTGTACTTAATGATCGTGTAAAATCTTGATTACAACTTGCATTACGTTTTAAAAGAACTGTGTCGTGAATTGTGCTTGTAGGAGTAAGGACGGCAATCAATTTAATATTTTTCCACAAGATTGTACTATGCAGGACTGTAACATATAAACATGAACTGTGAAAGGATATTGTTCACGGAAAAGTTCATTGCCTCATACCAGTGAGGCCTCGTCTTCGTGTTGAAGCCTACCCTAAGTTATTTTTGGCTTACGAAATCAACAAATGCACTCCTTAGACAATGCACACTGACCACAATGGTAAGTACCTTGTTACGAATATTTTCTCATACTTTTCATGATAATAATGCTAATTAATGCTACCTAATTTAACTTATAATCTACTACATCATGTACTATATGAATTAACATTTATAACATTAGTTTTATAAATTTAACACAGTTGTCTTGTATCTATACATTGTTGTACCTAATTTGTCCTCATTTACTTCTCTACAGCTGATGCACATTTTGTGCTGTAGTAGGACAGTTCCATACTATTAGGCCAGGCTAATAAAGCTGCAACTGCTGAAAACTTATTACTGTAAAAATAAGATAGAATAATAATTAACCGAAATTATTCACTTCTGCACTAGGTTCTCTTCTCTTCTGTTTTTGGTAATTGTGTGTGTCATACAAAATACTAAAGCATTTCACTCTTTTGTTTCAGTTGGAATTTGTACATCTGCGATGGTCCCTTTGATGCTGTTAACAATGCCAATTTATCGGACAAACAAACATATCTCTAAAAAGCTGTGACAAGCCACATCTCGACCATGACATTAACCCATTCTTTAATAATATATAATAACTAGCCGCTATTATAAATGGAGACTGTTTATCAAACAAATGAATTAAGGGAAAACTTCCCGGAGAGTGGCATCCTGATCAGAGTATGAATCTTATTTTGTATATTTTTTTTAATAAATAACAAAAGTAATTTAAATTACATATGTATATTTTATTTTATTCTAAACCTGAATATGGAATATTAAAGAAAAATGGAATAGGAATATAAAAAGTAAAGCGGCTTAAAAGGCTAGCTTCCATTTTTTTTAAAGATTAGGCGAAAAGTCCTGGCCCACGGCACGTGATATGAGCGTATAAATTAAAAAAAAAACAGACGTCATGTTCTATTACTGCAAATCCGTAATGTGATTTTTCCTCTAGGGCAGTTCACCGTCTGATGCGTAGCATCCCTAATACGTCTGTGCAGCAAATGTTGTGCACAACAGCGTCCTTAGTCCCATGCGACAGAATACAGATACGACCAAGAAGCTTATAGGTAAATGTGGAGGCATCACTCTAAATAATGGTTGTCTGAAAGAAATTGCTTATAGCGATAAGACCGCCATTTGTACATTTTCAGCCTTACTTATAAACGATGGTTAAATTTTATGCAACACATAATAGCTATTTAAAAATATTTTTTACTTAAACGATGTTTATCCCTAATACGTTGCATAACAGCTTGCTAAAGTAGCTGTCAAATTAAACAGCGGCCGACCCTTGTTTAGAAGCTTATTAGCACGTTATGTAACAATATGGCGGTTCTCTATCAGCTGATTCAGTCAGTTGCACTTGCATTGTAATTTGTATCGATCGATGCATAGAGTTTATATATTAAGAATAGAGTACGCGTTTGTCTATGATCCCCTTAAACAAAATGTAGGCAGATTTTACTCTGAGAGGGAAGGTGAATTGAACTATTGAAAGTTACATTATAAGAGTTATATTGATATGTAAGTCATAAGTAGTGATAGGTTTGATCTGTCACAATCGCAAATCAGCGCTGGAACGGAAACGAACACGGACGAAACAACGAAACAGAAGATCACCGCTGGTTGCGTGTACGATCAGCATTTCTGCTGAGTTGGAACCATTTTGTGACGCACATTTTTGTTAAAGTATGTAACTACCTACTTACATAATATGTCTATTTTTATTTATTTTATTTTATTTTATTGTTAATTGTGTGTCACAAATAAATTATTCTTTCTTTCAAATGTCGATAAATACAGCTGATGGTATAATTAATACCTATTGTCGTGTACCTGATATTTATGTATTTTGATGTTCTTACCGGTGCCTACAGTTCTTACTTGAAAATAATCATTCTATGGTACTGATTTGTGTTCTATGCATCCAAATTTGAATTTGACAACCTAGCTTCATAATTGTCGAATTGAATTACAAAATGTTGCCATTTTACCAAGTTTTAGGTCAGACGGAATATTTCAAGCTGACAACACGTGGCGGTATTGACAGAGTAAAATATGTTTTGCCTTATTAACTGTTCATTAGTTATGTCGCTCTTATGCAACGTTTATAAGTAGAAAATATAAAACTGCTTATTAAGGAGTTATGTAGTAAGTAGTTATTTGGGTGCTAAGACGGTGATTAGTAGATTTTTATAAGTAAGGCTGTTTATGTTTTAGTTCTAAGTTTATATTGTAAATATCTTCTTGGTGTACAATAAAGAGTATTCTATTCTATTCTATTCTAAATACCTAGGGAAAGACTTGGTCTCACTTTCTCTTTCTAAAGACACAAATAAGACCGATATAGTGATAGTGTTGTCTTTATCTTATGTATGTATTCAGAAAGAGAACGATTGGCCTCAGCGGTCTTCACTTAGGTATTTAGAGTGTTGCGTAGTGCTATTATGTATTCTGTGGTGTTGCCTCCAGTACCACCTATAAGCTTCTTGAATACGACGGACTTATAATATAGGTACGTGCAGGCGCGGTCGCAGCCAAAGTTTTGGGGGGGGGGTCATATTAATAATAATAATAATATCTTGGGACATACCACACACGGTCATCCAATCCCAAACTAGGCAGAACCTGTACTATGGAAACCAGACAACTGATACTAATACTTATATACTTTTTTTTATTGTAAATACATACTTAGATAGATAAATAACACCCAGACACTTGGTGGGAATCGAACCCACGACCCATCGGCTAGCAGCCAGGGTGTCTAACCACTAGACCAACGGGTCCGTCATATTGGACAGGCCATTGGTCTAGGGCAATAGGTCGTGGGCGTGGGTTATGTATCTACTTATATAAATATGTATTTACAACCCCCCCCCCCCCCCCTTTTTGAAGATGCACGCTACAACCCCCACCATAGTTTGTCTGGAGGAAGAATAAGCAAGTTGCGTTGGGATATTTTGGGAATATCTGATATCCGAAGAGAGGGATAGGATACAATAACCCTTGATTATGGCAAAATGCTCTTCTTCCGAGAAGGAGACTGAAAATAACAGGTTGGTGTTGGGTTTCTTGTCCGTAAGTTCCTAATTAACAAAGTCTTAAAAGTAAATAGTGTGTCGGGCAGGGTAGCATAAACAGTTTAAGGTTATACTCAGAATAACCGCTCGGTATCGGCACACCCTGACGAGGAAATAGAGGCTTTGTATGAGGAGATAGCACAAGCCATACATACCTCCAGAAGCATACTTCATCGTTGTTATGGGGGGACTTCAACGCGAAGGTGCGCACGTGGAATGGCGATGATTTGGGAGTGGGGTCGTGGAGTGGCGGGACCAAAAGGGGCCAGGGGCTGGTCCAATTCATAGAGAAGGAAGGACTCAATGCGATGAACATTATTCAAGAAGCAATCATCTAGGAAGTGGACGTGAATAAGCCCCAATGGTTAAACCAAAAATGAGATCGATTTCATCAAAACGAACAAGAAGCACATATTCAATTATGTCTCCGTGATCGGTAAGGTTTAAACTGGTAGCGATCACCGTATTGTCGAATATCAATGTCAAGCTTAAAAGGTCTCGTCTAATGAAGTCCACGCTTCGACCGGGATCCACTTTATTCCTGAACCCCGAATACACAATCGTCTAGCCCAACATATAATGCATACCTAATTGCGGATGAGTTAAACCATTGGTTGATGTAAACTGTCCACGCAGTAGGATCCAAGCTTTTTAGGACCCCACGCCACAAAAAGCTTCAGAAGCATTCCGATACAACCATTAAGCTAATGGAAAACCGGATTGGGATAAGACTGCAATCTTCAGCTAATATGACAGAATATGACGAATCCAATAGACTAATTTATAAATCGCTGTTACACAACTTGCCTTCTACTAATACGGCAAGTATGAAGAACACAATTGAGCGAAACGAAGGCTCGCAAGTGTTTGCAAAGAATTCATAATTTAGGTAAAGCCGAATGACCAAGCTGAAGATCGAAGATGCCATCTCATCGAAACCGGAACCGGAATATTGTGAGAGCTCGAGAAGTTTTATGGACAGTTATACACCTCGACATGGAAAGCCATTTCCAGAACATCTCAGGACACCAGAACCAAACTAACCTGATACCACACCGGGGTCATCCGTCAGCCTGTACGAGATTAGAATGGTTCTGAAACTGCTTAACAACAAGGCGCCAGATGACAGAATTACAACTAGTGAAAGTGGGTGGAAAACCGGTCATTTTATTATTCCAGAAGTTATTTAATTCCGTCTTACGGAGGTGTACGCCAGAAGAATGGCAGATGAGAGTGGTGGCAATTTTCTTCAAAAATAATATTATGTATTTTACACCTATCTCATTCCTGAGCCACGCCTTCAAGCTGTTTTCGAGAGTCATTACGAAACTTCTTGACTTGAACGCAGGTTTGATGACTTACAACTTTAGACTGCATTCATACGCTTCGCCAGTTTATACAGAAGACCGAGGAGTATAATCGGCCATTATGTCTAGCGTTTAAGGACTACGAAAAAGCTCACGATTCAATCAACACCTAGGCGGTAGCCAGCGAAGCCACATTGACGATATATCGAAGGGTGAAGTGTTTGCACAGCAACGCTACCATGTCGATCCGACTACTGAATGAGAGTAAAAAATCAATCCGATTGCAGAGAGGTGTAACACAGGGAGACTTTATTCCTCCGAAACTGTTCACGAACGCATTGAAAGACGTTTTTAAGCTCTTGGACTGAAAAAGGGATTTGGCATCGAATTCATATCACTCACCTTCGATAATGTACTCATTATGTCGCTGGAGGACTCAATACTATATGACGTCAGGAGCGTTTTCCAACAGGTTGGTCTTAAAATGAACACGGACAAGATGAAGATCATGGCTAATTTAAAGTCCATGTAGCACCCGTTCCGATAGTCGTTGGGAACGACACACTTGAATTTGTTAACCACTTTGTTTACCTAGGACAGACTATCCAGTTAGGTTAATCCAACTTCGACAAAGAGGTTCATCAACAACAACAACAGCAGCCGAAAAACCTTTACTATATATTTACGACTATCCGCGCCGCACGCATCGAACGCAGCGCTATATAAAATCATACAAAGCAAACTAAAATCCGTTGCGAAATGACGTTTCGTGTCTTTATCTAGTCTTTTAATAAAGAATAAACGTTGTCACCCCAGCTCCAAGCCATCGAATTGAGACGACTAGCAACTTGGGGAATTACTCCAGTTGCTGATACATCACATTACTAGCGTGAAATTGCCTGCTTTCATGTCAGTGTCTGTGTGATTAGGTTCTCACCGGAATCGCATATGTGTTCATTTGATTAGGCGTTCTATTACCAAATGGTGCTGTAACAAGGATCAAAGCGAGTGTTTGATTAAGTTTCAATAACAAACCTATGTGGCATTTTAAGAGCTAGGTCAAAATGTAATAAATCGTTGGATTTTAGCCTGTCCCTATTTCGTCAGTTTGTACGCCTGACATTCCTACCTTAAGTACTTATCTAACGGGTGTAAGGGACATCGTACCGAAAACCGATACCAGGGATCCAGTAAGTACATGATTCTGAACATCCTAGTGTTGAAATTTTTCATCGGCTTTTTCATGAATTTCCAAAAATATACGGTATAATAATAAAGCCTAATTTTAATTTAAAAACAATAAATTAATATTTGTGTTTTTTATTCTTTTATTTATTCTTTATGCATAAAAACAGTGCATAGGCAATTAACAATTGAAAATCAAACGAACTCACCTGAGTGAAGTTCGATGATAATTATGCAAGCAGTTTCATTCGAAGCGATTTGTTTACATATTGTAGGAGCGCCACCTAGCGTCAGCCCTGCACGGATTTTTAGAGGGTAGATTTTTTTTTTTTTTTATATATATACCCTCGTCTCTTACTACTTTCCTTCCTGAACGGCCCGGTTGGCATCTTTAAATCATTATGTTTAGAGCTATACCTTCATAACTGCATTAAATTTCGCATTTTATTGTAGCATAGGGTAGGGTGAGAATGAAATATTTTTAAAGGGTGGGTTTGTATAAATCGCTTCGAATGAAACTGCTTGCATAATTATCATCGAACTTCACTCAGGTGAGTTCGTTTGATTTTCAATTATGCATAGCAGTTTCATTCTTTGCGATTTGTTTACATATTGTAGATGTTTAGAGTACCCACAAAATAAAATGCGAATTTTATAAAATCTTTTTGCAATAGAAAAAATACTGGTAAGTATTAACATTAATTACTAGTAAACATAAATGACTAAATACATCATTTGTTTTTTGCATCAGTACGAAAACCATTTGCTTGTTGCAGGTTACATAAGGAGAACTGCATAACCAAAATCATTAGGATTAATATCAATAATAGGTATATTGCAAAACTTAGTAACGTAGTATTTAGTACTGAAGAGGCATTGGATTATCCCGGTCATCGATATAATATTTATAGTATTTTATTTCTGGTATTCCTTGATATGAATATTGTCTCCAAGTCTATTGGAAATTTGGAAGTAGATGATACACATATCACTCGACATACTGCAAGTGCCTCCGTGGGGCTATACATAAAAGATATTTAGACAGAGTTAGGTGCACTAAAAATAGAAGTAACCCCGTAACTTACATACCCGTATAAGGAATACCTATTAATTTTTTCCATTTACCAATTGTTTGCGATGAAACTTTGATTCTGAATATATAATACCCTTTACCTATAAACTTGTGTTTTAATTAAGTATGTATGTTTCCAGACATCTTGGACCTATTTCAGAGCAAGTCTCAAATAAAGGAAACCTCAGAACTTGCTGGACAGAGTTAGGTTTTTAAATCCTGATTATTCATAATCAGCCATATCTTGGGTGCATTCAATTCTAACATCTTTTAATTTGATTAAATATTGATGAAAGTTTGTATATGATGTGCAGTTTCTGAAGTCAACAAAGTTGCAGTGTTTTTTGAGAGAGCTTCCGAGTCCAGTCCAGAATTAATAGACAAGATTTCATGTTACTATACCTGGAACTTGTATCAAATATCTCAGAGATAGAGAGAGACCACGGTCTGAATCAGTCCTGTAATTATAATTCTTATTGATCCATACACTCTTCACCTTTACTTACAAGTGTTGTACCCAAGATACATTAACCAAATCTCCACTATGATAGACGATAGCATATTTTTATTAGAATTTGCCTGAAAGCTTCGCGGCAACTAACGTTAAAGTTTTGTCAAGGTTGTGTCTGTAAGAAGAAATTGTAAGTATCAGGTTCAACAGATGTAATAGATCTGGCGCAAAGGTTTTTTTTTTTTTTTTTTTTTTTTTTTTTTTTTTTTTTTTTATAATATTAAAAATGTAACAATGTTGAAACCCCAGGTTGAAAGGCCAGTAAGGTGACACAACACCTTTGGATTTCTCATTAATGGATTTTTGAATAACCTTTGCTATAAGGCGAATGGTGGAAATACGTTAAATAATCTATCTTTGCAAGAAGTTGTAGTCTTCTGCCGAGTATGTAGCATTTAGTCACATATAGAACAAATCTTTAATTGTATCTGCTCGCAAATCAATGAATATCGGAAAGTCCAAAAAGTGACTAAGTAGTGATTTCACTTTGGGCAGTGTCCAATCTGTATCCTGGACACTTTTGAGTGATAAATGATAGGCTTTAATTAATGTCTACGTAGAATACAAAAATAATAATAATAATAACTATTAGTTATTCCACGCATTTCGCACCATTGCCAGATATTAAATCAAATTATTATTTCATCATCATAGTAAGCATAGTTCTTACTAACTAAATATTCTATACCGCAGTGGATAGCAGTTTTATTACAATTAATTTTTAATTTTTTTTTTTTTTTTTTTTGTCCTTCATATTATTTTTATTATTATTATTTTATTACAATATCCATCCATCCATCAAGTACTTAGAGCTCCAGCGAATAGGTATAAGTATATTTCCAAAAATAAAACAAATTTGTTGATGTGATTTATACAATTTGGTTCTTTGGTAACTAGAATTATCTGTTTAAAGTACCTATAATGTACTTATTACACTGCGGGATAAGCGGAATAGCTTAAAAGTGGTACCAGTTTGTTTAACTTGTTGTAAACTAATTATTATTATTTTTATCATCGACGAAACATAAAATAAAAACCTATGTACTCTCGCGGTCACGAATGGTGTACCACGCTTGCATGAGCCGGCCCAAAATGCATGCGGGCGGGATAAGCGCACGGAACGTGTCGTTCAAACGATTTTGATTGAAAACTGGTAAGCGTTCGTGTCCGCGATAGTACATCGCTCTTTAAGTAGGTACACAGCTACTTATAGTAAAGTTAGTAATGAATTTCAAATTTTTAGTAATAATAAGTATTCTTGGTCATTCCACACACGGTCATCTGATCCCAAACTAGGCAGAGTACTATGGAAACTATTAGAAATCAGATAACTGATACTAATATACTAATTCATTCCTCTTCTACGTTTTCTATATGATTTTAATTTGGTGTGCAACTGCAAATAAAGAGTGTTCTATTCTATCCCTTAGTATGAAATAATATATCCTTCACATTCTGACAATGATCTTGTAATACAAAATAGATCAATGAGGTAAATTACTGAAATAGATTGATAAACCTGTCATAACTGGTCTTCCATAACTGGTTTTAAAATTCTGGTCGCAAACATAAGTTTATTGTATACAAAAATAATTAGGTAAACAGTTAAAATGATAAAGATTATTTTATATCATAGGTATTTTACACACCTTTGTGGACAAGTACCCTAAAATAAGCATATTTTAGGTCTTAAGATGTCCTTAACAATATTTACGTAATATTTACCAAATGAATTTGCGCTCGTTTAGATTAGAATAAACATTTGGAATATCAGTCCGATACGGGATATATTAAAATGAGATAGATATACTAGATATGCCTTATATCCAAGCCAAAAGACATATTTTGTCATCAGTAATATTTTGATCAATTTCCTAGAAAATACTCTAGCCTACCGGGACCGGCCGATTTCGTACCTGGTAACGGTAGACGGCCGGTTGCGATCGTTGGGGGTCGAAAAACGTTGTTTTGCGCCTGCCCCTGAAAGTGGTTGGCTAGTCGCTGATTGTTGATTTGTTTAGGCAACTTTTAGATACGATTTCTCCAAACAGAAGATTGTCTCTACTGGACTCGATGAGAGTCTGTTTTAGTATTGAATTTATAGAAAATATGACAAAACTGCGATTTCTAGATAAAGAATAGTGACTTTTACAAAGTATACGGCAGGCCCCACTCAATGGCTTCATAACTTTTGCTTCGATGTTTCCTTTGATATAACAATTTCTGTTAGGTACTTACTGTACGTAAATTGAGATCGGAAGCCTGCACATAATCGCAGTTACGCGGAATGAATAATCCTTCGTTAAGTTACCTTTCAACTCCTTTGGAAGGCATTTCAGAAGAACATCTTGCCATTAACGAGCAATGTATCTATGTATAGACGGCTCAAAAGCAGTCTGTGCCTTAGGGGACATCGCCAAACAACTGAAGAAGGTTATCGTTAAGTTCCAACTGCTTCCCTAAATTGTCTTCAACCATCGCTGGTTGCCGCGGTAATTACAGGGTTGGCTGCGGCGCGGGCTGAGGCTCGGTCTGCGGTAAGGCCGGCAATTATGGTCCTATTTGCAGTAAGGGTGGATACAGCGGAGATAACAGTGTATACGGAACCATCATCATATAATTCATATATTTGCAGGTCCGACATGAATGTAATCTTGTACTTGGATATTGAACTACCACCATAATCACAGTATTGGGGGTATCTGTGACAATTTTTTTTTTTTTTTTGACGGTACCGGTCCATGTAATAAAGCAGTATGCCTCACTTTTATTAAAAGCAGGCCCCCAAGAGGTAGACCTCTCGCATTATAATAAATGATGGTAGGAGTCCATGAAATAATGTAGTAAAGCATCACTTTAATATTGACAGAGGATACCCAAGTATGGTAAACTCGCATCATGATAATTATGTGACGATAGGAGTCCTTGAAATAACTGCCTTATTTACCTTACCTTAAGAGCATTAAACGGCAGTACGCATCACTTCAACATTGACAGAGGATACCCAGGTGTGATAAACTCGCATCATATTATTTATGTGACGGTAGGGGTCCCTGAAATAAGGCGGTACGCCTCACTTTAACATTGACAGAGGATACCCAGGTGTGGTAAACTCACATCATATTATTTATGTGACGGCAGGGGTCCCTGAAATAAGGCGGTACGCCTCACTTTAACATTGACAGAGGATACCCAGGTGTGGTAAACTCGCATCATAATAATTAAATTGTGCAGCAAAGGCTGCCAGATTTGCAATCATTTGCAACTAGTACGTAATTTTTGATCAAGCTTCTGACAGTAACAGCCCAGGTTATAGCAGTACGCATCACAGCATTTGAAAGAGGTAACCCAGGTATGGTATCCTCGCATCAAATAATGACCAAAAACTAGGTAGCATATGTCGTAATTTTTGATCAAGCTTGTGACAGTAACAGCCCAGGTTATAGCAGTACGCATCACAGCATTTGAAAGAGGTAACCCAGGTATGGTATCCTCGCATCAAATAATGACCAAAAACTAGGTAGCATATCTCGATCCTCGTGAAGTCTGACGTATTTCTTCCTCCGTTTTCTCTTCCGTCCCATCTTTAGAGCTTGGTCTTCAATTTACTATTATATAGATTATTTATTATAGAATTTTTATTTTCATAAAGAATTGTTATTAAAATTAACTATTATTAAGTAATAATTTTAAATTGTTCAGGAGACGTGCGAAGGCTTGAGCACGGAAACGCAGAATGATTTAAAGATGCCAACCGGGCCGTTCAGGAAGGAAAGTAGTAAGAGACGAGGGTATATATATAAAAAAAAATAAAAAATCTACCCTCTAAAAATCCGTGCAGGGCTGACGCTAGGTGGCGCTCCTACAATATGTAAACAAATCGCAAAGAATGAAACTGCTATGCATAATTAAGTATTATTTTAGATAATTAGCAATGTATACTTTTAGACTTTTGCGTTCCATTATCAAACTTTATTCTAATCGGGAATTAACGCGATTTACCTTATATTTTGGCTTGACGTTTTGGCCGGGTTGCACCAGCCGTGGTCACAAGCAATGAGTATATAAGTATTAAGAGACCCCACTCCATACATTGTTCCTAGCTAAAGCACAGAAGCATTTCATTGCCAACTATGAAATAGTTCATATCATTGCTACCAACCAACTAAGGGGCAATTCTTTTTTTTATGTATTGATAACCAGGCTTTTAAGCCAGTCTTTTTTATACTTTTAGTGATGTACCATCAATAGTATTTTATCGAAAATATATCGATAAATGCGTAGGGATGGCCGTGGAGTACATATAAATGAGTACTTATTCTTTTTATTTGAGCGTTTAGTCACATTTTTCGAGATCGAAAATGACGAAACACTCAAATGAATTATATTTTTACCAGAATATTGGTAAATAAAACAATCACTGATTATTATTATATTTATTTAATTATGTGACAAAAAAAAGAAGGTTCTCCTTAATATAAAACACGTGAAAAAGTTGGTATTATTACGGTCTTCATCACAACCTAGAAGAGTCTTCATTGGCATCAACCCAACTAACCTCTGCAGCCTCCTCCTCCGTCCTATTGTTTTTACGCTTTTCAATGATGAGAAGCTGCAAAAAGTTAATCAATTAAGAGACACTAAATATTAATTTGAAAAAATGTTAAAGACGCATATTCAGTCAAAGGTTCCCATGCTTTTTTATAATAATTTTGATGAAAAATAGTTGCCTATGTCAATTCCACAACTGGACTGTAGCCTGTTCCAATGAAATAGACATACATACATACTCGCAAAAAACATAGCCCTTTCTTCAATGCAGTTGGGCAATAATACAAGAACAAGACTGCAAAAGCATTATCTCTAATTTGATTACATATATTACATAATCATGAGTTTTATATTTGAATTTAGCCTGTTAAGACAGACAGACATTTAATACCCTTAATATTTTATTTTGTAAATATACCCCAAAATGGCGATAGACCGCCTCTCCTTATTGCTACTGTTTCCTATTAGATTTTGAACATAACCTATACCTCTCTACTCAATCCCATAACAAAGACTTATATAATGATATATCATGGTATGATCAATCAAGCCGTTTGGGTATGGGGTAGTGCCAAAGAAATAGACATACATACAAGATACTAAAACCATGATGGGTTGCTAGTATATAATCAAAAAAGCAAGTTGGGTTCTATGGGATCTACCAACCATGATGTAAAAAGGTGACTAACATTATAATAATAATATCCTAGGACAATCCACACATTCACCTGATTCTAAATTAGGCAGAACCTGTACTATGGTAATCAGACCACTGATATACATATTTTTTTGTAAATACATGTTTATATACACAACATCCAGACGCAAGATGGGAATCATACCCGTAACCTGCAACCCGTCAAAAGTAGTGGCCAGAGTGTAACCACCAAACCAACAGGTCCATCATTATTAGGTGTAATAGTAGAATAAATAATATAGTTAAGACTATTCAATATAACTTACCGATGATCATGCATCCTTTTATTTGCTTGTGCTGTTTGACAGGGAATTGCTAAATCTGAGTTAATGATATCTTGTAATACATCTAAAACAAAAGGACTTTGTTTGAATTATATATATCATGACTAGAATTATATAGGCATGACAACACTAGAGGATGTATTTTCATGTGAGATATGATTATATATCCTTGGACTATCCACACACAGTCATCAGATCCCAAACTAGACAGAGCATGAGCAAACTAGGCAGACTATATTAGCCAGACACCTGATACTAATACTTAAATACTTTGTTTTTGTTGTGAATAGATTCCTAAAAAGGTAAATAAGAGTCCCCACTCCCCACCCAGTCACAGCGTGGGAATTGAACCCACAACCTATTGGGTAGCGGTCAACCCAACCGAAACTCTGATATCGCAATGATGAGTGAGTGATGCCTGATTATGAAAAAGGTTATGAATTTACGATAATCTTACCTCACAGTATCAAGTTGTATACGAGCCAAGATTAACAATACACCGAAATCCGCATTACTTCTTACAACTTAGGTACACATTTTTTATTACAGAACTTTTAAGTTCCGTTTTTGTTCGTTCACGGTACCAAATAGGAACACAAAACTTAGAAGTCAGTAACTTGATGAATATGGAGGAACCAAATCTCGAGGTGACGTATTTTCGATGCAAAACACTTATCTAAAAACTCAAAAACGGTAACAAACAATAAAAAAGATAGAAGCAGTAACCGCCATTAAAAATAATAAACTTCAATCAAACACGCGTCAGACAGGGTCTCCAGATTAAGCATGTGAAATTTCCCCAAATCAGGTTTTATTTTTCCCCAAAAAGATACGTTTTTGTACAATTTTCCCCAAAATTTATTTCGTATCTAATCCTCCCTTATTTACACCTACTAATTTTATAAGAGTGAAAGCGAGTTGGTTTCTTATACTATTTGTTACGCTTTAACGTATTTGGCTGAATTTTGGTTGTATAAAGATAGATGGGAACTTTTAGGTTAGAGGCTACTTTTGTCATAAGAATTATTAGTGTTTTTTTTACTATTTATAAGCTAGTGCTTGACTGCAGTCCCACCTGATGGAAAACGGCGACACAATGGAGGATAGTAAAGCACACTAGCCTATTAAAAGCTTATTCACTCTAGTCTAGAAGACATCCACAATATAATCGGGCGGGAAATCCGACGCAGGCAAACTGTTCCAGTCCTTTGCTGTCCTTATTATAAATGAAGAAGCAAATCGCTTAGTCCGGAGTCCGTAGTGAAGGCAAGCTCACCACATAAGGGTGTGTACGTGTCGTGCGTCTCGTCGTCCGATGATGGAAGGGGGATGGTGGAGTAAAGTCATGCAATTCCTGCGCATACTCTCCAAAATGCATCCTGTAGAATACCGAGAGGCTGTCTACTCTGCGCCTGTGCTCTAGGCTTTGTAAATTGGCCGCTACGAACCCTGCATCACCAATAAGCCTCTTAGCACGCCTCTCCACTGAGTCGAAAGCAGCAAGATGTTTTTTTTTTTCAGCACCAGCCCATATGTGACTACAGTACTCCACACACAACCAGACTTGTGCTGTATATACACACATCAAAAGTGTCTAGGGATCAAGCATTTTTGGGCAAAAAAATGGGCAGAAGAACAATGGCGTTTCGTGTGCTTTTCTGATGAGTCTCGTTTTGGTATGAGACCGGATACAAGACGTATACGACACTGGAGAACCCCTGGACGCCAACAGCGATTAAAATCCTGCCAGGAAGTCCATCCTTATAGTGGTGGAACCATCATGGTATGGGCGGGTATTTGGATCGGCGGAAGAACTGAGTTGATTTGGATCAGAGGCAACCTCAACGCTCAAATTTATGCTGAGACGATTGTATCAGACGTCATCGTTCCTCTACAAGTGCAAATCGGTCCCTTATTTCAGTTAATGCATGATAATGCACGACCGCACACCGCAAGAGTTGTAAGACAGACTCTCGCCGCAGCTAACATCAATGTCCTGCCCTGGCCTGCTCAGTCGCCAGACTTGAACCCGATTGAGCATGCATGGGATATGCTACAGAGAAGAGCTCTGCCGAATATGGAGGGTATCCAGTCGCAAGAAGACCTTTTTTTGTTGTTGCAACGAACATGGGCGGCCATTCCACAGCGTGATTTGGATGAACTCATTTTGAGTATGCCAAACCGATGTTCTTGTGTTGTTAGTGTTCGCGGTAGAAACACGGATTATTAATTGTTTAAGTTACCCAATAAAATTTTAAAGAAAACTGTTATTTCAGTCTTTTTTTCGAACTTTTGTGTTAGTGGTTCAAATGTCAAAAATCCCTTTATTAGGAAAATGGCAAATTTCTTTATTAATGCAAAGGTGACTTGGTTTATCGTTACTGTGACAAACGAAAACACTTTATTTGATGAATCCTTAAAGAAAATTTTAATTAATATCAATCAGGAGAAAAGTTATTGCAAAAATATATGTTGATCCCTAGACACTTTTGATGTGTGTAGCATCAAAAGCTGCCCCGGTGTGAAGTACCGGCGGACCTTTGCAAGGACTAGTAACTTACTTGCAGCTACCTTGGCCTTGGACTCAATGAACCGCCCAAAGTTGTGGTTTGAAGAAATATCAAAACCCAATAACTGAAGGTGATACATTCTGAAAAGTAGGAGCCAAGATGAACGTACTCCTTTTCGCGGTGAACAGACACGCCTGAGTTTTGGTGGTATTGAATCTCACAAGATTGCCATCACCCCATTCGGGGACTGCCTGAAGTGTGAGATTCGCGCGCTCCACCATGGCTACTCTTTCAGACTGGATAAGCTCCTTACTCTCTCTCCAGTCATCTGCATACCCATAGATACCGGACATCAGCAGATCGTTGATATGCAGCAGGAAGAGAGTTAAAAAAATGTATTTAAGTATTAGTATCAGTTGTCTGGTTTCCATAGTACAGGCTCTGCCTAGTTTGGGATTAGATGACCGTGTGTGGATTGTCCCAAGATATTATTATTATTAGTTACGGAGAGAACGGATCCCTGAGGAACTCCGGCATTAGTCGTCAACGGTTCCGATGTGCAACCGTCAACAACCACTCGGAGTGACCGTTCACTCAGGAAGTCCTTTATCCAGCCGATCAAACCAACCATATGCCGTACGCTGGCAGCTTGTTTAAAAGGCTAGCGTGTCAAACCCTATCGAAGGTCTTCGAGACATCCAGAGAAACAACGAGCGCTTTCTCATTTTTCTCGAGGGCCTCACCCCATAAGTGAGTGAGTGTGTTCCAGAGACACCCTCGCCCGCCATTCTGACCATTGACCGTGAGGGGGACAATAACGGAAGAGTAATGTTAACAACATTGTATTGTTTTACGTGAGACATTGTGAAATATTTCTGATTTTTTACCTTTCTGAATTAGAGTTTTGTTTCTCCCCAAGCTTTCGCCAAGAAAAATTGTGTTCCCCAAAATTTTCCCCACAGTTTTCGTTTCCCCAAAAGTTCCCCAAAGTTTTTATTTTTCCCCAAAATGGGGAAAAAAACCCCCAATCTGGAGACCCTGGCGTCAGAGTCCGTCAGACAGTTCAATCTGACCAACTGTGACACATAACATTTTGTTGTATTGAGTTGTTCGTGAAGCGATTGAAATTAAGAAATATAAAAATTTCAACCGGGAAGATGGCTTTAGATTATCAGCTGCTTGGGAACCAGTGATCAAAATGACAAAATCTCGCTATTTGCCGGCGCACTGTGGATTGGATTCCGGCTTTCATAGACACCCGATGAGTAATCTCGAAAATGGTGACTTTTATGCCTGAATATGTTTCGGAAAACCACGTACATACTCCAAAATCATATCATTATAATACAGACTTACGAACGGCTTAATGAGAATTTTTTATTTAAAAATTTGTATGGAACTGACATAAAAAAATTAAATATCTCCGGTCTCGCACAATTTTCCCTAATTATTTTTCAGGGAGTCAATCCTTGAATTATTTGATTTTTTTTGATATACTGCATAGGATGGCCAGAGGTGCGAAAACTTTTTTAAAAAATAATCAAATTTTATTTGTATTATTAGAACAAAAGTTTATTTTTATTCTAGCTTGGCATCTATAACTAGCGCTATAAAACTATATGGATAATATGAGGACATAATTAAAATATATATTAGTGATAAATATTGAACATTTAAAAAAAAACATTTTATGGCATCTATAATAATTATAACCTAAGTAATGAGCGCGATCACCATTATGAAATAATTATGTCGAATAACATTTCAAGCATCAATCATTAACGTCTTTAATAAATACTGGTAAACTTGCAAAGAATTTACTAATTACATAAAAATATTTTATCTATAATGTTTGTACGGTGCAAGCATCGTGCATTACATTGCGCTGTGTCATCATTTACGCCGAGATGCAGTATTGCAACGATTTCACAGTCAGTACGCGTTTGATAGCCAAACGGCACGCGTGTGCTCACTAACATCTTACCATACCATAACCAGTTAGAGTTATTTACTAGTAACCATTTAGTGAAACTTTAACTGTTATTTTTACCATTTTTACATCGCGTACATTTTGGTCCTTCGAGCCTTAAATCGTAAGGCGGGATCTACGCGGGTGTTACAGGAACAATTAGTGTTAGTGTATCCCACTTACGGCTAAACCAGCTTCCTATACCATTTACCAATTACCATTATCTTTACCATTTACCATTACCAATTACCTACCAATTCCATTTACCAATTCCATTTACCAACAACCATTTTTAATAACCATCGTTAAGTGAAGAAACCACTTCGGCTGACGAAAAACCAGGATCGAATCTCTCCAGGACAAACCAGGTCACCAAGAGCCAGTCTTTGAGTAAGATCTTTCCATATTTACAATTTTAACCATATAACCACGCACGATGACTAGCAAGATGCAAGATCTTTTGACCACTCAAGATCAAATCACGGCCGCCATGGAGAATATTCGCAGTAATTTCAAAAAGGACGGACCGGAGCGTAAAACACCAGCTTACATCGAAAAACGGCTTAGCACTTTAGATTCATATTGGATTGAGTTTAAGACTAATCATACCAGATTATGTGCTGAATTCGAAGGTGCTGACCATCAATACTTTAATGAGAATTTTTACCAGCAGGCGTTCACTTTTTACCAGGACGTTAAAAGTCTCATTTCAAGTTACAAGCCTATTGAATCAAATAAGCCGTTAATTAAACCAGCTACACCACTAACTAGGCTATCCGATCAGCAGATGATTCCTTCTACCCCTGGCCAAGCAGGTACATCCAGTACATTGATGCCTCAAGTAACCAGTCGAGGTATCAGCAGTAAGGTAGAAGAGATGCTTCGGAAGCAGAAGAGTAATTTTAATTCGCTTTCTCGTACCATGGAGATGGTTGACTTCGAGAGTATTTCCGAGAAGTGGAAGTTCGAAGATATTTTGCGAACTATCCAGGCTAGGTGGTCGGTCATCGATTCATTACACTGGGATATCGATAGCGAGAACCTTTTTGATAACGAAGAATATGAGCATGCTTTTAATGATTACGAGAAGAAGTACAATAACATCAAGGATGAGATTAACCGTAACATGTGGTCAGTCTCGTACAGGGAGAAGTCCACTCCGCAAGTGGAGATACCAACCTTCAGCGGGAATTATCAACAGTGGATGTCTTTTAAAGATTTATTTTGTGAAACCATTCACAATAATAAATCTATGCCAAACGCCCAAAAAATGCAATTCCTTAAAGGCAAGCTCACAGGAGAAGCGGATAAATTGACTCAACATTTGCGTATCAGTTCCGAAAATTACCAAATTTGTTGGGACATATTAAACCACAGATACAGTAATATGAGAGCCATATTCAATTCCCATATTCATACGCTTTTATCCTTACCAAACATTCAACAACAATCTGCTGCGCTCTTGAAAAAATTACATGACACCACCAACGAGTGTCTTAACGCTATTAAGGCAATGGGGGTCGACATTACCAATTGGGACCCAGTCATTGTTTATATTTTAGCACAGAAGCTAGATTCCGAATCGCACCAGGCATATATTGAATCGCTCCAGAACCCTAGGGACTTACCAACCATACCAGAGTTCCTTAAGTTTCTAGAGACCAAGTTTACGTCATTGGAGTCTGCAAAACGCAAGCAAGATTTGGTGAGACCAACATTATGCCATCAAAATGAAACCCAAAAACGTATAACCTACAAACCAAATAATAATACACAATCAAATATAAATAAACCTCAATATCGACCATCCATAAATCATTCGGTGACTAAGCCTACAAGTATTGCTACAACGCGGAAATGCATACTCTGCAAGGGCGAACATGCATTATACAAATGTAAGGCATTTCGAAGATTGGGACCAGGAAATAGACGTAACCTTGTTGACAATAATAATTTATGCAAAAATTGCTTAGTAAACCATCACGGAAATACGTGTGATTCGAGTAAAACGTGTCGATTTTGCAATGATCAGCATAATACATTGCTGCACAGTGCTTATGTGACCTTGGTACCAATTACCAGTAAGAGTCCGACTGAGACAAATAACCATACACAGAAGTCAAATGTATTTGTGTCAAGTATGGCTCCAGAAGTGAAGCCTAAATTACGTCGAAGACGTAGACGGTTCGTACCATACCATGCGTCTCCTTGTAAAGCCATGAGCCAAACCATAACGCATCACACAGAATGCGGTGAAAGCACCAGGCCTACCATGCCATGGGGACGACTACGTGATAGAAGTATTTTATACGAGTACCAATAGCATTTCTACAAAATATACATTAATAATTAGGATATGTACATATTATAGTTTTATTTAAGAAGAACCAAAATATTTTAGTACGTGATGCACGGAAATATGAGCTTGTAGATGATGAAATAACCATATAGAAACCATAACCAAATTCATGAAGACAATTTACCACCGGAAAGTGGGCTCTAGGTCGAGTAGAGGAGCTCCATCCTGGAAAGGATGGGTGCGTCCGGGTGGTGTCCGTTAAAACCAAAAACAGGACCATTAAAACCACCACGTATCACGTACCACGACGTGCACCATTACGTCGTGATCTACGTGCTGGTGGGAGTGGTGTGCGCTGCGGGCGCAGCGTGCACGGTGCGCAGATGCCGCGCGCGCCGCCCGCCCGCCGCCGGAGCGACGCCAACGCCGGGGCCGGCGCCGTCGGCGCGACCTGCCCTGCGCGGCGTGACCAACGCTGCCTACCGTTTTAGTGTTAGTGACCAAAGTGTAAGTGACAATCTGAACCATAATGACAATCAATCGTATATAAAAGAGACCATAGACGGACCTAGTGGCCATTTACATCACTATTCGTCGCCTACAGTTTATAGACCAAGTTTTAGTGTTCTTAATAATTCGTAACCATAAGGACACTAGTGTAGACTAAGGAAATATTGTTGATCACCCTTGTCTCACATCATTCATAACCATCACCACCATCACTTTCTTCTTTCTGGCTGTGGGAGCATGTACGGTGCAAGCATCGTGCATTACATTGCGCTGTGTCATCATTTACGCCGAGATGCAGTATTGCAACGATTTCACAGTCAGTTCACGTTTGATAGCCATTCGGTTCGCGTGTGCTCATAACCATTAACCATTTCATACCATTTAGGGTTAAGTGCTTATAATAAACCATTTATCTGTACTTAACTCTTTCTATTATTTACATACCATTGTAAATACTTCTGTACGGCTACCAGATCGTACAATGTTATTGTCTCGAAGAACCTATTAATTAATTACATTTGTTAACCTTAATGATCCCATTGTTATTTCAATATCATTTACTAATGTCGTTGAGGGTAGTTAGGAAATTACTTGCAATTAGAATGGATATTTATATACCGTCCCAGTTTCTCCAGACTCAATTCGCTTTGACAATTACAAGTGAATACGTTTACCTAAATAAAATGGAGAGTATCGTTACAAACTTAATTTATTCGTGATATTAAAAAGTGCGAATAAAATAACAGATTACCAATATTTGTTCGAATCAGTGTTATCGCGACTGGGCTGCAGTTTATCCGACGAAGATTGTGTGACTTTTCGGGAATTTTGCCGAAAATTTGCTAGAGCAGTCGACAAACGTTGGCGTTCAGCAAGTCGAAAAACGGACATATTCCGAAAGAAATATGAAAGTTGGCTGCAAATGAATATTGACTGGCCAAGCTGCGTACTAAGCCAAATGCAGGGAGCTTCTTCAACTACAGTTCATGAAGCAGAGCCATCTACATCTACATCTTCAGTTGGAACTATGACCAAAAGGAAGCATCCTCGGAAACCATTTGAGGATTTAGGAACGAAGCAAAAAAAAAGAAGAAGTGGTGATTTGGATGGTGAATGCAGTGAAGTGGTTTTTGCAGCTGTATCAAAATTAAAGGCGGACGGAAGGGAAAATATGGCTTCTATTACTGATTACATGATAAAGAATCCAGAGTCAATAAGCAAATTTCAAGATTGCTTGATGAAACAGCCATCCACCACGATGATATTTACACCTCAGAAGGCTCTTGGTTTGTTGCTTTCTCTGAAGTGGTCTAAATGGCAATACATCACATTGAGAGACAGCTACACGTGAAGGAATTCGTGATTTATACTCCTCATATTACCAGGCCCAAAAAGAGAAGAAAGAGTGTTATCCACCAGAGAACTCTGTCACAGTTAATGATTCTTCGGCCAGAATTACTCAGCAAAGTCTACTTGACGTTACAGTCAAAAGAATAGTACAATCTTTACCTGATGATTTACAAGAAAAAGAAATGATTCTGTTATCTAAATGGGGTTGTGATGGTGCATCGAGCCAGAGTAGATATAAGCAAAAGTTAGATTCTGCAGAAGATGATTCCAGCATTTTTATGACATCTTTAATACCCATGAAAATTATGTGTAAAGACAAGACAGTTTGGGAAACCCTAAAACCTTCTTCACCAGCATTTTGTCGCCCTGTGCATTTCCAATTTGTAAAAGAAAGTGAATCAGTGGTAAAGGCCGAAGTAACTAGAATGAAAGAGGAAATATCAGCTCTTCGTCCAACTAAATACAATAACAATAAGGTAAGCCATGAGCTTCTGATGACAATGGTTGATGCTAAGATTTGCACTTACCTTTCAGAAGCTAAGTCCAGCTAAGACCGAGATGAACAACTTGGAAGCTGTAGAAAAAAGAGTAACATCACCTGAAATGTTGGAGTTCGGATTATCTTCGTTGCATGCACGCATAAATGTGATGGAATGCTTTTACATATATCATACAGACTTGACATCAAAAAATGGTCTGTAAGAGGAATAGAAGATAAAACTGTAAAAGATGCAAAAAAGAAGTTAGTTCAAAATCGTTTTAAAACTGAACTCGGCTTACTCATTGATATAGTGAAACAAGGTCATGGTACTACCAATGACGGTAATACAGCGAGAAGATTCTTTGAAGATCCAGTGAAAACTGCTGATATAACAGGACTCGATGCGGAACTGATTCACAGGTTTGCTGTTATTTTGCAAGCGGTAACTTCCGGTGAACATGTGGATACTGTTAAATTCAAAGATTATTCATACAAAACTGCTGAGAGGTACGTGTCCTTGTATAATTGGTACTACATGTCTGCAACCGTGCACAAACTGCTACTTCATGGAGCTGACATCATTGCTTGTAATTCGATTGTACCAATTGGGAACCTTTCTGAAGAGGCTTCGGAAGCCCGCAACAAGGATTTCCGAAGATTCAGAGAACACAATTCCCGTAAGAAGAGTAGAGTGAGTTCCAATGAAGACATTTTTATTTTTCTTCTTCTTTCTTCGGATCCACTTATTTCATCGATTAGACCAACTTTTGATGTGAAGAAGAAGAAAACTTTCTTTAGTGAAGCTCTTGATCTACTTAAGCTTCAAGAACCCGAGTTTTAATTTAGAGACATTGATCAGTTAGACTCTGACTCTGAAATAGACTCTAACTCTGATTCGGACTGTGACACTGATTCGGATTCTGAATGATTTATGATAGTAATTATAACAATAATTGTATGTTAAAATAGATATATTATATTTATATTTTTTAAGATTTAAGATTGCCATTTCTTCCATTAACGGTCGAAAAAATCATACTGAATATGATTTCTTAGATCCAGAGTATATTCAACTTATATGCGACATTTATTTAGAGTAAGTTGATCCGGAGCCAAAATTGACGGATAGGTACTCGAACACAAAGCGGCAACGTCGCGTTCTGCGTGTGAAAGAGAACCCAGTAGCCAACTTCGTTAGAGTAATAAGGTAAGAAAGATGCGTTAGCTGCTGTGTTTGAGGATCAAACTTTGGGAATTACCTTCACTCACTTGTTTGAAAGATTTTATTGCGGAAAGATGTTTGCGCAGGATTTTAACTGACTTCCAAAAAGGAGGAGGTTATCAATTCGTCGTGTATTTTTTTTAATGTATGTTCGCTTATAATTCCGCCAAATATGAACCGATTTGGATGATTATTTTTTAACCCTCGACCAAAAACGAGGGGAGTTATAAGTTTGACGCCTATGTCCGGAAGTCTGTCTGTCTGTATGTATGTCTGTCTATGGCATCGTAACGGTCCAACCAGTGAACGGATTTGAATGCGGTATTTTTTATTTAAAAGCAATTTTAAGCGAGATGGTTCTTAGCTATGTTTCATGAAAATCGGTCCACCCACAGGATATCGGCCCCAATAAACATAGACTAGAAAGATGCTAGAAAGACATAGTTGCTAGAAAGATGGTGACCATGGTCTGATGATGGAGCAGGAAGGTTATCATGGGATCTCTGCACCACTAAACGTAGAAAGAGGTCGACGTTTCTTTAAACGAAACATGCCGTATAATCACAGGTTGTTTAAAACCAACGCCACTAAACTCCTTGTTCCCTCTCGACGGAGTGGCTCCACCAAGTGTACGTAGAGTAGTGGCAAGTGCTATAGAGAGGAGGAAACAAGAAACTGATCCGAGGCACCCACTTCACAATCATGTTCCTGCACCGGCCCGTCTACGCGCGGTTTTATTAAGAGTATGCAACCTCTGGTAGGGGACTTAATAAAGGCGAAACAAGATCTCTGGGTGGAGAGATATCCTCAGTTTTTGTACGTTCCACCAGTCAAAAATCTGCCTCCAGGGTTTAAAGAGCCGTGGCCTACATGGAAAAGCTTTAATAGCCTAAAATCTCAGGTAGGCCGCTGTACGCCAACATCAGTTGCGAGTGTGGTGTGTCCCCTCAAAGTATGTCTCACCTTATTAGTTGCCCCGCTTGTCCGACTACCTGTACGACAGAGGACTTGCTCCAGGCAAATAGAACGCCATTGATGTGGCCTCTTTCTGGGCAAATACCATATAGTATTTGTATATTCATTGTCGACACGAAAAGAAGAAGAAGAACGTAGACCCACTGAGTTTGGGCTCGTCAGGTAGGTCTCGACGAGTAATTGCAAGAAAAATGGTGATCAGGGTCTAATGATGGAGCAGGAAGGTGGTCACGAGATCTCTGCACCAATAAACGTAGACCCACCGAGTTAGGGCCCGTTAGGTAGGTTTCGACAAGCAGTTGCTAGAAAAATGGTGATCAGGGTCTGATGATGGAGCAGGAAGGTGGTCACGGGATCTTTGCACTAATAAACGTAGAAACACCGAATTTTGATTCGTTGGATAGGTTGCTGCGAGTAGTAGGTAGAAAAATATTGTTCAGAGTCAGGCGATGGGCGCAAGCATGAAGGTGGCAACAGGAACTCGGCTCCATTAAATGTAGGACCCACCGAACTATAAATCTATGGTTAAATCTTGACGAGTACTTAGACATATTATACTGATCAGGGTCTGATAATAGCACAGGAAAGTCATTTTAAGAGTTCATTTACGTATGCAGGGGTTTAAAAAAAAAATAATATATTTGTACTTATTGGACGTTCCATCAAGTTGATCCCATAAAATTTATATTCCTTATGAACCAGAAGTTTCTGAAAAAACAGGAATGGAATGTTAGAATTATTTGGTAAAATGCCTAAAATATGATATTATAAGCAACAAAATTATTATAACTCCTACAAATATTTACGTATTTCAATGATTTATTATTCGAAAGCATAAACCATTACGATGGTTCGGTATGAATTTCATCATGATCGGATAAGAACTTTTTCGAAGAAAATGAGTGATGGGGAGGAGATTGAACTGGTAGAAACCATAAAATAGATGATATCTTCATTTAGAAAATGGTCATAGTCCATTCAGATAATCCTACCGAATTCGATGGTTTCTTTTCAACCCCCGAACAAAAACGAGGGGTGTTATTAGTTTGACGCCTATGCCAGGCGGTAATTGTCGTGTCTGTCTGTCTGTATAACTGTCTGTGGCATCGCAGGGCTCAAACGAGTAGACAGATTTGTATGCGTTTTTTTTATTTGAAAGCTGGTTTAATGGAGATGGTTCTTAGCGATGTTTCTTTAAAATCGGTTTAGCTGTTTGAAGACCATCAGCTCTTTTTCAAGTCGAGATAGGAATACTTCGTATACAATGGACATTTTTCATTATGTACTTCTATTACTCCGAAAGATCTGAAATTTAGAACATACGTAAATCCGATGTTACTATAAAACTGGTACTAAGAATGGTAACCTTTCACCAGGGTGTGATGATGGAGCTGGAAGGTGGTCACAGGATTTCTGCACCAATAAACGTAGAATCACAGAATTTGGGCTCGTTGGGTGGGCCTCAACGAGTTGTTGCTAGAAAAATGGTGTTCAGGGTCTGTTGATGGAACAGGAAGGTGGTCACAGTATTTCAGCACCAATAAACGTAGACCCACTGAGTTTGGGCTCGTTGGGTAGGTCTCGACGAGTAGTTGCTTGGAAAATAGTGATCAGGGTCTGATGATGGAGCAGGAAGGTGGTCACAGGAATTATGCACCAATAAACGTAGACCCACTGAGTTTGAGTTCGTTGGGTAGGTCTCGACTAGTAGTTGCTAGAAAAATGGTGTTCAGGTTCTGATGATGGAGCAGGAAGGTGGTCATAGGATTTCTGCACCAATAAACGTAGACCCACTGAGTGTGGGCTCGTTGGATAGGTCTCGAAGAGTAGTTGCTAGGAAAATGGTGTTCAGGTTCTGGTGATGGGGCTGAAAGGTGGTCACAGGATTTCTGCACCAATAAACATAGACCCACTGAGTTTGGGCTCGTTGGGTAGGTCTCGATGAGTAGTTGCTAGAAAAATAGTGATCAGGGTCTGATGATGGAGCAGGAAGGTGGTCACAGGAATTATGCACCAATAAACGTAGACCCACTGCCTTTGGGCTCGTTGGGTAGGTCTCGACTAGTAGTTGCTAGAAAAATGGTGTTCAGGTTCTGATGATAGAGCAGTATCGTTTGTAAACACCTGACCTTAACGTGAGCCCCACTTGCCCTCACGCGGTCCCCACTGCACTGCACTCCAGTGCATCCACCACCACCTCCGTTGCCTCCACCTCCACCTCCACCATGCACCGCCCCCGCTCTAAAGTCTTCGCTCTCCTCCACCGCCGCGGCCGCTGCCCACCACCTCCACTATCAACTCAGCTTGGTCCATCTCCGACCCCGCTCTCCCCGCTTCCACTATCTCCGACTTCACCACAAATTCCGCTTCATCCGCCTCCGCCTACACTACCGACTTCGCTGCTGCCGCCGTCACCACAAACTACGCTGCCTCCACCTCCGCCTCCACCACTGTTTCCATTATCTTCGCCTGGAGGATCTTGGCTCATTTAAATCGGATCAACATTTTCCGTAACTATCGCAAGGTGGATTTGTATATCGGATCAACTTATGCCAACGCTAGTAAGAAGTCACGTGAGTGTAGATGTTGATCCGGTCGGAGCCACATTAGTTACCAGAGATGCATATTGGATCAACAAAAGGCGCCGGATCAACATGCGTTTTCGGATCAACAAAGTGCTCGCATGAAGTCGCGTCTGATCAACATTTACCGTAAAGGGATCTCTATATATATATATTCATTACATGTTCGAAAATTAACACGTTAGTCGTTTGCCATTTACCATATACTTAAATGGTTACTGTAATGTTGTAACGGACATTATTTGACGTCTTATAAAAAAAAAATCGGTACGTGGTCCCCTACACCCTGAATATCCTGTGTTGCTTAGCAAAATCAAAATCGTAGCAATAAATGCTTGAATACAAGAGTGATGGCTAACCAGTGGCTAGCCACAGACAATTGGTAGGGTTAAATATGACTTATGGGGATTAATCTTGTAAAGAAAAACGGGGTACATAATTATGTATTTTAGATTAGAGAATTTTTGTACTTAGATGTCACGTATCTAGTTTCCCGAACGCTGCGAATCCGAGTTGGATTATTCGGGTGACCTAAAGACACAAAATACAAAATAGTAGTCGCCACTGTTCACCCAGGAGTATTGCTGTAATCTTACTTTCTTGATAGAGAGTGACATAGCTATAAACTACGTTTAGAGACGTATCTGCCTCGTGTCAGAGTAAGATACTGCATTAGCCGTCATTGGTACAGGCCTCTGTTCGCATATGGTTCGCAGTATCATTTCACAGTCGATACCAACCCTCACTTATTCTTTATAACTCGCTCGAAAGTGCGGTTCTAGATTCGAACGAGCTGAGCTAGCGAACGGTAGCCTAGACTTAGTGCAGTATTAGTGCACGGGCCCTTATCTCGCTAGCACAGAACCCCTCAGTGTAGGTGTATTAGCAGTTAATGCCTCGCATTCACGTGCCTTAAGTTGCACAAACTTCAGTACCTATGTCATATTCATGCGGATTTCTCATTTACGAACGAACGGGAGGTTATTTCGTGCGTCTATGGATGTCGTGTTTTCATATGATTTTAATTCATTGTTCGTACTAAACATGGGTACATGCTAAGAAAGAAAATCTCTCCCTCTCACAGAGCACAACTGATGAAGCATTGATATCGATGTAATAATATCGATGAGCACTGGCTATAATTTACATGACTAGTTATGTATCGTGCCACAGGGTTCAGAAATCTATCTGTTTTTCCATATCACTAACTACAAAATGGTTGCTAACTACCCTACTAATGAACGGTCTATCCCCATAGTAATGGGGCGATTCGCAGTGACAGCCTAATTTATCACTCAAAGCTTCGATACAAAACCTCACCAAAAACGTTCGCGGTACACTTTATCGGAGATTTTCGCCAATCGCAAATGCCTACGCACAAATAAGCAATTTACAATTCCGATCCGCATCGTGAGCCCACCTATTCATCATTTAGATTTATAGTCCCTTATCTAGTCGATCTACTTGTTTAATTAATGGAAGTAAAATTTCGTCGTGCAAACATTGCTGCTGGATTCGTTCTCCTGACGTTTCGGTGACAGTCGTCACCCTCGTTGCTTTGAATAATACCTTTAACCTAATTACTGGGCTTAAAAGGTCTAATAACTACTTCAGGTGACGAGCGGCAGGGTGATGTACCTATCTGTAAACTCTTCTTCATCAGATCACGAAAATGTATACCACTCTGGCATAAAACTCTTCTCATTTTTTTTTGGAAAAATATAATAGCCCATGTCACATCCACAACTAGGACGAACCCAAAGACATTATATATTATAACTAGCAGTCCATCAAGCCGTTTAGGCTGTAAGCCGTGCCAAAGAAATAGACAAACATACATACAGTCTCGAAAAACATAACCCTTCCCTGGGGCATTCGGGCAATAAAACAAAAGAATATTTCAAATCCGTCAAAAAATATTGGAGATATGGTACCTCCACGCAACAAACAATCAAAAATATCGAAATGAGAATTTCTCGAGAGGCGGGATCTACACCAGGTACTCCTCCGTGGCTTGTCATTGAACCATGGGGCCATTTACAGCTCCTCCGGCACCAGGAACCAGTCACGGTGCTCACGGGGACGGTGGTCACAACCCCGCCGCCGGTCGTCCTTCTCGGAGTCACCGGCGTATTCGATGTCTAGGCCACACCTCAAACGTCCAGAAACTCCGAAGCAAGAAAGATAACTTTTAGTTCTCGCAGGGTGAAACCTTCAATAGGTCTCCGGGACCTGTGGGATTCAACCCGGGTATGTGGAATTCTTATGTCGTCGCCGGTTATGTCGAAGCTAGTTACCAGCTACTCCCTGGCGCAAAAGGATTATGCGCCTATGAATTATACGAACTGTACGACCTTATTGTCTGGTATCGCATATTAGTTCGTATGTCCTTTTCGCCCTTCACAACATCCCCTTGCTACATCCAGTGGTATGTACAACACCAGCAGGAGTTGTTAGAAAGTAATTTCAACTTGAATTATTAATTTAGCTTCGTCTGTTGGGTTGAAGTTAGAATATTATCCTATACCATTGCAGGTGGCCGAGTTGGGAATTCCTTGTGTATTTCCACGGAGGCAACTATAAAGCAAACTTTGTATATTAAAGCTTATTGTTATTAGCAGTAATTACGGCTGCCTGTTGAAGTTGGTTTTGATAAAGCATCGGGACTGTGTAGTGTTCATTTTAGTCTTAGTCGTCTCATTGCTTAGAAATGTGTCTACGTAACTTGTAGTTATTCGGTTATTATTAAACATAGAAAGTTGGTTGGTTGGTCTATAGTAGACACACCGAGTTCGAAGGGACTGGAAAAGTTACGAAGTTGACGTTTTGGTACCAAGATCTATACTGAATGCAATCCTACCTAATGGAAAGCGGCAATCCTAACTGGTATGATAAAGCACACTGGATTATTAAAACCCTGAAAACATTGTAATCAGGCAGGATGAACTGTGAGAGGCAAATTATTCTTCTCTAGCCTAAAACACACATTATAATTGGGCGAGAAAACTGTCGTACGCAAACTATTCCACTCTAGCTAGTTACGTCACCCGACTCTACCAATGATCCCACAATAATCAGTCGTCAGCCAGTTTTCTAACATAAAGAATCTGTCATCAACCCCTCAATTAAATAATGTCACGGTCTCACGGATATTTCCTATTAGTAATTATTTATGTTTAATATAGACTTCATCGCCTTCAGTTAGCACATCCGCCCTGCGTGGCCAAACGTTTATATAATAGAGCACCAAACAATAACAGTTAATCTTCAGCGGTTCGCGATAGAGCTCACTTGTATTAGTTGTTAAATAAGTTAAGAATATTTTATTCACAATTAAATATTAATTTTATACATTAAAGATATATTTTTTAAAGTCAACTACTTGCCTGCGACTTGACTGGCGCAGCCGGTAGGATCGCCGCGTCGTTTTAGTGCTTAAAATTAGCATAGCGACGAGCTTTTTCTTAAGCTAAAACGGTGATCCGCGAACCAAACAAATTTGTCAAGCATCGAAGAGCCGCAACCACGCCAAGCTGAGATTCAACCATCCGAGGGCCATGGGCAGTCTGTGAGTAGACCCAAATCGCTATTCCTTTCTATCCATACCTTTTCGTGTTATATAATTGCATATAAGTGTTTTGAAATTAGGAGTGTTTTTCCAAACATCGAAAACTATTCATTAATTTCACAAACATAGTCAGGTTAGTAGTTAAGTCAAAATTTACATAGTTAATTTAAAATAAAACCGTATACAATCACAAATTTAATTAAAAATATATAAAATAAAAATGCTTAAAATTACACAAATACCGCGTGAAGTGACTGGAGTCATCCCCAAATTCGACGGTGACGAAAAGTTACTCAATTTATTTATTAGAAAATGCGAATATGTCATTAAAATTTGTAGAACAGAAGGAAATCCTGAACAGGATCTCTATGTGTTTCACATAATTACGTCAAGACTGATAGGTAGAGCAGCCGCGCTAATAAGTGAACGCCAAGATTTAGATACTTGGTCGGAGTTAAAAAGAGCATTAGAACAGCACTTCGGTGATCCGCGTTCTGAAGAATGCATTGCAATTGAACTAGAAACATTAAAAATTAACAGTGGCGAATCTTATCTAGATTTTTGCAACAGAATACAGCACGTTAAAAGCACATTGATTGCAAAAGTAAATTTGAATCCTGACCTAAATTTACGACAGAGTAAAATTACTATTTATGATAATATGTCAATGAATGTATTTTTGTATAATTTACCGGAAGACTTACTTAGAATAGTCAGACTGAAAGGGTGTAATTCGTTGGAATCCGCGTTAACTATAGTGCTAGAAGAAGTCAACTTCTTATACCAGTATAACTCGCGTAATAAAATGAATAAATCACAGAATATAATACATAATAAACCGCAACATGTATTAAATAACCCATTTATCGAAAAATTTGGTATGAAACCATTTATTTCTCAAAACCAACAACAACCCCAACAATATAAATTCGGAATAAATAATAATAATTCACCTAATATTTCACGACCTACATTTAAATTTGGCATAAATCCGAGTAAAAATATTAAGTTACCGCATAATCCGCAACCACAGTTCGGATATAAACCACAACAATTCGGATATAAACCGCAATTACCACAACAACAATTTGGGTATAAACCTAACTTTAATCAACCGAAACCTCAATTTGGATATAAACCTAACTTTAATCAAACACCGCCTCAATTCGGTTATCGTCCTCAACAAAATATAATACCACAAAAATCAACGGACGTGAGCATGCGTACGGCACCACCGTTAAAGCCTCAAGGTTTTCGCATAAACGAACTTTACAACTTAAACGAGACTGAAAATGAACATTTCGACGACAACTGTGAAAATGACCAACAATTCGACGACTGTCAGAATTTCCCGGAAAATGATACCGACGAAACAAGTGAATGTTATGACGACTCGACTTACCAAGACATGAATTTACAATCCATTGAAAATTTTCACATAAATGCCTCAACCAGAAACCTGAAGTAATAAACATTAACTGTAATACTTTAAAATTACCATACGTTAAAATACCTGAAATAAATGCTAGGTTAATGATAGATACAGGAAGTTCCCGTTCTTTCATTAGTCCACGTAAAGTAAATGAATATTTTCAGAATTACAGATTATATGAACCTTTTGAAGTGATTAGTACTCACGCATCGAGTCAACACAATGAGGTTATAGTAATTCCCCTATTCCCGACCTTTAACACAGACGAGACACATAAGTTTTACATTTACGACGTCGACGGACGATACGACGGACTTATAGGTAGCGACCTTTTAAAACAATTAGACGCAAAAATAGACATGAAAGACCAAATACTTTATACGAAATTTACATCAATACCGATAATATATAACCCTAGTAATGAAATAAAACTATCCCCGAGATGTGAACAACGAGTTCAACTACCTACTAATTTACAAGACGGAACAGCTATTTTAACTTATAAATTATTTTGTGACGGAGTTAGAATGCCTTCTGCCTTAGTAAGATGTGAAAATGGTTACGCTACAACTGTAATACAGAATCTTAGAGACGAGGAAATGACTTTAACAATTACACGACCATTTTTAGTGACTAAACACGACTCAGAACAATGTGAACTCAACACGACAAGACTTAACGACATTAATAACGTAGAAATAGACCAGATTTTAACCGAAAACGTTAGCAGATTACGACTTGACCATATGAACGACGAAGAAAAGGATTCTATTAAAAAACTTTGCTTAGAATACAAAGACATTTTCTATTCGGAAAAATTACCTTTGACTTTCACGAACGATGTAAAGCATCACATAAGAACTCGCAACGAGGACCCAATTTTCATTAGACCGTACCGACAACCACAGATAATTAATGACGAAATTAACAACCAGGTTAATAAAATGTTGGAAAATGACATAGTAAAACCTTCACACTCTCCATGGAGTGCACCAGTACACTTAGTACCTAAGAAATCAGACGCAAACAACGAAAAGAAATACAGATTAGTTGTAGACTACCGACGACTAAATGAGATAACCATTGACGATAAATACCCATTACCTAATATTACGGACTTATTCGATAAACTAGGACGTAGTACTTACTTTTCGACCCTAGATTTAGCCAGTGGCTACCATCAGGTCGAAGTTTCGGAACAGGATCAGCAGAAAACGGCATTTAGTACGAACGCAGGACATTACGAATTCACTCGTATGCCGTTTGGATTAAAAACAGCACCTGCGACTTTTCAGAGGACAATGGACAATGTTCTCCGCGGTTTACAAGGAATTCATTGTCTAGTGTATCTGGACGATATAATTATTTATTCATCTAGCTTATCAGAACACCTAAATAAACTACGAATAGTGTTCGAAAGACTAAGACAAACCAATCTAAAAGTCCAACCGGATAAATCAGAGTTCTTACGAAAAGAAGTGTTATATCTTGGGCACACCATAACAGACAAAGGACTAAAACCCAATAATGATAAAATAAAAGCCGTGCTAAAATATCCCTTACCACGCACAACAACAGAAATTAAAAGCTTTTTAGGTCTCATAGGATATTACCGTAGATTTATAAAAGACTTTGCCAAAATAACACAACCAATGACAGTGCGATTAAAAGAGAAAAGTTCAATGCCCGTTAACGACGAAAAATATATCGCAGCTTTTCAAAAGTGTAAAGAATTATTAGTAAATGCCCCTATTTTGCAATATCCAGACCCAGATAAACCCTATATATTAACAACGGACGCCTCAGAATACGCTTTGGGAGCCGTCCTTTCACAAGGCGCGTTAGGAAATGATAGGCCCGTAGCTTACGCTAGCCGAACGTTAAACGACGCCGAAACCCGCTATAGCGTTACGGAAAAGGAACTACTTGCTATAGTGTGGGCTGTAAAGCATTTCAGACCATATCTATATGGTAAGAAATTTATTATAGTAACGGATCATAAGCCTCTTGCCTGGCTTAATTCCCTAAAAGAGACAAACAGTAGACTTACACGTTGGCGCTTGCGATTATCGGAATATACATTCGAAATAATTCATAAGAGTGGTAAACAAAACAGCAATGCAGACGCTTTATCACGCATTAAAGTGAATGCTTTAGGTAAAAATGATAATATTTCCACAAAAGCTAACATAGATAAACGCGAAGACAGAAATCGTTACATAAAACAATTAACAAAAGACTTAAAACAATTAGGTAAACAGCAAAAGAAAACATTAGGTAAGAAAATCGAAGCTATGTCTATTTCTGATACAGAGTCTGAAAAGGCAATACTTATTTCAGATTCAGATTCAGACAGAACAACAAGATGTAAATCCCCTTATTCGATACCATACCCTTCTAGCTCAACTTTAACAGCATCTGTAAAATCATCTATTGAGACGGCTCATTCCGCACAGGACACGGAATCAAAAGGAATACCTATTTTACAAGAAGCTATAGATACAAAGCCGAACCAAATATTAGTATATATATGGTCAATTGATAGATTAGCAGTTAAAGATTTATCTAGAGAAAAACAAAGAATACTTGAAGTACACCTACCCTTAAATAGAATCGATCTCGTAAAACAGTTTCTGAAAGAATATATTAAAAATAACGCTAAATATTTCATTTATTTTGAAGACGAACAGCATAGACAACAGTTTACAAAAATGGTTATATTTTTATTTAAAAAGGAATTAGTTCAATTTTTCGAATGCACGAAACGAGTAGTTTTCATAGAAAATGAATCGGAACAAAAGGAAATTGTAGAAAAATATCATACAGGTAAAACATGCCACCGTGGCATTAGGGAAACCCTAGCACATATTAAACGTACTTATTTCTGGCATAATATGGAGCAAACCATCTCAAGTTTTATTAATTCTTGCGAAATCTGTAAAAAAATGAAATATGACCGGAAACCATTAAAACCTAAACTTCAAATGACTCAGACTCAAACGAAACCGTTAGAAGAAATTTTCATTGACCTGTTTTCTATAGAAGGACATTATTATTTAACAGCCATAGACGCATTTAGTAAAATCGGACAAGCATTTGAGATAAGTAATCGATCCACCCCCGAGGTAGTGAGAGCCCTTATAAAATACTTTTCATTTTACGGTGTACCCCAAAAAATAAGTTCAGATCCTGGATCTGAGTTTAACAATGCCCTTTTAAAGGAACTATTAGACCTATACAAAATTGAACTTCATATTGGCACGCCCAATAACCCAAACTCTATGGGACTCATAGAAAGGTTTCACTCTACAATAATAGAGATCTACAGATTAGCAAAGTATGAACAAAAATATACCGATGCCGCCTCTATAATGTCATACTCTATTATGGCGTATAATAACTCAATCCATTCCACCACTGGTTTTACCCCGTTTGAAATCCTATTTGGACATACAGACGCGAAAAATCCATTTAACGTAAATTACGAAAAACAATACACTCAACAATTAATTAAAGAACATGCAAAAAGGACAAAGGTCCTATATATACAAACATATTGCGGAAAAGGCAATCAAACAAAAAGAGAAAATCTTAGAAAAACGTGGCGGAGAGGAAAAATTTCATATTAAGCCCGGTGATACAATTTTCGCCAAATATACAAATAAAAGGAGTAGTAAAGATAAGCCCCGCTACCAAAAAGCGTTAGTCACAGAACAAATACTTAGAAATGTAGTACCCATAAACGTGAAAAACCGAGATACCAAAGTACCTCTAAAAAACATTAAACGCCCTTCGCAGGCACCTCCACACCCTCCTGGCAGTAGCCATGGTGAGCCAACTGCAGGCCCTTCAACTGCAGCAGATCAATAAGAATCCCGGAGTACTACCGCTGAAAAACGGCGTAGCAGTCGTACGAAAGGACAAGTGGATAGTGGCTAAAGTACTAGATCTTCAAACAATACAAGAGGAGTTAAGGTTTAATACTAAATCACTAATAGAATTAAATATGTTAGTTAAATCTAATTTCGATAGTAATTTTACGTATAATTTTATAGATATAAGTCAACAAGTAGAGTTTATAAAAGAACTGACGCACAGAAAATTCCAACAAATAATACCCACAGTTAGAGTTAAACGAGGATTAATAAACCCAATTGGATCATTGATCAAACTTATTACTGGAAATCTCGATAACGAAGACGCCATTAAATATGATAAAATTATTAGTGAAGTAAAGTCCAATCAAAGTTACATCAACCATAAATTAACGGTTCTTACAGAAATTGTGCAAATCCTAACGAACTCTACAATTAGTATTAATAATAATCTTATCTTACTTAATAAGGAAATAGCAACTACAATTAGTAATTTTAGTAAAGCCTTAAAGAAAGAACATTTCGAAGTTCAAATTATAAGCACATATAATCTACTCATGCACTCTTTTCAAACTATATATATTAAGTTAAATGAAATAGAAACTAGCTTTGCTTTTAGTAGATTAGGAATTTTACACCAATCAATAATAGAATCTAACAAGTTATTATATTTACTATATAAAATAGATAAGACAGAAAAACTAGTATTTATTCCTAGCCTAGAAAATCTAATTAAGATAGAGCAAACTATAGAGTTAAAAGCTTATTTTAAGGAAAATCAGATTACTTATGTTCTGGAAATACCGCTTACTGAGAAAAACACTTATATGTATTATACATTACTTCCCTTACCTGTATTATCCCACAATTCCACTGTCGTCATTTTACCTAAATATCCCTACCTGCTAGCGAAAGGGTCGAAGATCAGGCTGCTCGCCAACCCATGTAAAGAAATAGACGAGTCCAGTTTCCTGTGCCTCAACGAGGAAACTCTTCAGTTTATTCAAGACCCCTGCATCACAGAACTGATGACGTACGCTGAAAACGTAACGTCGTGCATACAGATTCCAGTTATTTTGGAAAACGTTAAAGTCCAGCTTTTGAAGCCAAACCGCTGGATTCTTTACAGTAGAAATGAAGAATTACTTACCAGATCTTGTACTAACGAGGCGTTCCACGAGAAAATTCAAGGCACTTATATACTTACTCTCGACGATCCCTGCGAGGTGAAAATCCGAGATATAACTCTGAAAATGCATGAAATAAACACAGAAAATTTAACATATCCGAAACTGCCAATAATCAACTTACCTTTGGTACATTTACCCGTGGGAACAGAGGCTTCGAATCCAGTGAACATCGAAGGAATCGAGCTGAATGATCTGAAGTATTTATCTGCAACACTCAAGAAAAGTTACAGTGAGAATAGTGAGAGTGAAAAGACGATAATTGAAGTGTATAGAATAAGCATTTGGACAATTGTAATTTATTTATTAATGTTTGTAACACTATGTCTGCTAGTATATAAGAACCGTATTAAAATATATAAATTATGTACTCGAAGTTCTTCCCAGATAAATAACTTCGATCTTAAGGCCGGAGGAGTTACGTCACCCGACTCTACCAATGATCCCACAATAATCAGTCGTCAGCCAGTTTTCTAACATAAAGAATCTGTCATCAACCCCTCAATTAAATAATGTCACGGTCTCACGGATATTTCCTATTAGTAATTATTTATGTTTAATATAGACTTCATCGCCTTCAGTTAGCACATCCGCCCTGCGTGGCCAAACGTTTATATAATAGAGCACCAAACAATAACAGTTAATCTTCAGCGGTTCGCGATAGAGCTCACTTGTATTAGTTGTTAAATAAGTTAAGAATATTTTATTCACAATTAAATATTAATTTTATACATTAAAGATATATTTTTTAAAGTCAACTACTTGCCTGCGACTTGACTAGCTCGCTAGCCTGAAAACCTACATTATAATCGGACGGAATTGATATTGTGGCGACTCGACATAACCAGATGGCGTCACATGTGGTATAACACAATGAGAAGCGAGTAGTACCTCATACAACGCGATAGATAGCGCCACCTCCAAATACTGAATCTCGCAAACGGATTTTCTCCAACTCGGAGAATATATACAACATCCCGACAACAACAGTAACTGTCGGGGGCTTCAACCCTGACCGAGCATAACACCTCGCTCGGTCGGAGGGAGGATCGTTTAGCACCGCCGCCGACGCATCGCTAAAATATAAATAGTTACCTAATAAATAAATAAAGGAATGTAGCTTTAATAAAGTTATACTTACAATTAATCTACTTTATGAAATTAATTTATTTACAAGCGTGTTTACAAAAGATATTAAGATATTATATGGATATTATACTGCGCGTTGTATCTTTGTTTACACGATTTTAATAAAAGAAAAACCCGCGATTGTGAATGTGAGAGCAGACGGAGGTTTATTGAAAAATGTTGTTATTGTTTATTCAACAGCTTTTATTTGAATGGATGATTAAACTCAAAAACAAAGTTACGAACTATTTTCTTAATCTTTGTTAATGAAATCTAAAGCCGAGTTCATTAAATTGTGGGTGGGTACTCGTTCAAGTTAAATTCGAGATAAATTTTGACACTTAAATCAAATCTATTGTTACAGGTAACAACTAAGTATTGCATTATATTCAAGGAGTTTTCCGGGTCAACCGGGGTGGGATTCTTACCCGCTACAACCTCCGTGCCTGTCGCATCGCCATATGAGAGGGGTGACCTGAGCTCTCCGGTGTGATTGTAGCCTCTCGGGAACCTGTCACGGTGCTCGTACTTTTACTTACGCGAATATTACACATTGAAATCAAACTACTTTTACGGATTTTATCGCGGTTTATTTTTGATTTTACTATCCCGACGTTTCGAATGCTTTGCAGCACCCATGGTCATGGGAGGACTGAGATGTTGAACGTCCTTATGTCACAATTATGCCGGTGTACCCTCAGGTCTTCTTAGTTATTATTGTTGGTCCGATCTACGCAGTAAGAGATTACAGTATCTTGAGGCCTTGCAGGGGTTTGCTTGATATTGCATTTAATTATATTTATCACAGGATCCCAAGCCGGTGGTAACACCCAACCATCTTCTCTATTGAAATTAGGATGTTTTTTGATTTCAATAGCCTCACGAATCATCCTAGGTAGGAATCGGTGTTCTTTTGCGAGGATTTGAGGTTTATCAAATCTAATATAATGGTGGGTGCGATCCTGAACGTGTTCACATACTGCAGACTTCGTACAGCGTCGGTGTTTCACATCAGCTATATGTTCTTTTACGCGAGTTTTTATTGCACGCTTTGTTTGCCCAATGTAGGAGAGCCCACAGTCACAATCGAGTTTATAAACTCCTGTATCCTGTAGAGTAAAAGTAGAGAGATCCTGTAGAGTAATTCGTAAAAGTAGTTTGATTTCAATGTATAAGACGTAACGTTTAGTGCCTCTGTTTAGGGCGTATTTTATACAACACTAGCTGTAGCCCGCGGCTTCGCCCGCGTTTACTTTGTTACTCATACGTGTTTTGAATTATGGATCGAGGTTTTTTAAAATATTGTTTACACTAATGTTGTCTTTTATTTACGTGAATGCTACACATTGAAATCATAGTTTGATTTCAATTTATAGCATTCGCGTTAGTTAAAACGTTCGTAATAAATTGTTACTTACGAATCTATCGTCCATGTATTTGTGGATTTCCATTAATCCTTTAGGCATTGATAATCTTTTTGATTTCGTGCATTCCCAGTTTTCAAGGACAACATTTACCGTTTCTGTATTTTGAAGCCAGGTTCTTATTAAATAATAAGCTTATTGTCTTTTACTTACGCGAATATTACACATTGAAATCAAACTACTTTTTTACGGATTTAATCGCGGTTTATTTTAGCTTTTACTATCCCGACGTTTCGAATGCTTTGCAGTACCCATGGTCACGGGAGAACTGAGATGTTGAACGTCCTTATGTCACAATTATGCCGGTGTACCCTCAGGTCTTCTTAGTTATTATTGTTGGTCCGATCTTCGGAAGATCGATTTCAATATTTTCACACTTTTATTAACCCTGATCTGATAAAGTATGTAGCCTGTATTTTTGTGTAAGCTATCATAGCTCCAATTTCTTAAATGTTTACTTCTTTATTTAAAAAGATACTGTACTTATTTTGCAATTCCATTAAAAAACATATGAGGTTGTTAAGTGGAAACTATTTGGTAACCCCATTGGTAGATTCCCTTAGCGGTTGATTTTCGAAAAATGCTGGAAATAAGTTTATTCAACAGTTTTTGTTTATTTCATGGTCATGGACATGGTGCTGCTGAGTGCTTCTCAGTATATGACCTTAGGGGTTGTTTATCGCTAAATGCCGGAAATGGGTTTCTTAGATTCTTGTGTGCAATACATAAATTAAGTCTGATGACTGCAGGTCGAAAAACATTTTTGGACCCCTTTAGGAGTTGATTTTCAAAAACTATTTACACATGAATTGCTTTAGTTTGATTAATGAATTCGCAAAGTTTCATCAATGCAGCATAATATTTTTTCCGTGGTTCAGACTTAAAAACCATACTAAAACCCCTTTAAGGGTCGATTTTCAAAAAGTTGTGATACACGTGTTTCTTAATTTCTTTTGTTTAGTACGCTGACAAAATTTTGTGGATGTGTGGTGAAAAAAAAATGTTTTCCATACAAACTTTGAGACCCTATTTGACCCACTTAGGTTATCGAAAAATGCTGAAAATTGGTTTATTCAATTTTTGTATTGAGTTTATGTACCGAGTTTCGTTACTCTAGGTTCATTATAGCATTCAATGAAAATCGTTTTACGTGTAAACATTACAACCCCATTAAATTATCATATGGGTTGTTTCTTAGATTCTTGTGTGCAATACTTCAATTAAGTCTTATGACAGTTGGTCGAAAAACCTTTTTTGGAACCCAATTGGACCCCTTAAAGAGGTGATTTTCAAAAAAATGATTGATTATTTAATAATTGCTTTAGTTTGATAAATGTATTCGCAAAGTTTCATCAATGCAGCATGATGTTTTTTTCCGCGTTTCATACTCAAAACTATGATAACACCCCTTTACGGGTCGAATTTGAAAAAGTTGTGATACACGTGTTTCTTAATTTCTTTAGCTTAGTATATTGACAAAATTTCATATCCGTGTGATGAAAAGCAATTTTTTTTCCATACTAACTTTGGGAGCCTATTTGACCCACTTAGGAGTAGATTTTACAAAAATGCTCAAGATTAGATTGTTCAATAGTTGTGTTGAGTTTATTTACTGAGTTTTGTTACTCTAGCTGCATCATAGCATGAAATGGAAATCCTTTCTTTTGCAAACTTCCCAACCCTTTGATATGACCTTAGGGGTAGTTTTTCGAAAAATGCCGAAAATAAGTTTCTTAGATTGTTTTTTACAATATATAAACTAAGTCTTATGACTGTAGGTTGAAAAACATTTTTCGGACCCCAATTGGACCCATTTTGGAGTTGATTCCCAAAACATGATTATTTACACATGGATTGCTATAATTTGATAAATATATTCGCAAGGCTTTATCAATGCAGTAAGTATGTTTTTTTTTCACGTTTCATACTCAAAAATCATGATAAAACACCTTCAAGGGTCGATTTTCCAAAAGTTGTAATACACATTTTTCTTTATTTCTTTTGCTCAGTATAACAAAGTTTCGTTTCCGTGTGACGAAAATATTTTTTTTTCCTACAAACTTTGGGAGTGCATTTGACCCACTTAGGGGTTGATTTTACAAAAATGCTCAAAATTAGTTTTTTAATTGTTGTGTTGAGTTTATTTACCGAGTTTCGTTACTCTATCTGCATCATAGGATGAAATGGAAATCCTTCTTTGTACAAACTTTGGGACCCCCATTAAAAGACCTTAGGGGTAGTTTTTAGAAAAATGCCGGAAATAGGTTTCTTAGATTCTTGTGTGCAATTTATAAACTAAGTTTTATGACTGTAGGTTGAGAAACATTTTTTGGACCCCAATTGGACGTCTTTAAGAGTTGATTTCCAAAAAAATATTATTTGAACTTGGATTGCTATATTTTGATTAATATATTCGCAAGGTTTCAGCAATGCAGTATGAATTTTTTTTCCGCGTTACATACTTAAAAACCTTGCTAAAATCCCAATAAGGGTCGATTTTCAAAAAGTGTAATATACGTGTTTCTTTATCCACTGGAACGCCCACGGATGCCGCGGTATCACGGCTCAAAAGCGTGTTGACCGCCCGCGGATACCATGGTATCCAGTGGCGGTTAACCACTTTTTGATTGAGATTTCGTTTTCTGTAGCCGATCATAGACTATTAATCATTAAAATAGAAGCGCATCGGCATTGTGAAGTGAATTAGCCAACTTAATAAAATTATTTGGTACCTCAAGTAGAAAAAAAAAAAAATAAAAAAAAATGACGAAGTTTGATATTTACGTACAGGTGTGTTTGTGGGTGCGTCGGCGGCGTTAATATTTGTTATTATTGTGAGATTATTGTTTATTTTGATGCATATTATACATAAAAATGATCGTGAAGAATAATGCTATAATATTTTGATGTAGGTAAGTAGAAATACAATCTCAATGTCTTAACTTTTTTCCCCTTGAAAAAAGCAGGTAGTTTTCGTGTTTTTATGACTGATTTTCACTTCTACCCGTTTTTTAGAATTCTAAATTATAATTAAAACTCTTGATGTTTATTTAAGTAGCTTCGTAATACACTTAGCTTTTTAACGGTAGTTTTATCTTTATTCTAGCCCTTGTTGTTTACGAATGTCAAGTGTTTTTATCGCTCCGGGCTCGAGTGGGTTTCAAATTACATTTTTTTCGCGGAAGCTCGGACGAGTCGGATCACATTAGTCGCGAGAGCTGGGCGTTCCAGTGGGTATTTCTTTTGTTTAGTACACTGACAAAGTTTCATGCCCGTGCGACGAAAAATTTTTTTTTTCCATACAAACTTTGGGAGCTTATTTGACCCACTTAGGGGTTTATTTTACAAAAATGCTCAAAATTAGTTTTTTCAATTGTTGTGTTGAGTTTATTTACCGAGTTTCGTTACTCTAACTGCATCATAGGATGAAATGGAAATCCTTCTTTGTGCAAACTTTGAAACCCCATTAAAAAACTTTAGGGGTAGTTTTTCGAAAAATGCTAGAAATAGGTTTCTTAGATTCTTGTGTGCAATATATAAACTAAGTTTTATGACTGTAGGTCAAGAAACATTTTTTGGACCCCAATTGGACCCCTTTCGGAGTAGATTTTCAAAAAATTATTATTTGCACTTGGATTGCTATAATTTGATTAATGTATTCGCAAAGTTTCAGCAATGCAGTATGAAAATTTTTTTCTGCGTTGCATACTCAAAAACCAGGCTAAAATCCCTATAAGGGTCGATTTTCAAAAAGTGTGATACACGTGTTTCTTCATTTCTTTTGTTTAGTACACTGACAAAGTTTCATGTCCGTGTGACGAAAAAAATTTTTTTTTCCATACAAACTTTGGGAGCCCATTTGACCCACTTAGGTATGGAATTTCGAAAAATCCGTTCTTATTGTTCACCTAGACTATTTGAATAATGTTGGTTCCAAGTTTCCTGCACTACACTGCCGACGTCTATTAATAAGTGTCCCGTTTGGTGTCCGTATGATATGACTTAGGGAAAATAAGAAGACGAGCAACAGCGTCTTTCTAATGGATTAACTAGCACCTATACAGCGATCCCAAAGACTCCTGCCAAGCGTGGGGATTATGGCAACCCCTCTCTATTAAGGGGGTGGACGTCTTTTGGCTGCTGCTGCTGCTGATGATGATTTATAATTATATTTTCTCATCCTTCCTTTATTTAGCTTGTAATTAAAAATACCCAAATATTACTTACATACGTATTAGAATTTTTTGGTCCTACTATAAACTGGAAAGAATGTACTTTTGGTATAAGAATTGAAGCGATATAAACCAAAACGAGCATTGCGTAAATACAATTTCGAATCAGTATCACGAATAAATAGCGATAAATCTTTCATAAATGCGATACATAATAATTATGTTGATTTTTAGGTTGCTACAATTACGATATCATTATGTTGTTGGATAACATAATTATTTAGCTACTAATGTAATTTTAATGTTCACTAGCCGACCCGCGCAGCTCCACCCGCACTCTTTTTGCGTTAACTAAATTTTTAATAGCATACATTTGCGTTGAAAGCATAACCTCCTTTTTCTAAAGTCGTTTAAAAACTGGAAGCCACTTTTTACTTGCCCTGTGAAGCACGGAGACGCTTAGTTGAAACTACATTAAACGGTCACATCTATGTAATACCTTGCCTAATGTGGCTTAATCTGATCGATTGCCAAACATTGATAATAACTGACTGTGTAAATTGATAAGTGCCTCCTTATTATTATTTTCTATTATTATAATGAATAAAATCTTTTTAAAAAAAAATTTACCGACTTCAATATCACTTTCTAATGTTGATTTCAAGATTGTACGTTATAATGTTGATTTCAAGATTGTACGTTATATGGTTTTTGCTGTATCGTGATTCCTAGAAAACACCCTGCTCTTTTATTAATATAGATAAGTATATGTTGATATATCAACTTAGCTGTTTTGAGAACCTATTCTGTGGTCTGTGTATCAGTATTTAAGTTTTATAAGTCTATTTTAAAAGCGGAATGATAAAAATCTGATGGGTTTTAGCAACACGGTAGTTTTAGGAGTCTAATTATAACCCATGGTTGTAATAAATACTATAGATACCTCCTATATTTATCTTTCTGAAATGTTTGGGGAATTTTTCCTTTGGGAGATTAAGGTGACATCAAGTTTTCACAATCACATTGCGCGATTGCTACTTTAGGGCCAAGGACGTTATAAAGAAAGCCGCGCTTTTTTCCTTCTACAGTTTCGTGGACAGTAAAATAAATTGTTACTGTCCTCTCTTCAAAAATTAATACACGTCCGCGGCACTCAACCCTCTAAGTTAAACTAAAACTGTAAAGCCGGGAAAGCACTCTAGTGTCGTCCCGTGCCCGCGTTTCTTTGTCCGTTTAGATGGTGCCCGTGAAATGGACGTTTTAGCCAGTGATAAAAGGCAACTTTTATTTAAAAGGACTTGAATGTTCAGAACCAACTTTGTGTATTTCGCCTCTAGAGTAGGCATTTCCTTTGAATACTTTCCTTTTTATTTTTCTAAGCACGCAGAGGAAATGGGGAGTTTCATTACGTTGAGCCCATAACTCTGGATTTCTTTTTGTTCTTAGCTGTGTTGATTCGGCGCTTGTAAATAGGTTTTATACTTATGTAGATAGGTACCTACTGGCGCGTATAAAGGTTGGCCCACTTCAATTAATTATGTAAATACTCCAACAAAACGTCTTCCAAGGAAATATATTTAGTATAATTGCTTTTTATTAATATAATTACTTATACAAATGTAGTACATATTCGATTCTTTATTTTTAAGAAGCTCTGACCAACGAGTGCCCTAGTTTCTTTCTATAATGATTTGAACTCCGTGGCGCAGCGGGAAACTTGCAAAACGAATGTCGCGGGCTCAATTCCTGTGGAGATGAACAACTTTTTGTATTTGCTACTTAACCAGTATCGGATTGTTTGGGAAGTACCTAAGACGATTCATGCGCCCCACGGGCATGTAAAAAGTCGGTCCTGCGGCCTTAACCTTTCTCCGGTATTGTCGGTTCTATTCTCTATTATCAGTATTATAACATCTTCCTTTTTGTGAAAGTTCGATCACTGTGGTTGCATCGACCAGGAGAATATTATCTATATCTATACTTATAATAAAACTGTAACAGGTCCAATTCTGTACATTGAAGATATTTTGAAAATTATATTTGGAGGGCATTCTATAACCGATACTGAGGCCGAAAATATATTTTTTTTAATTTTTGTCTGTCTGTCTGTCTGTCTGTCTGTCTGTCTGTCTGTCTGTCTGTCTGTATCACGGCTGAGCATCACGCCGAAACTACTGAATGGATTCAAATGAAACTTGGCATGATTTGAGATCTTACTACGAGGTAGGACATAGGATACTTTTTGTCCCGTAATCTAGCACGGTTCTTTTGGGAGAGGGGATTAAAGTCAAAACGGGTACTTGGTTATACGCTTGGTCCGATTTTATATTTTTTTCTATAAAATATAATAAATATTAGTAGGGAACACTCATAGAGAGTTGTTATTGTAATCGATCGGGTTAAGCAACGTTAGGTAAGGTCATTAAATAGATGGGTGACCGTTTAACGCCATTTGAACTAAACGGGTCCGTGCTTCAGAGAGCAAGTAAAAAGTGGGTCCCAGTTTTTAACCGACTATAAAAAAGGAGGTTATGTATTCGATGTGAATGTCTGTTATTCAAAGTTTAGTTAACGTAAAAATAGCGCAGGCGGAGCTGCGTGGGTCAGCTAGTTATTATTATTTATCAATGTTTCCATGGTAGCTTCAGTCTTTTTAGAGCCTTGCCATTGCGTGGGGACGGATCAAACACGTAGAGGAATGATTAAATAAAGTGAAAGGTGGATTGTTCAAGAAAGTAATTAATCAGCTATATTTATGTAAATAGGCATTTTAAAGCATCAACCGAATATGATCCGGATTGATAATCTAGTGATGAATTGCAGATGTGCTTGCTTCTTAAAAATAATGCTGAAACGTAGTTGGTTACCAGTAAGTTGTTTACACATTGTTTGTTTTAAAAATGATTAATGGTTTATGAAAAAAATAGTTGTTACGGACATTTTGTAATTATGTTAATTAGTTGGAGCTGTTGTTAAAGGATTGGTAGATCAGATTTTTGATGCCTACAAGAATGGAACCCGCGACCGGGTTGTAGAGAAACTGGTTTTCCGCTGCGCTTCAGAGGCTAAACACTGTAGCAATAAACGTTTGGATACAGGCGTGAGGGCTGACCGTTTGCTGCAGGCTTAGCACGATCTACAAATCTTGACTTGACAGGTAAGTGTGAGTATGACGTCACTATGACGTAGTATTTCACACTTTTGTATAGAGAACTGACGTTTCGGTGTTGATAACTACGTCATACTGCACATCAATCTGTCAAGATTGCAAGTCGTGCTAAGCCTGCTGGTCAAATACAATTGGTAGGGTTCAGTAAGTATGTTATATTCAACCCTACCAATTGTCTTGTCACGTAACAGCTGGTTAGAAGTAGGGTACAGAGAACCCGGAGACCGCTACTAAGATAGGTAAGTAACTAAGGGGGAAGTAGCAATAAAGAATGAGAACTCAGGACTTACAATATAACTATAATTACAGATAAAAAACGTTACAGTTCTTTAACGACAGTTACGTAGTTCATTTCACCAGGTCGGGAACGCGGACACTTATTAGCGTAAGATCACGTAACTTGCTTGCAAAGATTCCTGGGCGCAGGGAAGCCTGGCGGCGTGCCAGATGGCACGACCGCAGCCAGGCCGTTGGACGCCGGCAGGTTTAGCACCGGCCACGACACTCAACCAGCAGGCTGACCGATGAAAAAGGGGTGCGGGCGTCAGCACGCCACAGCAGCAGCACCCGTAGATATGTGGCCTCTGGCGTAAATAATGGCCGATTCCGGTTCAAGACCTGGTTAAGCTCGGCCTCCGGTCTTGCGACTCTAGGCTGTAGACCTTAGGCTTTCACTCGTCTCCACGCTCCAGATTAAGCCTTCCGATCCAAGACTTCAGACCTCCATTTTCAGACTGACGTTTAATTTTCCTCTCCCCACTTGACAGCTCCTTGTCTAAATTTAAATTTTTAATTTTAATTAAAAATAAATACAAATATTTATAAAAAAGATGAGGTATGACAATGTAGGTTGATATATTATGAATGAAATGAGGTGATACACTACAGTCTTTGGCAGAAACTATTCAACCATACCAATTGTCTTTGGCAGTCCTCCGGACAGCCATGACTCTTGCATTCATACAATTTTGTTCTTGTAAACAAAAACGGAGGGATGTATATAAATATATAAGTACACCTATTAGATAGATATATAATACTTTATTGCACACCAAATAGATAAGATAAAAAAAAAAAAAAGAATAATCATTGTTGGTATACATTGGGCGGTCTTTTTTTTTTTTTTTTTTTTAATGGCAATTGTTTTAAACATTATTGGGCTTAGAGGAGATACCACGATATACGATCTTATAAGGTGTTTTGTATTCTAAATGTAAATTTGAAGATGTTAGATACTTCCTGGGTAATACCGCGCCAAGTGCATTTTGTCATAACTATAAGAATAAACTTTAGTGGGTGCACTGTTGCAAGGTAAATGAGCTTTATAATATCGTAGTAGCCGTTACCGTAATCAGTATTGCAAGGTAAACGTGTTCTCCGATGTGGCAGTAGGTAACACTTGCGGTACTTAATTGGTTCGCTGTTTTACTTAGGTAAAATAATATTGTCAGAACATAAGAAAGGATGCGGCAATGTGATTGGTGGTATGAGTCTTTATAAAAACTAATTGCTTAATTAAGAGACATGCATTATATTTCTGAATTTCGAAGTTAATGTATCACTTTAAAGTAATAAAGAGCATGCAATTCTGCTCTATTACTGTGTTTTAATTAAAAATATAATTTTTTAAAACACTTAAACCGCTCCCCTTAAGTTGTTTGGCGCAGCCGGATCGAACGCCTCGGGCCGTGAAGTTGTTTGGCGCAGCCGGATCGAACGCCTCGGGCCGTAAACCTGTTTGGCGCAGCCGGATCGAGCGCCTCGGGTCGTATTATTTGGCGTAGCCAAAGCTAGCGCCCCGTCAGCACGGGGCAACCTTATCAGCATAAGCAACCGCGTCGCGAATATGCGAATCAAAATCTTCGCTTCGTGATATCGCGGAAGGCGTTCGTCGAACCAAAGAAATTTAACAACTGAAGCTATGCTGCTGACGGGTTGGTGAGTAAGCCTTTTCACCTTCCTTGTCATTCCTTGTTTAAAAAATAAGCGCAAAGGCAACAGGTATGATCCCGAATTTAAGTTGTTTGCCTTAAATTTTCATTTTTCTAGTCCGCAGACATATCGGAGTATGAAGACATTTTTAGGGCTTCCTAGTGAAAGTACCCTTGAAAGATTTAAAATGGTTATTCCACCTAAATTCGATGATCGTACTTTGGAGTTCTTATCATCTAAATTAAAATCTATGCCATCAAAAGATAAGTGCTGCGCTCTGTCCTTAGATGAAATGGTTCTCAAGAGACATTTACATTACGACACCAGAAGAGATGAAATTGTTGGTCTTCATAATATCAATGGTGAAGTGACGTCGGAAATAGCTTCTCATGCCTGTGTAATAATGCTCAGAGGCATTATTGTGAACTGGAAACAACCTATTACTTATTCTTTCTTAGGATCTCCAAAACATTACGAAAAATTGGAACAATGGTTGGATCATGGAAGTAATAAGTACTACGTACAACAGGAATGAGCTGTTGTCGCTAAATTGAAGCCGAGCGAGAGCTCAGTAACTGTACCTCTTATCCCTCTCTGGCGACGGTGACTATATTGAACTATAATTGAAAGACAATAATTATAAAAAATGATTTGTTATCTGACGTCAGCAGATCATTGCTTCAGATGGATTTTAATCGAAGATGCTAATGATAAACTTGCCCTTTGCGGCACTTTACATTTCTTGCTTTTGCTTGCTTTTCACCCTCGCGTCATATAGGCACACCTACTGGTCCTTGTGGGACACGACATGCAGCTGGACTGAGATAAAATTACGATAAGCGATTGTGGTATATTTAATTAATTAGGTAAGAAAAAAAAACAAGTTTATATTTAAGTTTAATTCTAAATCAGACATTGCTAAATAAAACAGTCTTGTGAAGTTTCTGCCGCAAACCCAGCTTATTCCTTATGTTTCATTGATTCTAATTTTTAGTTAAACGTAAATTGAGATATGAATTCGCTAAAGCCTTCACCAATTGAGTATCATGTGGATCTTCAAATATAGATTGAGGAGGATGTGGTGTATGTATCTAACAATGAATATCACGAAATCAAAAAACACTCCGCCATTAACGTCTCAGTCGGCGATTTCATGTAGGGTTGTCAGGTCAGGTGTCCGTATTTCATACAAATAAAAGAACACCTATACGCCAATCGCAAAATTTTTGCATTAATAAGGCCTTTACACGTAGCAACAAATAATATTGCTTTAACATGTCGGTAATAAATTATTATTTATATTTAGAAACATTTTAGAAGTAAATGTTTTTACTTCATTACAATCATATCAATCGCATATTTTTCTACTAACGACGAAAGGATTGAAATCAACTTAACTCTGGCAACTCTAAGTCACTGTTAGAACGGGACACAGCGTTCAGTGGTGGCCCTCTCACTCAGCTTTATTTTTATTTTGCGCGCAACAAGACTCTTACGACCTTAGCACAAGGTTTTATTTTCTTTATTTTAGCTGCAAGATGCAAAGATAGAGCTCATTCCTGTTGTACGTAGTACCAGGCCTACTTCACTCCATGTACTTACGCGCTATAATTACCTACCGCCCGGCCAAGCGGTCACGGGCCGTTTGCGGACCAAATTCAGTGCGGTTTTTGCAAGCGAAGCGCACAATTGTTGTTAAATTTTTAACCGCTTCAAAAAAGGAGGTTAAGTTATTTTTCACTTTTTAGTGTAGTGTCTGTGGAAGTCGGAATATTTTATTTATAAAATTTTTATATTCGTTCCATTCGTTTGTACGCGTACCTACGATGCCGTCTGGTGCCTTATGTGTGTAAAAGAGGGATAAACACCTAACATTTTTCCATGACCTCTATAATTATGTTTTAAATTGCACAGTCAGCACCACTTTATAAAAAAAATATTTTTTACACCACCTGCTCGATAATGCTCCATTATGTGTCAAATAAACATGACATAAAGTACCTCATTATATCCCTATAGTGTAGCTGGGTAATAATTTTGTACTAAAGTCCCTTGGGTAATAATGTGATTTGAATTTCGAATGTCCTATCAACACTATTTATTATTATTATTTATTAAGGCACACCACCAGTATACATATCAAAAATTAATTTAAAAATATTACAGTAAGCACAATTCCTATATGTACACCAATAACAGGTATGCAAAGCATTTAGCAACTAACATTAGCAAAAATAATATTTAAAATTAGAAAAGAATAAAGTTAATATTAAGTACATACTTACTTAAGTAAAAGAAGAAAAAAAATTACATTAATGAAAATAACAAGAGATTTGTGCGAATGATTTTAGTACCATACTTTTAAATATTGAAATTGATTGGCTGAAAATGTCTATATTACCAATTTTGGCATTTAATAATGGCACTTTTACCACAGGTATAATACCACACCATAAGCAGTGACTTGCATGAAAAAAACATTTGAAAATCGAACCGGGCGCGACGAGCAGAACCCTACTGGGTTGGCAACACTGGGTTGGGAAAGGAAATCGCTGCAAATAGCTATGTTGATATTATTTTACTTCTAGCAGTATTTATATTTTATTGCCTCGCAGTTACTAGAATCCTTCGTTATGCTCGCGATTCAATTTCACGCCCGCGGCATAAAACACTTCTTTACCCCCTTGTCGAATAAACTACTAATAAACGATACAATTTTAAACTACCACCTATAGTCAGAACAAATTCACAGTTCTCAATAAAATAGACACAAATAGTTATTTATGTTGATTTAATTTTATCGAAGAGGCAGCCCTGCGATTGCTGTGGGATCGCGCGAGCGTGCGAAGCAATCACAATTGTACGCTTGAGCATTTAGGCACATTTTAGCATGCAGCGGTGGCTGATGCGACAGAGTAGGCTATTATAGCAGTAGGTATTGGTAATTTTCTTCCGAGTGAAGTATCTGTTCTTTATCTGTGGTAGTACTTATTACTTCCATGGGTTGGATGAAGTTATTTTGAAACTTTCAAACATAGGGATAGAAGTTAAAGCTATTGTATCTGATCAGGGATCAAACTTCGATAATTATGCTAAACAAGTAAAAAAGGTCACAACTCACAGCTGAGAAGTCTTACTTTATATTAAACGGTAAAAAACTTTACTACATATTCGATGTCCCACATTTAATTAAATGTGTCAGGAATAACTTACTGACAAATAATTTTGTACACGATGGAAAAAAAAACTTGGTAAAATATAGATACACTTTATACTACAGAACAGGAAAAAAAAAATTGTTTCCTAAAATCACGAAGCTCACATAAAACCGAAAAATTTTAAAAAAATGCGAGTTAAATACGCCGCTCATATTTTAGTAACTCCGTCTATGCCGCATTAATGTTCTTATGTTTAATAAAACTTTACCAGAATAAGCAAAAGGGACCACCGAATTCGTGCTAAAAATCAATAATTTTTTCGATGTTTTAAATTCAAGTACTGCCCAATCTACCAATAAATTTCAAAAGGCATTCTCATTGCAAAAATACTCGATGTGTTAGAAGACGCAATGATAATGTTCAAGGCCATGTTTGAAGGCCATTCATTCAATGAAAGGCGTTAATAACACAAATAAAATCAGGACATTTAAAAACATACAAATTACAATCCAAGCCATAATCATGGTATGCAAGGATTTAAAGAAAGAAGGCATTAATTTTGTGTTTACGAGACGCTTAAATCAAGATTGCCTAGAAAAAAAATTTGACACCGTCCGTCAACAGGGTGGTAATTATCGAGTCCCTACACCGATACAGTTCATGAGAGCATTCTCAAAATTATTCCTTTGCAATATGCTGAAGAACTCACGGTCTACTAACTGTGAAGAAGATATCTGCGAGTTGCTGCAGAAAAACGATGGATATTTTAGACCACAGAGACACGCAGATAGCTCACGTCGCAATATACCTTCGCTTTTGAATTTAAGTGGTGAAAATTATTACCGCTTCGACTTGCCAACTGAAAACGCCTTTTTAAATGTAGCAAGAACCACACTTGTCCTGGCTTTGTTGCTGAATTATAGAACATTCCTGATTTAAATGAATCTACAAGTAGATTGTTTATCCATTTTAAAACATTCAACAAAATATCGTCTTTTTACGGAAAGTTAAAAGTGCCAACAGATGCGTTTCATAATTATGTAAGAGAACTTGAGACTATGTTTATAAATAATTTTGAAAAATATATTATATTTATTATTCATTATTTAAGCATGTACTTACAGCGTAGGTCACAGTAATTTTAAGAGTAAAGTGAATATAAGCTCAAAACAAAACTCTATTGAATTAATGTTATATCATTAAAGGTGACAGTTGGCCCCCTGTTACAGTTTTAAGTATAGATATAGATTATAGTCATCATATCATATCGCCATCGAAAAGTCTGCTTGTGGCAGCTTCGTGTGGCGGGTCACCCCCTTCCCTCTAATATGGTTGAGGGGAGTGATGGCTGCTGCTCGAGTCAACTCGTGCGCGGGTGCGGCTTGGTCTGGTCTGGTCTGACTGGTCCGACTACTAGCCCTTTGGCCTTTTAGTTTGTTGTAATTTTTTGCCGTAATTTATTGTTTTCTTATATTCTCCCTTGCTTTATGTTTCGAATAAAACTAATATAACTTTCGAATATAACTTTGTGTTCTTTGAGTATTAATACTCAAAGGTCATGCCGTTCGCTAATGTCGATTCAATTGTAACAAAACAATGTTTAAAAAAAAGTGAAAAAATGACGAGCCCGCTGAGTTTCTTGCCGGATCTTCTCAGTTGAGGCCGCGTTGTGATCCGGTGGTAGCTTTTAAAAAATTGACCATTCAAAAGTGCTAGCGTTAAGCCTGTTTGAAATAAAGAGCTTTGACTTTGACTAGAGTACTAAGTAGTTTTGAGTTCATAATTTGAATATTACGATAGGAGTATTTTTTTTGAGTATTATTGAGATTTGATTTAAGTCTATTTTTACACACTGTAAATATTTATAATATTATGTCCTTTAATTATTTAACAAAAAAAAACAAAAAAAAAAACGTAGTAATATAATTTACTGGTCAATCAATAATGCCGTATGTCACGATATTCCTAACGATATTCTCATGAAAAGCCCGAGAGGCGAGCGCGCCACCACTTTTTCAGGACACGAAAAATGCATTTGTGGTTCTGTCATAAACGTTACTTGCCGTTACAGTTGTACGTGATACTGTGTATGTATTGCTTTGCCGTAGTACTGTGTCTTATATACCTACCCAGGCTTATATTAGAACACAGATAAGGTAAGGGATAAAAACTATTTGGTTGTATGTTGCTTAGAGCCAAAAATAGATACATGAAGAATGGTAAGGCAGAGGGCAAAAGGGGTAACAACCCCTGAAAAACAAAATAACGGCACCCTACCTTTTACTGGGTGGTAGGTTCCTTGTGCAAGGAACTGTCTAATACCGCCGCTATTCACTATCAGAGTATCAATGATTAATTAGCTGCGAGTGTCCAAATAATCCGATTTCAAGAACTGAATTAATTATCATTAACTCTTAATTGACATTTGTGAGTGCGGAAGTTAGTCTCTTATGTTATCATAACTTTACCAGTTACAGTCTTACAGTGCCCTAACACTAGAATACAGGAATGTTTACACACTGTGGCTTTGCATATTCAATGAATATGATAATTTACTGAGAAACAGTAATAGAAGCTTAAACTTAAATTAGATAAACAATAATCAAATTGTTTGTGATATGTATCTGACAACCAGCCTTGAGGTTGGATTAAATATTCTAGAATATATTACTTCCGTGTTCATTGAAACAAAATATTTACAGTTTATTTACAAATGTGTTTACAAATGTGTCTTCCGTGTTCTAACTTTTAATTAGTACCGCTTGATATGAAGCCATCGATATAATGTGAATGTTTATCTAGTTATATCGATGTGTTATATCGATGGATATAATATATAAACTAGATTTGGTGTCACTGTTCAAGAAGTGGTAGCGAGAAATAGCGCCCTTGTGTCGCTATTTCTTTACAAGCCACATCCTGACAAATTTATTTTTGCCGATAGGAGTGTCGCTACTGTATATATGAAACTGTCAAATTACAAGTCATCATCATTATAAAATCGTTAGTTCACGTTTCCGCCACCAGCACAGATAAGTTTGCAACCTCCGCGACCACATTTTAGATGTCATTTTGTTCGTGAATGTTTATCTAGTTTATATATTATATCGATGTATGAAGCCCTTAAAGCGCACCTGAAAGCCCGAATTGAAATAGTCCGTGCGCCCTCTAGCAAAATGAGTAAGGTATTCTGTAACAAACAAATGGATGTAAAACTACAAGTAAGAATGCTCCAATGTTACATCTGGCTGATAGTTTTCTAAGGTTGCGAAGCTTGGACCATAAAGAAGAAGTTTCAACAAAAACTAGAGGCCTTTGAAATGTGATGCTACCGTCGTATGTTACGAATAAGCTGGACACAAAAAGTAACGAACCACGCAGTTCTAAGACGAGTTAAAAAATCCCGAGAACTCATGAACCTACTCAAGAAAAGAAAAGTCAATTACCTTGGACATATTGTTAGACATGACCGATACCATCTTCTTCAGGTAATGGTGGGTAAAATTGAGGGGAAAAGACGAGTCGGAAGACGCAAGCTATCGTGGCTTAGAAATATCAGACAGTGGACCGGCATTGCCAGCGTGGAACATCTATTTCGCTTGACAAGGGACCGATCTAGGTTTGACGAGCTGACGGCCAACCTTCAGTAGTGAAGAGGCACCGCAAGAAGAAGAAGAAGAAGATATGAAGCTTTCGCTTTGAGCGATAAGACCGCCTTTGCTCACATTAATTTAAGTTACTGTTTCGTGTATTAGGTTAACAAAATGTGTGCAATAAAGTATTACTCTATCTATCTATATGAAGCAATTTCACAAATGATCTGTTTGTAGGAAAACTTGGTTATTTACAACAAAAAATAGTTAAATAAAACAAAATGTGTGATCGGAAAGAGAATCAGACCAAATTCGAACCATATACCATTTTCCACACATTTAAGTACCACCAGTGGTACCACACCAGTATCACCACACTTTAAAGCATTCTGCCTTTTCGTACAGTTCGTATCATCAATCGGAATACGTCCACTGCTGAACATAAGCCTACCCCTTGGACCATCACAATGAACGAATGCTAGCTATAGCGTATCCACCCGATGCCTGCGATTCGCAAAACGTGAGTCCACCTAGTGGGAGGCCTAAGCGATACACATGAAGACAAACAGGTCTCATATCAGGTAAACAGCTATTAAAAGTGTTCAACAAATAGAAGTTATGACTCAATACACAAAGAACACAACAATAGTGCCCTAAAATCTCATCATCATCATCATTAGCTGGAAGACGTCCACTGCTAAACATAGGCCTCCCCCTTAGAACGCCACAATGAACGACAATTGGCTATTTGCATCCACCGGTTACCTGCGACGCGCATAATGTCGTCTGTCCACCTAGTGGGAGGCCTACCTACGCTGCGTCTTCCGGTTCGTGGTCGCCACTCAAACTCAAACTCAAAAATATTTATTTCAAATAGGCTTAACGCTCTTTTGGAATCGTTATTTTTTAAAAGCTACCACCGGATCACAACGCGGCCTCAACTGAGAAGATCCGGCAAGAAACTCAGCGGGCTTGTCATTTTTTCACTTTTTTTTTAAACATTATTTTGTTACAAATGAATCGACATTAGCGATAGTGTGTCCTGCCGTTCGAAACATAAAGCAAGGGAGAAAAGAAGAAAACAATAAATTACGACAAAAATTACAACACACTAAAAGGCCAAAAGGATAGAAGTCGGACCAGTCCGACGAACCACCCGCGCACGAGTTGACTCGAGCAGCAGCCATCACTCATCAACCATATTAGAGGGAAGGGGGCGACCCGCCACACGAAGCCGCCACAAGCAAAGACTTCTCGATGACTCCACTTGAGAACCTTTCTACCTAAAATCTAATCAAGTGAAATATAGTTGCCAGTCTCATAGAATAAACGTCCTCTGCCTAACATGACGATGAATTCTAACGACAGCGACAGTGAACCTCTGGATTTCGAATCATGATCCATTGATCATGATCCGAAATCGGGAGATTCACGATATCTAGACTTTTTTTAATTTCGGCTGCAAGATTAGCTCTACATTATGAGCCCAATATGTTGTAAAACAGAGCTTATTGATATTAACTACCGTCCAGATTAGTTTCCGAGGGGAGTCACCCGCTGTATCTTAAAGGCCGGGTTAATGGAGGCAAACCGGAACAAACGGGGCTCATTCGTCTCAGTAACTGTGTGAGGTAGGTGTTTTACTGCCGGTCGGCGGTCCCAATATCCTATCGATCCCTAACTATAAGTTAAAATCATTGATCAACTGACTTGACGGGCCCGTTGGTCTAGTGGTTAGAGACCCTGTCCGCTAACCGATGGGTCGTGGGTTCGATTCCCACCAAGTGTCTGGGTGTTAATTATCTATTTAAGTAAGTATTTACAAAAAAAATGTATATAAGTATTAGTATCAGTTGTCTGGTTTCCATAGTACAGGCTCTGCCTAGTTTGGGATCAGATGACCGTGTGTGGATTGTCCCAAGATATTATTATTATTATATTATTAACTCATCGATATCCCGCGATAAACCTCCGAAATGGAGCGATAACTAAAACCCTGACAGACTGTCATTTGAACAACCAACAGTAAGCTGCTAATACGTTATTATTGAAACGGAAATATGTAATTACAGCTATCGATGGTAACTATTTTAACTTATAGTAAGGGATCGATAGGATATTGTGTCCGGCAGTTAGTGGTTGCTAAATGTCTTTACCGGTGTTCGGCTAATGTTTAATCCTGTTCCCGGATATTATTGAATCTTTTTGAAGGGTCAGATTTTGTTGTTTATTTTTACATCCATCGGATCGTAACACGGTTGCTACTGAGAAGCTACTTCTTAATGCTGCTCTTGTGAGGTATCACCATATGAATTACAATCTAGCCTAAAGACTAATCAGTAATAGTTTGAGCTAAACCAATAAATTAAAATAGTTTAAGAAAGAGTCTAATGGCACACGGCAGGACACACTGTCGCTGATTCTGATCTGATTGTACGAAGACAAACACTGTTTAAAAAAAAGTGAAAAAATTACAAGCCCGCTGAGTTTCTTGCCGGATCTTCCTCAGTTGAGGCCGCGTGGCGATACGGTGGTAGCTTTAAAAAAAATGACCGTTCAAAGTGCTAGCGTTAAGCCTATTTCATATAAATGATTCTGAATTTGAATTTGCACTTTTCTTATTGTCTTTATTAAGGCGAAGACACTTTGTTTTTGTGTTCTACACTACACTGATTGTATACTTTAACTAATTTATTAATTGTCCTTTACAGATTCTCACTATGGCCGCGTGTCTAGAGTACACTTACTGTATGTGAACCTACCTGTGAACCTTCACTATCATTGTCTATATCTCGCTATATAGACAATAATAGTGAAGGTTCACATTATTTCGCTTCAAAAACTCTCATAAAATTCAAATCAACAAACGCTCGTGTTTCATATCTAGTTAATATGTAGCACAGTATGTAGTGAAATATACTTCCAAGATACAAAAGTGGCCGCAAATCTATTCGGCCTAGATTCCCGCACCACAATCCATCACAGCACTCTTGTGCGATGGAGGATCCTTAATTAATTCATGTACATACATACGAGAAGGTTTAATCTCAGAATATATTTACAGCTGAATGCGATGAGGTCATTATTTATCTCTCTTTATCAGATTAGAGCAGGTTGGGGTACGTCTGTGCAAAAAGATTAAATATAAACAATACGGTAGCCTTCGGAAACAAAACAAACACAACACAACAAACAACGAAACCACCTATTAATGATAATAATTAGACCAAACATGAACTCATATTTGAAATACACTGCAACACGAAGAAAGACGTACTTACTATAGTTTAGGGATGGTGAACCTTTATGTATCAACGTGCTATTTTATATAAAAAAGAAAGTTTAATAAGGCAATAGACGTGCCGTCAAATAATTTTGATTTCGTGATTATTATAAAAAAAATAATACTAAATGAGTATTTAAGTAGTATTATTTATTCATATATATATTTTCTTGATTGGAGTAAATAGAAGTTTTTTTCCTCAGTGCGTAATGAACTCTGTGATCGGTGATGTACCCTTGTGATCGGTGGTGTGCCCAAAATATTGTGTCGCGTGCCATTGGTTCGCCATCCCTGCTATAGATTACATACATTCAAAAATATTTAATATTGTTTTACTATATGATTTATTACCCTTAGTAACAAGGTTTCACGTGATCATTCAGTTTGCTTTGTTTTACTCTTCATTAGGTACTTTCGCGGTCACAAACGGTGTTTCACCTGTATGACGATAGTCGGTTGCACGAGCCGGCCCAAAATACGTGCGGGCGGGGTAAGCGCACGTACCGTCGTCGTTCAAACGATTTTGATTGACAACCGGTATAGCGTTCGTGACCGCGATAATACTTAAATGTCCTCTCGACGATACAATTATTTTAATGACATCTCACTCACAGTAATCAGCCAAGATTTGCACGCCATGCTAAGCCTGTTGTGGCACCATCGTTGGTCCCGTGACTCTTGGTCTATTTCCTTCAGTTTCTATCCTCCTGGCTGCAATCATCAGTTGGAATAACAGTACCTTATATTGAGTAAAAAAGTGTGTACATCCAACAGAATTACATTCCTAATATATTTATCATTGAGATTTATCGTTATTTGGATAGTAGGAAGAAATCAGCGGATTCGCTTATTGATTAATTACGAGGCGGATTACGGAAAACTTATTGCGCACGGATCAATTACATGGAAAAGGTTTTTCTCATATTTGGTATAAAGAAAATGGTATATGATATGTGTAAGGGAGAAACACAACGAACACTCATAGGTAAAAAAAAATACCTAGCCGTAAATCTATGGGTATTCAAACATAAAACTGACGGGATCAGCGTTGGCGGTATGATCGACTCCCGTCCGTCGAAAGTGAAACACCAAGATTTAGTTACAACGCATATTATAATGAAAGATAATCACAAGAATCACATTAACTAGGCACTAACGTGGGACACTGCACGATTATCTACTGTGTTACACCGTGATATTTTTATATCAATCAGATATTCTGTTTACAATTCGTAACTGCCTCAGCGCAGTTCAAAACATCATCAAACATTTTCATCGAGATTAGTCACTCACTGTCATTTTGACAGTGCGGTTTTATGTGTCGTTCTGAAACGCCACAAAACTATTTCGGGTATTTATTATTAGGTGGAGTCCACAGGCACAAATCCACGAGTAAGTGGATAGCACCGGTAGAATCCACATCTTTAATTCCTATTGACTTTGCGGTTTCCATACGGATATAATATTTTGGCGAGCCTGTTGGTCTAGTGGTTAGGCACCCTGGCCGCCACTCAATAGGTCGTGGGTTCGATTCCCACCAAGTGTCTGGGTGTTTTATCTATTTAATTAAGTATTTACAAAAAAAGTACTTATATAAGTACTAGCTGACCCACGCAGCTCCGCCCGCGCTGTGTTTACGTTTAGTAAACTTTCAATAATATACATTCGCATAGAATACAAAACCTCCTTTTTTAAAGTCGGTTAAAAACTTGGACCCACTTTGTACTCGGAAGCACGGAAACGTTTAGTTCAAATGGCGTTAAACGGTCACCCATCTATTTAATGACCTTAGCTAACGTTGCTTAACCTGATCGATTTCCAAAAATTGTTAACAACTGTCTATGAGTGTTCCCTTACAAATATTTATTATAATTATAAAGAAAAAATGATAAAATCGGACCAAGCGTATAACCAAGTACCCATTTTGACTTTAATCCTCTCTCCCAAAAGAACAGTGCTAGATTACGGGATAAAAAGTATCCTATGTCCTACCTCGTAGTAAGATCTCAAATCATGCCAAGTTTCGTTTCAATCCATCCAGTAGTTTCGGCGTGATGCTCAGCCGAGATACAGACAGACAGACAGACAGACAGACAGACAGACAGACAGACAGACAGACAAAAATTTAAAAAATTACATTTTCGGCCTCAGTATCGGTTATAGAATGCCCTCCAAATATAATTTTCAAAATATCTTCAATGTACAGAATTGGACCTGTTACAGTTTTATTATAAGTATAGATTAGTATCAGTTGTTTCGTTTCCATAGTACTTACAGGTTCTGCCGAGTTTGGTATCAGATGACCGTGTGTAGATTGTCCTAGAATATTATTATAATTATTTCCATTATATCTAAGTATAAAAAAATCAGTAGTAGTACAGAGTTAGTTTTTTTTTTTTTTAATTAAAATAATTTGTTGCACAATGTTTTAGGTGTTACATTTGTGTGCAGTGTGTCAAGTTTGAGTGCGTAAGCCTGTCGGAGAACTGCGATTTGATACTGTTCCCGAGGGCTACGTAGTTGGAAAATGTTGCTCTTCACTACCTTCTTAGAAGTAGAGATGTAGTAGAGGGGTATAAGTATGTGTTATGAGATATATTACTTATATATATGTATATATATGAAATGTATATTTCTAGTAAATTATTTCCCAGAGTTGAGTAATTTGTGTTAGGTGCCATTGAAAGATTTCAGCTTGCTGACGATGTATTTCCAAAATTTGTTTAGGGAAGCAATTGCCTCTGGCTTTGATATACATGCAAGTATGGAGTATGGTTCAACTGCCATACTAGCGCACACACATTCATGCCGAGACCTAGGTCCAGCAAAATTGGGGCACTTCTCCAGTAAATGAGGGATGTCTTGACATGTTAAACCGTCACATGGGCAGCAGTCGTCATTTGTTATGTGAAATCGGCAGAGATAGGCTTTGTGATAGCCGTGTCCTGATAGGAATTGTGTGAGTTCGAATGTCTGGTCTAAGTGTGAATAAACCAACTTAATGTCCGCAAGCCGCGGGAGGAGCCGGCGCGTGTGTTCACCTTGGGGTGCGCTGCGGTATCTTGTTTCCCATATTTCTACAGAGTTAGGTTACCCGTGGGGTGCCGTGTTAGAATTGCATCACCCCCATCTCCCCTCGTTGGGTCTCGTAAGAGGCGACTAAGCGAGAACAGGAAGACGGGCAGCAGCTTCTTTCTTTTGCATTTATCTTCCACTTATATTGTGATCCCCAAGCCGCCTGCCAAGCGTGGGGATTATGGCAACCCCTCCCTTTTAAGGGGACGCCTTTGTTCAGCAGTGGAAGTCTCGGCTGCTAATAATGAATGTTGACAAAAAAATCAGCAGTAGTTCAGAGTTAGTTAAAAAAAAATGTGAAAAAATGACAAGCCCGCTGAGTTTCTTGCCGGATCTTCTCAGTTGAGGCCGCGTTGTGATCCGGTGGTAGCTTTTAAAAAAAAAAATGACCGTTCAAAAGTGCTAGCGTTAAGCCTATTTGAAATAAAAAAAATTGAATTTAGAATTTTTTTGAATTTGAATTTTAGAAAGTTTTTTTTATAGGTCTTTAGCTTAACAATTTCATGTCCCTCTAAATTGTCCGGCAGAAACGTCATTTTCGGTATTAGCTAGGTCGACAACTACGTCATACTCCACACCGAACTGTCAAGATTACGAAGTCTTGGCAAATCGTGCTAAACCTGCAGCTCACTCTATTACATGAATTCTAAATGGTGTAATGTGGGCGTAACTTCTGCCGAACCATTCGGATCTACATTTATTATAATTATCTTTATTGTCCAATTCAGCGCGTTATTTGCGTAGCTGTTAGTACAGATTAGCTGATCCCCATAAACTGTGACGTCAACGGGTCGGATCATTAGCAATATTAGTTTGTAACATAACAAAGCCGATTACGTTATACCCGTGGTTATACGAACTACTGTGATTAGCCTGTGTACACTTCCCCTAACATTACGACGAATAGGACGAATAAGACGAATAGGTATTTTTCATAAATGCCATAAAATATACTGCAAAGTATTTTTTTACTATTTAGTTTTAAAAGTTAGTGTTCTCATTTTTTTTATGATTTTCTTTCTTTAACACCGTGGCTACACGGTTATAAACCAGCCTCCAACCAAGGTCAAGAGGTTGGGACATCCACCGTTGGCGTGCTGGCTACACGGTTATAAACCACAGGCACTAACTTGATAAAGTGGCTATGATTCCAGGAAATATATCGATATGTCGATATTTTATGTTTAGTAGTCTTGTGTACTACAGGAACGGTGAACGGTTAGGAGCCGTTGCGCAGTGCTCACCGAATAGATTCGCTAATCGTACATCGGACACACTCCAATGGAGTTAACGTACGTACCTATCATATCATTAGTTAATAGTAGTGCTACTTCAGTTGGGCGGTGTATTGTGTACATATGGGTCTTGTTGTGGTACAAAAAGAACTTTCGAGATTCCATACATTGCATACATTTGATAATACCTAATTATACTGTATGTTGTAGATTAAAATAAAATTACAAGACAGAAGTTAGTAAACAGGTGCAATCGTTCTGAAACATTTGTAAACTACCTATTAAGTACCGTAGTACCGTACGGTTAGTGTGAACTCGTTCACTTCCGAAACTGTACTAGTACGGAACGATCTTTCAAATCAACGAACAGGCGCACAAGACTGCTGATTGACTGGCACTGAGAAGTATTGGCTAGGTTTATTGAAGAAATATCTTCGTCCATCATCGGATCCTGTTCACAATATTTCTACCACCTACTCGTCATGTACTGTCCAGAGAGTATAAATTTAGTATGTCTACGTTTATTGGTTCAGTGATTGTGTCATTAAACCCTGGCCAAGATTACCACGTATTCTTTAGTAGCACTGGATAAACACGTGTACATTTCATGACTTTTGGACGAATGGAAGTAATAGAAAATGTATGTTACTATCTATATAACTAATGTATCCCTACATCTATTTGGAAAAGAGCTGATCTTTAAACAGCTGGACTGATTTTCATGATACATAGCTGTGAACCCTATCCCTTTAACTAGCTTTCACATAAAAAAACGCGCATTGAAATCCGTCCACTCGTTGGAGCGCTATGATGCCACAGACAGACTACGTCGAACTTATAAGACCCCTCCTTTTTGATCGGTGGTTAAAAATATCGATACAATATAATTAAAATAAAAAATAAACGCGATATTATCCGTAAAAATATTAAACTATTTTTTATTTATATATCGATACGATGTTATATCGATACCTTATCTTTGCTTTTGCTACATCTCGTATTGGTTAGAGCTGCCGTTGCCAACGACGCTTCCTAACCGAGACCGTTAGAGCTATGAAGGTCAAACGAAATCCAAGGGTGTTAGAGCTACAACGGCCTTGGTCGGACGCCAACGGCACGTGTAACGTTAGAGATGTGCAAGAGCAAAAATAAGGTGTCGACATAACATTGTATCGACATTTTTAAAACATATGTCGGGTAAGGTTATTAAATGAAAAATGTCGTTATTATTTAAAAGAATATTGGCGGTTTCAAGTTTTAGTTATCTACTTAAGTATCACAAGAATATCAATTTTAACCGTCCAAACATTGTCAAAATAGAAAAGACACTTGGGTGGTGGGTGCCCCAACTCTTTATATCCCTCGCTGAAGACAAAGATATTGTAATCTAGACAAAAAATATTTATTTTAATATTATTTTTCGATAATTCATTTTTTATATCGATATATCTAGGTAAAATATCAAGTATGTCGATCGAAGGAGATATCGAAATATTAAATATCACGGAAAAATATCCCTCTATCTAAACATAAAATATCGACATATCGATATTTTTCCTGGAATCATAGCCACTCTATCAAGTTAGTGCCTGTGGTTTATAACCGTGTAGCCAGCACGCCAACGGTGGACGTCCCAACCACTTGACCTTTGTTGGAGGCTGGTTAGTAACTGTGTAGCCACTCTTTAAGTGTCCGTAAGGATAGACAGAGGTTTACAACATAACACTGATGCGATACTTCAAGATATTTGGGTACCAATGTGGCAAATAGCCACATTGGTACCCAAATATCTTGAAGTATCGCATCAGTGACTATGGTGATAGTCATACTTAGTCAGAGTGGTTGGCCACAGTGAACGCGCGGTTACTTGAGCCTAGCACGGGCGCGGCGGCGGGCGCGCAGGGTGGCCACACTGACGCGCGGGCTGTTGTGGCGATAACACTTATTGCAGGTGTCGCAATCCTTTTATGAAGATTCTGATAGGCCAATCCTGAGATGGGAGGCGTTGATCACAAGAGATGGTGTGCTGGGTGCGCACGAAATAACTAAAAACAGTTAAATAAATGGAGATTTAAAAAAAATATTAAGAATTGAAATTGTAGGAAAAAAAGTTTATTTTATTTATTAAGGAACATCAACAATATACATATTATACACTTACAATTTCAAATGTCAAAAAAAACCTTTTTTATACATATATTTAAAGTTATTTAATTATAAAAAAATACTTAATACGAGCGACAAGACAGAAATGGTTTGATACCCCCGCCGCGCGATCGATCGCTTGTTGACTAGGCCCGCAGTGTGGCCAGAACGCGCGGATAGGAACGTTTGAAAAGTACGCTCGCTAACTCGCTCAAGCCGGTCGCGCTAGGCTCCCGCCTAAGTCACTTCAGTGTGGCCACAAGCGGCGGTTTCATATGTTTGATATTTCGCGCCCGCCGTCGCCACCGCGCTAGGCCTGCAGTGTGGCCGACCACTAAGGAATGCTAAACCATTCGATAAGTAGGTACACACAGTATATATAATAATGCTAGGGAATAATCCACACACGGTCTTTTGATTCCAAACTAGGCAGAGCCTGTACTATGGTAAGGGTAATGGTAACCAGTCCACTGATAACATTCACGTGGGAATAGGTGTCTATCCATTAGACCGACGGGCGTGTCAAAACGGTGAAAATAATTCTGGTAATATTGGTAGGTACACCTAGGTACTGCCCAGTATATTTTAGTTTGTAGACAACCAGCGCTTTTATTTTATTTTTCCGCTAAGTAATTATAATGTCTGATGTTGAAAGCCAGCGCTCTAGGGCTAGATTGCGGGCGGTTAGTGCAGCACTACTAACTACTTCAAGCAATGGAAATTATCCAACTAATTAATAGCGTAAATACTGTGTTAATTAAGCAAACGTAAGCGCAAGCAAGTATAATTTTCCAGTAAATAATAATTTCATATTGAAAGTAAGCGCAACTGAGCACAATGTTTCACTAAATGATCTCATATCGGAATTTTCATTTAGACAATGCCTATGACGATTTAACGTAAGCTATGTATATGATGCCCAAGCCGCTTGCCAAGCGTGGGGATTATGGGAACCCCTCCCTTTTAAAGGGGAGGTCTTTGTTCAGCAGTGGACGTATATCGGTTGCTAGTGATGTGATGATGTACGAGTATGTATCATTAACAATCATCATCCCTTAGAAGGGAGGGGTTGCCATAACCTCCACGATTGGCAGGCGTTTTAGGGATCGCAGTGTAGGTGGTAGGTAGGTAATTAATAGTGAGACGCTGCTGCCCGTTTTCTTGATTTACCTTAGTCGCCTCTTACGACACTCCACGGGTCTCTTATCTGTCTTTAACAATACCACGTACAAAAATATACTGTCATAGATGAAGTACACTGTGCTATCATGGTGACTTACTGACGACATAAGCCCGCGACTTCAGTCTAGGACACAGTACACTGTGCTATCATGGTGACTTACTGACGACATAAGCCCGCGGCTTCAGTCTAGGGCACAGTACACTGTGCTATCATGGTGACTTACTGACGACATAAGCCCGCGGCTTCAATCTAGGACACAGTACACTGTGCTATCATGGTGACTTACTGACGACATAAGCCCGCGGCTTCAGTCTAGGACACAGTACACTGTGCTATCATGGTGACTTACTGACGACATAAGCCCGCGACTTCAGTCTAGGACACAGTACACTGTGCTATCATGGTGACTTACTGACATAAGCCCGGCTGCAGTCTAGGATCTTACAGTAAAAGTAGTAGGTAAATATAGTTAGTATATAGTTTGCTCCAACAGAGGATACTAAAATGTCTGATACTGCGTGAATGGTAGAGTTCGTAGTCTTGCCAAATACTAATTTTGTAATGAAATCGTTGCCCACATTGTACTGTGAGCAGTGATACCTCACTCCAAGAGCATGTACTTACCTGTGTTCTTTTAATGTCTTATCTACACTAATCTACACTAATATTATAAAGAGGAAAGATTTGTTTGTTTGTAATGAATAGGCTCCAAAACTACTGAACGGATTTCCAAAATTCTTTCACCATTAGAAAGCTACATCTTCACTGAGTAACATAGGCTATTTCATATTTAAAAAAATAGGGATCTCTACTAAAATTAAAATAATGTAACCCAAGGTGTGAAAAACTCAGTCATAAAATGTCTGTCATTGCATGCGCTGCGGAAACTATTGATGATACAACAAAAAAAAATTTCTACAATATTATAGAACGTATCAATATCTGACTATTAGAGTTATGTCACCACAAGTACTTTTTTATATTTTAAATGTTGATAAAAGTTTCGTCTTCATTCAGATGATGTTATTGATACCTTTATAATAATCCTTATCCAATTAAATCATGTTGTTTTCAAGTCTGCTTCAATATCTATACATTACTATTTATATTATTGAAATCGGACATTCCGTTCAAAAGATACTTCGAATTTAAAATTGTCAATCTGTTCTTTCTTCGCGTGCGCTGCATAAATTGTTAAAGATAAGACGAAATAATCTTAGATCATATATAGTCTAAGGAAATAATCTACTAAAACATGACTAAAACAGTAAAGATTGAAAGTCTGTAAATTGTAAGTTTAGAAATAAATAAGCAAGCAAGAACACAATATTGGCTACTTTTAACATTTCTGTCTGTCTGATCACGGAAAAACGGCTGTATGCAAATCTATGCAATTTATAAAGTGAAGGAGGTACTTTTTTGCTCTCGCGGAAACAACCTTCAACAAGTTTTTGGGACCCGTGCCCCCACCGATTTCAACCGGGAAATATGGAATTCTTACTCACTAAAACAACCGCGACTGGCGCATCAGCACATGAGAGAGGGGACTGGGCCCTCCGGTGGGATCTGCACCAGGAATCCCTAAGTGCCTTGCCTGTGAGCCCGCCGCCGGGGGACTCAATATTATAGCCCCCCGAGAACCAGACACGGTGCTCACGGGGACATGGGTCGCAACCCCGCTGCCGTACTCCTGTGAGTCGCCGCCGTACCTACTCGATCGACGTCTAGAGCTCATACCCCAAAACGTCCAATGACTCCAAACAGTGAAGTAGGTATTTTTTTGACGCGGGGGAAATCTTCAAAAGATTCCCAGGAGCTGTGGGGCTCGACCAGGGTATGTGGGATTCTTATCCACTAAAACCCCCGCGACTATCGCATCGGCACATGAGAGGGGACCCAGGTCTCTCCGGTGGGATCTGCACCAGTGAGTTGCCTTTGAGCCCGCCGCTGGGGTGCGCATTATAGCCCCCCGGTGGCCCCAGTCACGGTGATCGAGGGGACGGGGGTCGAAACCCCGCCTCCGTCCGCGCAAGAAAAGTATGCGTTTATAGGGGACCCCCAGGCTCTCCGGTGTCAACTGCGCCAGGAGGCCCCTGCCCCTCAGTGCCTTGCCTTTGAGCCCACCGCCGGGGGACACATTATAGCCTCCCGGGAACCAGACACGGTGCTCACGGGAACGGGGGTCGCAATCCCACCGCCGTCCTACTCGGAGTCACCGCCGTACTCAATGGACGTCCCAGGGCGACTCCGAAGGTAACGACTACTGTGTACAACATACGGAACCGTCTTTTTTCGCGCGCTCCGAAGCACAAGGAAGCTTAGTTCAAACGTACAAAGAAATCCGGACGTCGACGGCTATCCATGGATTGGCCTTGCTTGACATTGCATAACTAACGCTAGCTTATTTATGCCATATACAAAATATTTAGCAAACTGTTCTTCTGGAACTCTTTTTGGCCGTTAAAATTTTAGGCCAGAGGGTTTAAAATATAAATATCGGGAAAATCCATGAAAACAGTTAAGAAAAATAATATTAAGCGCTGGCGGAGCTGCGCGGGTCAGCTAGCAGCTAGTACTTCTCATAAAATTACCCGCGCGTTGCTTGTAAAATTACCGTCAGTCTGGCCATTAAGTCAGTGGTCTCAGTCGATATAATCGTAAGAATAAATAGCGCCTACCATCCCAGCAGTCGGACTTGTTAAATATTTATAAGGCATATATTTTCATGAAAGCATCGATCGTAATGAAATTTACGCATGCTCTCGAATTTATTTCGAATGCGTAACTGATCGCAACGCTTGTCCAGCAGGGATTTTAAACCTAAATCTCAGTTGTAGTTAAACTAGTGGTATATTATATGACGACTGACGACCCACCGACGACTATCTGAAAGGCAAAACCTATACTATTTCAACCAATAGTCGGATTAGTAAAGCAAGCGGCTACAATATGTACAACTACTTGGGACTTTTTCTTTGCAGATTTTAGGGAAAATTAACTATCACTTTACACTGCTCCTTTCCTTAAAAATACTATATAAACGAATCTACACACAACGTAAATTACAACTACAAAATCTCGCTGGAATGCGACGCCCCACAGCGCCAGGTGCACAATTAATTCGGACGGGTTATATTACGGGGAATATTGACAATATTATTGACAGTGTTCTGCTAGCATAAGGACAATCCATACGCAGCTATCTGATCCTAAACTAGGCAAACCATACAATACCAGACAATAAATTATTACATATACAACAATTATTATTGACATCAATAAAATTATTACATAAACAACAATTATTATTGACATCAATAAAATTGGCATTTTATGTCCCACTGTTGGATACGGGCCTCTCCTCATGATGACGGGGCTCAGGCCATATTTGACACCAGCACTTAAACTTTTTTTTCTATATACATACCTACTTAAAGGTAAGCACTTGTAGATAAATAATAATTATTATACACATAACAGACATGTTCATGGACACAAATACTTGTTTTGATGAGAACCGAACTCACAACCTTTTTGGTAGCAACATCTACACCAACGGCCCCGGATAAAATGCCCTTCACTTGTTCAAAATCCTCGTTATTCTCTTAAAACCTTGATACAGCCGGTATTCTCTAGGGTGGAACCCTAATTGAATCAAGTTGAGTCGTAAATCAGCGAAGAGATAACATTCGCGCGCTCGAGATAAAGGCTGGCGTGTCCGCTACGTGACAATTTACACCTTTGTGAGGAGCTGTGTTTACCCTGTTCACTGTAGTAAACATGCCTGTAAGTTTAAAGCCGTGTACAGTTATAGTTAGATGTTTTGGCACATCACCTGAATTTCACCTTGTATCCGTAAAACGTATTTTTTTAACATCTTTCCTTCTTGTAGCCATTTGTTAATCTATGACGTAAGCACTCTTACAATATTACGGTTTGGAATGCCCCAATCTACGGAAAATATTAAAATGGGTGTAGGTGCTGACGTAGACACAAGTATTCTCACTTCTTTTACTGTCATAATCCAATGACTGGCCTGTCGGTCTAGTGGTTAGACACCCTGGCTGCTACCCAATAGGTCGTGGTTTCGATGCCCGTCAAGTGTCTGGGTGTTATTTACCTATTTTAGTATGTATTTATAAAAAAAATGTATATATTGTAGTATATACTAAATAATTAATTTAATTTTATTTATTTTTCCCTTGTTACTCTAATTTTGTTTTTTTTTTATATTTATACTAGGTATAGAGATTTTGTCTTATGAAAAAAAAAAGGTATATAAGTATCAGTTATCTGGTTTCCATAATACAGGCTCTGCCTAGTTTGGGACCAGATGGCTGTGTGTGGATTGTCCCAGTTTCTTTTTAAATCCAATGGGACGGAAGATCACGACCAAGGAAACCTTAGGTCATGAGATCATGATCTTATGATTTATATGATCATCTTACTTTACAGATGATGAAGTCAGGTTTAAAAACACAGATAAAATTCTTGCCAAAATATATAAACATACGAATCAGCTGTGCCCCTCCCTTCAGTGCGAAACTGAATAGTTACAACTTTAAAGAAATAAGTATTTTCCGTTACTCAATACGTTTAATCAAGTCCCTAACTCGTAAGACATAATTGCCTCAGAAACCCTGTCTCCTTCGTGGACGAGAAAATTAATACTTAGACTATAAAGTTTCTGTATAATTAATTATCTGCGGTAGACTGTACGTCATGTTGATGAAAGTAAACCATTACCGGTAGTTTGTAGAGCATCGTTTTTAAGGCTTGTTTGAGGATATGAAGCGCGCTTTAGTGGTTTAACTTTTAGTGTACGATGTTAGTCACGTACGTTTATTTAAGACTAGTTGACCCACGCAGCTCCGCCTGCGCTATTTTTACGTTAGCTAAACTTTTAATAACAGACATTCGCATCGAATACATAACCTCCTTTTTTATAGTCGGTTAAAAACTGGGACCCACTTTTTACTTGCTCTCTGAAGCACGGACCCGTTTAGTTCAAATGGCGTTAAACGGTCACCCATCTATTTAATGACCTTACCTAACGTTGCTTAACCCGATCGATTACAAAACCTTGATAACAACTCTCTATGAGTGTTCCCTTACTAATATTTATTATATTATAAAGAAAATTTGATAAAATCGGACCAAGCGTATAACCACTTTGACCAGTACCCATTTTGACTTTAATCCCCTCTCCCAAAAGAACCGTGCTAGATTACGGGATAAAAAGTATCCTATGTCCTACCTCGTAGTAAGATCTCAAATCATGCCAAGTTTCATTTGAATCCATTCAGTAATTTCGGCGTGATGCACAGCCGTGATACAGACAGACAGACAGACAAAAATTAAAAAAATTACATTTTCGGCCTCAGTATCGGTTATAGAATGCCCTCCAAATATAATTTTCAAAATATCTTCAATGTACAGAATTGGACCTGTTACAGTTTTATTATAAGTATAGATATAGATAATCATCTCGGAAGGATTGGATATAGTTTTATATTTTTATATACGCAATTTAATGAAGGCAAGGTGACACAGTTGTTAGGCACTCTAGCTAGTCTACTGCTTCGCAAAGGAGAGGAAAGTTGTATTCTTCTCTGCCAATGACCAATACAGCGCTACCTACTCACATGTTTGTGATGTATAGAAGTGGCCAGCACTGCAATGATGCTCATTACATACTTTGATTTTTTTGAATCGGAGATTCCTCCGTCAATCCATATCTAAACATATAGTGCATTCACTGTGGTCGATATGCCGCATAAATATGTTGTATAATGATTTATTTATTGTATAAGACCTTGGTATAAGTCTTCTGAATCGTGTTGCCCGCAAGTTGTTAGGTATACCTATAATCACAAATTATTTCAGTTATTCTTTTATTCCCGGTATAACTATGTTTATTAATTATTTAATAAATATGCATAGACTTATTTAATAAATGTAAATAGTTATTTATTTAAGTTAATAAATTTGTGAAGCCGTCATGATAATATTCCGCAGACTTCTCGAGTTACGAATTAGGTTAAGCCCAAGGTGGAAAGGCAAATTACCAATTTTACACAAAATAAATTACATTGTTAGGAATTTGTTACCGAAGGCAATAATTTAGCGCTAAACTTGGGTAGGGTGGTTTGCTTTACCTACGTTGGATTCGTTTTTCAAATAATTATTAAATTAGTAGCTAACGGGCTTAGTACATGATACCTAGATCGACCTAAAAGGGCTGTAGAGAACAGAGTTTAAAACCATCCCTTGAGAGCATCGATATAATATATAAACTAGATAAACATTCAATAAAAAGGTTTCATCTAAAATGTGGTCGCGGAGGTTGCAAACTTATCTGTGCTGGTGGCGGAAACTTGAACTAACGGTGTTATTATGATAATGACGTGTAGTTTGACAATTACATATAGACAGTAGCGACACTCCTATCGGCAAAAATGATTTTGTCAGGCTGTGGCTTGTAAAGAAATAGCGACACAAGGGCGCTATTTCTGTCTACCACTTTTTGATCCGTGCCACCTAATCTAGTATAAATATTATATCGATACTAGAGAGCGAAATAATGTAAGCAGACTTAGCGCGGTAAAACTCCAAGATCAAAGATATTGCATCCAACTATTACCGTGTATACAGATTGCATTTAATTTAAATAGTGCTGTCAAGCGTTTGCAAGTACTAAGTACACTGCAAACAGTGCCTTGGTTAGTTGTTTCAACGAATACGTTATCACAGAACGAAACGGAATGTTCTATTCTATTGGACTATGAATTGGGCCCAGTAGCCACCGAATCGAACTTGGACCCAGTTGGATCCATCCAGAACAACACGAACCTACATTATGCATCATAATCGTCATTTAGTTACTAAGACTTAATACTGCTTGTTGAGGATCGCAGTGTAGGTGATAAGTAATCCAATGGAAGACGCTGCTGCCCGTCTTCTACTTTTCCATCCAACGGAAGGAAATGTGGATGGTGGGTGCTATTCTTACCTGTAGATGCAATTTGCCAATTGTCGTTCATTGTGGCGTTCCAAGGAGGAGGCTTATATTCAGCAGTTGACGTCTTCCGGCTGATCATGATGCCTAGAAAATCAATCATTTATTGGTCACATCAGAGATTTAATCAGATGATCAGAGAAGACGTATCGGGCGTATTTTTGATACGTTGGGCAATGACTGACTTGCCGGTAGCAAAGTAAGCACCTGCTTAGGGTTTGGGCTATAATGTCTCTGGTGTACAATCTACCAGAAATGGGTAATGCCTTGCCTTGCATAGAATTAAAGAAATCCACCACCTTCCTAAAAATATCACTTTCTGAACTGAAATCTGTATCCATATAGGCCTCGGACTGCCTGAAACGAAGTTATCCATATCGAGTGGATGTGGATTGATAGATACGTGTATTGTATCTATCTCCAAACTTCCTGCCAGGAACGCGGGGACAGTTCTGTTAAGACTTATCGGGTTTTATTGAATGGACACCAAAGCGTTCTTCATTAAGTATTCATTAAGTATTATTTATCCTTTATTGTACACAGAAACACATACAAAAACATTTATAACAGTAAAGATATTACAAAGGGTGAGCTTAACTCATTAAATGAGTTTTCTTCCAGCAAACCCAGGTGCATTGAGTGAGTTGAGACAAAATCAGGGGTAAAAGCAAAATAGTGCACAAAAGTGGGTAAAAGAAAGAAGTAAAATGTTGACATATACTTATTACAATTCATACATAAATACACAACCATATGGCTATATATATATATATATATATATATAAGAAAAACACATAAATATATATATACTTCAATAATAATAATAATAATTCGTTATTCATTAAGTATGCTGAATCCGGAACTGAGTAAGAATACCAAATCTTCTTCTTTTCGTGTCGACCTACATACGTAACGGAACGGAACGTATTGTCCATTAAACTTTCTGTACCGCCTTAAACTATTATAGTTCCTTTTCATCAAAATGTTGCCTGGATCATCACTAGTGATAGAGCCACCTATTGTTCATTGGCTGTATTACTGTATTTGTATTGTTATGTTTTATGTTGGTTGTACAGTATAGAATTATCTGTCTATCTAAATCATGTTGTGGTAAAAGATTGGTCAATCAGGAAGGTTTGTCCAGGGCGCACCCGAATATGTTTATTTCGCCTCTCGAGAAAATTATTTACATTTATAGGTCAAGATTAAAACTTGCTATTTTGATATACTATCGAACAATATTGGAAATACGATTACTTGGAAGGAAAGTTGGTCGACCACCAGCAATGTAGGTCACACACAAATTCCCGGCGTGACCTAACGGCCACAAAGAAATATCTTATTCTTTAATAAGGTATTTGCGTGTAACTTTTAGCTTACAAACTAATATAAGTAAGGTTTTTATTCGTAAAACATTCTATATCAGCAGTCAGAAGTTCGATGTATTCAAAGTTGGCGACAAAACTTCTACCTACTATACTACTACCACCACCTACTACCATACCTACTATTACTTCAATATCAGCTGGAGTTTAAGGAAATTCCCCGAAGAACTAAAGTCACCATCATGGCTCTCACAATCTGCAAGTTTAAGCGGCAATGAGCAGGCTACATCGTTCGAAGAACCGATAACCGATGGGAAAGAAAGGTTCTCGGGTGGCGACCACGAACCGGAAGATGCAGCTTAGGCAGGTCTCCCACTAGGTGGACTAACAACATTAGCGGGTTGCAGGTAAGCTGTGGCTGATATGTTTATTGTATCAGAAAATAATATGTTACTGTTGTTATTTCTACTACGGTATTTCGAATCGTCAATAAACCATCGACGAAACGTAAGTACGCGTGAAAAAATAGTGCTGATGCCTGCTCGGACATAACACCATTATATCCAATTAGTTCACTCGAACATGGATTTACGATGTAAGCGCGTTGGCTTTTGTAATGTTTTTTATTCTGTATCATATTTTAATGAATATAGACAATGATTTATTTGATGACGGGTATAATTTATGGTAATAATAGATGTAATTGTTACTGTACCTAGGTACATTAGGTACTTTTCTTAGTGTACCGGGAGAACCTTCAAAAGGTTCCCGGCATCATGCGGCTGTTCACAGAGATATGTGGGATTCTTACAGGTAACATTATCACCTGATCTCCGGCCAACAACAAAAGGTTTATTAATTACCTACAGAATGTCTAATTGTCTATGTCTCCAATTAGTGGTTAGTTATGCAAACTACGGACTGTAAATTCGATACTACTAGAGGTATTTAGAAACTAAGTCACAGTATGGTTCATCTAGTATTATATTAAAAAATACCGGTCAAGTGCGAGTCAAACTCGCGCACCGAGGGCACCATACAGTCTGTGGACGTATTAAAGTAATTTTACTACTCTACATGAGCAGTTCACACACTTGACATAACAAAAAAAACTGCAGAACTAGGTTTATTTGTCGAGGTTTTTTAGGATTACTAAAAACTGTACTACTTTGAAAAATCATTTTATGTTTCCTGTAAAATATATCCTACTTATTTCAGATTTTTCCCTCAGCAAACTTCAGAGAATGAAATGTCTAAAAAAATACCCATATATTTTTTTGGATATATTTTATTATCAGCCAAAAACTACGTGACATAAACCAAAATAACAATCTGCTCTGAGATGTGCAAATGAAGCCCTTTTATATGATAAGGATAACCCACTCAATATTCTTGTAGTTTGAAATTTTGATGACCCATTTCGACCCCATTATAAAAAAGTAAAAGAAAAATATATCTTTTTAATTTGAGATGAGGTTGGGTAAGTAAGATCTAAAACTATTCCATGTTTCAAATCGATAGCGTCAGCGGTTCCTGAAATATATAGGTGTGACAGACAGACAGACAGACGAAGTCAGACCATAAGGGTTCCTTTTTTACCTTTTAGGTATGGAACCCTAAAAATGTCTGCAATATCAGTCATAAAATTTAATTAGGTATTATAATTGCTTGATGATTATGACATTATTAATGAGAATACGGAAGACGTTTTGTTAAATTACGCGTAATGAGCGCAGAATTTTACATTAGGCAGTCGAGTGGAATTCTCGGCAAATACAATATTCGGCAAATATTTGACTTCGGCACGGGATTTCGTTTGCTCATTTTCGTATTTTATGTGTGTCAATATTCGACGAATATATTGCCTTCATATTTTGTAGTGATTATGTATTCGTTAACATGTTACATTTCTTTATATACCCATAAGTAAAACTACATGATTATGGTAAGTAGATATGTATATAAAGAATGAAGAAAATAGTCGTCAATTATGCCAACTTTTATAAAAAGTAAAGATAGGGTTAATTATTATTATTATTAGACTACAGAGATAGGAGGATAATTTATTAACTTTACAAACATCAGGAAACCATAATAGAAATAGGGGAAGAAAGACAGAAAGCGAAGATAAAACAAGGAGTAAGACGATATATTATAGAGAGTGCAATTCGTAAAATTTTAGTAGCCAACAAAGGAGGGGTTAAAATTAATGGAGAAAATATAAGATTTATTAGATTTGCAGATGACATAGCAGCATTAGCCCATAGTATAGAAAATTTAGAAGAACTTTTACAAAAAATTAATACAACTTTTGAGATACCATCAATCAACCGACAAATTGCTTAAAATAACATCTCAGTAGAAGCAGTAAAGAATTTTAAATACTTGGGTAATCAAATAATAGTCCGGACAATTTAGACAATTGAAATAAAGAAAATTCCGACAGAGCCAAATCTTCGTAGAGACTAAGGTCTCTAAACAAAAGTCAAACAAAAGGTCTTGTGGTAAACCTAAGGGTTTACCACAAGGAATAAAGTGGCAAAAGTCCCAATCAGTCCCATGTGCGCTAAGGGACTTATTCGGGGCCCAAGGTCAAAATTTTAGGTTTTTTGGATTTTTCTCGAAAACGGTTAGTTTTATCGAAAAAGTTGTAGATCTTAAAATTCTCTATAAAAATGGTCCATATGATTTTTTCTCTAAGATCCACTATTTCCCAGATATTGCGCTTGTAAGAATCATGTTCTACATAGTATGCACACATATGCCACGTATATACATATTTAGGTACTCAAGCAAGCAAAAATGCCTACTCGTGTCTTCTTTTATGTATACATTATACTATTCTAAGAAAATATACTCTAAAAAGACCGCCGGACCTCAATAGAACAATTTAATGCAAGAAATACAACTATTGTAGTGGGTGAAGATGTTGATTTGTTAGTACTACTCACTGCAAGGACTCCATTTGATAAAATTATTTACTTTTTAAAACCTGGGAAGTCGCAGCAACGGACAGAAATATATTCTTCTAAAAGTTTATCAGCTTATCCAAAATACCAAAACTATATTTTATTTTTACATGCGATAACCGGATGTGATACTACGTCAGCAATGTTTAGAAGGGGCAAAAATTCAGTATTAAAATTATTTGAATAAAAAGATTTGATTGACTGCGTAAAAGTATTTACAGAAATTAATTCTTCACCTCAAATACTAATTACTAAAGGAATTCGGTTTCTTCTTGCGGTTTATGGAGCTCCAAAAAAATTATTGCTTAGATACGTACAGATATTTAACATTTGTAAAAAATACACGAAACAAAAAGCAAATAAAACTATCTTGTCTTCCTCCAACATCGGCATCTGCTACTCAACATTTGTTTCGAGTATACTATCAAGTTCAGACATGGCAAGGCAATGAACTGAACCCTGAAGACTGGGGTTGGAAATTGATAAATAATACTTTGGAACCGATTCGAACTTTACTGCCCCCTGCTCCAGAAAAACTTCTTAACACTATTTTTTGCAATTGCAAGAAAGGTTGTAGTGCCAAATGTGGCTGTAAAAAAGTAGGGTTGCAGTGTTCTCCAGCGTGTACCAATTGCCAAGGAGTCTCTTGCTCAAATGTTCAATTAAATACAAGAGAGGAAGATTCATGTGATTTTGATGAAGAGACAACTGATTCATCTTCATTTGAATATGAAGAGTATGAGTCAGATTAAAGTAATAAAAAAAAGTTAGAACGAAAGTTAAACTCAGTAACCCATATCAATAATCTTCATACTACATATTAAATCATTATTGTTCCTGAAAATAACGTCATAAAGGTTCGTGGAATAGACCTACCGGGGATACCATGTTAAGAAAAACGCGCCGAGTACACTACCTCACAGGTGGTGTGGAAATGTGTGCATATTATGTAGAACGTGATTCTTACAAGCGCAATATCTGGGAAATAGTGGATCTTAAAAAATCATATGGACCATTTTTATAGAGAATTTTAAGATCTACAACTTTGCTCTGAGGTACTTTTTTGATAAAACTTACCGTTTTCGAGAAAAATCCAAAAAACCTAAAATTTTGACCTTGGGCCCCGAATAAGTCCCTTAGCGCACATGGGACTGATTGGGACTTTTGACACTTTATTCCTTGTGGTAAAAATAAGTTCTCTACGAAGATTTGGCTCTGTCGGAATTTTCTTTATTTGATCACTATTTTTATGTCTAAATTGACCGGACTATAACTCACGACTCTAGATCAACACCTCATATTATTGCTAGAATTTCAATGGCTAAAAGAGCATGCAATCACAAGAAACATTTGTTCAAAGCCAGGATAGCAATTGCTATAAGAAAACGGCTCATTAAAACCTATATTTAGAGCATCGCTTTGTATGGTAGTGAGACATGTACATTAACACAGAGGGATAGAGAAAGGTTGGAAGCATTTGAGATGTGGTGGTGGAGAGCAATGGAGGGAATAAGTTGGACAGAAAGGAAGGCTAATGAGGAAGTTTTGGAATTGGTTGGTGAAAAAAGAGAAATTTTAAGATCAATTGAGAATAGCAGAGGAAAGATGATTGGCCACTTGATACGACACGACACCTTCTTTAAAACGAAAGTGGAAAGTAAAATAGACGGGTAAAGAGAAAGAGGAAGACCAAGGCGAAGTTTCATGAAGCAGATAGTAGAAAAAGTGGGTGGAGTGTCGTACCAGGAGGTCAAAATAAAGGCATAGATCGGATTGGGAATTGCTTCACCGACAAGAGCACAGCTCTTAAATTGAAGAAGAGAAGGGTTAATTAATTTCCAAACTTGTCGAAGTCTAGGGGACCGTCGACGTCGTCGGGCTGAAAGCTTTTTCTGGCAACGTGTAAGCTGGGCCATACAAAGAGGAAACGCCGCCAGTCTTTTAGGTACCCTTCCCTCCCAGTGCGGCGACAATTTGGAGGAAGTTTTTTACTTAGTTCAAGTAAGTATATTTGTAAATAAACTGTAAGTATTTAGTTATTGTGTAAATAAAGAATTTCTTTAGAAAATTCAAGATTTATTAGATAAAAACGTACGACTTATTTAGTAACATTCTTCGCTTTATAAGGTTGTGTGGAAGAAATTTCAAGACCGCCACTTGTAGGTATTATAAGAATTTATTGATGTGTTTTACGTGTACAATGAAGAGTACTCTATCTGTATCTATATATAATACAATATACTTAATTTTTTTAATCATTAATTTTCACTTAAGGCCTTATAAATCGATTTCTCGGAAAACTGTCGCGTCCCAGTGAGTCTGTAGAAAGTTTTTTTCCTCACCGAATAAAAAAATATTATCGTCTTTTTAATGAGTTTCATTAGGAAACTGTACACAGTAACTAAATTATAATTGACATCAAAAACAAAATACAGAAAATAAGTACGTAAATAATTAGGTACTTACATAGATTCCAAAACTACATACATAGTACAAATTATTTACTTAAGACTTGTCAAGCATACTGTTGTCTAGATATTGAGTAAACTTCAGCTTGATAAAGTGTCTTTTATGCGTAAACTTTGATCATAAAACATGGTGATTTAGAGCTTCAAGATATTTCAGCGTGTGGTGGGGACCGATGCGGGCTGCGCCCGGTAGCGTTCGAACTATATGGAACGTGGAAACTATTGGACTATTTTGGATATTTAGGTCATTTTATAATTTAAAAAAATGAAATAATGATGGGTAAGTATTACATGTCCTTCTATATTTTACATAGTACAATTTTTTAGTAATCCTAAAAAAAATCGACAAGCAAATTGAGTTTTGCGGTTTGGTGTTTGTGCTGAGGTGTTACATGAATAGTAAAACTACTTTAATAGGTCCAAAAATGGTATGGAATACTCGGTGCGCGAGACCGACTCGCACTAGACCGGTATTTTTTTATATTAAAACTATTTGTCTAACGTTAGTAATCTTTTTAACGTGATAGCAGATTGTTCTCATCCAAAATACTTTACTCTTCTTAATGATGGCGGCCAGAGGGCGCTAGTTGGGCGCTGGTTTATATGTTGAATTACTTCTAGACATATACACGTTAAGTTACTAACCATAAATTACCATAAAAAAACTTTAGAATATGAATCAGTACAAGTAGATAGATAGATAGATTAATACTTTATTGCACACAACAAGTACGTAAGTAAGTAGTAGTTATTTAAGTAGGTACTACTTGAATGCTTAATTCTAGCAAGAACATGTAGCAACGAGTAAGAACACCAAAATACAAAACTATCAGGTACACGACATTATGTTATGATATTATTTTTCATCAATGATTAGATGATACTTTGTTGTTAATCCTTATTGAAGTTTAATTAAACAGATAAGTTTACTGTTACTACATTTGTATTGATCTAAGATCTCTAAAATAACTGTAAAGACTGCTTAAGAGACTATAATTAATAATATGTCTTAGTAATATTTAAGAAAGTTAATGATGATACCTTAGACTATTATATTATGATCGAAGGATGATACGTGTTCCAATTCCAAAGTAATGAAACATTTTAAAAGTATAGGTTAGTACATTTAATTCCTGTTAAATTTTATTTACATGTAAGTACTGTTTTGTAAAGATTAAAATAGTACATGGTTTCTGTTACATTTTTGACATTAAATATTTGCTTTAATTATATGTTTTGTATTTAATTTTGAAATTACCCCCTTTGCCCAAAGCACCTACCCACTTTAGGCCCATGTCTGGGCAAAGCGGGTTTTAGAAGACCTTTTGTTGTTTATTTATTGTATAAAAATCTCACTACCAATCTTAAAAACTGATGTTTTATATTCATGCCAAATAAATATCCTTTCAAATGACGTACAATTTGTTACTGTACTTCTATAAAATTGTGGTTTTTAGGACTTCCGTCGTTAGCATACCCGCGTTGGGCCCGCTTACCCTACTCTATTCTTAATATATAAACTCTATGTTACTAACGCATTCCCATATCATTGTGTTAAAACTCTGGTAGACCTTTGAAGTCGTCATTATGCGTTGGCTTCTTTCATAGCATCCGATGATCAATTAACAAGCGTATTTTAATTACCTAATGTCGTCCTCTCTACGGCAATAACCCTGGAATGCTGTTATGCTATCTCAAAGGTCTGTTAATCCGCGTAATGGCTATTAATTTGTAAATTAACTGATGTAGGATCCCACCGATGATGAAATATCGCCGATTAGGGGTTTTGAATTTATAATTTACGATTACCACAGCGTGCGAAGAACGCGGCTTGTTTGTTTAATATAATTAAGTAGTTCTTAAATGACTTATTCGTCAACTCGCGCGCGTGAAACTCGCGCGAGCGCGCGAGTTGGCACCTTCAGATTTTACCTACTTTTTTTGTCGTCAACTCGCTCGTATGCTCATATGCTCGCTATGTACAGTCAACAACAAAAACGTTTTAATATATTTAATATAGGCACCTACCTGTTTAATACACTTATTTATACAATATGATTTTGAAATAGTAGCTATATTAATTATAAAATTAAAAATACAACAAAAATTGAAAACCGCGTATTTTCATAATAATCTATACATATTATAAAACAAAGTCGCTCCCGCTGTCTGTCTGTTCCTATGTATGCTTAGAGCTTTAAAACTACGCAACGGATTTGGATGCGGTTTTTCTTAATAGATAGAGTGATTCAACAGGAAGGTTTATATGTATAATACATGCATAATATAGTAGAGAAAAATTGATAATTTTAGAGGTTTCTAATGTGATGTCGTAAATAAACACATTTTTTTGAGCTTACATTGCAAACGCTGGCTGAACCTTACGATATAGATCAAAATAATGTACTACAGTATTGTACACCTTAACAAGGGCTACAAAAAAGTATGCGATGGTATATGTTTATCTCTTAGGCATAACCCACAATAAAAAAAATATCTTTTACTTTTTATGAGAAATAAATATAATAAATTAATTAATTTTTGTTAGCATGAAGTTGTCCCTTCTTCAATATAACGTAAACTTAACTAATATTTACACCAATGTTACATGAACGCTGTTCATAACGCTAGGTTAAGGTTAAGCAACATAAGGCAAGGTCATTACATAGATGGGTGAACCGATTTGTATGAAATTTTGTGTGCATATCGGGTAGGTCTGAGAATATTTCGTAAAGTATATTTCATGCTGCTAGGGTGACGGCGGCAACTCCGAGGAGGACGGTGACAGGGTTGCGAGCCCAATCCCCGTGATGATGGTGCCAGATTTAAGGGGGCTACGAGTGATGCCTTTTAAGTTTTGTCGTTTGAAGAAACCACAACTAGAACCTTATAGTACTTTTTATTATTTTTCAAAGTATTTACCACGTAGCTTAATACACTGTTCCATTCTCTCAAACCAGTTATTATAACATTTATTCCACTCCAAAGTGGGGGTGTTCAAAATGGCTGACTTGAAAGCGTCGACTGCTTCTTCACCGGACTGGAACCTTTCACCACGAAGACTTTTCTTAAATTTAGGAAATGTAACGAAATCGTTAGGGCTTAGGTCAGGACTGTATGGAGGATGATCAAGAATTTCTACTGTTTCCTGCTTCAAATACTCAATCGTTTGACGAGCGCTGTGTGAGCTTGCGTTGTCGTGGTGCAGGATGATGTGTCGCTTTGAGTTAGATTTTCGAAGTTCGGCGATGACTTGTGGTAAACAAACTGTGGTATACCACTCTGTGTTAACCGTTCTACGATCTTCAAGTGCAATAGTTGCAACATGGCCGGTTTTTCCAACGAACGTGGCCACCGTCTTCTTTGAAGTGCTTCGAGAACGAACAACATTAGTCGGCTTTGGCTCGTCTTGAAAGACCCAGATTGTAGATTGTTGTTTGGAATCAGGATCGTAGGCATAGATCCAAGATTCTACACCACTGATGATGTCGTAGACGTGATTTGACTCTCCTCGGTGGAACCTTTGCAGAGTTTTCTTACACCATCTGACGCGGGCCGCCTTGTGATCTTCGGAACGCAGATGCGGTATCCAACGGCAAACTAGCTTTCTCACACCAAGCGCTTCATGCAAGATCTTCTGAATGGTTGTCCCTGAGATGCCTAATAGAGCCTCTATCTCTCGATACGTCACATGACGATCTTCGAGAATTAGTTGTCTCACAGCAATGATGTTCGATTAAGGCGGATTTTGGGCATCCTTTGCGAAATTTGTCACTAACACTAGTATGTCCACGCTGGAATTCTAAATACGAGCGTTCGACAGTCCGCAGACATGGGGATTCATGACTGAATACAGATGTTAGCTCTTCAAAATACTGAAGCCGTGTCAGGCCTCTTCTAAAGTTGTAGAAAATGATTGCACGAAAATTTTCCTTAGAAAAACTCATTTTCGTACGTAACCTGACAGATTCCAATCGACGCTGTGACCAAACAATAGCATTAATACTAATACTTTCAACCTTAGAATGTTTTGAGATTCAAAATTTAAACACATTCGAATATAGAACAGTTCCAAATTCAAAATTGCCGGAAAATATGCAAACGACAGAACTTAAAAGGCAGGCTTCGTATAATGCGCACTGAGGGGTATTTGGTGCAGATTCCACTGCAGGGCCCAGGTCCCCACTCTCATGTGGCGATGCGACAGCTGTAGGGGTTTAAGTGGGTTAGAATCACAGATACCATGACGAGGATATTATATAGAATGAGAGGAAGGTGGAGGAGGAGGGAGAAAAGGGGAGCAAATAGTAATAAATGCGCGGGAGGAGCGGCGCGGGTCAGCTAGTAATCAATAAATACTATTCAAGTCAGCGAAATCAAAATAGCAAATAAAACAAAAAAAATAACCATATCACAAAATGTAAGTGAAACAAAGTCCCTTATTATCCGTTTGTTGTCCGTGGTATCACCGGTAGTACCACCAGTGGTACCACGGACAAAAATAATTATCCGGGGTACCAATGGGGGTACCACGGACAACTCTGTGGTACCACCAGAAATAAATTAATCAGATTTTACTTGGTATCTGGGTTGGAAGTACTAGGGTAGCATAAAACAGGAGGTGCATAATCTTGTGCCATGTCTTGTGTGAGCGAATGTGGTTTAGAGATAAGTACCAGGTTAGCACGCCCTTCGGAGTCGCTTGACGTTCGGGGTCTGGGCCCTTTGAACTTCCATTGAGTACGGCGGTGACTCCGAGGAGGACGGCGACGGGGTTGCGACCCCCGTCCCCGTTAGCACCGTGACAGGTTCCCGGGGTTAAAAAAAAAAAAATCCCCCCTTCTCATGTGCCGATGCGACAGCCGCGGGGGTTTTAGTGGGTAAGAATCCCACATACCCCGGTCGAGCCCCACAGCTCCCGGGGATCTTTGGAAGATTTCCCCCGCGTCAAAAAAAAAGATTTATGGAGGAGTTCTCACGTCTTGTGATATCCAGAGTATGTCTGGCTTACTGGTATTGATTGCTTTCGCGAATCAAGAGGTGAGGGCTGGGAGGGAACGGATGTATCAAGAGGTGAGATATCCTTGTATCTTGTACTTCCCTGGTACTTCTGCTATAAATATGTTAACTACTACTCATTAGGTACCACATGCTCAGTATATCCTGGACGTAGTTAAAAATCACATTGGATTGGAGGTGGACTCGAGGACTCTTCCTTATGTCCTATGCTTCCCTGATACTTCTAGTATAAACATGTTAGCTTAAAACCACATTCATATGCTCATAAAAGATAAGGCACAAAATTATGCACCTGCTATTTTCTGCTAACCTAGTACTTCTGGTAATAATTGGTCAATTTTATTACTCCAATTTCTATCAAGTACTAAGTAAACTATTACAAAATAACGAAAATAATGGAAAATTATTTAAATCTAATTAATTTATCTCTGCAGGTTTAGCACGATTTGCCAAGACTTCGTAATCTTGACAGTTCGGTGTGGAGTATGACGTAGTTATCGAGTTAGCTAATACCGAAAATGACGTTTCTACGTCGATAACTACGTCATACTCCACACCGAACTGTCAAGATTATGAAGTCTTGGCAAATCGTGCTAAACCTGCAGAGATAAATTAATTAGATTTAAATAATTTTCCATTATTTTCGTTATTTTGTAATAGTTTACCAAATCGTGCTAAGCCTGCTGGTGGTACCACGGAGTTGTCCGTAGTACACCAGTGGTACCACGGACAAAAAAAAAATCACTGGTGGTACTACTGGTGGTACCACGGACAACAAACGTTATTATCATCTAAATATAATAAAACGTAATCAACAACAAGTATAGCATTTGGTTAATTATTACTTACTAATAAAATCGATCATAGTCTGAGAACTCTAGAGATCACAGATCAGGGTTTGTTTATATTAGATTTATTAAAACGTTTTTGTAGCTGACTGTGCAAAAATACGTCGATTTTCACGATCAAGCGAGTTGACGACAAAAAAAGTAGGTAAAATCGGAGGGTGCCAAGTCGCGCGCACGCGCGAGTTTCGCACGCGCGAGATGACGAATAACTGCCGCACTCACAGACATTAATTAACTTTAATCCCAATTAAGTATTTTTTTGTAATCTATTTATTTCGAATCTCCGAGTCTCTTATGATTATCTTTTAGGATTAATTTCGAGATTATTGATACATCTACTCAGTATTCGCGTATTAAGTATTATTTGGTTTCAAAAGTCGAAATAATCCATTTACAAAATACGACTTAATCACAATTAACTATAATTGACGTTTGTAGGTTCGGCAGTTAGTCTCTTAAATTAGGTGTGTATTTTTGAAGAGGCAAAGATACATTCTATAGGGAAATTTAATATTTATCCTTTTTCTCTCACGGCTGTCCTCCCCGAAAAAATAATAATAATAATAATATCTTGGGACAATCCACACACGGTCATCCGATCCCAAACTAGGCAGAGCCTGTACTATGGAAACCAGACAACTGATACTAATACTTATATACATATTTTTTTGTAAATACATACTTAAATAGATAAACAACACCCAGACACTTGGCGGGAATCGAACCCACGACCCATCGGTTAGCAGGCAGGGTGTCTGACCACTAGTCAATTCATAAAATTCTTGTTCCCTTATCATCTCGATAAGGGGACAAGTATTTTCTTTTTTAAGCTGTCGACACGGTCGACGCGTGATCGCGCTTCTCGTGTTAACATGGTTTAAATCGGAATCATCCGTCGTTGAACGGTTAAGATCAAAATATGGGAAAGAATAATATAAAAATACTGCTTATGTCTAAAGAGATTTCTTCCAGCAGACCTGCGAGTGGAAAGTTGGATGAAGAACTGAGACGCAGTGTGTCATCATCATCATCATCATCAGCCGGAAGACGTCCACTGCTGAACATAGGCCTCCCCTTAGAACGCCACAATGAAATGACAATTGGCTATTTGCATCCACCGGTTACCTGCGACGCGCACAATGTCGTCTGTCCAGTGACGCAGTGTGTGTAAAAGATAAATTATCAACTGACAGAAGAATACATATCTACATAAGCTATGTATAGCCGGTACCAATAGACGACTGTTTAGTTTACTTATTATAACGTAGGGACGTCCATTGAGTTGACTCCGAGGAGGACGGCGGCGGGGTTGTGACTTGTGACCCCCGTGAGCACCATGTCTGGTTCCCGGGGGCTATAATGCGCCCCCCGGCGGCGGGCTTATAGGGAAGGCACTGAGGGGCTCCTGGTACAGATCCCACCGGAGAGCCTGAGTGTCCCTTCTTATCGGTCTTAGTGGGTAAGAATCCCACATAAACCCGGTCGAGCCCCACAGGAGCTTTTGAACGTTTCCTCCGCGAAAAAAATAGATTTGTACTTCGTCTTATGATAGAATGGGGATGGGTTGGGTCTTTGACATGCATCATATTCAGAATTAATTACAAAAGTTAAGTTTTACTAACATATTTTTCTCTCTTTACGAATCTGCCAAGAAAATTAACATTTTTAGCTTAAAGTACATATAAAGTAAACTGAAAACCTAGCAATCTGTGTGGGAAATCCATTTTTCCCTTATCTGCAATAACGTCATTATAAAATTAAAATAAAACTTGGATTTTAAATAAAAGTACCTAGAGCAAAATTTTCCCTTTCTACGTGAGTCATGGGTATATTAAATTAATTTAACAAAGAATTTAGACGTCAAAGTGTATGCGCCTGTTAAAACACAAAGGGACTATTTAATTACAAAATACATATTCAACGATGAATATTAAATTTTACGTAGAAATATAACGCCAAAGCGAGCCGCTTCCAAAATTGCACTTGGCCTTTTAATATTGTTGATTAATTAACAATACTTACCTACATAATATTATGTTGTTAACATAGCGTTGTAGCGATAGCAGCAGCAGTAAAATCCTATAAAATATAAACAAATCTGAAAGTAGTTTAGAGAGTTTTGAATCCAAAGCTTACGAGTTTAATTTTAATAAAATATTTCTCTCTTTGGAATATATACTTAATATTTCAATATTTACAGTTTATTTACAAATATGTATACCTACTTAAACTAGGTAAAAAACTTCGTCCAAGTTGTCGCTGCACTGGGAGGGAAGGGTACCTAAAAGACTGGCGGCATTACCTCTTTGTATAGCCAAGCTTATACGTTGGCAAAAAAAAGCTACCAGCACGTCCTCCTCTCCTGAGACTTTGAAGTCTCTTTGGAATAAAACTTATTTTAGTGATATTAACGCTGTTGATTTCTAGGGTTTCTTTTTTTTCCAAATTCTATTTTATCGATAAGATGTCTGTATTTAGACAAATTTGTTTTTCGTTAGACCCTTCAAATTTACGTCGTCTTCTCGAGATCCAATATCATATCACTTTTACGTAAGCACAGCGTAGTGGGGGCGACATTTCTCTCGGCAGCCGGCAGTTCGGTCGCTCTAATCCACCATTTGTACCCGTCTCGGGGTAACTCCTCGCGCAGACAAATTGCTCGTGAGCGCTTGACCCTAATATCTATTGCACCGATCTGCGTATACAGGGCACCTTTTCTGAAATTTCTGTTTTAAACTATCAAATGGAGAATGATAAATTTCGTGCCCTTTAAGACCGGATCGCTGCAGATAGAGGGTATAAGGCATCAAGAATTGAGGCAATATTAGCCGAGCGTATGAGCGTAGATATTATATTAATAATACCAGCCCTTGTTTATGTCCCACTGCTGGGCATGGGCCTCCCTTCAAGATAAAGGGCTTTAGGCCATAGTCCACCACGATGGCCAAGTGCGGGTTGACGGACTTCACACGTCATTCGAAAGCTAGTTAAGCTTTCTCAGACATGCAGGTTTCCTCACGATGTTTTCCTTCACCGAAAGCTAGTATTGTTATTAGCTTTGTATTAATCATGTGCGAATAGTCTTTGTACGATTGTTCGTACAAAGAATATGCCATCGATAAAATACACACATCAAAAGTGTCTAGGGATCAACATATATTTTTGCAATAACTTTTCTCCTGATTGATATTAATTAAAATTTTCTTTAAGGATTCATCAAATAAAGTGTTTTCGTTTGTCACAGTAACGATAAACCAAGTCACCTTTGCATTAATAAAGAAATTTGCCATTTTCCTAATAAAGGGATTTTTGACATTTGAACCACTAACACAAAAGTTCGAAAAAAAGACTGAAATAACAGTTTTCTTTAAAATTTTATTGGGTAACTTAAACAATTAATAATCCGTGTTTCTACCGCGAACACTAACAACACAAGAACATCGGTTTGGCATACTCAAAATGAGTTCATCCAAATCACGCTGTGGAATGGCCGCCCATGTTCGTTGCAACAACAAAAAAAGGTCTTCTTGCGACTGGATACCCTCCATATTCGGCAGAGCTCTTCTCTGTAGCATATCCCATGCATGCTCAATCGGGTTCAAGTCTGGCGACTGAGCAGGCCAGGGCAGGACATTGATGTTAGCTGCGGCGAGAGTCTGTCTTACAACTCTTGCGGTGTGCGGTCGTGCATTATCATGCATTAACTGAAATAAGGGACCGATTTGCTCTTGTAGAGGAACGATGACGTCTGATACAATCGTCTCAGCATAAATTTGAGCGTTGAGGTTGCCTCTGATCCAAATCAACTCAGTTCTTCCGCCGATCCAAATACCCGCCCATACCATGATGGTTCCACCACTATAAGGATGGACTTCCTGGCAGGATTTTAATCGCTGTTGGCGTCCAGGGGTTCTCCAGTGTCGTATACGTCTTGTATCCGGTCTCATACCAAAACGAGACTCATCAGAAAAGCACACGAAATGCCATTGTTCTTCTGCCCAATTTCTGTGTTCAAGAGCCCATTGATATCGAATCCTACGATTGTGCATTGCTATAGGTGGTACCCGTAGCGGTCTTCGGGAATGAAGGTTCACTTCATGCAAGCGGTTTCTGACTGTTTGGTCGCTAATTAAGTTCCCTGAAGAGTGATGAAGCCTCACGGCTAACATCATGGCAGTTATTGTTGGAGCTCTTCGAGTTAAGATTTGAATATATCGGTCTTGTCTCCGTGTGGTGCAGCGATACCGTCCTCCATGGCGCTCAGCCACGGTACCAGTGCTTCGGTAACGTGTCCAAAGTCGACTGATAACACTCTGACTTGTATTCAGAGCTAAAGCCACAGTACGTTGCCGGGAACCAGCTTCTATCATTCCCACGGCTCTGAGCATTTCTTCCCTGCTTAAATGACGTCGCCGCTCCATAATAACGTTGGTTTTAATCAGTAGTAGGGAAACAGTAGCACTAATAATGTCTTCAATGCGTTGTATGTTTTTATAGGGAAAATATTGACAGCTGATTTTCATCTTTTACTCGAATTTGATTCACAGTTCCTGATTCAAATTATGAAATGCACCAAAAAGGATCCATATAAATTTATAAAATCATAAATTTATTACAAAGCCACATCTCAATCTCAAGAAATCCGCTTAAAAATGCTTGATCCCTAGACACTTTTGATGTGTGTATTTAAACTAGATTTGCTGTTACGGTCTGAAAAGTGGCACGCAGAAATAGCGCCCTTGTGTCGCTATTTCTTTTTAAGCCACAGGCTGTCATAACTATTTTTGCCGATAGGGGGTGTCGTTACTGTCTATATAAACTGTCAAAATACACGTCGTTATCATAATAAAACCAGTTAGTTCACGTTTCCGCCACCAGCACAGATAAGTCTGCGGACCACATTTTAGATGTCATTTTGTTAGTGACTGTTTATCTAGTTTATTATAATATTACCTTTATAAACTAGGGTGCTTTACCATTCTCGATTGCGTCGCCACTTTCCATCAGGTGGAATTTCAGTCAAGCACCAGCTTATGTTATATAATAATATTGTGAACTCGATAACGGTTATGATGACGATATCCTCGTCACAATATCTAGCAAAAGCGACCCTATCAAACTTCCCTGTTCTAGCTATAGAAGCTCGGAGGCGGTTCGCGAAACCGAACTTCGACTTAAATGGTTATACGAACCGCATTAGTTGTCCAGACCTGTTGTATAAACGTGTAAAGGGGCTTGGGCTGAGCTTTACGGATTTACCGCTTATCGTATAGGTCGTTCAAATGCGTGTGTTTAAACTGTAAGACACTATTGTGAACAGTAGAGCCACCTCGTTCTGTATAGTGCAAACTGCTTCCAGATCGTACGGGATACCGCAAATTGTGTGGCGTTTGAGGACCTTAATTATATGCGATAAATAAGCATCAATAAATTACCTAACATACTAATTATTATTTATTTATTTTTATTTATTTATTATTAATAATAATGGTACAATATTATGCATACTGAATGTAACATAAACTCATTAGAATTTATCCGTACATCCGCCGTCGTCATCTATGTTAGTCTATGTTTAAAATTTACATATTTTCATAATGCTATTAACAGCACGAAAACAGATAGAAGTGGAATCATCAAACATCGTAATAATTATATTGATGAGTTAAGGATGAGTTGAATAAACAATATAATTATTATAATGAAGGTAGTCACAAACAATTAGTTAAAAATAACAAACAAAAACAATTAGTTAATTAGTTAATAATTACGGAGGTTAGCTTCGATAATTTTATTCACTCAACTCAAAACTCAAAAATAGTGTATTTCAAATAGGCTTAACGCTAGCACTTTTGAAAGGTCATGTATTTTTTTTTTAAAAAGCTACCACCGGATCACAACGCAAGCTCAACTGAGAAGATCCGGCAAGAAACTCAGCGGGCTTGTCATTTTATCACTTTTTTTTTAAACAGTGTGTCATGTTACAATTAGATCAGAGCGACAGTGTTTCTTGCCGTTCAAAAGATCAAATAAGACAGAAAAAAAAATACGACGATATTCAATAACAGTATACAACATGAGCTCGATTCATAGTTAATTGTGCTTTGTAATTGAAACTTAAAGTATATTAGCTATAACTTGCAAATTATCTTGGAGTCTTGCGACATACGCCGAGTTGATTAAGATAATGATTTACTAACATACTTTTAGTTCTGCAGTAAGAGTAGAGAGAGAGAGTAGTAAGTTGTATGTAATCGGCTAGTAATCAGGTGGGCCTAGATTGAGTTCTTAAGTCGGATATACGGATAATTTTGTTATGTTTATCAATAGATTTCATTGTTCATATGAAGTTTGTCTTAATTTATAGTTAATACTGTCGGCGACGCGTGGGAGTATTTTTGAACACTAAACCTTTTTTTGAGCCACAAGAACAGATACGTGCTGCAATAAATCTATCAAGTCAAAGATAAAAGAAGTTACAATAACTCTTTAGCTTAAAAATTCTAAATTCAAAAAGAATAGAAGCAAAAACTGATAAAAAGTCGTATCTCACAACTTATCTATCATGTCAAAGATTATAGCAGATACAATAACTTTGATCTCTCTACCTTAAAAATTCTATTATAAAACAAATAGAAGTCAAAACTGATAAAAAGTCGTATCGTACAAAGTATACGCGCTAGTTTAATGCCAGCTTTACATTATAGCCGTTTTCAGCGATATTTAGAAGTCAATGGCTGCATAAATAGTCGACCCTTTCGATCGAGCCTGTCAAGCTGATGATATCGATGATATCGACAGTGGTCAATACGTCTGTTTAAAATATTTGAACCAATGGAACTAAATAGAGATGTAATCAAACTAAGTAACTAAAATCAAGTAACTGCAGTTAGATAAAGAAGCTTATTGCCCGAATGCCCCAGGAGGAATACAATGTTTATCGTGAGTTTGTATGTTTGTTTGAGCGGTATATGTATGTTTGTCTATTTCTTTGGCACGGCCTAGAGCCTAAACGGCACGACGGATTTTGACTTATTAATATGTCGTTAGTTTTGTTTTTGTTTTGGGAGTGACATAGACTCCGGCAAAAAGTTTTTTCCGGCAAGAATAATCGGACAATCTACACACGGTTATCCGATCCCAAACTGGGCAGAGCCTGTACTATGGAAATCAGACACCTGATACTAATACGTATATACTTTTTTTTCTTGTATACATAATGATTTCTGATATTCATGCTAATACTACACATTTTTTTAATAAGTATATAGGTAAGTACTTAAATAGATAATCGATAGGATATTATAAGAGTAGTTCATGGGGGAAGCTATAAAATGAATGTAAATATTGATAATATTATGAGCAATACGCGTATGTTGAAAGGGGATAATCTTTTTTTTTTTTTTTTTTTTTTGACGCGGGGGAAATCTTCGAAATATCCCCGGAAGCTGTGGGGCTCGACCGGGGTATGTGGGATTCTTACCCACTAAAACCCCCGCGGCTGTCGCATCGGCACATGAGAGGGGGAACCCCAGGGCTCTCCGGAGGGATCTGCACCAGGGGCCCCTCAGTGCCTTGCCTTTGAGCCCGCCGCCGGGGGGCGCATTGTAGCCCCCCGGGAACCTGTCACGGTGCTCACGGGGACGGGGGTCGCAACCCCGCCGCCGTCCTCCTCGGAGTCGCCGCCGTACTCAATGGACGCTCAAGGGGCCCACACCCCGAGCGTCCAGCGACTCCGAAGGGAAAGGGGATAATCTAGATTAAGTTGAGTTTCGTACGAAACTTTATTTTCTCCGCATTGGAATTTCAATCCACGTTTAGTAATTAAAATTTAAATTGCCGATACCCCGAGCAACCTTTTGAATAATAAAATTGTGGTCGACCGCTGAAATTTGACCACAATTTGGGAACAGGTGGACATCGTAATGTGGTCGTGAATTGTTAAATTACTGTTGTTTTAACTAAATACTTCACGCGCAATGGATATCGATAATAAAGATAAATTCTTCAGTTTGAGAAAGCCTGGCATCGTGGATACTATTCTATTCTTGGTGGCTATAAATTTGGGCCCGGTATTCCCGGAACGCACTTCGACCCAGTTGGATCCTGTTGCTGGCGTATCGAAGAGCTCCCTCATGTACGCAACGATCGTGCCAGCGTGGAGCTGTACACAATCATTTGGCGTAGAATAGGCTACTCCCAGATGATGCAACCTACGTCTCGCAAGAGCGTCGCAGCTGGTGATCGTGGCTGGTAGACCTTATTATCATAACAGGCTTGGATTGAGAAGCTTGCATGCAGTGTTTTAAAGCCACAAAATTAAGGTAGCCTAATCGGAAAAGCTTTGCCATTGACTGCCGTAAGCTGTGCCAAAGTGATTTATTTATACTCAGATCATTAAAATCATCAAAAAAAGGTCGTAAGGTTATACAAGAATGGACAGTTCTCAGAAAATAACAACAAATTCTCCTAGACTAGATGTAATTTTACCTTTTATTTATTGTTTAGTTTTACCAAACCGCATTTTTTTTAATGTTTGGTTAATGTGTTTAATTTGTATTTTTTTTAATGTTAAACTATAAACTTTTATCCACCTGATAGTTAGGATCAATGCTTGATTTTAATTATATACTCTTACGATCGAATTTTAGAAACGTAATTTTAATTAATGTACGTGATGTGCATTCCTGTAAGTGACACATCCACTCTGTTATTAGATATCTGTGTTTTTATTCTGTTAGGGTTTAGTGGATTAGTCGTTGGAGTGCCTTTTAGTAAAATAAAATAACATAGAGCAGTCACTTTAGAAACAACGTGTCTTGAAGTTGGCGCTATTCAAAATAAACATGTATAGATTGAAATGAAACTAATTTTACGGATTATATCGCGGTTTATTTATGATTTTAATTACCCGACGTTTCGAATACTTTACAGCATTCATGGTCACGGGCGAACTGAGGTGGTAGCTGTCCATACGTCATAGTTGTCTTCGGGTACCCTCAGGTCTTCTAATTATTATTGTTAGTCCGATCTACGCAAAAAGAGCTTACAGTATCTTGAGGTCTTCCAGTGGAATGCATACTTATATCTTTGATTATATATACGTCTAGATAGCGTGTTCGATGTTCAAACACTTGACATCAAATTGGTATACTTGGTTGTTTAGTATCACTTGAACTCTACCGATGGTTTGTGCTCGCAAAAAAAAACTTTTTGCCGAATTGTGTAATCAAATCGTGAAAATATTAACTAAGTAAAATTAATAAAGATCCTAACTTAATTTTCCATTCATAAGTCTTAAGATTCTGTGAGGGATTATTATAAAAACTCGATTGTTTTTTACGACAATTTGTACATTGTCCGACTAGACTGGTGTGGCTAGGTAATAATGGGGGAATATATCTTAAGTCTGGGGTAATTTTTCTTTTGACAAAAATGAATTCAATGAAACTTAATACGTGACCAAAACATGAAATAAATCAATTATAATAATTTTAATTTATTTTTTTGATAAATTAATTACTTTTATACTATTAGGTATCTAGACGTATATATAATCAAAGACTTATATATAATGTGTATAAGATGTACAATTTAAGATATGTACGAAGGTATGTATGTACACCACTAACTACCCAAATAGTTGTTTCTTCTTTTTAAAGTTTTGGTTGTCTGGAAGAAATTGCTATTAGCGAAAAGACCGCCATTTGTACCTAATTTAAGTTATTTTTGTAAGTTTTTCTGTATGTTTTAATTTGGTGTGCAAATAAAGAGTATTCTATTCTATTCTATGTACCTTAAAATAATCAGTCAGGCAAAGGGCAGTGACTCAGCTTATACTATCGAGATCACTCGTAGCGCTCATTTTCAGTTACTCCCGTCTCCCGCTTAATAATTTGTTAGTCGAGTTGCTGCAACCGAGGGGAAAGTTTTCTGAAAGTCACATCGTAGACAGGCCTCCCACTAGGTGGACTGACGACATTGTGCGCAATGCAGGTAACCGATGGAAAGCCAATTGTCGTTCCAAGGGGAGGCCTATGTTCAGCAGTGGATTTCTTCCGGCTGGTGATGATGATGATGATGTTGCATCAATATTGAACGGCCTTCTCTTTTCGCCCTTCGTGTTCAGATATAATGCCCTTCCCACCACAACACAGCATTGTTTACCCAGTATTGCTTTCGGACAGGTTCTCTGACAATTTGGTACAGTCCCAGAGTCTTCTGCTTATGGACTTACTTATACTCTGTGCGGTTTAGCCTGGTGCGGGATTTTATTTGTATTTCAGACAATAACATTTTGGCAGGGTTACTGAAATATTAAGGTGTAAATGTACCTTAGGGGTCGTCCATTAATCACGTGAGGCTCGAAAGGGGGGGAGGGGTTCCGAAAAAAACACGAAATATCACCAGGAGGGGGGGAGGGGTATAATGAGAGATCACGTGTATTTATTTTTCGTTTAATTCACGATTTTTAAACCAAACAGCGGCACGTGGACTTGACTCACCGTTGCCGGCAACGACTTCCCCTTCAACATTTAATCAGTTGCCTGTACCTGTATTTAAAGATAATATTCCGAATATTTCAATATAGTTTGTTGTGGGTAGGGGGGGGGGGTTACTTTAAAACATCACCACATATCACCAGGAGGGGTTAAAAAGTTGCTAAAAAACATCACGTGATTAATGGACGGACCCTTATGGAACGGTTTGTCTAATGTTACCCGCACCATGCCACGCATTATTGAAGTTTTAAAGTAATATTACTTTTACGTGGAAAAGAGACGAAGGTATACGAAGTTTATATTTCTGTTCCTTTTTGTCGCAATAAGATGTGAACATTACTTCGTGAACTTTGGTGTGGGTTATACATTTAGCAATAGTCACTTTATCTCTACCTGATGTGTATAACTGTTTAAGATTCCAATAAATTAAAAAAAGAAGATAAATAATAAATAAATAATAATATCCTGGGACAATTCACACACGGATAATAATAACTCTAACAGATGGCGGCAGACCCCAGAGTGCCCCAGTTTAAGTTTACAGTTTATAAATATTTAAGTGTATGTAAATGGTTTTCATATGGGCACAACCTTTTCGCAATGTCTGTTATTACGTGTGTTTACTTAGGACTCGGCATACAACACATAATTACATTAATAATAAACTATTTCAAGTTCGTAAACATTGTAAGATTTATGTTCACATTATCGATAAGTAGAACTTAATTAACAGATGAGCAGAGTTTTATAAAACATAGCAAGAACTATCTTATTTATTTAAGCAAGTACGTACAATATAGTAATTCTTTTAGAATACACCTTTATTAAAAACAAGAGAAAAAGAAAAGAAAATAAATTTATTATAAGATCTCTTAGTGCACACAATCCGGTGGAGTCTCTCCGGGGTTCTAAGCTCAGTTAAACCTTCTATTTTTGTAAAAGAAATAAGTTTTAATGGGTTTAAGTTAAAAATCAGCATTGCGTTCTAGAGTACCGCACTATGCTGAGCTGGAGTATTTTGGTTTTTTTTTTAGTCAGCTTGGTGACGAGATTAGCAAGCCTGCCTATAGACAACTGTATTGCGCTGCCGCTCGTCACTTGATGCATTTGATATTAAGTCTCTTGTGTCCGGAGATTTCACCAGCTACAGTGCTCACACCGGAATGTACACCGCTGCTTGGCGGCTGAATATCTGACACTGCGGTGGTACCCACCTGGACGATCCCTTGCACAAGGAATCTAACATCCGATTTTTTTTTGTTAAATTCATCCAAACGTATCGAAGTCTCAGGTGACTGTTGGGCTCGTAGCTTTTTCTGCCAACATAAACTTGGCCATACAAAGAGCAAACGCTGTCCGTCTTTTAGGTACCCTTCCCTCCCAGTGCGGCGACAATCTGGAGGAAGCTTTTTACTTAGTTTATGTATATTTGTAAATAAACTGTAAATATTTAATTATTATGGAAATAAAGTTAATAATAATAATAATAAGCCCTAACCACCGTCTGCTAGGACCCTGTTCCCGCAGCCGGTTGGGAGCCGTTTTTTATATTTTTAAATGTATATTTTTTTATAATCTATATTTAAAAATGTAATTAATGATGTTATATTTAAAATAAATGAAATAATAATAATGTCTGGCCGAAACGACCACAGCGGCCAATCTTTCACAAGATCAGCCATGTACGCAGGAGATATTATAGTGCACAAGCGCTTGCGTAGACACAAGTAATAATAATATGAACATATGCCCATAATTTGTTCTTTTTTATAAAGTCGAACAAACGTTTCTTTCTCCTACTATGATACCTAACATGACTGTTGACTAAATTACACATCAGTTCCAATTTCAATAGAAATTTTCCATCCGACACCGGTTGTCCTTCGTCTTTTCTGTTTAATAAAACCATTGTGCTCTGGTCAACGACTACCAAGAATTAATTAGCACAGTTCACGAGTTGGTCAAGTTTCTTTGATGTCTAACAGAAGTGGCGGACGCAAGGTTCAGAAGTTCGGGTAAGTTAGTTAATACTTGTTCGTAGTATTGCGCTAGAATAGATCTTGACGGTATCTTTCGGGTACTTAGTAAAAGTATATTGAGTCCTTGAAAGATCCATTGTTTGTAGTTACAGATTTTCATCTGAAAACAGAGCTGATATTATTTTACTAGACGCCTTAGTTTAGTATGTCCACACAATTATATTTTCATCATCATCATCATCATCAGCAGCCGAACGATGTCTACTGCTGAATAAAGCCCTCCCCCTTTGGAGGGAGGGGTTGCCATAATCCCCACGCTTGGCAGGGCCTTGGGGATCGCATTAAGTATAATTTTTTTTCGCGGAAGCTCGGGCGTGTCGGCTCACATTAGTCGTGAGAGCAGGGCGCTGCAGTGGCTAATAGAACGAGGCTGCAAACCGTCTTCTTGGTTTCCCTGATTCGCCTCTTACGGACACCCAATGGGAGGAGATGGGTGGGTGCCAGAATATCTGACACTGCGGTGGTATCTAACTAGTAAATAATAACCCACCAAGTAAATACATATTATTAGTAACCCTAAGTAGAAATAATAAAAAACTATTTTAAAAAAAATATAAACCGACTTCAAAGTAAATTATCTAAAAAGCATAAAATAACGAAAATATATTGAAGTCGGTGCTAGCACATCAATTTAACACCAGCTGACACCGACTTCAATATATTTTCGTTATTTTATGCTTTTTAGATAATTTACTTTGAAGTCGGTTTACATTTTTTTTAAAATAGTTTATTTAACACTTTTTAGTGACTTTTTTTTTAACAATATAGGTATCAGCACTATCACGAAACTCGAACGTCTACTAGTCAGTTACTGAAAACATAAAAAGTTTATATCTCTTAAACTACTGGACCGATTTTGATGAAACTTGTACTCTACCCTAAGGTGAAACATACTCTAACTATTGCAAAAAGAATTTCTGAAATCGGACTTGCAGTTTCTGAGAAATCCGCGGACAAACCTACATACATACATACATAGACTCATAAAATTTGGTGAATTTGTTTAGAAGCCCACATAGACTAACATATATTAATATTGCGCATTTTTATTAATATTACATACATACGCGTCGAATAGAGAACCTTCTTTTTGAAGCCGGTTAAAAAAGAAGAATGGTACATACCCAAACTGGTTTATTGACACTAAAGCATTACTGACACAAAGGTTACACATAGTGTGACACATTTACAGGTAATTATAAAAATGTGGGGACTCCCCCAAGTGGTCTCTGTCCTATATAAATACGCTGCAGCCCGTCTTCTTGTTTTCTCTTAGTCGCCTCTTACGGACACCCAACGGGAGGAGATAGCTGGGTGCTATTCTTATCCGGACACAACAAGGATGATTATATTTTAATCAATATTAATTCTTTGCGTAGGGGTGGGTGGTGCTCACTCGCTTAGTTTGCATTTCGATTTCAAGTTAAATCCCCTTCGTAAGTTCCTCAAAGAAGCGTCGAAACGCTACTTTGAATCCGCGTCCCGTCAGGCGAACAGTTTAATCCGCGCCGCCGCCGATTACGCCCCTAGTCCTTCTGACTCGCGCCGCAGACCACGGCACGTACTGCTCGACCCTCCTGACCCCATGACGGTCCTATTGGACCGGGATGCGCCGAACCCTCCCCGACAACCGTATGCTACACTAGCTATCAGACACCGGTCTCGCCGGCGAGGCCGAAGGGTCGTACGTATGCGACCTCAACGACGTGCATCACCCCACTGAGTTTCTTGCCGGTTCTTCTCAGTGGGGGCGCGTTGTGAACCGGTGGTAAACTCAGCCCTCCGAGGCCGTGCCTCCCTGTGATGCCCTTGAGCTCGTCGCTACTTCTGCCGTTAAGGCTAGAGTGCTTTAAGCGCTCACCTCCTATTGTCCGGTGAAGCTGTAATGGCCATCTGCGGCCAACAGCGTCTATCACTCCCAAAAAAAAAAAACTCGCTTAGTTCACTCGCACGCCCTCCGTGTATCATCGCGTAACCTAAATAAGCGATGTCGGGGTACTCTGTAACTCGGAGCTCGCTTCGCTTGCTAATTTTGTTTTTTTTTTGTTTAGGTTTAATTTTTTTGCTGATTGGTATATATTTTAGGTAATAGGGGTTATGTCACAACTTTAGTGAAAACATTCTAAAGCTATGGTCACAACCATCGATTTAATAGGTAAGTAGGTATATAAACTAGATAAACATTCACTAACAAAATTACATCTAAAATGTGGTCGCCGAGGTTCTGAACTTACCTGTGCTGGTGACGGACACGTGAACTAACGGTTTTATTATGATAATTACGTGTAGTTTGACAGTTTCATATAGACAGTAGCGACACTCCTATCGGAAAAAATAATTTTGTAAGCCTGTGGCTTGAAAAGAAATAACGACACAAGGGCCGTAACACCTACTGTAGTTTAAATATTATATGGTCGAAATGGTCGATGGTCACAAAGTTCTTTAAAAAAAAAGTTTGTGATTTCTTCAAAAGTACAAGGTAGAAGTCGTCTATTAGGTGTCTTTGGTGGTCATATTTAATTAAAAAAATAAGTTGGGATGCATGTATTGCGTTATTTGACTAACACATTGTATACAAAGAAGATTTAATACTAAGTTTTTAATCGTATACGTTGCAAAGGTTGTGTTGTTAAGGGCCCTACATATTGAACTGTACAATGACTCAGCCATTATTGCTCAGACAAGCCCGCTGAGTTTCTTACTCAGTTGAGGCCGCGTTGTGAATCGCTGTTAACTTTAACATGTTACGTATGCACGCACACAGTAAGTAGAGCTTGGCAATAGAAACTTCAAATCCCACAATACGACTGAACTTAAGTGGGGTAACGGTAATAGACTATTGTTACAATGTTGAGTTTGTCTGGATGAGTTTATTATCCTAGGTACTGTGCAGTGATTTGATCGCTTTCCGGAAGTTGACTGGATCAGGCTTAAAGCCCCACACACTATGTATTAGCATCAGCGACCAGCGAATTACTTATATTTTCTTTTCGCTTGGGAATAGATTTAAATACAACAGACAGATAGCAAACAGATAATTGCAAAAAAATACGATTATGAAATCACGATCATAGGATCGAGTCGTCAGTAATCGACGTAGCATCAATTTTACTACAGCAGGCTGACTATATCCAGGCTGACTGATTGAAAATCGCGCAAACTCAAAGAATAAAGCAATTCAAGGTACTAAGTAACGGATAAAGAATTAAAAAACTGATAATTGCGAAAAAATACGATTATGAAATCACAATCATAGGCATCGAGTCGTCAGCAATCGACGTAGCATCAATTTTACTACAGCAATCGAATGCAGAGTCGCCAAACTGCAATGCAGTATCGATGCAGACGCGAAATTGCTGATCCCTGATGCTAAAACTATCGCATGTGCTTATGATGATGATGTGCTATAACCTAAATAATACCTGGTATACTCGTCGCCGCATTTTTTTAATCTTTTGAATAGGTAGATTGATAGATAGACAATGACATATTGCGCACAAAAAAAAAACAGATACTAAAAGAAAAGGTACAAATTAATAAAAAAGCAACAATGGGTGGCCTTCAAATCTAACTAACTAAATTATAGATATACCGATTAACTTATTCCGCCAAATAAAACTTCTATAACTGGTCCTTGAAAATTGGTAGTGACGAAGCAAGCCTTACAGAAACGGGCGAAGAATTCCACGCCTATACCGTAAAGTATTTGTTATAATAAAATCTTTTTAAAAAAAATTGAACCGACTTCAATATCACTGAAAAGTATAAAATAATTTAAATATTATTGAAGTTGGTGTTAGCTTACCGGCTGTGTATATTTGGCACCAACTTCAATAATATTTAAATTATTTTATACTTTTCAGTGATATTGAAGTCGGTTCAATTTTTTTTTAAAAAGATTTTATTTTAAACTTTTTAGTGATATTTTCATATATAAAGATTGAACCATCGAAAACCGTAAAATTATCTAGATAGGTTATGATCACATTATCGTCTACATAGTTTTACATAATTCATGTTTCTTCAGAAACTCAGAACCTATTTATCCGGTCGTAATGAAATTTGCATGGAATCATCATAGTAGTTTACTCTCTCGAATAAAAAAAGAATCATCGCAATCGGTTCATAATTGTCAGAGCAATGTAATGGAGAACATCAGTTTTATGGTTTTTACCAGATAAATTCCTCCACATCGTTCATGTTCCTCCAGGAAGTTCTTATCCGGTTGTAATAAAATTCATACAGATTTAATAAAGTGGTTTCTTCTTTCGATTAAAAAAAAATTCATTGAAATTGGTAAATATTTGCCAGAGTTATGACCATTTTTGTCCTTAAAAAGCGACATAAAGTCATCGATATAGGCTTTCCTGCAGCTCTCAGTGCGCAGTCACCATTCTTGTTTTTCAGGAACTACTTATTACTACGCAATAATTTTTTTATGGGACCCAATCAATGGATTGAAGAATGGATGGAAGAAAGATTTTTTCAAATCGGTTCATAATTGACAGAGTTATGCGCGAACATACATAAAATATATATATATATATACACAGACGAATTGAGAACCTCCTCCTTTTTGAAGTCGGTTAAAAATAACTGCTAATATCTTGTATATCGGTCTAATATGTTCGCAGCCTAATTGCATCGTCTAAAACCGCTTTATCTGTCGTCATTCCCGTCAAACTCCGTGTTGCGGTAATTAATCCTGATCGCGCTGTCAGCAATCCGGATATTAGACGAAGTTAGCATTATTGAACTTTATCAATTTATTACCAAACTTCGTATGATCGATCCAGATGAAGCAGGAGTAGAAGTTAGGAAGACTTATGTGTGTTTATATTCATCTGGCAATGTGGATTTTTTTTTATATTCAGCTTTACTGACAAGAAAAGTAAGACGTTTGCTAGATTTGTAAGCATTTTCTGCACTGCGAGGCCTGTCGTCACCTGAAACATTAGTTATTAAGTCTCCTGAGCCCGGTAATTACACCAGCTACAGTGCTCTCCACACTAGAACAGCTATGTATACAGCTATGTAAACATTGCTTGTATTCGATACTATATAGTGATAAGCCATCGAAAAGTCTTTGCTTGTGGCGGCTTCGTGTGGCGGGTCATCCCCTTCCCTCCAATATGGTTGAGGGGAGTGATGGCTGCTGCTCGAGTCAACTCGTGCGCGGGTGCTGCTTGGCGGTCCGACTACTATCCCTTTGGTCTTTTAGTTTGTTGTACTTTCGTCGTATTTTTTTTCTGTCTTATTTTATCTTTTGAACGGCAAGACAAACTGTCGCTCTGATCTAAAAGTAACAAGACACAGTTTAAAAAAAAAGTGGAAAAATGACAAGCCCAGTTGAGGCCGCGTTGTGATACGGTGGTAGTTCTTTTTTATTAAAAAAAACATGACCTTTCAAAAGTGCCCGTTATGCCTATTTGAAATAAATTATTTTTGACTTTGACTTTGATACCTGAACGATTTCATGCGCAAGGTGCTACCCAAAATATAAATGAAATCTAAGAAACATAATTATGGTTGGTTCTCAAATCAAATCTAACAAAATGTTGTTTAATCTCTAAGTGTAGTTACTACCAATGTTACTACTACAAATAAAACTATATTACCTCTACTACGTAGCGGTCGGTTGGGTTTCTTTGTGCGAAGGACTTGAATCCCTAGTATTCCCTAGTTGGAAATTGTATAGAGGCATCTTGATGTATTAGATAATCCGTTAAGTGGAAGCCACGAGGAGCTTTCTAGTTAGATTAGGATTGTATTTCTAATCTTAAACAGAGTTGGACCGCGGGTGATCTAAATCCTCTTTATATACAGGGATAATTTTAAAATACTTATAGCCTGTTCGGGTAAATCGTGCAGTTCTACAAATTTTAATAAGAGTTACATAGTTTTTGCTTTATAATAGTCACCCTATTTTATTTTTAGACAGTGTGTTACGTTGTAACAAGGCTAAAATTATAAAATTAGTATAAAAAAAACTTTACAAACAGTTCAACCAAAATTTTACTATCGGACGGAATCCGCGCGCCGTAACTAGTATTAGCGATATGGGTATCGCTAATACTAGTTACGGCGCGCGGAAATAAGGCAAAATAAGGTATTGTTCGGTGCCGGAAGCGAGACACCTTCGAGAACATATGTCAACAAACGCTACGTCTTAAAGTTCCAGATGCATCTAAGTATGCTCCTTCTCGAAAGATACCGACGCCCACTTCTGGTCACACCTAGTGCCTGGGCATCGGATCTTTCGCGCTACAAAAGTGATTTCGACGCGTTCCAGGAAATGGGGGTCCACCGTACGGGTTGCGAGAGACAAGTTCACCGTACGGATTGAAGTGTACGAGCAGCGACGCTTCAGCCTACCAACGCCAGCTGACCTCAGCGACCGAGGGCAGCCGTTGAAACACCCGGAGCCACCAGTCCCCTCCGAGTAACCCGCGAGTCAGCGGGAATCACTTACCCGAAGACCCCCACACGTCGAGAAGTCGGACAGGCTTTAGTTAAGTCCAGGCACCTGTTATTATTTTGAATGACCAGTTAACTTCCCTGTGCCGCGAATCCACACCCGTGTGTAGTGCCGTCTTATTAGAGACATTAGAGTTGTCTAGTATTTAGTGCAAATTTAATTCTTGTCGGGATACTTTTTTTATTTGAACGGTAGTACGTTTCAATAAATAACTTGTAATTTTGATAGTTGTTTTTTTTATTTGTACCTCGCCGTCAGGCATACGTAACAAGTGAACAAAAAATACCCCGTGGGATGTCGGGTAAGAATACCATCCACCCATCTCTTCCCGTTGGGTTCCGTAAGTGGTTGGCCACAGTGAACGCGCGGTGACTTGAGCCTAGCGCGGGCGCGGCGGCGGGCGCGCAGGGTGGCCACAGTGACGCGCGGGCTGTTGTGGCAATAACACTTATTGCAGGTGTCGCAAACCTTTTATGAGGATTCTGTATTTTTTACTGGATAGGCCAATCTTGAGATGGGAGGCGTTGATCATAAGAGATGGTGTGCTGGGTGCGCACGAAATAACTAAAAACGGATTTCCTACAACTTAAACTGCGATCCCCAAAACCCTAGCCAAGCGTGGGCATTGTGACAGCCCCTCTCTTCTAAAGAGGAGGCCTTTGTTTAGCAGGTGGACATCTTTCAGGTGCTGATCATAATGATAAATAATAATATTAATAACCTGTTCGGGTAGCGTGTTTAAATCTTGCCGAGCAACATTTTGTTCTACCTTATTAGAAACTTATACTTAGAAATCGTTCCCGGTTTCGCATCATCTTTGTTCCCATTGGCTGTGTCAAGCCGTGATTCGATTGGTTATGACGTCACTACGGCAGGAAGAAGTGGAATTCTGCGGACCTAAAAAGGCCACATTAAGCATTTCCTCTATATGGAATTCGTATTTTGAATTTCTATCAAATTCTTCGCAATTCCTGTAATTTTCGTAAAATGATCACACCATAGATAATACACTATATGGATCACACATTTTAGGTCAATCATACTCAATTCATTTATTAACACTAATTAGCAGACTCATATTTGATGTTACTGCTGCCATACGAATAAAAATTAAACGGTAACTTACTCATATTATGATTCCCCGAAAGTGGCCTTTTTAGACCCGCTGTTTATTGAATTCACTTCCATTTTTGCTCATTGGTGTCTTATTGTGAGTTAAACCAAGGTTTAACGCTAGGTTCCTTCGGAGTCGCTGGACGTTCGGGGTGTGGGCCCTTTGAACGTCCGTTGAGTACGGCGGCGACTCCGAGGAGGACGGCGGTGGGGTTGCGACCCCCGTCCCCGTGAGCACCATGACTGGTTCCCGGGGGGCTACAATGCGCCCCCCGGCGGCGGGCTCAAAGGCAAGGCACTGAGGGGCCCCTGGTGCAGATCCCACCGGAGAGCCCTGGGGTCTCCCCTCTCATGTGCCGATGCGACAGCCGCGGGGGTTTTAGTGGGTCCAGAATCCCACATACCCCGGTCGAGCCCCACAGCTCCCGAGGATCTTTCGAAGATTTCCCACGCGTCAAAAAAAAAAAGGTAGCTAGTAATTAGTGAAAACAAAAACATAAATGTGAGGAAAAAACAGGAAAATTTGTGATAATTTATTATGAGGCTACCGAATACAATCGTTCTATCATTACGCTTCTGTTCGACCAATGATTCGGCGAATATCGTGCGTCTAATCTAATTAATGATTGTTTTGTCACCACGGTCGAGTTACGATCCCACGTGTCGATCTGCTAATCTATCCGTGCTGTTCACGTGAACTTTATTCGAATACAATAAGGGTGATTTTTGATTGGAACAGTTGAGTGTGGTTGGCACGATTTGGTAGGCGTGACGTGTACAAATGGTACGCAGATGGACACAGGGTTAGATCGCGAACGACATAATTGATGGGCCGATGCGACCGGAGCCTTCCGCAATATTGGCAGCGACACAGTTCTGCGTACATAAAGGCCCATGAATATTTATATGCTATAAGGGAAAATCTTTTGTTACAGCGTTACAGTAAATGTTTTATTAATATATTGGACGTGTGCTGTTTAATAAGAGAGCAGCTTAGATATTGAGAATCATAAACATTTTTTTTTGATCCACTCCTCTTTAGAAGAGCAGTTGGCACCGATAGATCCACATGTAAATAAATACATAAAATATCAATTTATTGCCATGAACACTACAGTAAAAAAAAAAACAAAAAAAAATAGTAACTTAGTACATGATAAGGCAATAGGGGTAGATTCAGCATATGTTGCATGCACACTGACGTCTGCACACAACGCTGTTTTTCAGTTTACCCCTTCGCTCGGAGTTGTTCGCCGAGATATAAAAAACCAGTAACAAGCGGGCCTAACTAACGATCATTTTTACTAATAATAATTATTTACTATATTAATTATTGCTGTTGCGGTATCACTGTGTCTAACAAAACTATAGATACATTCTTAAAAACATTATACTATATTCAAACAGTGCTTCTACTTATACGTGGGTGTGTGTACGTGTGTGTGTTTGTCCGTGTGTGAATAATGTTTGCGTGTGCGTATGTCCTACTCTTCCTTTGAACTTCACATAGAAACACAACAGAACAATAAACCAACGTCAACACAATCATCTCAAAGAAACCATATAAACGTTTTCATTATTTGGATTGAAAGCAAACTAATATAACTCATTGTTTGTAATTCAATATTTCTCAAGAAATTGGGTCTGCCAACACGATATTAAAATTATATCACAATTCGGAATAGAAAGCATTTCATTGAAACTGGTCACAGGACAATTTCATTTCCGAAAATACCGTGAAAGAAGAATTCCCACTTGAAATCTATAATTTCGCAATAATTTAATTTATTATTGATGTCTCTTGTGTAGTGACTACTTTGACGCGGAAATTAAAAGATACCAGAAAGGAGGAAAGATGAATTCAATGAACAAGCGAATTTATTTTCTAATCAATTTAGTTATGCTATTTTTACAATTACAAGTAATGTAGTGGTAGATGGTAAATCTATACATATAAAATTACTTGTCCTGACTGACTGACTGATTCATCAACGCACAGGCCAAACTGCTGGGCCTAGAAAGCTGAAATTTAGACAGCAAGTTCTTCTTATGATGTAAGCATCCACTAATAAAGGATTTATGAAAACTATAGCGGGCGTAGCCGCAGGGAATTGCTAGTGTAGTACAGTAATAAATAGTAAAGTAATAAATCTAAAGCAAAGGCATTTTAGGGTTCCCTTTGGGTTTTAGGGGGCATTTTAGCCTTATGGTGAGACTTCGTCTGTCTCACTGTCTGTCTGTTTGCCTGTCACAGCTATACATTTCAGAAACCACTGACGCTATTGATTTGAAACTTGGAATACTTTTAGATCTTACTTACTCAATTTCATCGCAAACGAAAAAAATTTAATCATTGATTTTTTTTAATGGGGTAGAAATGGGTCGGCCATATTTCAAAGTGAGACTACTATATCGAGTATGGTATTATAGGAAGGGGCTTCATTTGCAAATATAAAAACAGATTTTTATTTTGGTTTATTTCATGTAGTTTATGGCTTTAGAAAATGTAAAAAAATACCGTCCCCTTATCTCCGAAGTTTGTGGGGAAAACATCTGAAATATTTATGGGTAATACATGTCTATATTTTACAGGGAAAATAAAATAATCTTTCTAAGGAGCAGTGGCGTGCACAGAGGGTAGGCAAAAAAAATTTTTCGGCTTGTTTCACCTATTTTAAGTATGTTATTATACCATTTCAAATATATGCAAGGAAATACTATAGACATATTAATTTGCATTTGAAAACATTAATAAGTTTATTCAGCGGCTCCATACTGACAAAAATACTTTGCCTACCCTAGGATTTCTCTAAACAGTCTTAATTTTAAATAATCTTAGTTTGGACATGAATTAATGTAATTTTTTTTTATGTAAATGAATATGTTGGTAATATTGGTTAATTTAAGGATATTTGTGCTGGAACACGAACAAATAGCATAAAGCATAAACGACTCGCAGATATTTTTGCCTGCTTTCAGTGCACGCCACTGCTAAGGAGTACTGTTTTCTGACAAAACAACCTCGACACTTAGTGTTGCAGTTTGTTTTTTGCTATCTGAGGTGTTAGACGAATAGTAAAATAACATTAATAGGTCCAAAGAAGGTATGGAACCCTCGGTGCGCAGGTCCGACTCGCTCTTGACTGTTTTTTTTTAAAATTAAATTACAGCCACGCTGTGTGTGATAAGAGTCGCTATCTTGGTATGAAGTAGGATGAAATATTGGACGTAGTTCCCCAGCCTCAGCATATAGAATCCTTATACTGAAAAGAAGCTTTACAATAATTTCCTGTGTATAAGCAATTTTCCTTGTTAGATTATCGAAACAGGCCTAATAAGGAAACACATTAACGCCATAAATCCAGTAAAGGGTCAACAACATATTGCATAGAATATAATCCGTAGTAATATTCCGTAAAATTGGTTTCATTTCAATGTGTAATATTCGCGTAAATTTCAGAAATCATTACATTGCATAAATATAAAAATTACCATATCATCAATGTAAATATTTAAATTGTTTGTTCATATGCAGGGTTACCAAAAGCAATCCGTCGCACTGTTTTTAAACTATCTCTTTTGACATTTAAAGTAAGGCTCAGAGTCACACAAAGAGCTATGATCCGAGTTTCTTTGCGCGAGAGGATCCGAAATGAAGATATTTGCCAACAAATAGCTCTCCGGTATAGTTTTCCGAATCTGCAAGTTGAAGTGGCAATAGGCAGGCCACATCGCTCGAAGAATCGATAATCGTTGGGGACGTTAGGTTCTCCAGTGGCGACCACAAACCGGAAGACATAGCGTAGGCAGGCCTCCCACTAGGTGGGAGATTGTGCGAATCCCAGGCAGCTGGTGGGTGCAACCTCATTGTGGCGGTGTAAGGGAGAAGCATTATGTTCAGCAGTGAAAAATTCATGATTGGAATTACTAAAATGATTATAATTATTATTAGAATACATTTAGTTCAGTAAAATGTAATGAAGCGACCTGTAAGAGCTTAAAAGTCTTTTTACAACTCTGTAATATGCAGGCTTCTATAACGGGTGTAAGGAACATCGACACCAGGGATCCAGTACATGATTCTGAACATCCTAGTGTTGAAATTTTTCATTGGCTTTTTCATGAATTAAAAAAGAAACACTTTTTTTTAATTAAATTTAGTATAACATCATTATTGGTATAATAATAAAGCCTAATTTTAATTTAAAAACAATAAATTAATTATTGTGGAAAAAATATTTATATATTTATTCTGCACAAAATCAGTACATAGGCAATTAATTAATAGGCAATTTACTATTATTATTTTAGAAAATTAGCAATGTAATTTGAAAAATAAATTAGGTAAATATCGCATAATATATTCATTACATGCTCAAAAAATCACAAGTTAGTCATTTGTCATTTTCCATACTTATACCTAAATGGTTTCTGTAATGTTGTAACGGACAATATGAGCGTAGCCAGCCTCTCGGTATTCTACAGGCTACATTTTGGAGAGTGTGCGCAGGAATTACATGAATTGATTCCACCATCACCCTTCTATCATCGGACGACGAGACGCAACGCACCCATAATATATGTAGTAAACGTGCCTTCAGTCCGGACTAAGCGTTTTGCTTCTTCATTTATAATAAGGACAGCTAAGGACTGGAATAGTTTGCCTGCGTCGGTTTTCCCGCCCGATTATAATGTAAATGTCTTCAAGAGTAGAGTGAATAGGCTATTAGTAAGCTAGTGTGCTTTACCATGCTCGACTGCGTCACCGCTTTCTATCAGGTGGGACTGTGGTCAAGCACTGGCTTATACTGAATAAAAAGTTTTCGGTACGTAGTCCCTTACAGCCTGTATACCTAATTGCAGAAAACCTTGACGCTGAGCTAAGCCATCGTGTGGCTTTACAGTATAAAGCAGGCGACGGCGGCGGCGGTCGGCCGTAATGCCAACATACATTTATTATAATTTATCTAATCTCGATCGTGGCTCGTCGATAAAATGCCGGTGGAATAGGTATCAGAATGGCGGAGGGATCCTATGAGGGGAGGACATAATAAGCATATTTACTGGAGACGAGGAAATGTTTATCTATTTCCGAGTATCTTTTATCCTTGCTTATAATAAACTTGTGATATAGAAACGGGGCGTTGACTTCTTCATTGGTTATCCAGTTGGAGTGATGGAGTATTCGCGTATGAGGATATAAATAATATCCTTTGCTTTACAATAATTTTCCGTTTATAGGCAATTACGTATGGTAAAGAATTGAAGTAGGTCTGTTAGGGGAAACATTAATAAAATAAATCCATTAAAAGGACAACGACATATTGAGTCAAATTTTTTATTTAGTTTATTTACTAAGACAACTTAGGCCCATATTTGTTAGTAACAATAAAACTTAACCTATGTTAGTGTTAAATATTTACAACTAAAAGGGATTTGGTCCGATTGACCATCTCTCTCACGAGCGGGTTATCGAGCCGCGCCACTATCGCGCGCAGGATGGAGTTGGGGCTGTCGCGCAGCCGGCGCAGCAGTGACGCGGTGTGCTTGCGCCAGGTAGCCGCGAACCCGTCTGTGTGAGCTTCAGCGAACATTGCTGACGCGCTGCAATAGCGCGGCAGCCGCAACATCATCCTGAACGCATTGTTGTACTGGACCCGCAGAGCATTGTAAGTCTTTTGGGTATATTTAAGCCACAGGGCCCCCGTGTACAGCGACGTGCAGTAAGCTTTGAACAGTCACTTTCACTGCCGCTGCACAACGGGAGAACCTGCGGGCCAGCATATTAGCCCGGACTGACAACGCTCTGCGTTCCCTCTCCATGTCTACATCGTCCTTCATGTCTTCTGTTACCAAGTGTCCTAGGTACTTAAATTTATAGACTCTGTGTATAGGCTGTCCATTTAATATTAAAGGTGGTACAGTATACGGACACTTGGTACCAGCCCTGAAGACGATGTACTCGGACTTACTGCTATTATATTTTAGCCCATGCGAGGCGGCATATGCCTCACACAATCGGAGAAGCTTTCTCAGAGCGGCGACCGAGGGGGCCAGCAGCACCATGTCATCTGCGTAACTAATGTTGTTAAAACACACCCCATCGACAAAACAGCCGACATGGGTACTGCTGAGTTCGATCAGCGCGTTTACATACAGACCGAAGAGCAGGGGCGAGGTCAGGCCGCCCTGCCGCACTCCGCACTCCGGCCTGCACGGGCCCGACAACTCACCCGCCCAGCACACCCGCGCCTCCTGGTTTAGGTACCAGTACCGAAGAAGTGATGCGATCTCGGGTGGCAAGGACGTCTCGCTCAGTTTCTTCCAGAGAACGTCGTAGGAAACTAGGTCAAAGGCCTTAGATAGGTCTAGAAAGCACGCGTATACTGGCGTTTTCCTATCAGTATAGTACTTGACGGCGTGCTTCAGACTTATTATTGCACTTTCTGTAGACAACCCAGGTCGAAAGCCGAACTGGGCGTCGTGTAGCTTGATGTGCTCATTCAAGTGTAAATTCAACACGCTGTCAAGTACTTTAGCTACTACGGTGGCTAGAGATATAGGCCTGTAGTTCGCCTTATCCGATATGTCTCCCGTCCTGTTTTTCACTATCGGTACCACCAGGGATCGCATCAGATCATCTGGAAGATACGCGTGGCTGAGGCAGAGATTGAAAAGTAACGCCAGCACACGAGGTAAGTGGGGACCAGCATGCTGCAGGTGTTCGATGCTGAGTCCATCGTGGCCCGGAGAGCGACCCCTCGTCATCTTATTTATTTTTATCTTCACCAGTTTAGCGAGGATCAGAGTTGACACTTCGGTACCCTTAGGCCCAGGTTCGAGCTCCCGGTTCGGTGGACCCAGCGCCGAGTTCACAGAAAACTGTGTTTTGAACATCTCAGCTATGCCTCTATGGCCAGATATTCCGTCCACACTCACAGGAATGCCCGGTCTACTGTTCAACTTTTTGGTATCCTTCCAAAACCGCTTAAAATTTGAGTTTGAATGATGTTTGGCTAACATATCCATTTTGATCTGTTCTTGGTGGTTTTGACACCACTTTAATCTGCCTTTAAATACCTTGCGCGTGTTTGTCATCGCGTCATAAATAGGTCCATTTGATGGTTTTCCATGTAGCAACCACGTGTTGAACTCTAGTCTAGCACTCCTGTGAGCCTCGCCCACGTGCTTATTCCACCCAGCCAAGGGTTTTTTACGGCCCACTTTCCCCCGACTATACGAGACAGTAGCACTGGAACGTAAGATTTTTATGATCTCCTTATACATACTGTTAATAAGATCCTTGTGGCTGTCGTTACTACAATATCTGCCAGCACACTTTTGCATATCTACAGGTAGATCGATATGTTTCAATCTAGATGTACATGCGTCTTCGTAAACCCCACACTGATCTGAATTTCTTTCTCCCCATATAACCTTATTACAAAGATAATCGTTGACTACTGTTTTTTGTCTACTAACATCTAAACTACAATTAAAGACTAACGGTAAATGGTCAGACCAAAAAACATCATATTTCACGTAGACACTAGTAATACTTCGCAAAGCAGCTTCTGTCACAAGGCAGCTTCTGTCACAAGGCAGTGGTCAAGCCAGCGTCTACATCCGTGAGCTTCACTAACAAATGTGAACGTTCCAGAAGTCTGTTGCAGTCGATCAGTGTCGACACAGGTCCAATCTTGTTCCACACAAAAATCCAAGAGCTCACGATAAAAGCACTCACCCGGATGTGCATTGAAGTCTCCAAGTATATAAGCCGACTCCACACTGCAGTCCTCAATAATGGCACTAATTGTACTTAGGCAGTTCGTAAATTCGGGCAAATTCTCAGCACAGTCAGTAGGTATGTAAACGCTGAAAACTAACAAAGGCCGATCTTGTGTAGTAATGCGTATAGCCACGACCCATGAGTTTGCGCACGGTATCACTGACACACACTGAAAGACTGATTTCCGCCACAACAGCGCTACTCCTCCAAACGGCCGCCCCCGCAGGGGCCCGGCAGCCGCATCCATTGCAGATACACCCGTGCTCCCGAAGTCATCGTGTATGCCCGCTAGATATGGTAACTCGGTCTCCATGAGCCACGTCTCTTGCAGTGCGATGATATCAGCGGCACCACATAACTGCCTTACTCCTTCTATAATAATAATAATAAACGTTTATTTCAAGTATAAAATACTCATATTAGCAGTAGGTACATAATTATATACATAATTGAGCTTATATTAAATTTCCAAACAGATCAAATCATCGAAGTCCAGAAGCGTTGCACAGATGAGTCATAGCTGTAAGCAATTGCTTTCAGTGTATTATGGGTACTATTAAATACCCTTTGCCTTAATGATGCTATTCGCTTACGAATAATAGCCGCAAACCCGTCTGTGCGCGCTATACAAAACATGCCAGAGGCACTACAGTACCTCGAGAGTTTAAACATAGCTCTAAACACATTATTATATTGCACTCTCAATGCATTATATGAACGCTGCGTGTACTTGACCCAGAGACCACAGGTGTATAATGTTTGACAGTACGCCTTAAAAAGAGTTATTTTAACCTGATCGGTACAGCGTGCAAATCTCCGGGCCAGCATGTTCCCACGCATCGCCAATAGACCGCTTAATATTCTTGCAGTTGTATATTACAAATGTTGTACTTTGCATTATTTATTTATGTACTCTCTCTCTCTTCCACTTTGTCGCTGTGCGGATTTCTGTAAGGCCGAAACCTCCTGCATACAATATCAGCAGGCCATAAATCGCCATTCAAAAATACTTCTAATTTTGAGCTTGTAACCGTTAATTTATATGCACAATAATCTTTCTCAAATTTCATTTTTATTTTCTGTAGTAAGACCTGCTCATTTGTCTTTGAGAATATGTAGTCGAATATGTCTTCCTCAGATGTGTCTTTATGTACATTTGATAAGAAGAGTGGTGTTGTCGAACTCGCAGGCTTAAACTTATCTTCGGGTTTAAAAGAAGCTTTTCCACGAACAAAATCGCCTGGTTCTGATATACGATTTCTATGCCTTTTTCTTTGAACTGCAATCCACTCTTCCTTGGGACATTCTCGTTTCCATTCACCGTCCCGTGTGATCTCGGCCAAGGATTTATTTTGAGTCATATTGACCCTGTTGACGGACTCATTGCTTCTCACAACGGCGATACTTGCAGTGTTATCAGCAGTAGGCGCTATAGGTACAGGCGCGAGTGAACAGCTGACTGTACTGTTAGCTCGGCCCTGTGACGCATTTGTAGTGTCTACCGCGCTCATTGAGCTCGTGTCCGCCGTGCGGTATGCAGGTGCGCTGGCTGGCTGGAGGGAAATGTCCTCCTTCGTTTGATCTGAATTAGTTTTATTCTCTGGTGTGTTGTTATTGTTCGAAGAAAAATTCAAAATTCCGATCGGACCACTGTCGCGGCCACTATCCAGTAAATAACCGCCACGGTTTTTATTTACATATGTGGCGGGCTCTGCATACACTAACGACGCAAACTTCATATTATCTATCTCCGCCTTCAAAGTATTTAACTGGTCTGTAGTGGCACGCGATTCTTTTAGCTTATTTACTTCCGATTTCAAGGTGACAATATCTTTTAACAGGCAAGTTATATCAATATGATCATAGGAAACTGACGGTAGCCGGCCTAAATCCCTTGCCACAAAGACAGGAATCTTATCAGGATCCGTATTCTTGAATAAACATATAATATCTTCGATGTCCTTCTGTTCTTTGTTCTTGCGGCGCGAAATATTTCGGGTACTTTGAGAAATTGACTCGAATAATAGATCCTTCGCGACAGTAATTTCTTCGGTTCTATAAGAGCCCACACACAGCCGAGTGAGCCCTTCTTCATCCATAACATGAATTGCATGTTGCACAAAACATAGTAACTCGTTTATAACTACATTGCACTGAGAACACTTCACTTTTACGGACGTCATTCTTTCTACACCCGAACGCTTCCGAGTTCGAATTGTAAGTCGAGTTCGAGTCAAAAGTAAGAACAAGACACAAATAATTGTAGAATTGGAACAAGAATTAGCTACTTACATAAATGAGTCGCTGAGGTCGTGGGCATTATGCGAAGTTGACATTTTGCGAAGTGGGTATTATGCGAAGTGGATGTTTTGCGAAATGGACATTATGCGAAATGGACGTTATGCGAATTGGGCGTTATACGATGTGAACATTTTGCGAAAAAGTCGAGTTGATATTATACGAAGTGGGCATTCTGGTCAAAACCGCCTGTGTCTTCAGTCTTCGGCAGCTTCAAGCTCTTGTCTTCATAATGTGTGCAAATAAACTTATATCAAAAAACTTCACAGTTTACACTGTTTTAAACTTTCATGGCCATTGACAATCATGTTTTGACTCACGGGTTTACTGCCACGGATACTCGTCGAACAACAGCGTCGAAATATCGGAATGAAATAATTAATCATCCTTCTTTACATATAAGCAGAGATGAACTCCCTCTAGTCCACGAGGGGCTTAAAAACACTATAAAATGTATTGGTACTAAGTCAGTTTTATTTGTATCCAACTTGCATCGTACCTAAACCATAGTCGGTCGGTGTGTACAATTGTGCTTTATTTAATTTCCACACCAGCGCCGTGGGAAATTCTAGTTTCGCTGACATATATTGAGTTACCAGCGGAGTTTTGCCAAATAAAACTATTGTACCGTAGTGACGTCATAACGTTCGCATCGCGTGTCGCGAAGCTTTTGTCCCGTGACTATTTTCCTGCCTTTTGGGAACGATGTTACCTACGAAGCGTATACGTTGTGAGGGATAGCTTCTATTTTGTATACTTACCTATTTCTTTTGCATAATTATTTTGTAAGGAAAACGTGTAGTAAAGATTATTTAGGTAAACATCTTCTTACCTGGTTAAAGAAAGAAGAAGAAGAAATACATTTATTTGACCAACAGTCAATACACAATGATAGTAAAAAGAAAATAAAATTACAAGAAAAAGGAAAGAAAATAACTGCCAGTTGCCATAACGGCCAAACAGGCTGCTCAGCTTACTGCTATGCCGTAACGAATTACAACACAGCGCTAGTATTTAGGCAGCACCTTAAGGTTAAGGGGTTGTTTTTTTTTTTGTAATAATAATAAATACACTTTATTGTACACCAAAAGTTACATGGAAATTGAGCAATACGTTGAAGATATCAATGTACATAGGCGGCCTTATCGCTAAAAAGCAATCTCTTCCAGGCAACCTAAACCTATCTTTTTGTACCTACTTGAATATTTTTCATATTTATTTCTATACAATCTGTGGGGTGTCTGTGTTAGATTATTACCCTCCCATCTCTTCCCGTTGGGTGTCGTAAGTGGCGATTAAGGGAAAACAAGAAGACGGGCAGCAGCGTCCTTCTATTGGATTACCTACCACATAAATACTGCGATGGGGATCGCACACACCTGTCAAGTGTGGAGATTCTGGTAACCCCTGCCTTCTAAGGGGAAGCCTTTTGTTCGACGGTTTCGCCTGCTGCTGATGATAATGACGATTTCTATAAGGTTTTAACGAAATCCGCCGCTTTGCATAATAAGAACACAACACAAAAATTAGATTAATATATATATATCTATACTTATAATAATACTGTAACAGGTCCAATTCTGTACATTGAAGATATTTTGAAAATTATATTTGGAGGGCGTTCTATAACCGATACTGAGGCCGAAAATGTAATTTTTTAAATTTTTGTCTGTCTGTCTGTATCACGGCTGCGCATCACGCCGAAACTACTGAATGGATTCAAATGAAACTTGGCATAATTTGAGATCTTACTACGAGGTAGGACATAGGATACTTTTTATCCCGTAATCTAGCACGGTTCTTTTGGGAGAGGGGATTAAAGTCAAAATGGGTACTTGGTTATACGCTTGGTCCGATTTTATCAAATTTTCTTTATAATATAATAAATATTAGTAAGGGAACACTCATAGAGAGTTGTTATCAAGGTTTTGTAATCGATCGGGTTAAGCGACGTTAGGTAAGGTCCTTAAATAGATGGGTGACCGTTTAACGCCATTTGAACTAAACGGGTCCGTGCTTCGGAGAGCAAGTAAAAAGTGGGCCCCAGTTTTTACCCGACTATAAAAAATGAAGTTTATGTATTCGATGCGAATGTCTGTTATGAAAAGTTTAGTTAACGTAAAAATAGCGCAGGCGGAGCTGCGTGGGTCAGCTAGTTATTAATATCAATTCAGTTATCTAAAATCCGCTTCAGCCTAAAAAGCGCTTTGCCTTGGTAAACCTACCAATACAATTAACAATATATTAACTAATACATCAAATTGCACCTATACCTATAACAGAGCTTAAGCCGACGTTGTCCCTTTATTAATTAACTCAGCGTGTGTGGGCTGTTAACCTAGGACCCCCGACTTTCAATTCGCACGTTATGGCTAATAGATTTTTGGCCCGTAATACGCAGTTTACTTTAAGAGCTCAGCTTAATTATATTTTAATAATTTAGGTGTATCTATATTTTAGGCGCTTTCGTTTCAAAGGTGAGTAGAAATTGCTGCATCTAAAAATAATACGTGGACTTTTACCTCTATCTACGCTCTTTTGGAGGTCTATGTTTAGTATCTTATCTATCTATTCTATGCTATCTTATAGAACTCTGGCTCTACTGGTCCCCAAAGGGGGAACTTTGCGAAGTATTGGAAATAGTTAAAAAGGAGAGGTTCTATAAGTTAAACGTCTACTTCTGTTCGTCTGTTTATCTGTCGGTCAATCTGTTTTGGGATCGTAGGTTCCAAACGAACTAAGGGATTATTTATTTATTTAATTCTTCATGCACAAATTCTGTACATAGGCGGACTTAATACCTAAGGCGTATTCTGCCAGTCTACCTTAGGGTGGTACAGATTATGGAACCTTAGGGTGGGTGGGTGGCTGGTTAGTTGGATTTATTCGGATGGTTATTTGCTGTATATGAAAAATTAAAATGAAATCGGTTATTTCAAATAGGCTAAAATTTGCATTACTTTCGAATTTTCAACATTGTATGCAGGTACATCTGGTTATCACAAACATTATTACAATGTGTTTGATGACAATCTATTCAGACGTTTGATACAAGTCTGTTTTATGGTGTTAGGGGATTTTTAAGCTTTAATTAATATAAAAAGATGCAGTTGCGACATTTAATCCTTTGCGCCATTGAGGTATTGTTCAAATTGTACTGTTCGTTAATTGTAATCACAAATCACGACTAATTTGCAATGTTTGTCTATGTTTATACGAGATAATTAGCTGTTTCCTGGTTGTTATAGGATCATCGTGTTACATTAATTGGACCGTGTAATCAGCGTACAGTTGGTTATTATTTCATTGGTTTATTGTAGCCACTATAGGTACTTATGTGTTAATTTTAATAGATTATTTGCATTGGATAATTTATTTAGTATAGGATAATTTATTTAGTATAAATTGTGTCTTTTTGCTGCGCTAGATGGTTGGCGAATTGCCGATACGCGGTTGGACCGCGTACGCAACTCCTACATCAGGGGCAGTCTCGGTGTTCTTGACGTGGCGGATAAACTCCAAGAGAGTCGCCTGAGATGGTATGGCATTGATATGGCCATGTTATGCGCCGACGGAAGGTATATGTTGGTAGAAGATGCCTTGGTATGCCTGTTCTTGGAGCAAGGCCTAGAGGTCGCCCTAAGAAGACCTGGCTAAATATCATAAAACTACAGGAGAGCCAACATTCTCACAACCGATGTTAAAGATCAGGCAAAGTGGAGTGGCAATCATTGGATTCGTAATGAAGAAGAAGATTGTATAAATCATGTGTTTTACTCAATTTTAGTTAGTGTCTGTGATTGAACCTATTTTTTTGTCGTTGGAGGCTTCTAATACGATATCACTTCTAAATAGCATACCGGTAGTAAGTACCTAGTATGATATCAAGTGCAGTGTAGTGGATGCGGCATCTCGTCCGGCAGCGCTCGTAATCTGCCATTTGTTACCGTCGCTGGGCGTCCTTATGCAGACAAATTGCTCCAGTGACGGTGTCTGGTTAACCCCGTTCAGTCTTGTGTCAATGTGATGCATGTGCGGTATCCGTTTTAATTATTTCGTGGCTCCGAGTAGTTTCGAAAATCTTTAATTGGGCTAAGTTTGGAGGTTGAAAATTCAATTTTTGTTTTTGTTGACAGGCCCGTTGCTGGTTAGACACCCTGGTCATTACCCAATAGGTCGTGGGTTCGATTCCCACCCTGTGTCTGGGTGTTATTTACATATTTAAGTACGGATTTACAAAAAAGTATATAAGTAATAATATCAGTTGTCTGGTTTTCACAGTGCAGGCTCTGCCTAGTTTGGGATCAGATGATCGTGAAAAATATTTTAATTTCTAGTTCATTGAATAGCTAAGAATATGCAGAAGTCTACTTATCGCCCTCAGAGTCCATTAATAAATTATCTTGCCACTTACACCCATATTCTTAGTCGTTTCCTCCAGATTTCCTCCACTCGACTCGACCTCACTCAACCAAAATCGTATTCATAGTTGTTAAAAATCTCCTCCAATTGAGATATTCCTCACTCGAGGTAAGGCTGAGTGGAGGAAAGAACTGTCAAACTTAAGGTAGCTCGCGACCTACCTTGAGGCATCCTCAAGCCAAGAAAGTGCCGCTAAACTACAATTTGAGATATTTATTTTTGTTAAAATGATACTTTTATATATATAAAAATGAATATCAGTGTTTATCTTCATCTGTATGATAATCCTTAGGCACACGAACACTAATCGCCGTCGCATGTATTTATATTTAATATTTATGTCATCGTCTGCAATGCCAATATAATTTTTCAGCTGCGAAGAATAACTGAAAACAAGCCGCATAGGCAACAGGTTTCGATCGTGTACACCATTAACAAAATATTTGTTAGGTGCTTCTGTCTACGGTAGGTACCTACACGGCTGCCATCTAGTCGCGCGCGGTAGTAACTAAATACCGCGAACTCAAATTTAGATTTTTTTGCTTATATATTTCATTAATTGCTATTGAAATTCGTTTTATAATTCCTAAACTGCTTGATATTAGCCAAATCATCAATACACTGTAAATTCAATTAAAATAAACACAAATAAGATTAAATGGTCAACTATGTTGGCCAATATAACAACAAAAATCACCTCGAAATGATGACGTCTCTCCTCCACTCATCCTCAGTGGAGGAAACTCGAAATATGCTCGAGGAACGATTATGAATACCGTTTTGGAGGTCCTTTCGATTCGTTCCTTGAGGCGTCCTCAGTTGAGTTTGAGTGGAGGAAGGTTTGAGGAAACGTCTAAGAATATGGGTGTTAGTTTTCAATACAAATCTCTTTCCGTCTCAGACTCTAAAGTTTGTCGGTATGAATTTTACACATTGCACAAGCATTAAATAAACCATCGATACTAAATATGTTTTTAGGTTTTTAACAGCTATGTGATGAGTCAAGTGAACGTTCACTGATGGTAAGTGACACGCGAGCCCACAGACAGGACAGCACTGTTAGTGATGCTCGTCACACAAGACGTGAGTTATTTAGTCCCTTGAATGGCATTTTTCTCTCTCTCTTTCTTGGCTCTGTATTTCACCAGCTACAGTGGACACTGTAGCTGGTGTCACATCATCATCAGCAGCCGAAGAACATCCACTGCTGAACAAAGGCCTTCCCTTAGAAGGGAGGGGTTGCCATAATCCCCACTCTTGGCAGGCGTCTTGGGGATCGCAGTATAGGTGGCGGGTCACCCCCTTCCCTCCAATATGGTTGAGGGGAGTGATGGCTGCTGCTCGAGTCAACTCGTGCGCGGGTGCTGCTTGGGGGGACTGGTCCGACTACTATCCCTTTGGCATTTTAGTTTGTTGTATTTTCGTCGTATTTTTTATTTTTATTTGATATTTTGAACGGCAGGACACACTGTCGCTGGTGCTGATTTAATTGTAAAAAGACAAACTTTGTTTTAAAAAAAAATGTGAAAAAATGACAAGCCCGCTGAGTTTCTTGCCGGATCTTCTCAGTTGAGGCCGCGTTGTGATCCGGTGGTAGCTTTTAAAAAATTGACCGTTCAAAGTAGCGTTATTTGAAATAAAAATTTTGAATCTTTGAATCAAATAGAAAGACGCTGCTGCCCGTCTTCTTGTTTTCCCTTAGTCGCTTCTTACGAATACCCAACGGGAGGAGATAGGATTATCGGAGTGTCCTTAACTCCGGAATACAAGCAACGTTGTCCGACTCCAACTTTGCGGCATAGTAGTGGGCATCGCACTTGCCCCAGTGGGGAATGCGTGGCACCAGTGGGGAATGCGTGGCACCAGTGGGGAATGCGTGGCACCAGTGGGGAATGCGTGGCACCAGTGGGGAATGCGTGGCACCAGTGGGGAATGCGTGGCACCAGTGGGGAATGCGTGGCACCAGTGGGGAATGCGTGGCACCAGTGGGGAATGCGTGGCACCAGTGGGGAATGCGTGGCACCAGTGGGGAATGCGTGGCACCAGTGGGGAATGCGTGGCACCAGTGGGGAATGCGTTGCACCAGTGGGGAATGCGTGGCACCAGTGGGGTGTCCGGGTAAAAATACCTTCCCATCTTTTCCCGTTGGGTAAGGTAAGGGAAAACAAGAAGACAGGCAGCAACGTCTTTCTACTGGATTACCTACCACCTTCACTGCGATCCCCAAGACGCCTGTCAAGCGTGGGGATTACGGCAACCCCTCCCTTCTAACGGGGAGGCCTTTGTTCGGCGGTGGACGTCTTTCGGCTCCTGATGATTAGACGTTGCGTATAACATGAAATGTATTTATTAAATTCCATTTAGAGCAATATTGATATCGTTCATTCCAATACTGTATCGAGTATCGAATAATTCCATCTGTGGTCTGTTGTTGGTTTGGTGATGTGCCCTCCGGCCACCGGTGTCAAGTTATTCCACGTTTTGTCGGACAAAATTGATATGAAATCGTTCACAGGTTTTCCTGTATAAACAAAGAGGATTTATATAAATTGGATGGAAAAAATGTGAGAGGTTTACGTATATTTTTTTTAATAATATTCGTATTTTAAATCTAGCTCTAACGGCCGAACCTACAAACGTCAATTAACTTTAATCGCAATTAAGTATTTTTTTGTAATCTATTTATTGCGACTCTCCGAGTCTCTTATGATTATCTTTTAGTTACGAGATTATTGATATATTTACTCACTATCCGCGTATGAAGTATTATTTGGCTTCTACAGTCAAAATAATCCATTTACAAAATATGTCTTAATCACAATTAACTATAACTGACGTTTGTAGGTTCGGCCGTAAGGCCTCATTTACGGAGACGCGGGGCGTCGCGCGTCGCGTGTGGCGGCGCGGCCCGCACTAAATTCAAATGTAGGGCGTTGTATGAGTGTGTTTACGGAGAAGCGATTTTACACGCGTTTGCTTGAAATGGAGCCCGCGGATATCATCGTCACGTCCCACGCGGCGTTAATGGCGGCGGCGCACGCAGCGGCGATTCTCGGTGAAGCGATGCCTGTGGCGGAACCTTCTGCCAGTCTATTTGGTAATCGTGCAACACAGACGTAGTCACCATCGCAATGGAGTATGATATGATCGATTTATTTTTAGAAGAAAATTGTATGTTAAAAAGTGAGTTGCACCACCGCGGGCGTAACGGCGGGCACCGCCACTCTTCCCGCCCCGCGTCTCTATAAACAGCATCATATATTGCTATAAGTCTGTGTTTACGCGTGCGATGATACGTGCCGCTTCACGCGCCGCCGCTACGTAAACAATAAAAACGTCCGAAGCGCCGCGAGACGCCACGCCACACGCGACGCGCGACGCCCCGCGTCTCCGTAAATGAGGCCTTAGTGATTGAATAAATATGAACACTGGAAACACTTGTTATTGCTTCAGGTTAGGTCAATTGCCCAGAGGATTAAACATCCCTATAAGTGGTTGGGGCAATTTTGCCCAGTTATAATTATCTATGGATATAACAAGATGATCGTTATACATGGTGGCACTAAATGTCTTCCCAACCTTATCACGATAAAGTATACGGTAACTAAGGCAATCTCTTCACTTATCGACGAAGGATTGTCTTAAGCTTTACTGAAGATTGCCTTAGCTTTATGTGCTCAGAATAATGATTGCCATTGACCGAAATACTAGTAAATAGCGTTAAATCGTCAAAGGCGCGCTGACACGGATAACCTTCGTTACTCTAATACCATTGATAATAAAGCCTTTTTGAATTACTCTCGTGATTAGCAGTTAATAATAACGGATCTTAATAATCGCTACCGATACTCGTGTTATATAAACGAAAACAAATATGAATTAAAAAGACAAAGACTTAAAATCTAATGTCTTAATGGTCGGCAACGCGCTAGTGATTCTTCTGGTGTTGCTAGCGTCTATAGGCTACGGTGGCTGCTTACCATAAGGCTTGCCACCTTGGTAGTTTAAAAAATCTAATATATAAAATTCTCGTGTCACAGTTTTCGTTGCCATACTCCTCCGAAACGGCTTGACGGATTTTGATGAAATTTTTTGTGCTTATCCGGTATCTATGAGAATCGGCCAACATCTATTTTTCATCCCCCTAAATGTTAGGGGTAGTCCACCCCTAAATTTTTTATTTTATTTTATGGCAAAACAACGTTTGCCGGGTCAGCTAGTAATATTATAAAAGAACAAAAGCCCGCACAAAAAAGTGGGTTTAAATTACATTAGACACATAAAAAGTATATCAATATGTATTGATACACTGAATAGGACCCTCACGGATCGGAAACGTGTTTTTTTACATTCTGTATATATAAAAGGAAAAAAAAGAAAAAAAAAAGGAATGAAAGGTTGCCTGGAAGAGATCGCTTTTAGCGATAAGGCCGCCCATTGTTGCATGTCTTATTAATTTGTATCTTGTTCTTCTAGTATCTGTTTGTTTGAGCGCAATAAAGAATTACCTATCTATCTATCTATATACAATGTGGGGAAGACGATACGACAATTAATGAAAAATCTGAAAATACCGCTACATAGGGATATTTTGAAACCGTCAAATAAATCCTTGCTTAGAAATTAATAAATATTATTTTCGAACAAACTAGGTACATATATTTCAGAAGGACTAAATCAAAATAAAACTCCATTTGTGAATAGTGGATCACTAAAATCTGGTAAGGGCGGCAACAGCACGGGTAAAGATATCTACTCGTTCGTATGTTTCGACGCGATCACACGGAATAGTCCTCTCTAGTAATTATTTATGAGATTAATCACAATCGCTTTTTCTAATCATCTAATAGGCATTCGACTGGGAACGTCATTACACACACGAGGTTTCATTTATTGTCGTATTATCCATCCACAGATGGTATATATATGTGTAGTATTGTATCATATTGATGTTTTTGGAAGTAAATAAACTATTTAAAAAAAAAACCGACTTCAAAGTAAATTATCTAAAAAGCATAAAATAACGAAAATATTATTGAAGTTGGTGTTAGCGTACCTGCTGTGTATATTCTGCACCAACTTCAATAATATTTTCGTTATTTTATGCTTTTTAGATAATTTACTTTGAAGTCGGTTTTTTTTAACACTTTTTAGTGACTTATTTTGCCAAGATAGGTATCAGCACTATCACGCAACTCGAACGTCTACATTACAGTAACTTACTGAAAACATAAAAAGTTTATATCTCTTAAACTACTGGACCGATTTTAATGACCCTAAGTTGAAAGATACTCTAACTATTGCAAAAAGAATTTTCGAAATCGGACTTGTAGTTTCTGAGAAATCCGCGGACAAACCTACATACATACATACATACACTCGTGAAATTTGGTAAATTCGTTTAGAAGCCCACATAGACTAGCATATATGAATATTACGCATTTTTATTAATATTACATATATACGCGTCGAATACAGAACCTCCTTTTTTGAAGTCGGTTAAAAAATACAAAATAGCAATATTATTTTTTTTTGAAAAGTATGTGTTAGTATGTATTCCTCGTCACTCCCACAAGACGAATCTAACGACATTATTATAAGTCACACGTCACACTCATTCATGCCGTTTAGGCCGTGATAAACAAATGAACATACATATTAGTTGGAAAAAAAATCCAAGTAGTTCTACACGATGACTTATTGTGCTAGTACAATTTATAATAAACTAGCTGACCCGCGCAGCTCCGCCCGCGCTTTTATTACAATTTGCTCCCCTTTTCTCCCCCCTCCCTAGATTTATTTCTCTCTCCATCTCTCTCTCACTTATAAGAAAAATCTAATTCTAATTCTCTCTTTTCTCTTTCCCCTTTCCCGCTTCGGTCCCCGTCACAGTCCCCCTCTTCCTCTCCCCGTTGTCCCCTCTCTGAACCCCGTCCCCCTCTCTCTTCTACCACCTTGCTCCCCCTCACTTTCCCCTTGTTCTACCTTAATCCCCCTATCCCTCAACCTATCACTCTCTCCTCGAATCCCCTCTCCCTCTCTTTCCTCTCTTGCACCCTCCTCTCGTTCTAAATATCCTCGTTAATCATGGTATCTGGTATCTGGGATTCTTACCCACTTAAACCCCTGCGGCTGTCGCATCGCCATATATGAGGGGAGACCTGGGCCCTCCAGTGGGATATGCACCAAATACCCCTCAGTGCGCATTATAGCCCCCGGGAACCTGTCACCATGATCACAGGGACGGGGCTTGCAACCCCTTCACCGTCCTCCTCGGAGTCGCCGCCGCCCGTCACCTATCTATGTAATGACCTTGGCTGACGTTGCTAAACCTAGCGGCATGAAATATACTTTACGATTTTATTCTCAGACCTACCCGATATGTACACAAAATTTCATACAAATCGATTCACCCATCTATTTAATGACCTAGCCTTATGTTGCTTAACCTTAACCTAGCGGTATGAACAACATTCACAGCTTTTTTGTCATTGGTGTATATATTAGTGAAGTTTATGTTATATTGAAGAAGGGACAAATTCATGCTAACAACAATTTATTAATAGTTAATTATTTGTCATAAAAAGTAAAGGATAAAAAATGGTTATTGTGGGTTATCTCTAAGAGATAAACATATATCATCGCGGACTTTTTTGTAGACCTTGTTAATATGTACAATACTGTAGTACATTATTTTGATCTATCTCGTAGGGTACAGCCAGCGTTTGCAATGTAAGCGCAAAAACTATTTTTAAAAAAATAAAAACCGACTTCAAAGTAAATTATCTAAAAAGCATAAAATAACGAAAATATTATTGAAGTTGGTGTTAGCATACCTGCTGTGTATATTCTGCACCAACTTCAATAATATTTTCGTTATTTTATGCTTTTTAGATAATTTACTTTGAAGTCGGTTTTTATTTTTTTAAAAATAGTTTATTTAACACTTTTTAGTGACTTATTTTACCAAAATAGGTATCAGCACTATCACGCAACTCGAACGTCTACGTTACAGTAACTTATACAAACAAAGTTTATGAAAACATAAAAAGTTTATATCTCTTAAACTACTGGACCGATTTTGATGAAATTTGTACTCTACCCTAAGTTGAAAGATACTCTAACTATTGCAAAAAGAATTTTTGAAATCGAACTTGTAGTTTCTGAGAAATCCGCGGACAAACCTACATACATACATACATACATACATACATACATACATACATACATACATACATACATACATACAAACACTCGTGAAATTTGGTAAATTCGTTTAGAAGCCCACATAGACTAACATATATGAAAATTACGCATTTTTATTAATATTACATACATACGCGTCGAATACAGAACCTCCTTTTTTGAAGTCGGTTAAAAAATGTGCTTATTTACGACATCACATTAGAAACCTCAAAAATTATCAGTGTTTCTCTACTATATTATGCATGTATTATACATATAAACCTTCCTTAAGAAACACTCTATCTATTAATAAAAACCGCATCAAAATCCGTTGCGTAGTTTAAAAGATTTAAGCATACATAGGGACAGACAGACAGCGAGAGCGACTTTGTTTTATAATATGTATAGATGGAATATTTATTCTCAAAATCACCATTAAAACTGTTTCTACGTCCATCTTCAACAAATATCGATTCAAACTGAACAGAAACATCGCAGGCTTCAGTGTGACCGGATTAAAATCGATCATAATGCTAGCCGCCATGCCAACATTTGCTAAATTCTGCTAAACTTTTTGAAAAAATGCTAAGATTATGTTAATTCTTTTTCAATAAAAACATTTAAAACATATATAATTTCAAAATCATTTTGTAAGAGCTGTCCAGAATATCAAATAATATATACTTTTTGTGCCTATAATTATTTAAAATATATAGGTACTTAAGGGTTGCCTGTCACCACAACAAGAAAAATCAGATATAAAAAAATAGAAAGTGACAGATTTTATTACGTGGTTTGTGCAACTATAAAAGTAAAATTCTGTTAATGTGTTCAGTTATTACTACTATTCTGCTTAATTTCTGCTAAGCCCTAAAATGGGGGCTGAATTCTGCTAAAATAGCAGAATTCGGCTAAATCTGGTCACATTGGCAGGCTTTCTGTTCATTACTAATTTAAAACTACTCGTAATATTTAAATTTTTTACCCGACTGCCAAGGAAGGGTTACGCGTTTTTCGCGCGTATGTAAGTTTGTAAACGTCTTTATTTGTCTACGTTAATAAACCGCCACGATGAAGGTACCAAGGGAGCAGATTCCCTTGGTACCTTCATTATTTCTTAAGCTTATCTTGTTCTTATTCAGGTGAAATAAGAAAAATAATGTGAGCGCTTTTATCACAGCTCTTCACGTTTCGATCTAGACCTAACTTAAGCGTCTCGATGTAATATAACTGAGCTTTTAAGTCGCTACGCGTGCCGAGCGCTTAAAAGATTATCCTAACGGAGTGACATTTTATTGTTGGCTATAAAAGCTAGTCGGACGAAAGGTAGGCAGTAAAACTAATGTCTGTAATTATTCTTGAAAAATGCTCGCATGCCCAAGACGTTTATAAGTACTTAGGAATTGACCAACCTAGCGAGCAAAATTTTCTTCAAAATCTTTTTACACTTGTAATAATTTAGTAGGAACGTGCACGCACGTTAAGAGACGGGTAAGAATAGCTATCACCCATCTTCTCCCCTTGGATGTCGTAAGAGGTGACTAAGGAAAATCAAGAAGACTGCCCGTCTTCTTATTGGATTACATACCTCCTATACATACATATTATGGCAACACCTCCCTTTTAAAGGGGAGGACCTATACATACATATTATGGCAATCCCTTTAAGGAGGAGACCTTTGTTCAGCAGTGGACGTCTTGCGCTGATGATGACGTTTGATAAATAAATAATATTTTTGAAGAAAATAGGCCTAATTTATGTGTTGCGTAATTGCAAATCTCACTATGCCTAATTGACGGAGTGAGTAGTTTTTTTATTATATTAATAAAAATACAATCAAAAATTTGCGAACCAAGCGTTTGCGGAATAAACGCAAAATTGTAGTTACAATTTACCAATACCACACTTAGTCTTGCAGTTTGTTTGCGGGTGGGTGCCAGGACCAACCTTCCTCATCGTTGTCGCTGTGGGGAGTACGTAGATAAATATGGTCACCACGGGCTGTCTTGCTCGCGTAGCGCTGGCCGTATGTCACGCCATGCCGCCCTTAATGATATTATTCGCAGGGGGCTTGTCACTGCCGGTGTTCTTGCCGTACTGGAACCAGTCGGTATAACACGAGATGATGGCTAGAGGCCTGATGGTGTCACTTTGATACCATGGCAACATGGAAAGCCGTTGGTGTGGGGCGTGGGGTGCGACATGTGTCGACACAGTTACTGCGTCCCACACTCCGGCAACTTACAGGGCGGCTGGTGGGGCTGCGGCGACCGCTAGTGATGCAAAGCGACGCAAGTATGCAGCTCTATTTGCGCCCTTTGCGGTGGAGACCATGGAGCCTTGGTCTCATGAGACGCACGGTTTGGTGAAAGAAATTTCATCGAAATTTATCGAAGTCTCAGGAGACCGTCGGGCTGGTAGCGGTCAACGTATAAGTGTGTGGCTTTTTCTGTCAACGTATAAGCTTGGCTATATAAAGGGTAATGCCTCCAGTCTTTTAGGTACCCTTCCCTTCCAGTGCGGTGACAACTTGCAGGAAGTTTTTTACCTAATTTAAGTATACATATTTGTAAATAAAAAGTTACAATTGAATTATTAATTCAATTACATTAAGCAAACTTATAAGGTCTGGTAATGTCTGTGTTCCCCCTTCTGACGTTGATGGATTGTGTCGCTGGCTTCCAAATTGTAAACTTGGCACAAATATTTACAGAGGTGGCCAAACTTGGCCGAATCGCACCCTATTTTTTGACATTGATCTATTGTTCCTTCCTATAAATAGGTTTAATGTCTATTAGATTCCGAAGTTGGCTGCATTTCTACTAGATACTGCCCTAGAAAGAGGGTTTGTTTTCGAATGTATATCTGTTTATTTAGGCAAGAGTTAAAAGTAACTAAGGCAACTCGTGGGTAGTAAAAGCACCCTCCCATCTCCTCCCGTTGTGTGTCCGTAAGAGGCGACTAAGGCTACAAGAAGACGGGCAGTAGCGTCTTTCTATTGGATTACCTACCATCTAGGTATGCTGCGATCCCCAAAACGCCTGCCAAGCGTGGGAACGATATTATCCCCTCCCTACTAAGGGAGAGGCCTTTAGTGCAGCAGTAGACGTGTTAAGGCTATTCAAGCGAATAGCCGAAATAAAAACGTCTGTTTTTATTCGCGTTGCTCTATGTGATAATGAAACCTTTCCAACCAAATCTAATGTATACATAATATTATGATTACGGTACGTTACAACAAATAATAATTTTATATTATTTTTATTATTTTCCGCTACGAAAAATTACCATAATACAATTACCAATGTGTACCACGATAACAATTTTCTTTTTATACAACAGTTACGCTGTTTGTTTGTCAATAAAATACGTAAATAGCATTCTAGAGACCATAAAAATGGCATAATCGTAGCATAAAATGAAAGGGTACCAATAAACGGACCCTTTAAAGGAATGATATTATTTACTGATGCAATATCAAGGGCATTCGGTCCCTATAAATCCATAATATCAATATTATTAAGTGAATAGTGCGGTTTATCTCCGAATAGTTCATGGTTTAATTATTTTGATCAAATTGTTTGAAGATTACATTATTATCAAAGTGATCACGAAGTCTTGTATAGATTTTAAAAATGCAAAGATCTGATAGCTTACAAAATATTTCAAATTGTGTAAAGAAGATTTAGATGCTGGACCGGTCGCCAAATGCCAATTAATAACACAGAGTAGTATTCCTGTCGATATGCAAAGGAGGAATGGAAAGAAGAATAGATTAAAGCAATTTGTCACTTATGGTAAACGTCTCTACAAATCCATTATCAGATTAAACCCAGAACCAACTAAGATATCCCTTATGGTTCACCAATTGCCAATTAAGGTGGTGTACTCTCTCCTCTTCTCTTTTCAATATTCATTAACAACATCACTAAAGTTTTGATTTCGAACTACCATCTCTATGCAGACGACTTGCAACTTTATCGCCATTTTCAAATTGATGAATTATCGAGAGCTATTAATAAAGATCTGGACAATATAAGTGGGTGGGCTCAAAACTTTGGTTTAATGGTTAATCCAGCGAAATCTCAAGCTCTTATTATTGCTAGCAAGTACTTTTATAGTCATTTGGATCAACAGTCTCTCCCACCAGTGATGTATAATTCTACTCCTATTATATACTCCAAATGTGCTAAGAACTTGGGTGTATATATGGATTGTAATTTATCTTGGAATGTGCATGTTACGGAAGTCAGCAGGAGAGTATATTGCTCATTTCAGTCACTCAAACGTCTCCATAATTTCCTGCCATTTCAAACCAGATTAACTCTTGCCCAGTCTCTCCTTCTGCCGCTTTTAGACTACGCTGATGTCTGTTTTCTTGACGCAACGGAGGACCTCCTCAATAAACTAGAACGCTTGCAAAATTTATGCATTCGTTTTATTTACGGCCTTCGAAAGTATGATCACGTGTCGGAATTCCGACAGCGTCTTAAATGGTTACCTATCCGGCAGCGTCGGGATTCTCATGTTCTTGCTCTTCTTTTTTCGGTCCTTCACAATCCTAAGTCTCCAACATATCTTCGGCAACGCTTTGAATATCTCGCCACCAGTGACAAACCCTCTCGTTCAGTCTCCTCTCTACTTCTAAGTTTTCCTAATCATAGCACAAGTCGCTATGATGGATCATTTACTGTGCAGGCAGTACGTCTCTGGAATTCTCTTCCTCATACTATACGTGAGAGCACATCGTCGGATGTATTCAAAAGGAGAATTAAAGATCATTTCCTATCAATGTAGCAGTTTATATATATATATATATATATATGTACCTATGTATTTATCCATGTATTTATATAAATATTTTAAATATATATTATCACATACAACATTATATGTACTTATTTAATTTTATTGTATATTATATGTGTATGTTTGTTATTGTATTATATATAATATTTATTACATAATTTACTTTGTATTTTTGTATGTAGTAATTTGTTGTACACTTGTTTGTATCCTTAACAGTATTTAAATTTTTCTCCAAATTCTCCATCACTCAAAGGTTAGCTGTCAGAAAACTCAATGTTTGGGTTAAGCACGCCTTTGTGCATGAATTTTCTTTATTTTATACTAATGTGTAATATTATTGTGTGCAATAAAGAATAAGAATAAGAATTGGAAAAGCAGACAACCGGTAAGAGAAAGGTTCTTAAATGGCTACCACGGGCCGGAAAACGTGATATGGGATAACCCAATACTAAGCAGACAGATGACAGAAGGTGATAGTCTAGGGGACACAGCTGCACTGGTGCGCGAGATCCTTAATTGCTTCATATTGCTAACAATATCATCTAGCAGCTTTGGGCTCGCTGGATGGCAGGCTAATATACTACTTAGTGACCCTGGTTTAGTAGGGGTCCCGGTTGACGAAGAACATATCGGCTAAATAAAGTCTTACAACCAATCACTGTTTCGAACAGCAGTAGATAAAGTAAGAATTAATGAGAATGGCCAACCTCCGGTAGGAGATACTTACAAAGAGAACCAAGAAGAAACTTACAAAGCCAGGATTGTAAAGGATTTGGTTTTTTTTTCCTTTTTTCGTCGAGTGCGGTGGCATGCGCACAATGTATAGGTATTTAGTTTAGGTTAAGTTTGTAACATTTAGTGCATGCACAGTGCCCGACGAATAAATTTATTTGATTTGATTTGATTTATTTTTCAGTGTGCTCAGGATTTCCAGACCTTATGCTCCTTTCTATCATCGGGTGGCGAAAAGCACGGCGGATACGCACCCTTACGGCGCGGCCACAACTTTGGTCTAAGCGACCGGCGGCGGTGCGACAAGCGAATTGCTGGCGCGATAGTCATGCCACGTACTAGTACTACTACTCGTACGCTCAGTTGTGACTAGCGGCGGCGACCGAAGTACGCCGCTTTCCGATTCGCGCACTGTTTCGTTTCGTTTAGTTTCGCGAAATTCGCGTTGCCACTGTGTGCGACGGCTTGTGGCATGCTTAATACATTTTAGTAAGAACATTTGTTCCAGTCACCCGTCACGCCGCGAAATGTTGTGGCCGAGCTGATACGTTTGTGAACGTACCATCATTGCGGACTTAGGGATATACTTCGTCATTTACAATACATACCTACAGTTAAATACTCAAATAGTTAGTAGTCTAATTATAATGTGGGTGTCCATAAGGGTAGATTGATAGGTCCGTTGGTCTAGTGGTTAGACACCCTGGCAGCTTCTACTAAGTATTAATATCAGTTGTCTGGTTTCCATAGTTCTGGCTCTGTTTAGTTTGATATCCGATAACTGTGTGTGGATTGTCCCTAAATTATTATTATTATTCAATAGGTTTTTAATAAGCTAATCCTCGATCTCATCGCTGCTTTCCATCAGGTGGGATTGTACATATAGTGCGTGTGCTTATATTAATTTTTCTTTTCATTACCCTTGGCTTCCATAAAATGAACAAAATTATTTTGACAAAAACCCTTTGATTAAGGCACAAGCCCAAGGCATTCGTTAGTGAAACAGACAAGTTAATTACCTTTGCTCCGTAGGAATTTAAGGAAATGTCGTGGAATGTTTGTTTATTAATATAGCCTTTGAGTCCGGGAACCTGTTGATGATTTTTGCCCTCGAAAGGGGATAATGTTTGTTGACATTACAATAATATACACATACCATGAGTATACAACAAGAGGTCTTCCGAGACCGATTAAAAATATAACACATAATATATGTATATACTAAGGGTGGGCCAAAAAAGTAAAGGCCTTAGTTACCATGAAAATATCGTCTGAGATGACGAAAAAATAAATTTTGGTACATTTTGAGCCCTTAATATTAATGTTAAAAGGTGACTCATCGTACTTTTTTATTTCCCATTTAAATAACATAGGACTTTTTTTTGTTTGGATTTTTAATGCACTTGAACGAACTAATGTCTCGTGAAAATCAAAACATATTCTTATAGGAAACTAGCTGTCCCCGTGACTTCGTTCGCGCAAAGGTAGTTAGTTAATGAAGAAATATCGACCATATTTCTAAGAATTGGACTAATACAAGTACCTACTGATAATGTCCTGACAAAAGAAACTCAACCCGATAACATTTTGTACGACTTGGGAATCAAAATCAGGTCCAAGCGATCAATTGTCGTACTCGCGCTCGTCACCGAGGCAGTCAAAATAATAATGTAAAATTAAATATAAAATATTTTCCCATGAACTTTTAAATAACAATAAACTTGGGAGGAAACTTGAGGTCAAACAGTGAAATATGTTAATAGAACGGGAATATTTTTGCAAATAATAAACTAAAATACTTACACCTAGTTGCCTTTTTAAAGCATCCAAGAACACTATGCCGAATGACACCATAATCCACTCAGTATGTTTTTAGGTTTCCATACCTAAAAGGTAAAAAAGGAACCCTTATCGATATATTATATCTTAGCGATACTTCGTCTCTCTGTCTGTCACATCTATATATTTCAGGAACCACTGGCGCTTTCTATTTGATATTTGGAACAGTTTTAGATCTTACTTGTTGGTAAGGAATACTAATCGCAAATTAAAAAATATTTTATTTCTTTTACTTTCTTTTTAACGGTGTCAAAATTTCAAAGAGGCTACTACTATCAAGTGGGGTATCTTATGAAAGGGCTTCATTTGTAAATTTCAAAACAATTTTTTTTCGGTTTATGTCTTGTGTTTTTCGCTTATAACCCAAATTGTCACAAAAAATATCGTAAGGGGGCCTTATCCCCGAAGTTTGTGAAGGTAAAAACCTGAAATAAATATGGTTCATAGAGGTCTATCTATATTTTAAAGAAAAAATAAAATGATGTTTCGAAGTAGTACAGTTTTTTAGTAATTCTAAAAAACCTCGAGAAACAAACTTAGTTTTGCGGTTGGGTTTTTTGCTATTTGAGGAATAGTGGAGGAATAGAGAATAGTTGAGAGGAATAGTAAAATAACATTTATATGCAAAGGAACCCTCGGTGCGCGAGTCCGACTTGCACTTGACAGGCTTTATTTTTTTTGGTTTGATTCAGTACCTAGCTCCGGACCGGAGTATCATACCTACTAAAACCCAAACGTCCAACCGACAACTCCGAAAGTTGCCCGTTATTTGTCCGGGCTTATGGCTGAGGAGCGAGGCGGCAGCATTTTTTTTTAGGCGGCAGCTTGGCGGGGATTTATTTTCTTTGAGGCGTCTGTGTGTTAAAATTCAAGGCTCTAGTACCAACCGTTGATGAATTATAATGCTTTTTTATAAAACATAACCCTATTTGGACCTCTTAGGTTGTGAATTTAGAAAATTCCGTTCTTAGTGTGTAGACGCACACTATTGTGAAGAATACATCTCCCAAATTTCAAGTCTCTAGAGCCAGCGGTTTAGGCTGTGCGTTGTCCATCAGTCAGTCAATCAGTCAGTCAGGACATCTCCTTTTATATATTGATGATAAGTATATTGATTAAAATAACTTAAATACCTACGTACAAAGAAGGTATGGAACCCTCGATGCGCGAGTCAGACTCGCACTTGACCGGTTTTTTTTTTGGATTGATTCGGTACCTAGCTCCGAACCGGAGTATCTTACCTACTAAAACGCCCTGTACTAAATGGACATCTAGGGCCCACAACCCATTTTTTTTAGGTGGCAGCTTGACGCGGTTGCGCGTGGTGCTGTTTTATAACCCATGATATAACTCATACCTACCGCTTATATCATAAAAAAAACGGTTTTCAGTTACCTTTTAAAAGACACCCCACGCAAGATTTTTAACTTAGGGCTCCTATTTGACCTGAAAACCCTCATAATTTCTTAAACCTGACTTTTTCCTAATCCTATCTATCATATTGTATCGGAAAACAGTGAAATGTGTTAAGAAATAGTATAATAATTATTTTTTACAAAAATTGAGGTCCTGTGACTTCTACTTAGAAAATTTCGAGAAATGCAAAAAGATATAATTGTTTATTTTCTTTGAGGCATCTGCGTCTGAAAATTCAAGGCTCTAGTACCAACCATTCATGAATTATAACGCTTTTTTTATAAAACATAAAACCCCCTATTTGGACCCCTTAGGATACGAATTTTGAAAATTCCGTTCTTAGTGTGCGTTTACGTATTGTGAAGAATACACCTCCCAAATTTCAAGTCTCTAGAGCCAGCGGTTTAGGCTGTGCCTTGTCTGTCAGTCAGTCAATCAGTCAGTCAGGACATCTCCTTTTATATACATATATTGATTTGACGATATTTTTCGCTAAGTTGACTCGTTTAGAAGTTATTCGAGGTTAAAGTCCAATCTTAAATCGTAAGTTAGTTATCCTAACTGACTATTTCTTGTATATATTTTCGCATAGTGATATCTGTAGTATGTATCAGAGTTACGGTAAGTTTAACCCGAAAGCGCCGGCCGCGTCAAGCGGCCGTCCAATGTCTCAGCCCTGAGCCCGGGGCCCTAAATAATGGGCAACCTTCCGAGTCGCTGGACGTTCGGGGTGTGGGCCCTAGGACGCCCATTGAACACGGCGGCGTATCCAAGGAGGACGGTGGCGGGTTGTGACCCCCGTCCCCGTGAGCACCGTGACAGGTTCCCGGAGGAGTATAATGCGCCCCCTCAGCGGCGGACTCAAATACAAGGAACTGAGGGGCTCCTGGTGCAGACCCCACCGGAGAGCCCGGGGTTCCCTCACCAATGCGATAGCCGCGGGTGTTTTCTTTGGTAAGAATCCCACATACCCCGGTTAAGTTGAGCCCCACAGCTCTCGGCGACCTTTTCAAGGTTACCCCCGCGAAAAACAGTTTATCCTGAAAGAATACTAGCATATCCTTCAATACTAATAGCTTACTGCCGCACTCCCAAACGCCAATTAACTTTAATTATAATAAAGTCACTTATTAAAATCTATTTATTTCGACTGTCGGAGCCGTTTATGATTAATTTCGATTATTGAACACGAGATAATCGTTATCTTTGCACACCATCTGCGTATGGAATATTAATGGGCTTCGAGTGTCGAAAAAATATATTATTGATCATTAACTTTAATTGACGTTTGTAGGTTCGGCAGTTAGTGATTTAAATGATACCTACGTCCCTATCAATATCGCCACAAAACCACGGACCAAGCCAGTAAAAAATACAATACATACGATGAAATCTAAGTGGATAGTGTTGTTCTTAACAAAAGCGTTTGTTTAAATAAAATCCAATTTGAATTGTGAAATGTATTGCTTACATAACACCGCTTTTATACGGTATCCACTCGATCTCTTTATGGTGGGCCATCCCGCTTTCATTCCAAAATAAACACATTTTTATTCCGATCTCATGCTAATAAAATGCAAATTGGGCCCTTTCGGCTTAGGGCTTAGCAATTTTCAACAAATGTTTCCTATTGAATTTTATTTGATTTCCTTAATTGCTGGACGTTAGCTGTCCGTGATACTTATTGGACCGTGGCCCGTTTTAATTTTCCGTTCGACACATGTTTGCCATTCATTTTGCAAAAAAACTGAAATGTTTTATTTATCGGTGACGACGATGAAGAATATTAAATATAAAAGAAACGTTTATTTAAATTTCATATTAGCTATATGTTAGGGTGGTATGAAATTTTGGTTATTTCTTCTTTTATACATACGGATATATATTAAGATAAAGTAATGAAATTCTGTGTATCTTCAATCACAACAAGAAATATATGAATACAATTAAGTTTACTAGGTATTTTGTGCACGGGACCGACCAGGTAGGTACTCTCGCGGTCACAAGCGGTGTAAACTGGTACAAAATTCGTGTCCGCGATAGTACCATCGCAGTGCCAGATATTCTGGTGCCAAGCAGCATTGGCGTTGTATCTGGTGAAATTAGCGGACACAAGAGACTTAATATCTAATGTCTCAGGTGACGAGGGGCTGCAGCTGCCTTTAGCCAGGCCTGACGCTTGCAATCAGATTACTTAAGTACATAAAACCCGGCTAAAACAAAAATCTATTCTTATCATTAAAAAAGTGATTTATTCTACAGACTGTCCCAGTAATGGAGTATTAAGCCGGTAATGACGCACTATGTAACCCACAAGCAATCAAGAAAATAATGAAAAAAGTCAACAGTTTTAGTTCAGTGACCTCAAAATTTTTTTGGAACTTAGTCTCAAACTCAAACTCAAAAATAGTTTATTTCAAATAGGCTTAACGCCACTTTTGAAAGGTCATGTTTTTTTTTTTAAAGAAGCTACCACCGGATCACAACGCGGCCTCAACTGAGAAGATCCGGCAAGAAACTCAGCGGGCTTGTCATTTTATCACTTTTTTTTAAACAGTGTGTCATGTTACAATTAGATCAGAGCGACAGTGTGTCTTGCCGTTCAAAATCTATACTTATAATAAAACTCTAACAGGTCCACAGGTTCTGTACATTGAAGATATTTTGAAAATTATATTTGGAGGGCATTCTATAACCGATACTGAGGCCGAAAATGTATTTTTTTTAATTTTTGTCTGTCTGTCTGTCTGTATCACGGCTGCTCATCACGCCGAAACTACTAAATGGATTCAAATGAAACTTGGCATGATTTGAGATCTTACTACGAGGTAAGACATAGGATACTTTTTATCCCGTAATCTAGCACGGTTCTTTTGGGAGAGGGGATTAAAGTCAAAACGGGTACTTGGTTATACGCTTGGTCCGATTTTATCAATTTTTCTTTATAATATAATAAATATTAGTAAGGGAACACTCATAGAGAGTTGTTATCAAGGTTTTGTAATCGATCGGGTTAAGCAACGTTAGGTAAGGTCACTAAATAGATGGGTGACCGTTTAAAGCCATTTCAACTAAACGGGTCCGTGCTTCGGAGAGCAAGTAAAAAGTGGGTCCCAGTTTTTAACCGATTATAAAAAAGGAGGTTATGTATTCGATGCGAATGTCTGTTATTAAAAGTTTAGTTAACTTAAAAATAGCGCATGCGGAGCTGCATGGGTCAGCTAGTATCAAATAAGACAGAAAAAAATAAAAAAATACAAAGTACAACAAACTAAAAAGCCAAAGGGATAGTAGCAGTTTTAAGACGATATACTTACTTAAATAAATTTTTGTGTGTAATTCAAAATATAAACTTGCCGTATTTGTAATTTTTTTCAGGGTCTTTATTATCAATATTATACATACATTTTGGCTTGATATACCTTTTTCGGGACACCCAGTATATTATGTATACCAAATGCATGTCTTATCAAAGATACCATATTTCCTTACCTTCTTCATCAAAATCCGTTCGAAGCCAATCCCTGCACTCAGATTATACGCAGTGAAACCACGTTCTGTCTCTCCTACAAATTATACCAAAGACGTACGCTATCCGACATTTTCTGTTTCATAAATCTCCATTTGGAGGCGGTGCGCGGTGAATAGGCTCGTTAGTCATAAATAACCGAACTCTGGTCGTTATCTCTCATTCAGCCGTCCATAAGGTGTGCACGCGAGCTCCCGAAGCTATTTTTTCTTTTAACAAACTTTAAATATCTGTTTGCTTTTACTTTTGACCAAGATTTCGCCGGGATTATGTGGCTATGTTTCGAGAGCCCGCTAAAAAGTTTATCAGTCTTTAGAGTGACTGTGTTACTGCAGTGCCAGACGCACCCTAAACTATCAGTGTTATAAGAACATGCTGAATGTGCAATCCTTCCACTAGCCAAGTAGGTACTAGCTTAATTATAGTAAGTTTGTATATAGATTTTTACGACAGTGGACGTAGGAGAAAATAGGATGTATCTTACCGACGGATGTTTGGGATAATTACACCCAGACGCAAAGTGAGAATTAAACCCAAGAGTCCCAAGACATAGGTAGCGGCTAGGGTGCTTAGCCACATTTTACAATTTATAAATACATTTTCGGACAACAAAGTTCCATTCTGTTAGTATGTAGATTCTAAAACGTACGCTATTTTAGTATGTACTTAATAAATAGTTAGAACGTCCTCTGGGCGAGATTCTAAATCAGCGGACTGTCCGGCCGTGCGGCTATCGCACTCAGGCTAACAATGACTAAAAAGTAATTTTATAGAGAAGTAATACTCTTAAATGATACTTCTTCTATGATGATACTTCTTAGGTCTAAAACATTAAATATGAGCAATTTCTTCCAGCAATTTTGAATCAGGATTCTAAAATCAACGTTAACTTTGGAAAAATCACACAATAGAAATTTCACATCCCAAAAGTGACAAAACCCAAAAAATAACAAACATGTATTTCATATCGAACATAACGTTGTACCCACGAAACCTGAGCAATGAAAATATTTACTCGCTAAAAGCTTTTGGATGTAAAAAGTTAATGTCCGTATTTCCCTTCTGTTTCCAACGAGACGGCGAGATCTCGGCGCTTGCGATGGTGCAATGAATTACTTTTTATTTACAACTACAGTACCTGTCTATCACTGTTTCCACGGAAGGAGCCTTCTCAGATGGCATAATAATAAATAGGTATTTGCCTGACCCGCTCCAGTCTCCTCCCGTTGGGTGTCCATGAGAGCCTACTACGAGAAAACAAGCAGAGGAGCAGCAGCGTCATTCTATTACCTACCACCTATCCGCGATGCGGATCCGCACCTATCATGCGATCCCCAAGACGCTTGCCAAGCGTGGGGATCATGGCTACCCCTCCCTTCTAAGAGGAAGGTGTTTGTTCAGCAGTCCACTGCACACACCCTTACGACTGGTGATGATGATGATGATTTTCCTGACGTTGGCACAAACCTCTCAACGGCTGGTGGTTCCGATCTGTACCATCTTAACACGCGAATCGCATAAGCGCGATCACGCGTCGACCGCCGACGGATTACGACTAGAATCCGGACTTGAAAAAGAAGTAAAATAATAAATATTCCACTCGCCTTAATATATTCCGTCGTCGACGCCACGTCTTGCTATAACCGTAATTTCTAGTGCAAATGTAATTTAAACCTATCTAAGCTCAATGTATTAAAAGTTCACTTAACAAGAAGTGCGCCGTTCGCCACGGAGCAACGATTGGAGTTAATGAAGCTTCCGACGTGATATCTCTATGCAAGGGAGGGGAAGCGACGTCGCACCTTGTCGCCGTCGCCGCGCCTCTACAACTCTACAGACTGAGGAATTAAGCAATTTTAAATTTAAAGGACTCTGCCCGTTGCACAAGGACCGTATCAGGCATGGAAAAGAAATGACAGAGACCGTTTACAACGCGTTTAATAAATACTACACTACGGACATTAGGCTCTAATCACACACACAAATAGAGTTTATAGACAGTATTATTTATATTGTTTATATAGTTGATAAACCACTGAAGCCCAGCGCGCGCTTATAGCCAGTTACTACTTGCTACAGCTACTGGTCACAGTTAAGTTGTTACAACTGTTTAGTAATTCATCAGTTGGGTAAGCAACATCAGGTAAGGTCAGGTAAAGACCGCTTAGTGGCATTTGAACCGAGCATCTCCGAACTTCGGAGGGCACGTTAAACTTCAGTTCCGGTTATTGTCATCTAGACAGCATAAGTCAGAGGCCTTAGGGCAGCTTGAACAACTCTGATACCAGGTTGGCCACAAAATATACGATAAAAGGCCCACCGAAGCGCCGCCGGCGCCGGTCGGCACATAAAGTAACTTCGCGTCGCATACCATGCATAAGAGAACGTGGAGACCTAATCCGCGAGGGTATTCTTCAGTGTATCAATACAAACACATGTAATATAACTCATTTGTTAATTATCCCAATTTTTTTTTTCTAATTTGTACCAAAAATACAAGATCAGATTCGTTTTTCTGGAACAAAGTAGGAAAAAATATGAGATATTCCGTGTGTCTTATTCAGTAATAAGACCCTCACGGATCGGACACGTGTTTTTTTACAACCTGTATATTCTATACAAGCTGACCCGCGAAGCTCCGCTCGGGTTCTTTTTTACGTTTACCAAAATAAAAAGGTAGTCTATAGCACGCAGGGATAATATACATTTTTAACAGTGGAAATATTTTCAAAATCGGATCAATAGTAACGGAGATTATTATGAACATCCAGACTCACAAACTTTACCTTTTTATAATATTATTAGTATAGATAGATAATCCACATAGTTAGTGGTAGTTCCTAGCCTTCGCTCTCTAAGAAGCAAGGCAGATACAGGCAAAGTTTGATGTCGCTAATTAACTTTACGTATCACGCTAATTCCGTTTCACTTATTAGGTTTCCTTGTCCAATTTATGGTGAAATTTTTAATCGAATAAAGTATTTCATGTGCTACGGATATTCGAGAACCGGTAACTTTATAACTGGGTTTTGCGATTAGAATATTAGTTTCACGTGTCTGTTTGAAAATTAGTTTGTTATATTTTAGCTTAGTTGTGGTTTTGTGAATACAAGATCACACATTGGTCAGAAATTTATACGTGCATTATACAATATAATGACTTTTTTCTTGAAATAATTAATATCCTTTTACTTTTACCTACTCAATTTCACCGAAAAAAAATATTTGTAGCATTTGAATATATACGGGTGTGGTTCTGGATTCTCGCCATATTTACGAAGGTTGATATATATATACTTGATTATATAAATGATAGACTTAAAATTATGAAATATTTTTTTATGTTTGGTACGAAAAGAAATCCCGTAGTGACCGTTGCACTATAAAATAACCCCGTCTGTCCGTTATCTTTTAGTTATTAACCACTGAATTATAAATCTATTTTTCATCAATTGACATAATCCTTAACTGTTAGGTCTACAAATATGGAAAAAATGCAAAACCACATCACGTATAGGGTGTTTGGTGCATCGTTTGACAAATTGATTTGGCCGAAAGAAGAGGTTATTTGCTCCTTTAGGCTGCCTGTCCACCGGAGCGGAGCGAGGCAGCGGAGCGGAGAAACGGAGACATATTAACCAATAAGATTGCACTAAGATTTTGGAGCGGAGTTTTGTGCAATCTTATTGGTTAATATTCTTCGTTTCTCCGCTCTGCTGCCTCGCTCCGCTCCGGTGGACAGGCAGCCTTAGGCTATAAAACTCATTACTTGCCACACTAGTTTTTTGTTACAACTTTTAAATATTTATTTTGTAAAATTCCAGAATTCATCATATAAGCTTAAATTAAAATAAAGATATTATAGTATGGTAGTCAAATTTCATTTTATTTCTTAAATGTAAAGTTGTATGGTTCTATCAAATACAAAATTACTTGCTTGTAACATCTGCGGGCCTAAAAAGGCCACTTTGAGCAATTCACCTAAATTATGTCATATGCCATATTGCCAGCAGACGCTTAGCAATGCCGCTAAATTTTCGTAAAATGGTCACATTTTTTAGGCGAATCATACTCAAATATTTTCATATCAGACTCCAAAGAGTCACTCATATTTGAGGTTAATGCTGCCATACGAAAAAAAATAAACCGATTAAAATTTTTACTTTACCGGTTTTATTTTATCTTCGTTTTTTAATACACACATCAAAAGTGTCTAGGGATCAAGCATTTTTGGGCAAAAAAATGGGCAGAAGAACAATGGCGTTTCGTGTGCTTTTCTGATGAGTCTCGTTTTGGTATGAGACCGGATACAAGACGTATACGACACTGGAGAACCCCTGGACGCCAACAGCGATTAAAATCCTGCCAGGAAGTCCATCCTTATAGTGGTGGAACCATCATGGTATGGGCGGGTATTTGGATCGGCGGAAGAACTGAGTTGATTTGGATCAGAGGCAACCTCAACGCTCAAATTTATGCTGAGACGATTGTATCAGACGTCATCGTTCCTCTACAAGTGCAAATCGGTCCCTTATTTCAGTTAATGCATGATAATGCACGACCGCACACCGCAAGAGTTGTAAGACAGACTCTCGCCGCAGCTAACATCAATGTCCTGCCCTGGCCTGCTCAGTCGCCAGACTTGAACCCGATTGAGCATGCATGGGATATGCTACAGAGAAGAGCTCTGCCGAATATGGAGGGTATCCAGTCGCAAGAAGACCTTTTTTTGTTGTTGCAACGAACATGGGCGGCCATTCCACAGCGTGATTTGGATGAACTCATTTTGAGTATGCCAAACCGATGTTCTTGTGTTGTTAGTGTTCGCGGTAGAAACACGGATTATTAATTGTTTAAGTTACCCAATAAAATTTTAAAGAAAACTGTTATTTCAGTCTTTTTTTCGAACTTTTGTGTTAGTGGTTCAAATGTCAAAAATCCCTTTATTAGGAAAATGGCAAATTTCTTTATTAATGCAAAGGTGACTTGGTTTATCGTTACTGTGACAAACGAAAACACTTTATTTGATGAATCCTTAAAGAAAATTTTAATTAATATCAATCAGGAGAAAAGTTATTGCAAAAATATATGTTGATCCCTAGACACTTTTGATGTGTGTATTTTATGAAGGTTATCAGCATAATTTTGTGTCCTATAAACCTATAAACTTGTTCATAGTTATTTAATCTTGACACTATTCAATTTACTGTGATTAGTGATGAAAAAGGATAATCAAAGCTTTTTGTTATTTTTAGCTGGCAACAAGTAAGTAAGCACATGTTTTTTAACTGACGGGGAATTGTCTTGTCATATTCTGTCTACGGTATAATGGTATATGCAGACGTAATTTAGGAAGTGAACTAGTTCCCTGTAACCTTACTATTCGTTCTATTCGGTCCTTAGGTCAGTAAGTACCATGAACAGAAGATGTCTAGATATCTAGCACGCGCGCCGTCTATAAGGACAGAAAAAAGTACATACTAAATTTAGAGATGCCATGTAAGCGAAATTTTATCCCATGTATGTAGGTATATATTTTATGTAGGTTGGTTTTGTTATGACTATACATTATAATTGGAGGACGTGCAAACTAATGTCATTTGCCGAGTAAGTTTTAATAATTCCTCCAAGATACATTTTATAACAGAAAGCAGTGTTAAAGCGTCCAACACCGCAAAAATAAACAAAAACTTTAATCACTTATTATAGTTGTAAACAGTCAACATTAAAAAAATAGCACGTTTCACTCACTGTGTTCAATATTCAATTTTATATTATAAGAGCTGACCCGTGCAGCTACGCAGTCAATTTTCCGGTCAAATAGTTATCCTTTTTCTTTCCATTTCTCTCTATCGCTCTTGTCTCCATCTCTCACTCTCTGTGCCTCAGTATTTTACTATCTTCACTATATATGTCCCTCTCTGCTCTTCCTCTCCCCTCATGGAACTTATACTCTACTCTGAGTTGAAAGATTCTAAAACTATTACAAAAAGAATTACCGCAATCAGATTTGTAGTTTTTGCAAGGCATCACTCCCGTGTTCATACATTTATTGCTAGTTTGATTTTGTAAAGAAAAACAGAGAATACATTTAGGTGAATATTACGCATATTTAATAGTAATAGATTATACGAGTCGAATACATACCCTCCTTATTAAAGTCGGTTAAAAACCGAGACCCACTTTTTACCTGCCCTGCGAAGCACGAAGACGCTTATTTTAACACGTTGCTTAACCTGATCGATTGCCAAACACTGTTAACAACTGTCTGTGACTTTTATTTTATTATATCTCTATTTTATTGTTTCTCTAGCGGTACGAAATATACTTTACCACCTATCTAACAACGAAATATACACATAACAATAAAACATTACATAAAAGTCGGTCGAGCCGTTTCGGAGGAGTGCGACCACAATCACCAGATTTTTATATATAAGATTTTACTTAACAATCAAAATTATTATTCAATAATCGAAAAAGTTCCGCAATACCGACTAACTGAAGTAGAAGTACTACTAAATGATATGATACGTTGTACATAATGATAGTGATATTGATGTAATGATATGTTAACGTAATGTATGTAAAATATGAACCTTGAGCAGTGAATTTGTTCTCTTTCAGACCCGTGTCCGATAGTCATGTACTAGTATTCTTTCGTACATAGTAGTTCCAGCGGTTGCTTGCTCATCGTTCGAGCTGAACTAATAGAAGTGACTGATGTGAAAATAAAGACTTTTATTAGGTACCGTCTAATAATTAATAATCAAGGTGGACATTTTATCAATGTCTGCTGTATTCCTAATAACACAGGTTTGTCGGTGTATTTTTTACGAACGAGAATTCTCCCGCTTAACGCGCTTATAGAATATATTTAGTCAGAGCTGCGGCACGGTTCCTAACCGTTTACCGTTCGACGCGTCTTGTACTACACAAGACTGGTGTATGTGGTGTGTACGCAGCTTAGCAGAGAAACAAAGAGTATGTAATACTACCGTAAGAGAATGTTGAGTTAATCAAATCATAAAAATCCGTATAAAAATTAAACTGAACAATGATTTCAATGTTTATTGATGGGGAACCTTTCATTATTTATAAGTATTTGTGTCGCAATAGAATCTTTATTTAAAGGTAAGTGCTAAAACTAGTCCGTTATAACTGTTTACCATGTTTGTTTCCTAATTTTTTTTCAATGGTGTTTTAATATAAAATTATATTTTTTAGGAATGGAAAGGTAAGCAGTGCCGAAGCTCAGTGAAACATATGGCTTAAGTTCTTTGAGCGCAGCTTTAATCGAGTTTAAATAACAGTACTATTGCTGTATTACTGCTTGGTGAAGGGCTGTGTTTACGCTTCTGTAGGAGATACTTTGTGCAGATGTCTGATTCGCTCAATGTTGAGGGATATGGCACAAATTAAACACCAAAGGATTGATCCATTGTAAGTACATTATTTTATATCATACATCACATTATGTTTCGAGTGTGTCAACAAATAGGTACAAAAGCTAGTTAAAATAATTATTCAATTGATTTTAAATAATCATTAATATATTTCGTAAAAGTAATTAAATTTCAATACATGATTATTCCTATTTCCTTGCCAGCTGCTTACTGCTGAATTGAAATTCCTTAAGTGTGAGGTGTATCTCTGCTGGATTACCTGAAATAAGGATTTACATGTCAGTGCATTAAACTTGAAATAAGGCAGATGAATTAAATTGCTTTTTTATTATACAGCCTCCATTATAATAATTAAAATCACAACTTATAATTACTATTCCAAACTTTTTTTTATTTTGGTTATTGACTAGAAGAAAGACCTGTGCCTGATGGTAAGCGATACGCCTGCCCAAAGACAGTTGCGCAGGACTCCCACTCGTCAACTGCGACATTAGCTATTAAGTCTCTTGAGTTCAGTACCCTTCACTGGAACACAGCAATGTTTATATAAAAATGAGCATTGCTGATATTTGACACTAATGTGTTATCTACCTGAAGAGTCTGATGTACAAGAGACTATTTAGTAAAAGTAATAGGGGTCTGGTTTGGATAAAATATAAACATATCCATACTAACCTAAAAACCTTCTTCATTTTCAGAATAGTGGAGTAAGGAGTTTTTCCAGGACTTCAATGGATGATGGCTTTACAAAAAATAAATGAATCATGCTTTGGCCCACCATGGCTGGCAACTGCTTAAAATATTAGTCCGAGCTACATTCCTGAAAAGTTTAAACATAAATGACATATTTCTGTGTATTTTTTATTTTATTTTCACCTATCTGTAAATCGTTATCTTAATAAAGAAATATATAATAGGTGTTTTGTGTTTTATTATTAGTACCAGTATTCCCCTAAGGTTGATTTTGTCTACTTTACAAAATATTTTAGTAACGAAAACATCTCGAGGAAACCTGTCTGTTACTTGAGTTGAATGGAAGTCCTAGAGGATATTATTGACTCATAACGAGTTTGAGGAACATAAATATAATATAACTTTCTAAATTGTTCATTATATAAATAAGGCCCTGTCACGGTCCTCACTTAGGTATATGTTCTTTTGAGATGTTTTCTTGGTGCATCGCAGCGTGTGCTCCTATTTGATACATAGTGCAGACCGAAAATGAGAAGGAAAGATGACCTAACTTTAGTATGGTAGGTATGTATTACGAAGTGCGTAGGTTCGTTGGTAAAGTTTACACAAAACAATGAATATTCACTTACCTTACACACTGTATTTATTCCAACTTGGTGAGATGTTAGATGAGGCTTCAGCTCCTGTATGAACGTCATACACACCCTTATTCACTCAGAACAATTAAAAACTCAGGTTCCAACACTTGTAACGTTCCTTAGAAACTATGTCTATTTTCGAAGAGTTCCTACTTTGCTAACGATGTAAAATGCTCTCCATAACACAAGCATGACATTAAAAAGTTTTCCTAGAGGTCTAAACATGCCAATACTCCTTATTTTTGAAGAAAAACTACGTCGTGTACTCTTAGGTGTTCGATATGAACTGTAAGAAGTTATTGTATAGTAACTTCTAATCATTCGGCTATTTCGTATTTAGTGGACCATTTTACGAATATCCATAGAAAATTGTCAAATAAGTGTCAAACAGATGAACTTTCTAATTTGAGTCATACGCAGATGAGGATTTGTATGTGACCATTTTACGCTTTGACATCTAAGTCATACTAGGCACATATTACGATTCACCTAAAGTGGCCTTTTTAGCCCCCCAGGATTTTAAAAAAATATCTAACAAAGTTTCTGAAAAAATAAACGTAAATATCAAATCTAAATTGTTATAATGAGTTCTATGGCCTAGAGGAGTAGCAAATGACCTCTTCTTTCGGCCAAATCAATTTGGCAAACGATGCACCAAACACCCCCTATAATCTATACTTATAATAAAACTGTAACAGGTCCAATTCTGTACATTGAAGATATTTTGAAAATTATGTTTGGAGGGCATTCTATTACCGATACTAAAGCCAAAAATGTAATTTTTTTTATTTTTGTCTGTCTGTCTGTCTGTCTGTATCTCGGCTGAGCATCACGCCGAAACTACTGGATGGATTGAAACGAAACTTGGCATGGTTTGAGTTAATACTCCGAGGTAGGATATAGGATACTTTTTATCCCGAAATTCGGCACTGTTCCCTTGGGAGAGGGGACTAAAGTCAAAATGTGTACTTGGTTATACGCTTGCTCCGATTTTTAACAATTTTTCATTATAATTATAATAAATATTTGTAAGGGAACACTCATAGACAGTTGTTGACAATGTTTGGAAATCGATCAGGTTAAGCAACGTTAGGTAAGGTCATTAAATAGATGGGTGACCGTTTAACGCCATTTGAACTAAACTTATCCGTGCTTCGGAGGGCAAATACAAAGTGGGTCCAAGTTTTCAACCGACTTTAAAAAAGGAGGTTTTGTATTCTATGCGAATGTATATTATTGAAAGTTTAGTTAACGTAAACACAGCGCGGGCGGAGCTGCGTGGGTCAGCTAGTCAAAAATATAATGTAATGTTTGAATGTAATACTTTTAGCAAAATCAAAAAAGAGGTTTTCAAAATATTACTTATTATAAATAAAAGCATATCAGCACAATAAACATTTATAATATTAACCAGCGACCACCGCTTTAATAGGTAATTCTACGGAGCACAAGGACAGTTTCAAATAACGACCTTATAAACACTACCGAACGGGGCCATTTCGTTTTGGCGATTTACCAACTCCATGTTAAACACGAAGAACTGGTATCGAGCTATTCAAATTAGCCAAACTCAACTGTTAGGTTAGTTAGCGACAAGCAAACAATAACGGTTTGTATTAAACATACGGAACTCAGTGGATGTCATGGAAATCGTCTCATTCGGCGTCCACTGACAAACAAACTCCGCGTCCAATTATACGCCGCGGATGCAGAATGGAAATTCGACTTGTGCTGTATTAATGTTATTTGTCCACTATTGTAAGCTGAAAAACCAATAAAATTATCCTTTGTCATAATAATCACTTATTGTCTTTTGCATGATGATCCTTTTATTATCTTATGTTCACACATAATATAGTTACTCATTTACTGTCATTACACTATGTCTCCTGCAAAGTACAGTAGAGAATTTAATGTTAATAGGGTGCTTTTTTAAATACTTGAATCCTTTGGCCCTTACATTTGGATTTATATTAATAAAGTCTATTTTCACGGATCACACAAACATTAGATCAGGATATAATATAGCTGTGCCGCATAGTGAGTTTAACACAAAAAATATTGCTTTTAAAACGCTTATACTTTCGTCTACAACAATACAATATCTTCAGTCAACCTTTCGCAGAATCGATGGATCATTGTCGGTCTCGCAGCGCCGCATCTTTTTGAACTTTTGTAAATATTTGTGCGGCGTAACCCGTTATTTTGGCTGACTATCTATCACTGTCCGGTGCAGAAACTAATCCTAAACTGTGCGAGTAAATATTTTTACAAACTTCATACAAATATGTCAATGAGCTTTCGATAACAGAAGCTTAAAATTAATGATACCAACTAAGAATATAAAATCGATAGGAAGAGAAGGTGGAGAGGGTATAATAGCACTTAAAACTAGCAGTCCGTCTGGAGAAGTCAATCCAATCAAATCGGTCAGTAGACAAGTAACTAATGAGGGATCTGCAGTGATGTAGCACAACGTTTCTCCGGCTGATGCCGCACTCGCTTTTCTTCTATCAGCACATCGCAGACTCATTAAGGTGCGGTATAGTGAATTTCTAAAGAGATAAATTACAATATCAATCATCATCATCATCTACATTTTCAAGTAGGCATTAATCTATGTTTAAGAAAAAAAGAAACCAGAAGACAAAACAGCAAAACACAAAATCACATTTGACTACGATATTATTATGTGAAGTTTTCGCACCGCAGTATAATTGGATTGTCGGTTAACAATGTAACAATAGTCCGCAACTGGACGCTGCTATGCACTGAAAAGCAAATAAGGTTAATACAGCACGAGTCGAATTTCCATTCCGCATCCGCGGCGCGTAATTGGACGCGGAGTTTGTTTGCGAGCGGACGCCGAATGAGACGATTTCCATGACACCCGCCGCGCTCCGCACGCTTTGATATAATTCCATTATTGTTTGCACTAACTAACCTGACTATCGGTCTAATTTAACTGGCTCGGGTAATGACGGTCAGTATGGAATAGGTAAATAGCAGTAATTACGTCCATAATGGATTATTGCAATATAGGTATGTATTGTAAATTTATCGTTGGTAAACATTTTTGAATTGGAATACATTGTTTACCACGTTAAACGTTACCTTGTTATGAAACCTTATGTTGTGTATTTGAATTTTTTGCGTTTAGTCTTGCCTCGGCTCACGGGATGTCGCTTTTGCGTTATTTTTTTTTTGCAGGCTTTTGGTACCGTGATATCTCTGTCTAGAATTTCCACTTCAGGAAATATTTTAACGCATGATGCGTGTGTAAAGATTAACTGTTACCGGGTAATATCACTCAATAGCTCATAGTGTGCTGCTGCTCACCCCAATTTTCATGCTAAAATAAACAAATCAAAAAAACTTGTTTCATCTATACTTATAATAAAACTGTAACAGGTCCAATTCTGTACATTGAAGATATTTTGAAAATTATATTTGGAGGGCATTCTATAACCGATACTGACGCCGAAAATGTAATTTTTTTAATTTTTGTCTGTCTGTCTGTCTGTCTGTCTGTCTGTATCACGGCTGAGCATCACGCCGAAACTACTGAATGGATTCAAATGAAACTGGCATGATTTGAGATCTTACTACGAGGTAGGACATAGGATACTTTTTATCCCGTAATCTAGCACGGTTCATTTGGGAGAGGGGATTAAAGTCAAAACAGGTACTTGCTTATACGCTTGGTCCGATTTTATCAATTTTTCTTTATAATATAATAAATATTAGTAAGGGAACACTCATAGAGAGTTGTTATCAAGGTTTTGTAATCGATCTGGTTAAGCAACGTTAGGTAAGGTCATTAAATAGATGGGTGACCGCTTAACGCCATTTGAACTAAACGGGTCCGTGCTTCGGAGAGCAAGTAAAAAGTGGGTCCCAGTTTTTAACCGACTATAAAAAATGAGGTTATGTATTCGATGCGAATGTCTGTTATTCAAAGTTTAGTTAACGTAAAAATAGCGCAGGAGGAGCTGCGTGGGTCAGCTAGTTTCAAATAAATTTGATTTATAATAGCACAAAGGGATAAATATTTCATCGCCCTATAATAATACGGAACGGTCAAATACATAAATAACACAATTATATTCTTGCTATGTACGAACAACATCAATAACAATATTATGTTTCCGCTGCCGACGTAAAGTTTATTGACATATTTATATGGAGGCAGCAGGAATATTTACACCATGGTACAATTTTTGTTTACTTTTGTAAAGGCCAGTGACAGGATATTACGACCAAATCATGGATTATTCTGAGTAAATTTAGAAAGGTTTGCAAAAGGTTGACTATCCATGGTCAGCTATAATTCGGAAAAACCATCGGTTTACTAGTACTTCCAGTATACCATTTAAAATATCCATAAGTTAGCAGATTCTATAGACATATTAATGTGCATTTAAGAACTGTAATTAGATAGATACACACAAAAAGACTTCGCCTACCCTACGATTTCTCTAAATAATCTTATGTTAAAAATATTTTGTACTGACATGGTATTAACGTGATTATTAATGTTGTAATATTAGTTTATTTAAGGATATTTGTGGTGGCATACTAAAAATAGCATACTAACAAATAGCTTAAAGTACAGATAACTCGCAGATAATTTTGCCTACTTTCTGTGTGTGCACGCCACTGGTACACACATCATATGATGTAGTATTGTCGTCAACAGTTTCCACTCAAATACTCTAATTATATCATCTCGCTGCTTATTCATAGATTGTAAAGCCAAACAAACGTAATAGGGAGAATCGCTCTGCTGAAAATCAGCGCTGCTGACATCAGGTCCACTCGGTGTTGCAGCATCAAGCTGAGCAGTGACCTGTTTTTTCTACACATGCGACGCACCACTCCAGTTTTGTTTATATATTTATTTATTTATTTTTATCTGACTCATGAGGTTATGTAGGTACGAGTATATTAATATTGACCCCGGCAAATAATATGCGTTTTAGATTATTTTTAGTTATAAAGGATTGTCAGATATGTTGGGTACCTAAGGTTGGAATTTATAAATTAAATCTATACTTAAAACTGTAACAGGTCCATTTCTGTACATTGAAGATATTTTGAAAATTATATTCGGAAGGCTTTAACCGATACTAATGCCGAATCTGTATTTTTTTTCATTTTTGTCTGTCTGTCTGTCTGTCTGTCTGTCTGTCTGTCTGTCTGTCTGTATCTCGGCTGCGCATCACGCCGAAACTACTGGATGGATTTGAACGAAACTTGGCATGATTGGCGCTAATACCACGAGGAAGGACATAGGATACTTTTTATCCCGTAATCCAGCACGGTTCCCTAGGGAGAAGAGATTAAAGTCATAATGGTACTTGGTTATACGCGTGGTCTGAGTTTATCCCTTTTTTATTATATAAAAAATAATAATAAGGAGACAGTTATCTCTTCTTAGACAGTTATTGTTGTTATTAATGTTTGGCAATCAGGTAATCAGGTTAAGCAACGTTAGGCAAAGTCATTTCATAGATGGGTGACCGTTTAATGATAATTGAACTGAGCGTTTAAGTGCTTCGGGGGCACGTAAAAAGCGAGATGCAGTTTTTAACCGACTTAAAAAAAGGTGGTTATGTATTCGACGAATGTATCTAATACTATAAAAAAATAAGGAGACACTCATATGCAGTATCAATATGTAGCAATCGATCAGGTTAAGCAACGATAGGCAAGATCAATACATAGATGGGTGACAGTTTAATGCCATTCGAATTAAGTTCGTCTCCGTGCTTCGGAGGGCAAGTAAAAAGTGGGCCCCAGTTTTTAACCGACTTTAAACAAAGGTTATGTATTAAAGGCGGCTATTAAAAAATTAGCTAACGTAAAAAGAGCGCGAGCGGAGCTGCGCGGGTCGGCTAGTAAAACCTATTTGTTATGTTTAGTTTTAGGTTAATTTTACTTGTTTTCATCACAAAGAGTAAGGCACCACCGACCACAGAACACATATACCCCACCACCTACCAAAAATAGAGGGTGATTTAATTGATTTGGTGACATTCTCTTTGCTCATAAATGTCAAATGGCAAGGGGCTTAGGGGCCTATGAGATTACTAAGACTAGTTTAAAAAATGTTTATACATATATATATTATATGTAGCAACAATCCTTTACTCTTATCTATTTTTTAACCGACTTCAAAAAAAGGAGAAGGTTCTCAATTCGCCTGTATATATATTTTTTTTTCTATGTATGTTCGCGCATAACTCTGGCAATTATGAACCGATTTGCAAAAAACTTTCTTCCATCCATTCTTTAATCCGTTAGTTGGGTCCCATAAAAAAATTATTGCTTCCGAATAAGTAGTTCCTGAAAAAACAATAATGGTGACTGCGCAGGAAACTTGCAGGAAAGCCTATATAGATGACTTTTTGGTCGCTTTTTAAGGACAAAAATGGTCATAACTCTGGCAAATATTTACCAATTTCAATGATTCTTTTTTTATTCGAAAGAAGAAACCACTTTAATGAATCTGTATGAAATTTATCACAACCGGATAAGAACTTCCTGGAAGACCATGAACGATGAGGAGGAATTTATCTGGTAAAAACCATAAAACTGATGTTCTCCATTACATTGCTCTGACAATTATGAACCGATTTTGATGATTCTTTTTTTATTTAAGAGAGTAAACTACTATGATGATTCCATGCAAATTTCATTACGACCGGATATTTTTTTCCGAAGAAACATGAATTATGTAAAACTATGTAGACGATAATGTGATCATAACCTACCTAGATCATTTTACGGTCTTCGATGGTTCAATCTATACTTATAATAAAACTGTAACAGGTCCAATTCTGTACATTGAAGATATTTTGAAAATTATTTTTGGAGGGCATTCTATAACCGATACTGAGGCCGAAAATTTATTTTTTTTAATTTTTGTCTGTCTGTCTGTCTGTCTGTATCACGGCTGAGCATCACGCCGAAACTACTGAATGGATTCAAATGAAACTTGGCATGATTTGAGATCTTACTACGAGGGAGGACATAGGATACTTTTTATCCCGTAATCTAGCACGGTTCTTTCGGGAGAGGGGATTAAAGTCAAAATGGGTACTTGGTTATACGCTTGGTCAGATTTTATCAATTTTTCTTTATAATATAATAAATATTAGTAAGGAAACACTCATAGAGAGTTGTTATCAAGGTTTTGTAATCGATCGGGTTAAGCAACGTTAGGTAAGGTCATTAAATAGATGGGTGACCGTTTAACGCCATTTGAACTAAACGGGTCCGTGCTTCGGAGAGCAAGTAAAAAGTAGGTCCCAGTTTTTAACCGACTATAAAAAAGGAGGTTATGTATTCGATGCGAATGTCTGATATTAAAAGTTTAGTTAACGTAAAAATAGCGCAGGCGGAGCTGCGTGGGTCAGCTAGTCTTTATATATGAAAATATCACTAAAAAGTTTAAAATAAAATCATATATAAAAAAATTGAACCGACTTCAATATCACTGAAAAGTATAAAATAATTTAAATATTATTGAAGTTGGTGCCAAATATACACAGCCGGTAAGCTAACACCAACTTCAATAATATTTAAATTATTTTATACTTTTCAGTGATATTGAAGTCGGTTCAATTTTTTTTTTAAAAGATTTTATGTTAAGTATATAGTATATATTTTATTCTGTCGCGTCACATGTTGCGAAAAAATAAAATTTATTTCTTCTCTCTTCTTAACATGTGTACCTAATTATAATTACTGCGCAATCCTCTAAAAAAGTAGGATAAATAACCGACAGTGACCTTTAAAAATCCCCCGAGTGATGGATATCAAACTCTGCAATATTGTATCAGTATGCATTTACCACAGCTTTCCTTTTTAATAAGTGGCACTCTAGCTATGGAAGTTTCGTAAATCTACCTCTAAGTAAGTTCTTGCTACACGGGCCCTTGGACGTCCACTGAATATGACGGTGACTTCGAGGAAGGACGGCGGAAGGGTTGCTACACCCGACCCCGAGAGTACTGCGTCTGGTTCGAGGGGGCTTAGAACCCGGTCTCATGTGCAGATGCGACAGCCACGAGGGTTTAAGTGGGTAAGAATCCCACATACGTTTCGAAGGTTTTCTTCCGCGAAAAAAATGCTATGCGAAAAACAATTTTATTACGCAAAGGTAGTAGTGACTCATCAAGACCACTGTAATTATCAATCTTTCGACCTCTACGAATATTGTAAGAAACCCACTCCTAGGTGGCAGATTTTGGCTGCTGTCATCTGATAGGTGGAGATATTTTTTTGTTAGGTTATCCCAATTTCATAAACCGATATTCCTGTTTTTCTTCATCTCTCTTAAATTCTTTATTAAATAAGTAAAACTTTGTAAACAAGTCAAAAACGTACATCTAATTCCAAAAAGCACCTTTTTTATAAGTCAACGGTATTCTACTTTTGATTTTATATTTATTTAGCACTACCAATACCAACTGATACCAAATAAATCCCCTCAAAGCACTTTCCTTCAAAGTGTCTGTGGAATTTTCTTAGAAATTGATGTGTACTCAAAGCAAGTGTCTCCAGTCACGGGAGTATTTCCACATCAAATATCTGAAGCAAATGCTTCTGTTTCTGTGCTCAGACATCGCCTCACGCAGCTTGCGCTTTGCACTGCATTGAACATCGGTGCACCATCATTTCACCGACAAAATAAGGGATACGTAAGTAATGAAAGCTTCTGATACTTCTCGTTTCGACGTGAATACTATAAAAGAGAATCATATCATAAAAAGATTGGTCACTTAACTATGTAAATTTTATAAATAATGTTGATTCCAAGGTGCGCTCAGCGAAATTATGTTTTTATGCTATTCAAGGTGAATTTCCGTGGAATGCACGAAAGATTACAGTTATTTTTTTATTGAATTATTATTTTGATTATTATTTTATTTAATCTGTTACATTAAGAGCATGTACGATGTACATACACGTAGTGACTCAAACGCGCAAACAGATTTAATAAAGCTTATTCGGGGAAATCAACGTTTGTGCAAACCGCTTGCGTGGTATTCTGTACCATCCTCTTACATAATGAAGATGCTTACTTGTGTAAATTGGAATATGTGGATATAAGATGAGGCTACAGCAGCTACTCTGGATATTGTAAAAGACGTCCAATTTTATATGGTACTCGATGCCATAACTAATTTGGGCATTGAGCATATTCATGTTATCATATTCATGTTATATTTTCTTGTTATATTAGTACGTACTGATTTATGTATGTTTATAATAGTATTATTTGATGTATGTTTATATATTATACTCATATGAATATATATTATAGTTTACAACATATGTGTTTTTATGTGTCTTTGTGTTAATGTTACCTATTCATGTCGAGTGCGCGCACCCTCTGCTCTTTGTAACTTCTTTATATTCCTCTCCATCCAAAGGTTGCCTGGAAGAGATCGCTTTTAGCGATAAGGCCGCCCATTGTTGCATTTTTTATTAATTTGTGTCTTATTCTTTTTGTATCTGTTTGTTTGTGCGCAATAAAGAATTGTCTATCTATCTATCTATCTATCATGACTTAAAATTTTGTGGTCATACTGCATTGTTAAATGTCACATAGGTAAAATGTTCTAGGAGGCATATTGTGGTTTTGAGACTAGTAAAATTGGAATGGTGACTTCACGACGAGTGCGAAGTTCGAAGCATTTTTGCCCAACTGCCACAGTAGGAGAGCTATGTTTTTCGACAGTATGTATGTATGTCTATTTCTTTTGCACGGCCTACAGCGTATATTGCTCTATGGATTTTGACTTATGATATGTCGTTAGATACGTCTTAGCTGTGGGAGTAACATAGGCGATATATTTTTTCAAAAAGATGATATTGTGGCCATCATTCGCCATTTTGCATTTTTTTCTTTTACTTTTCCAAATACATCAATATAAACAAATAAAAGATCTTAACGAGACAAGTTAAAATTTACATAATATTATGTGCTGTGTATACATTCAATACAAGTAGAATGTAATTTAAGACCACCTAGTTTGTACGCAGTGGGGCTTAAGTGCTTTTATACTTGTTGAATAAACTATAAATTTATACTTGTTGAATAAACTAAACCAATTTAAAATATCCCAATTTTATAACACTATTCATAGTCTCAGTACCCTTCGGTAATTGTATTTACAGACGGTAACGACAGCTTGTGCAGCTTGTAATGAAGATTTCTAAAGAAGTCGGGCGTGATTCGCTTTTATTTGTGCACAGAATAAAATAGCTATTGTATATTTGAAGACTCCCAATAATCAACAAAAGGATCTTGCTAGATTCTTTAAAATTCACTATACTTGCCAAAAAAGTTATTGTGGATATAGTATGATGCAATGACTTTTGAATTGCAGGTAATCAGATAATAGGAGATAGGTGTTTTGTTAAAATCTTACGAGTCTTTTGTGCAAGAAACTTATTGTTTTCGATAAAGCTTCTAAAAATATATTATTTATTGAAACAAAATATTTACAGTTTATTTACAAATATGTACACTTAAACTAGGTAAAAAACTTCCTCGAAGTTGTCGCCGCACTGGGAGGGAAGGGTACCTAAAAGACTGGCGGCATTACCCCTTTGTATGGCCAAGCTTATACGTTGGCAGAAAAAGCTACCAGCCCGGCGGTAAAGTAAAGTATTATGTATATTACCTACAAGTACTCATAACAATAATTATTAAATCAATAGTGCATATATTTATCTCACCAAAAGTATGCACAAGTGAACATCGAACGTTTATAAATCCCCTAACGCACGCAAGCTTATCATCATCATCCATCACCAGCCGGAAAACGGCCTCTGCTGATCATAGGCCTCCCCATTGGAACGCCACAATGAACGACAATGGGCTATTTGCATCCACGGGTTGCCTGCAACGCGCACAATGTCGTCATTCCACCTAGTGGGAGGCCTGTCTACGCTTCGTCTTCCGGTTCGTGGTCACCACTCAAGAACCTTTCTTCCCCATCGTTTATCGGTTCTTCCAGCGATGGGGCCTGCCCATTACCACTTCAAGTTGCTGATTTCTTCAGCGAATCTACTCATTCCAGATTATATCGCGCAAAGAAACTCCGAGCAGAGCTCTACCATGACTTGTTGTGTGAATCTGAGTTTCTCTTAAAGTCTATAGTACTAGTTAAGAACCACGTCTCACGGCAACACACACGGGTTAAAAACCGCGAAGGTGATATTTTGTGCCTGAAAGCGAATTTCAGGCACAAAATATCACGCAGTCGCCCATACGTGTTGGATTCGCAGCAGATGTGATCATAATAATCATAATAATGCCATGCCTTCATATCACTCATAACGCATTGTAAGTACGCTCATGCAAAAGCGGTCTTTGTGTGGGTTATTTATTAATAAACCTCACACAGTAGTTATTTTGTCAATATGTCATGTCAAGTAAGAACGCGTGCAGCTTGGTTGAATACTTTATTAGTACTAAAATTATATTCACACGAAAGAAGCGTGTGAACGCAAAAATGCATAGATTGCAGAAAAAAGACAATGTACGAAGCTTACTCGTACATACTGCCACTGTCAAAAGTTAAAGAATAGGCTTAACAATAATGTATATAAACAACTAAGAAATATATGTCAAGTAAACAGTTTGAAATGCATAAACATTGTCATAAAAAATATAAATTGCAAATATAAAATCGTAAAAGTAAAAAAGGTAAATTAAAAATAATGTAAAGCAAAAAGACTTCTAAAATGTAAAAAGTAACAATAAAATATAAAAATATATCGATTAGCACTGCACTGCACTGCACTAAGGTTCAGGTAAGTTCTCAAAGTGTACTCTAGTAAACGTTGGTGACGTAGCCCTATCTACACTCAGCGTTGAACCCATCTCGACGGCTGTTGCACACGCCGCTGCGCTGTCTTCGGGTGTGGCGCGCATCTGTGCATGACACCGGTTGCCGCTGAACCTTTTTCTCCACGCCTTGTAGGTCCCGTAGCTTGCCATAGCTACTAGGATCATTGCTAGCAGAATATACACTGCCATCTTGTGCGAGCTTGAGTCTTTAATTTGTTCCAAATCTTGCGACTTCAGCACCGCAACTTGTTGTGCTATGTCATCGTAGACTTTCTCATGATTCTCAATGTTGTTTATAATTATGTCTGATACCAACGTGTTTATTATGTCATTCAAAGGCGATTTTGACTGCGTAGTGTATGGTGTATCTAAGTTTTGGTGTAAATACAATTTATTCTCGTAGTCATACTGTGCATGAATTGTAAACTTATCTCCTTTCACCATGCATCCATTTGCTATAGTGATAACTCCGTTCCCAGTTAATTGCTTGGTGACAAAACCAGGTGTACATAAAATGCGCACGGTGCATTCCTGGCAACACGAGTATAGCCACGCGCCGTGATGCTGTAATTTGATCCAAGTGTCGCTACACGGTTTTATCTCGGACCTACAGTAGCCTTGTTTATACTTGTTTGTAGTTTTTGTCAATTGAATGTTGCAAATAGACTTCTCGATGTTTATGTTATAAATAGGGTGGTTTTCATAACATAATATCTTATCATGCTTAACCTTCAGGCACGTTTGCATGTCAGTTTCAGTCACAGGCATAACAATGTCTCTTTTTATATTAAAAGCGATGTAGTTCGCTGCTGGAATGCTGTAAAGAGCTTTATCTCCGTTAATCCATGGTAGAGGTATGATTTTGTCAAGTTCAAATATGTCCCGATACAACAAAGGTATTTTGACCTCCATGATCAGGTATTTGTTTGTTATTCTTGCATGAATTTTGAGAAGTTGATATAGGTCTCTGACGTCATCAACTGGAATTGTCAATTCTTCATGAATTTGGCTTGATATTAAGCTTAGCTGATCTTGAAGTTGATTTGGCGATAATAAGTGAATGTCAACCTTTCCATGGTATATGTCAGTTATAGTGTCAATTAATGTTTCTTGGATTCGTCTTATGTTTGAGAGAATAATGTTAGCCGATAATGAGGTAGTCACGATGTCAAATGAATTAATTATTTTATTTAAAGTGCCGATCTGAGAAGACATATTTTTAAAACGTTCGTTGATAAACGTAAATTGTTTTGTCATAATTGCTTCATTTCTTCTGAGAATATTATTTTCTGCCTCTATTATGGACGTCTGATTTTTTAACATTGTGAACAAATGATTTTCGTTCTTTTTCACTGCTTCTATATCGCTTTCGTATCTCTCTGCAAATCTGTCATCTAGAATTCCGAATAAGTAATTTCCGGCGTAGCCAATACCATTTATTAGTCCACGTTTTGATCTTCTTAATTGGTTGTTTGTCATAGTCATAATATTGTTGTAGTGTTTAAGTTCTGTCAATTCGTGCTCCAACTGTGAAACAATCGGTGTGTATTTTTCCTCCTGTTTACACATTTCTATCAGGTGTTTTAAATAAAGTTCGATATTGCTCACGCTTTCCCAGTAGGTTGTCATATTGTAGAATAATACCATTTTCCATTGATCTTGAATAATACGAAGATCAGCGATTTTGTCAAAATAAAGTGTGTTATTTTTTGGTATGCTTGTCACGTTTGTTTGCTGATATGAAGGCGTTATGAAGGCCAACAATAGCAACAGCATTGTAACTAGACAATTAGGTTTTCTTCTCTGAGCTCTCCTAGTCCTTGTCTGGGTGTCATTGGTACTGTGAATAGATGTCATAGGTTTAGAGTCTTCTTTTAGTAAAGGAGTCAATTTAATGATAGGTCGTTTTGTGAAGCCGTTTAGAGTTTTTAGTGTAACGACTCGTACATGACCATCTCTTCCAGGATGTAGTTCATGGACCTTTGCCATAGCCCATTTTGATGGTGGTAAGTGGTCTTCATTCACAAGTACTATGTCATTAAGTTCGAGATTTTTTGTTGGATGATTCCACTTATATCTGGCGTGCAATTGCTGTAAGTAATCTGTAGACCATTTTCTCCAAAATGATTTTTGCATTCTTTCAATCATTTGCCATCGGTTTGTCAATGACATATTTTGATCGGTGCCTGTCAAAGGTGCTGATGTCAAAGGTGCACCAATCAAAAAATGTCCGGGTGTCAGGTCTTCTATATTTTCTGTCAGTCTGTACAGTGGCCTTGAATTCAAACATCCCTCAATATAGGTTAATAAGCTATAGAATTCTTCAAATGTCAGTTTTTGTTCTCCAATAATTCGTTTTAAGTGGTGTTTAACACTCTTAACTGCTGCTTCCCATAAGCCATAAGATCCCATAAGATGTTTTTCCGTGAACTTACAGATTTCTCCAAGGAACAAAAGTGGACATGTGTGGATACCGATAGGTTACAATTAACTTCAGGAACGTTTACATTCATAAGCGATGCTCATGGGTGTAAACGTTGGCTTGACCATTGTATCGTTACTGAAGCTGCTCTACAATGTGTAACTGATGTGCGGGTAATTAATGACACATATTGGTCGGATCATATGCCATTAGTCCTCACCTGTAATCTCGGTATTGTTAGACAAAGTGCTATTGTAAAATACCCGGTCAGCAATACTGTTCAATGGGGGGAAAGAAATGAATATCAGTGTTTATCTTATAAAAATATGTGCAATGAAAAGTTAAAAAACATTTGCTTACCTGTCGAGCTGGAAAAATGTAGTGGTAAATGTTGTAATAATTTTCATCATAATAATGTTATAAATGATATGTATAGAGATATCGTGAATATATGTCGTGAAAGCGCTAGTGTGGCTTACGGGCAAAGGTCTGTTAAACGGAATAAGCCTTTAGCTGGGTGGAATAGATATGTGAGCGAGGCTCACAGGAGTGCCAGGTTGGAGTTCAATGTATGGTATTGTAGCGGAAAGCCGTCCACTGGACCTATTTACGAGGCGATGGTATCGGCACGTAAGAAATTTAAAGGAAAACTTAAGTGGTGTCAGGACCATCAGGAGCAAATCGTAATGGATTCTTTAGCAAAACATCACACTAATTCTGATTTTAAGAGATTCTGGAAAATCACTAATAAATTGAATCCTAGACGTAGTACTCCTGTGAGTGTCGACGGGATCTCTGACCCCAGAGCTATTGCTGAAGCGTTTCAGGCTCAATTTGCTGTTCGGCCAACGCTGTTAGAAACGCAAGGACAGCGTTTCGATACGTGTCCTTTGGATGTAATTGTTCCAACAGTCTTCCTTGAAAAAGACATTAGACAAATAATAGAAAGCATGACGAGAGGCAAATCACCAGGACACGATGGGCTCAGCATTGAACATCTACAGCATGCTGGGCCTCATTTGCCACGTGTACTCACTTTATTTTTTAACCTGTGTCTTTGTCACTCCTATCTGCCTCCTGATCTGATACAAGCAGTGGTAGTACCAGTAGTTAAAAATAAAACTGGTGATGTATCAGATATTTCTAATTACAGACCAATATCTCTAGCTACTATCATAGCTAAAATACTTGACAGCGTGCTTAATTCACATTTGAATAGGCACGTAAAATTAAATGATGCTCAGTTTGGTTTCCGCCCGGGGCTGTCAACGGATACCGCTATTCTTAGTTTAAAGCACGCTGTCAGGTATTATACAGACAGACAGACTCCAGTGTACGCGTGCTTCTTAGATTTGTCTAAGGCCTTTGATCTTGTTTCGCACAACATACTTTGGCAGAAATTGAAACAGACATCGCTGCCAGCAGAGCTCGTATCTCTCCTAAGATGTTGGTATGTAGGCCAAAAGAGCATAGTAAGATGGGCTGGGCAGCTTTCAGAGTCATGTAGGCCGGAGTGTGGGGTCCGGCAAGGAGGACTTACTTCACCTTTACTCTTCAACCTGTACGTGAATGAGCTGATCGAGCGTCTTGGTAGTACACATGTCGGCTGCTTTATTGACGGAGTGTGTTATAATAACTTGAGCTACGCGGACGACATGGTACTGCTTGCCCCCTCGGTTAGCTCATTACGTAAGTTGGTCAGTGTATGTGAATCATACGCTGCTACTCATGGATTGATGTACAATTGTAAAAAGTCAGAGTACATGGTGTTTGCAGCTGGCTCCAAATGTCCCCTAACAGTTCCTCCTATTCTTTTAAATGGTGTCCCGATTAACAGGGTGTACAAATTTAAATATTTAGGGCATTTGGTTACAGTGGATCTCAAAGATGACCTAGATATGGAAAGAGAACGCAGAGCATTGTCGGTGCGAGCGAATATGTTGGCCCGTAGGTTCTCCCGTTGTACAACAGAAGTCAAGAATTTACTGTTTAAAGTATATTGTACATCGTTGTACGCGGGAGCCCTGTGGTTTAAGTACACCCAAAAGGCCTACAATGCTCTGCGAATCCAATACAATAATTCATTTAGGGCGTTGTTGCAGTTGCCACGTTTTTGTAGCGCTTCAGCGATGTTTGCAGAAGCAGGCACTGATGGTTTTGACGCAATATGGCGTAAAAGAGTCGCATCTCTGCTAAACAGGTTGCGCGGCAGCTCCAACAGTATCCTGCGAGCGATAGCGGCGCGAGCCGACAGCCCACATGTCTGGGCAATGGTCTATCGGACCAAATCACTGTTAGTTATTAAGTATTAACATAGAATAAGTTAAATTGTTACTAACATATCGGACCATATTGTTGTCCTTAAATAAAGTTTAATTATTATTATTATTATAAGCCACCAGCGCTTGGCCAGAGAGGCGCGTTAAAATGCCACGTTACACCCATATTGCTAATGTCATCCAAAAATTCCTTGTTAACCATTGTCATTCCCGTTTGATATTCTTTCCTTAATATTCTTGAAGCTCCAATGAAGTTAGTGCCATTGTCTGAATATACATGTTTAGGTACACCTCTTCTCGAACACATGCGTTTAAACGCTGCTAAAAATGATGGTGTGGATAGGTCAGACACCAATTCTAAGTGAATGGCCTTGGTGCTAAAGCACACGAAAACTGCAATATAGCCTTTTGTCACTTTTATTCCTCTTCCTTTGTTCGCTTTAATGTCAACATATCCAGTGAAGTCTACGCCTGTATGGGTGAATGGCCTTGACGGTGTCACTCTGGATTCAGGTAAATTTGCCATTTGCTGGAATTGATTACTTGCACTAAATCTCCGACATATAGTACATTGGCGTATTTGTTTCTTAACAACTGTCATTCCTCCAATAATCCAATATTTATCTCGTAAGTATGTCAATGTCAATGATGGTCCACCATGCAACGTTGCTTTATGTGCTTCATTTATAAGAAGGTGTGTCAAATGTGAATCACGTGGAATTAATACAGGATGCTTCGAGTCATATGTCAAGTTTGAATGATGTAATCTCTCTCCAACTCTTAATATGCCATATTTGTCAATAAAAGGGTTCAATTTCAAAATGTTGCTTTTTGTACTAATTTTCTTATCTTTTGTCAATCTTGAAATATCCTCATCAAAATATTCCAACTGTATTGTTTTTATGATAGACACTCGAGCCCTTTCCATTTCTGCAGTAGTTAAATAATTGCACTTGATAGCTTGGTCTTTATCGCGTACGTTTGTTATGAAACGCGATACCCAACATAATACTCTCATGGCACGTGTCATTGTACTGTGTTTATCTAGTAGCTCAGTAATCAATTGTGGTCTATTTAACTGAACGACGTTCGATTCCTTTTGTTTTTTACACTCGATTTTCGGTGTTTAAATTTTTGGGTTTTGGATGTCAAGGTCGTCTTTCTTCAACCAGTGAGGGCCTTCCCACCAAATAGAGTGATTCTGAAGCTGTTCAAAGGTCATTCCTCTTGTTGCACAGTCTGCAGCGTTATCCTCGGATTTTGTATGATTCCAAGACGAAGCAGGTATAATGTCAGTAATAGCCTTCACGCGGTTAGCTACAAATGATTTCCAACGGTTTATATCTCCGCGGATCCATCCAAGTGTTATCATTGAGTCTGTCCACCCGTATATTTGAATGTTGTCGTGAGGTAACGAGCTCTTAATTTTCTTAATTAATTTTGTCAATAAAACAGCTGCACATAACTCTAATCTGGGTAATGTCACAATCTTATTACCGGGTGCCAATTTGGTTTTTGCTGCAATTAATTTAGATGTCGTGATTCCTTGCGCGTTTTTAGTCTTTAGATAAACTGCACACGCATATACTTTTTCCGAAGAATCTGCAAATCCATGAATCTCAATCGAGTTTTGCGTGCAACCTAACCATCTAGGTATTGTCAACATGTCAATGTTTTTCAAGTCATTTAATAATTCGACTAACTCTCCTTGCAATTGACGTGATATCTTATCATCCCATTGTATGCCAGTCGACCACACACGTTGAAATTGCAGTTTGGCTCTTATTGTCATCGGTGAAAGCCAACCTAAAGGGTCGTATATTTTTGATATTTGGGATAACATCTCTCGTTTGGTGAGTGCTGATGTTATGTCAAAATCTACTTTGTTCTGGAATTGAAAGTCATCGGTTTCGGCATTCCACCGCAGTCCCAATGTTTTTGTAGAGTTTGCATATTTAACATCTATAAAGGTTGAATCCACTTGATCCTTGTTGAGTTCTTGCAACAGTTGTGGTGAATTACTGCACCATTTTCTTAAATTAAATCCTCCCGTTTTCAACATGCTAATTAATTCCTTCTGTACTTGTTTTGCTTCTTCAATCGTATAATTTCCTGCTAGTAAATCGTCAACGTAGAAATTATTTTCTAAAATTTCGCTGCTAGGGGAAAGTTTGCTGCCTCATCACGAGCTAACTGCTGCATAGTTCTCATTGCCAGATAAGGAGCTGCCTTCATTCCGTAAGTGAGCGTGCATAATTGGTACTCACGAATCATGTCACTGCTGTTTTCCCTCCATACGATCTTTTGTAAATTCTGATCATCGCAATGCAATAAAATCATTCTGTACATTTTCTCACAATCTGCTGAGTAAACATATTTGAAAGACCGCCATTGTATTAATAGCTCTAGTATGTCTTTTTGCAGTTTTGGGCCAGCTTCCATTAAATCGTTAAGGCTGTAACCAGTAGATGTTTTTGACGAGGCATTAAATACTATTCTCAATTTTGTTGTCGTTGATTCTTGCTTGTGAACTCCATGATGGGGTAAATAACAGCTGATTTGTTTCGAATTCTTGTCACATTCCTTCATATGCCCTAATTCAATGTATTCTCGCATAAAGTTGCTATATTCTTGATGTAGCTGCTTATTTTTGTCAAACTTTTGCTCTAACGACTTAAATTGTGCAACTGCTTTGCCTTTCGATTTTCCGAGATATTGCTCAAAGTGTGGTTTCATCGGCAGGGATACCTCGTATTTTCCATTAGGTAGTCTTCTTGTTGTGGAGGCATAGTAGTCCTCACAGAACTGCTCATCCTTTGTCAACTCACTGTCATTATTTTCATTGATGTCCTCCATGTCCCAAAACCTACTAATGTCATCCTGGTTGTTGATAACCACATGGCAGTTAAATGTTTTTGTCACGCTTCCTGACAATATCCATCCTAATTTCGTTTGCTGTGCAATTGGTTGGTCTGGAAGTCCTCTCAGTAGACCATCCATCAATATGTCAGAGTAGACCTTTGCATCGAATAAAATGTCAATTTTATTTTTTATATTATAGTTTGGGTCGGCTAATTGGATATTTTGTAAATGCACGTAGTTTTTCTTTTGGAATGTTTGACTCGGAAAACTGTTAACAACTTTTGGCATTATCAAGGCGTCAGTGGTAAATTCGTAGTTGTCATAACTTGATTTGCATGTCAGTTCGACCTTGCCCTTGCTTCTGTTCGATAGAGTGCCAACTCCTGAAATGGAAGCATTAAAATGCTGGCGTTGCAATCCTAAGCGCTGTACTGCATCTTCTGTTATAAGAGTAGATTGGGAACCTTGGTCCAAAAGTCCTCTCATTGTCAAAAATGTACCATCTCTTGCACGTACTTGCAGTATAACAGTCGTCAATAATATTTCGTCGTCATCACTTTGCACGTGGGTGACGCTTTTCTGTACCGGGTATTGTTGCCGAGGCGATGATGTACTCGAATTCAATATGTCATGTAACAAAGTATTATGTGTTTGGTTACACTTTTTGCAACGTTTAGTGGAATTGCAAACGTTACGCTCATGCACGTAGAGACAATTATTGCATATGTTGTATTTTAACAGGGCACTTTGTTTCTCACGGGAACTCATATTCTCAAATTTCTTGCACTGGAATAGAGCGTGATTTATACTGCAGAGTGGGCATTTTGTGCCTGAGAAACTTGTATGATATGCACGATTATAAGTCGGTTTAGAATAATTATAATTGTATGTTTTATAATTTTCTTTTCTTGCAGGTGATTGATTAGATGTACTTGTAGGCTTTTTAGTGAATGATGCCTCAGATTTCCTGCTAATAGGCTCCAGCGCCGTGAATTTTGTCTCCAAAAATGTCATAAGCTCCTGAAATGTCGGTAATTCTCTCGGAGATATTCTCGCCTGCTGATAGTCACATAAGGTGTCAGGATCTAATTTCTTGCTGATCAGATGCACAAGTAGAGGTCCCCATGAAGAGGTATCAACTCCTAAGTTTTGCACTGCATTAATTGATTCCGTGCTAATGTCATGTAGTCTTTTCAACTCAAAAGATGATTGCTTTTGAAGATTAGGCTGATTAAGAAAAACTTCGATCTGTTTTGTGAATAATAACTGGTGGTTATTATAGCGTTGGTTGATGATCTTCCAGGCGGTGTCATAATTTTCCGACGAAATATGCAAGTGCTGAATAAGCTTTTCAGGCTCCCCTCGTATCTTGCCTTTAAGATGCTGCATTTTCTGAGACTTGGATAAGTTATTGTTATTATGGATAGCTTCGCTAAACAAGTCAAGGAATGTGGGCCATAGTGTATAATTGCCCGAAAAAGTAGGTATCTCTATTTGAGGAGTAGCCTGCTGCATGTGTGCTGTAGACAAAAGCTTTTTATTTAAAGCCTTCTTTATGTCTTCGAACATATTTTCATGCTGGTTATATTCGTCTTCGTAAGTATCATCAGAACCTTCCAAGACATTGTCAATTTGCCAGTGTAAGCTGTCAATATTATTCCAACGAGACTGTATATTTCGTAATTTATCCTCAATCTCCCATTTGTCAGAAATGTCATCAATATTACACTTTTGTATAATTCTATGTAATGCACGAAAATTCGTCTTCTGCTGATGTATAAGCTCCAAAACTTTTTGATCAGGCTGTGTACCACGAGCTTGTCTGCTACTTGACTCTCCCGTGTTAGGATACAATGCTATCAAACCCCTCGTACTGTCATAATAATCTTTCAATTGCGCGTACATATTTTTTACAAAATATTCATGAGATTTGTCAGTATAAGTTTGCAATTGTTCGTGATTGAATTGAAAGTCGCTGAATAACTTATCAAGCAGTTCTAATTTTTTGCTAATATAATCCGAAGTCTTGCGACTAACAGGATCTTTCTTAAAATTTATGTTAATTTGTTCGATTGCTTTGATAATTTCCTTCTGACGAATTATGATAGCTTCCATTGTCAGTAATAAATTGAAACGATCTTACTTGTCAACTGTAGCTGGTCTCGTGACAGAAATCTTACGCTGCAAAATCCACGAAGTGTGTCCAGTCAGATTCCTCCAGGAATCCTTCCCGAATGTCAGAAGAATAAAACACTTCACTTAATGTCACTCACTAAATGCAATGTCAAAAAATTATATGCAAAATGTCAAAAATAATATGCAAAAGTACCTCGCGATGTCATAAATTGTCATAAAAAATATAATGTCACTGATATGCAAAAATTAATCACTATCGATCAAAAATGTCACTTTAATTAATATGCAAAATGTCACTTTAATTAATATGCAAAATGTCACTTTTTAATTAAGCTGCGATATGTCAAAATGTCATAAAAAATGCAAGAAACTGTCAAAAAATGTCACGAAAAATGTATAAAACTGTCAATATTTTTTGCAAATAATGTCAATGTCACTGTAAACTGTTATCCACGTTCGCGCGAGGTCCATAGGCGAAGGACCAAACACTGTGTGGGTTATTTATTAATAAACCTCACACAGTAGTTATTTTGTCAATATGTCATGTCAAGTAAGAACGCGTGCAGCTTGGTTGAATACTTTATTAGTACTAAAATTATATTCACACGAAAGAAGCGTGTGAACGCAAAAATGCATAGATTGCAGAAAAAAGACAATGTACGAAGCTTACTCGTACAGTCTTTTTTTGCCAATAAATGCCATATTGTACCGGCCCCATTTTTCCGTATTGCAATCCCTAAGCGCAGTGCTATTATTTAGGGACGTCCGACCTTCAAGATGCTCAATTGTGGGCTAACGTTTGCGAGACAAGATTGAAGAGACTGTTTAAGATAGAGACGAATGACGTCCATCTATTCTGAGCTAGCCCCCACACAGATTGGGGAAGTAAGTGCCGCATCAACTTCGCCAGTATTAATATACCTAATATTTTCGCTGAAGTATAAATTACTATACCCATAGCATGGACGAATAATTCGTCAATACCTATAGTAAGATAGTCCATTAACGATTTTTTTAAAATTAATCGCATGGACTACCGATTAAAGTTATAAATGGGATGTGACCCAAGCTTACCCCCAGCATTTCAAACCCAACCTTACTCGTACCATAATATAGATGTTTTTATAGCATGTTGTCTAAGCATTTTAGTCTTTATCTGAACTATAAATGCGAGTAAGACAGTGATGTGTAATGTGTCTGCGTAGTGAAACCATTAGACATGAGCTAGACGCTCTCTTTATTCTTATATAACTACACATTTGCGACAGTAAATAAAAGGGATACGATCACTATGGGCAGGGAATTTCGAGAGAAATCATATCGTAAAAGCGTAATTTCTTATGTATAAACTCAATGTCAGCGGAGCAGGTGAGCGGAATCCGTGACGAGACGAGCGGCTGGTGCAAGCGAGGCGGAAAACGCTTCATTTTTATTCCAGCTTAGCCTTTGTCAAAATTCAGACAGTTTGATTCTCATTCCGCGGCTACTGTTTCAACAATTGCTTTTCAATTATCTGCAATCCGCTCTCGCTGTGCACGTCGCTCTCGCTGATATTCGTGCATAGGCTGTTGTGACAGATGGCCTCAGACATTGTAGCCAATCAATAATTCAATAAGGTCTGTGAGGGTCGACACGCAAGCGAATCTTTTCCGTAGTGTCACATGTTGGATGGGATCCGATGAATCAGCAGGGTAGAGGTCCGAAACACTTCCTAGTCCTCAAATGAGGTTTGTGTACATAAAATAATGCAGAAAAAACCCATGAGACGTAAACTTGGCAAGAAAACAATGGTCCGTCATTCTCCAAATTGTTAAGAACATAATTTGGAAAAACAACGAAAATTAAAAATACTTCTGTTTATTTCACGAGGTTGGTTGGCTACATTCAGGGGCGGCTCATAAAGGGGATTAAGAGTTTTAAAGTTTTTTCATTATACTTGAGTTGTTTGTACCTGAACGTGATTCGCAATTATTGCGGTCCCCGCTTGGCTCTAATCCCTCCTCTCAGGCACTTGGTGTATTTGCTGCGCTACTATTGCTAATGAAATTGGTTGCTTCGAGACCGAAGATTGTTTTACGTAATGAGTTTTATTACAAGAACAAAAGCGAGTTCTTGAGTTCAGGAAAAACTTGAGTGAAACTCTTCATTGAGATTGCAGTCATGTCTTGTAGGTATTATTACACTTTCTTTTGAAATTTTTTGAAGACTCGATGATTAAGGGATTAGTTTTAGAAGTCAAGTCAAAGTAAAGTCAAAAATATTTATTTCAAATAGGCTTAACGGCTTGGTCATTTTTTTCAAAGCTACCAACTGATCACAACGCGGCCTCAGCTGAGAAGATCCGGCAAGAACCTCAGCGGGCTTGTCATTTTTTCACTTTTTTTAAACATTGTCTTGTTACAATTGGATCAACATTAGCGATAGTGTGTCCTGCCGTTCGAAACATAAAACAAGGGAGAAAAGAAGAAAACAATTAATTACGTCAAAATTACAACAAACTAAAAGGCCAAAGGGATAGTAATCGGACCAGTAGACCAAGCAGCACCCACGCACGAGTTGACTCGAGCAGCAGCTATCACTCCCCTCAACCATATTAGAGGGAAGCGGGTGACCCGCCACATAAAGCCGCCACAAGCAAATACTTTTCGATGGCGAGCATGAGAAAGATTTTGATATAGCAAGCAATAAAAGATTTGAATTTATGTTTAGCCATTCTTTTCATGAGGATACGATAGGATCAAGATGGAAAACCTATCATCAATAATAAATTGACACACATGTTTACTGCCACGGTTATTTATCATTGTCCGATGTAAATTACCATAAAAGTTTAAACAGAATCTAAATCGTCAATTTATCATTCTCATTTTGGAATGTAACAGGAGTCCGTAATGAATCCACTCGTTTGAGTTATTAAAGTAGGAAAATGACTCAATAATTTTATCGTTCGTGTATATTTTATGCACTACTTGTTTGTAACTTCCGTCATTTTCAAAAAGTCCTAGCAGAAGCGAGTATCATGGAAAAATATACCTACCTAACAAAGTAACTGGCACAAATATAAACGTGTCTCAAGAAAATGGAACCAATCTCTGTATTACGAATGTTAGTGATTGGGAAAATATCTTATAGGAAGTTATAGAAATTCTTCCTATTGTATATCGCCTTGGTCTCGACAAAAATTGTACCAAAAATATTAGCAGATCACATAACCGAACATCGCGACATATCGTATTTCAACTATTTCCAGATGAAATAAGGGCGAACAAAAAAATTGGGGCGACGAATATTGGATTTGCTGTAAGGTATTGTGTCGCCGTCGGGATAGTGTATATCGCACACTTATATAACTTTTTTAGCTACACCATTCATAGACTAGATTATATTTTGAGGTTTCAGGACCTAACGCTATGACGGTAGATGAAATATCGCCGTGACCGTTTTCAATTTCTGAAAATGTTTGTGTATGTTACCATATTGTTATTTTCTTAGGCGAAGTCTTATTAAATCAAGAGTATAAGAGAGGACAGTCATATTATCTGGGTCGACCTAGTTGTCCAAGAACAGTCACTTAAGTAAATTATAGCTGGTAAGATGAGCGGTACACGAGATCTATTCAAGCTTCAAGCTAGTATTTGAGGAAACAGACGTAGATCTGTAATAAATTTTGATCTATGTATGTGGGCTAGAACACACCAGTGAAAGATAGATTTTCTCAAAAAACTGTTAACAATGTGTAGGTACTTTTCATTCTTCCAACTTCGGGTACAATGCATATTAATGAAAAAAATTCAATAATTACATCTGTTATATCTACCCCTTAGTTGCTATAATCCCCACGCTTGGCAGGCGTCTTGGGAATCGCAGGTGGTAGGTAATCCAATAGGAAGGCACTGCTTCCCGTCTTTCCACTGCTTTATTCGCCTCTTACGACACCCAAGTAGGTGATGGGTGTATGGAATACTTCGCGAGAAATGTCTTTTGTTACAATTTTTCGATAAGCAGGAGCTTTCTAACTTGTGAATAGTTGCAATTCTTACTATAAATTTGGTCAGTTTTATATTTATGTAGCTTACAATGGCACAGTATTCCACTCATGTGCTGGCATGTCGACAGGAATTGGACAATGCGCGGTACACGCGCTGTGGTCTGCTGAAATGTGTGCGAAATATTTTGCAGTTATTGGTTTTCCAAATTTACGAGTATATTGAATCCATATTGTGTTATCGAGACTATTACAATTTTGTAACAATGCTGGTACTTTGTGGACAATTTAGACGTTGGTACAGGAAATGGTGTCCGATAAATACACCGTAGGATTATATTGTATTTATGCATTTTAGTTCATATTTTTAAAATTTTAAATTAGAAGATGCCTGATATGATTTAATTTACAGTCCGGCTCGTCCCATCTGTCCCTGGAAGAATTACCAAAAATTCTTTCATAGTGCTCCTTTGCGGGACATAAAAAAAATCCTGTGAACAATTAGGTACTAGCTTCTAGAGTTGTTAGACCTACCGGTGTTAGTCAGTGAGTTTTTTAAGCACCTTAGTCCGGCACGTCTGCTCCTACACAATTAATTTGATCGTGAAAAGTTAGTGTGTAAAAAGTTAGTGTAGTAGTAGTTTTCGTACACTGCATTCATTTACTTTCAGATAGTACTTACTATATTGTGGTACTTACATACCTATGTCAATATTGTATTAAGCATTCGTTCGCTTCGTTTCGTTAGCTTTCCCGACGCACCAATTCACTCTATCTCATGCACTCACTCTTCTTTCTATATCAGCGGTTTGAGGTTTATTACTTTCATTTCAAGAAACATTTTATTACTATTATATTGCATAAAAAAGTTGCCTTAATCATTGTCCTGTTAAATTAAAAGGACAGAACACAAACTACACGCCGTTCCTACATCAAATAGCAAGTGGACAGTCGACAGTGGTTCTATTGTTGTCTGCGACCAAGTTAGCTCGTTTGCGACCCCAAGCCCCCTCGCCAAATACCGCGTTACGGCTCTCTACGGTAAGTTTTTATTAAAACTAGAGCAATACAAAACGTTACAGTTCCCTAACAAGAGGGTTTCGTGGCGATATAAAAGTATATTTGCAATGGAGTCTGTTACTTTTATATCTGAGGTCAGATTAAAAGTCCGATTTTCTCTTTTCTATTTCTATTTTAATTCCAAAGCTCGGTCTGTGATAAATTTTTTGTTATTGTTGTTGAAATGAATTATTCATATCTAAGCGAAAAAGTTTTTTTTTGCAACCTAGTAAAGAGACAGGAAACTTTACAGATTATATCACGACCATAAATGCTGTTCGTAACGTCGGAATTGTAAAATTAAAAATAAGCCGCGATATAATCCGTTATGTTTCAATATAGTATTCGCGAAAGTATCAAAAATCATTATTAATACAAGCAACATGTTTATTAAGGGACACACACACGTCACACGTCTTCTTATGGACAGCTGCAGGCCTAGCACGACTTGCAATCTTGACAGATCGGTATGGAGTATGACGTAGTTTTCAACACCGAAACGTCAATTCTCCAGACAAAAATGTGAAATACTACGTCATAGTGACGTCATACTCACACGTCTATCAAAATTTGTACATCATGCTAAGCCTGCACAGGCACCATTAGCTGTTAAGTATTTTGCATTTTAGATGCAATTTTTTTTTTTTTTTGGTTATTTCTGTTCATTTTTGCTTCCGTTTACTTGTCCGTGTTGTTTCTTAACGTAAATTTCAACTATATTTAGTTCTCTATTTAGATACTAAAAGAAACTCCCTATTACGCTACTAGTAATAGGTTTTTGTACCTGTAACTGAGCTCTTTGTGTAAACAAAGAGAATCTACAATTATCCGCTTAAAACCTTTGAGTACAGAATATTTACGAAAGTATTTTTTATTGTGAGCCAAGTTTAAATATTAATAGATTTTCTTGTACATGCTAACACAATCTCGGTGGAGTTAAATCGAGAAAGCAAATAAATGTCGTACAATCAACCCGTCTAAGGGTTGTAAGTGTAGATACGAATCGTTAACAATTATAAACAATAAAGTGATTTGACCTCAAACACAGTGATTTGATCTCAAACTGGTATATTTACTGAAATAATTATAGTAAAAACCAAGCAACTGATACACATATGACACAAGACAGACATACATTTTCAAAAATGTCCGCGCTGGGTGGATCGAGTTTGGATGAAATAATGGATAACATTATGCACGTTGCAGAAACACGGTGTTACAAGTCATATTCATTTTTATACTGGGTACCAAAAGATACCCGTTGTTTCTTCCCCGATAGCAAAAAAATAGGTACTTATGCCTGATATAGTTTACCATTTTGACTGATTCGCTTTTACCCAAGTACCCACGCGTATCTAATTGGAAATCATAAAACTCAGTCTCGATCAGCGAGTAAATTAGATTTTTTCTTGGAATCCACTTACAATATTTCACTTCCTTGGAAGCAATAACAGAATCTTCCGTTGTAATTTTGCCAGCGCCCATCCATGTGCTTTAAAAAACTCATCAAACATAATTGATATAGATTTTTGAAAAAAAAAAAGAATATATTTTTCAGATTTTCACGCTGTTTAATTGTCTTTCCATATATCGCTTATATAATACTAGCTGACCCGCGCAGCTCCGCCCGCGCTTTAATTACATTTTGCTCCCCTTTTCTCCCTACTCCCTTGATTTATCTCTCTCTCTCTCTCTCTTATAATAAAAACCTAATTCTATGCTATTTCTCTCCCCTCCCGCTTCGGTCCCCGTCACATTTCCCCTCTTCCTCTGCCCGTTGTCCTCTCTGAACCCTCTCCCTCCTCTCTCTTCTCCCAACTTGCTCCCTCTCACTCCCCCCCCCCCCCCTTGCTCCACCTAACTCCTCCGATCACTCACTCCATCACCCTCCCCTCTCCCTCTCTTGCACCCTCCTCTCGTTCTATATATCCTCGTCAATCATGGTATCAGCGGCATAAAATATACTTTATAACCTATTCTCAGACCTACCTGCAAAATTTCATACATATCGGTTCTCTCTCTCTCGTGCACGTAACTCAGAGGTTCTCAGATTTTGTTGTGCAAAGCGTTGCTAATGTTCGACACTTTTTTTTTTTTTTTTTGGGAATGATAGACGAGGTTAGCCGCAGATGGCCATTGCAGCTTCACCGGACAATAGGAGGCGAGCGCTTGAAGCGCTCTAGCCTTTACGGCAGAAGTAGCGACAAGCACAAGGGCACCTCAGGGAGGCACGGCCTCGGCTTGGACTGTCGCTTAAGAGAGGGCTGAGTTTACCACCGGTTCACAACGCGCCCCCACTGAGAAGAACCGGCAAGAAACTCAGTGGGGTGATGCACGTCGTTGCGGTCGCATACGTACGACCCTTCGGCCTCGCCGGCGAGACCGGTGTCTGATAGCTAGTGTAGCATACGGTTGTCGGGGAGGGGTCGGCGCATCCCGGTCCAATAGGACCGTCATGGGGTCAGGAGGGTCGAGCAGTACGTGCCGTGGTCTGCGGCGCGAGTCAGAAGGACTAGCGGCGTAATCGGCGGCGGCGCGGATTAAACTGTTCGCGTGACGGGACGCGGATTCAAAGTAGCGTTTCGACGCTTCTTTGAGGAACTTACGAAGGGGAAACGTTCGACACTCGACTCTCGTGCGCGTACCTGAGAGTTTCTCTGATTTTGTTCAGCAAGGCGTTGTGAACGTTCAGGTGAAGATTCTCCCATACGACGTATTCTTGCTGCCCGTGCTTGAGAACTATGTTTAGAAAGTTGAGACCTGGCTCTCTTAGGCATTTTCAAATGTTTAAGAAAATGCTAACAGCGTGTAATATTCTAGCGCTGAAAAGAACTGTTGTTTAGCCCTGAAAAGAACTGTTGTTTAGCCCTGAAAAGAACTGTTGTTTAGCCCTGAAAAGAACTGTTGGTTAGCCCTGAAAAGAACTGTTGGTTACCCCTGAAAAAATCTGTTGGTTAGCCCTGAAAAGAACTGTTGATTAGCTCTGAGAAGAACTTTTGCGTTGGTGTAGTTTTAAGAAAGAAATCTAAAAAAAAATCGAGAGGGAGCCGACCTCACGTCTGAGCCGCGCAGGTACCTTACTCATAGATCTAAACTCCCGCATGCGCACCCCCGCCTTGGTGACGCTCACTTCGCAACGGGCCGTGCAGCAGTAATCGTAATATTTTAATTTCGCCATAACTTCAAAATAAAATGTCCAATTTTAATCATTCAAAGACCAAATATTATCTACATAAACTGTATTTAATGATGAAATAATTTATTTTGATAAGGATTAATAGCTTGAGTAAAATAAATGCGTTTTAATGTAGTCCAAACAAAATTCAATATCTTAAAATAAAAAAATGGTTGTTGGGCCTCGACATAGATAGTGTGCCGCGGACTTTTTTGTAGATATTTATAAGATCTACAATTAATTAGAACATTTTATGGTTCTATCTTTTATAGTTTAGTACGCAAAATAATTAACTTTTGTGGTTGATTTTTTACACCTTGTGTCCGAAAAAACCCAAATATCTTACGGAACCCTATTTTTTTCCAAAATAAAATTTAGCCTATGTTACTCGTGGATAATGTAGCTTTCGAATGGTGAAAGAATTTTTAAAAACGATCCAGTAGTTTTTGAGCCTATTCATTACAACCAAACAAACAAAGTGTCCCTCTTTATAATATTAGTGTAGAAGTGTAGATAGAACAATATATATGGATTATAGAACATTTACGTCTTACTTCAGTATTTGAAAACTTCAGACTGTTTTTAGGTGAAGTAAGTGCATGCATTTCAACACCTAACTCATTGCAACCTGCATGCCTTGGCCGGATACGCGAAGCACTAGGAGCGTTGTTTCATACAGTTTCCTACTCTTCTCTCCTTGTTTCCCCTGGCTACTGTCCCAATTTATTTCTTTCTATTTATTCAGCCCTCCTAGTACTACTGCGTCACGCCATACGGTTCTAGGTTTTCTTCTCAGTCGTGCTGATATATTTTTGGTAATCTTTTATGGTTTGAATCCAGGTCATTGGTGGTCGTCCACGGCCTCTTCTCCCCTCTTCCAAATTCATTACTCTTTCAATTAAGTGGTCATCATCTCTTCTCATCACGTTTCCGTACCAACGCAGGCGATTCTCCCTAAGTGTTTCATGTATTTTGGCCACCTTAAAAGTACCAGTTATTTTATCAATTCTTGAGACGCCGCCGATGCAGTTTCATACAAAGAATATTTTTTGCCTGATACGATTATAGCACGGTCATAGTAATGGTCTGGTTGTGCGTGCAGACACTTTAAATAGTATTTAGTATATATCTGATAGGGTTTTTCCCTCTACGTCGCTTCCTATAATGTTGCTCTCCCTCTTCGTAGATTCTCACTACGCCGCGCGTGTACTCATATCTCGGTCTTATTCCCAAGGCAATTAGTAATGTGAACTGCTTGAAACTGGTTTAATTACTGAAGACTACACATCTGATTGGATATCTAATACTTGTCTAATTAGCAATCCTATTTCGAGAATCGAAGTGAGCGGCGTGTAATTGGAGAGGCCTATGGCCTATGTCATCCAGCAGTGAATGACTGTAGGCTGATGATGATAGCAATCCTATTTAAATCTTCTCATAATACTCCTCGTGGACATTGGGTGGACTTCTAGCAGTCAGGTATCCTTAGTCATTGCAGAAACATCGCTGCTGCAAGGTGCCGCTTTTGGCTGCAGTCTTCCAGAAGGTATAGCGGGATGCAAACTTAAAGGCGGCCGTGAAGTTAGGCTCAAGTCACTGTGCACTACCCAATTTAGGGTATCAGCGGGGAAATGTTGAGGTTGTCCATTGTCAACTTGAATGTACATGCGCGAAGACGCATTGTACGAACTTCACAGAGCCGCCTTTAATTCCTATAGGCTACTTGGTTCGTTGATCGGTCGTATCGGCCAGAAGGATTTTTCTAATATAGATAAACTAGCTGACCCGCGCAGCTCCGCCCGCGCATACTACATATAAACCTTCCTCTTGAATCACTATCTATTGCTGAAAACTGCATTAAAATCCGTCCGTCATGTGTAGATATCACGTTTAAAAATTGAAGCTCGTAGAAGAGGGACAGTAAATGGAAGGAAATCTTATACAAAACATAATTTACAATGTATAATACAATCCAACGTCGATGTACTGCGTAATATATTGTTGACAAGGGCCCTGTTGGTTGATTGCGTGGGGTCTCCTATTGTTGACTTGAAACGTGTGTAGAAATAACGATAGGTATTGTACGTGCATTGGTATATAAACACACACAATCCCTTATTTATAGCCTTTTCGTTCCAGTCTTGAAAACACCCACTTATTAGCTATACGTAGGTAGCCCGGAGTAATGGGACGTTCACAATGTAAGGGTGCATTGACGCACTTTTGTCCGATAGAAGAAGGAGTCAAGTCATGTAATTCACACTGTGCACACTCTCCAAAATGTATCCTTTCGTGGTTTGCTACATCTGCACACCATAAGTATTGTATGTAGAAGAAGAAGAAGAAAGGGGGACGTGGGTTACGAGGGAGCGGGGTAATGCGCGTCACGTGGTTCAAACTGATTGAAAACTGGTAAGTACAGCGATCGTGACCCCAATAGTACATAGGTGCACTCAACGTCTGAGGCATTCTCTTACTTTGGATGATGCAGAGAAACATAGTGGCAGGAGCAAACCTTATTTAAAACTTAGTCATATTATTGACTTATGTGTTGAAATTGATTGTAAGTAAGAAGTAGTAACCCATATTATTTTAGTTTAATACACCATGACATATTGTGGTTTAATATCCCGGCTTACCGTCACGTATAAAAGAAACTCCCTTTACAGTACGAAACGGAAGAGACAATAATAAAAAGTTAATAGAATAGTGTATAATAAAAAAATATAGTTATTACCCGTCCGTGTGGCGACGTGGACAGAATTCTAATAAGCCGCAGTGCACAGGAAACCACTTTTGAGAAGGTTAATAGACATGTCACTGTAACAGCAATAATATTTTTTTTTTTTTTTTCCTAATGCTGTACCCTAAGGTAACACCATATAAATTACAATCTAGCCTAAAGACTAATCAGTAATATTAATTTGACCTAAACGAATAAATTAAAATAGTTTAAGAATGTGTCCAATGGCACTTTTTTTTTGTCTCTATTAAGGCGAAGACACTTTGTTATTGTGTTCTACACTGCTCTTCACTGCACTAATTTAATATTTACACTAACTCAAAAGGTTTTGTCCTTTTCAGTCTTCTCACTATGTCCGTGTTGTCGAGGAGCTGGATAGCCTCGACATTCACATGGTGATAAAGCCGATGTTGGTGAGCTTCAGCATAATCCTTAATAATTTTGGCAACGAGGTCCACTTTGAGGTCCCGATGGAGGTCGTTTATTCTTATGTACCAGGGCGCATTTACAATGCCTCTGAGTACTTTGTTCTGGAATCGTTGTATTGTCTGTACGTTACTTTGTTTGGTACAGCCCCACAACTGTATACCATAAGTCCATACTGGCATCAGGACTTGCTTGTATAAAAGGATTTTGTTTTGCACAGACAACACTGAATGTTTTCCAAGGAGCCAGTGCAGTTTCTTGTAGCAAAGGCCTAACTCTTCGCGTTTCTTTTTGACATGAGCCTTCCAGCGAAGCTTTGCGTCAAGTGTCATGCCAAGGTATTTAGCAGTATTCTCATAGGGTATAACTTTATCGTTTATGTATACCGGATTATAGTTGGACCTTTTGTTGGTAAAATCAATATGAACCGACTTTGATTCATTTAATTTTATTCGCCACTTTCTTGTCCAATTAAAAATGGTGTTAACGGCGCTTTGAACATTTTCCACAGCTTCCGCGTGAGTGACTCCTGTAGCCAAAATGGCCGTGTCGTCAGCAAAGGTTGCGATGGTATTGTTTTCTAATTCTGGAATATCGCAGGTGTATAATAGATACAGGACCGGACCTAGAACACTTCCTTGTGGTACTCCAGCTTTGATTTGCTTAAGATCAGAATAAGCATCTTCCTGCCTTACTCTGAACAGTCTATCTGATATGTAGGACTCCAAAATATCTGAGAATTGTTTTGGCAAAATTTTTCTTAGTTTATGTATGAGGCCTCAGGGCCTCATACATAAACTAAGAAAAATTTTGCCACACCTTATCGAATGCCTGGGCCACGTCCAGGAAAACTGTTGAGCACACTTTCTTTTCTTCTAATGCTTTTTCAATTATGTTTGTTATTCTGTGAACTTGATCTATTGTAGAGTGTCTTTCCCTAAAACCAAACTGATAGTCAGGGATAAGATTTCTGGCTTCTATGATAGGTTTCAATCGTTTCAACAGGATCTTTTCAAATAATTTAGATATTATTGGCAACAGCGAGATCGGTCTGTATGAAGTTACTTCATAAGGTGGTTTACCAGGCTTTGGTATCATTATAACTTCAGCAACTTTCCACATATCAGGCACGAATTTTAATCTGAACGAAGCATTTATAAGTGTCGTAAGTTTCACTATAGCTTTATGTGGCAGATTACTGAGAACTTCCCCAGTAATGAGATCATAGCCAGGGGATTTTTTCTTGTTTAAATGTTGAATCTCTGTGTGAACCTCTTTTGGAGTGGCGAGTTTAATATAAATTTCATCTTGTGTAATTGCTTCAAATATAAGCTCTTCAGTGTCAAGTTTATTTGGTTGAAATGTGTCCTCCAAATGATGTGCAAATCTGATTGCCTTTTGCTCATTATTTACAGTCCATTTTCCGTTCACTTCTTTAATAGGAGGGATTTGGGTAATGGGTTTTTTAAGGTGTTTTGTAGCTTTCCATAATGAATAGTCTGTTGCACGATCACTCGTTAATTGTGTAAGTAGTGTAAGTGCATAGCTTCATCACGGAATTTTTGTATTTCTCTTCTTAACTGCTTCGTAAGATTATTTAGCAGCGTTTTATCCGGTGGATATCTGGTTCGTTGCCATCTTTGTCTCTGTCTTCTTTTTTCAGATATAAGATTTCGAATTTCCATAGGGTAGTTTCTGGAACTGGATTTTATTTTTAAATCAGGCGTATTTTGCCAAGCACATTGTTGGATATCTGTTATAAATTTTCTTACTTCTAATTCTATTTGCTCTGGTTTCTTTAACGGCACATTCAGAATGACTAGGGAGTCCAAATCATGCTTAAAGCTATCCCAATCTGTATTTTTATTGACCAAAGTTGGATGTCTTTTTCTGTATAGTATATCTTCATTAATGTTGAGTATAATTGGTGAATGGTCTGAACTCATATCGAAACCCTCTTCAATAGAAAGAAAGTTCGACGAGATGTTTTTATATATAAAAAAATCTATCAAATCAGGAATTTTTTGTGGGTCAGTGGGCCAATAGGTAGGCTTTCCCGTTGATATAACGTCACATTTCATTTTTCTGATTGCACCTAAGAGTTCTTTCCCTTTAGTTGTGGTTAATCTAGATCCCCAATAGATATTTTTTGCATTTAAATCACCTCCAAGAACGAATCTGTTGCCGAGTTTTTTCAAGAGACTTTCATATTGCGTTGCCTTTATCGAGTACCTGGGAGGGCAGTATATAGCAGATACAGTAACCGGAAAACTTTTAGTTTTGACACAAACAGCCACTGTTTGAATATCACGGTCTTCCTGCTTAAATAACTCATAATGATAAATATTTTCCTTTATTATGACGGCACTGCCTCCTCTCGCTTTGTTGTCCGGGTGCAATGCGTGATATATTTTGTATCCTTTCATTTGTACGTAGGATTCAGTGGTAAAGTGTGATTCAGATACAAGGCACACGTCGATATTTTCTGTATTTAGGACCACTAGCAGCTCATGTTGATGCTGACGCAGTCCATTGGCATTCCATGCCATAACATTTAGCGAGTTAACCATCACTTTTGTTTAGTAATAGCCAATTTAGTGCTAAATTCCAATTTCTTGAGCCGTTCGTCAAATGATGTTATGACGTTTAGGATTTTGTTTAGTTTATCATCTAAGTTTGATGTTTTCTGTGGCTGTTGATGTTGCTGTGGCTGTTGTTGCGCCTGAATGCCTTTTGTTATTTGAGCAAAAGACAGATTTTTTGTAACAGGTTGGCTCTGTACCTTTTTATTGATATTAATACTTGGGGTCTGTTGAGTAGGGACTTTGTGTTTCTTAACTGCCTTATTTTTTAAACTTTGCAGTTCTTTTGCTACTATGCATCCCCGATAGCTAGCAGGGTGTGCTTCACCGCAGTGGACGCATTTAGGCTTTGTGTCTGCAGGTTTATTGCAGTCTTTTGTTAGGTGCTTACCTGTACATTTGACACACCTCGGCTCTTTAGAGCAATATTTCTGAGTATGCCCGTATGCTTGACATCTTTTGCACTGTGGGATCAATTTCGACGCTTTAATTGGTTGCATGTCTACTTTGAAACCAAGAATAGACTTTATGTTGTAAATTTTATTGATGTCTTCACTCTTATGAAATGATAGCACGAACATGTTAAGAGGTTCTTTAGTCCTCCAATTCAGCTTGTTCGTGGCATCTTCGATCTTATAACCTTTGGATGTTAAGTCTTCAACTATTCTTTCGGGGTTGCATGAGAAATGCAAATTTTTTGCCACTACCCGGACTGGTCTATCCTGTTTGTTCTCGTAGGAATGCCATTGAGCGTTGCTGTCCAAAAGCAACTTTGTGATTGCCCTATACGATTCCTCGTTGTTGGCATTAATTTTAACACTGTCTCCGTTCCGCATTTTTATTAAAAATGAGTCATTGGATACAGTTGTAGTTAAAAAATCGTAGAACTTTTGGTAATTTTTAACATGTTCTACGATGATAGGAGGTGGTTGGGGAGCCTTCTTAGCTTTTGGTGTCTTTTTGTCTGTCTCACTGGAGCTTGCTCCTTGTTGTTGTTGTGGTGACGGTGTTTGGTTCAGCTTTCTTTTTTTTCGACTTTGCTGACGAATCCACTCCGTTTCCTTGGCTAGTTCCTCTTCATCAGTCTCATAATTGACTTGTTCAGAGGCCTTCTCAGTCATGGTGTCTTCTGCTGAAGATACATTTTTCTTCTGCTTGTAGTGCTCCAGTTGTCGCTGAAGCTCTTCAATTTGGCAATGTAAGTCCTTAACTAAATTTTGTAATTCCTTACATTCGGCTTGTTGTTCAGTAAAACGTTGATACAGAAGATGTTCGGTTTCCGTTTGAAGCCTTACTGTATTTTGCGAAGCCATTTTTATTAAAATATAACTTCGCCTTAATAATATTTACGCATATTAATATTTATGATTCACGACGTTTGTAAAAATCTGGGTCATCGCGGCGGCCGGTGATGATTACTCGCGACAGTGTTTTTGCTGCGCAAGCGCTATACCCGAGTACGGACTAGGGCAAGGCAACGCAGCCGTTCTTCGCGGACGCTGAACGAACACTGAGCAATAATATGTGAAGAAGATTTTTCGCACCTTCATCACCTAAAAGAAAACGAAGTCCTCTGCCACGTCCGTCTGTCCGTTCGCAATAAACTCAAAAACTATTAAACTGATTTTAATGTCGTTTTTCACCCATAGATATATAGAGTGATTCATGAGGAAGGTTTAATTATATAATTTGTCAAGGTTTTGTGTAAATTGGTTGAAATATAACGATGATTGTTGGAAGTGTCTGAAAAAACGCAGACGAAGCTGCGTGGGTCAGTCAGTAAGTTAGACTAAGGAGTATGTGGAACTTCGGAGTCGCTGGACGCTCGGGGTGTGGGCCCTTTGAGCGTCCATTGAGTACGGCGGCGACTCAGAGGAGGACGGCGGCGGGGTTGCGACCCCCGTCCCCGTGAGCACCGTGACAGGTTCCCGGGGGGCTACAATGCGCCCCCCGGCGGCGGGCTCAAAGGCAAGGCACTGAGGGGCCCCTGGTGCAGATCCCACCGGAGAGCCCTGGGGTTCCCCCTCTCATGTGCCGATGCGACAGCCGCGGGGGTTTTAGTGGGTAAGAATCCCACATACCCCGGTTGGAAAGGACTTCTCTACTGAACAAACCTGTTAGTAAGAGACACGCCTGACTATAACCACAACAAAACGCACGGAATACAAAGAATTATTGCAATCCCGAATAAATTTGTTAGTGTTCTCTACGTCTTAGATGGTTTCCTAAGATACAGGTTGTGCCTAGTTTGACAACCTCTGAGAAAGCTGTAAAGTTTGAATGTGTCTCTAGATTTGAAGAAACTATAATTGTAGCAATATATGTTTTAATACATAAATTATTATAATGAAATTCTTCTTGTAATGAACGACGACCTGGTTGTCGGCGACCTTCTCCCTCAAAAAATGGTAGCGTATGTCTATATGTTTGCTGCGAGCGTGGTACATATCATTACCTGAAAGACTGATAGCACTCTGATTATCACAAAACAATATAATAGGGGCATTTAATAGATTAGGAAAAATGTCTTCTTGCAACTGTTTAAGCCATATAGCCTCCTGTACGGCTGAAGCCAAAGACATGTATTCAGCTTCTGTGCTGGATAACGCAACAGTTTGTTGCCTTTTAGAGCACCAGCTTATGGCTGCACCCTGAAACAGAAATATATAGCCAGTGCAGGATCTTCTATCTTCACAGTCACTGGCCCAGTCCGCGTCACAGTATCCAACAATGTCTGTATTGTCACATTTAAATATGAGTTTTTTATTTAATGTGCCTTTCAAGTATCTTAAAACCCTTTTAATAGCCATCCAATGTTCTGCTGTGGGTGAATTATTAAAACGACTAAGTGTGTTTACAATGTAGGCAATATCTGGTCTTGTTCCCTGGGAAATATAAAGTAAGCATCCAACTGCCTCCTGGTAAGGAATGTTTGTTAATATTTCACTTTCATTTTCTGCTTTCTTGAATTTTACATTAGCATCAACTGGTGTGGACACTTCCTTACAATCAGACATGTTATATCGGTCTAATATGGTTTTGATGTAAGTTGATTGATCTAAATGTATTTCATTCCCTCTTCTAGAGATTCTGAAACCAATACAATTTTTTGCTTCCCCTAGATCTTTCATATTGAATTTTTCTTGTAATTTTGATTTTAACATTGATGCAGTCTCTTCATTATTATATAAGTATAAAAGGTCGTCAACATAAACTGCTATAAAAATAATATCCTCGTTTGAAATCCTGTAGTAAACACATGGATCAATCTTTGAACGTGATAGTCCAATTTCAAGTAGAACCTTGTTGAGCTTTTTGTTCCATTGCCGGCTGGCTTGCTTCAACCCATAAAGAGATTTTTGTAGTTGACATACCTTGTCTCCATTTTCATAACCAGGTGGTTGTGACATGTATATTGTAGCATCTATATCACCCTGTAAAAAGGCTGTAACAGCATCCATTTGATTTATTTTCAGATCATATTTCGCTGCTAGACCGACTAAATATCTTATAGATGAATAGCGAACCACTGGTGCATATATTTCTTGATAGTCAACACCTTTTTTTTGTTGAAATCCTTTTATTACTAATCTAGCTTTATATCGCTCTACGATTCCATTCTCATTTCTTTTTGTTTTAAAAACCCATCGGCATGGTATTACTTTTGCATTCAAAGGTTTATCTACCAACATCCATGTGTCATTTTTAATTAATGAGTTATATTCACTGTCCATAGCTTCCTTCCACTTTACAGCAGTATTACTTGTTAAAGCTTCAGTAATACATTGTGGATCCTGATCGAGTATAGTCATTGTAGACTCACCATTAATACAAAGATATGATGTAGGTTCGGTTGGTTCTTCATGTAACCTTTGTGGGCGACGTGGTCTTAATGTTCTATGCGTTACATTGTAATCAATACTAGATTCCGGTACATACGTTTCATCGTTTGTATCTTCAAATGTTTCGGAGTCTGAGGTTGTTTTGTCCTGAAATTGAGAATTTGTACTGGATTCTGAACTATCGGAAATATTTATAATAGTAGACGTGTCTTCATTTTCTTCAGGACAAATCTCATTGTTTATTTCAGGTAAATCATTAGTTCCAGATAAGGGTAAGTACACTTGTTCTTTTCTTTTTATGTTTTCCTCTTGACCTATGTTTTCATCTTTCTTTAAAGTATTGAGCTTTTCCTGTTCACTAATTTTTGTTTCTTTTTTAGGTACATCATCTACTTTATTTCTTTGTATTGTGGCCTCTAGAAATACAGCATCTCTGCTTATAATTGCTTTTTTTGTTACAGGGTCTATGAACCGGTAGCCCTTAGTATAATCACTGTATCCTACAAAAATTAACTTGCGTGACTTCACATCAAGTTTAGTTCTATTTTCTTTAGGAATATGCACCATTGAATCGCATCCAAATATCCTCATATGGCTGAGATTGGGTTTCTTTCCAGTCCATATTTCATGCGGTGTTACATCTGACAGTGAACGAGTTGGTGAGCGGTTTATGATATAAGCCGCTGTGGCCACTGCTTCAGCCCAGAATGTATCCTGTAAATTAGCATTTAAAATCATACATTTGGCACGCTCTATTAAAGTCCTATTCATTCTTTCGCTTAGACCATTTTGCTGCGGAGTGTATGGTGTGGATGTTTGGTGCAATATACCGTGAGCTTTTAGGTATGTATCAAATCTGTTATTTGTATATTCGGTGCCATTATCTGTTCTTATTATTTTTATTTTTTTGTTCAACTCATTTTCTACTCTGTTCTTGAATTCCACAAATCTTTCAAAAACTTCAGCTTTACTTTTTATAAAATATACATGCACTCTTCGTGAAAAATCATCAATGAATGTAACTACATACCTAGCACCACCAATAGAAACATGTTTCATCGGTCCACATACATCACTGTGTATAAGCTCTAGCAAGTCGCTTGCACGGGAGCCTTCTTTAGGAAATGGTTGCCTGGTCTGCTTGCCTTCAAGACATGTTATACAAGTACAATTATTCATGTTCGATGACAATTTTACACCTTCAGTACAGTTACATATTTTCTTTACGTCTGTGAAATTCAAGTGACCCATCCTTTGATGCCACAAAAAAAAGTCATCATCAGTTTTAGACACCATAGCATGGATTTCTGTGTTTTTACACACATTCAACTGGTAGGTACCATTAATGAGATTTGCTTTAGCTACTAACATACTGTTATTATTAAGAATTTGACAACAATCTTCCTTAAAGATAACTTTGTAGCCACTTTTTATTATTTTTCCAACAGATAATAAATTTGTTTTCAGTTCTGGTATATATAATACTTCTCTGACCTGCACGGCTAGACAAGTGGCACAAACGCTAATAGAATAGAATACTGAATGTATGGGAATGACATAAACATACGATAAGTAATTTGATCTAACGAATAGAATAGAAAATTGGTAGCCAAATGTCATTCTAATCTATTCGATGAAACGAAACGTCGGAATAGTACATTAATTCCCATCGAAACCGTAGCCAAGTGGCAGGTTTGACATTCTACTTCGAATCAAAGCGTACGAAACGAAGCGATCGCCAAACACTTGTAGATAACGCTACAAAATGGCGCATATTTGACCTATTATTAGATATATTACGGAGATATTTTTTTTTGTAGGTGCTATGTACGCTAAGCTTCTTAGCTACAGGGTCCTATCAGAGGATTGTGGGTGTCACGCAACATTTGCCGCTAATGATTGTCGATATGGAATAGATACAAAGCGTTTGCCACTTGTCTAGCCCTGCAATGCCCAAGTGACAGATACTTGGATGACATTTAAGAACGAAACCATAGACTATATTTGTTATTTTTCGTAGCGATCGAATAGAATAAGCGTTCGATAACTCCTAGTACATTTGGCTACCAAACGAAGAACGATATCGCTAAAGCGTTTATGATTGTCGATATGGAATAGATACAAAGCGTTTGCCACTTGTCTAGCCCTGCTGTATTGTTTCTGTGCTGCCATCTTTTGCAATTATTTTTATTAATACATTGCCACAGCATTCAACTTTCAATGACTTATTATCAGCAATTCTAATACTTGGTACAGGCGGAGCTGTGACATCGCTTAGCCAATCCCGGTGCATCGTCATGTGCATGGAGGCGCCAGAGTCTACATACCAATTTACAGAGTCACTCATCGTGCTTGCAGAAAATGCTGCTGAAAAACCAGTGTTTTTATCTGTTTTCCCGTTACCCTTCTTATACCAACAGTTTTTACTGAGATGTCCATATTTATTGCAGGTGAAACATTGGACCTTTTTTAGTACTTTGCTGTTTATTCTTAAGATGATAATTTTTTGTATAAAAAGCGGTAGTGTCAGAATCTGTTGATTTTATTTCTTGTATCAACTTATTTTTTATTAGATCGGCACTAATTTTCATACCTGAGCTTTGTAGGCCCATTATCATGGGCTTGTATGTATCAGGCAAGCCCGCCAGCATCAGAGTACCTAACCACTCGTCGTCTACATCAAATTTTATATTTCGTAACTTGTGTGCTGCAGTCATGATCCTATTCACATAGTCCTCGACTGACGAACTATTTTCCAAGTTAGTATTAATGAGTTCTTTTAACAATCCAACCTTTCGAGTCAATCCGCTGTCTTCAAATGCCCGAGTTAAGTTTTCCCAAACTTGCTTTGCATTTTCGGCATCTTGGATGTGTACATATAATATTGGATCGATTAACAATATCAGCTTGGACTTAGCTTTAATATCTTGCTTGATTGATTTCGTGTCAGACGGTTGTGGCGTAGTCAATATGTAGTCATGTAGTTCCTCATGTTCTAAGTATGCTTTGACTGCAAAACTACAACTAGCCCAATTGTCTCGGCCCGTGAGTTTCGGAATTGACATCATTGAATTGCTATTAGCCATGTTTAGAACAAGATTTAATCTGAAATAGCTGAAAAAAATGGTTGCGTGACGGTACCGGTAAGTGAGGTTATACACGCGGCGACTTTTTTCTTTTACTTTTAAAAATACTGTTCTTATCGCAAACAAAATACTACACAGGCGTGGGACGGCCCACTACCTGATATTATATTAAACAAACGAATAAGATTTATGAGGATTAGGTACTTTTATTAATATTTATAATGACAGAATACAATGGTATAAAAGCAAGTGAACCACAGAGTAGATAACGTATAGATGGCCGAGCATAGAGTAGTAAATATGATTCTATGTACAATGGGTAATGCATTCTATATGTCAACAATAATTACCTACTAACTTACTTACAAAACTAAAATTATCTATACTTGTGAAAAAGATGAGAAATATGTTGAATTCAATATTTTTAATATTAGTAGCAGATAGTACCTAGATTTTACTTATACCTAATAGAAGTCAGAAAGAAGGCGTTTTATTTCTTATTGTTGGGATTTCAGTTATTGTTTTATATTGTTTTTGCCAGTGGAGACTTTTAAATGGTTTTTCATTTGTACTATAGTTACTGTAATTAGTTTTGTAAGCTGATACTCTTCGTAAAATATAACTACCTAAATAAATAAATGGATAAACTATTGCTCGATAAAATGTTGTTTCAAGGCAACCGTTGTGGTTGCCAAGATAACGCTGACTTAGAAGTTTCTGTCTCAATAATTGTTTTACAATGGGTTTCTGCGAAAGGACGCCTGATTTAATCTTCTTGAAACGAAAATACATTTCATTTTAGGTTGAGAAAAGGCTTGACTATACCTTCAATAGATACGTTATATTAATAAGCTTTTGTAAACAAAAAGCTTAAACTAAACTCAAGTTTTTAAATAAAGTAAGTAAAGGAAAACAGTTAAATGTACTTAGATAAATACATAGGTACTTTTAACATCTTTCAGTTAAATTTTGATGCAGAATAGACATTCACATTAAACCTATTTAAAGAATATAGAAATAAGCGTTTTTCAGATTTTTTTTTGCTAACTTATAATACGGTGGTGGTAGTAGGTTTCTTGTGCAAGGAACCGTCCAGGTAGCTCGCAGTGTCAGATATTCTGCCGCCTAGCAGCAGAGTGTAAACATTGTTCTATTCCGCTGTGTAAAATCAACAAAAAAATATTATTTTCACTGATGTACAAACCCTATTTCAGTAAGATTAAAAAGTTAACTACGCAGAATGAATGTAATGTAGACAAAACTTTTAAAAGACCTAATCTTACTAGGGTTAACAACATTTTTGACTTTGATAATTAATTATATTTTTTACGAGGTATTTTGTAACACGTTGTATATATGGTAAAATTTTATTTACTAATGTCACGGCTGTTGCAGCTATTTATGGATAAGTGTGTGGTTTCCCACTAGGAAAAAATCCTGTTTTAAAAACCTAGTTTAGCACTCGTGCTTCGGGAACGCCGTGAATCGGAACTAATTAAAGTTAAGTTGTTTCACTTTTTTAATCATTTCAGTAAGTAGATGTTAATAAAACTGAAACGAAGCAGGCTACAGCCTGATCTGTAATTTCGTTGTAAAACATTAAACGCTGCTAAATGAGAATCCAGCTTGAATGGCTTAAGCTTTATTAGGTATTAGTTTCGCGTTGTCTAAACGCGTTGTGATAATCTTGTTTATCTCAGAAGTAAAATAAAAGGCATACTATGTCATGTGAATAAGTGTTTTTAATTCAATAGAATAATAATGTTCTCCTGGCCGATACGACCACAGCGATCAATCTATATACCTATATGTATATAATTACTTGTCCTACTCCTGACTGACTGACTGATTCATCAACGCACAGGCCAAACTGCTGGACCTAGGAAGCTGAAATGTGGACAGTATTGGACAGACAGATTGGGGTTAAATAGGGTGTTTTCATGCGTAGCGCGGGCGTAGCCGAAGGGAATTGCTCGTCTTTTATAAGATCATTCATCTACGTGGGAGGTATTAAAGCGCACAATTGCTTACGTAGCATTACACATATGCACTCTCTTTTCCTTCAGTCTCACGATCTGATGGGACGGAAGACCGACACAACCGGAGATAGGTCAGGAGTAGGACCAACTTTATACATGCGCATCCGACGCACGGATCATCTTACTTTCTTGACAATTAGGTAATCGGCCTGCATTATTCTAGCCAGCAAGTAACAATAATAATTACACAAAGATGTTTCTCCCCACGGGATTCGAACCCGCGCCCTCGGGTTTGGAAAGCAAGCGGTTTCCCACTACGCCACGGAGGCTACAAATAATTCAACATAAGCTAGTGCCTGATTGCAATCCCTGATAGAAAGCGGCGATGCATTCGGGAATGGTGAAGCCCACTCGCTTAATAAAATCATATTAGCTCTAGTCTGGAAAACACTCACACTATAACTGACGGAAAAACCAACGCAGGCAAACTTTTCCTGTCTTTAGCATGCCCCTAGAAACATAAAAAATAGAGCAATGTAGCGCAAAACGAAACCTCTCCAAATAAGCAAAACCTCTCCAAGGCCTCTGAACCCGATACCCTTAGACCCTGAGACCGATAGTCTTAATACGATTATAATAGTCACATACGATTTATATGTAGTAGCCGAAATAAAAAAAGTCATAAGATATAGTAATAGCTTCCGATGACTAATATAAATCTAATGAATGTTTAATGATTAAGATAATGGTGCTCCGTGCTCCATATATGTACCATGCTGCCTATTGTCCAATCGGCATGACGCTGCTGATTAGATCAAGTAGAACTGATCGTATGTGGGCGTGTATTGGCATTGATAGTTAGTTATACTTGACTTGAAATTCAATTCTTTTGGCTTGATCAAACCGATTAGATCATGCCTATTAGTCCCTGTATACCTGTTGCGATCGTCAGTTCACATGAAACAATATTTTTGTCTATATGATGATAATTGTTGGTTTTATTTTTCTATGAAAATACTGATTATTTTCATTAATTAACCATTGTTTGTACCAGGCCGCATGATCAAACACATCAATCGTCTGCCTATAGAGACATTAGTGTCGCAATCAAACTAAGTGTAGTTTTATATGTCATAACAATACAAACATAGCCTGGTTCTATGCACAAAGCATAACCTGACGAAATATCATTTGGGACACATAAAACCCACTACGGTTATGTATTCAGGAGGAGGCTTTCGCGCTTCGGCAATCACGGGCTTTGTCCCCGCTCGCGGCTTTTTTTATGAAAATCACGGGACTTGCTTACAGCGAGGTGGCTTTTTACGATATCACAGTACCGTTTGAAAGAGAATGTTGATTTGGGAAAGGGTATTTTACCTTACCATGGGTGTAAATGTCAAACATGTTCGTTTTAACCAGATTTAAGATAACAAAACACATCTATTTACTATGAATGAATAAATGAATATTTATTTGTCAGAATAGATAATATAAAATATATATAGGTAATATAAAAGATATTAAATACGTGCAGGTCCACTATGTCCCACCATAATATTCGGTATACACATGTTGTGGGTATTTTAAATCTAATTATTTTATACTTAATACATAAAGTTAAACATTAAATTACGTCATCTACCATAAACAATTAACATCACATTATTATCACTATTAAATTCACAATCTTATTAAAATTAATGCAAAAATATAATTATATGTCAATATTAATTAAATATTCATTTACATTATAATAACATTTCTCAATCATTAATAATGTCAATGTTGTTTTAAATTCCTCTATATTATTAATTTGTTTAAGTTCATTAGGAATCTTGTTATAAATAACTGTAGTCATGCCTAATACACTTTTACGCGCAGCTGCACTTTTGCAATTAATTTTACTACATAATAAATTTCTATATTGCTGCCTAATCGGTTGTTTTCTTACATCTCTTATATTGGTAAATAAATGTGGATTTTGTTTGACAAACATTGCTACTTCTAAGATGTAGAGCGATGGCATTGTTAGGATTCTTAATTCTTTGAAAACTGGGACACAACTATCTCTTACTTTTAAACCGCACACATCGCTTTTGAGCCTTAAATACCAATTCCCTGTTAGTAGAATTGCCCCAGAGAATTATGCAATATCTTAAAATAGATACCATCAGACCATAAGCTACAAGGACAGCTTCTCTATTAACTTTTTTTGATAAACTATATAAAGCATAGGCACATTTATTTAATCTGTTACATATAATTTGTCCTATTTGTGGTTTCCATGTCAAAGTTTTGTCAATTTGTAATCCTAAAAATTTTGTTGTTTCTATTTCATCTATTCTAATGTCTTTCTGTGTTATAATAACAGCTGATGTACATGTTTGTCTTGATAAATGCATTATGTTAGTTTTTGTCAAATTTATTTTTAAATTATTACTATCTAACCAGTCACTTATTTCAGTCATAGATTTATTTATGCCTTTTTCATATTCAGTCAAAGAATTTGAACTTACTATTACTGTACTATCATCGGCAAACAGGACAGTGGGCTGTTTTACATGTAGAGGTAGATCATTTATATATATGAGAAATAGTAAAGGTATTGAAATGAAACTAATTTTACGGATTATATCGCTACGAATGTCCCGCTACGTCCAATTGTGAGCCAGATCAATTCACCAACATATAGACTGGCTCAACACGTAGCAAAAGTTCTTTCACCGCTAAGAGGGCAAACAGAGGCTCACACTAGGGATTCTTACCATTTTGTTAGTGAGATTAAAGATCTATGTCTTACTGACAATGAAACTATAATAAAACGACGTCCTTACGGTTCAAATAGATGTAATAGAACAACTAAAATATTCTTCATAAAAACACATGTCACAGACAAAACAAGGAGATCACATTGTTTGATATACAATGAGTACATATTTCAACACCCCCACTATATCAAACAATTGCTACATGGTTATTATAAAGAATGAGGGACGCGCGCCATACACATACTTGTAAGACCATATCTTTCGGGTTTCTTCCTGATCCTTACAGGTCTAGTTGAACTCGGTACAGTGACATCCTTTGTCGCACTGTCTGAATCTTCGTCTTCATTTGGATCATATAAATCGTCATTTGGTGAATCATATGTATCCGAGGAATCTTGACTAGACGTTAATTGTTCCGTAACTGAGTCTTCTTTTACATTTACTTCTGAGTCTTCTTTTACATTTACTTTTCCTGTCTCAGTAACATCCCCCACTGAATCAAAACTCTGAGCTTTCTCCTCTACTTCAATCATACATTCAGTTTTTGATTCTGGTTCAATAATAATTACGTCTCTACTTGTCAAAATTGTTTTCTTTTCCAGATTATATACTCGATATCCCTTCACGTTTTCTGGATATCCCAACAGGATACATCTTTCCGATTTTTTGTCCCATTTTTTCCATTTTTCTTTAGCTATGTGTACCATTACTGTACTGCCAAATATTCTAAGATGGCTAATGTCCGGTTTGGTACCCGTCCACACTTCAAAAGGTGTCATGCCGCCTAATGCCGAGGCCACAGTACGATTCTGCAGATATACTGCCGTATTAGTAGCTTCAACCCAAAACTCTTTTCCTAATTTAGCATCAAAGAGTAGGCATCTGGCTTGTTCTACGATAGTGCGGTTGAACCTTTCACACAAACCGTTCTGTTGCGGAGTGTATGGATTGGTCTTTTGGTGAGTAATTCTAAACCTGTTCAAGTAATCATTAAACTCTCGGTTGCAATACTCAAGACCGTTGTCACTCCTTAATACTTTGATTGTCTTCTTTGTTTGATTTTCCACATAGGCTTTAAACTGTTTAAAATACTTCAATGCCTCATTCTTGTGCTTCAGAAAATAAACAAACGCCATACGACTATGATCATCGACAAACAAAATAAAATATCTCGAGCCTCCTAAAGAAACATTTTCCATAGGCCCGCAAATATCTGTATGCACTATATCCAGCAAATCATTACTTCTTTGTCCAATGCTTTTAAATGGTAAACGACTCTGCTTACCTTCACAACATACAGAGCATGATGATTTGCTTATGTCCACTTTCTCATTCATGAACATACCTTCCACAGCATTAGTCATCTGCTTCAAATAATCTTTGTTAACATGTCCTAATCTGCGATGCCATGTGACACCTGATACGACTGACGCAGCCAAAATTTCCTGTTGTGCCGTATTTACTTTGTATACTCCATTTATTAATAACGCTGTGGCTACTAACTTGTGTTTCTGATTATATACATAACAGCCGTCATTAGTGAAGTTCACACTGTTACCTTTCTTGATAAGCTGGCTCACAGAAAGCAGGTTAGTTGTCAAGCTTGGAACACAAAATACGTCTTCAACAACAATATCATAATCGCATTCATCTGTCACTGTCGTAATCTTTACATCGCCAGAACATAATACCGGTACTTCCTCACTATTCGCAACAACAATCTCTTTTTGGTTTTCGTACGAACGATTAGTAACCCAGCTCTCATTCGCTGTTAGGTGTACACTCGCACCCGAATCAATATACCTACCACTCATTGCTGTTGAAAATTCCACTCAGGAACACTGCACTAAATATATTCGACTGTGATTTGCTTTTATGTTTTTCTTTCAAAGATTTATCTTCAATCATATCTGTGCACTGATTTCTATAATGACCAAATTTCTTGCAGCGATAACATTTGATTGTCTTATTCGACTTTGACAAATTCGAGTTAGACAAATCATTACTGCCAGTATTAATACTTTTTTGGCATGGCGAAATCAGAACTCCTTTTTCTATCAATCTTTGAATGGCTCGCAAAAGCACTGTTAACTTCATGCGTATGGATATCTGGCGTTTCCATGTCTATCAGCTTACTTTTAATGGCATCTGATGTAATTGGAATGCCTGAATGTTCAATTGCCATAACCATCGGTGAAAAACGATCGGGCAATCCTGCTAGTAAAAGCGAACCAATCCATTCTTCGTCGATTTTAAAACCTGTTCCCTTTAATTTCTGTGCAGTATCTATTATTTGAGTTACATACGACGTCATCGAATTGCAATTTTCGAGCCGTACCGATATTAAATAACGCAGCAAACTTATTTTCCTTGAGAAACCACTGTCATCAAATAAGTTTTCAGTTTTTCCCATAATTCTTTTGATGACTTAACTTCCTTTACATGGACAAACAATGACGGATCTATAGTCATTATTAATTTTGCTCGAGTTTTTTCGTCATCTGCAGCTCCTATAGCTATCCCCGGTTCTGGCTTAACACAATGTTTCATACCATCAAGGATTAGGAAATTCTCTGCTGCGAAACTCCACTCACTATAATTCTCTCGTCCTTTCAACTTTGGTACATTTACTAAATAGTTTGCAGCCATTTTGAACACAACTGAATTACCCGAGTACTCGATTACGCAAAATATAATAAAATACCGTCACAACGCGTTGATCTTTACATATTTCTGATGAATATTAACGCGAGTTATGGCCCAAGGAATTTAAAAAAATGGAAAAAACTAGTGGGGCGCATAACCTATAATAAAACGACGTCCTTACGGTTCAAATAGATGTAATAGAACAACTAAAATATTCTTCATAAAAACACATGTCACAGACAAAACAAGGAGATCACATTGTTTGATATACAATGAGTACATATTTCAACAGAAACAATGGTCAGTTTTGATGTTCAGTCGTTATTTACATGCCTACCAGTAGAAGACTGCATCTCAATTGTAACAAGAAAGCTAGCAGAGAAAAACATACCAGTGGGATATGCAGAACTATTAAGACACTGCCTTACATCTGGCTACCTATTGTGGAAAGAGGAGTTCTACAAGCAAGTAGATGGTGTGACGATGGGCTCACCTGTATCTCCCATTTTTGCCGATATATTTATGGAGGATTTTGAGGAGACGGCCCTTAATACTTCACCTGTTAAGCCACGATTCTACAAGCGGTACGTAGACGATACTTTCACAATATTACCATCAGATAAAGTAACTGCTTTCCTAGATCACCTTAACTCTATAAACACTAAAATCCAATTTACAATGGAGTTGGAATCAAATAATTCTCTAGCATTCTTAGATGTCTTAGTAATCCGTCATCCCAATAACACCTTGAGTCATACTGTGTATAGGAAAAAGACCCATACAGATAGATATCTAAACGGTGAATCTCATCATCCCCCAACACAGTTAGCTACCGTTGGAAAATCTTTGTTTCAGAGAGCACACGGGATCTGTGACGAGGAACATCTTGGTGCCGAGCTTCAACATGTCAAGCAGGTCCTGCATGATAACAAGCTCCAAGTTCCGCGCCGCCGTCACTGTGAACGTGTCAAGCCATCCACAGTCGAATGTATGCCTGCTGTATTGCCATAATATGTTAGACGGGTAACAGACAAGATTGGCTATATCTTAAAGCGAGCTTCAATTAAAACATTTTTCAAGCCACCAAAGAAGATTAGTCAGTTTTTACCATCAGTCAAGTGCCATATACCTCTACAAGATGTAGGAGTATACAAACTGGTTTGTGACTGTGGGCTCTCATACATCGGGCAAACAAAACGATCGGTAAAAACCCGGGTAAAAGAACATATAGCTGACGTTAAACATCGACGCTATACGAAGTCTGCAGTCTGTGAACATGTTCAGGATCGCACCCGCCATTATATTAGATTTGACAAACCACAAATCCTCGCAAAAGAACAGCGCTACCTACCAAGGATGATTCGTGAGGCTATTGAAATTAAAAAGCATCCAAATTTCAATAGAGAAGATGGCTGGGTGCTACCACCAGCTTGGGATCCGGTGATAAACATAGTCAAATCCAAAGACAAGCATTCCACTGCAAGACTTCAAGATACTGTAAGCTCTTTCTGGGTAGATCGGACTAACAATAATAATTAGAAGACCTGAGGGTACCCGAAGACAACTATGACATTTGGACAGCAACCACCTCAGTCCGCCCGTGACCATGAATGCTGTAAAGTATTCGAAACGTCGGGTAATTAAAATCAAAAATAAACCGCGATATAATCCGTAAAATTAGTTTCATTTCGATTTGTACCTAATATTTGCGTAAATATCAGAAATCATTAAATAGTAAAGGCCCTAAGACACTCCCCTGTGGCACACCATATTTAATTATTCTTTCCTGGGATTTACAATGCATTTCTTTCTTTGTCTTATGACATATGTGTGTAGTCTCAGTAGTTTGTTTCCGATTATAAAGATAAGATTTTAAAAGATCATATACATTTCCTCTTACGCATAAAGCATATAATTTATTTAGTAATATTTTGTGGTCTACGTAGTCAAATGCTTTAGTCATATCTGCAAATAATGCACCTACATACTTTTTTTCGTCTACATTTTTTATGACATTAAATAAGAAATCGTATATTGCTAAATTAATAGTTTTATTTTTCCTAAATCCCTTTTGTTCTTTACAGAATACATCATATTTCTCGAGATATAGATAAAGTCTTTCACGAATAGCTTTTTCAAATATTTTGGAAAGAATCGATAACATAGCTACCGGTCTGTAATTTTCCATACAATCTTTATCACCTTTTTTAAATATAGGTTTCACTATGGCTGATTTTATTTGTGTTGGATAAACACCAGCACTTACACACATATTAAAAATGTGACTCAAATGGGGTGCTATAATCTTTATCACGTATTTAATCACTTTGGTTCATTGACAGGTCCTACACTATTCGTACTTTTTAGATTTTTTGTTATTTTTATTAAGTCTTCAGTAGTAATGGGATACATAAAGAATGTTTGACGTTGAGTTTTTACTACTTTGCATTTTCCATGTGTTCATGGATTAGATTTAATCTGATCTACAAAATAATTATTAAACTTATTAGAAATATCCTCAGGTTTAGCATATATATTGTCCTCACTTTTTATTTTAAGTATTTGTTGCTTTATCCGACTAGGTTTTTGGCTATTAATAATGTTCCATGTTGCTTTTGATTTATTTTTAGACGTCTTTATGTGATAGTTATTTTGTGCTTTTTGGGTCAAGTTTATTATATTGATGTCATTATGCAATGTGGACGTAATTATTGACGTGTGTAACCGAACCTTATGCCATGCTGTGTGTATTGCGCCCTATCATGCCCAGCGCGGGGCAAGGGATAGGCACTCGCCCCTCACCCCGCCGCCTAGCTACGAATCTCCTGCGCGAGCGACAAAGAAGTACCTAGTCCGCCCATAGCCGCGACGACGCGCATAGCTGTTTAATTCGTTATTGTGATTTGATTATACATATTACCTGTAATTGTTCTCGCGCATTATAATATACACCTTTCAATCGTTTGTCGTGTACCCTTTAATTAATAACCCTGAGAACCCACACATCTCATGTTAAATCTGGCTCCCAACTTGCGGCACGACAACCGGTGAACAGTGAAAAAAAGACAAAAACTCAAAATTTACAAAAAGTGCATATATATCTATCGTGACGACACATATAGTGTATCCTTTCCGATAATATATTTTACGAGAACAGTGTAAATACAGTGAAAAGCGAATAAACGTAGCACTTGCGGGCGAGTCCATTTTGGTTCCGTGTCGCGCGCGTCCTCCATTACGGCGAGTCCATTTTTACGTACATACCGACGCGCGCGCGGCACCGCAACGGCGGCGTACCTAGAGTACCAACGTAGACTACGTACGCGTTCACCAACACGACGCCGACGCGACGCGTCACGCGACGTCGCATTATACGGATTACGGACCGGATTTGTGACCAGCAACCGTGCGGACTAATATCGACATGCCACCAAAGAAGAAGGCAGACATTGGATCGGAGACAGACGCGGAGTCCAATGCCATGGAGGCGGGACCGTCTGACACCTCGCCGAATATTACCATGTCCGAGGATATGCTGCAGGCCCTGCTCTCTAACATCGCCAGGACTCAGGCCGAGACGAGCCGAGCTCTGATAGAAAGCATGATGATGGTCAACAAACAGCACTCACCGTCTTCTACGTCACCATCACCACAACCCGAGACATGCAGTCAGCAGCTTCGACCGGGGAATTTTGCCAAGTGCACGGCGCGATTCGACGGCGCATCAAAGGACGCCGACGAGCTTGAGGCATTCATAGACGCTATTGAGGTGTTCCGAGAGTGTACAAACATCAGCGACGAACACGCACTTCGTGGATTGCCAATGTTATTGGTCGGAGAAGCCGCTATCTGGTGGCAAGGCGTCAAGGCATCAATAGATTCGTGGACCGACGCCCTGAAACGACTACGAGGAATGTACGGGTTGCCGCGACCCGCTTATAAAATCTTTAGAGACATTTTTAGTATCGAACAAAATAATGTACGGGCCGATGTATTTATATGTAAAGTGCGCGCGTTATTAGCAAAGTTACCTTACGTGATACCGGAAACAATGAAAGTTGATATTGTTTATGGACTGTTAGACCGTAAGATAAGAAAGCGTATGCCTCGTGATGCTGTGGACGGGCTGGAACAGCTGATTACTAAGGTCAGGTTAGTCGAGGAGGCGTTGGTGGAGGTGAGTCCCCATTGTTTTAATAATGATGCGAGTCAGGTCAACCCTTTCCCCGCGCGGGACCGTTCGGGCGCAATTCATAACAGTAACCCTGCGAATGTCGTAGGTAAATTTGTAGACATAGTTAACCCTGCTGTGAAGTCAATGTCGGAATCGCGCGACACCGTGGTGTCCAATAGCCCACGTATATCAAACGCCAGGCGTAGTAGTAGTGATAGCGAGGGGGTTAAACGCGTCCGACCGAAGTGCATTTATTGTAAACGTTTTGGGCACACAGTAGAAGAATGTCGCAATAAGAATAAGAGAGAGAATATAGTTGATGAAAGCTCGAACCGGTCAAGTACTAGTAGTAGTAATACGCCATTACGTTGTTACGGATGTGGTCAGCTGGGAACGGTACGCTCTAAGTGTAATAATTGTAAAAGTGCATCCGCTTCAAATAAATCGGATTTTTGTAGCGCGCATGTAACCGATAGCGGCGATACGCGACCTTTGGTGGAAATTCAGGTCGTGAATCGTAAGGGTGTGGCCATCCTGGACACTGGGGCCACACATTCTATCGCGGGTCCAATGTTGTATTCTTTATTGCTTGACGCTGGTGTGGAATTTAGGCAGACGTTACGTACCATAGGGCTTGTTGATGGTTCACAGCAAGTATGTACAGCACTCGAGTGCGACACCGAAGTCACCGTTCAAGGTCGTGTGATACTTACCACGTTCATGGTGCTACCGGACGTGCAGACGAGGACGCTGCTAGGTAGAGATTTCATAACGAAAGCGAATATCCTGATAGATTTATCACAGTGCAGCTGGTGTTTTAACGATGAGCTTTGTCGCTGGTATCCGTTAATCACCAGCTTTGAATTATCTACCACCAGCAATATGGAGCTGATGAAGGTAAAGACATCCAACTTAGTGCTTAGGGATGATGAAGACACCAGGTTAACACCGGATCAGAGGGTCCAGCTGAACACCTTACTGGTGAAGAGAGCCGACCGTTTTGCGAAGGAGGGACCTCCTACAGACTATGCTACACACAGTCTGAAGGTCGACCCACGCCAGGAACCCATCGCCTCACCACCTTACCGTATGTCCCCTGGTAAGAGGGCCATACTGGAACAGGAGTTGCAGAAGCTGTTGGATGCTAACATACCCCCTCCTAAGGACACGAAGAGCCTAAAGACCTTTTTGCAGACGTCCAGTTGGTTCCGGCGCTTTATTCCCAATTACGCCGATGTTGCCAGACCTTTGACAGATCTCCTCAAAAAGGACAGCAAATTCGTATGGACCTCGAAGCAGCAAGACTCCTTTGACCGCATCAAACGTTTGCTCGTTTCCGCTCCGATACTACGTCAAGCCGATGATTCAATGCCGTTTACACTGCGTACTGACAGCAGCGGTTATTGCCTCGGAGCAGTGCTGATGCAGGGGGAGGGCCCCGAGGAACGACCAGTGGAATATGCCAGCCGCCTATTGAACAGCGCTGAGCGAAATTATAATACGACCGAGAGAGAAGCTCTTGCAGTTGTATGGGCTGTTACTAAATTTCGTGGATACATCGAAGGGTCCGAAGTTGTGATAAAGAGTGACCACCAACCTTTGCGATGGCTCATGACAGTGAAGTCGCCGAGTGGCCGCTTAGCAAGATGGGCCTTAACCCTTCAAGAGTACAACCTACACATAGAGTACAGCCCTGGCAAAGTAAACGTTATAGCCGATACTCTCTCGCGCCCACCTTGTGACGACGAGGCAGACTGTGACGTCCGCTTCGCCGAAGTAGATTTTCCGTCAAGAAACTCCATGGACGTTCGCGAAAACCAGCTCAAGGACCCTGAGTTGCGCAAGATCGTTGAAGATATTGAATCAAACGACGACCCATTTAGGGGGAGGAGTTGGGCCGACCGGGGGTATCTGATGTCCGACGGCATCCTGTACAGATACGGTCCTGATGAGTGTAACGAGGAAACCGCTTGTCTAGTTGTCCCCGAACATGAGCGTGAGAAAGTCCTCATGGAATACCACAACGCACCGACAGCTGGACATCGCGGAATAGAACGCACGCTAGACCGTATCAAGGAAGTCGCGAGCCCAACGACGTATGTTTTGGAGCGGGTTAGAAACGGTAAAACGTTAGGAAGGTACCACGTCTCCCAACTGACCCCATTCGTAAGCAACGTTCGGCCACCACCAGTCAACGAAAAGCGTAGGCGCGGAAGGCCCAAGCGTTTTCAGGACTGACCCAGACGCGAGGGCGCTATGTCTAGGTCAGAGGGGGAGGATGTAACCGAACCTTATTCCATGCTGTGTGTATTGCGCCCTATCATGTCCAGCGCGGGGCAAGGGATAGGCACTCGCCCCTCACCCCGCCGCCTAGCTACGAATCTCCTGCGCGAGCGACAAAGAAGTACCTAGTCCGCCCATAGCCGCGACGACGCGCATAGCTGTTTAATTCGTTATTGTGATTTGATTATACATATTACCTGTAATTGTTCTCGCGCATTATAATATACACCTTTCAATCGTTTGTCGTGTACCCTTTAATTAATAACCCTGAGAACCCACACATCTCATGTTAAACGTGTTTAATGATAGGCTAGCCGCACCTTCAATAATATTGTCAATAACCTGCAACCCGTGCGAGTTAACTGTGCACCTGACAATATTATTGAAGGTGTGCGGGCTACCATACGATACATTCAATATTTTGATTTAGGAAATCGAGGAGTTATGTTTCAATTAAATCAATTACTATATCTACATTAAATAGCTATCTAAGCACCTTATATTATATAGGTAAGGTAGGTAAGAATATTATTGGTATAGGTTACAAAATTTCGCCATGGCACGATAAGCACTATTGAAAGAGTCCCTGAGATACAGGACCTAACTACATAGTTCAGGGAATAGAGTTAATATTTGTGCATACCTCCACTTCCACCACAAGGATTTGATTCAAATATCACGTTAAATTAATGTAGCCTATCACTTTGTATTCACATAGATTCATATTAAATTTTCAACACACTTTCTCGTAAAGGTCATCGTTTTTAGGGCCATACACCTTGATATAAGATACGCGTGCGTAATGATGACATTACGCACTGGTGAGAATTATCCCTAAAAAGTTAGATTAGTACCTTACTAGCAGTAATAATAAAATAGAGAATTCTTAATTTAACCGAGTAATACATTTTTTTTTAATAACAACGATTAGGGTCTGTACCGATGAAAATCCATATAAATTTTTGTAATAAATAAATGTGTTTGTCTTTAATGAAGTCAAACAAACATTAATTATTATCAAATTATACATAATTGTTGTGTGGTGTGGGGTGCCCGTGGGGTGCCGGGTTAGATGCCCGTGGGGTGCCGGGTTAGAATTGCATCCCCCATCTCCTCTCGTTGGGTGTCGTAAGAGGTGACTAAGCGAGAACAGGAAGACGGGCAGCAGCGTCTTTCCTTTGGATTTATCTTCCACCTATACTGCGATCCCCAAGCCGCCTGCCAAGCGTGGGGATTATGGCAACCCCTCCCTTCTAAGGGGGAGACCTTTGTTCAGCAGTGGACGTCTAACGGCTGATAATGATACTTAATTATCAATAATTTGCTATAAAATATATGCATTTTATCACTTCAAATTATAATTTTGAAGTAGGCTGTATGTTCACTCACATTGCATTGAGCGCGTGAAAAGAAAACGCTCGCCATTTTCCATAATTGTCATATTTTGTTTTTATCGTTTTCGTCGCTGTGTGGTTTTGTTTTTTCCTCGCAAGTATGTTGAACAACGTCGTATGAAACTCGTGAGCTCTGCTTATTACACCCTCGGCTGAATTACGCCCTCGCCTGCGGCTCGGGCTGCGAACCACAGCCTCGTGTGTAATGAGCAACTTAGCTCACTTGTATCATAATAGACTATTATGTTGTTTATTTTATCTCTTCAAGCCCACAACAAAGAAATTATTTTGATCCCAAACTACGTGATTTTCCTTACAACTCCTCGTCCATACTATATTTCTGAGGTAAGTATTCCTCAGAAATAGAGGTCCACTCAAAGTTGGTCTTATTCGACTGCAGTCTTCTTCGGTCAGAGTTTACAGTTTTTTGGAGTGGGCCCATCTACCCGTGCACCCTCTTCTCTTGATAATAAGTCTAGGAACCTACATATATTTAGAATGTTGTTAACATGCCAACATAAAAGACATCTCGTGCCGTGGCTGCTGAGATTCCTTAAGTACATCGCTCACGTAAAACTCCGCCCGACACCTGCAGCAAAACCGTGGTGCAAGTTATTAGAGCCTTTTTTTTCGCGGGGAAAGTTTCAATGGGTCCACGAGTTTCAATGGGTCCAAACCAGACACGTTGCTTACGGGGACGGGGGTCGCAACCCCGCCGCCGTCCTCCTCGGAGTCGCCGCTGTACTCAATGGACGTCCTAGGGCTCACACCCCGATCGTCCAGCAACTCCGTAGAAGTTACCTGCTGATAAAAAATAATGAAGAGGATGTATACATTTTTAATAATAATAATATCCTGGGACAATTCCACACACGGTCATCTGATCCCAAACTAGGCAGAGCCTGTACTATGGGAACCAGACAACTGATACAAATACTTATATACTTTTTTTTTGTAAGTACATACTTAAATTGATAAATAACACCCAGACACTTGGTGGGAATCGAACCCACGACCTGTTGAGTAGCATCCAGGGTGTCTAACCACTAGACCGACAGGCCCGTCATTTCAAATTTAAAAAATTAAGCTAACCTGCTGATGACAAATGGCTGAACAGATTTTTCCCAAACATCTAAAAAAATCGGTTATAATAAATAAAAAAATGCATTCAAATCTGTCTAGTTGTTTGGGAGTTACGACGCCACAGACTGATATACGTACAGACAAAAGCGTCAAACTAATAAAATCCTTTACACACCCAGGGGCGTGGTCCCGGTCAAAATTCCGGTAACATGTAAATGCCACGGACCACGGGAATAACAGTAGACGGCGGTAAAAAAATCATCAAGAGGGCAGAGCACGTATAATGTATTGAATGACAGAGACGATGCTCTACAAAACCGACACAAGCTGATTATCTCACTCTAGCTTGATAATAATAATATTCTGGGACAATCCACACACGGTCATCTGTTCTCAAAGTAGGCAGAGCTTGTACTATGGAAATCAAACAACTGATACTAATACTTATATTTTTTTTTTGTTAATACATACTTATACAGGATGTAAGGGACGTATCGTACCAAAAAAAAAAAAATAAGATGTCAAATAATGTCCGTTACAACATTACAGTAACCATTTATATGGTAAATGACAAATGACTAACTTGTTAATTTTCGAGCATGTAATGAATATATGCGTAATAATATTTATTTCTCAAATTACATTGCTAATTTTCTAAAATAATAATAGTTAACCTATTAATTAATTGCTTATGCACTGTTTTTGTGCATAAAGAATAAATAAAAATAAAAAAGATCCACAATTAATAAATTTACTGTTTTTAAATTAAAATTAGGCTTTATTATTATACCAATAATGATGTTATACTAATTTTATTTTAAAAAAATGGAAATAAAAAATGGAAATTCATGAAAAATCCGATGAAAAATTTCAACACTAGGACGTTCAGAATCATATATCTATTCCTGGTATCGATTTTCGGTACGATGTCCCTTACACCCGTTATAGATTAAATACCGAGACACTTGGTATGGATCGAACCCACGACCCATCGGTTAGCAAAAATGCGTTGATGTGCAGTATTTATCGCGTGCTAATGTACTTAAGTTGTTCCTTTTAATGTTTTATTATTTTATTTTTGTAGTTTATGACTTGAGCCACACATGGAGTAGCCGGTACACACCTGTAATACATTTTAAGTTCACGATTTTGGCGGTGGCCGAAGGTGCATATTTATGCTACCTTAGTCCTACTTTGTGGGAAATTCAAAATGCTGCACGTATTAAAATATCGAGAGCACCCCACGTAAGTTACAAAAACCGATCGTGTGAACATCACTTTTAAGATTATTTTTGCGTGTTTAGTGATAAATATTCACATTTTAAAATGTGTCTTTATTTACTGTATAATATTCTATGTATAATTAAGGACACCGAACTGGATATTGATAGTACCGTGGCACAGTGTAGTAACCGACTGCCAGCAAATAAAAAGAAGTAGAAGAGTATTATCAATGTAGCAGTTTATATATAAACACATCAAAAGTGTCTAGGGATCAACATATATTTTTGCAATAACTTTTCTCCTGATTGATATTAATTAAAATTTTCTTTAAGGATTCATCAAATAAAGTGTTTTCGTTTGTCACAGTAACGATAAACCAAGTCACCTTTGCATTAATAAAGAAATTTGCCATTTTCCTAATAAAGGGATTTTTGACATTTGAACCACTAACACAAAAGTTCGAAAAAAAGACTGAAATAACAGTTTTCTTTAAAATTTTATTGGGTAACTTAAACAATTAATAATCCGTGTTTCTACCGCGAACACTAACAACACAAGAACATCGGTTTGGCATACTCAAAATGAGTTCATCCAAATCACGCTGTGGAATGGCCGCCCATGTTCGTTGCAACAACAAAAAAAGGTCTTCTTGCGACTGGATACCCTCCATATTCGGCAGAGCTCTTCTCTGTAGCATATCCCATGCATGCTCAATCGGGTTCAAGTCTGGCGACTGAGCAGGCCAGGGCAGGACATTGATGTTAGCTGCGGCGAGAGTCTGTCTTACAACTCTTGCGGTGTGCGGTCGTGCATTATCATGCATTAACTGAAATAAGGGACCGATTTGCACTTGTAGAGGAACGATGACGTCTGATACAATCGTCTCAGCATAAATTTGAGCGTTGAGGTTGCCTCTGATCCAAATCAACTCAGTTCTTCCGCCGATCCAAATACCCGCCCATACCATGATGGTTCCACCACTATAAGGATGGACTTCCTGGCAGGATTTTAATCGCTGTTGGCGTCCAGGGGTTCTCCAGTGTCGTATACGTCTTGTATCCGGTCTCATACCAAAACGAGACTCATCAGAAAAGCACACGAAACGCCATTGTTCTTCTGCCCAATTTCTGTGTTCAAGAGCCCATTGATATCGAATCCTACGATTGTGCATTGCTATAGGTGGTACCCGTAGCGGTCTTCGGGAATGAAGGTTCACTTCATGCAAGCGGTTTCTGACTGTTTGGTCGCTAATTAAGTTCCCTGAAGAGTGATGAAGCCTCACGGCTAACATCATGGCAGTTATTGTTGGAGCTCTTCGAGTTAAGATTTGAATATATCGGTCTTGTCTCCGTGTGGTGCAGCGATACCGTCCTCCATGGCGCTCAGCCACGGTACCAGTGCTTCGGTAACGTGTCCAAAGTCGACTGATAACACTCTGACTTGTATTCAGAGCTAAAGCCACAGTACGTTGCCGGGAACCAGCTTCTATCATTCCCACGGCTCTGAGCATTTCTTCCCTGCTTAAATGACGTCGCCGCTCCATAATAACGTTGGTTTTAATCAGTAGTAGGGAAACAGTAGCACTAATAATGTCTTCAATGCGTTGTATGTTTTTATAGGGAAAATATTGACAGCTGATTTTCATCTTTTACTCGAATTTGATTCACAGTTCCTGATTCAAATTATGAAATGCACCAAAAAGGATCCATATAAATTTATAAAATCATAAATTTATTACAAAGCCACATCTCAATCTCAAGAAATCCGCTTAAAAATGCTTGATCCCTAGACACTTTTGATGTGTGTACATATAAGTATGTATGTATATATATACCTATGTATTTATCCACGTATTTATTTATATATATTATTAAATATAACATTATATGTACTTATTTAATTTGATTGTATACTAGCTGACCCACGCAGCTCCGCCTGCGCTATTTTTACGTTAACTAAACTTTTCATAACAGACATTCGCATCGAATACATAACCTTCATTTTTTATAGTCGGGTAAAAACTGGGGCCCACTTTTTACTTGCTCTCCAAAGCACGGACCCGTTTAGTTCAAATGGCGTTAAACGGTCACCCATCTATTTAATGACCTTACCTAACGTTGCTTAACCCGATCGATTACAAAACCTTGATAACAACTCTTCTCTATGAGTGTTCCCTTACTAATATTTATTATATTATAAAGAAAAATTGATAAAATCGGATCAAGCGTATAACCAAGTACCCATTTTGACTTTAATCCCCTCTCCCAAAAGAACCGTGCTAGATTACGGGATAAAAAGTATCCTATGTACTACCTCGTAGTAAGATCTCAAATCATGCCAAGTTTCATTTGAATCCATTCAGTAGTTTCGGCGTGATGCGCAGCCGTGATACAGACAGACAGACAGACAAAAATTAAAAAAAATACATTTTCGGCCTCAGTATCGGTTATAGAATGCCCTCCAAATATAATTTTCAAAATATCTTCAATGTACTGAATTGGACCTGTTACAGTTTTATTATAAGTATAGATTAAATGTGTATGTTTGTTATTGTATTAAATATAATATTTATTACTTTACTTTGTATTTTTGTATGTAGTAATTTGTTGTACACTTGTTTGTATCCTCAACAGTATTTAAAAGTTTTCTCCAAATTCTCCATCACTCAAAGGTTAGGTGTCAGACAACTCAATGTTTGGGCAACTAATTTTCTGTATTTTATAATAATGTGTAATATTATTGTTTGCAATAAAGAATAAGAATAACTATTGTAGGATAGTTTATGGCATTTCTTTCTGATAGGATACCTAATAGTTTACCCGACGGATACTTTAGATCCAATGATTAAAAAATCAGCCTTTTGTCAGCTTGTGCTTTTTCAGCTTCATGAATATACATAGGTACAGTTTGAAATGTGTAACCCCACCTAGAAGGAACGTACTCAATACTGGAGAAAGCAAATTTGACTCAAAGGAAACATTCCTTTATTTTTAAAAGAAACAAATCTGCATTTAATGACTCGAAATCTCACTTGCTACTCTCGGTAATAGAGCCGGCTAAAATCCGAAAAAATAACATCCTATGCTTTTATGGCGTCAACCGATACGGTCAATCATAAGGATCAATCTCTCTAACAAACATGGTAACAAATCTCAATTATTTTAATCCATAATTGACTGAAAAGATAATTTTGTCCTTTATTTACGTGAATACTACACATTATAATAAAATTACTCTTACTTTATTTTAGGTTTTACTTTCCCCTATGATATACATATTTATTTGGGTGCTGCAAGGCATTCGAAACGTCGGGAGAGTAAAACTTTAAATAAGCCGCGATATATACCGTAAGAGTAATTTTACTAACCGACTTCAAAAAAAGGAGGAGGTTCTCAATTCGTCTGTATATATATATATATATATTCTATGTATGTTCGCGCATAACTCTGGCAATTATGAACCGATTTGCAAAAATCTTTTCCACCCATTCTTTAATCCGTTAGTTGGGTCCCATAAAAAAATTATTGCTTCCGAATAAGTAGTTCCTGAAAAAACAATAATAGTGACTGCGCAGGAAACTTGCAGGAAAGCCTATATAGATGACTTTTTGGTCGCTTTTTAAGGACAAAAATGGTCATAACTCTGGCAAATATTTACCAATTTCAATGATTCTTTTTTTATTCGAAAGAAAAAACCACTGTAATGAATCTGTATGAAATTTATCACAACCGGATAAAACTTCCTGGAAGACCATGAACGATGAGGAGGAATTTATCTGGTAAAAACCATAAAAATGATGTTCGACATTACATTGCTCTGACAATTATGAACCGATTTCGATGATTCTTTTTTTATTCGAGAGAGTAAACTACTATGATGATTCCATGCAAATTTCATTACGATCGAATATTTTTTTCCGAAGAAACATGAATTATGTAAAACTATGTAGACGATAATGTGATCATAACCTACCTAGATCATTTTACGGTCTTCGATGGTTCACTTTTTATATATGAAAATATCACTAAACAGTATAAAATAAAATCTTTTTAAAAAAAAATTGAACTGACTACAATATCACTGAAAAGTATAAAATAATTTAAATATTATTGAAGTTGGTGCCAAATATACACAGCCGGTAAGCTAACACCAACTTCAATAATATTTAAATTATTTTATACTTTTCAGTGATATTGAAGTCGGTTCAATTTTTTTTTTAAAGATTTTATTACAATGAAAAGATAACTGTCAATAAGGTACTAACATAAAGTAATCTGATGGACCTTTGAGTAAAAGCACTTTTATATTGTCCCGTTGAATTTATAAGTTTAGATTTCAAGGTTTTGATTACATTTAACTCACCATGTTTGTTAAAGAGATTTGATCCTTATAATTCACCGTATCGACTAATGCCATAAAGTACAGGCTGTTATTTTTTCAGATTTTAGCTGGTTCGATTACTGAGTGTGGTAAGAAAGATTTCAAAAATGATAATTATGAATGTAAATTTGTAACTTGTTAGAAATAAAGGAAAGTTTCCTTTGAGTAAAAGTTGATGTCTCCAGTTTTTACTTTCCCTCTAGGTGGGGTTACAAAATTCCAGCCAGTATATCTAGCGTAAATAGTTTTCCTTTAGTTTTTATCTTGTAATTTGTATATACTATCAGGATAACATCATTGTTTGTCTGTAATTAATCCATACAATACATCGTTTGCTGTTGTTTGCACGCGCGCGTTCCAATGTAAACCGAACGTTGACAACTCACTGACAGTCATTTGTTTCACAGCTCCATGAGCTATTATGAATTTCACGTCGCTACAGGCTGACGCAGTTTGGCTGTTTACATAAATATTATTTACCAAGAACGTTTCGTTATATTGTTTGGAATGTTTGTCCTTAGTTACGCATTAATAGGTGTGGGATTTGTATGTCATGTTTATTTCTCCTTCTTTCCTATTCGCCTCGTCCCCGTCGTCATTAATAGCAGCCGATAGACGTCCACTGCTGAACAAAGGCCTCCCCCTTAGAAGGGAGGTGTTGCCCAAATCCCCACGCTTGGCAGGCGGCTTGGCGATCCCAGTATAGGTGGAAGATAAATCCAAAAGAAAGACGTCGACGGCTGCCCGTCTTCCTGTTCTCGCTTAGTCGCCTCTTACGACACCCAACGAGAGGAGATAGGGGATGCAATTCTAACCCGGCACCACACGGGCATTTACATAAATCTGGTGTATATAAAAATGGTACATTGAAGGCATATGAGCGAATTATATTACTATATACATTTGCCATTAAATAGCATGCAAAGTAATAGGTACCTACATAGCGATAATAATCTATAGGTATCTATAGACCTCAGAGAAAGTACCAAAGGAGTTAGTATCGCGTCGATTCCCCGAACAAATTTTTCGTGGCACTTTTGCGGGGTGCGGGAGGCGAAGTAAACACACACAGATACACTTTCACGCATACCCACACTATAGTAAACTCGCAACACATTCAAAAATATACACACACAAATAAAGAATGACCTGACCATATGAACAAAAATTTGGCAGAGGGGGGTTAGCGCGTCATGCTCTCTCCAGTGGTATCTCCTCTAAGCTATAGACAGATATTGTTATTGAAAAAATCAAAATGCTAATTATAAAATAATAATAATCAAATATATATTTTTTTTCATTGCAGTGTTATTAAATTCTGTAGATACCGGTGAGAATTCACAACAAATTGGAGTGTGCTTCTTTATGTGTGTCGAGAGGCCATCCCCTCAAGTGCACACCAATTGAGTCCATTCTAATGATGTCTTTAAATTAAACAGAGCTCTCGCAATCAGACTGGTTTGAAAATATTAGACATTATTTTTCGAATATTTATTCAGATAGTCTTACCTTTTTTTATAAGTATGAATCGAATAAAATATCTTTATTTAAATATTGGCTGGGTTGTGTTTGTGAAAAATTGATTCATTTTTATTACAAATTGAAACGCATAAATAATTGACAATCAGAATCCATGATCGGAATAATCTTAATCGATCTCTGCATACAGTAGCTATCTGAGAAAAATTATGACGTTATTATGCCGAAATTTTATGCTCCCGCATAAAAATTTATTAATACCGTTCAATTTCGATCAATTCTTGGCAATTGCTGTGATCTGGCCTATGTACGAGTTATCAAAGGACTATAAATCTCTTCACAAAGATTTGTAATATTAGTCAGAAAGTTCACTGATTTTCTCATTCACTATACCTTTTTAATTAACCTGGTGTTGAGGCAAGTAAGGGTCCGTAAACACAGACCGGCTCGGAGAGCAGAACAGATTTTGATTGAAATTATAATAGAGTTTTGGATACTTGTAACAAGGTTTATTTTTACATTTCACTTCTTTTGTTATTGAGAATGCTTAAGAGCCTAACGCGCTTAGTGTAAAATAATAAAAGCAGCCGACCGGCTCCGTCTCATGACGTGCGGTTCCGCACTCGCACAGACGAACGGCTCCGTTTGTGTGCTCTTTCATGCTCGCGCAGCCGGCAGCCGCCGTTTACGGCTCCGAGCGCATACGTCCGGCTCCGAGCGCATCCGCTTTGGCAGTGCTCTTCCATCAGCCTGTATTATGTGAAACGGTTGAGTCGGCTCCGGCCGGCTCCAAAGCCTATAACTCGCGCCAGTCTGTGTGAATAGAAAAGCGCCGTCCGATGCTCTCCAAGCCGGTCTGTGTAAACGGACACTAAGACGTTTGCCTCATAGTAAGCGAAACGTCTGCCTATAGACAAACACAGCCCACACAGCATTGCAGAGCCGCTCGTCACCCGAGACATTAGTTATTAAATCTCTTGTGTCCGGTAATTTTTATTTTTGACGGGCCCGTTGGTCTAGTAGTTAGACACCCTGTCCGCTAACCGATGGGTCGTGGGTTCGATTCCCACCAAGGGTCTGGGTGTTATTTATCTATTTAAGTATGTATTTACAAAAAAAAATGTATATAAGTATTAGTATCAGTTGACTGGTTTCCATAGTACAGGCTCTGCCTAGTTTGGGATCAGATGGCCGTGTGTGGATTGTCCCAAGATATTATTATTATTTCCTTTATTATTATTATAATATCACTAGCTGCTGCTGCAGTGCTCTTTCCACCAAAAGACAACAATGTTTACACCTTGCTGCTTGGAGACATCCGGACAGTCACTTGCACAAGGCACCTATACCTAGTTAAATAATAATATTGGAGAAAACCAAATCAGATTATATTTGAAACTAGCTGACCCACGCAGCTCCGCATGCGCTATTTTTACGTTAACTAAACTTTTAATAACAGACATTCGCATCGAATACATAACCTCCTTTTTTATAGTCGGTTAAAAACTGGGACCCAATTTTTACTTGCTCTCCGAAGCACGGACCCGTTTAGTTCAAATGGCGTTAAACGGTCACCCATCTATTTAATGACCTTACCTAACGTTGCTTAACCCGATCGATTACAAAACCTTGATAACAACTCTCTATGAGTGTTCCCTTACTAATATTTATTATAATTATGAAGAAAAATTTATAAAATCGGACCAAGCGTATAACCAAGTACCCATTTTGACTTTAATCCCCTCTCCCAAAAGAACCGTGCTAGATTACGGGATCAAAAGCATCCTAGGTCCTACCTCGTAGTAAGATCTCAAATCATGCCAAGTTTCATTTGAATCCATTCAGTAGTTTCGGCGTGATGCGCAGCCGTGATACAGACAGACAGACAGACAGACAAAAATTAAATAAATACATTTTCGGCCTCAGTATCGGTTATAGAATGACCTCCAAATATAATTTTCAAAATATCTTCAATGTACAGAATTGGACCTGTTACAGTTTTATTATAAGTATAGATTGTTAATTAATTGTTTCTATTACCTAGAGTTCCAACTCTACTAATGCTACTATTTTATCAGAAAGAAATAATATTTTTAGTAAGTATACGAAGAGTCTGTAAAAACTAATGTAGTTACATAAATTTTACGTCTATTCAGGTTAGGTTTAGACGTATCGCAAAACACGTAGGACATAAATAACGCTGCAACAAAAACGAATGTTGCCATAAAAATATTTTGTCAGGCCAACAATTTATTACTTTACGGACATTTATTGTCTATTCAGTGTGTTGGGTGGGTTTATTGCGTATCCCAACTACGAGTGACTACGTGTGTTAAACTGATTTGATATTTATAACTGGGACTTGATTTAGCCTTTTCTTTTCTTTACTACTAACTATCGAGATCGCGAGAATCGAGTTTTAGGTCACACAACTGATAAAGATAAAAATTTAATAATAATATTAATAGTAGTATTAAGTATTAACAAGATCAAAATCGTAGAAATACATATATATATATGAACACAGGGGTGATGGCTGACCACCTGGTAAGGTTGAATATGACTTATTGTAAAGAAAAACAGAGAATACATGTTTGTTATACGAGTATGTTTAAGATAATTAGAATTAAGTAGGTACTATACTGAATAGTGACTTTGTTATAAGTACTATGTATATCAATTTTCAGTTTTCATTACATTCTTCCCAAGGAGGATGGTATTCGGGTTTCGAACCCCGTCCCCATGAGCACCGTGACAGGTTTCCGAGGGCTATAATTCCTCCCTTAGCGCAGAGTCCACTGGAGAACTCAGGTCCTCCCACTCATGTGCCGATGCGACAGCCGCGGGGGTTTTAGTGGGTAAGTACCCCCACATACCCCAATTGACAGGGTTCCGAGGGTCTCTTCAATGTTTCCCTCGCGTCAAAAAAAGGTATAATGCGCTCTCACGTTGAGCTACAATAGCCATGAACCAGATTTAATTATATCAATTCTAAGTGAGTTTGTTTGTGTAGAAAAATCTGCTCGCTGGCACAAGGATTCGGATCACGTCTGACACGTAATACCACATTATCGCACACATTGTAGAGATGGGATCGATGTACATTTAAGTATTGCCCATCTAATAAAATACGAAATTTGGTTTGACTGTTAAACGTATATCTTGTTAGAGATTGTTGAGGATACGGTACTTTAAATTTAATATTTTTTCTGATGTTTTGGTTTGTATAAACATAGGTTATGTAACAAGTTTTGGTGTTGACCAAAACCTATTACACACACTACTGTATGATATCCGCAATGAGTAAATATGAGAAAGTTACAATGTGGCTCTGTCTGTATTCGATAAGATCAAAGAGAAACGTTTAAGGTAAAGGTAAGGTATGGTTACCTCATACAACGTCCAGGAGGTAATTTAGTGAAGCTAAATGTAAAATGTGAAGAAGAAAGACAGACGGACACTACGTAAATGGCTCAATATTTACATATAAACAGTGTAAGTAAGTAATTTAATTGTCTGCCGTTTTTAAACGAGTACTTCAATGTCTTCCTCTTTAAATGAAATATATTATATCACATAATGTAACATGTTACTATTATAGACAGCTTGAGATATCAAAAATCTGTGTAGACCCTTACCTGTACAATCTAAAGGGAACAGTATACAGTCATAAACTAAATTGTCCGTTCGCTGTACAAGCATAATACGCGACAGGTCGCCGGCGGCCCGACAACTCGTCCCGCCCAAGTACGACCCCCAGAAATCGAGTTAGCACTGGCAGTATTTCAATTTAAACGCTATACCTAATTTCGCACCCCTCCGATAGATGGGTGCGAGTAACTGACGTATGGGGTCTACGTTTGATACACGATTAGTTTTTTTATTTTATTTAGTTTAAGCTAGCACGTGACTAAAAGCCCTGGTGACTGCAGCAAAAATACTGTAATAATTATCTCTTCTTATAAAAACAAAACTAAAATATGAAGATGGTTTTTCTTCTTAGATGTCTCTTGACTGAGGTCGTGATGAAGACTTCTGCTACCACTCTTCTCCTTGCCGCTCGATTTTGAGCTCTAAGTAGGCTGTCTTGAAAAATCATAGTCATAGTAATAGTTTTTATTCGCTTGAGAAATGGTAAGTACATACAAGATCTTAAAATTAACAAAAGTTTCGCAACATATCTCGCCTGGGTAAGGCATGCGAAAATACAGACAATTGATTAATTAATAATAATTCAATAATACTAGTAAAATTTATAATATAATTAATTATTATTTCCAAATTTATAATCAATGATAAATAAAATGTCAATATGTATTATGTTACTGAGTCTCAATGTTTAAAATGTCAATTAATAATTTCAAATATGTTAGTCAAATTTTGTCTTCCAAATATTCCTTAGTACTATAATACGCTTTTGTTATAAGGAGCAATTTAACAGCTTTTTTAAAACTTACCACAGAATTAATTTGTAAAATGTCATTTGGTAAATGGTTATATAATCTTGGTGCCATACAAAATAAACTACTATTCAGAAAATGTGTTCTATTACGAGGAAAACATATATGATGCTTATACCTACTACTTGTCATCTTATCAAACTGACTAAGATTATTTTTTACAAACATAATAACTTCATATATGTATATGCATGGCAATGTAAGAAGATTTAGCTTTACGAAGTATGGCTTACAACTATCAGTCTTTTTTAATTTACAAATAGCCCTGATGCATCTCTTCTGTGATCTAAATACAGTTTCCTTGGTAGGTGAATTGCTCCAGAAAATGATACCGTAGCGTAAGAGGGAAACAACATGTCCGTGATATGCGGTCATAAGGGTTGATATATTTGAAATTTTCGATAGCTTAAAAAGTGCATATGAGTATCGATTAATTTTTAAACTTAAATTATGAATATGCGATTTCCAAGTTAAGTTATTCTCCAAGTACAATCCTAGAAACTTTGTTGATTGCACTTCTTGCACTTGTTGCCCTAAGTATTTGACTGTAACATTTGATAGTAATTGCTGTCTATTCTTAAAAAGCATTATGTTTGTCTTAGTTAAATTTATATCTAAGTTATGACTTCCTGACCACTCAATGATTGTATGTAAGGTATTATTTAAATCATCCTCCAGCAGTGTTTTGTTTTTGCCATGGAAAAGAACAGTACTATCATCCGCAAACAATGTTGTATGATGTTTAGTGATATTGGGAAAGTCATTTATGTATATAATGAATAATAAGGGTCCCAATACACTGCCTTGAGGCACACCAACATGAGTATTTCTGAACGTAGACGTATACTTTACTTCAGTTCTACTTTTAGTGGATTGCCTTCGATTTGTTAAGTACGATTTTATTAAGTCCAAGACATTTCCTCTCACACCATAAGTATTTAACTTATCTAATAATAATGAATGATCTACATGATCAAAGGCCTTTGACAGATCCATATACAATGCACAAGTCGGAATTCTCTTATCTATGTTCATCATAACTACTTTAAGAAATTTATAAATAGCTGTATTAATATTTTTGTTTTTTCTAAAGCCAACTTGTTCTTCTGCAAATAAACTATTATTCTCAAAAAACGAATACAAGTTGTCATAAATAATTCTTTCAAATACTTTTGACAGTACCGGAACAAGAGCAATAGGTCTATAAGATGTCATATCTTTAGCATCATTTTTCTTAAACAGGGGCTTAATAAGGGTAATTTTAAGTTTATCAGGGAAAATTCCATTAATTATACATAGATTAACTATATAACATAAGACCGGTCATCAGATGCTACTACAGAGCGGCATCAGATGCTACTACAGAGCGGTTACTGGTACGAACGAACCAGTAATCGCTGAGTTAGCCATCGCCCAACGCAACTGCGTCATTTGCTTCTCCTGCCATCCATTTGGCACTGACACAAAAAAAAATTCAAACTGTTTATTTCAAATTTTGTTAATTAAATTTACAAAAAACTCACCGCTTAATCTAGTTAGAAAAGATTATGTGCTTGAGTGATTCAATACACGCTCGATACATCCTACTTTACCACAATTCAAGACTTATTTGCATTACGTTATGTTACTTATGCAGAGGCTGTAAGGTTTGGAAGTATATATGGTCCTACAGTAAAATGGTGTTTTAATATACTTTTAATTTGTTTGGGGTTCTTATCTCTTAATTTACTGACACGATAAGCCTCTCTAGACTGTTCGGGCTTTTTCTGGTCAGAATGTGTAGAATACAGACAGTGGGATACTGCAGTGGACAGACAAGGCGGTCTTTTTGAAAAAGGACCTACCGCTTATAAGTATGGTTTACAAAACCACTAATAAATGACAGCATGCTATTATTATGAATCATAATAACATGTCAGGCGGATCGGTGCATCATTATGCATGAATATGTAAAATCCCAAGACTCCTACCGAGCGTGGGGATTATGCCAACCCCTCCCATCTAAGGGGGAGGCCTTTGTTCAATGGACGTCTTTCAGCTTCTGATGATGATGAGACATCCCAACTTGAAAACAAATGTATAACTAGTCTAGTCATGTAAAATTATAACTTTAAAACAAAACCATTCAAGTCATGACACCATTTAACACGGGGTTACGTCTCAACAACGCCAACAAACTGCTACATGACTGCCGGAATCGATACGTTTAGGTTTGGTAATAATCCATTACATTTTAGCACAATATCGCGTAACGGTGGTAGACCTCATTTTGTAAAGCGTAGTTGCGACTGGGGTCTGTCTGGTAAGTTCATTAAAACATTTGAACACTTTAATACAATAATGTACACGTATGAACATACCTGAGTACATAATATAGCTTTCAATATACGACTACATTGACAGTTCTGTTTATCTTTGCTGAAATAATTCTCATCATGTACCAACTAGCGAAGTTGGTTATTTGTCTTGTCATTTCAGACAAATGATTTTCAAGGCGTAAGACATGGCTCTAATGGTTAATTCTCGTAGACATCGTGTCTAATGTCTTATGTTTAACAAAATTTTATTAATGTGGAAAAGTTTGGTCCTTAGAGCTCCAGCACAATAAACTTTTTTCAACAGATTTCTCCATGACTGATGACCTCCACAAGTGCTAGAGGGCTGGCTCTTTTTTCGCTCAAAGAATCCGCATTTCATTTCAGCCAAGAAATGCAGCCAGCGTTCTTGCCACCATTCCACGCGGTCAGAATTTATTTGATAGTGTGTGAATAGTCTGGTATATTTAAAAGTAAATAGGTAAGTAAAAATTGAGTGACCCGGTTTGGCCAACAATAGTTTTCCAGACGAAAATTTAAATTCTTGGATCTTAGAAATTTGATTTTCAGACGAAACTGCCTGTTCTCGGCGTTCGTCGAAAGTAGCATTTATTCAAATGAACGCCAATAAAACGTATTTCATTGCTGAGTGGGACTCAGAATAAATTGTAGAGTCCTTATTTCATTTATAAAATATATATTTATCAGTATATATTACAGTAACAGCTCAGTGGGCGAGCGCTTGCTTTGGAAACAAGGTACGCTGGTTCGAACCCCGGCTCTCACCTCTGATTTCATTAATTAATCATGTGCGAATCGTCTGTGCGGTTGTTGTTGTTGTGCTTTTGGTGAACGAAAACTACCGAGAAAACCTGCATGTCTGAAAAAGCCTAACTTGCTTTCGGATGACGTGTGAAGTCCGCCAACCCCCCACGCTGGCCAAATTAGTTGTTCGGCACGGGTCTCCCCTGGCCCGTGGCCAACAGTGAGATATAAACAAGGGGAGGTATTATTATAATATAATTATAATATCAATGTTATTTTCTGTGTCCATAACAGACTCAACTACCAGTTGATTGAGACCAAATTTCATAGGTTATTCTTGACACGTTGATAAAAAGTCTTACTAGCAATTACAAGAGAACAAAAAACATATTGCAAATAAAATTTCCTCATTCACACGAATTACAAAGTATAACTAGATATATACATGCATAGTAGATCTATTAGATCTCGAAATACCTTTTTCCTTTTTAATAAATTAAGATAAATTGAAAAGAAAATGTATAAAATAGAGAGTAATTTATAATTTATTTATTTAAGGAAAACATACAGCTTTTATAACACATAAATATAGATACATTTAGATTAAAACATTAGCAAAACAGTTTCCACGAATAGGTAGCACAAAGTGAAGACAATAGAACACAAGAGACAGACAAAAATTAGAATTTATGTCGTAAACAAAAAAAAAAGTTAAATAAAAAAACAAAAAATTATATATATGTGAGTACCGGCTACTTTCTATATTTAAAAGCGATGTTAATCCCATCAACGAAATTCATATCGCCCTTCTGGATAGATGGGCAAAAACCACTGCGAAGACTGAAAATAATCAGTTAGTATTATACACAAACCGATTAACTCAGTTCAGAATAATTTTATTCGATTATATTTTTAGCTAGCACTACCTCGATTCGATTTGATGAATACCCATTCAAGTTAATCAGCTTACATGATAAAAATATAAAAAGCATTTCCATGAGAAAACGTAGCATCCAATTACCGAGGTACTCGTTATTCGAAGATACATCGGCAAGCCATTTATAGTACAGTGAACTTTAATAATTTCACCTTTTTACCCGCGGGCCATGAGCCCTTACGAGTAGAACTAAATTCACTCTGTGCTTCAAGCAATATAATCGAACCAGAATATATAGATAGCTACAGACTAGTGACTACTAAACGACAAACAATTGACTCGTTGTCTATAGTGAACAACTCCGGTTGTTCAAGCCGCTTTTAGGCATGTGACTTGGCTTACCGTCTGCTGTCTTGATGACAACAAGGCAGGCCGACTTTTACGTGCTCTCCGAAGCAGGAAGATGCTCTGTTGAAATGCCGCTAAGCGGTCACCCATCTATACCGACCCTGTCTGAAGCGCGTAGCGATTTTGATTTAGCTAGCAAATGTCCCAATCGTAGCAATTTTTATGGCCCAGCCGCTAGTCTGACTTGTGTTATTGACCTTTCATTTATAAGCTGACAAAGGAACATAAAGTTTTCTCATTATTGGTCCACCTGTCTCTTCGTCAAAGATGATATTCAGAACCAGTAGTTTTAAAACTGTTCTTTAATTGATCTATCGATGATACGGTATTTAACTCGTGAGTTAGTGCAAAAGGTGCTATCTCTTTCACAAGCATGACAAACACTTTTCGCCATCTTTCGGCTAGAAGAGCTAATTCGCTGGACATTGTGCGCTACTGCTTATCGTTTTACATACTTTTACGACCGCGACATAAAAGTGTTAATTACTCGGTTAATTTTTACTTAATTGCAATGATCACGAAATGCATTGTTAGTCTATAGATCTGCTATCGACCCGCATAGAAAAATCTGGAATTGACAATAGAAAGTTGTTCCCTCCAATTCGGCAAGTACTTATGTATTGTACCTACTTATAGTTCGCTCTCGTTTCACTGCCCCGCCTATTGTTCGTTTTCTCGAACTGTTGCCTCTATTGTGTGGGCTCGCGAAAATGCTGGACTAATTAACTAATTAGTCCAGCATTTTCGAGTACTAGTACCTTCGAGAGGTTTCCACCCCTCTTTAGCATAAGCCGACGCATAGAGACACATTTTGTGTTCACAAGCGATAGCAGATACATAGCTGAAGGTAATTGTACCAGTACCTCGAGTGTAATCATATGCTTATAAAACCGCTATACGTAACTCTGAAGTTAGCGAGCAAACAGTATACGTTTTGTTAAGTGAGAACATGTGAGTGTATTCATCACTAATATTCACATAAACGTCTATGTATTGTCATTCGTAACTAAGTTAAATTGTTATTGTTATATTGGCAGCTCTTATTTCCAACGTAAATAATACGGCTAAATTGAATTAACACCCTGGTGAATCCATAACCATTTGTGTTGTATACCACTTAAATTATGTACGTAATGTAGTTTATGAATGAATTATTTCTATTTCGTTTATTTTCGTTGCACAAAAAGAGATGGAATTGCAACTCGAGAGTATTTTTTCAACCATGGCGCCAGCAAAATTTTAAATGGTTTCATTTCATCAGTCAGTTGTTTTTTGTTTTATTTTCTGCTTGCCAGTTTTACATGCGTCTTCGATTATAATTATATATCAAGAAAGTCTTAAATATAGTAATTTGTGTGTCAATCATGAGAACCAGTGCTACACAATTTGAAATGATGGTCACTTTTATGGAACAGTAAGTATTTTATTTTAAGTTATACAGAGATGTTAATAATCATAAGTACATTCTTGATTGCTTATTTTTATGTTTCGTATGTTTCTATTACTTTGCAGACACGGTGATATCACCAAACCTAGAAATACCACTATGGGTAAAATTAACACAATTAAATATTGGGAAGATCTCACCGCTATTCATAATAGTGATGCCTCAGGTAAACAAAAAAATACAGAAAAGTGGAAGAAGGTTCCTTTGCAATTATTTTATATCTTTATATCCAACCTAACAACCAAACTCTATATACCTACCTATATAAGGTATTTTTAATTAATTCAACAATTACTCATTGACTATTAAACTTATGATTTTATTAATATATTTAATACTTTCAGGCCCAAAATTATCCTGAAAGAACTGCTACATTGTCGCCTACGCCAGTTATAGAGAGGATTAGCAGCCCCCGAATACTGATCTCTGCAGTTGCAGAAGACATTCATTTTGGTAAGTACACCTATGTGTATAAAATGTGAATCATTGTTATAAGTAGGTATGTAATAATATTTTGGTTCTAATATCTTCCAATGGAATACAACAAACTGCATACTCAAATACAACAACACACATAGTAGGTGCTGTATAATTTTACATCTGCTACACTTGAGGCACAATGACTAAATGTCAAGAGACCCTCTTGAAGTTTTGTAAGAATCTATTTTTTTTTCAGCTAGTTTAGAATAAGGAGGTACTTGTAACATAAAAACTGAGCCCACATTTTTTTAAATAACATTTAATGTGTTCTGTTCCCACACAATGTGTTATAAATATTGAAATCCCTAAGCTACCCGAGGATTATGATACTCAGGAAAATATTACTTAGTACTTTTGTTAACAATTTAGTAAGTAGATTTTGTTTATATTTTCAGATTATGAAGTATTGGCGAATCCCGGATCTTCACGTAATAATGTGCCACAACCAGCATCTCCTCCTCGTCACGAACAATCGCCATCATCATCACCACCACCACCACCAATTATTGAATTTATAAACACCGTAGAAGGCCACACTACACCCCCTTTTTTGTTTTTTGGCGCGGGGGAAATCTTCCAAAGATCCCCGGGAGCTGAGGGGCTTGCCCACTATTCTTACCCACTAAAACCCCCGCGGCTGTCGCATCGGCTCATGAGAGGGCTCTCCGGTGGGATCTGCACCAGCCCCTCAGAGCATTGCCTTTGAGCCCGCCGCCGGGGGCCGCATTGTAGCCCCCCGGGAACCTGACACGGTTCTCACGGGGACGGGGGTCGCAACCCCGCCGCCGTCCTCCTCGGAGTCGCCGCCGTACTCAATGGACGTTCTAAGGGCCCACACCCCGAACGTCCAGCGACTCCGAAGGACACTACACCCCCTGTGACAACCCCTATTCCTGCTTTGCATGGGCACACACCACAACGTCCAACAGGACGACGTGGCTTAAGTCGTAGAACTCCCACAAGAACACGGTTGCTCAACATTTTCTTCATTCTGATGAAGAATGGAGAAATTTCTTACAAAGAAAGTATGATGACGAGGTTAATTTAGAAAAGGAAAGGCTGCGTATACGGGAGCTAGAGTTGCAGGTTCAACAGAGTTGGCAAGAATTAACAAGAAAGGCATTGGAGTCATTGAATACAATAGTAGATTCCATAATCAAGAATCATTAAGTGTGTCACTTTGTTTTTGTGCAATCTACTTACTATTTTGTTTGTACTAGTATGGATTAGATATTATTTATTTTATAGTTTTTTTTACTTCATAAGTAGATATGTATTGTTTGTACTTTTATTTAAATTAATTACACATTGTGTAGTATTGTGCTATCGTGTGAGTGTCTCGTTCTGAGATTGTAGAAGAAAACCAGCGTCGGGGGTGTGCTATTGTACTTACTTATCTGCTGACATCATGTTGAGCTGCCATTGTGTTAGTACTTAAATGTTTTTTTTTCTTTCTATTTATTTAAATTTACAACATGTAACTTTTTATTTTTCATCCTGGTATAATAGTGTTAAATCTGTAAGTGCATGCAATATGAATTATACATTTTGTAACTACGACCTGTTTTTTTTAATATATAATCCATTTTTTACTTGAAATGATTAAAGTTTACTGAAATAATTTACTATGAATTATTAGCTCCTTCTTAATTAAAACAAATTCATATGTCCCGGTTTGAATTTGAAGCTGGGGAAAGTACTAGGTTTAATTAGGTACGTACCTAAGAGTACCTACCCGACTTTTTTTTGACGCGGGGGAAATCTTCCAAAGATCCCCGGGAGCTGTGGGGCTCGACCGGGGTATGTGGGATTCTTACCCACTAAAACCCCAGCGGCTGTCGTATCGGCACATGAGGGGGGACTCCAGGGTTCTCCGGTGGGATCTGCACCAGGGGCCCCTCAGTGCCTTGCCTTTGAGCCTGCCGCTGGACGTTCAAAGGGCCCACACCCCGAATGTCCAGCGACTCCGAAGAAGAGTACCTGCCTACTAGTTTTGATCTTGTAGAAATATTGAGTTGAACTCTTAGGTGACAAGTGGCCAGTGCAATGCAACTGTTCGTGTGCAGGGTGCAGGCTTGTAGCATACCATCCAATTTTAAAGAAATAAATAGGGATAATTGATGTCAATTTTCTTTTGTAGAATTTTTTGTTTAAGGTTCCTTTGTTCTTTATAAAGAACAATATATTGTCCTTTAATGGCAGTGAGATTAGAATTAAACAACTAACGTATGAACTAAATTATATTACTAATCTAAAAATTACGACAGGATAAAAAATAATCAAATAATTTAGGTAAGGTGTAGTATATTATTATAGTAGTCATTATTAATTTTATTTTTTATGTATGAAGGAACCTAATTAAAAGTAGCATTTCAGTCACTAAATTATCGTCTGTCACACAAACTCCCTAAAACTTGTACGTATCGTATCGTTGTCACTAGCCAAATTCAAGTGAGCACGTTTAGATAACTTAACTTTTCAGTATATGTTAAAACACCGTCTGTACCTCGAGTGTATTCAGAAATCATTTTTTTAACTTTACTATCACGTTTACGTTTGACGTTAAAATGTATGGAAACGTGAACAGCGCCTCTAGCGGCAATCAGGGTAAACAAAAAATACGAGTGTGATTCAATTTTATTTAACGCGTAACATGCGTTTTATTAACGTAACTATCTCAGTATCGTTTATCATTGGTTTTAGGCATTTTTGCGAGTGTATTATGTTATTTTGACAGCTCAGACGGTGTTTTAACATATACTGAAAAGTTAAGTTATCTAAACGTGCTCACTTGAATTTGGCTAGTGACAACGATACGATACGTACAAGTTTTAGGGAGTTTGTGTGACAGACGATAATTTAGTGACTGAAATGTTACTTTTAATTAGGTTCCTTCATACATAAAAATATAATTAATAATGACTACTATAATAATATACTTACACCTTACCTAAATTATTTGATTATTTTTTATCCTGTCGTAATTTTTAGATTTGTAATATAATTTAGTTCATACGTTAGTTGTTTAATTCTAATCTCACTGCCATTAAAGGATAATATATTGTTCTTTCTAAAGAACAAAGGAACCTTTAAAACAAAAAATTCTACAAAAAAAATTTTCTTTACATAAATTTGACATCTATTATCCCTATTTACTTCATTTAAAATTGGATGGTATGCATGCTACAAGCCTGCACACGAACAGTTGCATTGCACTGGCCACTTGTCACCTAAGAGTTCAACTCAATATTTCTACAAGATCAAAACTAGTAGGCAGGTACTCTTCTTCGGAGTCGTTGGACGTTCAGGGTGTGGGCCCTTTGAACGTCCAGCGGCAGGCTCAAATGCAACGCACTGAGGGGCCCCTGGTGCAGATCCCACCGGAGAGCCCTGGGGTCCCCCCTCTCATGTGCCGATACGACAGCCGCGGGGGTTTTAGTGGGTAAGAATCCCACATACCCCGGTCGAGCCCCACAGCTCCCGGGGATCTTTGGAAGATTTCCCCCGCGTCCAAAAAAAAGTGGTACTCTTAGGTACGTACCTAATTAAACCTAGTACTTTCCCCAGCTTCAAATTCAAACCGGGACATATGAATTTGTTTTAATTAAGAAGGAGCTAATAATTCATAGTAAATTATTTCAGTAAACTTTAATCATTTCAAGTAAAAAATGGATTATTTATTAAAAAAAACAGGTCGTAGTTACAAAATGTATAATTCATATTGCATGCACTTACAGTTTTAACACTATTATACCAGGATGAAAAATAAAAAGTTACATGTTGTAAATTTAAATAAATAGAAAGAAAAAAAAACATTTAAGTACTAACACAATGGCAGTATTACAAAAATGAAATAATTTTCTCATTATAAAATGTTTAAAGGCTAATATAGGTCACCAGCTCAACATGATGTCAGCAGATAAGTAAGTACAATAGCACACCCCCGACGCTGGTTTTCTTCTACAATCTTAGAACGAGACACTCACACGATAGCACAATAAGTACTACACAATGTGTAATCTATACTTATAATAAAACTGTAACAGGTCCATTTCTGTACATTGAAGATATATTGAAAATTATGTTTGGAGGGCATTCTATAACCGATACTAAATCCAAAAATGTAATTTTTTTTATTTTTGTCTGTCTGTCTGTCTGTCTGTCTGTATCTCGGCTGAGCATCACGCCAAAACTACTGGATGGATTGAAACGAAACTTGGCATGATTTGAGTTAATACTCCGAGGTAGGACATAGGATACTTTTTATCCCGTAATCTAGCACAGTTTTTTTGGGAGAGGGGATTAAAGTCAAAATGGGTACTTGGTTATACGCTTGGTCCAATTTTATCAATTTTTCTTCATAATTATAATAAATATTAGTAAGGGAACACTCATAGAGAGTTGTTATCAAGGTTTTGTAATCGATCGGGTTAAGCAACGTTAGGTAAGGTCATTAAATAGATGGGTGACCGTTTAACGCCATTTGAACAAAACGGGTCCGTGCTTCGGAGAGCAAGTAAAAAGTGGGTCCCAGTTTTTAACCGACTATAAAAAAAGAGGTTATGTATTCGATGCGAATGTCTGTTATTAAAAGTTTAGTTAACGTAAAAATAGCGCAGGCGGAGCTGCGTGGGTCAGCTAGTTAATTTAAATAAAAGTACAAACAATACATATCTACTTATGAAGTAAAAAAAACTATAAAATAAATTATATCTAATCCATACTAGTACAAACAAAATAGTAGATTGCACAAAAACAAAGTGACACACTTAATGATTCTTGATTATGGAATCTACTATTGTATTCAATGACTCCAATGCCTTTCTTGTTATTTCTTGCCAACTCTGTTGAACCTGCAACTCTAGCTCCCGTATACGCAGCCTTTCCTTTTCTAAATTAACCTCGTCATCATACTTTCTTTGTAAGAAAGTTCTCCATTCTTCATCAGAATGGAGAAAATGTTGAGCAAAACTAGTAGGCAGGTACTCTTCTTCGGAGTCGCTGGACGTTCGGGATGTGGGCCCTTTGAACGTCCAGCGGCAGGCTCAAATGCAAGGCACTGAGGGGCCCCTGGTGCAGATCCCACCGGAGAGCCCTGGGGTCCCCCCTCTCATGTGCCCATGCGACAGCCGCGGGGGTTTTAGTAGGTAAGAATCCCACATACCCCGGTCAAGCCCCTCAGCTCCCCCCTCTTTGGAAGATTTCTCCCGCGCCAAAAAACAAAAAAGGGGGTGTAGTGTGGCCTTCTACGGTGTTTATAAATTCAATAATTGGTGGTGGTGGTGGTGATGATGATGGCGATTGTTCGTGACGAGGAGGAGATGCTGGTTGTGGCACATTATCACGTGAAGATCCGGGAATCGCCAATACTTTATAATCTGAAAATATAAACAAAATCTACTTACTAAATTGTTAACAAAAGTACTAAGTAACATTTTCCTGAGTATCATAATCCTCGGGTAGCTTAGGGATTTCAATATTTATAACACATTGTGTGGGAAGAGAACACATTAAATGTTATTTAAAAAAAATGTGGGCTCAGTTTTTATGTTACAAGTACCTCCTTATTCCTAAACCTAAACTAGCTGAAAAAAAAATAGATTCTTACAAAACTTCAAGAGGGTCTCTGGACATTTTGTCATTGTGCCTCAATTTTACATCTGCTAGATGTAAAATTATACAGCACCTACTATGTGTGTTGTTGTATTTGAGTATGCAGTTTGTTGTATTCCATTGGAAGATATTAGAACCAAAATATTATTACATACCTACTTATAACAATAATTCACATTTTATACACATAGGTGTACTTACCAAAATGAATGTCTTCTGCAACTGCAGAGATCAGTATTCGGGGGCTGCTGATCCTCTCTATAACTGGCGTAGGCGACAATGTAGCAGTTCTTTCAGGATAATTTTGGGCCTGAAAGTATTAAATATATTAATAAAATCATAAGTTTAATAGTCAATGAGTAATTGTTGAATTAATTAAAAATACCTTATGTAGGTAGGTATATAGAGTTTGGTTGTTAGGTTAGATATAAAGATATAAAATAATTGCAAAGGAACCTTCTTCCACTTTTCTGTATTTTTTTGTTTACCTGAGGCATCACTATTATGAATAGCGGTGAGATCTTCCCAATATTTAATTGTGTTAATTTTACCCATAGCGGTATTTCTAGGTTTGGTGATATCACCGTGTGTAAAGTAATAGAAACATACGAAACATAAAAATAAGCAATCAAGAATGTACTTATGATTATTAACATCTCTGTATAACTTAAAATAAAATACTTACTGTTCCATAAAAGTGACCATCATTTCAAATTGTGTAGCACTGGTTCTCATGATTGACACACAAATTACAATATTTAAGACTTTCTTGATAAATTATAATCGAAGACGCATGTAAAACTGGCAAGCAGAAAATAAAACAAAAAACAACTGACTGATGAAATGAAACCATTTAAAATTTGGCTGGCGCCATGGTTGAAAAAATACTCTCGAGTTGCAATTCCATCTCTTTTTGTGCAACGAAAATAAACGAAATAGAAATAATTCATTCATAAACTACATTACGTACATAATTTAAGTGGTATACAACACAAATGGTTATGGATTCACCAGGGTGTTAATTCAATTTAGCCGTATTATTTACGTTGGAAATAAGAGCTGCCAATATAACAATAACAATTTAACTTAGTTACGAATGACAATACATAGACGTTTATGTGAATATTAGTGATGAATACACTCACATGTTCTCACTTAACAAAACGTAAACTGTTTGCTCGCTAACTTCAGAGTTACGTATAGCGGTTTTATAAGCATATGATTACACTCGAGGTACAGAGCTGTCAAAATAACATAATACACTCGCAAAAATGCCTAAAACCAATGATAAACGATACTGAGATAGTTACGTTAATAAAACGCATGTTACGCGTTAAATAAAATTGAAACACACTCGTATTTTTTGTTTACCCTGATTGCCGCTAGAGGCGCTGTTCACGTTTCCATACATTTGAACGTCAAACGTAAACGTGATAGTAAAGTTAAAAAAATGATTTCTGAATACACTCGAGGTACAGGCGACCGGGACGTTTTTGGATTAGTGAGACGTACTGTGTGACTCGGACTACTGTGCCTTGTGTGTATAGTGTATACAGTGTGAGTGTACGTGGAATAAAATTTTCTTTTACGTTAATCGGGATTTCAATACCCACCCGCACGTAATAGTACATATCTGTAGTATCCCTACATATACGTAGGTATTTAAAGTGATCGTAGGCTGCCATTATCTAGTTTTTAATCCGTATTGTTCGATATTCGTTAAATCTACTGCGGCCTTATTCTTGACTAATCGACATTCTAGCCGTCGGCTGTCTGCGGCGTAGACTTGGACTTTAATAGATAGGCAGTTAATTATTCCGAAGAAAAACGGACGCTTTATAATTTCACGTGCCGGTGCGCCGGAACGGGAGAGTTAAATTAAATTCTATCAGATAGCTATCTATCATTCTCCTTCAATTCGTGTCGACATAAATAATACTAGAGAATATTTTAATGGAATTGGAAGTACACATCTGGCTGATTTCCCGGGGTGCGACAGATGAAAATATATTGTGGTCTATCGTTTAGGTTGGGTATCGTAACAAATATCTAATTCATATTTATTTTGTGTTTGCGACACAAAGTAAATATGAGAGTTTTGTACAATCTTGATAAAATACCGTGGGTACATAGAATAGGAACAGAAATTAAATGAAATGGTCAGCATTTAAACCTACCGCTGGTTCATAACGCGGTGGCAACTGAGAAGATTCGGTAAGAATAAGTTTCTTACGAGCGAAATTGTACTTTATTCCTTTTTTGAAATAGTCTGATTTTCTTCTAACGATGTCAAAATCAGCGTCAGTGTATGTTGGCATCCAATACATAAAACAAAAAAGGTACGAGGAATATAAAGGAACCAAAACGTCAAAGGAACAGTTCTGGTAAATCCTTAGGGATAACAAGTATGATATTATGATTAAGTATACGATACGATTATCGTATAATATCCTAGCCATTAAAACAAATACCAATATTCAAATGAAATCTATCACAGCAAGGACATCCAAGCCACAAAAAATTCATCTCACATAGTTTATTTAATTTCGTTCTGATTTCCTCGGACAATGAATTTGCGATATTCCGAGCACACACCGCTTAGACGGTCTGCCAAGACCGAGCTGGCAAGGAACCGAGGAACACACAGCGACAAACGTGTAATTAAAAGTACGTCACATATCGACACACTTGCCAAATACATCCTCTCAATGATCTGAATTTGTGTTAGAGATGTTGAGCAATACTTGAAGCTAGAACGCTGTGAACATTTTAGTTGCAGTATTCGAATGCCTATTTTAACTGCCTATTACGTGCTTAATTGCTAGAAAGTGTTTATTTTGGTAATAGGTGATGTACGGACTCATCATCAACAGTCGAAAGACGTCCACTGTTGGATAAAAGCCTCCCCTCTTAAAAGGGAGAGGTGGCCATAATCGCTACAGTTAGCAGACGCCTGGGGCATCACTGCCCATTATGTGTGTGACCGGCCGCGCGAACGTTGACCAGCGAGCGACTCTTTCTTCTACCAATAGTAGAATAAATAAGCTTTTGATGCAAAGCTTTTGATATCCAAACATCTTTAAATAATGCGTGAAATTCGTGTGTGTCGTAATAGTGAGCTTGTAAGTGGCGTTGACTGCCGTACCCTTAAACGTCAGTTACCGTTAATTCCTTAGAATTAATAAGCTTTTTTTAATTTGGCGGACATGCCTGTTGGTCTAGTGGTTAGACACCCTGTCTGCTAAAGAATATAAAAGACAACATTAACTTTATATATTTTAATCCATGATTTTAATGAAATCAATACCTGTCAAAGAATTTCTGGTTATTAAAGGGTCATTCCATTATCGCGGGTGCAACATTTAGACGCATGTAAAGACTCTTATTAAGCAAATAAAAAATATTTTTAAACAAATTAATCTTGGAAGAACTACATTTTAACCTATTCAGTTTATATTCATTTACAAGAACTTTAAAGTCATATTTAAATAGCCAGGAGGAAGGTTCAAAGTGCCATCGCGGGTGCAACAAAATCCGCCCAGCCTTTCCAGATCATAAGACAAACACACAAAAGTCTGTTAATTGTGAAACATTTATTATTTTATTCCTTGATATTTCGGAAGGCGTTAAACTAATCAAATTAAAACATTAAAAAGTATGCAGATAACAAAAATAAATAATGATTTATTTACTTTTGAAGCAATTGCGGGTGCAACCCGTCTAACTTAATTGAATATATACATCAATAGAAAAATATATATGAACAAAATAAGAGATCAAACAACGTTTATTACTAACTAGCTGACCCACGCAGCTCCGCCTGCGCTGTGTTTACGTTAACTAAACTTTCAATAATATAAGTACATTCGCATAGAATACAAAAACCTCCTTTTTTAAAGTCGGTTAAAAACTTGGACCCACTTTGTACTTGCCCTCCGAAGCACGGAGACGATTAGTTCAAATGGCGTTAAACGGTCACCCATCTATTTAATGACCTTACCTAACGTTGCTTAACCCGATCGATTACAAAACCTTGATAACAACTCTCTATGAGTGTTCCCATACTAATATTTATTATATTATAAAGAAAAATTGATAAAATCGGACCAAGCGTATAACCAAGTACCCATTTTGACTTTAATCCCCTCTCCCAAAAGAACCGTGCTAGATTACGGGATAAAAAGTATCCTATGTCCTACCTCGTAGTAAGATCTCAAATCATGCCAAGTTTCATTTGAATCCATTCAGTAGTTTCGGCGTGATGCTCAGCCGTGATACAGACAGACAGACAGACAGACAAAAATTAAAAAAATTACATTTTCGTCCTCAGTATCGGTTATAGAATGCCCTCCAAATATAATTTTCAAAATATCTTCAATGTACAGAAATGGACCTGTTACAGTTTTATTATAAGTATAGATTAGTACACTTCTTTGTTACTTATATTAATTATTTCTTTTTAAATACGTGAATAATCTCCAAAAAGTCTATAAACATATTATCTCCATTAGTCTTTCTCTTGCGCTTCCAACTTTGCAATAATGTATTCAAATTCGGCACGTCAACTATGTTATTAACGTCAATTGAAAATTTGAGATCAATTGTCATCAGCAACTGTACCCTAATTTCTCTATCTTCATCCATATCACACCATGATAACACCTGAATCATGTAATACTGGTGTTATCATGGAGTGATATGGTGTGATGCGTGATCGTGTGATACACATGTGTGTATCATACTACCACGCAGTACCTGTCCCACATCATCATCATCAGCAGCCTTAAATAGTTCACTGCTAAATAAAGAATTAGAATGGTGGGGATTATGGCAACACCTCCGGTTGCCATAATCGTGGCCAAGCTAAGGCTAAGCGTGGGGATTATGGATCTCCATGAGGCAGGCCTCTTGGAGATCGCGGTATGGGACGGTAGGTAATCCAATAGAAAGACGCTGCTGCCCGTCTTCTTGCTTTCCCTTAGTCGCCTCTTACGGACACCCAACGAAAGGAGATGGGAGGGTGCTATTCTTACCCGGACACCCCACGGGGACCCCAAATAGAGATATTTAATAAGCCAGCTAGTATTCTAAAATCTTAATCAATCTCCATTTTCTTTTTATTACTTTTCTCATACGATTTATATCAAATTTCCCTATATTTCTGCAAAGCAGTCTCTATCTGTGACTTTTTGTCATTTTACCCGACGTTTCTATAAAAAAGATCAGAATATAATATAACACACATATTAAATACAAATAAATTAATCATATACAGCATATAAAACCTAAAATATATAAGGAATCAGACCGTAATGTCAAAGAGTTGCACCCGCGACATTAAAATCACGGTCGCGGGTGCAGCAAATTTGGGTAAACGTTTATTTTAATGCAATTAACATTACACTCTTAAAAACGACTGATTTAAGATTGCCTTTGATTTCTTCTTACTTTTACCAACTCTGAAAACGTTAACACTTTATTGCTGCGAAAAAAACTATTTTTTATATCTTTTCTATCGCGGGTGCAACAAGCTAACAGTGTCTCTTTGTAGTCAATACTTAAAAAATCAGCGGAATCGCCCTAAATAGGCTTAAAACGATAACGTTGGGGAGGAAAGGTTCTCGAGTGGCGACCACGAACCGGAAGACGCAGCGTTGGCAGGCCTCCCACTAGGTGGACAGACGACATTGTGCGCGTCGCAGGTAACCGGTGAATGTAAATAGCCAATTGTCGTTCATTGTGGCGTTCTAAGGGGGAGGCCTATGTTCAGCAGTGGACGTCTTCCGGCTGATGATGATGAAATAGGCTTATTATATAAAGTCAAATTATATAATGTTTATTTGAATTTACCGTATTTAAATATTTAATGAGCATAAGCACGAGCCATTACGAGAAACATTGATACAATTCGTTTGATATTTAATCAAACCCCTGTATTGATCACTCACAAATATTGAAGTACCCATTATCTAACCAATTAGGGCTATACATAAGTACACGTGCAAACAAATATATGATGGGCCTGTTGGTCTAGTGGTGAGTCACCCTGGCCACTACCCAATAGTTCGTGGGTTCGATTCCCACCAAGTGTCTCGGTGTTCTATATATTTAAGTATGTATTTACAAAAAAATAGTACCTATATAAGTATTAGTATCAGTTGTCTGGTTTCCATAGTACAGGCTCTACCTAGTATAGAATCGGATGACCGTGAATAGATTGTCCTAGAATATAAATAATAAAAAAATAAGAATTGAGTTCATACAACCAACTTTATTTCAGTATAGAATATAATTTACTAGCAAACATTAAAAGTTTTACTATTGATTCATCTTCGTACGAATTTGTTGTAGATACAGCTCTAAATAGGTCAGCACAGTTTCTCTTTGTCAGAATATCTAGCGTTCTGGTACCATCTGTGCAAAGACTCAGAAGTAACAAGTTTTCTCAGAGACGTCGGGGAAGCGTTGAAGTTATCAATGTTTGAAGTTACGAGGTGGTATCGATGCTTGGCTGATAAATGACACCGCGACGGCGATATGTTTAGGAACTTCTACTCTCATTTTTCATGTTCGTAATAGGATAGGTATCATAAGTTTTTTTTACGATATCTTCCGATGTCAGGCCAAAGCATCTCGTATATGTTGCATCAATCACACCTACTGTGCGTTTCAACTGAGAATGTGGCCGCCATCTTGGCATTTCAAATATATAATTACTAAAAATGATGTTTTAACAAAAATAGATAGCAAAATAAGACATTACAATAAACAATCAAAACCGGGCCGAATATTTCATTTTGTGTTAAATGTGTAAATAGGCTTAAAACGATAACGTTGGGGAGGAAAGGTTCTCGAGTGGCGACCACGAACCGGAAGACGCAGCGTTGGCAGGCCTCCCACTAGGTGGACAGACGACATTGTGCGCGTCGCAGGTAACCGGTGAATGTAAATAGCCAATTGTCGTTCATTGTGGCGTTCTAAGGGGGAGGCCTATGTTCAGCAGTGGACGTCTTCCGGCTGATGATGATGAAATAGGCTTATTATATAAAGTCAAATTATATAATGTTTATTTGAATTTACCGTATTTAAATATTTAATGAGCATAAGCACGAGCCATTACGAGAAACATTGATACAATTCGTTTGATATTTAATCAAACCCCTGTATTGATCACTCACAAATATTGAAGTACCCATTATCTAACCAATTAGGGCTATACATAAGTTCACGTGCAAACAAATATATGATGGGCCTGTTGGTCTAGTGGTGAGTCACCCTGGCCACTACCCAATAGTTCGTGGGTTCGATTCCCACCAAGTGTCTCGGTGTTCTATATATTTAAGTATGTATTTACAAAAAAATAGTACCTATATAAGTATTAGTATCAGTTGTCTGGTTTCCATAGTACAGGCTCTACCTAGTATAGAATCGGATGACCGTGAATAGATTGTCCTAGAATATAAATAATAAAAAAATAAGAATTGAGTTCATACAACCAACTTTATTTCAGTATAGAATATAATTTACTAGCAAACATTAAAAGTTTTACTATTGATTCATCTTCGTACGAATTTGTTGTAGATACAGCTCTAAATAGGTCAGCACAGTTTCTCTTTGTCAGAATATCTAGCGTTCTGGTACCATCTGTGCAAAGACTCAGAAGTAACAAGTTTTCTCAGAGACGTCGGGGAAGCGTTGAAGTTATCAATGTTTGAAGTTACGAGGTGGTATCGATGCTTGGCTGATAAATGACACCGCGACGGCGATATGTTTAGGAACTTCTACTCTCATTTTTCATGTTCGTAATAGGATAGGTATCATAAGTTTTTTTTACGATATCTTCCGATGTCAGGCCAAAGCATCTCGTATATGTTGCATCAATCACACCTACTGTGCGTTTCAACTGAGAATGTGGCCGCCATCTTGGCATTTCAAATATATAATTACTAAAAATGATGTTTTAACAAAAATAGATAGCAAAATAAGACATTACAATAAACAATCAAAACCGGGCCGAATATTTCATTTTGTGTTTACTCTGCTGCCGGTACAAAAATCGTAAAAAACGAGTGAAGTTCCGCAGTCGCGATGATCATGGCGGCCACATTCTTAGTGAAACGCATAGTATTCAGTTTAATGTATAGTTAGAAACGTTTAGTCAACTCATCAGAGGTACTGCGGATAATTATTTGTCATTGTATTTACACAGTCAGTGTAAAAATCTCGGTGTTTTGATAAATCACGTAATTAGCTAAATTCTATACACGAGTAGGTACTCAATGTTTAGTGAATATAACTGTAAAATTTCAATATGGACAGCCCCATTTGCATAAGAACTTCCGTCCAGGCTCTCAACTATCTTTGCTGTCGATGGTACTTCTGCCGTAAAACAGCAGTGTGTTTAGGCTATTTTCCGGACTGAAGGATGAAATTAAATAATTGGTATCCTATAGGTACCAGCCCTTGTTTATGTTCCACTGTTGGGCACGGGCCTCCCCTCGAGATGATGGGGCTTAGGCCGTAGTCTACCCCTCTGGCCAAGTGCGGATTGGTGGACTTCACAAGTCATTCGAAAGCTTGTTAGGCTTTCTCAGACATGCAGGTTTCCTCAAGATGTTTCCCTTCACCGAAAGCAAGTAACAATCGCACAAAGACGATTCGCACATGATTCGTTAAAGAAATCAGAGGTGCGAGCGTCCTAATAATTGGTATAATTACTAAATATTAGTACTATTATTAGTAAAATAAATTGGTTGGCGTCAATTAGATTTTATAGGAATATACATTTATAAGATCTAGTACACCCACAGAATGCCATTATGTGAAGGACTACGTACCCTTAAACCAAAAAGCAATTAACCTACGTCATTACACGCAACTTTAGGATGCTAGACAAATTTATGGCGTCATTTAATATGTAAATATTATTTTGAGAGTCCACTATAAAAACGCCTACGTAGTAAAAAGTGAATTTCAAATTCACCATAAATTTTAAACTCACTCGTTTCTCGTTGAGACTTTTAGAGAGTAATCTGTTTTTTACAATCCGTTAATGTCGCACTCTTGGGAAATTGCTTTCTTTTTTCTATGATGCGGACTTATAGTATTATGGCTATTTAGCACGCTTTTTATAGACCATAATAATAATTCGATTGACGCTTCCTTCAGCTAGATCGGATAAGTAGTTTAGGCGTTTCGGTAAAATATACGTAAATACCCGGGGGTTGGCCTTGTAAGGATATTACCCTCCTATCTCCTCCCGTTAGCTGTCGTAGGAGGTGACTAAGGAAAAATCAGAAGATGGGCAACAGCGTCTTCTGTTTCATAGCCATCTCTACATAGACTGTGATTTACTCAAGACGATTAGCAAACTTGACGATTTTGGCAATGGGGGTAGGCTTATATTCTCCGTCTAGTCTTCCGTCTGTTGTTGATGATGAAACGTAAATGCAAACATTCTGAACAAACACTGCTTAAATCATAACCCATCATTTTTGTTGTGGTTTCCTTTTTTCCCATGGTGTATACCAATAAATGATTTTCTTCTTAATCTTCTTGTTTTGCCATAGTCCGGCAAAAACAAGTGTATTATACATAAATATAGTTTAGGATCAACGACTAAGTACGGCGGCGACTCCGAGGTGGACGGCGGCGGGGTTGCGACCCCCGTTCCCGTGAGCACCGTGTCAGGTTCCCGGGGGGCTACAATGCGCCCCCCCACGGCGGGCTCAAAGGCAAGGCACTGAGGGGCCCCTGGTGCAGATCACACCGGAGAGCCCTGGGGTCTCCCCTCTCATGTGCCGATGCGACAGCCGCGGGGGTTTTAGTGGGTAAGAATCCCACATACCCCGGTCGAGCCCCACAGCTCCCGGGGATCTTTCGAAGATTTGCCCCGCGTCAAAAAAAAAAAAAAAAAGGGTTCATCAAGTAGTATTTACGTTAGTAGTAGCATTTGCCAACATTTGCGAGAAGTTTAATAGTTTAGCCTAACCAAAGACATAATATGTAATTATAAAACAGTTGGGAGTGTAATTCCTCTAGGAACGAGCAGTCAGCGAGCAGCAGGACAAAGTTCGTACTAATTTAGCAAATAAATGGACAATTTAGCCGCGGGAACTTGTTGGAAGTTATCCTGGTCTCGTACTTGGGTTAGACGTGATGTCATCCTTGCCTAATGCCTCATGGCCACGCTTAATCATTGTGTTATTACGGTATTATTTTGTTATAACGCTTTTTTTTCGACTCTCAGAACAGGCTATGTTTTTCCAGAGTATGCACTTATATCTATTTGTTTGGCATAGCCTACAGTCCTAATGCCTCGGTGGATAAGTTGAAACTCTATGTATATACAACGTGTTACAAAATACCCCGTGAAAAATATAATTAATTATCAAAGCCAAAAATGTTGTCAACCCTAGTAAGCTGTCATGTCAGGGAACCAGATTATTTAACAGAAAGGCCTACGTACCTATTTTACCTAATAATTGTCTACTTTAATAGTTTTTCTATTTATGATTCATAAATCGCTGCTTTGCAAGAGTAATCACGCAATCCAAAAAAGCTAATTTTACAGTATAGCCGTTTGAAAATTTAACAAAATGTTTGTTCTTGCAACTTTTTATATATTCAAAATATATAAACATTGAAAGTATTAATCAAAAGGGCATTCATTAATGTCTTGCTGAGATCGTGATTTTTAAGTGATTGACTTTATAAACAATAATCTATACTTATAATAAAACTGTAACAGGTCCCATTCTGTACATTGAAGATATTATGAAAATTATATTTGGAGGGCATTCTATAACCGATACTGAGGCCGAAAATGTATTTTTTTAAATTTTTGTCTGTCTGTCTGTCTGTCTGTCTGTCTGTCTGTCTGTATCTCGGCTGAGCATCACGCCGAAACTACTGAATGGATTCAAATGAAACTTGGCATGATTTGAGATCTTACTACGAGGTAGGACATAGGATACTTTTTATCCCCTAATCTAGCACGGTTCTTTTGGGAGAAGGGATTAAAGTCAAAATGGGTACTTGGTTATACGCTTGGTCCGATTTTATCAATTTTTCTATAAAATATAATAAATATTAGTAAGGGAACACTCATAGAGAGTTGTTATCAAGGTTTTGTAATCGATCGGGTTAAGCAACGTTAGGTAAGGTCATTAAATAGATGGGTGACCGTTTAACGCCATTTGAACTAAACGGGTCCGTGCTTCGGAGAGCAAGTAAAAAGTGGGTCCCAGTTTTTCACCGACTATAAAAAAGGAGGTTATGTATTCGATGCGAATGTCTGTTATTAAAAATTTAGTTAACGTAAAAATAGCGCAGGCGGAGCTGCGTGGGTCAGCTATTTAATTAATAAAAACTACAAAGTGTTCGACTTATGACAAAATGACTCCTGCTATTTTTTGGTGAATAGAAGCACAAGTCATAATGTTACACTCGTTTAGTTCTCAATTTTTATTTCATAATGACGTAATTGGTATTAATGATATTCTACTTATTAAGAATTTTCTGAAATAGTAACACAATTAGGATAAAGATAGTATTGTTATAGCGTACTTAAAATCAATAACAACTTATCGGTTTTATGTTGAAACCATTAGAATAAAATTGACTAAAGAACTACACATTTTCACAAATCGAGATGGGAAACTGCATACCCATAGAGTGCTATTATGTATTGGTTCTTTTGTTGGCTGCAGCAATTGTCAGAATGGAAAATTAAATATAATTTTGATTCCAGTTCTTGAGATCTTACTTTTAAGCTTTGTTTAAATTTAAGCAAACAAGTACCTATTTCTATAGCACCACGTTTGGCTTCACCTTCATGCCAGACTAATTAAGCGGTATATTTAGATTTAATATTACAAATAGTGTTAGTCCTCTGGGTTATGGCATTGCTGCCTGTCAGCCTGTACGAGATTAGAATGGCTCTCAAACAGGTTAAGAACAACAAGGTGCCGGATGAAGACGGAATAACAACAGAACTTCTGAGAGCAGGTGGAAAACCGGTACTTTTAGTCATTCAGAAGTTATTTAATTCCGTCTTAGTCGAGGGTACTACGCCAGAAGCGTGGCGCAGGAGGGTGGTGGTTTTTTTCTTCAAAAAAGGTGATAATACCTTATTGAAGAATTATAGACCCATCTCACTCCTGAGCCATGTATACAAGCTGTTTTCGAGAGTCATTACGAACCGTCTCGAACGCAGGTTTGATGACTTCCAGCCTCCCGAACAAGCCGGGTTCCGAAAAGGCTTTAGCACCGTAGACCACATACATACGCTCCGCCAGATTATACAGAAGACCGAGGAGTATAATCGGCCATTATGTCTAGCGTTTGTGAACTACGAAAAAGCCTTCGATTCAATCGAGACCTGGGTGGTATTGCAGTCCCTCCAGCGGTGCCATATTGACTATAGGTACATCGAAGTGTTTTTTTTATTTGAGAGAGTAAACTACTATGATGATTCCATGCAAATTTCATTACGATCGGATTTTTTTTTCTGACGAAACATGAAATATGTAAAACTATGTAGACGATAATTTGATCATAACCTACCTAGATCATTTTACCGTCTTCGATGGTTCAATCCTTATGTATGGAAATATCACTAAAAAGGAAGTGTTTGTACAGCAACGCCAGCATGTCGATCCGACTATAGGACAAGAGCACGAAACCAATCCCATTGCAGCGAGGTGTGAGACAGGGAGACGTTTTCAAGCTCTTGGACTGGTACGGATTGGGCATCAACATCAATGGCGAATACATCACTCACCTTCGTTTTGCCGATGATTATGGCAGAGTCGCTGGAGGACCTCAGTAGCGTTTCCCAACAGGTGGGTCTTAAAATGAACATGGACAAGACGAAGATCATGTCTAATGTCCATGTTGCACCCGTACCGGTAGTTGTTGGGAACGGTACACTCGAAGTTATTGACCACTACGTATACCTAGGACAAACCAGCCAGTTAGGTAGGTCTAACTTCGAACAAAGAGGTTGAAGAATCCAATTCGGTTGGGCAGCGTTCGGGAAACTACGTGACATCTTCTGCAGTGCTTGAAGACAAAGGTTTTTAACCAGTGTGTGTTGCCAGTGATGACATAATAATATGGTACTGAGACATGGTCTTTAACAGCTGGCCTTTTGGAGAAGCTCAGAGTCACATGACGAGCTATGGCGAGAGCTATGCTCGGAGTTTCTTTGCGCGACAGGATCCGGAATGAGGATATTCGCCGAAGAACCAAGGTCACCGACATAGCTCGAAGAATATGCAAATTGAAGTATTGGGGAAGAAACGTTCACGAGTGGCGACCACGAACCAGAAGACGCAGCGTAGGCAGGCCTCCCACTAGGTGGACCGACGACATTGTTTGCGTCACTGGCAACCGGTGGATGCAATTGGCAAATTGTCGTCCATTGTGGCGGTCTAAGGGGGAAGACTTTGTTCAGCAGTGGACGTCTTCCGGCTGATGATGATGATGATCTGTAAATCTTGAGGTAGAAGCTATGGGCTCAGACGAACTAAAACGCGAAGGATTTTTTTAGATATGCAGGTAATCTGTAGTTGTGTACCGTTGGTAAAGCCACTGCTGTTGAAAGTACATTATCGATTTCATCTTCTGATGAGCTGTCTGCTGATGAGCTGTTATTTGAACCGGATGAACTGCTTGAGCTATTTGAACTGCTGCAGAGAACCTGCTCGCAACCAGCGTGTGGTTGACCACAAGGCAGAATCTCAGCTCATGAAAACGTAAAAAGCAAGCATCTGGCTAACAGTTATACATAGTATCACACCCTTTTTTTAAAGAATATTAACATAATTCATAATTCTGTTACGTCATTTTATAATTTTTATCCTGAATAAACGAATATAACAAAATAGTTATTATTGTCTTACTTAATTTTTCGTGAAGCACGTAGTAGCCCTAAATATTGTACTTTTCATTAAAAAAATATATAAAAATGATTAAGATTATATCCTGAACAGTCACATAACACTAAATGGAATAATATTGCAGAAAATATCACTAAAATTGTACATGATTATTTAGAATTAAGTTACTATTTACGAAAAAATCGATGTGGTTTCCCGCAAAGACTCATATCAACTAGCGATCGTAGACTGTTGACCAAAAATAGTCTCAAATATCAACCAATCACATAATGACATTTTATCATGCCACTTCACTATTTTTGCCGATATAATTGTAAGTTTTACACACCACAAAATAAGGATGATTTTGGATCACGCTGTATATTAAACTAAAAATTTTAAAATTTTGGATTGTGTGGTTATTCATGCAAAGCAGCGAAATGTTTGCTACCTCAATACAAAGATGTCATTATACTCGAGCACTGGCTTCAAAAAATGTCAAGTTGGAAAAAGAAAATATGTTGTCAATTTCAAATCTTCTAATCGATATCCTACAACTGTTTCGAGTTTTTTTTTCCCAACATTTTTTGCACAATAACGATGCTTTCTAACTCGGAATATTACGATATGATGTTATGCGTAGGCCATGAAGATAGCAATTTAATTTTTTTGTCGTTCCGTGAATTAGGTAGAAAACTAGGTATATTCTGCGTAGTTTACTCTTTAATTTTACTGAAATAGGATTTGCACATCAGTGAAAATAATATTTTATTTTTTATTTTTTTGGGGTATATTTTTTACGGGGTTTTTTGTAACACCCTGTATACATGTGAAGAGTTTTATGTATGGAGAAAGTACTTAACACCATTTTTTTTATTTACAGTCGGGCTTTTAATGCTATTAATGATCGTTGAAACTAATTGTGATTTTTTTTATGCGACAGGTCATTTGTCACATAGGTCGGTTGTCGGAGGTCACAAAGGTCTATTTATACTAACAGAGCTGAATAGAAGGTACTGGACAATGCCTTGGATTTAGGAGTTAGACATGTTTAAACTATTCTATTTTTATTTGTTTCATAGAACAGCTGGTTCCCAAAATAAAAAAAGCAGGAAATTGTAGTTCTGAATCTAACACGATGATGTAGAATCATTGAGGTAAGAATACTGCGCCCTATATCCTTTCTATTTTTCTGCTCCAGGCACGCTGGAAGAGATTTTTATTAAAATGAGCTGTGCTTCTGTACATGTTTTAACTTCTCTGTATAATTTGTGTACGTGTACTATAAAGAAGTCGGTTAATAAAAAATAACATGTAGTAAGAGTGTAGAATTGATTCGAGCGAAGCTTCCACTAAATGTCAGTATAATAGAAAAAAGTCTTACCCAGTCATATACCTTTATATGTACCTACTGTTTACAGGTTTCGGTTTAAGTTTAGCTGTTACTAGCAGTAGCCCGCGGCTTCGCCCGCGTTTACTTTGTAACTCAAACGTGTTTTGAATTGTGGATCGACGATTTTTTGAATATTGTTTGCACTAATGTTGTCTTTTATTTACGCGAATGCTACACATTGAAATCTAACTACTTTTACGGATTTAATCGCGGTTTATTTTAGGTTTTACTATCCCGACGTTCCGAATGCTTTGCAGCACCCATGGTCACGGGAGGACTGTAATGTTGAACGTCCTTATGTCACAATTACGCCGGTGTACTCTCAGGTCTTCTTAGTTATTATTGTTCTTGTTGTGTATTATTGTTATTATTATTGCTCCGATCTTCGGACGATCGATTTCAATATTGTTCACACTTTTATTAACCCTGATCTAAATATCAAGTATTTAGCCTGTATTTTGTGTAAGCTATCATAGATCCCATTTCTTAAATATTTCGTTCTTTATTTAAAAATATACTGTACTGATTTTGCAATTCCATTAAAAAACTTATGAGGTTGTTAAGTGGAAACCATTTGGTATCCTCATTGGTAGATGCCCCTAGAATGCTGGAAATTAGTTTATTCAATAGTTTTGTTTAGTTCATTCACTAAGTTTCGTTACCATAATTGTATTATAGCATTAAATGGAGATCTTTCTTCACGAAAACTATAGGGATTTTTTGAAAAATGCCATAAACGGTTTTTTAGATTCTTGTATGCAATACATAAAATATGTCGTGTGACTGCAAAGTGTCATCAGTGCAGCATGAATATTTTTTCGCGTTTGATACTTAATAAAAACCGTGCTAAGACCCCGTTAAGGGTTAATTTCAAAACAATTGTGTTAGACATGTTTCTAAATTTTTTGATGAGTAAGTACACTGACAAAGTTTCGTGTCTTTGAAAATTTTTTTTTACATACAATCTGATACCTCATTTGTCCCACGGGTTGATTTTCGAATAAAACATTGTACACAGCACAACAAAAAAAAGAACCGAATTCAACAACACTAAAAAGCATAAAATAATTTAAATCTTATTGAAGTTGGTGTTGACGTACCTACTGTGTATATTGTCTTCAGGAACACTTTATCCGGTCCTAATGAAATTTGCATTTACAAAAATTTATGGGACCCAATCAGTAGAGCGGCCTATCCGTACCAGAAATAATTTTTGAAATCGGTTCATAATTGCCAAAGTCATGCGCGAACATACATAGAAAAAAATATATGTACATATAAATTGAGAGCCTCCTCCTTTTTTGAAGTCGGTTAAAAATGCTGAAAATTTGTTTGTTAAATTGTTGTGTTGAGTTTACTTACAGAGTTTCGTGACTTTATGTACCGAGTTTCGTTGCTCTAGCTGTATTATAGAATTAAATGGAAATCGTGCTACATGTAAACTTTCCAACCTCATTAAATGACCAAATGGCATTTTAGTTTGTTGTATTTTCGTCGTATTTTTTTATATATTTTGAACGGCAGGACACACTGTCGCTGGTGCTGATCTAATTGTAAAAAGTCAAACATTGTTTAAAAAAAAAATGTGATAAAATGACAAGCCCGCTGAGTTTCTTGCCGGATCTTCTCAGTTAAGGCCGCGTTGTGATCCGGTGGTAGCTTTTAAAAAACTGACCGTTCAAAAGTGCTAGCTAGCGTTAAGCCTATTTGAAATAGAGAAAATTGAATTTTGAATTTTGACCATAGCGGTTGTTTTTCGCTAAATGCCGGAAATAGGTTTCTTAGATTCTTGTGTTCAATACATAAATTAAGTCTTATGACTGCAGGACGAAGAATATATTTGCACCCCAATTAGACCCCTTTAGGAGTTGATTTTCAAAAACTATTTACACATGGATTGCTTTAGTTTGATTAATGTATTCGCAAAGTGTCATCAATGCAGCATAATATTTTTACGCGGTTCAAACTTAAAAACCATACTAAAACCCCTTTAAGAGTCGATTTACAAAGAGTTGTGATACAGGTGTTTCTTCATTTCTTTTGTTTAGTAGGTTGACAAAATTTCGTGTATGTGTGGTGAAAAAAAAATGTTTTCCATACAAATTTTGAGACCCCATTTGACCCACTTAAGAGGTTGATTATCGAAAAATCCTGAAAATCAGTTTATTCAATTTTTGTATTGAGTTTGTGTACCGAGTTTCGTTACTCTAGCTGTATTACAGCATTAAATGGAAATCGTTCTACGTGTAAAATTTCCAACCCCATTAACCTGACCATACGGGTTGTTTTTTGCAAAATGCCGGAAATAGCTTTCTTAGATTCTTGTGTGTAATATATAAATTAAGTCTTATTACTCTACAGTCATTTAGTAGGTCGAAGAACATTTTCTGGTCCCCAATAGGACCCCTTTAACAGTTGATTTTCAAAAAATGATTATTTATACAATAATTGCATTAGTTTGATAAATGTATTCGAAAAGTTTCATCAATGCAGCATGATATTTTTTCCGCGTTTCATACTCAAAAACCATGCTAACACCCCTTTACGGGTCGAATTTGAAAAAGCTGTGATACAACACATGTTTCTTAATTTGTTTGGCTTAGTACATTGATAAAATTTCATATCCGTGTGATAATTTTTTTTTCCCATACTAACAAAGCCCATTTGACCCACTTAGGGATTGATTTTACAAAAATGCTCAAAATTAGTTTGTTTAATCGTTGTGTTGAGTTTATTTACTGAGTTTCTTTACTCTAGCTGCATCATAGCATGAAATGGAAATCCTTCTTTGTGCAAACTTTCCAGCCCCTTGATATGATTTTAGGGGCTGTTTTTCGGAAAATGCCGGAAATAGGTTTTTTAGATTCTTGTGTACAATATATAAACTAAGTCATATGACTGTAGGTAGAAAAACATTTTTTGGACCCCAATTGGACCCATTTCGGAGTTGATTCTTAAAACATGATTATTCACACATGGATTGCTATAATTTGATAAATATATTCGCAAAGTTTCATCAATGCAGTAAGTATGTATTTTTTTCACATTTCATACTCAAAAACCATGATAAAAGCCCTTTAAGGGTCGATTTTCCAAAAGTTGTAATACACGTCTTTCTTTATTTCTTTTGCTCAGTACTCTAACAAAGTTTTGTTTCCGTGTGACGAAAAAATTTTTTTTTTCCATACAAACTTTGGGATCCTATTTGACCCACTAATGGGTTGATTTTACAAAAATGCTCAAAATTAGTTTTTTCAATTGTTGTGTTGAGTCTATGTACCGAGTTTCGTTACTCTAGCTGCATCATAAGATGAAATGGAAATCCTTCTTTGTGCAAACTTTGAAACCCCATTAAATGATCTTAGGGGTAGTTTTTCGAAAAATGCCGGAAATAGTTTTCTTAGATTCTTGTGTGCAATATATAAACTAAGTCTTATGACTGTAGGTCGAGAAACATTTTTTGGACCCCAATTGGACCCCTTTAGAGGTTGATTTTCAAAAAATTATTATTTGCACTTGGATTACTATAATTTGATTAATGTATTCGCATAGTTTCAGCAATGCAGTATGAATTTTTTTTTCCGCGTTGCATACTCAAAAACCATGCTAAAATCCCGATAAGGGTCGATTTTCAAAAAGTGTGTTTCTTTATTTCTTTTGTTTAGTACACTGACAAAGTTTCATGCCCGTATGACGAAAAAAATATTTTTTTCCATACAAACTTTGGGAGCCCATTTGACCCACTTAGGTATGGAATTTCGAAAAATCCGTTCTTATTGTTCACCTAGACTATTTGAATAATGTTGGTTCCAAATTTCAAGATTGTACGTTTTATGGTTTTTGTTGTATCGTGATTCTTAGAAAACACCCTGCTCTTTTATTAATATAGATTAATCGCTGTTCATTTATTTTTTCCCATTAGGGTTTTAATTTTATATTTTTTGCCCGATAAGTTCCGTTTAGATCAAACATTAACCCATCCATTATACCGCATAATTTTTTTTTTCAATAAATGAACATTAAGCGACGAGGTTCGTTTGGCTCATTCAAACGCAAATTGATTCCGCGCTCGGTTTCTGAACCGAATATGGAAGAAGATCCGACTTCAATTGAAATCGAGGCATATCGAATCTATAAAAACAATTTTCCTTCCCGGAATGTTGATATAGCGGGCGGGCATAAAGATATTTTTCGACACCATTTCGTTCAGAAATGTGTACGAATGTAATACGTGACTGTATAGTATGAGATTAGATCGATGTATGTGAGAGGCAATAAAACTAGCGGCGTGGTTGAAGGCTATAAATTGAGCGGTAGTTATGATTGTAATTTTGTGACATTTGATCAAAGTGTTTTGATTACAGGACGCGACCTGAAATCAAATCTAATCGTAGTGGTTACATCATTTTAGTTCAACTATCAAAATGTAACTAAGTTTATATTTCGCATAAAGATCATGTTACAGAATACACACATCTGAATATGTACATGTATTCTAATGATTTAAGACTTATTTAATTTAAGACATAAATTAACACTTATCATGCATTAACATTGTGCAACTTATTTGAGATGTTTTGCTGCTTACCGGTAAGATTTTGAGGCTTGCATTGTTAAGTTGAGGAAGCTTTGCAACCATATTTTATGTTACATAACTTTGTCAAAGAAGATCTACACACTAAACTTAGGATAAATTTTAGGTGTTTACGGCTATATAAAATTATTTAATTAAGTTACCACATCTATGTATACGTATATATGTATAGCACCAAGTAACATAATACACCCTGACGTGAATTCGCTCAACACTTCGCAAAATCTTTTCGGTTAAGTTTAGAGAAAATAACTTTTAAAGCCGAACTTGTTTATTACAAGCTTGGCTTAAAAGTTCTTTTGGACGCGTACTCAAAGATTTTATTTAGCAGTATTTATGTACACTGCTACCTACCGATAGTCTGTAGATAGTTTCTGCGTACCATTTTAGCGTATTGGAAAGTCATAAGCAGTAGTGAGAAGTGGATGTATATTTCAAACCATATTTCCCCATAATTACTTTTCAAAAATCAGGTACGGAACCGTGGCGACACAGCATGCGATATCGGCACGGATCTTCATTGCTATTAAAAAAATATTTTATTTCAATCAGAATAATTGCAACTAGAATAAGAAACCTCATAATGTTGTCTTTTACTTACGCGAATATTACACATTGAAATTAAACAACTTTTACGGATTTTATCGCGATAAAATCCGTAAAAGTTGTTTAATTTCAATAAGAAAACCTCGCTCGAACGACATGTTAATGTAATACAGATTTTATCTACTGGTTTCTTGAAAAGTTATTATATCCTATGCCACTTCCAATGTTAAGAAAAATCTATATCTATAGTTGGTGGCTGTGAATTTGGCCTGGTAATCCCCGGAACGCACTCCGAATTAGTTGGATATATGTGCATGCCCTAGCCCTTACTCTGTTGCTGACTGACTGACAGGCTCTGTGTAGGATAGGCTACTTCTATATGAATCAACCTACGTCTTGCAAGAGCGTCGCAGCCAGACAATATGTGTAGCACTGACTCTTTTTCCCCTTTACAGTAACTGCAAGTATCTACCGTACTCAGCCTCATACCCTGAGTGCCTCATTAGTTGGTATCAAAATAACCCGTAAGTACACCCATTAGGTGCCTAAGAATCTAACGACATGTCCTATACACATTGTTTTTAGTATACATCATAATTTAAACTTACTTTTGCCATTGAAATGAAACTAATTTTACGGAGTACATCGCGGTTTATTTTTGATTTTAATTACCCGACGCTTCGAATACTTTACAGCATTCATGCATGGTCACGGGCGGACTGAGGTGGTAGCTGTTCATATATCATAGTTGTCTTAGGGTACCCTCAGGTCTACTAATTATTATTGTTAGTCAGATCCACGCACAAAGAGCTTACACTATCTTGAGGTCTTGCAGTGGAATGCTTGTCTTTGGATTTGATTATATTTATCACGGGATCCCAAGCTAGTGGTAGCGCACAGCCATCTTCTCTATTGAAATCGCACCCGCCATCAACCTGAGGGTACTCTAAGACAACTATGACATATGGACAGCTACCACCTCAGTCCGCCCGTGACCATGAATGCTGTAAAGAATTCGAAACGTGTCGGGTAATTAAAATAAAAAATAAACCGCGATATAATCCGTAAAATTAGTTTCATTTCAATGTGTAGTATTCGCGTAAATATCAGAAATCATTACTTTTGCCGCCTAAAATTTGGCGAACAAACTTCGGTAACTTATCTGTTTAGTCTACATCAGTGTGCACCATTCATACGAGTAGGTAAGTCACAACTCAGCAAAAGTTAGTAGCACTACATGAAAAATGCATTCAGTTTTAGCAACATGCTTCGACCCGACTGCTTATTTGAAGATCCATTCGTTTGTGCATCGGCGAATACCAATAAAAGCTATCTGAAGGGGCTTTTGGTAAAGATTTATTGCCGTTATCTTGCGGTTTGGTTTATGTCAGTTCAAGTTATACTCACATGAAATATTATTAAAAAAACTGGGGGTCTTAAGGCGAGAGTTAGTTTTAATAAGTGACTATGCTTTACCGGACACCCCACTATCCGTGTGGTGTCTGGGTAAAAATAGCACCCTCCCATCTCCCCCCGTTGGGTGTCCGTAATAGCCAACTAAGGGAAATCAAGAAGACGGGCAGCAGAGCCCTTCTATTCGATTATCTTCCACCTATACTGCGATCCCCTAGACGCCTGCAATGCGTGCGGATTATGGCAACTCCTACCTTCTAAGTGGGAAGCCTTTGTTCAGTAGTGAGAGTCTAGCGTTTTTCGGCTACTGATGATGATGACGGTGCTTTTGTAAGCCTGGGTTTCACCTGCCTGAGTGTTCCCCAGGATTACAAAGGGAAGATGTTGCTTTCTTTTAGGTTCTAGGTGATGAAAATTAAAATGCAGTTATATGTTAGATACAGGGATTTATTGAAAATTATTTATTCACCTCAGATATAAATAATTATTTGCTAGCTCAACCAGAGGGGCTGGTAGGTTCTAAAGTGTACTCCTTAATTATCCTACCTAGCAACTAACCTTGCAACCTAAGAACACTTATATACATACAGGTGTTGTTGTATGTCGAGTAAAAGTTTATAAAGACAACACTTCCTAAGAAACTTAATTTAAATTATATATGCACAATAATATACTACGGTTGTACCACCAATCATGCCATGTCAGATAAAAGAAACTTTACAAGTTTATATGGTGAAAAGATAGAAATATAATTTCAGTACCTTGATATTATTTAATTGAACCTTCCTTCAAAGATAAGCGGCTGTCTTGTGTCCAAAGGCCATCTTCAAGCGTACCTCAGCATTCACATGCAGAAGCCGGATTTATTCCGGTGTGATGAACATCAAGCACAGAGGGTGAACATCCTCTACCGGGTGCTGATGGGATGTAGTCCAATAAAGACTTACATCACTTAATTAATAAATTCAAATTAAATTGAATCTTTAAAATCTTAAAATCCCATTCCACTGAAACAAATAACCTCAAATTAATTATCTGTACAAACTGGAAGTAAAAAAGACATACTCCTTGTGAATTACAAAGAATACATACCAGATGGCTGCTGTTCCTACATCAGCCACTGTGGTCCTCCCACGACCAACAATTCAAGAAGCCATGTGCTTAAAAATAACAATGTGGAAACCTGTAAATGAGTTTAGCGAATAAGTATCAACTATTTACCATTACAACAATGTGCAACGAGACATCGCAATAATGCTTACCAATTATTGTGAACGATGAACTTATATTTTCCCTATAATGAAAGGGATTACGGAGGTGACCTTCCTAGGTCAAAGCCTCCATTGCAAAAACAAAAACCTTCTACAAATATTTCGTATCCGGCTAAACCAGCTAATGGGGTTGCCAGGACTATCCTCCAAATTCCACACGGAATCTAAGTAATTACACTGTTTATGTCACTTTCTCACAAACTAGTGATTAAATATTACTCTGGAGAGTAATATAACTTACAATTAAACATTGTATGTTAAACTACACGTTCTTTTAACTCAATTCTTACTTTTGAAATGTTGGAAACATAACCAACATTTAAATAAATATTACTGACATCGGCCGTCAGAAAAACATGACAACACTGAACCCAAAGAGTAACCAAACACAGTGAAATGAATGTTCCCTTTCACGCATCAAGCAATGGTCATTCACTTACAAATATAATTATTATCTTTATTAATAAATTAAAATGAATTCGAAAATTCACCACGTGACAATACCCCCTCACCTAAGAGAAGTCGCTGCCCTCAGCGACCTTTCTACTAACCAAGTCCAACTGAAATTGCATTCCATCAACCAAAACCAAAACAAAATCCTAATTAGTAAACAATGTACTAATTAACAATTGAATACATTTTACCAGTGACTAACAAGTAAAAAAAATGTACTTTATAAGTACTAAAGTTTTCCTGTACCTACTGGTACTGAAAAAGAAAAAAAAGTAAAAAATGAAAATAAACAAACACCTGCCTCTTCGAGAACCTTGGAGAAAAAATAATAAAAAAACCATTTTCTGGAACAATAAAATAAAAAAACCAAAACCCAAAAAAACAAAAAAATGCTATCCAGCCATCAGTAATCCAAACCTAACAAAAACCCAAAACACCCAGGACAGTTGTTTTCCTAACAAATAATTAATAATAGCCCTTCAGTCCGGGGGCAGTAATAAGATCACAAGATATGTGTTCTTATACAAAACAAAACCAAGCCAACAAAATAGCACGGCCATAACAATGGTAACAAGACCAAAACAATGGTAACAATACCAAAACAATGGTTAGAGGACGAAACCCAAACCAATAAACCAACCTATGGTTCCATATTGTACTCTGTCAAAGTACCTTATGTACCAGGTGTACTAAATAAAAAAGTATAACACAATACTATTAAAAAGTAGTAATCTACTATGTATACTGTATAGTATAAAAAAACAAATAAAAGTAGTAATCTACATGTAAATTTTCATTGCAACACTTATAACTATTTTTTGCAATGTTCGATCACAAAATTGGTTTCCTAAAAAATAAAAGAATTCTAAGAAATAAAATAATATGTAATTCAAGACAGTTTTTATACCAAACATACCTTATACAATCTTCTAACATAACTCCTATCATATCCCGCATTCATTCTTCCACTTACAGAAAATTGTCAAGACAGACTCTGCTGTTTGACAAAACCTTTTAGCTTTAAGTGTTATATTGGTTAATAACCCAATTAACACCAAATAAACTGTACTTAATATTTATTTATTTCTTGAAATCTTTGACGTGCCAAGAACCCAACGGGTGGCCGTCTAAACGTTCCAATTCGTATACCAAAGGCGATAAAACCTTACGAATCCGACATTTTTCATATTTGGGCGAAAGTTTCGCCATTTTAAATTTACTCGCATCACTATGCGTGTAACAACGTTTCCAAACAACATCTCCAACAGAATACTTTGCATCTCTCCTACGCAGATTATAATGTGTAGAGTTTGCAGCATGTGCCTTAAGAAGTTGAACTCTAACATCCTCAAAAATCGACTTCAAACAACCAAATTCGCCTGCATAGTTTTCCCTAGGTACACATACCTCATAATCTTTTTCCGGATCCTTATAAAAGTTACCATTTATTATGGGCTCCCTAGCATGTACTAAGAAGAAAGGTGAAAACCCTGTCGACTCATTGACTGCACTATTTATAGCAAATTGTATTCTAAGGAGTTGTTCATCCCATGTACGATGATTATCTTGTACATAAGATGCTACAGCGGTCATAACCGTTTTATTGTAACGTTCTACTAAATTTACCTGCGGCGTGTACAGAGGGCAATAGTGGAGATTAGGGATGTTATAACGTTTTATCAACTGACGGAATTCAGATCCTGTGAATTGCACTCCATTATCTGCAATTACAGTTTCCGGGACACCATGAGCCAATATGACGTAATTTTCAAAGTGCTTAGCCACTAGAGCGCTTGTTGCACGACGCAAGGGAAATAATAATGTGAACTTGGAAAAACAACAAGTCACTACCAAAAGAAAAGTGAAACCAGAACGTGAACGAGGTAGAGGACCGACCAAATCTATTGAAACAACCTGGAAAGGTCTAGAACAAATCTTAGGTTTACCCATTAAACCAGGTGTAGGTTTTGTTGAATGTTTATAGGCTGAACACACATCACAATTTTTTATAAATTCCTGTATGTCTTTATACATACCAGGCCAAAAATATGACAGACAGACTCGCCTGTGAGTTTTAAATACTCCTAGGTGAGCTGCTGTTGGTTCACAATGATTTAATTTAATTACTTCTTGTCTAAGATTTTTTCGAACTACTTCTTTCCAATCAAATTCGCTAGTTAAGTTATATTTACTTTTACTAAAACGATATAATTTATTATCTTTTACACAAAAATTTGGAAAATTAGTAGGATGTGTTTTACAACCATTAAAAATTCGATCATACCATTCGTCACTCACAATATCTGTGTCCGTGTTAATAGTTTCAACTTTCATTAACCTGGATAATGCATCAGGAACTACATTATCGGTTGCTTTTCGGTGCTCAATTTCGAAATTAAATTGTGAAAGTCTACATCCCCAACGAGCTAACCTGCCTGAAGGGTTTTCTAAATTCATGAACCATCTCAACGATGCATGATCTGTAACAACTTTAAAAGGACGAGATCCTACGTATGCCTGAAATTTCTCTACAGCATAGATGACGGCGAGTGCCTCTCTTTATGTAGCACTATAGTTTTGTTCTGCCTTTGACAGCGAACGACTTACATAAGCTATAGGATGTTCGTGGCCATCTATATTCTGACTGAGCATTCCACCTAGACCATATGCTGAAGCATCGCAGTGTACTAAAAACGGTTTTTCAAAATCCGGAACAGCTAGGATTGGGGCTGAGATCAAAGCATTTTTTAATGTTTTGAATGCTTCTTCTGCCTCCTCGTTCCAACTAAATTCTGGTGCATTTTTACCTCTGCTGGTTAGCTTATTAAGTGGCGCAGCTATTGTCGAAAAATTTCGAATAAAGCGACGATACCATGAACAAGTACCTAAAAACATTTTCACCTCTTTTACTGAAGAAGGTGTAGGAAAATTCAAAATTGCGGCTACCTTTTCTGGATCCGTTCTAAGACCGTATTCATCTACTACGTGTCCTAAATATTTAAGTGACTTTCTAAAGAAATTTGATTTTTCATAATTAATTGACAATTTTGCAAACTTTAATTTTTCGAGCACTCTATTAAGCAATAATAAGTGTGATTCAAATGAACTGGCACAAATTATAATGTCATCAATATAAACAAAGACTTTCCCGTCCAAAACGTCGCTACAAAAATTATGTGGAAAAAGCATATCCATCAGACGTTGTTGTCTGGCTGGTGCTCCACATAAACCAAACGGCATTACCTTAAATTTAAATGATCCGCGACCTGGTACGGTGAAAGTTGTCTTCTCCTGTGAATCTATATTTAATGGTGTTTGCCAAAATGAAGAACTTAAGTCGATACTGGTCAAAAACTTATCTTCTTTTAAGCTATCTAAAATCTGTGGGATATAAGGAATAGAATAAGAGTCTCCCTTCGTGACAGCGTTTAACTTTCTACAATCTAAACAAAACCTCCAATCACCATTTGGTTTCTGTACTAAAAGTACAGGATTATTCCATGGACTTTCACTAGGTGTTACCACATCCATTTTCAGCATTTTATCCAACTCATCACTAAGCGCAGCACGCTTCTCTGGTGAGAGTGGATACTGTTTCGCCTTAATTGGAACGGAGACGCCTGTATTTATCACATGCTCCATAAGGGTTGTTCTACCTAAACCTATCCTCTCAGAACTAATGTTATAAAAACTCTTAACCATTGCATCAGCTAACTCTTTCTGTGAAGGAGATAGTGTGTCATATGATTGAAGATAATTAACTTTATTAAAAGCATTACAAGTGTTTATAAACGAATCGGGTGGACATCTATAATCTATATTTTCAAAAATTTCTGGTGCTAATTTAAAAGCATTCCAAAAGTCTATGCCTAATATAACAGGCGATACAACACTAGGTATTACATAAAATTTAATTACTCTGGTTTGATTATTAAAAGTTAACGGAAGGTATAAAAAACCAAATGTTTCTAAAATTACCCCGTTAGCAACTGAACAAGATTTGTCGGAACCTTCATTAAATTGAAAGCCTAAATTAATAAAATTTTGGTGTGAATTATTTCCCAAAATAGAAACAGAAGCTCCAGAATCTAATAATCCCATAATTTCTAAATCATTTACATTTATTTTAAGAAAAGGCCTAATATCATTTTTATCTGGTTTGAACAGGACCGTGGCTAAAGAATTATAATTACAAAATTTTTTAATTGACTCTAGACAAGTTTTATTATTATTATCATTTAATAATAAACCGCGGTCCAAACTATTTAGTTTTTTTGGAATAGAAACATTATTATTATTAGAAACTATTTTATTACAATTAGGACAAGTTCTAATTGTGAAACCTATCTCTCCGCATTTAAAACATTTAATACCTTGTGTTGACTTTTTACAATTAACAAAAGAATGTCGTGTACCCTTACCGCATTTAAAACAAACAAGTCTTTGATTTAAATTATTTTGTGTATTATACTTATTATTATTAAAATTATAATTATGTTTTGCTGGTATTTGTGACTTACTAAAATTTGTTTTTGTGTGTGACACTTGAGAAACTGTTTTCCCAATTTTATTTTTATATGCAAACTCGGCACTTAATTTGCTGATACCATTTTTTCCTGGTTCTATAAAAAATTCCGAACGTTGTCGGGCTGCTTCTAATTTTTTACATTTATTTTTTAATTCTGTTATTGTTGTAAAATCATATAAAGCTAATTGTTGTGTAAAATATGGCCTAATGTTATGAAGCAAAATTTCCAATATGGTTTCTTCTGGTAAAGGGTTTTTCACTCTACTGAATAAACAAAACATAATCGAAAAATAAATATGTACCGGTTCATCCGCACCCTGAGTTCTATTACGAATTTCGCCTAATAGTCGATAATCATAATGTACCGGATCAAAATCTTCCAGCAGTAAATTACGTAATTCACTCCATGATGACACCTGTTTTCGAATACCCCTAAACCATAACAAAGCTTGGTCACAAAACAATTGAGCTGCAGAATTAAAAAGATTTTTGTCCGAGACACTAAATGCACACTTGAGTTCGTCAACTGTTTCTAAAAATGAACGAGGATCATTAACACCGTTGAATTTAACGTTCCATTTCGCCACGTTTCTATCACCAGAACACTGCACATCCGGAACAACGTCTACTACATCTACCGATGAAGGTTCTGAAGCCCCGACGGATTTTTCCAACAACAAACAGCTGTTATCAATATTTTTGAAAAGATCTACCTTTTTCTTCATGATTTCTGGAACATCAGACGTGACACGACGTACACGGTGATATAAATGATACCCTAAGGCATGAGCACGACTAAGGTTATATCTATCCTTCTGCGATTCAAGTTTTTGAATAATGTTGAGCAGCTGCTGATATTTATCTGAAATTACCTTTAATTCCTCGTCCGCTGAAAAATCGGTTTCTAAAATTTCATCCGATGAGCACTCTTTAGAAAGTATTCTTAATTGTTTACGAAGACTGACTACAGTTGTAGAAGGTGTCTCTGAACGTATAGTAACTTCATAAGTCAATTCATCTTTTAATAAAGAATGAAATTGTATTTTTCTATACTCCATATTAATTTAAAATTAAAAAAAAATTGTCACAAAAAACTAAAATGTTAAAGTGAAAGTTACTAGAAATTTACTTTCAAAAGAAAAAACCAGCGGCAACAAGGTGGTACAATTTACAATATTTCTATATTAAATAAAAATAAGATTGCTTATTAACCCTTATTGTAAAATAATAAAGTATAATACTATCTATTGAATATTAATTAACACTTGTTAAATAAATTAATAGTTAATGACTTATTTACCAGTATCGCTTAAACAAAATAAAAATTACTATGTATTTATACACTAATACATAAATGCACAATGCGAGGTACTAACAAGTTAACTTTGGCACTAACAAAATAAACTGACTGGCGGTGGTACAAAACTAAAAATGAATAATTAAGGAGATTTTATTCACAAGTGGATGCCATTTGTAACCCTTTATTAACAAGTGGACACCATTTGTAAACCTTTATTAATGAGTGGGCGCCATTTGTAAGCAGGTATTTATGTTAAATTTATTTATTCAAATTAAGATATAAATAAATTTATTTGCTAGCTCAACCAGAGGGGCTGGTAGGTTCTAAAGTGTACTCCTTAATTATCCTACCTAGCAACTAACCTTGCAACCTAAGAACACTTATATACATACAGGTGTTGTTGTATGTCGAGTAAAAGTTTATAAAGACAACACTTCCTAAGAAACTTAATTTAAATTATATATGCACAATAATATACTACGGTTGTACCACCAATCATGTCATGTCAGATAAAAGAAACTTTACAAGTTTATATGGTGAAAAGATAGAAATATAATTTCAGTACCTTGATATTATTTAATTGAACCTTCCTTCAAAGATAAGCGGCTGTCTTGTGTCCAAAGGCCATCTTCAAGCGTACCTCAGCATTCACATGCAGAAGCCGGATTTATTCCGGTGTGATGAACATCAAGCACAGAGGGTGAACATCCTCTACGGGGTGCTGATGGGATGTAGTCCAATAAAGACTTACATCACTTAATTAATAAATTCAAATTAAATTGAATCTTTAAAATCTTAAAATCCCATTCCACTGAAACAAATAACCTCAAATTAATTATCTGTACAAACTGGAAGTAAAAAAGACATACTCCTTGTGAATTACAAAGAATACATACCAGATGGCTGCTGTTCCTACATCAGCCACTGTGGTCCCCCCACGACCAACAATTCAAGAAGCCATGTGCTTAAAAATAACAATGTGGAAACCTGTAAATGAGTTTAGCGAATAAGTATCAACTATTTACCATTACAACAATGTGCAACGAGACATCGCAATAATGCTTACCAATTATTGAACTTATATGTGAACGATGAACTTATATTTTCCCTATAATGAAAGGGATTACGGAGGTGACCTTCCTAGGTCCATTGCCTCCATTGCAAAAACAAAAACCTTCTACAAATATTTCGTATCCGGCTAAACCAGCTAATGGGGTTGCCAGGACTATCCTCCAAATTCCACACGGAATCTAAGTAATTACACTGTTTATGTCACTTTCTCACAAACTAGTGATTAAATATTACTCTGGAGAGTAATATAACTTACAATTAAACATTGTATGTTAAACTACACGTTCTTTTAACTCAATTCTTACTTTTGAAATGTTGGAAACATAACCAACATTTAAATAAATATTACTGACATCGGCCGTCAGAAAAACATGACAACACTGAACCCAAAGAGTAACCAAACACAGTGAAATGAATGTTCCCTTTCACGCATCAAGCAATGGTCATTCACTTACAAATATAATTATTATCTTTATTAATAAATTAAAATGAATTCGAAAATTCACCACGTGACACTTTACTATACTTGATTGTGTCACTGCTTTCCATGAGGTGGGTAGGTCTGCAGTTAATACTGACTTACATAGTAAAACACAAACCATTATAAACTAGTGCTCATTACCAAAGATTACCATTTACAATTGCATTTTACTAACATCAACTTTTTATTAATTTTGTTTAAGTAAGTAGGTACTATGTCATCATCGAATAATTTAAGAAACTTTCAAAATTCGATATTAACGTAATCAATCAAAAATTTTGTAGTGAAATTAATTTAATTTATTCTGTATTATTCAAATATTTTTACATTCCAATTTTGAATGTAGCTCATACATTGTATAGAACATCGATATTATAATTTCTCTTCTAAATCGTGGTCGCGCAGGTCGCAGACTTATCTGTGCTGGTGGCGGAAACGTGAAGTAACGGAACTAGCGCTATTTCTGTGTGCCATTTTTCGGTACATACGCTGGTATAGAGGGTCAGTAGATACGCGTAATGATTGTTAATACGAATTATCATCAGCAGCCGAAACACGTCCACTGCTGAACAAGGCCTCCCCTTTAGAAGGGAGGGGTTGCCATAATCCCCACGCTTGGCAAGCGGCTTGGGGATCGCAGTATAGGTGGAAGATAAATCCAAAAGAAAGACGCTGCTGCCCATCTTCCTGTTCTCGCTTAGTCGCCTCTTACGACACCCAACGAGAGGAAATGGGGGGATGCAATTCTAACCCTGCACCCTTTTCCCGCGGGGAAATACGAATTATACGTAAATGTGTAATCAGCCTAAACACATAGAGCATAAATTTCGTAGTCATCAAAGGGTTTACACAAACGACGTTAATTGCCGTCATGTTGATTACCTACGTGTGGTAATCGCATATAATTGGGTACTGGGGTCTTTGGATACAGAACTTCCAATTTATTGAGCTGTTCAAATTTTTCACGTGTGTAATCAAAAAAGGCGAGCGGATGTTTGATTGAAATTCAGTTTACATTTAATTAATTGGAATATTTCATACCTACCATTGATTTTTTTCGTTTGATGTTTCAATTTACTCATAGCGAAGTGTAAGCTCTAGACTTGTGTAGCTCGCGAGCGAAAGTTAAAAAATATATACAGGGTGGAATTTTGTAATGCCACCTGAAGGGGAAGTACTCTTAATACTGTAGATAGAAAAATTTACTCAAAGAAAGCATTCCTTTATTTTAAAAAAAAAAGAAAACTGTATTCGAAGATTTTTTAAAATTTGCTTGCCGCACCCGGTAATCGAATCGACTAAAATCTCTAAAAGTTGCAGCCTGTACTTTTATTGCATCGATCGTTAGGATCAATTATAAGGATGATATCTCTATAACAAACTTCATAAATTAAATAAAAGTTCGATTACCGGGTGCGGCAAGCGAATTTTTAAAAATCTTCGAATGCTGTTTTCTTTCTTTAAAAAAATAAAGGAATGTTTTCTTTGAGTAAAATTTTCTATCTATAGTATTAAGAGTACTTTCCCTTCAGGTGGCATTACAAAATTCCACCGTGTATAACCTTCCCAAAGAGCTAATCTGTCTTCATCTCACTTGTGTAACAATTATAGGTATTTATATATTTTTTTATACTACCAAGGTGGCAAGCAAGCGTTCGGCCCGCCTGATGGTAAGCAGCCACCGTAGCCTATAAACGCTAGCAACACCAGAAGAATTACTAGCGCGTTGCCGACCCTTAAGACATTAGTTGTTAAGTCTTTGTATCCTGTAATTTCACCAGCTACAGTGCCCTTCACACCGAAACACAGCAATGTTTACACACTGCTGCTTGGCGACAGAATATCTGACACTGCGGTGCTACCTACCTGGACGGTTCCTTGCACAAGGAACCTAACACCTAGTAGTCTATATTATTATCCTAATGATTAAGATTCATTTTGCGGATAGACCATTTCGGTGCAATCATCTGAGCCAAACGATAGAGAGAGACAGTTACATTGCATTTCTATAACGAAAGAAATAGATCAGAGTTAAATGCATTCTATCACTTATCCTTCATCACACGAATTTTTTTTTTGCTTTTATTTTCAATGTACAGAATCGCAAAGACAACAGTTTTATTCGGTGTTATTTAAATTATGTACATAAGTAAAGAATACATACAACAAAAAAAAAAAGAATATGGCGCATTCGTTATGTAAATTAGCTCTCTACACTTTCGTTCTTCTCTCTGATGAAAAGTCCAGACAAGAGAGATTATGGGCTTATTTCAGCACTAAGCTAGTGAGCTAAAGATATAAAAGAGAGATACATATCATTAGTACAAAAGATACAGTACTTTTCGTTTCAGTGATACATTTTGCGCATGTCTAGAAGCGTTTATAGGTTCAGACTTCTTTGGGTGTTTTTTTTTTCAATTGTATTGGTAGTACCAAAGATAGTGAAAAATGTTAAATCTGTGGGTAGTACAGTGCTTATGCCTGTGGCACATGGGATGTCCGGGTAAGAATAGGACCCACCTATCTCCTCCCGTTAGGTGTCGTAAGAGCCGACTAAGGGAAAACAAGAAGACAGTGCTACCCGTATTTCTATTGGATTGCCTACTTACTACCTATACCGCGATCCAAAGACGCTTGCAAACCATGCATGTCAAGCATGTTAAGTAGTGAAAATTTACGGCTTCTGATGATTGCTTATGCGATAAGTAAGTTACATTTAATGTACAAATGTTTACAAGACAAGTTTGTTGTTCACAACACAGAAAGCAAAGAATGTACATATAACCAAACGTAATAAATACAGAACCTGCAATTAATTCAAATTTCTGCGGCCCTGGTACCTAACTACAAGCATTAAGCTGGATTACAAACAAGTTGTTAATTGTGGGGAATTACGAGCGGCTCGGTTTTGCTAATGAGTTCGCCGGTTCTTGGCAAGCATATATCTTAAGCTCAAACTGTTGAAAGTAAACCGGAGCACTTCGGCACTATTGCGACTGCAGATACGTTACTGTTACAAGGATTGATGTATTGTAGATTGCATTCATTGCCACCGTACTATACTAAGTATCCTCAGAACTTCGTGATTGTAGATATCCGAGTTCTGTAGATAGCAACAACATGTAGTAGTTCTTTGGTTTGTTATAATAATAGTACCTACCAGCCCTAGTTTTTGACCCCTTGTTGGGCACGGGCCTCCCCTCAAGATGAAGGGGCTGAGGCATTAGTCCACCACGCAGGCCAAGCGTGGGTTGGCGGACTCCACACGTCATTAAAATTTCGGCACGGCTTTCTCAGACATGCAGGTTTCCTCAGGATGTTTTCCTTCACTGAAAACTAGTAACGATCGCACAAAGAGTATTCACACATGATTAATTAAATAAATCAAAGGTGTTAGCCGGGGTTCGAAACTGCGCATCTTGTTTCCAAGGCAAGCGCTCGCTTGGTTGAATGATTATCTCAAATGGGTAAAATCCCAAAAAACCTGTGTGTAAAGTTGGACCTGCGCCAGATGACCCTTTCCTCGGTCATGTTGAGTTTCTTTCTGAACTATGAGAGAAAATAATAAAAGAGTACATCCATGTCAGAGGAAGATATAGAGTGAACCTACAGCTAGAAAGCCCACGTAAGCTCGTCCGCTTCTAACCAACAGTAGGCCTTTTTTTTCGCGGGGGAAACCTTCAAATTGGTCCCCGGTAGCTGTGGGGCTCGACCGGGGTATGTGGGATTCTTACCCACTAAACGGACGTATCCAATGGACGTCCTAGGGCCCACATCCCAACTTACAAGTCTTGACAAATTGGTGTGGAGTTTAACGTAGTTTTTAACACGAAAACGTCATTTTCTATGCAACAATATAAATGGGTACGTCATTGTCAAAACTTGTGGTCAAAACCGTGGCAAAGAGGACTTCCTGTTCAAAAAAATTTTTTTTTTTTAAATAATATCCTTTATAATTTTACTAGCACACTCACTAATAAAGTTTATGTAATATTTTTTGCAGCATGTCATCGTGTAGAACTACTAGAAATGAAAAAATAATATTTATTGCATTCCTACTAGTTCTACATGACTGTAGAACTAGTAAGAATTTTTTTTTCTGGTAGTCATACATGTAGAACTACTGGGAATAGGCAGTCAGGACAAGAGATGGGCAATAAAGGTACTGGAGTGGACACCGCACACGGGTCGTAGAAGAGTTGGCAGACAACTAGCCAGAAGGTCTGATGACTTAGTTATGTTAGCCGGATGGAGCTGTATGAGGAAAGCTCAAGACCGAGAAAGGTGGCGTGCACTAGAGGAGGCTTTGACGCATTGAGTGGCAACAGGCTGAAGAAAAGAGAGAGAGAAGAGAGATAGTTTTGATGGTTATACGACACGATTGACGCTCCGGCTGCGACATTTACCTACCTGCAGGCTTAGCACGATTTGCCAAGACTTCGTAATCTTGACAGTTTGGTGTGGAGTATGACGTAGTTATCGACCTAGCTAATACCGAAAATGACGTTTCTACGTCGATAACTACGTCATACTTCACACCGAACTGTCAAGATTACGAAGTCTTGGCAAATCGTGCTAAGACCGCTGGATGATATCTCCCACCAAGCACCCTACCAAGTAGTTTAAGTTTTTAATCAACGTTTTGTCTTTTACTGGCACCAAATAATAGACGGATATTTGTACAAAATATTCCGAAGCCAACTTCTAGTTAACCCCTTTCATCGCAAACTTTTCATATAAAAAGATAAAGAAAATTTTTACGAATTTTAACATACCATGGGAATTGAATTTCCTTTCACCATAAAGGCTGCGGAAAAGGAAAAGTTCCCGTTACGGATGATTTGGTCAAGCCATTTGGCACATGAACCGGTTCAACTTAAAAAGAGGAACGGCTTATGTAACGTGCTCGGGGCACTTTGGTTTGCAGTAAACTTTGCACGTTTCACGGCGTGTAGGCGCCGATATCATTATTAAATATTTATTACCTATCTGCGTTAGGGTAAACGGCATATCCTGTATTTTTCTACGATTCACTTAGTAGACATGAAAAATAACATTCATATAAGATTACAAGTAGTTATTGTGTAATTTTCCTGAAGAAAATGGCGATGGAAAATTAGAAAGTTGAAAGTAACTACACTTTCACGTGACTGTTGGTCTAGCGATTAGACACCCTGGCCACTACCCAATAGGTCGTGGAATCGATTCCCACCTAGTGTCTGGATGCTATTTATTTATATAAATATCTACAAAAAAAGTAGGTATACAGAGTGGAAACGTTGTGTCAACAGATGATATTTTCGTAAATATATGTAGAGATATTACAAAAATGGAAACAAATATAGAAACTAGGTACCCTTATGAGTAAAATAAGATTAGTAACTCTTTTTTAAAACAAATCAGGAGTCGTCCATACATTTAGTATGGCATTGAGTATGCGGCACACCTTCCTACCTTAATCACAAACGATAGGTATACTAAAATCCTAAACACATCAACATCCGGCCATAAAACTAAACAACCTTAATGTGCCAGATTTGATCTTAGTCAGCTCTGGCAAATTAGGATATCCTTTCGTATCTTCTCATCTATCATGAGATAAGTGACAATATATGTAAAAAGAGTTAGACCCCCCCCCTACCCAAAATCACGTGTATTTTTTTGTACAAACTACCTATATTGAAATTTTCGGAATATTATCTTTAAATACAGGTACCTAACTGATTAAATGTTGAAGGGGAAGTCGTTGGCGGCAACGGTGAGTCAAGGCCACGTGCCGCTTTGGTTTAGAAATCGTGCATTCAACGAAAAATAAATACACGTGATCTCTCATTATACCTCTCCCCCTCCTGGTGATATTTCGTGATTTTTCGGAAGTCGGTTCAATTTTTTTTTTAAAAGAACGTATTTTAAACTTTTTAGTGATATTTTCATACATAAAGATTGAACCATCAAAGACGGTAAAATGATCCAGGTAGGTTATGATCACATTATCGTCCACATAGTTTTACATATTTCGTGTTTCTTCAGAAAAAAATATCCGGTCGTAATGAAATTTGCTTGGAATCATCATAGTAGTTTACTCTCTCGAATAAAAAAAATCATCGAAATCGGTTCATATTTGTCAGAGTAATGTAATGGAGAACATCAGTTTTATGGTTTATACCAATTAAATTCCCACATCGTTCATGTTCTTTCAGAAAGTTTTTATCCGGTTGTGATAAAATTCATACACATTAATTACAGTGGTTTTTGCTTTCGAATAAAAAAATAATCATTGAAATTGGTAAATATTTGCCAGAGTTATGACCATTTTTGTCCATAAAAAGCGACATAAAGTCATCTTATAAGGCATTCCTGCAGGTTTCCTGCGCAGTCACCATTATTGTTTTTTTAGGAACTACTTATTCGGAAGAAATATTTTTTTTATGGGACCCAACTAACGGATTAAAGAATGGATGGAAGAAAGATTTTTTTTAAATATATATATATTGTTAGAAAACCCTAAGTAGAAATAAAAATAAAAATACGAAAATAACATACCAGATGTTGTTTAATGGCACTAGCACAGAATTTACATATTGACAGGTAATTATAAAAATGTGGGGACTACCCCATGTGGTCTCCTCCATCCCCAATACACCACCCCAACAACTCCTTTGATTTTATAGTTACCCGTCAAGAAATACACCGACATAACAATTATAAACAATACGACCGCAATAAAAGAAATACTAGTGACAGAATGACAGAGTGACCGCACTATACGACTACTGGAACAACTCTTCAGCACGAGATCAAATAAATGAATGCCTCTGCACCGCCAGAGCAGTGCCTTATATACGCGTTTGATGCGTTCGGTCATTCCACCATCCTACCTTACACTTTTTATTTTCTGAATGTTTCGGAATATCTAACACGGCCTCTCCTGACATGAGACCGTCCCCGGGCTCGTTAAACTTTGACGACTGTTCTCCGAGAACACGAAGACGCAAACTTCACCATCCATCGTTCACAGCACCACCCGAAGTAGCAGACTCCACCATCCAAAGTAAATCCCAGAGTCTAGACTGCGACGCGCAGAGCCCAGTTGCGTTGAATCGTCCTGCACAAAACATAATACCCAAACAAAGTATGCACATAACATAAAATGTTAAGGTCTACCTCGCTGCAGTTCAACGCAAGACGTATGGTACACTACTCTGCAGAGTCTTGCATTACATGGGTAAACTTTAAGGGAGTCTCGCATTAATGGTTAGCTTTACACCAATAAGCTTGCTTTGCAATGCCCTTTTAGAACTTCTCAGAAATAAGTCTTCAGAAAATCAAAACAAATTTATGAAGTAAAAAATAATAAAAAGTTGGTTTTGTTACTCATATCCTTGTGCTTCTTTAACTGCGATCACTGCACGGTCTTCGGTAACCGTACCGCCTCCGCTACGCAGATGTTCGTTGTTGGTGACCAGGTCACGCCAGAGCACGCTAGGGCACGCCCCATGCCTCGCAGCGTATCTACTTCTGCCTGCAGTCTGCGCATCAGTCAATCCCAGCTATACGTGGCTACGAGAAAAGCAGAATAAACCGCGAGCACAGCGCTCACAAACACACGCACACAAGTCATAGAAATCAGTGTAAATAAATCATACAAGGGCAGTGAGAAAGCATACACAGTCATAGGCTTTAATCAGGTCTCTTCTGCGCAACCGATATCCTGTGCGTAACCAGGCTTTACACCGGTCTTTAACAGGTTACTCCGAAACCTATGAAAGGTACATGCTTACACACAGCACAAGAGTACACAGAAAATATAGAAAACGTACACAGTCATTCACAGCTTTAGGCTTTACTCAGGTTTCTTTCTGCGCAACCGATACCTTGTGCGCAACCAGGCTTTACATCGGTCTCTAACAGGTCACCCCGAAACCAACGCCAAACGTTTAGGCTTTATACAGGTCTCTAGTCAGCGTGGGCCCCGCTGACGCAACCCGTCACCCTCACACGTCAAGGTCACCTCAATACCACGTGCACATGGCTTTACACGAGTCTTTTCCAAAAACGGTGAATAAAAACACATCGTGGTCACCACAAAACCACCTGAATGGCTTTACTTGGGTTTCTCCCAACGACTGTTTACAGAAAATACTTAAGCAAAATACTTAAGATCCCGATGCACACGACGCCTTGGCGACAGACGCCGACGTCCTCCACCGCACGCTTCGGGACACCTTGCACCTCGCAGAATACGACGTCAAACGCCATCATCTGCAGCGCACGCCTCCCAAGCCAGGCCTCAGCACGCCACAGCTAACCCACGTGCCTGTATTTTCCTCTGTGAACAGAACAATAGAACGCAAGCACCTTTCCTTTGGATTTAGGGTCCACAGCACCTTATCGGTGCAGCCCCAACCTAAAATATCAGTAACACACTAAACAAGGCAAAGATGCCTGACATCTACGTATATCGCATTTAGCCTGTTAGTAAGAATTTACCAACACTAAAGTACAATGGCACTGTCAGACCCAAGAATTGAACAAGACTTGGAGACTTACTGCCAGACCCGGGAATCGAACCCAAGACTTAGCGATCACAATACCACAGACTTCCAGATATGGGAATCGAACCCAACACAATACCATAGAGGTATGGGAAATAAAGATTCCAGTCCTCCACAACGGTATGCTACAACCGCATCAATAAACCACTTTCGGCGGGCATACGTTTTGCCCACCTCACCGATCATAAATCCCACGCTACATACTTTTAATAGTTTAGCGTATTGTATCCATAGTCTACTTTTGACCAATAATTAGTTTCAAAAGAACATTACCCTCTACGTACTTGTTTGCCTTTACCAAATAAAAGTGTGCAACTTACGCCAGTGCGGCTGTCATTACCACACGGTCATCTCTGCAGCTGCTTTTCTTACTTCGGTGTCTAGCCATCACGGCCACGAGACAAACGCCAATGTGCAGCGTTGTCAGCGGTAGCGACCAACGCCGCGCCGGTGCGTTGCACCAGCGGCTCCGCTCCACCGTCGCGTGTGGCGGCCCAGCGCCACCGTCGCGTGTGGCGGCTCCGCGCCACCGTCGCGTGTGGCGGCTCCGCGCCACCGTCGCGTGTGGCGGCTCCGCGCCACCGTCGCGTGTGGCGGCTCAGCGCCACCGTCGCGTGTGGCGGCTCAGCGCCACCGTCGCGTGTGGCGGCTCAGCGCCACCGTCGCGTGTGGCGGCTCAGCGCCACCGTCGCGTGTGGCGGCTCAGCGCCACCGTCGCGTGTGGCGGCTCAGCGCCACCGTCGCGTGTGGTGGCTCAGCGCCACCGTCGCGTGTGGCGGCTCAGCGCCACCGTCGCGTGTGGCGGCTCAGCGCCACCGTCGCGTGTGGCGGCTCAGCGCCACCGTCGCGTGTGGCGGCTCCGCGCCACCGTCGCGTGTGGCGGCTCAGCGCCACCGTCGCGTGTGGCGGCTCAGCGCCACCGTCGCGTGTGGCGGCCCAGCGCCACCGTCGCGTGTGGCGGCTCAGCGCCACCGTCGCGTGTGGCGGCTCAGCGCCACCGTCGCTGTGGCGGCTCAGCGCCACCGTCGCGTGTGGCGGCTCAGCGCCACCGTCGCGTGTGGCGGCTCAGCGCCACCGTCGCGTGTGGCGGCTCCGCGCCACCGTCGCTTGTGGCGGCCCGTCACCACCGTGGTGAGGCGGCTCCGCGCCACCGTGGTGTGGCGGCCCGGCGCCACAGTGGAGTGGCGGCCCGACGCCACCGTGTTGTGGCGGTAACGACACAGTGGTGCGGCGCCGAACGCCACTTGCACAGCGCCAACGGCAGAATTGCCTTGGCGACTAGTACTTACACCTTCTGTGAACAGAATTTCAGGACAAGACACAATAGTAGCCCTATTTAATATCCAACCTGCCTGTACGATCAACCAGACCAAAACCGCTCGGCCGTCCTTACCAAAACATAACCAAATCTGACGAGATTTCAAATAAGATTATTAGACAACAATGAGCCAAAAACAGCACTTTACAAATTGCGATGACCGATTGAGACTAACGACAATAACACCTTCAATAAAATCCGACTTTACTGCCAAAATTATTAACAATCGCACTTTAGCAGCCAGAACTCAAATCTACCCACTCGAATCTACCCACTGCTTCAAATAACGAAACAAATTAAATAAATAGACCGAACAAAACCAATACAACAACCACATGAACAAAATCACTGACAATCACAAACTAATACCGAACAGTAAAGACACTTATACCGAATAGCAATGGTAAAGACATTTTTACAAAACAAAGTTGCAATTTTGAGAGTAGCCGACAAAAGAAAACTATTACACCCGACTACCGAATATCACCTAACTCGAAACTTATTCGTGTACTAGCAATAGTGGTTACTATTACCATAACAAAGACTAGACAATACCGACATGAATCATACAACCTAATGGCATCGCGAATATTTTTTTAATAAAACACGAACTACCCGCAATTGTATTTTTTCCCGAGAAAAACAAAAATATGAAAATAATAGAAACGAATATAATAAAATGCATCAGAAAGCGAAGCGGATAGGCCAGAATCCAATCCCACTTCTGATGTTAGAAAACCCTAAGTAGAAATAAAAATAAAAATACGAAAATAACATACCAGATGTTGTTTAATGGCACTAGCACAGAATTTACATATTGACAGGTAATTATAAAAATGTGGGGACTACCCCATGTGGTCTCCTCCATCCCCAATACACCACCCCAACAACTCCTTTGATTTTATAGTTACCCGTCAAGAAATACACCGACATAACAATTATAAACAATACGACCGCAATAAAAGAAATACTAGTGACAGAATGACAGAGTGACCGCACTATACGACTACTGGAACAACTCTTCAGCACGAGATCAAATAAATGAATGCCTCTGCACCGCCAGAGCAGTGCCTTATATACGCGTTTGATGCGTTCGGTCATTCCACCATCCTACCTTACACTTTTTATTTTCTGAATGTTTCGGAATATCTAACAATATATATATATATATATACAGACGAATTGAGAACCTCCTCCTTTTTTTGAAGTCGGTGAAAAATATCATTGCCACAATCAACTCACGGCCGAAAAACTAAAAATCTCAATGTGCCAGAGTTGATTAAGGGTCTTTTCTCATCCATCATGACCTAGAGTTTAACCCACAATCGACTCCTGGTTCAAGGGTTGATTGGTGGATCAGAAGCGCATTTTTAATAAATCCGGGAACGCGTGGGTTTCCTTTAAGTTTACGATATAATTACAGATAACAGATAAATTATAAAAATATAACCAGAGTTCGTTACCTACAAATTAAAATATTACCTGCTACAATTTGTATTGGCTTGAATCTATACAGGGTGTAAGGGACATCGTACCGAAAACCGATACCAGGGATCCAGTACATGATTCTGAACACTCTAGTGTTGAAATTTTTCATCGGCTTTTTCATGAATTTCCAAAAACGTAATCCACTTTTTTTAAATAAAATTAGTATAATATCATTATTGGTATAATAATAAAGCATAATTTTAATTTAAAAACAATAAATTACTTATTTGTGGAAAATTTATTTAATTATTTATTTATTTATTCTTTATGCACTAAAACAGTACATAGGCAAGTAATTAATAGACAATTATTTATTATTATTTTAGAAAATTAGAAACGTAATTTGGGAAATAAATATTTTTCCGCTTATATTCATTACATGCTCGAAAATTAATAAGTCAGTCATTTGTCATTTTCCATATAAATGGTTTCTGTAATGTTGTAACGGACATTATTTGACATCTTATAAAAAAAAAATCGGTATGATGTTTACACCCGTTATATATAAAAATGAATGTTTGTCTGTATGTTCTATATAGAATCGTAAAATATGCATTTGATCATGCCATGATCTTTAGCAAAGTGTTGTGCATGATCCCAAAATGGTTTCTGAGTAAAAAGAGCGCGAGCGGAGCTGCGCGGGTCAGCTAGTTTTGCTATAAGAAAACTGCAAACAAATAGTAAATTGGCTTAAACATTTTGTTTCGATAAAAATATGAGAGAGTGAAATGAAGTGCGAATGAATATTAATGTTCAAATCAATTCGCTTTGATAAATGAACTTGTGAAATTAAATAAGTTTCCAACTTCCCCTCGCGATGATCAAGTTATAAATTTAGATAAATATCCAAAACAATAAGTTAGATAATTCGTCATAATTATTGGATTTCTTTCAAAAGCGTTATCTAATAACTCGTTTATAACGAGTCGTTAATCGATTTAGTATTTTTGTTACTCGAACTTCTTTTACTATTAATCATTATTTTAATATTATTATTTTAGTAACATTTAGATTATTTTAATATAAAATAATCTAAATGTTACTAAAATAATAATATTAAAATAATTATTAATACTACTGCTCTACCGTTAGTATCTGTTACATGTAAATAAATGACAGATAAGGAGACAGTTTCCTATCTTGAGTTCACATCATTATTACTTTTTCTAACGGGGCGGGGGTCGCAATCCCGTCACCGTCCTTCTCGGAGTCGCCGCTGTACTTGATAGACTTCTAGGGCCCACACCACAGCCCAAACGTTCAGCGACTCTGAAGGAAGAACCGAGCTACACTGAGATGGTCTACATTTTTTCGATTAGGGATTCGTAGGACTCATCACGACTCACAGCAATAATCATGGACTATTGAACTGGAAAATCCAATTTTTTTTAATACTTATTAAAAAAATGCTATATACAATCAAGACGCTCACATAGAGTACCTATTTACTTTTGTTATGGACTATGGGTCATTCTAGAAGTAAAAATACATTTTTTGTAAAATCATGCTTGGAACGACTGTAAGAACTTTGTTTCATTTTCTGTAACATTTATCAAGTAAACGACTTTATATAATGTAATAATATCTTTATTCAAGCGTAAAGAAAATGAAAAGAAAATAGTTTGTCTATATTATTAAGCAAGCGGCTTGATATATCTAGACAAATCATTTTATAAACCAATTCTTTTCTGTTCTTTCACGAATATTTTTCCTACAAAAATATTTGAATCACTGTGGAATTAGTTCACACACATAAAGGGGTTTAAAGGAAAGAATAGATATATTTTCGAGGGATTTATTCTCTTTCAACTGTCACGTCCTTTGTTGCGGTATCATTTGTAAGGAACAGAAAGATTTTTCGGGTGACCGAGGTTCGGAAATTGTTCTAACAACACAGAACTTGTAAATAAAATATTTATAAAATGTATAGATAACTAGACCCAGAATAAAATCTTTTTAAAAAAAAATTGAACCGACTTCAATATCACTGAAAAGTATAAAATAATTTAAATATTATTGAAGTTGGTGTTAGCGTACCTGCTGTGTATATTTGGCACCAACTTCAATAATATTTAAATTATTTTATACTTTTCAGTGATATTGAAGTCGGTTCAATTTTTTTTTAAAAAGATTTTATTTTAACCTTTTTAGTGATATTTTCATATATAAAAATTGAACCATCGAAAACCGTAAAATTATCTAGGTAGGTTATGATCACATTATCGTCTACATAGTTTTACATAATTCATGTTTCTTCAGAAAATAATATCCGGTCGTAATGAAATTTGCATGGAAACATCATAGTAGTTTACTCTCTCGAATAAAAAAAGAATCATCGAAATCGGTTCATAATTGTCAGAGCAATGTAATGGAAAACATCAGTTTTATGGTTTTTACCAGATAAATTCCTCCACATCGTTCATGGTCCTCCAGGAAGTTCTTATCCGGTTGTAATAAAATTCATACAGATTCAATACAGTGGTTTCTTCTTTCGAATAAAAAAAGAATCATTGAAATTGGTAAATATTTGCCAGAGTTATGACCATTTTTGTCCGACCGAGCGAGTCCGAGCGACTAAAACATCAGTCTATATAGGCTTTCTTGCAACTCTCAGTGCGCAGTCACCATTCTTGTTTTTTTAGGAACTGCTTATTACTTTTTTATGGGACCCAATCAATGGATTGAAGAATGGATGGAAGAAAGATTTTTTCAAATCGGTTAATAATTGCCAGAGTTATGCGCGAGCATACATAAAAAAAAAAAAAAAAAATATATACAGACGAATTGAGAACCTCCTCCTTTTTTGAAGTCGGTTAAAAATTGTGAACCAATAATATTCTTAAACTGGCAACCGACTCATCAGCAGGCGAGATATGTCCACTGTTGAACTAAGACCTCACCCTTAGAAGGGAGGGGTTGCCATATTCCACACACTTAGTAGGTGTCTTTGGATCGCAGTATAGGTGATAGATAATCCAATAGAAAGACGCTGCTGCCCGTCTTCTTGTTTTCCCTTAGTCACCTCTTATGGACCCCACCTAACGGGAGGAGATGGGAGGGTTACCCGGACACCCCACGGTTAACCGACAAGCAGTAACAAATTGTTGTCTTTTTAGGTAAAGGTAAAATTGCCTTACCATTGTATGTCGTAATGAATTTAAAATTGCTTTACCATTGTACGTCGTAATATTTGTACTTTCTTTCTTTACCAATAAAACAATCTGATGAGATTTCCGGATAGCACTCTCTTAAATGAAGTAAATACCAAGCTTTTAGTTTTAACTCATAAATCATAGAAATAAAGTCACTATTTATGATTTTCAGACTTGAATAGAGTCTGAAAATCATAAATAGTGAAAAGCTTGATATACAAGCGAGGAAATTTTGTCTGTTCATTGGGACGTTTTTCATCGTCCGAACGAGACTCTAAATTACTATAGGTAACTACTATTTAGTACGAAATGAATTGGCCAATCTACTCGGCACAGTTTAGGGGTGATTCGCACTTGTTCAGCTGCTTTTGCGGCTGTAATGCGGTTGGTAATCACGTCATACGTATGGAGGCTCTCTCATTTGACGTGACCGCTTCTAAATGTCTGTATTTTGTGGAACGTGACGCTCTATGACTAATATTTGATGAGTAAATTACGTTTAGCAAGCTGTCGTTACGATTAGTTTACATGTGGTAAAATAGGGATATTATGTTTTTCGTGTTTAGATTAAAAATAAATAGAAATCATTTATTCTTTAATGCATATTCTTCTCATAAAACCTTGGCTATCGTTTCTTTTAGCTCAATACTCGTCAAGTTTCTAAGTTAACGTAGAGTAAAGAGTATTATATTATTCTATGCAATTGTATTGGTACGAATGAACTGATTATATTAAATACATTATGTATAATGAATAATAGATATTTAATATCCTTACGAGCGTTGAAAAATGACACCACAAGCCAACACCGCTTAAAAGCGACGTTTAAAATGATGAAAACGTAGCACAAGATGCACTTTAGTGCTTGCATCTGAACTGTTTACACCGCTGCAGCGTATTGCGTCGACGACACCGCTCCCATTTCCGTTCCATTTTCAACGATTTTTAGCAAAACTTCGTTCCACACAGCCGATATTGAAAAGCGTACGGAATATTTGGCAAGGGAAGGCTTTGTACAGTCGATGAGTGGGTGGAGTATATGAGACATGAGAACTTCTTTTGTTTTTAATAGGATTCTTATGTTTTGGACTCTATATTTTTCTAAACCGCTGTTTAAACTTTGGTTTCGTTATTTGTTTACCTAATATATGTATGAGATAAGATAATGTTGGGAATTGTAAGAAACATTCGAAGTGATAGAGAGAAGATTTTACTCTGTGCTTTGGAGGGCACGTAAAATGTTGACCCCTAAGGGCTTAGATTGAGGCCTAAAGATTGAGGCCTAAGGGCAGTATGAACAACTCTGATACTGGGTTGGTCATTAACCAAACATAGAAACTTGAGCATGTGACCGCCCAGATATCCCTTCATAGTGCCAAATATTATGCAGTGTATGTAAACTGAATTCCGATGTGTAGGATGCTGTAACTGGTAGTTCAATTTAGACTTATACTTAGATCTTAGGTTGTAGCCTCCGTGGCGCAGTGGAAAACCGCTTGCTTTGTAAACCGGAGGTCGCGGGTTCGAATCCTGCGGGAGGCAACAAATTTGTGTTGTTGTCTGTAAAGCAAGATGATCCATGCATCGGATGGGCTTGTAAAAAGTCGGTCCTGCGCCTACCTCTCCCCGGTCGTGTCGGTCTTCCATCCCATCGGATTTTTAGAGATATAAAGGAAGAGAGAGTGCACTTGTGTCTACGCAAGCGCACTATAATATCTCCTACGTACATGGCTGATAGCCGTGGGATGCCGGCTAAGAATTTGCATCCCGTGGGTTTCGTAAGAGGCGATTGAGGGAAAGCCAGAAGATGGGCAGCAGCGTCTTCTGTATAACATATACATCTCTTCGAAACTGCGATCCCCAAGGCGCCTGCCAAGCGTGGGGATTATGGCAACCCACCCCCCAATGATTGACAATGATTATTTACGGCCTCCAGTCCCCGGCAGCTCCTCTATTCCCCGCCTTGGTAGCGGGCGGGGTAACGGTCGAGCAGGGGGTGCGAAGAATCTCCGGCAGATGCCCCGCTACCACTCCCACCGAACTTTGGCCCAGGGCCTGTACCACTACCTCTATTAACAGTATTGTTATAATCTTACTTGACAGGAGGTAGTGACGCAAATATACGTAGTTTATAGTTTTGTCACCTTCTATCGAGAAAGTAAGGTGAAAATAATATTGCTATTACAGGTGACAGTACAGGCCCTGGTAACACATAATGTCCATACGCTTAGGACTGACGAGAAGATTATCGAGCTGGAGGAAGAATTGAGCAAGTTACGTTGGGATATCTTGGGTTTATCTGAAGTCCGACGAGAGGGACAGGATACGATGACCCTTGATTCTGGAAACTTGTTCTTCTTCCGGGAAGGAGACCGAAAATCTCAGGATGGTGTTGGGTTTGTCGATAGTGTGTCGAGCAGGGTAGCGTACCTTATACTCAGAATAAGAATAAGAATAAGAATTATTTATTGTGACATAATAAATTGACACAAGATAATGTGAATCCATAGTCTCCCGAACTAGTTATAAACTGTGTGTCGGGAGTCAGTGGCTTCTCCCAATTTTTATAGATACATTAAGTATTATGCCATTTTTATCATATTAAAATTACAAATTTAAGCAAAAACAAAATTTAGGTTACATACAAATCCAAATGTTACTCTACTTTTTGATCAAAGAACAGAAATCAAAGCAGTATGTGTGTGTGTGTGTGTGTGTGTGTGTGTGTGTGTGTGTGTATGTGTGTGTGTGTGTGTGTGTGTGTGTGTATGTTGTGAATATTGTCGTGCCACTGCAAATATAAAAGGTTTACTATATTATTTAATTTGAAATATATAATTAATAAAGTATGAATAACAATTATTAGAAATGAAAATCATTTAACATTTTTTCTACACCTTCATAATCCAACTTTTCTAGCCATGTAATTAAATGTTTTTTTAGTTGGTTGTCATTATAACTTTTAACTTTGACCTCTTTGTTTAAAATGTTATACAAGTGCGGTACAACAACTTGAAACTGCTTTTGAGCAAACCTAGATTTTACCCTAGGAATCGGACAACAATCAACTCGTCTCGTTGATACGGGTAATTTAGGGACTATCTTTTTATGATATCGACGTATGCTTTCGAATATAAAAAGTTTCCTCACACTTAATACATTTGCTTTCTTATATAAATCTGTTGTGGGGTGTCTATAACGTAAGAAAAGACACACTTTAAGGAGAGCTCTCTGTGCACGTTCTGCAGTGATGAGATAAGATTTTCCAGCGGCTCCCCATGAACAAATACAGTATCTTATTATACACTCGCATAAGGCTCTATAGGTTTGTAGTATTAAATATGGCTCAGCTACTGATCGTAAGTTTTTGAACACATAAATAAGTTTACGTAAACGAGAAGCTAGTGTCGTTATGTGTGTGCTCCAGTTAAGCCTGTCATCAATATGCACGCCTAATTATTTTATAAATTTAACACGTGATATTATTGGACAATCACAATGCTCCGATTGTGTACCTCGGTTGCATGGAAAATTATGCATCTTAAGTGATATGCTATCACCAACAGACAGATGTTTTGCTGAAGCACACATACTTCGATTTACTGGTGTTAAGCGAAAGAAGACTATTTTCTAGCCAGCGCGTTACAACTGTTACACATTCCTCAGCCAAAGCTTCGACTTTACCCCAAGTTTTTCCGTGTATGAGTAGAACCGTGTCGTCGGCAAACATAAGCAAATCTAAACCAGGCAAGGTAGTACAGCAGAGCTCATTAATGTAGATGAGAAAAAGTGTTGGTCCAAGTGTACTACCTTGTGGAACACCGAATGTGCACTCCGCGTCGTTACTTATGTATTCCTTAACCCTCACTTGTTGCGTTCTACCAGTTAAGTAGTCAGAAAACCAGTCAAGAGCTAAGCCTCTAATTCCGACGTTTTCCAATCTAGTCAATAATATGGGAAAAGAAACGGTATCAAATGCCTTCTGCAAATCCAAAAACACAGCCATACACTTGTCTCCGTTATCCAGGTAAGTCGTAATTTTGCTAGTTAACCGCGTCCTCAGTTGACTTGCCTTTTCTAAAGCCGTACTGGTTCTGACTGAGGAGTTTATTATTCTCAAGATACGACATAACTCTCTTATTAACTATTTTCTCCAACACCTTAGATAAAGAGGACAAGAGAGAGATGGGTCTGTAGTTTGTCGGATTCTTTTTGTCCCCTGTCTTAAAGATCGGGCAAACAATGGCTTTTTTAAACGCCGATGGAAATCTTCCTGTTTCAAGACTCAGATTACACAGAAATGTAATAGGCTCAGCAAGATACGTTATATTTTCTTTAAGAATATTTGTTGTGATTTGGTCGCAACCCGGTGCACTATTCGCTTTAAGGCTTAGTATAACATTTCTAATCTCAACTGGATCCGTGGGAGTAAAGGACATCGAATAAACTGGCGAGTTCGATGACTTTGAATTATGTGCGAGTTCTCGTTCAGTGGTATTAATTTTATTTAGTGTTAAGGTAGCAAGAGTACTACCAATGGATGTAAAATGAGCGTTAACCGTATTCAAAGATAAATTTGGGCTATCACTTATTTGTAGTAATTCTGTTGAATTAACTTTTGCATCTGTTATGTTGCATACCTCCTTTATTACATTCCATGTTTGCTTAATCTTACCCTTATACTTTTTAAATTTCTCTTTATAATATTCTATCTTTAATTTTTTTATTATTTTGTTACATATATTTCTATATCTTAAATATATATCTTTTACATTATCATCATCCGGTGCCTTTTTAACTTTCATGTGGAGCCTATCCCTCTTTCTAATTGATCTAACCACTCCTTTTGTAATCCATGGTTTTAGTGGTTGGTTACGTTTAGCGGTTCTCGTAGACCGCGTATGTAGATTTACTAAAGAAAAAAGTTTAGTTGTTAGCAACTCAGTGGTCAAGTTTACGTCCCTGGTCTGATAAAGTTCCTGCCACGATTCTTTTGACAGAGCTACCTTTATTGCTTCAAAATCCACAGAGTGTTTGTAGTATGTTAAATTTTGTTTATTAACGTTAGCACCACTGATATAGATTAAGATAGGGGAATGGTCAGTAAGCGGTTGCTCGAAGACTAATGTTTCGCAACTCTTAACCATGAAGTGATCTATACAAGTAGTCATTCTAGTTGGAAGGTTTATTCCCTGTCTAAGCCCATGCATTGCCAGTATATTTAAATAATCTTGTGAGGATGGTGACAGATTGATTTGCAGGATATCTATATTAATATCTCCAGTAAAAATAATATTTCGAGTGGATATTTTGCTAATGGTATTATCAAGTGATTCTAGATATTTGGTAGTATTTCTAAAGCTTGGCGGCCGGTATGAGCAAAGGATAGTATATTCTGGCATGATAGTAATTATAAGACAATTAAGTAATTATAAGACAATTAAGTAATTATAAGACAATTAGTAATTATAAGACAATTAAAATAAACGAATAACCAGTCGGTATTCGTTGAAGGTTATACAGGTTTACGCTCCGACCTCGGCACACCCTGACGATGAAGTAGAGACTATGTATGAGGAGATAGCAGAAGCCATACATACCTCCAAAACACACTTCACCGTTGTTATGGGGAGCTTCAACGCGAAGGTGGGCACACGGAATGGCGATGACTTGAGAGTGGGGTCATATGGGTACGGGCAGCGGAACCAAAGGGGCCAGCGGCTGGTCGACTTCATGGAAAAGGAGGGACTCTTTGCGATGAACTTCTTCTTCAGGAAGCGACCATCCAGGAAGTGGACGTGGATAAGCCCCGATGGTTCAACCTTCTGGTTGAACCATCGGGATCGGGTTGATGAGATCGACTTCATCATGACGACCAAGAAGCTTATCTATCTATGCCGAACTCAATAGACGAATCTCGAAATCCATGCGACTTGCGTTCCTATAATACAGCATGTACTAAGGACGCAATTGAGCGGAACCAAAGCTCTAAAGTGTTCGCAAAGAATTCGTCTATTTGGCGAAGCCAAATGACAAAGCTGAAGATCGATGACGGCAATGTCATCTCATCGAAACCGGAGATATTGAGAGAGCTTGAGAGATTTTACGGACAGTTATACACCTCAACACGAGAGCCCATTGCTAGAACAGCTCAGGACACCAGAGCCAAACTAACCCGACACTACACTGAGGACATCCCAGACATCAGCCTGTACGAGATTAGAATGACTCTCAAACAGCTTAAGAACAACAAGGCGCCGGGTGAAGACGGAATCACAACAGAACTTCTGAGAGCGGGTGGAAAACCGGTACTTTTATTCCTCCAGAAGTTATTTAATTCCGTCTTACTCGAGGGTACTACGCCAGAAGCATGGCACAGGAGTGTGGTGGTTCTTTTCTTCAAAAAAGGTGATAACACTTTATTGAACACCCATCTCACTCCTGAGCCATGTATACAAGCTGTTTTCGAGAGTCATTACGAACCGTCTCGAACGCAGGTTTGATGACTTCCAGCCTCCCGAACAAGCCGGGTTCCGAAAAGGCTTTAGCACCGTAGACCACATACATACGCTCCGCCAGATTATACAGAAGACCGAGGAGTATAATCGGCCATTATGTCTAGCGTTTGTGGACTACGAGAAAGCCTTTGATTCCATCGAGACCTGGGTGGTATTGCAGTCCCTCCAGCGGTGCCACATTGATTATAGGTACATCGAATTGTTGAAGTGTTTGTACAGCAACGCCACCATGTTGATCCAACTACAGGACGAGAGCACAAAACCAATCCCATTGCAGCGAGGTGTGAGACAGGGAGACGTTATTTCTCCGAAACTGTTTTCAAACGCATTGGAGGACGTTTTCAAGCTCTTGGACTGGTACGGATGCGGCATCAACATCAATGGCGAATACATCACTCACCTTCGTTTTGCCGATGATAAAATATAGTCATTATGGCAGAGTCGCTGGAGGACCTCAATACGATGCTCAGCGACCTCAGTAGCGTTTCCCAATAGGTGGGTCTTAAAATGAACATGGACAAGACGAAGATCATGTCTAATGTCCATGTTGCACCCGTACCGGTAGTTGTTGAACGATACACTCGAAGTTGTTGACCACTACGTATACCTTGGACAGATTGTCCAGTTAGGTCGGTCCAACTTCGACAAAGAGGTCGCCCGAAGAATCCAACTCGGATGGGCAGCGTTCGGGAAACTACGCGATATCTTCTCGTCCAAAATACCGCAGTGTCTGAAGACGAAGGTTTTTAACCAGTATGTGTTGCCAGTGATGACATATGGTACTGAGACGTGGTCTCTAACGGCTGGCCTTTTAGAGAAGTTCAGAGTCACACAACGAGCTATGGAGAGAGCTATGCTTGGAGTTTCTTTGCGCGACAGAATCCGAAATGTGGAGATTCGCCGAAGAACCAAGGCCACCGACATAGCTCTCAGAATCTGCAAGTTGAAGTGGCAATGGGCAGGCCACATCGCTCGAAGAACCGATAACCGTTGGGGAAGAAAGGTTCTCGAGTGGCTACCACGAACCGGAAGACGCAGCGTTGGCAGGCCTCCCACTAGGTGGACAGACGACATTGTGCGCGTCGCAGGTAACCGGTGGATGCATATAGCCAATTGTCGTTCATTGTGGCGTTCGAAGGGGGAGGCTTATGATGATGATCACATGGCTGATCTTGTGGAAGTTTGGCCGCTGTGGGCGTATCGGCCAGGAGGACATTATTTTTATTTTATTATTACGTGGTAAGCTGCAACTAAATGCCAAAAGGTATACGTGTCACTTATTATCGTGCAAACTTCATACAAGTTTTCACTGAATCACCTATAAATAAACGGCAAAATGTCTTCTTGCTTTATTGTCAGTTCAACAAAATTATGTGTACTATGAAGCTTTTGAAAATAATAACCAACTTGTAGTTTTTTCAAGTTAGGACATAAAATCGATACAGCTAAGTGACGGTTGCGAGCGTCCGCAGCAAGTCAACACTAGTTATGGCTAGTTGGTCTGCTAACATTTGCTTATTAGTTCTAACAGCTAAGTTCCTAAGTCGGGGTAACTTCTTGAACTCGAAGCAAGATTCTGTGCATGGCAATGACTACTAAGACGATTTTGGTAGCTTACATTGCCACTGTACAGATAAATAGCTGAAAGTTTCACTTATCTTAGAACACGGACAATGTTCAAAATTATGATATATTTTGTACTCATTTACGTAGACATGCTCATATGTGTCGTTCATTCTGGTATACACTGGTAGCTGAAAATGGCTAATTGTCATTCATGGTGGCAATCTAAAGAAGAAGCCTTTGTGCAGCAGTTGGCGTCGTTCGGCTAATGACCATTCTAGAATAGGTTTTCTTTAGTAAGATACTTCCTTGTGCTCGGATTACTTTTTTAGATAACTGACCATGCACCTTCGAGCATGGCTATGAACGTAGCTGGCATATATTATTCGTTTGAACATAACACGAAGCAACGACCACTAGACCGTTCCATCTCCGGCAGTGCCATGGCCGCACTATACACGGGCCTATCAAAATTCACGAACTGTCTGGTGCAAGCCGTGCATGGTAGGTTGCTGTTCTGCCTCTCTACAGTCGCTTAGGTAGTTTGGTAACTATCGCAATCAGTACAGCCACAACATTAATAATACTGTTTATATATCTGTGTGTGTGTGATTAGAGTTAAACTGTGTAATCCTCATTGATACCCGCCCCGCTACGGGGGTAGCAGTGCGGGTTATGTCAGCCTCTTATCGAGTAAAACCGCACGGTAACCTCAACCCGCTGTGTTAACGGGAACGGAACGTACCTTCTACTCGTCCGGATCCCTTCAGCGGCCGCTCGCATATCGGTGAGCTCTTCCCGTCTTCTTCTTTCTTCTCTTTTGTTCGTGGGTCGCGTGAGGTGCCGCGTACCGAACCATACCTTGACCAACTATGATCATGTGAGGCCAGATGCTTCTAAATGTTATCAAAAACAGACAAACACTTCACATATGTACCTACTATAAAAACATAGTATTTAGTTATGCTTAATACACAATAGCTCTAACGAAGAATTTATAATAATAATTACAATAGCCCAGTGTTTAGTCCCCCAAATGCCCACTAAAAAACATCTAGAAATCTTTCCACATACTTATAATAGTCCCTACATGTGCCAGAGTCAACTGCCGTTTATATCTTATTTCCAGCAGTTGAGTCTGGTAGGTGTGTTCCATTTCATTACTTCCTCCCAACAGGCCTCTACGTGTTGGATTCGTCCCCACGCAAGCCTTTTAAAAGTCCGGGTGTAAAAGCCCGTGTTATCACATATAAAACAAAAATAATAATAATAATAATATCCTGGGACAATTCACACACGGCCATCTGATCCCAAACTAGGCAGAGCCTGTACTATGGAAACCAGATAACTGATACTAATACTTATATACTTTTTTTTTTTGTAAATACATACTTAAATAGATAAAACACCCAGACACTTGGTGGGAATCGAACCCACGACCTGTTGGTTAGCAGACAGGGTCACTAACCACTAGACCAACGGGCCCGTTATAGTTTAAATAGTTTTAATAAAATAAACACTGAAAAAAAAATATATATACAGACGAATTGAGAACCTCCTCCTTTTTTGAAGTCGGTTAAAAATATAAGGTTATCAAGTGGAAACGTCAGCCTAAACACTGAATATTTGACGATAACGCCGGGACTGTTTAGCGTTATCACAGCCACTATTACCCCCGTAACTCTGGAATATCTTCGACTAAAATTTTCTTCGTCATTTCGGAGACAGAAATGATAAATAATTCATCATTCCAGCATTACTTAGTTTAAGTACACCATAATTCACAACGGGCCCTTCTGTGAATGCGACATAAAATACAGTCGAGGTAATCCTATCCGTCCATGATTTATAAGGAAGAAGGGTCAATGTGGAAATTCCATAAGCGATATATCATCTGCTCGCATGCAGAACTATTAGAAGAGACATCGCCAACCTTGCTGGGCACCGTTCGCGTCGACTTCGCAAATTGATGGTGTTATCGTAAACATATTTGCTTGAAGCAAGGAAATATGGTCGAAACATCTTATAGTGGAAATCTTTCGATAAGTCGATGAGAGAAGACACACAAAATCAGAAATGTATCATTATTCAAGACTTCAATAGAAAAGTAAAGCTTTTCAGCGTGAATTCAGTGTGTGTATGATATTTCCCTTTTTCCATATATTCATTTATGTGGTATTATTTACTTCGTTAACAGCTGAATATCGTCCACTGCTGTACAAAGGCCTCCCCTTAGAAGGGTTGCCATAATCCCCTGGCTAAGCAAGTGGCATTCCCATTTTTAACCGACTTCAAAAAAGGAGATTCTGTATTCGACGCGTATGTATGTAATATTAATAAAAATGCGTAATATTCATATATGTTAGTCTATGTGGGCTTCTAAACGAATTTACCAAATTTCACGAGTGTATGTATGTATGTATGTAGGTTGGTCCACGGATTTCTCAGAAACTACAAGTCCGATTTCGAAAATTCTTTTTGCAATAGTTAGAGTATCTTTCAACTTAGGGTAGAGTACAAATTTCATCAAAATCGGTCCAGTAGTTTAAGAGATATAAACTTTTTATGTTTTCAGTAAGTTACTGTAATGTAGACGTTCGAGTTGCGTGATAGTGCTGATACCTATCTTGGTAAAATAAGTCACTAAAAAGTGTTAAAAAAACTATTTTAAAAAAAATTAAAAACCGACTTCAAAGTAAATTATCTAAAAAGCATAAAATAACGAAAATATTATTGAACTTGGTGCAGAATATACACAGCAGGTACGCTAACACCAACTTCAATAATATTTTCGTTATTTTATGCTTTTTAGATAATTTACTTTGAAGTCGGTTTTTATTTTTTTTTAAATACTTTATTTACTTATTTTAATTATATTCCGTCCGTATGGGTTTTTCTTCTGATTTCGAATATCGAAATGCGAACTAATTTACAAAAATTAACGAAAGTATACAAGATGAAAATATTTATCGTGAAATACATACAGGCAATAAAAATTTGGATTGAAATATTAATGTGAATACATACCAGTGGCGAAGGCTCCATATAACTCGATTCCTACCGGCTTCCCTTTGACAACAGGCGTTTGTTACGACGATCTAATAAGACATTTATTTACTAACATAACGTTAAAAACATAGGTATTTAATACACCATCAAATAAAATTAATCTAAAAATCGCCTTATTTATTAATAGCAAAAAGTTACACTTTTCATTCACTTCAACCGCGCGCAAGTCGTGGCGCGGCAAGCCGCTCGCAAGATTAGGAATTCCACGCGCAATTACCATGTAAAATCAGTACGGAAAACGTTCCCGCGCAAACGCATAACTCGCTTAGTATAGGAACGACGGCAAGCCGATGTCCATCGGGTTATAATGGGGCGTGGTTATGTTAATGGATAGAAAAATGACATGTATGCGAACGAAATAGAGTGTAGTATTGATTGCGTACGCGTACTTCGATCGACTATAATCTTTCGTCTTCATTGATATTTATTTTGTATCGCATATACGGTACATGACAATTTAATTCTACTAAATATTATAATATAATTAGAATCTAATAGATACTATGGTTGTTTAAAGTTTTGTTTATTGTGTTTAATAATATAAAAGTTCTATAGTAATTGTGTGTCCAATTTCACCGATAGATGGCGCTGTTCATAATGTAAATCACGCTAACATCGTAAATTACTGTTTATTGATATTCGATAATGAAACGTATAATACCTTCGCATTTTTTATTGTTGCAATTGATTGCAATATTATGTATATATACTACCTGGACTTGAGTTACATTTCATGAAGCCCTGACCTTTTTTTTGGCAGAGCTGTTCATTGTGTGTAGTGTGCATTGTACCTACATGTTATTGCGTTAGATCATTTTATTGAAATGAGTCATTGTAGGTCATATCGATGAGATTTATCGAAGTAAGTAATTTAATTTAGTATATTCGTATTCTTAATTTCTAGGGACCTAATCACTGGCTTTTAAATTAAATAAAATGGTATTTTTCCCTTGCCTACCTATTTCATTCCTAATCTAGTTTAGAATCGCTCGGGATTTACAGATTTTAACTTTTCAAAGATATAATATCATGTTACTATCAGCAAAGTAGAACATTACAGAAACCTAATGAAAATGTCCTGGGTGTAGCGGACCGGCTTACCCTTTACAAAAATTGACCCTTCGCCACTGATACATACTGAAATACTTCATTAATATAGTTTTAAATCTTTAGGTTTATTTTAATAGGTATGTTGTTGAATGATTTTTTTGTTATTTTTAACTGTAATTAAAGAGTTATAATATCTTACATGCAATTGATTGATGATTTTACTCTAGTTTACTTATTTGCTTAAACTTAAAGGACTCACGGAGTGAATAAACCATCTTGTTTTGCAATCCTTGTAATATTTACAGATTCCCCAAAACAAAGAACATAAACAGGTTTTAAGTAAGGTATTTCAATCTCCAACAATGGGGAAAATTTAATTTACCTGTTAAGAAGGTAAGCTCTTCGTTACTTTCTATCAAAACACTGTATTTATTTTACCGTCAAAGGGAAATAACAAATACCTTCCATTGTAATTAAGAGAACTTGGGTCAGTGCTGCCGTTAACATTTCTGAGAAGATGGGTAATGGGCCAGAATTATAATTTGTTTGTTTGCTGTTTGACATTCGTTTTAATTAGGTACTTTTATAATTAGAATGTACAGGCTACGATCCAAACGGACCCGTTTCAGTAGGTACATATTTATTTGGAATCTATATTAATATCACATAAACATTTTGAAAGCTATAAAAATATAATTACAATGTAGACCGTGATTAACAATAAACATTAAATAAATAACATACATAGATAAAAGCACGCCTTTTTCCCGTAGGGGTAGGCAGAGCCCAAGGGCCGCTTTTCGTGACGAGACGAGACGTGATGGGTGGCGAACCACATCGCCGCCATTTTGGTTATTTAATTTATTTATATGATTGGCCATTGCGTTCTCACGAATAAGGAGGGAAAGGGAAGGATAGGCGTTGTGAAAAGGAAGATTGGCAAGTTAGAGTGGGAAATAGGAAAAGTAATATATTACCGCCCAGGAGGGCAAGGGATGGGACTGTAATAGCTAGGGATTTCGCCCTATCATGACTTACGCGAGTGTAGTTTTCGCGCACGCCGCCCGCACCCATATCGATAGCCTCCAGGTTATCCAGAATCGTTTCCTCCGTCGCGCCGTCGGTGCCCCGTGGTACATGCGGAACGTAGATCTGCATTCCGATTTCAAATTAGATCCCCTTCGTAAGTTCCTCAAAGAAGCGTCGAAACGCTACTTTGAATCCGCGTCCCGTCACGCGAACAGTTTAATCCGCGCCGCCGCCGATTACGCCGCTAGTCCTTCTGACTCGCGCCGCAGACCACGGCACGTACTGCTCGACCCTCCTGACCCCATGACGGTCCTATTGGACCGGGATGCGCCGACCCCTCCCCGACAACCGTATGCTACAGTAGCTATCAGACACCGGTCTCGCCGGCGAGGCCGAAGGGTCGTACGTATGCGACCGCAACGACGTGCATCACCCCACTGAGTTTCTTGCCGGTTCTTCTCAGTGGGGGCGCGTTATGAACCGGTGGTAAACTCAGCCCTCTCTTAAGCGACAGCCCAAGCCGAGGCCGTGCCTCCCTGAGGTGCCCTTGTGCTCGTCGCTACTTCTGCCGTAAAGGCTAGAGCGCTTCAAGCGCTCGCCTCCTATTGTCCAGTGAAGCTGCAATGGCCATCTGCGGCTAACAGCGTCTATCATTCCCAAAAAAAAAAAAAAAAAAAAAAAAAAAAAAAAAAAAAAAAAAAAAAAAAAAAAAAAGGCATGTTGAATGTTTTTTCTTATTAGGTATATTATTATTATCTAAAGTTGTAATGACACCTGCCCTTCAACATACTGTCCTGTACCCCAAGGTTGTCTGGGAGAGATCGCTTTAGCGATAAGACCGCCTTAAATTGTCACACTGTTATCTTCTTATCCTTTAAACTGTATGTTCTCTTTTGGTGTACAATAAAGAATATTTGTATTGTATTGTATTATTGTCTGATGTATGTACTGTCATCATTCAGTTAACACGAACTAATATTATGTCTGTATTTTTAGGGTTCCATACCTAAAAGGTAAAAAGGACCCCTTAAGGTGCGACTTCGTCGGTGAGTCTGTCTATCTATCTGCTACCCCTATATATTTCAGGAACCACTGAAGCTATCGATTTTAAGTTTAGATAGTTTTAGATCTTACTTACTCAACCGATAAACTAGTGGGACTATTCTATGAACCACGTTCAGATATCCCACGTATCTAAAAGTGGCTTTAATGTCACGTAGGCACCTACCTAGTTTTTACTTGTAAAAATAAGGGAAAAATCTGAAATAATTACAGGTAAGTAATAATTATTTTTGTTTATTTTACAGGAAAAATAAAATGACATTTCTAAGTAGTAGGTTTTTTACTCTCTATAAGCCAGTGCTTGACTGCAGTTCCACCTGATGGAAAGCGGTGACGCAATCTAGGATGGTAAAGCACACTGACTTATTAAAAGCATATTCACTCTAGCTTTGAAGACACCCAGATTATAATCGGGCGGAAAAACTGACGCAGGCAAACTGTCGTTTGTTGTTGTTAACTGATTTGTTTTTTTTTTGCTATCTTCAGTGTTACACTACGGTGGATTACACTTCGGTGGACAAATAGTAAACTAACTTTAATACTTGTCCCCGATATGACCACAGCGGCCAATCTTTCACAAGATCAACCATCTACGCGGGAGATATTATAGTGCACAAGTGCTTGCGTAGACACAAGTGCTCTCTCTCTTCCTTTATACCTCTCAAAATCCGATGGCACGGCAGACCGACACGACCGGGGGAGAGGTTAGGCGCTGGACCGACTTTTTACATGCCCTTCCGACGCATGGATCATCTTACTTTACAGACAATCAGGTGATCGGCCTGCATTGTCCTAGCCAGTAAGGAACAACTACAAAGTTGTTGCCTTCCGCGGGATTCGAACCCGTGACCTCCGTTTTGCAAAGCAAGGGGTTTCGCATTGCGCCACGGAGGCTACTAGATACCACTCACGTACCTTGTAGCCTCCGTGTACCTATAATGACTTCACTCAGCGTATGAGCGCCAATCACCGCTTTAATCTAAAATGTGTAGGGGCGGGAGGTAGAATGGCGTTCACTTAGGGAAAATACGCTGTATTTTTCAAAATATTGATTTTACTTTAAAATTTAAAACATTACATGTTCTTTACATATTCAGCAATCAACATTTTAACACCAAACGTATAAATTTATGCTTGACTTATATGTAGTGGGAAGCTGTTTTAAAAAAAACAGGTTTGAGCGCCATTGCCCCTGACTCTGGGTAATGCCGCTCAGGCTAAGGGGCAATGACAATAACATATGTTTTTTGAAAAAATATCTAGTAAGGTCCATTTAAATTACAGTGCTAAGCGTAAAATCAACCTTAAACCATACATAAACATCTTTCTATTGTAGGATAGGCTACTCCCAGAAGACTTAACCTATGTCTATTAAGAGCGTCGCAGCCACACAGTATAGACCAAATGAAAAATTAGATCAGCGCTGCCGTATACGGAGAAACACACTTTACGGTCACATGCCGCTAGCTGACTGCCCGTACGCGTTGCTGCCTGTTATAAGCCCTCAAGCCCCGCACTTCAAGCGCCGCGGCGTTTTCCTATCTACTATTTTGACAAAGTTACAGAGGTGAGCGCCATTACCCAGTGAGAGCTATTCCCCCTGCTTACCCTACACACGAAGCGTGTTTAACAGCTTACATTATGGTATGAAAATAACATATTATGTTCACATTACACCCGAATGAAGGTAACGCGCTTAGGGAAAGGGAACATATATCCTTCGGGCTTCTATAAGATTTAACATAACGTCGTCAGATACTCAACAGCTCACCCTCTTCATGTAAACGTCAAAAAGTTGTTTACGTAACTTTTGATTGCCTCTTTTACTCCGTTTGTTTACTTTTTTTTTACTTAGAACCGGGAAATATTATGAAACTTTTTTCGTTAAAGGCTCGGAGATACATAAATGGGTTTAGAACTCGTTTTGCTCACTAAGATTTTGTTTGCTGAGCGTTGACTTTTTGTTAGTCTTTCGTCCGTTCCGAAGGTTCTCGTTAATGGAAGTTAAATAGCATTTTTGCTGTTGAACAATCATTTTCTATTTGAGTGATTTTTTTTTCAAATTTTCTGAGGAAGACTACTACAGCCACAGCGACTTATCTTTGGGAAGATCAGACCACTTTACAAGAGATATTTATATATCTGTGTGTTGAGGCAATAGGCAATCAGTTTGTAAAATACTGTATTCTTTAAACAGACTAGGAACAACTGCGTAAAATTCATTTCCCCGCAGGATTTAAACCAGCGACCTCCCTTTGCATAGCAAGCAGCTTCCTTTCCACTACATTGGGCTTTAATAACATAGATACGTTTATATCGATTAGACTCGAATAATGACGGGCCTGTTGGTCTAGTGGTTAGACACCTTGTCCGTTGACCAATAGGTCGTGGGTTCGATTCCCACCAAGTGTCTGGGTGTTTTATCTATATAAGTATATATTTACAAAAAAAAAGTATATAAGTATTAGTATCAGTTGTCTGGTTTCCATAGTACAGGCTGTGCCTAGTTTGGGATCAGATGACCGTGTGTGGATTGTCCCAGAATATTATATTATTATTAATCTTACATTTTAATTCATAATACATATTATTACGAAACTAAATATAAATGCTCGGCATTATATTATTAAACTTTAAATTTAACGAATCCAAAAAACGAGAACCGCATCACCACACTCCCAATTGGATCTAAAAACCACTACTAGCGGCCGCATAAACGATAACTTTCTAACTTAATTCCAACCAAAAACACGTCCACACCGCGGGCTGGGTCGAATCAAATGCGTTTTTGCATGCTCTCTGCGGCACTGTATCCCCCAACTAATTACAGCACTCCGGTGCTTTAATTACACAACTTGTTCGCATAAGTTCGGGCTCAAATTAGATTTAAGGGAATTTATTACTTAATTCTCACTGTATAAATTATCTTGGCGTAATTACGATGTCAATTAAAAAGTTGCGCAGCGAGGATATGACAGTTAACAATACGTAGGGAGAAATTGATATATTAACACTTATTTTACTAACTATAGGTAATAATAATATCCTAGGAAAATACACATCTGATCCCAAAATTAGGCAAAGCCTGTGCCTCATCATTTTCATCATCATCAATCATCAGCCGGAAGACGTCTACTGCTGAACAGAGGCCTCCCCCTTAGAACGCCACAATGAACGACAGTTGGCTATTTGCATCCACCGGTTACCTGTGACGCGCACAATGTCGTCTGTCCACCTAGTGGGAGGCCTACGCTGCGTCTTCCGGTTCGAGATCGCCACTCGAGGACCTTTCTTCCTCATCGCTTATCGGTTCTTCGAGCGATGTGGCCCACCCATTGCCACTTCAACTTGCAGATTCTGAGAGCTATGTCGGTGATCTTAGTTCTTCGGCGAATCTCCACATTTCGGATTCTATCGCGCAAAGAAACTCCGAGCATAGCTCTCTCCATTGCTCTTTGTGTGACTCTGAGCTTCTCTTAAAGCCTGTACCCACGGTAAACAAACATCTAATACAAATACTTATATGTATATACATTTAGTGTATAAAGATACTCCAAGGTAAGAATTGAACTCACGACTTTTTTTTATGGGACTAATCCCACCACTGTTACTCCTGTAAGCCAAGATTCTCCACTGAAGACACCGAGGTTTGACCCTCGGCGAGACCCAGGGGAACGCTAAATTGTCTTGGAACCCACAACAAATTTAATTAAAAAGGTAGATAGGAGGAGTTGAAAAGACATATATTCCACTTCCCTCCTTTGCAAAGCGGGAGACAAGCAAAGAATTAACAAACGGTCGATACAACTTCAAAAAAGGAATACTCTTACAGGCGCGGACCAACGAAGGCTAGCGAACGATGAAACTCACGACTATTGGGTATCGAACTTCACCTCATTACTATTTGTATATCATGCGAGCCTCGATGTAACGAAACTTCTGTCGTATAGGACCAGTAACAGCTCACTGTATAGGACATTAAAATAAGATAACAAGAAACCCTAGAAAATTAGCACATAAACGCTAGAATTAGAGAAAATATGAGTATGCTTAAGCAGCCCCAAATATTCTAGCTCCTCTGATGATAACGATCTATATAATACAGATAGCAAGCAATAAAATACAGATACAGTTTTACGACCAATTTTATTTGTATATTTTACGTACGAAAAACATTTATTGAGTTAATGTTCATGGCCCAAAGTTGGCTAAATTAATAAAATATCATACAATTGCCATTCCGCCGACATGCTATTGAGGCTCCATTACATTTGTGACAAATGCCGTGTATGCTATAATAACCATAACCAGTCGTGTCACACCACTGAGACGCCATTATCGTTTTAGGTCTCAATAGTATTTCGCTGGAGGCCTGGGGCCCAGGGCCCCAAGTGTGCTAATTTTAATAAAATGTCATACAAATGCCATTCCAGCGACACACCATAAAGACTCGATTAAGATTGTGACAAGTTTGGTATTTGGCTAAAATAACTATTACCAGTAGTATCACACTCAGACACCATTATAGTTTTAGGTCTCAATAGTATGTCGCTGAAATAGCAATTGAATGTCATTTTATCTACAGGGTGTAAGAGACCACGTACCGAATTTTTTTTATAAGATTTCAAATAATGCCCGTTACAACATTACAGAAACCATTTATATGGAAAATGGCAAATGACTAACTTGTTAATTTTTGAGCATGTATTGAATATATGCGGAATAGTATTAATTTTTCAAATTACATTGCTAATTTTCTAAAATAATAATAGTTAATTGCCTATGAATTAATTGCCTATGCACTGTTTTTGTGCATAAAGAATAAATAAATAAATAAATTTTCCATAAATAATTAATTCATTGTTTTTAAATTAAAATTAGGCTTTATTATTATGCCAATAATGATGTTATAATAATTTTATTTAAAATAACTGGTTTTATTTTTTGGAAATTCACGATAATGCCGTAAACAATTTCAACTTGTTTGTAAATTAGCAGACTTGGGGCTCAGTTCATAATTGCTGGCTCGAGTTCAGTCACTTTGTATACCTACCTACGTCTTTCTTTCTTTTTGTTTTAACTTTCGAACAGCAAAACACACCGTCGCTGACGTTAAGATTGTAAATAAGAACAAAACGAATGTTTTAAAAAAAGGGACTAATAAGCGCGCTGAAATTCTTGCCAGATCTTCTAAGTTGATGTCATTTTGTCATCCAGTGGTAGCTTTAAAAAATGCTGACCATTCAAAAGTGAGCTGAAAATTCCAAAGTTTAATTTCATTTCAAAGCAGGCAGCTCTTCCCTTCTAGGGGAAAGACGCTGATGATGATGATGATGAAGGATGAATGATATGCTTGCCGATCGAGACTATATGGGTCTCCATAAGAGTGAACCATGTAGATTTGTATTTTTAACCGACTTCAAAAAAGGAGGAGGTTCTCAATTCGTCTGTATATATATTTTTTTTTTATGTATGTTCGCGCATAACTCCGGCAATTATGAACCGATTTGAAAAAATCTTTCTTCCATCCATTCTTCAATCCATTGATTGGGTCCCATAAAAAAATTATTGCATAGTAATAAGTAGTTCCTGAAAAACAAGAATGGTGACTGCGCACTGAGAGTTGCAAGAAAGCCTATATTGACGACTTTATGTCGCTTTTTAAGGACAAAAATGGTCATAACTCTGGCAAATATTTACCAATTTCAATGATTCTTTTTTTATTCGAAAGAAGAAACCACTGTATTGAATCTATATGAATTTTATTACAACCGGATAAGAACTTCCTGGAGGACCATGAACAATGTGGAGGAATTTATCTGGTAAAAACCATAAAACTGATGTTCTCCATTACATTGCTCTGACAATTATGAACCGATTTCGATGATTCTTTTTTTATTCGAGAGAGTAAACTACTATGATGTTTCCATGCAAATTTCATTACGACCGGATATTTTTTTCTGAAGAAACATGAATTATGTAAAACTATGTAGACGATAATGTGATCATATAGTATGCTATACCGTAAAATCGAAAACCGTAAAATTATCTAGGTAGGTTATGACCTACCTAGATAATTTTACGGTTTTCGATGGTTCAATCTTTATATATGAAAATATCACTAAAAAGTATAAAATAAAATCTTTTTAAAAAAAAATCGAACCGACTTCAATATCACTGAAAAGTATAAAATAATTTAAATATTATTGAAGTTGGTGCCAAATATACACAGCCGGTAAGCTAACACCAACTTCAATAACATTTAAATTATTTTATACTTTTCAGTGATATTGAAGTCGGTTCGATTTTTTTTTTAAAAGATTTTATCTAAATTAAGTTACTATAATGAAATATTTTTATATTTTTTTATTCAGTTTAGTGAAGACACAAACAAGTCCGGCTAAGAGTAGCACCCTCCCATATCCTCCAGTTGGGAGTCCGTTGAAAGCGGCTAAGGGAAAACAAGAAGACTGGCAGCAGCGTCTTTCAATTAGATTACCTACCTCCTATACTGCGATCCCCAAGACGCTTGCCAAGTGTGGGGACTATGGCAACCCCTCCCTTCTAAGGGGGAGGCCTCTTTTCAACAGTGGACGTCTGACGGCTGATGATGAAGTGACACGCTTGGCCGGTACCCATATTCTAGGTATGCTCGTTCTTCCACTTGTCATCGGAGATTAGTTATAAAGTCTGTTAGGAGCAGCACTTCACCAGTTAATGTGCGTTTCACAGCGGCTTTTCGTCAAAATATTTCCGCGGTGGTACCTACCTGGATCATCATCATCATCATCATCATTCGGAAGATGTCCGCTGCTGAACATAGGCGTCCCCCATAGAACGCCACAAGGAACGACAATTGGCTATTTGCATCCACCGGTTACCTGCGACGCGCACAATGTCGTCTGTCTACCTAGTGGGAGGCCTGCCTACGCTGCGTCTTCCGGTTCGTGGTCGCCACTCGAGAACCTTTCTTCCTTCCTGCCTTCTTTAGTAAAAAGTATTTTAACTTATTACTAAATACATAAGTGCTTGCAATCTCATGTAGCGATTTGGGTAAATGTATGTAAACTCTAGCAGCCATGGAGATTATTTAAATAAGCCGTTCTATTTGTAGGCAACACTAGGTTGTATAAAAAAGAGTATTTTTCATTTGTTTTGTGATTTTTAAGCTATCACGATGCTTATCCTTACCTATTTAAAGATGTTCGTGAAATAATAGGCTTCAAACTTTAAACATAAAATCTAAAACCTTAACCTATCTTATTAGATGAATAATTGAATGAAAGCCGAATAAAGTATTAAATAATTTCGTATTAATTTGTAAACCTTAAATGGAAAGCGTTCGTTTAAGAAATTCTAAGAGCTGTGATAGAGGATTCCATTGAGAATTAGAGCCTAATTAAGGACAGCAATTTGGTTAATCTCATCGTAATATAAATCCAAAATTTGCTTACCGACTAAATGGATTTTTGTACACCAAATCTATGCTTTGAATTATATTAAAGGACTAGCTGACCCACGCAGCTCCGCCTGCGCTATGTTTACGTTAACTAAACTTTTAATAACAGACATTCGCATCGAATACATAACCTCCTTTTTTATAGTCGGTTAAAAACTGGGACCCACTTTTTACTTGCTCTCCGAAGCACGGACCCGTTTAGTTCAAATGGCGTTAAACGGTCACCCATCTATTTAATGACCTTAACTAACGTTGCTTAACCCGATCGATTACAAAACCTTGATAACAACTCTCTATGAGTGTTCCCTTACTAATATTTATTATATTATAAAGAAAAATTGATAAAATCGGACCAAGCGTCCGCGCCAACCAAGCGTATAACCAAGTACCCATTTTGACTTTAATCCCCTCTCCCAAAAGAACCGTGCTAGATAACGGAATAAAAAGTATCCTATGTCCTACCTCGTAGTAAGATCTCAAATCATGCCAAGTTTCACTTGAATCCATTCAGTAGTTTCAGCGTGATGCTCAGCCGTGATACAGACAGACAGACAGACAGACAAAAATTCAAAAATATACATTTTCGGCCTCAGTATCGGTTATAGAATGCCTTCCAAATATAATTTTCAAAATATCTTCAATGTACAGAATTGGACCTGTTACAGTTTTATTAAAAGTATAGAAGATAGTATAGATGAGCCAGTTAGTGTAGTGATTAGAAATTATGCTCCCTGAAAGTTTTAAGTTTGATTCTTGTGTAGGATAAATTTCGGGGGGTCGGGACCGGACTCGGGAGGTAAAGGGTCTTTCAACAAGGACAGGTCGATGTTAAAATTGAATAAAACAAGATGTGTGTGAGCTATTAACGAAATTTATTTTTTATTTAAAAGGTCCATTTATGCCATTATGGATGGAATATGACATCGTTCAAATGTCCGCCGCGGCTTCGTATGCTGGCACGAATCCGAGAGGTCCAATTTTTAATGACTCTGCTGCATAGACCCGGCTGAATCCGAGCGATGGCCTGCGTTATGTTGGCTTTCAGGGCAACGGTCGAATGTGGTTTATTGGCATAGACCTGCGACTTCAGAAAACCCCACAAGAAAAAGTCTAGCGGAGTCAAATCACACGATCTTGGTGGTCAATTCACGTCACCTCTGCGAGAGATAACTCTACCCTCAAACCGTTCATGCAGAATGTCGATTGTGTCGTTCGCTGTGTGGCAAGTAGCGCCATCTTGCTGGAACCACATGTCGTTCACGTCCATATTGGTCAATTCAAGCCAAAAGGAATTGTTTATCATTGATCTGTACCGCTCGCTGTTGACGATGATGGCCTTGCCAACGTCCTTTTCGAAGAAGTACGGACCAATGACGCCGCCACACCAAAATCCGCACCAAACAGTAACTTTTTGTGGATGCATTGCCACCTGGTGAACCTCATGTGGGTTGTGGTCATCCCATATACGGCAATTTTGCTTATTAACAAAACCATTCATCCAAAAATGTGCCTCGTCGCTAAAGATTATTTTTCGGCCAAAATCGGGGTCCTCTTCCAAGCGTTCCGATGCCCATTCAGCAAACACACGGCGTTAAAGCATCATTTGCACATGCTCAACCGTGTAACTTGCCATGGTGATTTGGCATCAGTGACTGAATAAGAAAAAAACAGATTTGACACATGCCGCCAAAACAAAATGGCCGTCACAGATTATTAACATCGACCCGCTCTATTTGAAAGACCCTTTAGAATAAGTAAGATAATAATAATATTATTTAACATAAAAAAAAAACAAAATTAAAGCACCAAAAAGCAATATAAGATAAGTGTTTAGGTAGGTTCTATATAATTACCCTATGGATGTTTAATTTTTTTTTTTACTTTTTCTTAATATCACTTCATGTAAGGAAAAACATAAAAGTATTCCCATGCCTGGTCAGCATTTGGTCCAAACTGGTCAATCTCCTTTATTATAATGTCTAGTTGCGACACCCTACCTAATGTACTTTTAGATGTAGTATGTGGCTCTAGTCTATCTCAACAATAATGCACATTATGCAATAAGAAATAATAAAGAAATAATTAGTATAGTATCCCACAACACAGGTTGAACTAATGTGGGAGCGCAGAAAATTGTAATTGTATCCTTTTTTTTTCTGATTATAGATATTTTCATTTTCAGTACTTAAGCAATCACGTTGTACTCGCTTTGATGTAGCAAATTGAACAGTTATTTACAGATAATATTATAATAAAATATACATTTGCACGCAGTCTATCACAGTGAAGGTTAATTAAAATATGGTACTAATTATTAAACTCTACTCCCGACTTTACAAAGTTACTTTAACATCTAAATGCAGAGTTAGTAAAATACAAATTGATATTTAAATTAGGCACTAAAGTTTAATTATAATTTAAGTCTATGAGCATCGACTAAGTACCTGGTGACTGAAGTCTTTTCAAAACATTTACGCTAAGAGTTGTACCATCAGTTCAAATTATTCGTTAATGTTTAGGCAGGAAGCTGAGCTAATCACCGTAAAACCTGTTCACTTAGGTTGCAAATCCCGTGTACTTCGGAGTCACTGGACGTTTACGGCGTGGGCCTTAGACGTATATCGAGTACGGCGGCTACTCCGAAGAGGTGGTGACAGATAGGGAGTGTCCTAATAGAACGCGATCACGCGATCATCGCAAGGACGAGGGTCCGTACACACGACAACGATATAACGTAGCGATCTGACTGCGCAGTCCGTTTGTGCAGTTTTATCTAACGTGTGTACGAAAATTGTCTAAGATTTTTCTGGTTGGCGCAAACGACGTGGTAGTTTCAAAATCTATTCGATAAATGCAATGTAGGTGCGGATGACATGTTTCTCGTCTGAGCTGGGAACTGACGATCGACGCAGATATCGTAGACGTGTAGACACTCCAAGGGCGTTCGATCGGTCTGCGCAGTCAGATCGCTACTATATATCGTTGTCGTGTGTACCGCTCGCCGGATAGGACACTCGTTCAACGTCCGTATGTTTGAGATTTCGTTGCGTCGTCGAACTTGCGATGATCGCGAGATCACGTTTATTACGTATTCTCCCAACAAGTAACAAAGTGTAAGTATACATTGTTGTGTTCCGGTATGAGGCACTGTAGCTAGTGAATTTACCGGACAGAAGAGACATAATAACTAATATCTCGGGTGACGAACGGCAGTGCAATGCAGCTGTCTTTATCCCAGGTGTATCGCTTTCCAGCAGTCAAACGTCGTCCTTCTTTTGTCACTGAATAAACAAAATGCGGTAGAGATCACCTAACAATGTTTTTTTTCATACATAGTTTGTAAAATAATAAATAAATAATATAATTTGTTTGTTTGTGTTTATTATTTCATCACCACCATCCACCTTTAACCATCAAAGCTGAAAATGTTGAATCGGATACGTTAGTAATAAAAAGTAACATTTCTTACTTATATAATAAGGGTAATTACGCTGCCATTAATACTGCTCTTAAAAATATAAAGTGGGAAGAATTGTTGGGGTCAGCTAACTTAGAAGATGCGGTTTCACTTTTTTATGACATATTATATAAACTTAGAGATGAGTTCATACCGCTAAAACCAGTGAATAAGTCATTTCAGCCACCGTGGTATAACTCTGCCCTAAGAAAATTATTAAAAGAAAAATATAAATACTATAGGAAATATAAAACCTATGGTAATATTTCCGACTACCATTCATTTGCTATATTGCGTGCTAGAGCTAGACATTTAGAAGAAAGTTGCTATAATGCATACATAGAAAAAATTGAAAATTCAATCATTAAAAATCCTAAATGCTTCTGGTCTTATATTAAAAGTAAAAAAAGTAGCAATGTTTATCCTAAAGTAATGACCTACCAGGACTCTTCAGCTGATTCAGGCGAGCAAATTAGTGACTTATTTGCTGCGTATTTCCAGTCCACTTTCCAAACACCTACTAATTGCGACGCCAGTGGAAGTTCTGATGAAAATATACCTATTAACAGTCTCAGTTCAATTTCTATATGTCCAGATAAAGTACTAAAACTATTAAAATCTCTGGACCTTTCCAAAGGTGGTGGACCAGATCTGATATCACCTTTATTTATAGTTAATTGTGCAGACAGCTTAGCACTACCTATTTGTATACTGTTTAAGAGGTCATTGTCGGAAGGCGTAGTTCCAAAGATATGGAAATCTGCCTTTATAACACCAATTTTTAAAAAAGGAGATAAGTCCAATGTGGAAAACTACCGTCCAATCTCAAAGATTTGTTTATTTTCCAAAATTCTAGAAAAAATTGTTTATGATGATGTTTATTTAGCAGTTAAAAATAATTTAGGAGACGAACAACACGGTTTTCTTAAAAAAAGGTCCACTACATCTAACTTAGTATTATCAAATGAATTTATATCTAACGGAATGGAGCAAGGTGCGCAAGTAGATGTTATATACACTGACTATACCAAATGCTTTGACCGTATAAATCATCAGTCATTGCTTTTAAAACTAAAGTCGGCCGGAATACAAGGAGACTTATTTCGATGGTTTACTTCCTATATAGAGAATAGAACGCAGGCTGTAGTATTACATGGATACACATCTGGTTGGAACTCTATCCCTTCCGGTGTGCCTCAGGGATCAATTCTAGGACCCCTGCTGTTTAATTTATTTATATCAGATGTTAAAAAATGTTTCACGCACTCATATATCTTGCTATATGCGGATGACATGAAAATTCACAAACAAGTTAGTCATATATCTGATACTGAACAGTTACAATTAGATCTTGATAATTTTGCTGTCTACTGTGATCGCAACTATCTTCAACTAAATGTATCTAAATGCTTCCATGTGTCATTCACACGTCATAAGTCTGTGATTGGCCCTGGTTATAAATTAAATAATCAAAATATAAATAAAGTTAACTTTGTCAAGGACTTGGGTATAATACAAGATAGTAAGCTAATATTTGATCAACACATAAACAGCATTATAAATAAAGCATCAAAGGCCCTTGGCTTCATAATACGTAATACAGCCTGCTTCCGTACCCTTAAAGCTATAAAAATTCTGTATTGTTCATTTGTGCGCAGCCACCTTGAGTATGCATCTGAAGTCTGGAATCCGCAATATGATATTTATAAGGCTCGAATTGAAAATATTCAAAAAAAGTTTTTGAGATATTTAGATTATATAGCACGGCAACGGTCTATCGACTATCAGCATCGTTGTAAAAGATACCATTTCTTACCGCTGGAACATAGACGTTATGTGAAGGACATTTGTTTTCTAGTCAATGTTGCTAACGGCTCTATTGATTGTCCAGAACTTTTAAGCAAAATATTATTAAGAACAAATCAAATCGGTCTAAGGCAGCGGCCGCTACTACAAGCGCCTTCTGCTTCCACAAAGTATAGGAAGAATGCTTATCTTCTAAGAAGTGTTACTAGTTATAACAAAATTCCTTTTAATCTCAACATTGACTTATTCTGTACCAGTTCAGACAATGTAAAACGAATTATTAATAATGAGTATTATTGTAGACACGGTTGGATGATTGATTAAAAATTACTTTGTAGGTACTGTATAATAACTACACTAGGTACTAATAGCCGCATTTACAAAATGTAAGTAGTAAATAAGTGGTTAGATTTAGGTAGGTATAATATATAACAAATCTATATGTGTGGGCTTGTTATAAGCATATGATGAAAATATTTATCTATCAATAGTTTGTTATTAGTCTGTAAGCCTACTTGAAAATAAAAAAATAAAATAAAAATTATTTATTTATTTATTTAATTCTTCATGCACAAATTTTGTACATAGGCGAACTTAATGCCTTAGGCATTTTCTGCCAGTCTACCTTAGGGTGGTATAGAGAGGGTACAAGGTGGGTGCAAAAAAAAAGAAAGTAAGAATAGAACAAAAATAAAAATTGAAAACTAAGATAATACATACACATTATTATTATTATATACAAGTTACATACAGTAAGTAAGTGTTTTTGTTTTTGTTTGTTGTTTTTTTTTAAATACATTTCCGTCTGATGGTAAGTTTTGATGTAGCTGTTGATAGAAGCACATTTCCTTATTAACAATACAAGAAAAATGATCACGCATGAGATTTATTGCTGCGTTGGCAGCAAAAGGGACGCTCGTGGTAGTTGTTAAAAAAGTAGACAATATGCAAGGAAAACGAGTCTAATATTCTGGCGTATAGGGGCTATGCATAATACAGGTAATTTTTGTTTTTTTTCCAGTTCTCTCAGCCGCCAGCAAACCAAATCAATATAATTTATTTGGTAAAAATTTGTATGCAGGAGAGGAATTATACTGAACTTTTTCCCTCTAGCAGGATAGAACGTTATTTACAATTTACACAAAAAAAAACACATTTGATGTAAAACAAATTAATCATTGGTGAGAATATTAAAGGATAACAAAGTTTTTGAAATTATTGGTTCCGACAGGAAATTGGTTTTATTTGTTTCTCAAAACCTAACTCCACATAATAATTATTACACCAATGTTATTTTTTGACAAATGAATGAATGAATGACCAAAAAAAAACGATTATGTTCCGTTCGAGCTTTTTTATTGGTTCGTTGTAGTTAAGTACAATTCTTGGCAGCCAACAGTCAACAGTAAATGTGGTGAACCCTTTAGTTTTATGCTTTATTCGAAATGGTTTTATTCGTTAGTTTATGCGTGAGAAATAAAATAGCGTCGTTTTGGTCTTATATCGTGATCTTTATGTATTTCAGTAGCATTTCGCATAAACTAACTTCACATAGACTAAGAGTGTGCGGACTGTTATATTTTTGTAGCTAATATTTTTCCGGATGTAAACTTATAGAAAAATATATGAGACAAGTGTTTATTTTATGATGCTTGAATACTGATTTCTTTTTATTTATTTTTTCATTTTTAACCGACTGAAAAAAAGTAGAAGGTACTCAATTCGACTGTATATATTTTTTTATGTACCTATGTTGGTGCATAACTCTGGTAATTATGAAACGATTTAAAAAAATCTTACTTACGTACGGATAGTACGCTACACGGATTGGGTGCCGTAAAAAATATTACGTACGAATAAGTCGTTCCTGAAAAATAAGAATGGCGCGTCAGTAAAATTTGTGAAAATGCCTAAAAGATGACATTTTTGTTGCTTTTTAAGGAAAAAAAGTGGTCATAACTCTGGCAAATATTTACTACCTAATCTTAATGATTTTTTTTATTGGAAAGAAGGAACCACTGTATGCATTTTATCACAACCGGATAAGAACTTCCTGGAGAAACATGAACGATGTGGAGGAATTTATCTGGTAAAAATAATGTTCTCCATTACATTACCTACTCTGACAAATATGAACCGATTTCGACAACGATTCCATGAAAATTTCATTACGACTGGATAAATTGTCCCTGAAAAAACATTAATGATGTAAAACTATGTAGACGATAAAGTGATCATAACCTTCCTAGATCATTTTACCGACGTCGATGGTTCAATCTTTATGTATGAAAATAACACTAACAAGTATAAAATAATTTAAATATTATTGAAGTTGGTGCTAAATATACACAGTACGCTAACACCAACTTCTTACTCACTACTAATATTTAAATTATTTTATACTTTTTAGTGTTACTGACATCGATATGTCTAAATAATATATCGATGGTTACTGAAGTCGGTTCAATTTTTTAATTTGTTTTATGTATCATAGTTATCATAATATTACGATATATCTTTACCTTTATTACCTTCATTAATCACGAATAAAATTCAATAGACATTGTTAAGACCAAATATTTATAATATTCATTTCAATTAATCGAATAATGAATGAAGCGTTTTAAAAAAGAAAATAATTTCTTACAAGAAAATATATATATACTTTTAGACTTTCGCGTTCCATTATCAAATTTTATTCTAACCGGGAATTAACGCGATTTACCTAAACGTCAAGCCAAAATATAAGGTAAATCGCGTTAATTCCCGATTAGAATAAAGTTTGAAGAAAATATATACTGTAAGAGCGGTTGACTGTCAGTACTTTACACCAGTAGGGGAAAATAAATTAGCTATCAGGGGTAAATTCAATCTTGCATTTTGCCAGATTGTTACCTCTAGCCGCGGGGAGGAATTTTGCGTCGGGCGGAGAGAAATGTGTCTTTTAAGACACAAAAAAAAAGTAATCAAAAAATCATCTCAGTGCCTTTAGGCACTGAGATGATTTTTTGATTACTTTTATATTACACAGGTAAATTAATAAAACGAAACAGAGTAGAAAGACAGAAATGGTAACGCCTGCTCAAAAAGCTGGAGTAGGTGTCCTGCTGGGGATACTTCCCCACCGCGGTCTTCTGTAAGGTTCATCATCATCACCAGCCGGAAGACGTCCAATGCTGAACATAGGCCTCCCCCTTCGAACGCCACAATGAACGACAATTGGCTATTTGCATCCACCGGTTACCTGCAACGCGCACAATGTCGTCTGTCCACCTAGTGGGACGCTTACCTACGCTGCGTCTTCCGGTTCGTGGTCGCCACTCGAGAACGGGGAAGAATCCCCAGCGGTTATCGGTTCGCCGGGCGATGTGGCCTGCCCGTTGCCACTTTAACTTGCAGATTTTAAAAGCTATGTCGGTGACCTTGGTTCTTCGGTGAATCTCCTCATTCCGGCATCTGTCGCGCAAAGAAACTCCGAGCATAGCTCTCTCCATAGCTCGTTGTGTGACTCTGAGCTTATTTAGAAGGCCAACAGTTAGGGACCACGTCTCAATACCATATGTGAGGTTAAATAATACTAAATTTAAATGACATTCTTCTGGAGTGAGTAATAGTAGTATTATTAGGTGGTTAGTCCCTCGTGCAAAGGACCGATCGAGGAAACTGAAGGATTGCGAAAACAGCAATCTCTATCTAGCGTAGCTGACGAATAGGTAAACCGTTCGATTAGCGAAGCTGACAAATAACGAAACTAGTGAATCGCAATACCGACATCCTAGCAAAACTAGCGAAGGAAAAATCGGAAGAATCAGGAAAATGCCTAATTAGCGAAATTGTCAACCTACCGAAACTGTCTAATGAGTAAGCTGGTGAATTAGTGAAATTGACGAGTAAGGAAACAGACCAGTGGGTCGCTAACTCATGAAAGGTACTGTAGCTGGTGAAATTACCGGACACAATAGTCTTAATAATTGTGACGGTACTTTGTAATATTAATTCGAAAAAAGAATACCTCCGTACTTTGAATCCTTTGTTTTGTGACCATTTTTCGAGGCTTTGCACTTAATCCAGTACAAATATACATTTGTAACCTGTCTCACTGCCAGGGCAGGACAGTTCACCCCTTTAACTTTACACATATCCGGTGTTCAGCGAGCTCGGCGGACTCTGTCTCAAAGACGTTCGAATAGTCATACATCTTTCACGTTGTCTGGTCTACACTGGCGCGTCTTCACCCATATGCAGGAATCCACTGTGTGATAATAGTAATGTTTGAAAAGTCAGACCTTCCTTCTTGGGCGTCCTAGATTGTAAATAATCCACTTCCAAATGGTTAAATTTCATATTATTTTAAGTTTATCGCTAAATAACAAAATCGAATATAATCTAAAACGCAAAGATTAAAATCATGAGTTGAGCGAAGTGACGTCACCAAACCCCCTCGGGATAATGTCTGAAGACACCCATCTTCAGTTCCGAGTTTGCATAATACGATACTCGTGGAAATACAATATAACTTAACTAGGAACGGAGTCGAGCAGCCAATTTGTATTTTGCTAACTTTACATTTAATTATAATAGTGAGTAACTTTGTTTATTCAGCAGTAGTGACGTAATCATTACGACAGATGACAATAGAGGACGGATTGTTGAATAAATTGGGACACAAGCGGAGGAGTAGGTATTTCAAATATTTATTACATAAAATGGTCCATTGGCCAGTGGGGTGTTTTTTGAACTGAAACTTCTTATGCGACTTCCAAAATAGTGAGTGGGTGAGTGAGTGGGTGAGTGGGTGGGTGAGTGGGTGAGTGAGTGGGTGAGTGGGTGAGTGGGTGGGTGAGTGGGTGAGTGAGTGGGTGAGTGGGTGAGTAAGTGGGTGAGTGAGTGGGTGAGTGGGTGAGTGAGTGGGTGAGTGGGTGAGTGGGTGAGTGAGTGAGTGAGTGTGTGGGTGAGTGGGTGGATGAGTGGGTGGGTGAGTGGGTGGGTGAGTGGGTGGGTGAGTGGGTGGGTGAGTGGTGGGTGAGTGGGTGAGTGAGTGGTGGGTGAGTGAGTGGGTGGTGTGAGTGGGTGAGTGAGTGGGTGAGTGAGTGGGTGAGTGGGTGAGTGAATGGGTGAGTGGGTGAGTGGGTGAGTGGGTGAGTGGGTGAGTGAGTGGGTGAGTGAGTGGGTGAGTGGGTGAGTGAGTGGGTGAGTGAGTGGGGGAGTGAGTGGGTGAGTGAGTGGGTGAGTGGGTGTGTGGGTGAGTGGGTGAGTGGGTGAGTGGGTGAGTGGGTGAGTGGGTGAGTGGGTGAGTGGGTGAGTGGGTGAGTGGGTGAGTGGGTGAGTGGGTGAGTGGGTGAGTGAGTGAGTGACTGGCTCACCGGTGTCTTACGGTGTCGTACAATACAGAGCGAGAGTGAAGTTTCACTTCTTCCGCGCGGAGGGACTCCACGCACGCACATTTTTTTTATTTTTGGGCATGATAGACGCTGTTGGCCGCAGATGACCATTACAGCTTCACCGGACAATAGGAGTGGGTGCCGGGTTAGAATTGCATCGCCCTATCTCCTCTCGTGTCGTAAGAGGCGACTAAGCGAGAACGGGAAGACGGGCAGCAGCGTCTTTTTTTTATCTTCCACCTATACTGCGATCCCCAAGCCACCTGCCAAGCGTGGGGTTTATAGCAACCCCTCCCTTCTAAGGGGGAGGCCTTTAGTTGAGCAGTGGACGTGTTTCGGCTGTTGAAGATGATGATGATTACTAGTCTGAGATCTGCTGTTGAAAATCAGCACTGTGTTGATGAAACTTAATAATTTATCTCTAATCTACTGAAACATTAGTTTCAGTTGAGAAATTATTTATTAAGTTTAATTTTCAGATACTTTAGGTATATCTAACAAGCGCCCCGCCCGGCTTCGTACGGGTGTAATTTAAAGAGACTCGGTGGCAAATATTGTTTTTCCTTTTTTCCACTAACATAAAAACTTTATTTGGTTTTATAAAATTTCAGTGAAAAGTTATTTACCTTATGTTGAAAACCACTTAAAAACCGTCGCGTGGTGGAGTTAGGGGATATGCAGACAGACGCGGAAAGCAATGTTGTTTTATACTATATGAAGATATCTGCAACTGTTTTACAGAAATTGGTGTCGTGTACCATTCGGAAAATATGTACTCTTATAGTATATTTCTTTTCATAATAATTTGCATATAGTTATCAAAATAATATTTTTAAATCCTACCATCATTTTTGTCTTCTCTGACTGGCCAACGCGGTAATAACGGTAACTATACTCTGTCCATTTTATTATTGGTTTTTTGACAGTTCGACGTTTGACGTTTATAGGAACTTGAACATACTAAGTGAACGAAATAATCGATATCGAAATGGACATTCAATTAAATATTTTTTTGATTCTGATGACTCTCATTTTAATGTTTCAATCTTAAAAATTTGTTGTCTTTCTTTGTTATATTCTGCATGACGCCCTTAAAATATAATGAATGAAATTTAATGTAAACAAGACGAAAGTAATGAAAACATATACACCTTATTTACATATTAGCATTTATTTCTATCGATTATTTGTAATCTGTGGCACAATCGTAGTAATCGTTATGTGTGGCAACTCACTAAAATGCGGTACGCGTCCAGGAAGTACAATATTATTTCTGTGAATTTGTAACTTTAACAATACGAAACTTCATGGGCGTCAGCTGTCAAAAAAAACAATACTAAAATGGACAGAGTATAAGTACACACGTTATGATTATTAATATATTTAAATTTATAAGTTGAAAGGATTAGGTACACACAAAAAAAAGATCACGTGGTGCTCGCCGGCCGCGAAAACGAATAAAGATACCTACTACTAAACTTAATATAAATGATACAAACCTTTATTTTAAATCATCCGAGACCTACACCGTACGGTTCGGATGATTTAAAATAATTATTCTGCATCCGAGCATCCGAGGCATTACAAAAAAAAAGTTTATAACAAAAATAAAACTGTAATCTTTATCCGTCGCTGACATAAAAATGTACCGTGTATAAATAAAAAAAGGCAAAAATACATAACAGAGATAGAGGACAAAATATACTGTTCTTATTTCACAAATAAATCTTCTTAAAATGTGGACCAAGAATAAGATAGCGCACTTCGCGATACTAATAACGAATAAAAATCAAAAGAATTAAACAAGTGGTGTTTCTCAGCGAGAGAAGGCCCAGCAATGACAAATGCTCCCTGGGGCCCGTTCTGCTAAAACTTGGACAGAAAATCCCGCAGTGTTCACCAACTAAGCTGACGCAGACGACCGATTTTTGCCAGATAATGTAGACAGTTCTTAAACAACTGACATTATTTTTACAGGTAAGTTTTTTGTCTTGAGCCTATGTAATGGTAAATAGACAATTGATACAAACACTAATATTTTTATTTTATTTTGTTAATAAAAATGCGTTTCAACTAAGAATGTGGCCGCCATCTTGCCATTTCAAATATATAATTACTAAAAATGATGTTATAACAAAAATAGATAGCAAAATAAGACATTACAATAAAAAAAATATTTTTTACAAAAAAAAGAACCGCCTTCAAAATGCAACTAAAAAGCCTGAAATAATTTCTAAGAATTAGTGGTTTTACATCTACATTGTTGGACTTGGACTACAACATATTATAAATACATATTACTATCAAAGATGGCGCCAAACTGGAAAACTGTTAAGTACCTGCTTACTGCCCTTGTAAGTATTTGCTAGCCGTTAGGCGCCGACTTCGATAGTAATATGTATTTATAATATGTTGTAGTCCAAGTCCAACAATGTAGATGTAAAAACCATTAATTCTTAGGAATTATTTCAGGCTTAATAGTTGCATTTTGAAGGCGGTTCTTTTTTGTGTAAAAAATATTTTTATTTTATTCTTTTCAGTGGTTCCCTTGGTGTATTATTAGGTTAAGTTTTAACAACTTATATTTTATTCTGACAAACAGCCAGTTTAATATTTATTTTAAAAACACCCAATACAATAACACAACTATGGACCATCACTAAAATATAAGCTTAAGCAAAAATTTAAAAAAATGTACATGTGACAATCTTCTTCTATCTTCTATACTATAATAAAACTCAAAGAGCACTTTTTCTGTACATTGAATATTTTTCCAAAATTTCTATGTGGGGACACTATACTATCGACATAGAGGCCAAAACAATTTTTTTTGGAATTATTGTCTGTCTGTCTGTCTGTCTGTCTGTCTGTCGTTCTGTTTGTCCAGGTATCATTTGAAAACCCGTGGATGGATTTTGATAGGACTTTCACTGATGTGTTGTGTAAAAGTAGGGGTATAAATTGGTATATAAAATATCACGCTATGTTTCATAGGGGCTAAGCAGTGAAACATTACTTGCACATATTACCACGTAATTTCCTTTGTATGTGAATAGGGTAATTATAGACTGATCAGTTAATCATTAAGATATGTATTATTACGCTATATACAATAGGGACTGAGCAGAAATTTAGTTTGCATAAGATATGGCAGTGGCGAAGGGTCAATTTTTGTAAGGGGGTAAGCCGGTCCGGTACACCCAGGACATTTTCATTAGATTTCTGTATTGTTCTAAGTACTTTGCTGATAGCAATATGACATTATATCTTTGAAAAATTAAAATCTGTAAATCCCGAGCGAGTCCAAACTAGATTAGGAAAGAAATAGGCAAGGGAATAATACCATTTCATTACATTTAAAAGCCAGCGGTTAGGTCCGCTGCACCACCAAGGGTACATTTGTATAGGTAGGTAGAAATTGAGAATACGAAAGTGCTAAATTTTTACTTAGGTAAAAGACCTAAAATGAGTCGAAATGATCTAACGCAATAAAATGTACAACTACAATTCACAGTCACACTACACACAATGAACAGCGCTCCCAAAAAACACTTCAAGGTCAGGCCTTTGTTTGCGCTTTCATGAAATTTTAATGAAACTCCACAAGTCCAGGTAGTGTATAGGTATTGTATTACAGTCACAACAATAAAAGATGCGAATAATTTAAAACTTTCATTATCGAATATCATTAGACAGTAATTTACGATGTTTGCGTGATTTACATTATGAACAGCGCCATCTATTGGTGAAATTGAACATACAATCACTCATCATCATCATCATCACCAGCCGGAAGACGTCCACTGCTGAACATAGGCCTCCCCCTTAGACCGCCACCATGAACGACAATTTGCTATTTGCATCCACCGGTTGCCTGCGACGCGAACAATGTCGTCGGTCCACCTAGTGGGAGGCCTGCCTACGCTGCGTCTTCCGGTTCGTGGTCGCCACTCGAGAACCTTTCTTCCCCAACGGTTATCGGTTCTTCGAGCGACTTCTTCATACAATCACTATAGAACTTTAATCTATAAAATAATATATGTTTATATGAAAGTCGTATTAGTTACACTATTTATAACTCAAGAACGGCCTAACCGATTCGGCTGAAAATTGGTGGGGAGGTAGCTTAGAACCAGAAAACGGACATAGGTTACTTTTTATCCCGGTAGGTTAAGGTTAAGCAACGTTAGGTGGAGTAACGGGGGAGTGAGAAGGTGCAAGTTCGTAGAAGAGAGAGGGGGAGAGGGTTCAGAGAAGGGACAACAGGGAGAGGAAGAGGGGGAGTGTGACAGAAACCGAAGCGGGAGGAGGAAAGAGAGAGGAGAGAAAGAGCATATAACTAGATTTTTTTTATAAGAGAGAGAGATATGGAGAGAGATAAATCTAGGGAGGAGGGAGAAAAGGGGAGCAAAATGTAATAAAAGCGCGAGCGGAGCTGCACGGGTCAGCTAGTATATTATATGTGGCGTCGTCGACGACCACCCCTGCTGGCGTTTCCGCGGGCGCGCACCAACCTGCTAGCGCAGGCACCGCTGACGCGTGCAATTCGCACTCTCAACTCTATTGCGAATGAAATAGAGTTGAGAGTGCGAATTGAATTTAAATTCAATTGTACTCTGAGTGAATTCACAAGAATTGCATTTTTGTGATATGTTATCTTTATATATAAAAATGAATGTTTGTCTTTATGTCCTTTAAAGAATCGTAAGCTATGCGTTTGATCATGTCATGCTCTTCAGCAAAGTGTTGTGCATGAGCCCAAAAAGGTTTCTGAATAAAAAGAGCGCGAGCGGAGCTGCGCGGGTCAGCTAGTATCTTAATAAAACTAACCAATTGCCATAAACCGAAGATATCTAGGTGTTATACTCGTAGTTCTCGAGAACCATGGACTGCAAGCTCGGTGGGTCTACATTTATTTGTGTCGAGAACCCGTGTCCACCTACTTGCTCCATTGTCAGACCCTGATCACCATTTTTCTAGCAACTACTCATCGAGAGCTACCCAACGAGCCCAAACTCGGCAGATCCACGTTTATTGGTGCAGTGATCCCGTGACGACCTTCCTGCTCCATCATCAGACCCTGATCTCCATTTTTCTAGCAACTACTCGTCGAGACCTATCCAACGAGTCCAAATTCGGTAGGTCTACGTTTGTTGGTGCCGAGATACCGTGACGACCTTCCTGCTCCATCATCAGACCCTGATCACCATTATTCTAGCAACTACTCGTCGAGAGCTACCCAACGAACCCAAACTCGGTGGGTCTATGTTTATTGGTGCCGAGATCCCGTGATGACCTTTTTGCTCCATCATCAGACGCTGATCACCATTTTTCTAGGAACTACTCATCGAGAGCTACCCAACGAGCCCAAACTCGGCGGATCTACGTTTATTGGTGCAGAGATCCCGTGACAACCGTCCTGCTCCACCATCAGACCCTGATCTCCATTTTTCTAACAACTACTCGTGGAGAACTATCCATCGAGTCCAAATTCGGTAGTTCTACGTTTAGTAGGCACGGCTAGGATAGGATGGATTGTTAATTTTATTACAGAGTTCCGGTGGCCATCTATGGCCTTCTTCATCAGATCCACTTCACCAAATGATACAATGAATGAAAATGCTTGACTAGTTTCTAAAAATACCAAAAACGCTATATGTATGCCTATAATATTTAAGGAGTTTCCTCAGTTACTCATGGTTCCTATCATCAGAACTTGATTTTGAAAAAAATGGGACCAATCTGGAAGCATATCCTTTCAATTAAAAAATTAATTTTCCAAATCGGTTCGTAAACGACAGAGTTCTGAGGTAACAAATATAAAAAAAAAACATACAACCGAATTGATAACCTCCTCCTTTTTTTTTGAAGTCGGTTAATAATCATAACCGGGGCGATTTTTTGATTGTGTCATCACAAAAATCATAAAAAACAAGTGAAATTCCGCAGTCGTGATCATCATGGCGGCCACAATCTTAGTTGAAACGCATAGTATATAGATGAAGCCTACTTCGTGCCTTCGTGGCGCAGTGGGAAGCCGCTTGCTTTGCAAACCAGAGGTCGCGGGTGCGAATCCTCCGTGGTGCAACAACTATGTTTCGTTGTTACTTACTGGCTAGGATAATGCAGGCCGATCACCTGATTGTCTGTAAAGTAAGATGATCCATGCATCGGATGGGCATGTAAAAAGTCTGTCCTACGCCTGATCTGTCCCCTCGTATCGGTTTTCCATCCCATTGTAAAAGGAATAAAGAGTGCACATCTGTCTACGCAAGGACTTGTACACTATAATATCTCCCGCGTAGATGGCTGATCTTGCGAAAGACAGCCGCTACTGTGTCGTCCAAGCCGATAGTCATATCGGCCAGGACGACATTATACTATAGATAAATAACACGGAATAACACCCAGACACATAGTGCGAACACACTTGTATAAGACCGAATTAAAATACGACTGACAGAGACGAAAACAGATTTCTATACAAGATCACAATCTTCATTAACAGAGATAAGACCAAACGCTTGAGTAACTTAACGAAAATCTATGAATGCAACAATGATTATACTTCTTTGTATTTTTATGTTATTTTGGTGTGCAAAAAAGTGTTATTCTATCTATCTATCAATCTTTTCTTTAATGTTCTAGAAGATGTAATGATGCTTGCTAAGTAACCTAATTCTAGGATTTCTTGATTTGTAGCTTTATTGCTAAATAATGATTTCTGATACTTACGCGAATATTACACATTGAAATGAAACTAATTTTACGGATTATATCGCGGTTTATTTTTGATTTTAATTTCCCGACGTTTCGAATACTTTACAGCATTCATGGTCACGGGCGGACTGAGGTGAGGCGGGAGGTTGGGATCCCGTGATAAACATAGTCAAATCCAAAGACAAGCATTCCACTGCCAGACCTCAAGATACTGTAAGCTCTTTCTGCGTAGATCGGACTATCAATAATAATTAGAAGACCTGAGGGTACCCTAAGACAACTATGACATATGGACAGCTACCACCTCAGTCCGCCCGTGACCATGAATGCTGTAAAGTATTCGAAACGTCGGGAAATTAAAATCAAAAATAAACCGCGATATAATCCGTAAAATTAGTTTCATTTCAATTTATTGCTAAAATTAAAAATACCTCTGTTACTAAGCAAATTTGTGTTTCTTTTATTTGTCTTCGTAGCCAAGAGTTTGTCTGGCATCTGTCGACCGTCTGTTTTGGGCCTACTTTCCCGTCTTGCGTTATGTTTCATTTGGGTCGAGAGTTTAATGAAAATGATAAAAATACACAAGCTCTCCATCCACGGTCCCTTATTGTTGTACGTTTTTATTGTTACAGCCCTCTGTCGCGTTGTTCCCACTTCATATTTATGGAGTGGTTCTCAATACTCTGTGTATACAATTGATTTTTGTAACGAAAGAGCCATTTTTATTGATATTTTAATTAGAACACCAGCTATGTGTTTTTTACCATCTGACGCGTGTTTTATTGTATTAATAATTATGGAAGTGGTACCAGAAAACCGTAAAAGCAGCTCAAAAATGCTTTACTAGCTGCTATTAAGGAGCAATGTGTATTCATTGTGCACCAAAGTAGCTGGTAATAAGCCTTAGTGCAATGCCTAGGCACGCGTGTTGCTTACAATCTGTTAAACGTCTTCCTTGTTTCATCACCAAGTAGAATAAAAAAAATTGGAGCATCCTGACTGGAAAACTTACTACCCACTCACAGAAGACCTAAACTAGATGTGAACTAGCGCTGTGTTGTGTGGGGAGTTGCATGAAGTAGAAGATAAAGAAAGAACACAAAATGATTAGGTTTTTAGATAACAGATATGAGACACTCGACGGCGGATTTCATAGATATCTATCTATACTTATAACTAACTAACCCACGCTGCTCCGCATGCGCTATTTTTAACCGGCTTCAAAAAGAAGGTTCTCTATTCGACGCGTATGTACGTAATATTGATAAAAATGCGTAATATTAATATATGTTAGTCTATGTGGGCTTCTAAACAAATTTACCAAATTTTATGAGTGTATGTATGTATGTATGTATGTATGTATGTATGTAGGTATGTATGTATGTATGTATGTATGTAGGTTTGTCCACGGATTTCTCAGAAACTACAAGTCCGATTTTGAAAATTCTTTTTGCAATAGTTAGAGTATTTTTCAACTTAGGGTAGAGTACAAGTTTCATCAAAATCGGTCAAGTAGTTTAAGAGATATAAACTTTTTATGTTTTCAGTAAGTTATTGTAACGTAGACGTTGGAGTTGCGTGATAGTGCTGATACCTATTTTGGTAAAATAAGTCACTAAAAAGTGTTAAATAAACTATTTAAAAAAAAAACGACTTCAAAGTAAATTATCTAAAAAGCATAAAATAACGAAAATATATTGAACTCGGTGTCATCTGGTGCTAGTGTTAGTTAACATGATGTGCTAGCACCAACTTCAATATATTTTCGTTATTTTATGCTTTTTAGATAATTTACTTTGAAGTCGGTTTTTATTTTTTTTTAAATAGTTTATTTACGTTAACTAAACTTTTAATAACAGACATTCGCATCGAATACATAACCTCCTTTTTTATAGTCGGTTAAAAACTGGGACCCACTTTTTACTTGCTCTCCAAAGCACGGACCCGTTTAGTTCAAATGGCGTTAAACGGTCACCCATCTATTTAATGACCTTACCTAACGTTGCTTAACCCGATCGATTACAAAACCTTGATAACGACTATCTATGAGTGTTCCCTTACTAATATTTATTATAATTATGAAGAAAAATTGATAAAAACGGACCAAGCGTATAACCAAGTACCCATTTTGACTTTAATCCCCTCTCCCAAAAGAACCGTGCTAGATTACGGGATAAAAAGTATCCTATGTCCTACCTAGTAGTAAGATCTCAAATCATGCCAAGTTTCATTTGAATCCATTCTGTCTGTCTGTCTGTCTGTCCGTATCTCGGCTGAGCATCACGCCGAAACTACTGGATGGATTGAAACGAAACTTGGCATGATTTGAGTTAATACTCCGAGGTAGGACATAGGATACTTTTTATCCCGACATTCGGCACGGTTCCCTTGGGAGAGGGGACTAAAGTCAAAATGTGTACTTGGTTATACGCTTGCTCCGATTTAACAATTTTTCATTATACTTAATTATAATAAATATTTGTAAGGGAACACTCATAGACAGTTGTTAACAATGTTTGGAAATCGATCAGGTTAAGCAACGTTAGGTAAGGTCATTAAATAGATGGGTGACCGTTTAACGCCATTTGAACTAAACGTCTCCGTGCTTCGGAGGGCAAGTACAAAGTGGGTCCAAGTTTTTAACCGACTTTAAAAAAGGAGGTTTTGTATTCTATGCGAATGTATATTATTGAAAGTTTAGTTAACGTAAACAAAGCGCGGGCGGAGCTGCGTGGGTCAGCTAGTATTATATAAAACTGCCATAACTATAACTTTAAAACGAGCCGCTAGTGGCACAAGTGACAGTTTTTAGGAAACGTAAATTGACAAAATTGGGAAGTAAAAAAAAAACATAAACTGAGTATATCTCAAAACTATATTTTCTGTGTTACGACAGTTTTTTAACGGTATGATTTCTGCCATTGTCTTGTTATTTACGTGCAACCCGAGTGCGAATAACGAAATTATCGCCGGATTAATGCAAAAATATAACCGAGAAAACAAGATAAAAAGTTTTCATTCTTACCGCAAAAATCCATTTCCAAGTTAAACAGATCTCTCAGCTTTTTGCTCATTGAATTTGAGAAAGTCTGTTTTTCCACATTTTGTAAAGATTATTGTCTAAGTTTATTTAAACAAGAAACCCTAATTGTGAACCATTTGCATTAAGGCTTTAAGAAATAATAAATTGGTATACTGCGGAAATGCTTGTCTGGATTGTCCTCTCCTATATGGTTAGACTCAGGATATAAAAAAAATAAGACTGACCCGTTAGTCTAGAGGTTACACATTCTTTGTCTTGTTTATTTCTATATAACTAGACTACTACTAAGTACTACCTATATGCAAAGTAGGTACTTAGAAAATCTAATCTATTTACTATAGTAGGCTGTGTGAATTGGTCCAGGATATTATCTACACGTCTATATCCATACAATACCTATATAAAAATGAATAACTATATGTTAGTCTTGCTAAAACTCAAAAACGTATTGATCAATTTTATTATATTTTGTTGGAACGAAGTTCCTTATGGGACGATGTGGAGGGGTACAGGAAAGTCACCAAATATGGAATACCATTTTGTTTTAAAACTACAAAGAAAAGAATATAGTTTAATGTTATTACTAATCAGGCATACATTTATATGTAGTAATTAACAGCCTTTTATCAAATATATTAATTATCAAATTAAATTCTAACACAAAAAACAAAATCACAAATGAGTAACCATATATGGAATAGGTACCCATATATGGAATATAACCATATATCATCATATCAATGACCAAAATAGACATAAATATCTATGAGATCAAATAAATTTAAACAAAGTATTATGATAAATGAAAAAAGTTGCTTAATTCACTTGCAAAAGTCACAGATCCCAGTAGATATCAAACTCTGGCCAGCACAATCATAATGTGCCCAGAGCCAATACATTATGCACTTAATCCAGCTTTCTCCACTTTTATCAATAGAAAAAAGTCTAATTCAGAACATACTTTCTGCATCAGCAGAGTCAGGAGATACTTGGTCCATCAACTCATCATATTCACTGCTTTCATCAAACTGGATAACGACTGGTCCATATTTGGATTTTTATACCAGATCAAACTCGTAGATATAAAAAAAAAAATCAAGTCACAATATTTTAGTAACAGGTCATAAAACTACTATCGATGTACTCAATAGTATAACACTTATGTATACATACATAGTAACTGGTAATACTCATTTATTTATTTTTTAAATTTTCTGCGTGACAACAAAACAAAACACGATTGCCACACGTGTAGCAGTGCCGGTATATCCACGATGGTGTGAGTGCGAGTGCGGTAATAAAGCGACTTATTGAAATAGAAAATGGTCGAAAATATTTTTGGAGAAATTAAGGAATCCCATATTTGGGTACTATTCCATATTTGGTGACTTTCCACCCTAACCGGGAAAAACGTCCGTAACGTAAGATTATTATTATTTATGTGGAACCATCCCATCATTATTACTACTTTAGTTAAACGGCAACACGTGTCGTGCAGTGTCGTCCAGTGTCGTTCAGTGCCACACCGTACCACTCCGCGCCACAACGTGCCAGCCACACTGTGCCACACCGTGCCATACCGTGCCACACTGTGCCACCCGAATAATTATTTCCTTTATAGAGGTATAAAGAATAGAACTTGAAATTAATATGTTTATAATAAGGAACTTCGTTCCTATCCGGTGTCCCACGACACCACACGGTATTTTTTTTTAGTTTTGTTCGCTCTGATTCAGGGGTGATTTAAACGAAAAGAAGATTGGGTTAACGTAAAAAAAACGCAGGCAGGCGGAGCTGCGCGGGTCAGCTAGTTATTATAATCAATAAACATCTTCTACCATTCTCCTGGTAACAGCCTTAACTTAAATGAATTGAACACCTTTGTTCACATGTAAAACACATTTTACAAAAGGGAACGAAGCCAAAACCGGTTACAAAAGGGCCAAAGCAATAAATAATACGAGGCATACAAGCTTACGACCCTCTATGTCTTCCATAAAGGATCTGAGATGAGGGAATGTGGAAGACAGGGCTGATTGATGGGATTATTAAACGTTCGGGCTGAACCTTCAAGAAAATGACCTAGGACCTAAGAAACGGTGAACTTCACAAATGTCCGTAACGCTGAGCTAAGTTGTTTGAGGGTTTCGTGAATATTAAATCACAGTTATAGATATTTCGTAGTGAAAGTAGGTCAACATTTCTTACTCCGAGTGCTTAGGATCGCACTAAATTACCGGTAACATGGCTCGGCGTAATAAATCTTATATTTATTTTTCCGATTAAATTCCGATTTAGAGAAAATAATGTATCTACCGTTATCAGTAACACTCTGAGAGTTTGACAGGCGTGTGCGTTAACATGTAGAAAATATATACTTTATATATACTGTTTTTAATCTTTTATTTTTCAAAAATATTGTTAGTAAATTATCCTTTTAATTTTCATGTCAATATAGATCCCTTCTTCCAAATTAAATGGATGACAAGACTTTGATGGAAAACTTCACTTCCAACTCCTATAGGGAAACGGCGTTATACTGCTGGTATATATTCTTTTTTACTTTTTATATCTTTTGTTTATTTTTAAAGTTAGAATTGTTTTCCTTTCTTTTTTTGTCACTTCGTTGATCTAAGATGTATTACTACATAACTGTTTCTTCCTTTACCTACACATAATTTTATTTTGATGTAAAATGTATGTGACCGAAGGACTTTGTATTCATGTTCATGAATAAATATTTATAAAAAAATATATTTCACCGAATAAATTAGTATCAAACTCACAGTTCATGATTGCCTTAATTTTAGGATAACTTAATCCGGAGAGATTCGTAGAATTATTGACTACGTGCTTACCTCTAATTGCAAATATTAAAATTTATAGCCAAAATAAGCCAATAATTTTGAGAAACATTACGATCTGATAGCATTGCCAATGGGCCCAATATTATGGTATTATAGGAAAATTAATCCGTTGGCGGTCGACGCGTTATCGCGATTATGCGGTTCGCGTGTTAATTAACATGGTTCAGATCGGAGACGTTGAGAGCTGTAAGCCGTAAATTCTATTATATTTCATTAAGCTTTCTGCGATGTGACTGTAAAACAATGTTCTTTTAATAAAATCGGGTATGTTCTGAAAATGAGATACCTAATGAGTGAATGACAGTTAAAAGTTCGTTAATATATTACTGGCGAGATATTAAAAAGCTCTACATTGACTCTCCTCATGATGCAAAGCCAATAAAATATAATTAATTGTAGTTTTGTGTGGGTATTTCCGGAAGAGCAAACTAACGACTTAAGGTTAAGTGCACCGAAAAAAAGACGTCCGTTTGTTTTAGCAAATAATCGATTATCTATTTAACTGCTTAACAGTCCTTAACGGTGAACTGGGGTGTCGAGCTAGGTTAAGATAATGGACTGTTAAGGGTCCATAACCAGGGTTATGGTGGTGGTGAAAAATAGATAATCGATTCTTTGCTGAAACAAACGGACTTTTTTTTTGTCGACGCACTTGGGCCCTAGTCACAAAATATTTTGTAAATTATTACATATTTTTTTATTCGGAGGATTTGAGTTTATCTTGAAATGGTAAATTATTATAATAGAACAGTTTTACATAAGCCAGATATTAATATTAGCAAGACGCAGTAAGAACTCGACCACGATTTATGTTTGAGATTTCATCATTTCTTTTCATAGGTACCGTCCCGACCCGTCGTCATCCAATTACGGGGAATCCTTTTTTACCAACTTGTCACAACCAGATATTTAAATAGCTTTCAAACTTCGTGAAAACCAATTAATAATTATAGAGTAAAAAAAGCTGTTTATTTTTCTTAGCGCTGATATTTTTTTGGTTAAGTACCTAATACCGAGCATCACTTAGATAATATGGAAACGTTGGGATCTTTTACTAAAGAGGGATTCCATATTTTCCTCGTATTAAATGGTTTTTGATTAATAATCCTGGTGCGGGGAGACGATCGTATTTTTCTAACCACAAGTTACTATTCATTCGTTATAATAGCATGGATCTGTCTGTAAATAATTATTTTTATTTAAATAAAGATTAGATCACTAAAGAATATAAAAGTCAACTCGATATCGGTGTCTGTCTGTCTCTTCGTTCGTTCTTACTTTTTTTAAAACCACACAATAGATTTGGATGCAAGTTTCATTACCATCATAAAAACCTGGACGAAGCTGCAGCGGATTGCTATTTAAAAAAAGACAAGATCAGCTTCGTCCAGGTTTTTAACAACATTCGATGTTCTCTGATCGAAGTTAGAAGTAACGTTAATATGGTATTGCTTACACTTAATTCATTTAATCTAGTACTTAAATGCAATCACATCTTGTGGTAACTGGTGATGCAGTCTTGATAAAGCGAGCTAGCTTATTAACAACAGAGAAATTTCTGGACTGACAGAGCTTACTCTGTCAGTCCAGAAATTTCTCTGTTGTTAATAAGCTTACACAAAACTGTGTTCCTCAGCTGTCAGAATTGCATTACGTATTTCGCTGTCATTAAGAAAAAAAATTGAGCTGGCTTTGCTTTCTCCTATATACCTCTTTCTTAACTATTCATTAATGTTGTAACCTCAAACGATGCCACGAGGGAAAGTGGAATGTCCATATTATGCTAGTATTAGGACACTTCCAGAACGGTGCATTTGTTCCACGCGGTAATGAAGAAATGGCGGCCGCTATTATTTTTTTTTCCTATTTTTCAAGATCCACTCTTTTCTAACGTTCGCGACATCCTTAACCGAAAGCAAAACATTTTCTGGATCTGCTGTAATTAAAGTGAGATTTTTATATAAATACCGTTTCGTTGGCCGTATTTCGTTTTGTAATATTATATTATTCGGTACAAGTTGTGAATCGATATTTGAATGAACAGCCAATCACTACGTCATAGTATTTTCTTCGCATTCTAAGATTACTAGAACATGAGGTTGAGTTTCACTATACAGGGTTTATTAAAGAATACTGATAACCTCTTAGTTTTATAATGATTTGCTGATTGCGGAATAGCGTTTTTTCTTCTACAATTTTTAATTATTTTTATTTTATCTGCTCTAAAAATATTTAAAATCTTTGCGCTACGCAATTGAAAAAAGGGGTAAGTAAATAAATAGGGTTGTGGTTTAATTTCTGTGACCACTTACAGTAAACGATTTGAATATAATTACTTCGAGGCGTCTATTGTCTAGTAAAAGTTTCCACGCATGTAGACCATCTAAAAACCCGTAGATTGCCCTATGATTTTTTTATGTTGTTTACTATACTTATCTGAAATTTTAAGACGCACTATATCTATTTATAAAAGAAGGCTTCGAGCTCAGTTATGTTCTACACTACGATGCCGGAAGCATTTTAACGCAATACAAAGAAGTGATAATATCTACTGTAATACTCAAGTGATAACGGATTCCAAATGCATACATATTTTTTTATAAAATATTTAAAAAAAAATGAACCGACTTTAATAACACTGAAATGTATAAAATAATTTAAATATGATGTGTATATTTTTCACCAACTTCAATAATAATTAAATTATTTTATACTTTTCAGTGTTATTGACGACTTCAATCTGCGAATTACGACGAATTTAATTTTTTAAAATATTTTATACTTTTTAGTGATATTTTCATACATAAAGATTGAACCATCGAAGACGGTAAAATGATCTAGGTAGGTTAGGGTAGTGGTTCATATGGTCACATTATCGTCTCCATAGTTTTACATAATACATGTTTCTTTAGAAACAATTTATCCGATCGTAATGAAATTTGCATGGAACCATCATAGTAGTTTGACGGGCCCGTTGGTCTAGTGGTTAGTGACCCTGTCTGCTACCCAACAGGTCGTGGGTTCGATTCCCACCAGGTGTCTGGGTGTTTTATCTCTATAAGTATGTATTTACAAAAAAAAAAGTATATATTATGTATTAGTATCAGTTGTCTGGTTTCCATAGTACAGGCTCTGCCTAGTTTGGGATCAGATAACCGTGTGTGAATTGTCCCAGGATATTATTATTATTATTTTCATGTTTTATTTACTCACGGGCTTAGCCCGGTCTTTTAGAGGCTTGCGTGGGGACGGATCCAACACGTAGAGGCCCGTTTTAGAAGAAGTAAATGGTGTGTAAAACACCTCCCGGGGTCAACTGCCACAATGATGACCTTACAGCAGTTGACCTCGGTAGGTGGTAGGGACTATTGCAAGCATGTGAAAAGAAGTCTAGGTTTATGGGGTTGAGCGTTTGGTGGACTGGCGATTGGGCTATTGCAAAGGCCGGGGTCACTTGCCATAATTACATTCATTTATTTATTTTTATTATTATTATTATTAGTTTATTCTCTCGAATAAAAAAAGAATCATCGAAATCGGTTCATATTTGTCAGAGTAATGTAATGGAACATCAGGTTTATGATTTTTACCAGATACATTCCTCCACATCGTTCATGGTCCTCCAGGAATTTCTTAACCTTTTGTGATAAAATTCATACAGATTTATTACAGTGGCTCGTTCTTTCGAATAAAAAAAGATTCATTAATATTGGTCAATATTTGCCAGAGTTTGGTCAATATTTGCCAGAGACCATTTTTGTCCTTAAAAAGCGACATAATGTCATCTAAATGTCATGTTTTTAAGCATTCCCGCAGGTTTCCTGCGCAGTCGCCATTCTTGTTTTTTCAGGAACTAAGTACTTATTCGTAAGCGATATTTTTTATGGGACCGAATCAATGGATTAAAGAATGAATGGAAGAAAGATTTTTTTTCAAATCGGTTCATTATTTCCAGAGTTATGCGCGAACATACATAGAAAAAAAAATGTATACAGACGAATTGAGAACCTCCTCCTTTTTTGAAGTCGGTTAAAAACCCTGTGGCGTAACAATCTAATAGACAAAAAAGTTCTTAATAATCATGTAAATAAGGTAGTTCTAAAGTTTATTACTTGTATTTTGTAGTCAGCATTACAAAAATTCAATGCATTTTCCTATCACCGAACAATTGTTTCCGAGTGCAGAACAAATCGTATACAACAATAAAACGAGGATTGCCGCTGGCCGCGGAGCTAAATCACTTGAATTTGTATGGAAATCGGAGCTTGTATGAAAACACGTTTTTGCTTTAGTTGCTCATATTAGTTCGCTTTAATGTTTGTTCTGCTGAGTTTAATACCCATAATTAACATGGATAATAGTTATAATTGTGGATAGACAAAGATCATTTGAAAAAATAAAAATTGAGAGGTGTCATAAGGACACAGCTGGAACGGAGTTCTTTTTTTGGCACTGGGTAAATAATTCACTATATGGCGCTGATCTAAATGTAGTCACAGAGTAAATTAATAACTTTCTTAATAACTAACCAAAAATGCTTAAAATGTTTTTTTATTTGTTACAATTTATGAAATAAGTAATGAGAAAAAGAAGTGACAATAAAGCAAATTATTTACTAGAATTTAAACCCAGGTCTAACGTTTAGTTATTACCTTAGTCAAGTTCTTAACCACTGCGCAAATTGCACATGCCATATCCTATTAGGAAAGATGCCGATTTTTAGTGTGGTTTTCATTTTTACACATTTTTCCGTCTAGCCCCTCAGCTCGCAAACAAAACAAAACGTGCGATAAGCAACTCCGTTCCAATAATATCCTGGGACAACCTCACACAGCTATCTGATTCCAAACTAGGCAGAGCCTGTACTATGGTAACCAGACAACTGAAACTAAAACACGCTATGAACAATTAAACCCACGACCTGAGATCTAGTACGAGTTCCGATAGTTTACAAGCTCGATCAAACTGACAGTTTTTGTCCGTACATTTTACTAGTTTTTGATAGTTACCGCTAGGGGCGCTGGTGTGAAATGTATGGAGAAAACTGACTGATCGAGCTCGTAAACCATTGGAACTCGTACTAGACTCCGTAGCGGTCATGGTGACTATCCACTAGACAGTAGACGAACAGTCCCGTCATCGTCTAACTAAGAAATATAATAATACTAGGTATAATAGGTTTATTAGCAAACATTACTGTCTAAAATAATTTTATTGTTACGCGTTCGGAAACATCAAACAAACTTTCTCGCTCACTTCTGGGAACAGGGCGGAATATTGATTTACATAACAAATAACCAACACATGTTTTGTTGGTTTGTTTATATTGTTGATCGATATATGATTGGGTGAAATCTATGTGTATGTATTATACACATAAACATTGCGCGTAAATTTTTCTGAACGATAGGGGAAACCGCATCAATGAATGTGTGCTATAAATAGATAGCAGAAGTAAGCAAGTAATCAGACAAGACAGACAGATGTTTTATGGTACTTAAAGACTTTCGGTATATCGAATTGCTATTTGTAGATTCCCCGTGGGGTGTCCGGGTAAGAATAGCACCCATCTCCTCCCGTTGGGTGTCCGTAAAAGGCGACTAAGGGAAAACAACAAGACGGGCAGCGTTTTTATCGAATTAACTATCACTTAAACTGAGATCCCCAAGCCGCCTGCCAAGTGCGGGGATTATGGCCTCCCTTTAGAAGGGCCTTTGTTCAGCAGTGGACGTTTCGGCTGCTGCTGATTTGTAGATAAGCACTCACAGCCGGATATAATCACTAGTAGCTAAACGTTCAGTTCTTCAAGCAACGTCAGGCATGGTCATTCCATAGATGGGTGACCGCTTAGTGGCATTTGAACTAAGCGTATCCGTGCTTCAGAGGACATGTAAAATTTTGGTCCCAGCCGTTTTCACCGAGACACCAAGTCAAAAGCCTTGTTGCTAGGTCAAACACGAACCATACAAAAAAAACTATTTAAAAAAAAACCGACTTCAAAGTAAATTATCTATAAAATCTTTTTTTTTAAAAATTGAACCGACTTCAATATCACTGAAAAGTATAAAATAATTTAAATATTATTGAAGTTGGTGTTAGCGTACCTGCTGTGTATATTTGGCACCAACTTCAATAATATTTAAATTATTTTATACTTTTCAGTGATATTGAAGTCGGTTCAATTTTTTTAAAAAAGATTTTATTTTAAACTTTTTAGTGATATTTTCATGTATAAAGATTGAACCATCGAAAACCGTAAAATTATCTAGGTAGGTTATGATCACATTATCATCTACATAGTTTTACATAATTCATGTTTCTTCAGAAAAAAATATCCGGTCGTAATGAAATTTGCATGGAAACATCATAGTAGATTACTCTCTCGAATAAAAAAAGAATCATCGAAATCGGTTCATAATTGTCAGAGCAATGTAATGGAGAACATCAGTTTTATGGTTTTTACGAGATAAATTCCTCCACATCGTTCATGGTCCTCCAGGAAGTTCTTATCCGGTTGTAATAAAATTCATACAGATTCAACACAGTGGTTTCTTCTTTCGAATAAAAAAAGAATCATTGAAATTGGTAAATATTTGCCAGAGTTATGACCATTTTTGTCCGACCGAGCAAGTCCGAGCGACTAAAACGTCATCTATATAGGCTTTCTTGCAGCTCTCAGTGCGCAGTCACCATTCTTGTTTTTTAGGAACTACTTATTACTAAGCAATAATTTTTTTATGGGACCCAATCAATGGATTGAAGAATGGATAGAAGAAAGATTTTTTCAAATCGGTTAATAATTGCCAGAGTAGTATCGCGAACATACATAAAAAAAAAAAAAATATATACAGACGAATTGAGAACCTCCTCCTTTTTTGAAAACCCGACCTCGACATTTGCAAGGTGGCATGCGACTACGGCTACAATCTATAGTAATTATACTTATAATACGTTAAATTGAAATACACACATCAAAAGTGTCTAGGGATCAACATATATTTTTGCAATAACTTTTCTCCTGATTGATATTAATTAAAATTTTCTTTAAGGATTCATCAAATAAAGTGTTTTCGTTTGTCACAGTAACGATAAACCAAGTCACCTTTGCATTAATAAAGAAATTTGCCATTTTCCTAATAAAGGGATTTTTGACATTTGAACCACTAACACAAAAGTTCGAAAAAAAGACTGAAATAACAGTTTTCTTTAAAATTTTATTGGGTAACTTAAACAATTAATAATCCGTGTTTCTACCGCGAACACTAACAACACAAGAACATCGGTTTGGCATACTCAAAATGAGTTCATCCAAATCACGCTGTGGAATGGCCGCCCATGTTCGTTGCAACAACAAAAAAAGGTCTTCTTGCGACTGGATACCCTCCATATTCGGCAGAGCTCTTCTCTGTAGCATATCCCATGCATGCTCAATCGGGTTCAAGTCTGGCGACTGAGCAGGCCAGGGCAGGACATTGATGTTAGCTGCGGCGAGAGTCTGTCTTACAACTCTTGCGGTGTGCGGTCGTGCATTATCATGCATTAACTGAAATAAGGGACCGATTTGCACTTGTAGAGGAACGATGACGTCTGATACAATCGTCTCAGCATAAATTTGAGCGTTGAGGTTGCCTCTGATCCAAATCAACTCAGTTCTTCCGCCGATCCAAATACCCGCCCATACCATGATGGTTCCACCACTATAAGGATGGACTTCCTGGCAGGATTTTAATCGCTGTTGGCGTCCAGGGGTTCTCCAGTGTCGTATACGTCTTGTATCCGGTCTCATACCAAAACGAGACTCATCAGAAAAGCACACGAAACGCCATTGTTCTTCTGCCCAATTTCTGTGTTCAAGAGCCCATTGATATCGAATCCTACGATTGTGCATTGCTATAGGTGGTACCCGTAGCGGTCTTCGGGAATGAAGGTTCACTTCATGCAAGCGGTTTCTGACTGTTTGGTCGCTAATTAAGTTCCCTGAAGAGTGATGAAGCCTCACGGCTAACATCATGGCAGTTATTGTTGGAGCTCTTCGAGTTAAGATTTGAATATATCGGTCTTGTCTCCGTGTGGTGCAGCGATACCGTCCTCCATGGCGCTCAGCCACGGTACCAGTGCTTCGGTAACGTGTCCAAAGTCGACTGATAACACTCTGACTTGTATTCAGAGCTAAAGCCACAGTACGTTGCCGGGAACCAGCTTCTATCATTCCCACGGCTCTGAGCATTTCTTCCCTGCTTAAATGACGTCGCCGCTCCATAATAACGTTGGTTTTAATCAGTAGTAGGGAAACAGTAGCACTAATAATGTCTTCAATGCGTTGTATGTTTTTATAGGGAAAATATTGACAGCTGATTTTCATCTTTTACTCGAATTTGATTCACAGTTCCTGATTCAAATTATGAAATGCACCAAAAAGGATCCATATAAATTTATAAAATCATAAATTTATTACAAAGCCACATCTCAATCTCAAGAAATCCGCTTAAAAATGCTTGATCCCTAGACACTTTTGATGTGTGTATACAAATTATCTACTTACTAGACGATAATTAATTGCTTAAGGCGTTGGTAGATAAGTATATCTGACAAGAAATATTTTCTTGTTTTCTACTTTTTAGACTGCGATTTTATCCGTAGTCGGGTTTTAGTTTTTAAAACTTATTTTTTATTTTATTTATTTTGGGGCTTTATAATTCGTTACAAATCACGTAGAATTATTAGAATTAAGTTAGCATCGCTATAATAATTACTTAGTTTTACTAAATATATTTCGTAAACACGTAATCGTTTTTTTTTTCGGCATCTGCGTGTGATAATTCAAGGCTCTAGTACCAATCGTTCATGGATTATAACGCTTTTTTAACCGACTTCAAAAAAAAGGAGGTTCTGTATTCGACGCGTATGTATGTAATATTAATAAAAATGCGTAATATTCATATATGTTAGTCTATGTGGGCTTCTAAACGAATTTACCAAATTTCACGAGTGTATGTATGTATCAAGAAGCTTACATTTACAACACTGGAGTTTTCGCCTGGAACAAATTATTGAAGACAGGTTCATTCACCCTTAGTTATGTTTTTTATCCCTCTCACACTTTATCTAAAATTGCCATGATAAACACAAAAAATCCCAATACCGATTGTGAGAATTGTGATAAGCCAAGATTTCGCAACGTCCGTCGGGGTTCTCCTGACAGACTTTACATGAATTATAAGAAAAATTACATCCACGTCAACTTGAGTACTGTCTATGGACGTCAGTAATAAATTATATAGAAATCATATTCCTAAACCAGCCCTTCACTACCCTAATTGTTGGTAGCTGCCGTTTTAACATTATGGCAACTCTCATTGAACACAATATGGCCGCTCCGTCATATGTTTTCTACCACTTCGGGTTTTTAAAAGATCAAATAAAACTGTATTCTCATTAGATTTGCTATTTAAACAATGTAACATGTTGTACACAATTGCAGAAGTGTTTGGAAGCCAAATTCGGACAAAAAGTTTCACAGGTTAGTGTATTTTTGCGCTAATAACCGTATTTAATGTATTCATAAATTTTTACCTTCGAATCATGTTAAAAACAAGTCAATAATGATTAATTTTAGTGTTGTTTGGCGATATTTAGATGATCTACCTATTTTATTCTGTCAATTATGCTCTATAATCATCTAATTTTAAATCAACATTTTACATCAGTAGGGTGACCATTAACACTGAAATTAAGATTTTCTGAGTCGAGAAGGATACGTAATTATACATAAGTATGAGTTTAATGTTTAAAAGTCAGAAATAGAATATTTTTGCACTCATAAGAGGACTCATAGCCGCCACAGACGTAAAATACACCGAAGTTGTACCAACTGAAATACAATATAATTTCGACACATTATTTTTATATATTTAGTATTAAGCGAACTAGACTCAGATTTTGTATTCAGAAAATGTATTAATGAAAATCTTCATAATAACAGTTATGGTTAGGTATATACGCTACGTGATAAAAAGCCAACATGTATCAAAATTCTGCCTGGAAAGTAAGCCCTGATAGAAATAGTACTTAGTCATATCATTAATTCACTAGAGTAAACTGACGTTTACTGTGTTACCAGTTTTTGATGAAAAAAAAATTGTGAAGTGACAAAATGATTCTATTGATCACTTAGTCAGTACTCGCGAGCAAAAGAAACATTCGTCCACTCAGACCAGAAATTAGAAGCCAAATGATGAAGAATATGACGCGGCGTGTGTAAAGCCAAGGTCAACTTATTCCCACCGACTTGGTGAAAATTATAGCCCATGCAGCCTTGTTGTTCGTCAATTTCACTAGATTTATTTATAGTTATCATCTATTGACAACTAAATCAATTACATTATTATTTATTAATTTTAATTAGAAATATAATTTCTAATTAAAATTATTGTTAGTATTAGATATGTTTTCATTAATTAACTTTGAGCAAGTAATTGCATCGCTATAGAATGGGAACGTCACTGTAAAACTCGCTCGCTGTGTGTCTTTATTTGGTATCGCATTATATCTTGCAGAAATATTAATAATCGTTTTAATCCTAGACAGAACCCTTCAATCTGTGTATTTTATTCCTTTTGATTTAGGATTGTGATTAAATGCTTACAAACATTAGTGAAAGGAGATGTTCCATTTTAGGCCAACACTATGTACACTACATGGAAAAATAGGAAAAACATAGGAGAGTTTCATAAAAATACATATAAATTAATTTGAAGCAGAGTACAATTGTACAAAAATGCTTACTTTTGCAGTTGCGTTTGACGTTGGTTTACTACTTGACAGTTAATGCTATAGTTGACATTTCGTAATAGATTATTTACGCGTGGAATACATAATGTATTTCGGAGTTTTTAGTGATTATTAATGTTTGCGGACATTCATTGACTATTTCTTTCTTGACCCGGGGCTTTATTGTATTGATTATCGCCTGTGATTTGGATTGGAATCCGCAACAAGTTCAATTGCAGGTATAGTCAGTTGTCAAAATGACATTTTAGTTACCTACGTATTTCCGATCTATCATATTATTGTGAGGTGTTGCTATTGCTATAGTAGTATTATATTCTCTTTGGTGTTGATCTCCTTGACCAAGATATCTTAAATGTACAATAAAACGAAGCAATATTAAAAAAAGATAACATTACAAAACAGTTACTATAGTGAATAGTTATATATACATATAGTGTACATGGTGTTGGCCCAGGCTCCATACATTTCTGGAACAACTCCTTTCCCTGTAAAATGTTTTCGATTACGGACTGGCTTGTATAATAATGAATATTATGAATGTTAATAAATGATATACTATATTGTTGTTTTTCATTTCTATAAAATCTATCCTTGCATCCATCAGGCGAATGACGTCAACAGCCAGACAAAGGCCTCCCCCAATGACGTCCATACTTAACGGACTTTCGCCACTCGCATCCCCTGGCTCATCTTCGCCAAGCGTGTGATACCATCATCGGACCTTCTTGTTAGGGGCCATTCTACACACCACTTTCCGGACGGTGGTCGTTATCTAGAAACTTTTTGCCCAACGGCCATCGGTTCTTCCAGCTATTTGCTCCGCCCACTGCACATTCAACTAGAATATTCTCAAAGCTATAGGGGTACTCTACTTCATATACGGCTCTTCTACGTAACCCCAAGGTTTCGCTACGTGATAAAATCAGAAATGAACAGGCAATGGAGGATGGATGAATATGCTTAGGCATAGCTAACTCCATTGCTGGTTGGAGCTTTCTAATGAGCCAATAGTAAACAACTATGTCTCTGTGCTTTAAGGTATCACTGACAGCACACGATTTCCCGAACGCTTCCCTCACTATAAAATACGTTTTATATGATATATTCCTATCTTACGTTTTCATTTTTTTTATACGTAATCCGTATGTATTTATCCTAAACTTAGATTCGTCGTGGTCATCCTAATGAAAGAGACAAAAAACATAAGTGAAATGATTCAAGGCCAAATTTTTTGGCTTCAAGATATTATTTGCGTTGCATACTCCAGTGTTGTAAATGTAAGCTTCTTGGTATGTATGTATGTATGTATGTATGTATGTAGGTTTGTCCGCGGATTTCTCAGAAACTACAAGTCCGATTTCGAAAATTCTTTTTGCAATAGTTAGAGTATCTTTCAAATTAGGGTAGAGTACAAATTTTATCAAAATCGGTCCAGTAGTTTAAGAGATATAAACTTTTTATGTTTTCAGTAAGTTACTGTAATGTAGACGTTCGAGTTGCGTGATAGTGCTGATATCTATCTTGGTAAAATAAGTCACTAAAAAGTGTTAAATAAACTATTTTAAAAAAATTAAAACCGACTTCAAAGTAAATTATCTAAAAAGCATAAAATAACGAAAATATTATTGAAGTTGGTGCAGAATATACACAGCAGGTACGCTAACACCAACTTCAATAATATTTTCGTTATTTTATGCTTTTTAGATAATTTACTTTGAAGTCGGTTTTTTTTTTTTTAAATAGTTTATTTAACACCTTTTAGTGACTTATTTTAACAGAATTTTCGAAATCGGACTTGTAGTTTCTGAGAAATCCGTGGACAAACCTACATACATACATACACTCGTGAAATTTGGTAAATTCGTTTAGAAGCCCACATTGTACAGCCAACTAGTGCCGGTCCTCGGAGGGTGCTAGGAAGTCAATGAAACGACAATTCCTGTGCCGCTTGTTATATATTTGAATACTGTTCTTTTTTCGGACAAATGACATTAACAAACCATTTAATATATACAACTTACCAAAACACTTCACATGCATGTTTATAATTGACTTAGCGACATCTAGTTATGTAAATTGAATCAAAGAACGAAAACATTAATTGTAAATATGAAATACACAAACTACGTTAAACATTCTCCGCCCACTAAGGCCAATTGCATAAGCCTTAGACAACATTTTGAAAAATACATTGTTTCTGGAAAATCATAACAAGACATTTCTGATGACGCTAATCTAATCAGTAGTAATCACAATTTAAATAAGTACAAATTTTAATTACATAAGGTTTTAGTTTTGACCGTGACCACTCCCGTGATTCCGTTTGAATTAGTTCTATTAAACACTAAACTAAATAAATTCAATGACCTTTCATTATTTGGGCAACGAAACCTGAGCGGACCAATAATCAAAACTTTTCTGCGGATATTTCCGAGACCATTTCCTAACATGAGTAGTCCCAGTAAAAGTCATGCCCTTGCATCGATATGGGCTAGCTAGAGCATTCCTGTCAGAAGACAATTGTGCTCTCCTTGAATTAACAGTACGATCTTTATTTTTCTTGCATGTTACGCATTTATGAATGTAAGCTTTTATTAGTTCCTTTGCTCCTATTATGAAATAATTATTGTTAATGAAATTTAAAGTTAACTGTAGCCCTCCATGCAGTGTGCGATTATGAGCATCGGCGATTACTAAGCGAGTTAAATGTGATTTTTTAGGTAATATAATTCTATGTTTTCTATCTGCATCGAAATAAGAGACCAATCCCCCGCCGCCTCTTAAAACATTTCTCTCATCGAGAAATGGATTTAAAGATTTTAATAGGCTTTTTCTACTTATCTCCCTTTTATCTTCTAATGCTATAATTTCTTCTTCAAAATAATTCCCTTGACATTGTATTATGCTATTTTCTAAATTTTGTGATATTTCAACTGACTCTACATGGTTTTTATTTCTTCCCCATTTCGTTAAACTATCATTCTCATTTTGTGGTTGAGAACTTATTTCCGAGTAACCTTCAGATCGACCAATTGATGAATTGGCAACTCCTGATACTATCCAGCCTAAACTGGTACATTGAGCAACAAGTGACCCACTCGGACTTCTTTTTATACCATCGCGAATAACCTGACAATATATATCCCCTCCTAATAAAAGGCGAACATTATTCGATTGATAGTATTTTGGATCAGAGAGCTCGAGATCTTCAAGCTCTGTCCATTTTCCTACTTCTATGTTACGTGAAGGTAACAAAGTAGTGATCGACTTCAAAACATAAGCCTTAACTCTATATATCAAGTTTGGATTAAAACGAGATTGTATATTAATGTTAACAAAAGCCTTGGAAACCAAATTTGGATTTCCACCTAACCCAGATATATTATTTCTCATGGGAACTTTTATCAATTTCATTTCCTGCACCGTGGCTTCTGTCACAAAATTCGCTTGCGAACCCTGATCCAGCAATGCCCTTAACGTGTGCACGTTGCCAGTTCTCGACTCAGCTTTAACTAGCGCTGTAGCTAGCAAAACTTGATTATAATTATTACCTGTCGAAAAGCAACTGACTAATGGATTAGAATGGTCCTTTGTTTCAGAATCATTACCTGCCTTAGAAGGCCCAGCTTCCACAATATTCCTAGCAGACTCTTGACGAACATTAGCACTAGTGGTCTCAATATTATCCGTATTTCTCGGATGTAACAATGTGTGATGACGGCGGTGACATACCTTACAACGCGTGTTGCTGTTGCATACTTTGGCTCCATGGTTGTTGCCAATACAACAAAAACATAAATTATTTACCCTGACGAACTCACGACGTTGGTCAACGGTCTCCCTGGCAAACTTCTTACAAAAACTTAATTTGTGTTCTTCAGAGCAAAAATTACAAACATATTTAGTCACATGCAAAGACTTAAACTTGACATTAGCATTATTATTCACATTACTATTCGAATATTTACTAACAGATGGTCGCGTATCAATTAACTCCAAAGCTCTATATCTGTTAGTTAAAAACTCCCTAAATTGCTCATATGTGGGAAGTTCCTCAGAAGAAGTACTACTAATAGTAAACTGCCACTGCTTGCGAGACTCAGCATCTAATTTCAAGGTTAATATATGAATAATAAGAATGTCCCAGTTTTCTACATTAACACCTAGATTAGACAATCCACAAAGACAATCATTGGTGGTCTCCATTAGTTCTTTAAGACTACCAGCAGACTCAAAAATAATATTTCTTTGGCTTAAAAGTCTTTTAATTATATAATGCGACAAATACCTTTTGTTATCATATCGAGCTTTAAGCTGTAACCAACATCTCTCATAATTTGCATCGGAAATTGGTATTTGCCGAAGCAACTGTTCAGCTTCTCCTGACAAATAACTTTTCAAATAATGCATTTTTTGCACATTTTGTAAATTTGGATTATTGTGAATTAACGAAATAAACATGTCACGGAAAGTTATCCACTCTGTATATCGACCAGAAAAAGTTGGTATAATAATTTTGGGCAACTCAATATGTGCAGGTTTAGTTGTAGTAATGCACTGATTATTATCATTAGAAGTACCTATAGCAGATGGTTTATAAGCAAACAGTCGTAAAATAGCTGTAAGTTCTGTTTTATAATCTAAATAAATTTCCTCTGCTTGGTCGTACACCTCCTGCTTTATATATTCTTGCTCTACTAATTTCAAACCAAACTTTTCTATTAAATATTTATGCGTAGTTACAAATTCTAACCATAACTGATCCAGAGCTTCTAATCTAACCTGAGCATAATCTATAGTAATTCTGTCTTTAGACTCTTTCTTGAAATTTCTTTGAGCTTTTAGTATATTTTTGTAATTATCCGTTTGTAATAATAGCTTAGCCTCCATATTTACACAAATCAAACAAGCTTAAAATTAATTTTACCTACCCTTTACGGTACAAAAAGCTTGAAGATATTGTGTAAGTATAAGGTCAAAGTTAAAGTTAAACAATTTGAAAAAAAATTACAAGTCCTAAAAATTTTACAAGTCCAAAATTTAGCCTAAAATTTTACAAGTTCAAATTTTGTTCAAAATATTTCTAAGTGTTTTAAAATATAAACATAAAGTTCAAAATCGGGCATAGGTTCCCCGTTGGAACGGTTTTCTTAAAATTATTCTGTCTAGAATTCCAAATATTTTTTCTAAGTCCCAATAATCTTGAAATTTTCAAAGTTAATTACATTGAGAAATTAGAGTTCATTTTCGATTAGCCAAATTAATTTAAGCAACACTCACTTTTGTCCTTGTCACTCACTGTTTGACATCTGAAGTCACCTTGTGCCACCGCTTTCCATCAGCTCCTTTAGGCGTCCTGACGTTTCCACCGTCGCGAAGACCAAAGACCGGATTCCTCACCAAGCCTCGTCGCGAAGACCAGAGACCGGATTCCTCACTAGGCCTCGGCTCCTGATGCTGCAACTGCCCCACTGGCTGGTTGCTGCTGCCTAAAAAGAGATCTCCCAGACACCCTGGGCGGTTTAGAGTCTGATCCGTAAAATGCGGCTCCGAAGGACCAATTTGTACAGCCAACTAGTGCCGGTCCTCGGAGGGTGCTAGGAAGTCAATGAAACGACAATTCCTGTGCCGCTTGTTATATATTTGAATACTGTTCTTTTTTCGGACAAATGACATTAACAAACCATTTAATATATACAACTTACCAAAACACTTCACATGCATGTTTATAATTGACTTAGCGACATCTAGTTATGTAAATTGAATCAAAGAACGAAAACATTAATTGTAAATATGAAATACACAAACTACGTTAAACACACATAGACTAACATATATGAATATTACGCATTTTTATTAATATTACATACATACGCGTCGAATACAGAACCTCCTTTTTTGAAGTCGGTTAATTAAAATAAATAAAATAGGCAATTAACTAGAAATAATATATGTATTTACTGGGTAGGTATCACCACAGTGTCACTATTCTGCCGCCAAGAGCAGTGCGTAAACATTGCTGTGTTCCAGTGTGAAGGGCACTGTAGCTGGTGCAAATACCGGATACAAGAGACTTAACTAATGTCTAGAGTTTAATTCAATGTAGCTGTCTATAGGCAGGCGTGTCGTTAGGCTCAATTCACACCAATATGGCAGCGGCCGGCAGCGCACTATCAGTGTGAAAGAATTTAAGTGCGCCGGCGGCCTCCCGCGCGCCGCATTTCTCAAGCGATACTGGTCTGTTACGTACTGTAGATAAAGTTTAAAATTCTGTCCTGCCTGTTGGTTAAGGCTCAATTCACACCAAGATTGGTGTGAATTGATCCTTAACCAACAGGCGAACATCTTGATTGTCTCGTCACTAGGTAGAATCTATCTATACCTACTTAACACAACATACGTAACAGGTCCTATTCTGTACATTGAAGATATTTTGAAAATTATATTAAGAGGGCATTCTATAACCGATACTGAGGCCGAAAATGTATTGTTTTTAATTTTTGTCTGTCTGTCTGTCTGTATCTCGGCTGAGCATCACACCGAAACTACTGGATGGATTGAAACGAAACTTGGCATGATTTGAGTTAATACTCCGAGGTAGGACATAGGATACTTTTTATCCCGAAATTCGTCACGGTTCCCTTGGGAGAGGGAACTAAAGTCAAAATGTGTACTTGGTTATACGCTTGCTCCGATTTTAACAATTTTTCATTATAATTATAGTAAATATTTGTAAGGGAACACTCATAGACAGTTATTAACAATGTTTGGAAATCGATCAGGTTAAGCAACGTTAGGAAAGGTCATTAAATAGATGGATGACCGTTTAACGCCATTTGAACCAAACGTCTCCGTGCTTCGGAGGGCAAGTACAAAGTGGGTCCAAGTTTTTAACCGACTTTAAAAAAGGAGGTTTTGTATTCTATGCGAATGTATATTATTGAAAGTTTAGTTAACGTAAACACAGCGCGGGCGGAGCTGCGTGGGTCAGCTAGTAAACAATATATGTACTTACCATAACTTATACCATAGTTTGTGCTATGCCACTGTCGTATCAGCATCAGTATTGATCCGTGGGGTGTTCGAGTAAGAATAGCACCCTCTCATCCCCTTTCGTTGGGTGTCGTAAGAGGCGGTTAACGGGAAACAAGAAGACGGGTTGCAGGGAAGACCCTGAAGAAAGATCTATTGGATTACCTACCATCTATACTGCGATCCCCAAGACGCCTGCCAAGCGTGGGGAATATGAGAACCCCTCCCTCCTAAGGGGGAGGCGTTTGTTCAGCAGTGGATGTCTTTCGGTTGCTAGTGATTATAAAAATGTTTTTTTTTTTTACTGACACTACTAAACCTACAAACGTCAATTAGGTACAGTTAATGATCGTTAATCCATTTTTGAAATCGGATTATTTCGACACTCGAAGCCAATTTATACTTAAGATGCTGATAGTGAGTAGAGATATCAATTATGTCGCATTCAATAATCGAAAATAATCATTAACGGCTCCGACAGTCGAAATAAATAGATTTTAAAAAGTGACTAGTATGATTTAATTAGTGATTGAAACAAAATATTTACAGTTTATTTACAAACATGTACACTTAAACTAGGTAAAAAACTTCCTCGAAGTTGTCGCCGCACTGGGAGGGAAGGGTACCTAAAAGACTGGCGGCATTACCCCTTTGTATGGCCAAGCTTATACGTTGGCAGAAAAAGCTACCAGCCCGGCGGTCTCCTGAGACTTTGATAAGTTTGGATGAAATTTCTTTTACCAAAGCGTGCGTCTCATGAGACCAAGGCCCCATGGTCTCCACCGCAAAGGGCGCAAATATATAGCTCGAACCTAGAGCTGCATACTTGCGTCGCTTTGCATCACTAGCGGCCGCCGCAGCCCCTCCAGCCGCCCTGCAAGTTGCCGGGGTGTGGGACGCAGCAAGTGTGTCGACACATGTCGCATCCCACACCAGCGGCTTACCATGTTGCCATGGTATTAAAGTGACACCATCAGGCCTCTTGCCGTCATCTCGTGTAATGCCGACTGGTTCCAGTACGGCAGGGACACCGAAAAAAGTGACTTATTTAGAAACTAGCAGTACCCGCGGCTTTGCACGCAGCCAGTAATTTTCATGAACTCAAGCAATGTTAGCCTCAATCAAGCAATGTTTGTCAAGCACTTTTTTCACGTAGGAAAATCCCCATGGTTACCCACACCACCACGGGAGCGGCAATGTGGGTTATGTACGACTCCTACTGAATCGAGACCTTCGGTGTTCACATACCGCTGTGTTGGCGGGCCCTGGGAACGGCCTTGTTTACTATTCCGAGTCCCAACAGCGGCGAGCGAGTCGTAGACCTGCCTGCCGATGTAAAAAGCCCGCAGAATCTCTTCAGATAGCGTGCCGAGACACTTTAGCACGACATATCCGTAAGGGTGAACACAGGCAGCGGTTCCCCGTCCCTACTGTTTGCACATCCTCGCTCGGGCGGGATAAGGTCGGCGTTGGCCTCTCATCTGTGCCCGGGCCTTTTCCTGCTTTGCGGATCACTGAAGGGATCCCTCTCCTTGATCTGCTCTGCCACCACCTTCTGTAACATTAAACTTTAGCGACCCTTTTTCCTTTAAAACCTCAAACCTTCAAAAGGTCCCCTGTATATAGTGGAGGATCAACCAGGGTTTAAAAGATACTTACTGACTAAAACCCAATGATAGAAACCATGTTTATGTTATATACCTACTAATGCGCGCCAAAAATTCTGACTCAAGTTATTAAAATAATTTCTCATATATAGTTAAGGTAAGATAAGGTTCAGGTATCCTTTCCTTATTATTTACTTTTGTACAGTACTTTGTGTATTTTCTAAATACGCATGAAGGCACTTTACTTGATTTTCAAAGACACACGCCACGTTCGTTACATTAAACCCCTACCCCGGCAACTGTCGCATCGGGGAACCTGGGTTTTCGGGTGAGATCTGTACCAGGTGCACCGCAGTATACCTTTGAGCTCGCTGCCGGTGGAGCGCATTATACCTGTTTTTTGTCGCGGGAGCTGTGGACTCGATCGGGGTATATGGGATTCTTACCCACTAAAACCACCGCGGCTGTCGCATCGGCACATGAGACTGGACCCCAGGTCTCTCCAGTGGGATCTGCACCAGGGGCCCCTCAGTGCATTGCGTTTGAGCCCGCCACCAGGGGGGGCATTGTAGCCCTCGGGGAACCTGTACGGTGCACACGGGGACGGGGCCCTAACCCCTCTGCCGTCCTCCTCAGAATCGCCACCTTGCTCAACGGACGTCCTAGGGCCCACACCCCGAACGCCCAGCGACTCGGAAGGAAGCTCGAGCCACCCAAGCCAACTCGATATAACTCGACATGCCGCCTTCAGTATCTGTGCGACTTGTTGTTTCGAGAACCTTACCTTACCTTACAGTAAAATTGACATCTTCGAAGCCAGTTCTAATCCCTGTTCGTTAGGCTGTATGGACTTTTAGAAGCTGTGTTGAAATTCCCGTTCTTATGAGTATTGTACATATTTCCTGCTTAGTTCCTTAAGTTAATATAGCGTAATGATTTTAATTTCGGAGTTTAAATCCATAAAAAATCTGGTATATTGTAACATTTGTCTAGTCTTTTTATAATTTCGCGGCAAATTGTAGAAGAAAAGTACTTATTACAGTATTGCTCATTCCCAGTAACAAATAGCTTGATATTTGTTATACTAAAGCCTGATAAAGTGTTTATCAAACATGTTCGTCAAATATCAGCTTAATCTGTTGAACAGTATTGGTACCAATCTTCAAAACATAAGAGCTTCGCGGCAAATTGTAGATGTAAAAGTACATATTACATCACTGCTCATTCCTAGTAACAAATAGCGAGATAATTTATATCCTATAATTTTTCTAGGTCTTTTTTCTAGGTTTTAATTAATATTTTTGCCAAATAGCAACTAAATCTGTTCAGCGGTTTTGACGTCAAGTCGGCACAAAGTCACAGACATACAGACAAACAAAAATTCTAAAAAATATATTTTCGGCATCAGTATCGTTCCTAGAACACGTAACAATTACATTTTTCAAAAAATATTCAATGTATAGTTTTTACTTTTCTACGATTTTATTATATGTATAGATAAAGTTAATTGGCGTTTGAGGTTGCGCCAGTCAGTCTCGTGTGATATAAATATTTGCTGAACCATCTCAAAAGCAGGAAATAAACTTACCCGTTGTAACTTTTTATTCTCACTACGTGTAGCCTCGGATATGTCTGTTATTGAAACATAATAACATTTCCTTCTTCAGTGCGAAATAAATTTTTGTGGGGCTGCTACCGACGCGCGCTCCGAGCTGAATACAAAGCGACTTCAGAACTGATTTTTAATACAACCGTTTTATTATGTGTTTTTTTTTTTTATACCACCATGGTGGCAAACAAGCATGCGGCCCGCCTGATGGTAAGCGGTCACCGCAGCCTATGGACGCTAGCAACACCAGTAGGATCACTAGCGCGTTGCCGACCCCGTAAAAATTTGTTAACTCCCTTTTTAAAAAACCCCATGCTGTAATTATTTGGGAAAACCTCGGCGGGCAATTCATTCCACAACATGCTGCTCGTGGGGTGTCCGAGTAAGAATAGCACCCACCCATCTCTTCAGTAAGAGACGACTAAGGGAAAACAAGAAGACGGGCAGCAGCGTCTTTCTACTGGATTACCTACCACCTACACTGCGATCTCCAAGCCACCTGCCAAGCGTGGGGATTATGGCAACCCCTCCCTTCTGAGGGGGAGGCCTTTGTTCAACAGTGAATGACTTTTGGCTGCTGATGATGATGATGTATGTAGTAGTTATATGTTTGCTATAAGGGGAATCTATCCTATACAATACGGTAGGTGTTCACGAAAGATGGTATAGATTCCTATAAGGGGCCATCCATTAATCACGTGAGGCTCGAAGGGGGGGGGGGGGGGTTCCGAAAAAATCACGTAATATCACCAGGAGGGGGGAGGGGTATAATGAGACATCACGTGTATTTATTTGTCGTTGAATGCACGATTTTTAAACCAAACAGTGGCACGTGGCCTTGACTCACCGTTGCCGGCAACGACTTCCCCCTTCAACATTTAATCAGTTACCTGTATTTAAAGATAATATTCCGAAAATTACAATAGTGTGTGTAAAAAAAATACATGTGATTTTGGATAGGACCTCACCACATATCACCAGGAGGGGGGGAGGGGTTTAAAAGTTGCTAAAAAACATCACGTGATTAATGGACAACCCCTAAATGAAAGTTTGATCTGATGATTCATTGGAAGTCACCAATGGGCTAGTTAACAAATAGTGTAGTATACGTAATAGTTTCATAAACTAGGTGTTAATCTTAGTTCGTGGCAATTTGCCCTCGCTCAGTTTAATGTGCGGGAAAAATTATATTCACCGCCATTGGCGGTTATGTATTTTGGATAATGGTTTGAAATTTTTCAGTTACATAAACGTCTCTTTTTGTGTGTGCTAAACGGGCTACATCAAGCATAAGAAATAATGTGAGTAAAATACTTTTACCATTTTTGTTAATACTCTTACAGCCGCACTCACAAACCCCAATTATCTTTAATTCTAATTAAGTCACTTTTTAAAATCTATTTATTTCGCCTTTCGGAGCAGTTTATGATTAATTTCGATTATTGAACACGAGATAATCGATATCTATACTCACTGTCTGCGTATTAAGTATTATTTGGCTTCGAGTGACGAAATAATCTAATTTAAAAAAATGGATTAATGATCATTAACTTTAATTGACGTTTGTAGGTTCGGCGGTTAGCTAAGTTAACATTATTCAATATTGAACGCTAGAGAATAAAAAACAAACATTATGTATGGGGATGATAAAATAAAATAAAATATTGGAGAATGACATCTTGGCTACGGGGGCTGTGCTGTTTTCACACGTGAAGCATTGAAAATAAGATATGTACGTTTGTTAATTAATAATTATCTCATAATATACAAACACAAATATACAAACAAAAGATATATACTTAATAGTAGTTTATGCACCAAGGGGATAAAGTATTGTCTTATATCGCGGACGTTAAATTGAATCGCGAGTATAACGAAGGATTATAACAACTCCCGAGCGTAGCGAGGGAGTATAGAGTTAATACTAGAATCCTGAGTGGTACAGCGAGGGATTTAAGCTCGCCCAAGACAAAGACACCTTTATCCCCGAGATGAATACACTACTTTTCACACCTACTGCGAGGTAATAAAATACAAATATTGATAGAATTAAAATAATAATAATATCTTGGGACAATCCACACACGGTCATCTGATCCCAAACTAGGCAGAGCCTGTACTATGGACACCAGACAAGTTCAGACAACTGATATTAATTAAATAGTTAAATAACACCCAGACACTTGGTGGGAATAGAACCCACGACCAATTGGGTAGCGGCCAGGATGTCTAACCACTAGACCAACGAGCATTATTACTCTAGGGAGTTTAGTACAACATTATTACCCGGCTAAACTATAGGGATCTAATGAGGTACTGGTGCCGATTCTGTTGTCACCACTACACTAAACTAGACTAAATTTTAGTTTAGTGGTGTCAAACGATGATGAAGTGCTTAATTTGAGTTCGACAGCTACTAAATTGAGTTGATAGTGAGGTTTTCATTGGTCAAATCATGTTAGTTGAAAACAATTCTCTTGTTCATCTGATTACAATCAACTAAACAAAATAATTCTCCGGCTACGATACTTATATTAATTTTAATATTTATTTTATCTTAATATATTTTTATATTAATATTTATTAATAAAAAATATTTGATGTATTAATATTTTTTTAATATTTGTTTAAATATTTATTTTAGTATTTATTAATATTTATTTTAATATTTGTTTAAATATTTATTTTAGTATTTGTTTAAATATCTTTTTTAATATTTATTAATATTAATTTTAATATTTATATTTATTCCAATATTTATTTTAATATTTATTAATATTTATTTTAATTTTTGTTCTAATATTTATTTTAATATTTTATATATTTATTTTAATATTTATTAATATTTTTAAATATTTATTAATATTATGTATTTACAAAAAAAATATGTATATAAGTATTAGTATCAGTTGTCTGGGTTCCATAGTACAGGTTCTGCCTAGTTTGGGATTAGATGACCGTGTGTGGATTGTCCCAAGATATTATACAGGGTGTAAGGGACATCGTACCGAAAAAAAAAATATAAGACGTCAAATAATGTCCGTTACAACATTACAGTAACCATTTATATGGTAAATGACAAATGACTAACTTATTAATTTTTGAGCATGTAATGAATATATGCGGAATAATGTTTATTTTTCAAATTACATTGCTAATTTTCTAAAATAATAATAGTTAATTGCCTATTTATTAATTGCCTATGCACTGTTTTTGTGAATAAAGAATAAATAAATAAATAAAAATAAAATGAAAACACAAATTTTTAATGAATTGTTTTTAAATTAAAATTAGGCTTTATTATTATACCAATAATGATGTTATACTAATTTTATTTAAAAAAAGTGTTTTTTTTTTGGAAATTCATGAAAAAGCCGATGAAAAATTTCAACACTAGGATGTTCAGAATCGTGCTCTGGATCCCTGGTATCGGTTTTCGGTACGATGTCCCTTACACCCGTTATATTATATTATATTATTATTTATTTAATTTTAATATTTATGTAAAAAAAAATTTTTATTTTTTTATTAATATTTAATTTATTATTTATATATATTTTTAATAATTATTAATATTTATTTTATTTTAATATTTTATTTTATTTATAATAAAAAATATTTAATATTTTAATATTCATTTTATTATTTATATTAATATTTATTCTAATATTTATTTTAATATTAATTTTAATATTTATTTCATTCTATTTTAGTCTATTCTATTTTATTTTAATCGACATCTTTTAGATGCCGACTATTTTGATCTAATTTTAGTTTGAAGTTTCTAATATTAGGCATAAATGACGTAAACTGTGCACAACAGAATAGCAAAATACGTTTAAAACTAAGTTGAGTAACTAAAACCTTTATATTCTATCAAACTATACCTAATTTAGTTTAATTCATGGATCTCTGAATAGGAAAGACACGACTAAACTAAATTTTAGTCTAGTTTAGTCTAGTGTGTGACAACAGAATCGGCACCACTATATGTCTTCATTTTAAGACACATAATGCAACATTATCGAGCAGGTGGTGTGAAAAAATAAATATTTCATAATACAGTTTTATTATCTACTAGCTGACCCACGCAGCTCCGCATGCGCTATTTTTACGTTAACTTAACTTTTAATAACATACTTTCGCATCGAATACATAACCTCCTTTTTTATAGTCGGTTAAAAACTGGCTCACTTTTTACTTGCTCTCCGAAGCACAGACCAGTTTAGTCCAAATGGCGTTAAACGGTCACCCATCTATTTAATGACCTTACCTAACGTTGCTTAACCCGATCGATTACAAAACCTTGATAACAACTCTCTATGAGTGTTCCCTTACTAATATGTATTATAATTATGAAGAAAAGTTGATAAAATCGGACTAAGCGTATAACCAAGTACCCGTTTTGACTTTAATCCCCTCTCCCAAAAGAACCGTGCTAGATTACAGGATAAAAAGTATCCTATGTCCTACCTCGTAGTAAGATCTCAAATCATGCCAAGTTTCATTTGAATCCATTCAGTAGTTTCGGCGTGATGCGCAGCCGTGATACAGACAGACAGACAGACAGACAGACAGACAAAAATTTAAAAAAATACATTTTCGGCCTCAGTATCGGTTATAGAATGCCCTCCAAATATAATTTTCAAAATGTCTTCAATGTACAGAATTGGACCTGTTACAGTTTTATTATAAGTATAGATGTTGCTTGTCAAAATTATCTTTATGCGAAATTGCGACCTTTTTTTTGAATTGCGAATTGCTTAATTCAGGTGAATTAAGCAATTCGCAATTCAAAAAAAAGGTTATTAAATACGTTTTACCAAATAACTCGATAAGCAGGACTTTATATTGATAGTAAGCAACAAGTCTGACTGGTCTATTGATCTACGCTGTCGGTCGTTATCTAAGATGTTAAAACGCATTCTGTAAACCCTAATTATTTCTCCAAATACAGTGCTCTTCTGCTATGGGTATAGCAATGATTAAACACACTGGTTTTGTCGCAAAATATCTGACAGTCTGTGGCGGTGAAGGCACTAGCCGGGTACATAGTATCCGAAGTAAATATAAATTCGTGATAGTATCATACTCGTATAGGCACGCAATGACGCAGGGCCTATGCTCAAGTCAACTCGTGTGCGGGTGCTGCTTGGGGGACTGGTCCGACTACTATCCCTTTGGCCTTTTAGTTGGTTGTATTTTTGTCAATTTTTTTTTCTTTCTCTTGTTTTATCTTTCGTACGGCTGGACACACTGTCGCTGATGCTGATTAAGTTGTATCAAGACAAAAACTGTTTAAAAAAAGTGAAAAAGCCCGCTGATTTTGCTTGCCGGATCGTCACAGTTGAGACCGCGTTGTGATCAGATGGTAGCTTTTAAAAAAAACGAGTGAGTGCTAGCGTTAAGCCTATTTGAAATAACTATTTTTGAATTTGAATTTGCCGATTCGCCGCCTGCCTCGGGATTGTACAAAGATTCTGGCATCAGTAAACTAGCAAACTAAACAGTTTCAAGTTCTTACGTTTTATTTCTAATCGCGTTACGATGAACTTCTTCTTCTTCCCTCCTTTATTTTAGTACCGTCTCCCATCGAAGGTTGGCAATCATTAGTAGTATCTACTTTAGAAAATGTCAATCGGAATAGTTGCGGAGTAACTATTGCCTTTGTGGCCCACCGGCCGGGCGTTCTAAAGAATTAAAGAAAAATAATAATAAAGAGAAAAAGTTTTGATAGGCCTAAAAATTGTGTACTTTCTCAACAAGAATGAAATTTTACCCAATGACCAGTGTAAATGCCCCATTTGGCGATATTAAACGCCCAAATAGAACGTCTCAAGGTGCGTCCCCTCTGCAGGGACTAGGCAGATATAATTTAAAGACAAAAGTTCGGTCATTTTCCCCACTCGAATACTTTTTATATCCGTGGGGAGGGACAATAGTTGTTCGCAAAAAGAACAATAAATCTATTTCCGAGCTGTAAATCTTTGTGACAAAGTGGGATGCTGGTCCGTGTTTCGGGTAGGTGAATGTTTTACCTGCGAGCGGATGAGGCTCCCCTGTTGGTGCGGTGGAAAATTCAGGGGTTGCCCTGGATATTTTTGCTTAATTTAGGGGTAATTTTTGTTGAATTGGTTGTTGCAAGTGTTTTCTGCAATTAGTGCGTATACCGGGACTTTAATAAGATAGTATTAAAAATGATTTCTTCGTATTTTTTTTAACTAATGTATTAAAAAAAGATCAAATAACAGAGATCGACTCTTTTTAAGGCACGATAAAATGTATTTTATCCGAAACCAATACATGGTTTCGACACTATTAAATATCGATAGGCTTGTAAGCGTAATGTTGAAATACACACTTATTCAAGAAATTCTTTCTGACGGTGCGAGTTGTGCAGACAAGCACTTTAAAGTTGCCATAATCCCCACGCTTGGCAGGCGGTTTGGGGATCGTAGTATATGTAGAAATTAATGTTGCAGAGAAGACGCCGCTGCCCGCCTTCAGGTTTTCTCTTAGTCGTCCCCTACGACACCCAATGGCAGGCCAATAGGAGTGATGAAACACAAAAAAAATTAGTGGCTGTATGTATTAATTACCATTGCCTGTCTTTTGGCAAAGTGATTAATAACAATAACAAAGAGCATTTATAAGCTCTGGCAGTATAGAGAAATTCCTTCGCCTCTAATCGGCGAATAAACTACACACATCAAAAGTGTCTAGGGATCAAGCATTTTTAAGCGGATTTCTTGAGATTGAGATGTGGCTTTGTAATAAATTTATGATTTTATAAATTTATATGGATCCTTTTTGGTGCATTTCATAATTTGAATCAGGAACTGTGAATCAAATTCGAGTAAAAGATGAAAATCAGCTGTCAATATTTTCCCTATAAAAACATACAACGCATTGAAGACATTATTAGTGCTACTGTTTCCCTACTACTGATTAAAACCAACGTTATTATGGAGCGGCGACGTCATTTAAGCAGGGAAGAAATGCTCAGAGCCGTGGGAATGATAGAAGCTGGTTCCCGGCAACGTACTGTGGCTTTAGCTCTGAATACAAGTCAGAGTGTTATCAGTCGACTTTGGACACGTTACCGAAGCACTGGTACCGTGGCTGAGCGCCATGGAGGACGGTATCGCTGCACCACACGGAGACAAGACCGATATATTCAAATCTTAACTCGAAGAGCTCCAACAATAACTGCCATGATGTTAGCCGTGAGGCTTCATCACTCTTCAGGGAACTTAATTAGCGACCAAACAGTCAGAAACCGCTTGCATGAAGTGAACCTTCATTCCCGAAGACCGCTACGGGTACCACCTATAGCAATGCACAATCGTAGGATTCGATATCAATGGGCTCTTGAACACAGAAATTGGGCAGAAGAACAATGGCGTTTCGTGTGCTTTTCTGATGAGTCTCGTTTTGGTATGAGACCGGATACAAGACGTATACGACACTGGAGAACCCCTGGACGCCAACAGCGATTAAAATCCTGCCAGGAAGTCCATCCTTATAGTGGTGGAACCATCATGGTATGGGCGGGTATTTGGATCGGCGGAAGAACTGAGTTGATTTGGATCAGAGGCAACCTCAACGCTCAAATTTATGCTGAGACGATTGTATCAGACGTCATCGTTCCTCTACAAGTGCAAATCGGTCCCTTATTTCAGTTAATGCATGATAATGCACGACCGCACACCGCAAGAGTTGTAAGACAGACTCTCGCCGCAGCTAACATCAATGTCCTGCCCTGGCCTGCTCAGTCGCCAGACTTGAACCCGATTGAGCATGCATGGGATATGCTACAGAGAAGAGCTCTGCCGAATATGGAGGGTATCCAGTCGCAAGAAGACCTTTTTTTGTTGTTGCAACGAACATGGGCGGCCATTCCACAGCGTGATTTGGATGAACTCATTTTGAGTATGCCAAACCGATGTTCTTGTGTTGTTAGTGTTCGCGGTAGAAACACGGATTATTAATTGTTTAAGTTACCCAATAAAATTTTAAAGAAAACTGTTATTTCAGTCTTTTTTTCGAACTTTTGTGTTAGTGGTTCAAATGTCAAAAATCCCTTTATTAGGAAAATGGCAAATTTCTTTATTAATGCAAAGGTGACTTGGTTTATCGTTACTGTGACAAACGAAAACACTTTATTTGATGAATCCTTAAAGAAAATTTTAATTAATATCAATCAGGAGAAAAGTTATTGCAAAAATATATGTTGATCCCTAGACACTTTTGATGTGTGTATTTAGCACCTTGCACCAAGGAAAATATTCCAACGTTGACAACACAGCTTTTGCGGTGCGTTGAAATTGGATTCATCACAGATTCAGAGGGTCAACCGGGTGATGTTCAACCCGTGTATTTGTGGATCGCACCGTTTATGTACAAATGCCAGTTTTTATTTAACACCTGGTATTTGAGAGTGGGGTCAACCTGCGATTACCTGCGCTAAATTTAGCCTCGGTCGCGGTGACCAGGTGTACGATTTGATGCAATTTGAGAATGTCTATAACGTTTGTAATATTAATGGAATACAGCGTTGGAAAAATAAATAAGGTGATATTAAGATATTTGCATATCTGGATGACATTCTCATGGTTATCGATTTTGTAATATCTTCATTTCCCTTGTGAGCGATGATCTTAAATGTGACAGGAAAGAACTGGATAAGAATAGTATAGGATGGTTCTGTGGCTTGAAGGACAAGCCATACTCAGCAGTAGGTAAATATTTAAAGGCTGATGATGATAGGGCTATAGTTTATATCCACTTTACTGACATGCAAGGGCAATGACATTCACACACAATGTGTGATTGTTTCAATGGTGTGCTATTCTAGTTCCACATACAGTATACCATGTATGGATTATTTTTATTTTTACGCAACGGTAGCTGACTGGTGGATTACTTCGCTTCGTAGACCTAAGACTCAGATATTTACAAACGTCTCGATAACAGCTTAGAAAATAGCTTAGAGCACTTCCCTTCTATTGTTAATAGTTAATATACACACATCAAAAGTGTCTAGGGATCAACATATATTTTTGCAATAACTTTTCTCCTGATTGATATTAATTAAAATTTTCTTTAAGGATTCATCAAATAAAGTGTTTTCGTTTGTCACAGTAACGATAAACCAAGTCACCTTTGCATTAATAAAGAAATTTGCCATTTTCCTAATAAAGGGATTTTTGACATTTGAACCACTAACACAAAAGTTCGAAAAAAAGACTGAAATAACAGTTTTCTTTAAAATTTTATTGGGTAACTTAAACAATTAATAATCCGTGTTTCTACCGCGAACACTAACAACACAAGAACATCGGTTTGGCATACTCAAAATGAGTTCATCCAAATCACGCTGTGGAATGGCCGCCCATGTTCGTTGCAACAACAAAAAAAGGTCTTCTTGCGACTGGATACCCTCCATATTCGGCAGAGCTCTTCTCTGTAGCATATCCCATGCATGCTCAATCGGGTTCAAGTCTGGCGACTGAGCAGGCCAGGGCAGGACATTGATGTTAGCTGCGGCGAGAGTCTGTCTTACAACTCTTGCGGTGTGCGGTCGTGCATTATCATGCATTAACTGAAATAAGGGACCGATTTGCACTTGTAGAGGAACGATGACGTCTGATACAATCGTATCAGCATAAATTTGAGCGTTGAGGTTGCCTCTGATCCAAATCAACTCAGTTCTTCCGCCGATCCAAATACCCGCCCATACCATGATGGTTCCACCACTATAAGGATGGACTTCCTGGCAGGGTTTTAATCGCTGTTGGCGTCCAGAGGTTCTCCAGTGTCGTATACGTCTTGTATCCGGTCTCATACCAAAACGAGACTCATCAGAAAAGCACACGAAACGCCATTGTTCTTCTGCCCATTTTTTTGCCCAAAAATGCTTGATCCCTAGACACTTTTGATGTGTGTATTATGTGTGTTTAAGTATTTTTAATTTTATTTATTAAATCATGTTATTTTTAACCGACTTCAAAAAAGGAGGAGGTTCTCAATTCGTCTGTATATATATATATATTTTTTTTTTATGTATGTTCGCGCATAACTCCGGCAATTATGAACCGATTTGAAAAAATCTTTCTTCCATCCATTCTTCAATCCATTGATTGGGTCCCATAAAAAAATTATTGCATAGTAATAAGTAGTTCCTGAAAAACAAGAATGGTGACTGCGCACTGAGAGTTGCAAGAAAGCCTATATCGACGACTTTATGTCGCTTTTTAAGGACAAAAATGGTCATAACTCTGGCAAATATTTACCAATTTCAATGATTCTTTTTTTATTCGAAAGAAGAAACCACTGTATTGAATCTATATGAATTTTATTACAACCGGATAAGAACTTCCTGGAGGACCATGAACAATGTGGAGGAATTTATCTGGTAAAAACCATAAAACTGATGTTCTCCATTACATTGCTCTGACAATTATGAACCGATTTCGATGATTCTTTTTTTATTCGAGAGAGTAAACTACTATGATGTTTCCATGCAAATTTCATTACGACCGGATATTTTTTTCTGAAGAAACATGAATTATGTAAAACTATGTAGACGATAATGTGATCATATAGTATGCTATACCGTAAAATCGAAAACCGTAAAATTATCTAGGTAGGTTATGACCTACCTAGATAATTTTACGGTTTTCGATGGTTCAATCTTTATATATGAAAATATCACTAAAAAGTTTAAAATAAAATCTTTTTAAAAAAAATCGAACCGACTTCAATATCACTGAAAAGTATAAAATAATTTAAATATTATTGAAGTTGGTGCCAAATATACACAGCCGGTAAGCTAACACCAACTTCAATAACATTTAAATTATTTTATACTTTTCAGTGATATTGAAGTCGGTTCGATTTTTTTTTTTAAATATTTTATTGTAATTATTGTATGTAGGTTTATATATCATCATCATCATCAGCCGGAAGACGTCCACTGCTGAACATAGGCCTCCCCCTTAGAACGCCACAATGAACGACAATTGGCTATTTGCATCCACCGGTTACCTGCGACGCGCACAATGTCGTCTGTCCATCTAGTGGGAGGCCTGCCAACGCTGCGTCTTCCGGTTCGTGGTCGCCACTCGAGAACCTTTCTTCCCCAACGGTTATCGGATCTTCGAGCGATGTGGCCTGCCCATTGCCACTTCAACTTGCAGATTCTGAGAGCTATGTCGGTGACCTTGGTTCTTCGGCGAATCTCCACATTTCTGTCGCGCAAAGAAACTCCGAGCATAGCTCTCTCCATGGCTCGTTGTGTGACTCTGAACTTCTCTAAAAGGCCAGCCGTTAGAGACCACGTCTTAGTACCATACGTCATCACTGGCAACACACATTGGTTAAAAACCTTCGTCTTCAGGCACTGCGGTATTTCGGACGAGAAGATATCGCGTAGTTTCCCGAACGCTGCCCATCCGAGTTGGATTCTTCGTTGGTTTATGTATAGGTGCCAGCTTTTTTTAACTTTTTGTTCTACCTATCCTTCTTAGTTGTACACTTCACTTGCTCCCACACTTTAATATCCTTTTCCTCTACCACTGTTAGAAAATTCAATTAAATAAGCTCGCCTTTGTACTTCGTTTATGTATTGTATATTATCTGTCTTGTGTGTGAACAATAAAGAATTAAACAAAGAAAACATAAAAAATGAGAGCAATATTCTTATAGAAACAAATATATACTTAAGTGGAACACAATATTCATAAATAATTAAAATAACCCAACAAAGGCATCACGAAATCTCGGTCCATTATTCTTTCATTACCCATATAACTGACCTCAAAAGAAACAGAAGGTGATATAGGCCAAATAAAACGTAAGAGCCTCCATATTGCCTGACCGAGCCCATTGGCTTTTACGGAGGGCTGAGATCGTGAACGTAATGTAATTACGCACATATAACAGCTATATGGGTGCAATGTGGTCTAATATTTGAGAATGTTTGCCCTTTCTTTGAATTTAGTACCTAAAGGAGACCTTTTAAAGAATACATTCATAATACTGATTTTTAAGAATGGTGTTATAATGCTCGCCATTGGTCAAGGCTTTGTTTGTGGCAGGTCCTTCAATGGTTCTTCGGAGTCGCTGGACGTTCGGGGTGTGGGCCCTTAGAACGTCCATTGAGTACGGCGGCGACTCCGAGGAGGACGGCGGCGGGGTTGCGACCCTTGTCCCCGTGAGCGGGCTTAAAGGCAAGGCACTGAGGGGCCCCTGGTGCAGATCCCACCGGAGAGCCGATGTGACAGCCGCGGGGGTTTTAGTGGGTAAGAATCCCACATCATCATCATCATCATCATCACCAGCCAGAAGACGTCCACTGCTGAACATAGGCCTCCCCTTTAGACCGCCACAATGAACGACAATTTGCTATTTGCATCCACCGGTTGCCTGCGACGCGAACAATGTCGTCGGTCCACCTAGTGGGAGGCCTGCCTACGCTGCGTCTTCCGGTTCGTGGTCGCCACTCGAGAACCTTTCTTCCCCAACGGTTATCGGTTCTTCGAGCGATGTGGCCTGCCCACTGCCACTTCAACTTGCATATTCTACGAGCTATGTCGGTGGCCTTGGTTCTTCGGCGAATCTCCTCATTCCGGATTCTGTCGCGCAAAGAAACTCCGAGCATAGCTCTCTCCATAGCTCGTTGTGTGACTCTGAGCTTCTCCAAAAGGCCAGCTGTTAAAGACCACGTCTCAGTACCATAAGTCATCACTGGCAACACACACTGGTTAAAAACCTTTGTCTTCAGGCACTGCGGAATTTCTGATGAGAAGATGTCACGTAGTTTCCCGAACGCTGCCCATCCGAGTTGGATTCTTCGGGCGACCTCTTTGTCGAAGTTGGACCGACCTTACTGGATTGTTTGTCCTAGGTATACGTAGTGGTCAACAACTTCGATTGTATCGTTCCCAACAACTACCGGTACCGGTGCAACATGGACATTAGACATGATCTTCGTCTTGTCCATGTTCATTTTAAGACCCACCTGTTGGGAAACGCTACTGAGGTCGCTGAGCATTGTATTGAGGTCCTCCAGCGACTCTGCCATAATGACTATATCATCGGCAAAACGAAGGTGAGTGATGTATTCGCCATTGATGTTGATGCCGAATCCGCACCAGTCCAAGAGCTTGAAAACGTCCTCCAATGCGTTAGTGAACAGTTTCGGAGAAATGACGTCTCCCTGTCTCACGCCTCGCTGCAATGGGATTGGTTTCGTGCTCTCGTACTGTAGTCGGATCGACATGGTGGCGTTTCTGTACAAACACTTCAACACTTCGATGTACCTATAGTCGATATGGCACCGCTGGAGGGACTGCAGTACCGCCCAGGTCTCGATTGAATCGAAGGCTTTTTCGTAGTCCACAAACGCTAGACATAATGGCCGATTATACTCCTCGGTCTTCTGTATAATCTGGCGGAGCGTATGTATGTGGTCTACGGTGCTAAAGCCTTTTCGGAACCCGGCTTGTTCGGGAGGCTGGAAGTCATCAAACCTGCGTTCGAGACGGTTCGTAATGACTCTCGAAAACAGCTTGTATACATGGCTCAGGAGTGAGATGGGTCTATAATTCTTCAACAAGGTGTTATCACCTTTTTTGAAGAAAAGAACCACCACACTCCCGTGCCATGCTTCTGGCGTAGTACCCTGGAGTAAGACGGAATTAAATAACTTCTGGAGGACTAATAGTGCCGGTTTTCCACCCGCTCGCAGAAGTTCTGTTGTGATTCCGTCTTCACCCGGCGCCTTGTTGTTCTTAAGCTGTTTGAGAGCCATTCTAATCTCGTACAGGCTGATGTCTGGGATGTCCTCAGTGTAGTGTCGGGTTAATTTAGCTCTGGTGTCCTGAGCTGTTCTGGCAATGGGTTCCTGTGTTGAGGTGTATAACTGTCCGTAAAACCTCTCGAGCTCTCTCAATATCTCCGGTTTCGATGAGATGACACTGCCGTCGTCGATCTTCAGCCTGGTCATATGGCTGCGCCCAATAGACGAATTCTTTGCGAACACTTTAGAGCCTTGGTTCCGCTCAATTGCGTCCTTAATACATGCTGTATTATAGGAACGCAAATCGTGACGCATGGATTTCGAGATTCGTCTATTGAGTTCAGCATATTCTGACATATCAGGTGAAGATTGCAGTCTCATCTCAGTCCGGGTTTCCATTAACTTAATGGTTTGATTGGAGAGCTTCTGAGGCTTATTACGGCGTGGGGTCTTAAAGAATCCCACATACCCCGGTCAAACCCCACAGCTCCCGGGGATCTTTCATCTTTCGAAGATTTCCCCCGCGTCAAAAAAAGGTCCTCCAATGGTTGAGGAGAGTGATGGCCGCTATTCGAGGCCCTGGGCTGGCTACCTTTACGGCGACTATGTACCTTTTGCAGGTTTTCTCCCCGACAGCAAAAATAGACACAACCATCGTCATCATCATCATCATCAGCAGGCGAAAGATGTCCACAGCTGAACAAAAGCCTCGCCCTTAGAAAGGAGGCTTTTGAATATAAGCCAATAGAAAGACGCTGCTGCCCGTCTTCTTGTTTTCCCTTAGTCGCCTCTTACGAACACCCATCGGGAAAAGATGGGTACGTTCTATTATTATCCGGACACCCCACGGATACAACCATCGTACTGGGTAAATATTGTTGAGTTCCGGTGTAAAGGGCATTAAAATCAGCAGGCTCAAATTAGGCACAATATCTGAGGTGATGCTCGTCGCTCGTCACTGCCACTCGGCAGTGGAGATCAGTTTCAAGTGAGAAGAACGTGTCTGTGACGTTCTCATTACTAAGTTTCCTGAATATCTTTTGAAAGGTCATTAGTGTCTGATATCTTGCCGCAAAAAGTAATGTGTTTTGTAGGTTCCGGTGTAAAGAGCACAGTCATTGCTGAAATTAGTAGGCTCAATTATATCGCATGACGAGTGGTAGTTGTGATCAGTTGTCCATTGGTACGTTTGTCACATACACGTTCCGTTTGCCTCCTCGCTACCCCGACAACGACTTCACGAGTCGCATATACACTTACACACAGACACCGGTCTCGCCGGTGAGGCCGAAAGGTCGTACGCATGCGACCTCGACATGGATCCCCTCGCTGAGTTTCTTGCCAGTTCTTCTCAGTGGCGGCGCGTTGTGAACCGGTGGTAAACCGACACTCTCTAAACGGCAGTTGAAGCCGAGGCCGTGCCTCCCTGAGGTGCCCTTGTGCTAGTCGCTACCCCAACCCTTCTGGCTGGAGCGCTTTAAGCGCTCACGCGTCCGGTGAAGCTGTCATGGCCAACTGCGGCCAACAGTACTACTCTTACAAAAAAAAATCTTCGCTGAGATTCCTAAAAAATGTTTGCTATTGAGGAATTAAATTGAAAAGGAAATTCAATTTCGTAAAGATAATATCGGCATCACGTTACCAAGCCAAACAACATAGCGTATGGCTTATTGATTTCCAACCTTTTAAAAGATACTATTAGAATGCTTCAGGCAATATATGACGGCAGCTAATTTAACTTGACCTCCCCCGTCCCTTTCTCGATAGATGCATCTTTTGAGTAGAGGGAAAGGTAAGGGTGTTTGAGGGGTCTAAGATTATGGTAGGTTTATTGTCTGATCGCATTGCGTCTGGGAGTTCGATAGGATCGCTTTGTTTGCACTCTATCTCCTGCAGTCTTTTATATAGTGACGTATTATCGTTTCTGTTGAAAATGTAGCATGCAGTAATATCCGTTCGTCTATTACTGACATAGTATTTATAGTATAATCTATAATATAGGCCAACTATAACCGATACTGAAGCCAAAACTGTATTTTTTTTTTCATTTTCTCTGTCATTTTTTTCTGTATCATGGCTGCGCATCACCCCGAAACTACTGAATACATTTAAATGAAACTTGGCATGATTTGAGTTAATACTATGAGGTAGAAAATAGGATACTTTTTATCCCGTAATTCAGCACGGTTCCCTTGGGACAGGGAATTAAAGTCACTTTGGAGTCGCTGGACGTTCGGGGTGTGGGCCCCAAGACGTCCATTTAGTACGGCGGCCACTCCGAGGAGGACGGCGGCGGTGTTGCGACCCCCGGCTCCGTGAGCACCGTGTCAGGTTCCCGGGGGGCGTATTGTGATCTTACCCATTCCATTCGAAAGATAATAGAAAACTTTTAGTCTTCGTGAATAATATTACTGCATACGTTCATACTGGAATCTTACTTATTACAATTCAGTTTAAAATAACGTACAAAATCTGTATCTAGTAGATTGGAAAAATCTGTAAACAGCGCAGCTCAAGAAAAAGTATATTTATTTTTCTTAGATGCTGGTGCTGGATAGCTGAGCAATACCTTGTTATTTGGTTATTATATTGAGAATATTAGAAAAACATCTTATGCAATGATCTAAATAGGGTGCTGAGTTGCTCCCTGAGCGGCAAATTGAGTGTCAAAATAGGCTGGCTGTGATCAGAATTGTTTGCACAGTTGATTGCCAGAGTTTGCTGATGTAACAGTTAAGAATCCCGGGTTTGTTCGCGGAATTTTCTTATAGTACTAATGGTCTCCAAGCCGAACCTGCGCAGCATCCCTTCTTTTACAAAGTTTGCCAAATACGCAGAAGCATGTAATAGTGCTTGCTTGCGTGCGTGCTCTACACAGATGATTTCTCTCCGATGGCCTATATTGTCATAACTGCACTTTGGCCTTTTAGTTTGTTGTAATTTTGTCGTAATTTATTATTTTCTTCTTTTCTCCCTTGTTTTATGTTTCGAACGGCAGGACACGCTATCGCTAATATTGATCCCATGTAACAAGACAAACAAAAAAGACAAGCCCGCTGAGTTTCTTACCGGATCTTCTCAGTTGAGGCAGCGTTATGATCCGGTGGTAGCTTCTCAAAAAAAATTTACCGTTCAAAAGTGCTAGCGTTAAGCCTATTTGAAATAATGATTTTGAGTTTGAGTTGACAAAGCAAACGATTTTCCGCTGTTCCACAGAGGCAGTAACCCTACGGCCACTTGCTCAGTGCATTGCAAAACGGAGGTCGCGGATTAAAATCCTGTCCTGGTCGCGGATTAAAACTTTGTTTAGTTGTTCTTTAAGGTTAGGACAATACAGACCGATTACCTGATCCATCTGAGCATCTGACGGGCATTTAAAATATCAGCCTTACGCCTCATCTGTCCTGTACGCTTCCATTCCATCGGATTGTGTAAGTAAAGGAAAAGAAAGTGCACTTATGTATGTATGTCTGCGCAAGGACTTAATCACTATAATATTAAAGAAGAAATTTTTTTTTTTTTTTAGTTATTGTTTTAATTTCAAATGTATCTTTCTTTTGTGTGCAATAAAGAGTATTTGTATTACAATTATTGTATTGTATATTTATTCAGTCAACACAATGAGTCACTAACAAATATGTACAAATAAAAGAAAAGAAAGAAACAGGGTAAATAGAAAAAATATTTAAGTTTTACACATACAGAAGACTATTACTAATCAATCGTGTGTCACATGGCAGTAACAAACAGGTACCCAAAATCAGCTGACCTGGTAAAAGTTTGACGCTGGTTTGCATCTGGGCCCTACTCACCTCACGGATGCCAATCAGATGAGTGCAATATATCCTGTGTAGTTGAATAATCTAGTTAAAGATAGGCCGCCGATGCCGGATCGGCTAGGAGAACATTATTATTTAAGCAAGCGGCTCTCTTGGCTGCACGATGGATGCTAATTGGTATATATGAATTATATTTAACTTATGGTCATTATAGGTCAACATGAACAATATTATTTTTTTTGTGTCGAATAAATATTTTGAGCTTGTTTCAAGATACCACCCATAAACAAGTCAAAATATCAAAAGTTGGCTTCTCATACACGGAAACGCTCACGGACGTGATGTAACGTCACTCCTTAATAAGACGGTAAGTATCTACCTTGGGTACCTACAAGTTGTTATGGCCACAGAGAAGATATTCAAAGAGCTTAGGTATGGGTGGTGACGAAGCGTGGTGTTTGAAATTACGTTTCAATTTACGTAACTAAAAGTAAATATTGGATTTCTGATATTTACGCGAATATTGTACGGATTATATCGCGGTTTATTTTTGTTTAACCTGACGTTTCGAATACTTTACAGCATTCATGATCATGGGTGGACGGAATATAGACAGCTACTACCTTAGTCCGTGACCATGAATGCTGTAAAGTATTCCACAATATAATCCGTAAAATTAGTTTTATTTCAAGTTAGTATTTGGTCAAAAAAAAAAATATTTTTTGGATAAATCTTTCAGTAATGCATTTTTCACAACCACTATTATAATTTCGTATTATAATTTTCATGCATGTTCCCTATTACTATACGAGTACAGTCGAGCACGCGCGTTGTTTCGGTTCACGCTTTCCTCACGCGCTAATTTCTCTCTCGGAGCATAATCGAGTTAGCGCAACTTGGCAACTTATTCTGACTGTCTAATGAGCTACAGTTGCAAGTGCACACAACACACGACATCGCGACATGTCTCAATTTAATATTCAAGCCGCTTTTACATTAATTGTGTCTTGTTTTGTTAGTATTCATATTAAAATTAAGTTTATTACCAGGTTCTCTTGTAGGAGAGACCGTAAGCATTTACAGTTCTATTCTATTCTTGGTGGCTATAAATTTGGGCCCGGTATTCCCGGAACGCACTTCGACAAAGTTGGATCCATTGTGCATGCCCTAGAGCTTACCTACTCTTTTGCTGGCGTATCAAAGAGCTCCCTCAGGTACGCAACGATCGCGCCAGCTTGGAGCTGTACATAATCATTTGGCATAGGATAGGCTACTCCCAGATGATGCAACCTACGTCTCGCAAGAGTGTCGCAGCTACACAATATGTGTCGCATTGACTCTTTTTCATCTTCGCAGAATCTGCAAAAGTCACTAGTACTTAGCCTTTATTGCAGCTTTATTTAAGCACTAGCTGACCCACGCAGCTCCGCCCGCGCTGTGTTTACGTTAACTAAACTTTCAATAATATACATTCGCATAGAATACAAAACCTCCTTTTTTAAAGTCGGTTAAAAACTTGGACCCACTTTGTACTTGCCCTCCGAAGCACGAATACGTTTAGTTCAAATGGCGTTAAACGGTCACCCATCTATATGACCTTACCTGACGTTGCTTAACCTGATCGATTTGCAAACTTTGTTAACAACTGTCTATGAGTGTTCCCTCACAAATATTTATTATAATTATAATGAAAAATTGTTAAAATCGGAGCAAGCGTATATATAACCAAGTACACATTTTGACTTTAGTTCCCTCTCCCAAGGGAACCGTGCCGAATATCGGGATAAAAAGTATCTTATGTCCTACCTCGGAGTATTAACTCAAATCATGCCAAGTTTCGTTTCAATCCATCCAGTAGTTTCGGCGTGATGCTCAGCCGAGATACAGACAGACAGACAGACAAAATTAAAAAAAAAACATTTTTGGCTTTAGTATCGGCTATAGAATGCCCTCCAAACATAATTTTCAAAATATCTTCAATGTACAGAATTGGACCTGTTACAGTTTTATTATAAGTAAACATAGATATAGATTTACAGTTAATGTGTATGTATTTATTTAGGTACTTAATAACAAAATATTTACAGGTTATTTACAAACACCAATTAAATTACGTATACTTACATTAAGTACAACAATAACATTATGTCAAGTGCGAGTTGAACTCGCGTACCGAGGGTTCTGTACTTTTTTTGGGGCGTTTTAAAATTAGTTTGCTCTTCGTCTAACATTTCAGATAGCAAAACGGCCAAACCGAAAGTAAGTAAGTTTGTGAAAGTCAAACCGAAAGTAAGTAAGTTTGGAAACAAGGTGCGCAGGTTCGAACCCCGGCTTGCACCTCTGATTTCTTCAATGAATCATGTGCGAATCGTCTTTGTGCGATTGTTTTTAGCTTTCGGTGAAGGAAAACATCGTGATGAAACCTGCATGTCTGAGAAAGCCTAACTAGCTCTCGAATGACGTGTGAAGTCCGCCAACCCGCACTTGGCCAGCGTGGTGGACTATGGCCTAAGCCCTCATCTTGAGGGGAGGCCCGTGCCCAGCAGTGGGACATAAACAAGGGCTGGTATTATTATTATTAAGCGTAAGTAACTTATTTTTTTGTCATTTTTTATTGTAAGCCAAAAACTTCGTGACAAACCAAATTAAAATCTGTTTTGTAATGTGTATGTGTAATAAAGCCCTCTCATAACATTCCTCTTTAAAAAATTGGGTAAATTGATTTGAATGTTATTTTATGGCATATAATTAGTTAGAAAAAGGGAATTTGGTTTAAATATGAAACAACTAGCGACCCGCCCCGGCTTCGCACGGGTGTAATTGAGAATAAAAAAAAATGAATAATTTAAAGTTACTGATTTGATTATAGAATTTCTTCATATAATGTTAGTAGCTGACTTTTCGTAACGCAATATGAACAAATTTTGTTTAGAAGAGGGCTACACGTATAGCTGTCTGCCCATGGGCAAAGAACTCAACGCTTAGGTTTAAGCCTGTAACGTTGAATCTCTGAGCTTGTGATTTGTTAATTGTATTTATAATTTTATTAGAAACTGCAGACGTGTACCGGTGCACAATTTGGGTGGATTAAGGACAGGAACAGGACACCATTTCTTTAAAACCAATTTATGGAAACAATACGGGCTTCCTTGTTCGGTTTCATCGTTAAGACGTAAACGGGAGTCAACCGGGAAATTCTTACCCACTAACACCCCCACGGGTATCACGTCGGCACATTAGAGGGCGGACCTGGGCTATCTGTCTGGGATCTGCACCAGCTGATACCATTCAGTGCCTTGACTTTGAACACGCCGCCGGAGATGCACATTATAGTTCCCCGGGAACCTGTCACGGTGCTTACGGTTACAGGGGTCACAGGGGAAGCCTTTAATGGGATTTATGGGACCCTGTTGGTGGTCAACCGGGTATGTAGGATTCTTATACACTAAACCCCCAGGCGGTCGTGCAATCAGCACATAAGAACCCCTTCTTGGGCTATCCGGTGGGATCTGCACCATGATACCCTCAGTGACTTGCCACTGGGGGCACAATAAAGCCACCCGGGAACCTGTCACCGTGCTCACGGTTACAGGGGTCACGGGGGAAACCTTCAATAGGTGGATATCCCGTGGGGAAGTCAACCTGGGTATTTGGGATTCTTACCCACTAAAACTCCAGTGGCTGTCACATCGGCACATGAGAGGGAAACCTGGGCTCTCGGGTGGGATCTGCACCAGGTGTCCCTCAGAGCCTGGCCTTTGAGTCCGCCGCCGGGGGGCAAGCATATTATATCCCAGATTTAAGTTATATTATATGGAATGATACAATGATATGATGGCGGCCGAAAGCGAATGAACTTCTCTAGTACTTGATTGTTAAGTATGTACCTCATTAGGTTTAGTCAACGTAAGCTAATTAAATTTATTTACTTAGAAAAAACTTCTAAATAAATTCAGTTAATATATAAACCTTCAGTGAAAAAATAAAAAGTTTAAAAGTACACAAAAGCTATCCCAAAGAGAGATTTGAAACCGGACCCTGCTGTGCTTAAAAGACGTTTCCGTAACCTCCAGACCACGGCTACTCTTATTCAATTAATCGAATTACTTGATCATATTCTTGTTATATGTCTGCTCAGTCCCATAAATCTGAATTAGGTTTTCTATATAAGTACATAGGTAAACCTTCAATGAAAAATTATATAACCGATGGTGAAAACCGCTGCGTGGTTTAGGAGGTGCTATCGGATATATACAGACTCGGATAGCGAATTTGTTTCACACTATGTAAAGATACTTTGACGTCGATAGGGAACACCAGCCAACCTGTAGAAAAAACCCTGACAGACAGACAATAATTCCAATAAAGTTTTGGCTTTTATATCATACGTACAATACATGCTTATTGTATTCCTACACAAACAGACATTTTGAAAATATATTTTCATTATCTTATTTTTATTTTGTTATATTTGGGAAACAAATAAATGATACCACTTATTACTAAATATAAGATCCAATAGTACATAAAAATCAAATCAGTTTCCACTAATAAGTAACTAAATCATTACATTAGAGAGAAGTTAACTACGTATGCATGATTTTAAATTTAAAAAAATCATTAAATATAAAAAATATATTAGAGATAAAAAGTGCCGGAGTCAATATCAGTTAAATATTTAAAACATCGAATCTTAATATAAATAAAAAAATCAAAAACAAAGTTTAATAATACAAAAAAGAAATCCGCTCAGGGGTAGCGAACCCGGACAGTCCGTACTTAAAGGACGCTTCCGTAACCACTTGGCCAAGGAACTTTTATTTTATCTTTCGAATTATTGTATCTTATTGTTGTAATATATTTGTACCGCCATCAGTTGAGTAATAATACTTCTTTTTTACCCTGTAAAGGGATAAATTATGAAAAATATGAATTACTAATTCAATTAATTTTCTTAACGAATGTCTGTGCAAAATTTCAAGTCAATAGGACCAAGGAATCGCGTTCTCCCATACAAACTTTGCCCCCCTGTTTGACCCCCTTAGAGGTTGAATTTCGCAAAATCGCGTCTTAGTGAGCACCTACGTCTTAAAAGGAACCCCCATGCAAAGTTTGAGACTCCTAGCACTTATAGTTTCTGAGATTTCGTGATGAGTGGGTTTTTGTCTACTCTTTTATATAATAAGATAACAATAATAATTTTTTTTTTATTTATTTGATATTTAATTACAATCTTACAATAACCTGGATATCTGCGATTTGTCGCTTTTGGTGTCCGCTATGGTCAAAAACACACACTAGTCGACTTGTAATATTTTTTTTTACGATTCAGTATGAAACTTTCTCCATTTCCGCATTCTATCAGGACAGTCAATATCGAAGAGTAATTTATTGGTCTTGAACCGGTCGAAGGGTTTGTTACTACGGTGGGATAACCCAAGTCCGTGTAGAGTGGCATGCGCAACCTCGGCAGGTAGAGTGCAAATTGGTGTTATCAACACTAGCTAGAAAAAAAAAACAATTATAAAAACTAAGTTACACTACATCACTTTATGAGTCATTGCACTAATATGAGGGATTATCGTTCATAATTTATGCCGCCCCGGCACAAGGATCAGCCTTCCTTTTTTTTTATCTTCACACGGTCCCTGGAACGCCGTGCAGGATCAACCGGGGTATGAGGGATTCTTACCCACTAAAACCCCCAAGGCTAATCGGAGATGATGGAACTGGGGACTCCTGTGGAATATGCATCAGGACCACTCAGTACCTTGCTTTGGAGCCCGCCGTGGCCGCCCCGGGAACCTGAAACGGTGCTCAGGGGAAAGGGGTCGCATCCCAGCCACCATCCTACTTGGAGTCGCCGCCGTACTCGATAGAAGACACAAGGATTAGCCTAACACATTGTTTTGTTAGGTATTGGTGTTGTTACAAAATACTAGTTTTGGATTGATGTAAAACCAACTTATTTTAATAAGTATATAAAGCACCTTCACAAAGGAACCGGCATTTTACCACAAAATACTGAGAGTACAGAAGGCAAGCTCATGTATGTACCTCGCTTTTTATACCAACGCTCGGCGGTCGCACTAGGGTTATCAACTCTGGCTTATGCGAAAAAACTATCATGATAGTGGCACTCCTATCTAGTTTTTTGATTGATTGTTGAGAATAAAACAGGAAGCACGGAAGACGAGTGTTTGAGGTGGACGGCATCGTGCTCTCACTAAACCTAGATATACCGAGATATCGTGTCCGTGAGCGCTGTCTATGTGTGCGTTGCTCGAGTGCCCGTTGTATAAAGCTTGCCTTCTGTACTCTCAGTATTTTTAACCGGCTTCAAAAAGAAGTTTCTCTATTCGACGTGTATGTATGTAATATTAATAAAAATACGTAATATAATATGTTAGTCTATGTGGGCTTCTAAACAAATTTACCAAATTTTATGAGTGTATGTATGTATGTATGTAGGTTTGTCCGCGGATTTCTCAGAAACTACAGGTCCGATTTCGAAATTTTGCAATAGTTAGAGTATTTTTCAACTTAGGGTAGAGTACAAGTTTCATCAAAATCGGTCCAGTAGTTTGAGAGATATAAACTTTTTATGTTTTCAGTAAGTTACTATAACATAGACGTTTGAGTTGCGTGATAGTGCTGGTACCTATTTAGCTAAAATAAAAGTCACTAAAAAGTGTAAAATAAACTATTTAAAAAAATTTTAAACCGACTTCAAAGTAAATTATATAAAAAACTTTTAAAAAAAAAAAAAAAAACGACTTCAAAGTACTTAAATTATCTAAAAAGCATAAAATAACGAAAATATATTGAAGTCGGTGCTAGCTAATCATGTTAATTAACACTATCACCAGCTGACACCGACTTCAATATATTTTCGTTATTTTATGCTTTTTAGATAATTTAAGTACTTTGAAGTCGTTTTTTTTTTTTAAATAGTTTATTTAACACTTTTTAGTGACTTATTTCACCAAGATAGGTATCAGCACTATCACGCAACTCGAACGTCTACGTTACAGTAACTTACTGAAGACATAAAAAGTTTATATCTCTTAAACTACTGGACCGATTTTGATGAAACTTATACTCTACCCTAAGTTGAAAAATACTCGAACTATTGCAAAAAGAATTTTTGAAATCGGACTCGTAGTTTCTGAGAAATCCGCGGACAAACCTACATACATACATACACTGACAAAATTTGGTAAATTTGTTTAGAAGCCCACATAGACTATTATATATTAATATTACGCATTTTTATCAATATTACATACATACGCGTCGAATAGAGAACCTTCTTTTTGAAGCCGGTTAAAAAGCATAAAATAACGAAAATATATTGAAGTCGGTGTCAGCTCGTGCTAGTCTTAGTTAACATGATGTGCTAGCACCGACTTCAATATATTTTCTTTATTTTATGCTTTTTTAGATAATTTACTTTGAAGTCGGTTTTAATTTAAAAAAAATAGTTTGTGATTTTACGTAACAAACAGTACACACACTAGCGCCTCTAGCAGAAACTGTTAAAGACTACCAACGTTTTATTTACGATTACAACTCGTACCAGGGGTAGATTCCATAGCTAATACTTACACCGGTGCAATGCAAGCTCTCAAATAAAACTGCATCAAAATTGGCCTAGTAGTTCATGAAATGGATGGGCAGCGTTCGGGAAACTATGCGAAATCTTCTCGTCCGAAATACCGCAGAGACTGAAGACGAAGGTTTTTAACCAGTGTGTGTTGCCAGTGATGACATATGGTACTGAGACGTGGTCCCTCACTGCTGATCTTTTAGAGAAGCTCAGAGTCACACAACGAGCTATGAAGAGAGATATGCTCGAAGTCGACAAAATCCGTACTGAGGAGATTTGCCAAAGAACCGATAACCGTTGGGGAAGAAATGTTCTCGAGTGGTGACCACAAACCGGAAGACGCAGCGTAGGTAGGCCTCCCACTAGGTGGACAGACGACATTGTGGGCGTCACAAGTAACTGGCGGCTGCAAATAGCCAATTGTCTTTCATTGTGGCGTTTGAAAGGGGAGGCCTATGTTCAGCAATGGACGTCTTCCGGCTGGTGATGATGAGTTCATGAAAAAGAAAGGTTACACAGATAAGGTTAATAGGTACCAAGTTCCTAATAACCCCTTGCAATTCTGATAAGGTTAATACCAAGTTCCTAATAACCCCTTGCCATTCTAGCATTCCATCCCCGTCATGATCCGTGGGGTGTCCGGGTAAGAATAGCACTACTCGTCTCCTCCCGTTGTGTGTCGGCCGTAAGGGAAAACAAAAGACGGACAGCAGCGTTTTTCTACTGGATTACCTACCATCTATACTGCGATCCCCAAGACGCCTGCCAAGCGTAGGTAGGGATTTTTGCCCAGCAGCCTTTTGTTCAGCAGTGGACGTGTTTCGATTGCTGATAATTCTGGTGGCGTATCATATACGGCTTATACTATAACTTCTTCACAAAGAGTTGAGATGTCTATCAGATTAAAATACATACTCGTCGGCCGACGGATTTCGTGAAAAATTGCCTACAGCAGCTCTCCAAAACACCTGAGTAACTATAGAAGAGGTATGTAAAGTTCTTCCTTTTCGCCAACTCCACGGGATTGTATTCCTTGAAAACAATACAAGACCGCTCTTCTAGGTAGCTGTGACCTCTGCGCACGTAGGTTATCATTCGCTTTAATCCACCTACATAAAATTAAAAAAAGAACATAACTACAGACTGTTCACCGTAAGATACCCCCCCCCCCTGCCGTAATGTTGGCACGGCAGGCGACATCTTACGGTGAACGGTCTGTGTAAAACACCCACAAATAATTAGTATTGTTTACCTACTTGGTTCGAAAAATACATTTTCTAAAGTTTATAAGGTAGTTTATTTTTTTTTTGGGAATGATAGACGCTGTTGGCCGCAGATGGCCATTACAGCTTCACCGGACAATAGGAGGTGAGCGCTTGAAGCGCTCTAGCCTTTACGGCAGAAGTAGCGACGAGCTCAAGGGCACCTCAGGGAGGCACGGCCTCGGCTTGGCCTGTCGCTTAAGAGAGGGCTGAGTTTACCACCGGTTCACAACGCGCCCCCACTGAGAAGAACCGGCAAGAAACTCAGTGGGGTGATGCACGTCGTTGAGGTCGCATACGTACGAACCTTCGGCCTCGCCGGCGAGACCGGTGTCTGATAGCTAGTGTAGCATACGGTTGTCGGGGAGGGTTCGGCGCATCCCGGTCCAATAGGACCGTCATGGGGTCAGGAGGGTCGAGCAGTACGTGCCGTGGTCTGCGGCGCGAGTCAGAAGGACTAGGGGCGTAATCGGTCTTCGGAGTCACTGGACGCAGGGTGTGGGCCCTTTGAGCTTGATTGAGTACGGCGGCGACTCCGAGGAGGACGGCGGCGGGGTTGCGACCCCCGTCCCCGTGAGCACCGTGACTGGTTCCCGGGGGGCTACAATGCGCCCCCCGGCGGCGGGCTCAAAGGCAAGGCACTGAGGGGCAGATCCCACCGGAGAGCCCTGGGGTCTCCCCTCTCATGTGCCGATGCGACAGCCGCGGGGGTTTTAGTGGGTAAGAATCCCACATACCCCGGTCGAGCCCCACAGCTCCCGGGGATCTTTCGAAGATTTACCCGCGTCAAAAAAAAAAAAGAAGGGGCGTAATCGGTGGCGGCGCGGATTAAACTGTTCGCGTGACGGGACGCGGATTCAAAGTAGCGTTTCGACGCTTCTTTGAGGAACTTACGAGTATAAGGTAGTGCTTGACCGTGACTTATCGAGATAATATTTAAACTAGATAAACATTCAATAACAAAATTACATCTAAAATGTGGTCGGGGACTTATCTGTGATGGTGGTGGAAACGAGAACTAACGGTATTATTAAAATAATGACGTGTAGTTTGACAGTTTCGTATAAACAGTAGCAACACTGCTATCGGCGAAAATATCATGTCCTAGTCGTCTGTGGTTTGAACAGAAATAGCGACACAACCGTCTCGGGGGCACTATTTCTGTGTGCCGCTTTTCGGCCCGTAACATCTAATCTAGTTTAAATATTATATAGGTAAATGTAGATGCCGTGACCCTAATATATGGTGGTGATGCAAGCGGAGGTACTAAGAATTTGCGGCCATCTGAACCCAAACTGAGCAAACCCTATAAGGTACTATGATAATCAGAACTAATTCAAATTTTTTTTTTTTTTATGGTACATACATTCTAAGGCGCTATCTCCACGAGTCCGCCCTGCTATCGTCGGATAATCTCCACGAAACTGAATTATTATTCTTTCACCTGCATATGCGTCTCGCAGCCATAACAAATCTATGAACGTATCTCTACACGGCGACAATATCGCGGCGACGGCGACGCGTGAGGGACCTGGACTGGACCTTGACGAGCAAAACGTCAACAATTCGCAGTGCAACAGCCAAGAGACACGACCTATGCGCAGCTTACTTTAATATGTTGGCAGGTTGAAAAAAGGGCCGCGAGTAAAGATGGGTTAATACCGATATTTCTCAAGATTAGGTAATACTAGTATTAGTAATATTTCAAATTTCACTAATATCATTAGAATAGACTTGGCAGGCGTATCTCTAATCTACAGACAGATTCATGGACGTAATAAGTACTACGTACAATTTATTACTTCCATGGACAGATTACAGTAAATTATCCATCTCATTCGTACGTAAATATTTGTATGAATGATGTTCCCTTCACGAATCCGATGAGCGCCAATCGAGTGAATACGAACTATACCGAATGTTATTATCCTGTATATTTATGATGGTCATTACAGAGATTAGGCTAATATAAAATATTAGCATATAGTTCGTCGGATTACTAATCCACGAATCCCTTCAATATTACTAATCTCTGACTAATACTGATATAGAACTAAAACAGCCACACAATTAGCCGCGAGAAGAGCATAACGAATGGACAAATGCAAGGGTGTAATAGACCCAGTCATTATAAAACCTTTTGGCTCAAAAATCTAAGACAGTGGCTTTCATTGAAAATGGATTAGTAAAACGATGGTCCCAAGGTCTATTTCAATTTCTCATGGATTACTGGACTTATCAAGTTTTTTTAGTATAATAGGTAGGTACTTAAAATTTTCATGTAGGGTCCGAGAAACCTATCAAATTCGGCAACATACAAGGTGCGAACGTCTTGGTATTAAATCAGGGGTTGAGACTAGTTTATGGAGGTTCCAACCCTTGGGAAATGCTGCTTTTCGTGCAAAATTAAATTGCATAGAATAATTTAAAACGAAGGTAACCAATTGGTGATATAATATTAATAAACTGGATTTACGGAATATATCCTTCCTTAAGCAAATATTAATTGTGCTAATACATACGTCTATTTCTGAGATAGAATAAAATAACTAAAGTAGGGCCAGTTAAATAGATCAAATTTGACACTTCATCAAAATTTAACAACATAACCTTGTAACGGCGGGCATAAATTATTATTAAATTTCGAAGTTAGAACTGCACAATTGCTTAACTACATATTTATTTTAACCCTTAGACTGCCGTCAGGCATCATACCAATACAAAAATGTAATGAGTGTCAGGCATTTGTCGTTCAATGTGACAGACAGAACAAATAAACTAACAGATGTCAAATGTTATTTAATATATACGTACCCTGTTTTTCTTTAAAAAATCAATATCTATCTATACTTATAATAAAACTGTAACAGGTCCAATTCTGTACATGGAAGATATTTTAAAAATTATGTTTGGAGGGCATTATATAACCGATACTAAAGCCAAAATTGTATTTTTTTTAATTTTTGTCTGTCTGTCTGTCTGTATCTCGGCCGAGCATCACGCTGAAACTACTGGATGGATTGAAACGAAACTTGGCATGATTTGAGTTAATACTCCGAGGTAGGACATAGGATACTTTTTATCCCTACATGGTACACTACACGGTTCCCTTGGGAGAGGGGACTAAAGTCAAAATGTGTACTTGGTTATACGCTTGCTCCGATTTTATCAATTTTTCATTATAATTTTAATAAATATTTCTAAGGGAACACTAATAGACAGTTGTTAACAATGTTTGAAAATCGATCAGGTTAAGCAACGTTAGGTAAGGTCATTAAATAGATGGGTGACTGTTTAACGCCATTTAAACTAAACGTCTCCGTGCTTCGGAGGGCAAGTACAAAGTGGGTCCAAGTTTTTAACCGACTTTAAAAAAGGAGGTTTTGTATTCTATGAGAGTGTATATTATTGAAAAATTAGTTAAAGTAAACACAGCGCGGGCGGAGATGCATGGGTCAGCTAGTCGTAGTAATAAATGTATGAATACAGGAGTGATAGAAAGACAATTGGTAAGGTTTAATATAATATATTATACAATAATGTGTTACTAGCAAAACTGGTTTATTTTTGATGATTCTTAGCTGTATTAAAATTAGATGAAAAGTTGTATTAACCGTTTATCTTGTTAAATAAATATAAATTTTAATACTAACTTAATGTATAAAAATTGTAAGCAAAAGGTATCACCCCGTCATCCCATTGGCATGGCCAGTTGGACGTTACGGACTGGTTGGCTGTATCACAAATAAATTATTTCCAAATTCATTCAACTGTTATTTAGCACAGTGCACAGCAAAATATTTTAAGAAAATTCAATTTCACAAACCATTGTTAGAATCGCAAGATTTAGATGTAATTACGAGTATATTCAAATTACAAAGTAAAACGTACAGATTTATAATCCAATATTTTTTGAGCAGCATTTCATATATACAACCCATGTTTAGTTCATTTAAGGGGCGGTGTAACTTTAGATTGTTGAAAAGGTTTTTCTCGGTTTTCGCTTTATTTTGGCTTCAGGCAAGGATTAGGTTATTAGGAGCACTCACTTTGAAGATGAGGTATAATGTAAGTTTCTCTAGAAAACTGGTTGAGTCATGTTATTTGTATAGAAAACAGAACGAGGATATATAAATATGATGTAGTGCTTCGTAAATATCAAAATTTATTTTTAATATTTTTCATTATTTTTGTACAAATGTTTTATGTTTATTTATATAAATGAAGGATTATATTTCAATATTGGAAACAATATACATAATAGGTATTTATTTAGATAATTTTAATTGTTAGTTTTCGCACCACAAAATCTATTACTCAGCAGTAGCCTTTTTGAATAATAATAAGTAAAAAATGTTTATTCATGTTCCCATGCTTAAATATACAATGTTGTTTGTGTGCAGCACCTACACCTAAAGATTTTTTATTTTCAGGAAAATCAATTCCTATCATAATAAGGCCTCACCTTAACAATGGAAACTTATCGATCCTATTATTTCTCTCCCATAAAATACTTTATTGTATATCAAAAATAAATTATGGATCAACGTTCAAACATCATAAAATTATATATTGTTGGTACAATCGTGCATGTTTCCCCTTCGTGACAACCGTGCCAAAACTGGACCGCATAGTGTAATCCATAAATAACAAGTACCTATCCTTATTTAAAAAAAAATGTAATTATTTACCAGGTGGCCCGAGCCACTGAGGGCACTGTTAGTTGATGAAATTACCGGTCTCCAGAGATTTAACAACTAATGTCTCGAATGACGAGTAAAAGTGCAGTTCTGTTTATAGGCAGGCGATTTGCTTACTTTCAGGCAAACGTCTTAATTCACCCGTCACAAGTTGGATGAAAGAAATGAGTAAACCAACCGCGAATAAAATTAACTCTCTGCAACACATATTTAAATATGTTTATACAGGGTGTGGTTCTGCATTCTTGCCATTTTTACGGAGGTTGATATATACCTTTTAAAGAACATAAATCAATCATTAAATGATAGACGTAAAATTATGAATTATTTTTTATGTTTGGTACGAAAAGAAATCCCGTGTGCAACCGTCACTATAAAATAACCCCGTCTGGCACCGCTCTTCGCGCAAAGTAGATAAACAAGAGTACGCGCGGTTTGCCAACCTTGGGACCGATTCTGAGCCCTCGAGAGCTCTTATTCTGGTTGAACGTTAATCGTGAATCATTAATTGTCTTTTAGTTATTAACCACTGAATTATTAAACTATTTTTAATCAATTACCATGTCACGTTACGATATAGGTGTGAGGATGTGAGGTGTAGAGGTCAGGTAGAGAGAACTCGGAGACCACTACGACGACAGGTCCCTAAGGGGAAAGTAGCAATTAAAGGATTGAGAACACAGGACTTTCAATTACACAATTATATATTTACAGTTCTCTAATAGGTTCACAGTTCATTTCAAGGAATCGGGAACGCGGATACTTATAATCGTAAAAGATCACATAACTTGCTTGCACTTGGGCGCAGGAAACGGTGCCCTAGCGCCTGCAAAAGCGAGGCGGCGTGCCTAGATGGCACAGCCGCAGCCAGGCCGTTAGACGCCGGCAGGTTCAGCACCGGCCACGAAAGTCAGCCAGCAGGCCGACCGATGCAATAGGGTGCGGGCGTCAGCACGCTACAACAGCAGCGCCCGTAGTCTCGTGGCCTCTCGCGTAGATACTCTCCGATCCCAGCTCAGGACCAGGCTCAACTCAGCCTCCAGTCTCACCATTCCAGAGTCTCGACCCTCGACTCTCCAGCACAGCCTCTAGACTTTCTTCAGCTCCAGCTCAGGCTCTAGACTGACGTTTTTTTTATCTCTCAACTTGACAGCTCCTTCTCTGAATTTTGAAATTTTAAAATATTAATTAAATATAAATACAAATATTTATAAAATGATGAGGTATGACAATGGAGGTTGACATATGAGGAATGAAATGAGGTGATACACTACAACCATAATCCTTAACTGTTAGGTCTACAAATATGGCAAAAATGCAAAACCACATCCTGTATATATTTGTATTCTTCTTATTTGTATTCTTCTTGACATATGGTACTGAGACGTGGTCTCTAACGGCTGGCCTTTTAGAAAAGTTCAGAGTCACACAACGAGCCATGGAGAGAGCTATGCTCGGAGTTTCTTTGCGCGACAGAATCCGAAATGTGGAGATTCGCCGAAGAACTAAGGTCACTGACATAGCTCTCAGAATCTGCAAGTTGAAGTGGCAATGGGCAGGCCACATCGCTCGAAGAACCGATAACCGTTGGGGAAGAAAGGTTCTCGAGTGGCGACCACGAACCGGAAGACGCAGCGTTGGCAGGCCTCCTACTAGGTGGACAGACGACATTGCGCGCGTCGCAGGTAACCGGTGGATGCAAATAGCCAATTGTCGTTCATTGTGGCGTTCTAAGGGGGAGGCCTATGTTCAGCAGTGGACGTCTTCCGGCTGATGATGATGATGATGATGTATTCTTCTTATTTACACTTTTCAATTTGTATCATTGATGTTCCTTTTTAATTAAATCCAAATTAGTGGTTCATTCGTTTCATTTTAGTAAAATTTATCAACCCGTTTAGGTTACAGCGAAGCGTGTACCAGAGAAATATATACGTATTGTATAATTACATACAGATATATATAAAACATGCCCTTGGGCTGTTGAATATAAATGGAAGTTAGTTTCAGCGGTAATACAAAAAAAAACATACTATTATATTAAGAGGACAAAGCGAAATTTCACGGATTATTATATCTTTTTAAACCTTTGTGGTATTTGCGTAAAAAGGCATTATTATGTCGAACGCTGTAGGTACTTTATTTATATATATCTATACATTAGAGAGACAGGGGAATGCTTAGCAACTACGTTTTTATAGTATATAGATTATAAAATAATATTCCAAATAAAACATTAAGTCTCTAGTGTCCAGTAATTTCACTAAAACTGAAAGCTTCACACCGGAACACGGCGATGTTTACACGCTGCTGCTGCTTGGCGGCAGAATATCTGACACTGCAGTGGTACCTACCTGAACGGTTCCTTGCACAAGAAACATTCTACCTAGTAAACTATAGTATTTTAAAGCACACTACCTTGCCTATGCAATTAAAACCTTATTTTAACAAAGCTCCATTCCCGGTTACACTAACACACAGTATTGTGAATTCCGAGCAAGCGTTTAACAAGCTACGAGCAGTACAATACTCCAGGCTTGTCACGGCTCAGTACCGCAAAGCTAATGAATAATTTCTTATACCAAAGAGTTCCTACTTTGAATACAAACGGGTACAAAGAACGTAGTATTTAACCTTTATGTTCCTAGATGTGATACGGCAATAACTGTCAGTGAATATCTTTCAAAAGTACAGAGGTTGCCGCAAGTATTTTAATTAATAGAACGACTGAAAATTGGAACGGCGTTGAGTAAGTTTAATGCAATTTCAGTTTTATATATTTACAATTAAATATCATTATCTATTGTTTGCGGTAATTATCCATGATCAGGGAACCATCTACTGTAATTTACTTAGCTACATAATATGCATACATATTTAGATAAAAAGACAAATTAAATAGATATTGGAAAGAAACACAGTAAGGTTACGCGGGATTCAACAGTTCAAAAATTTTAATTATTCTTAGCACAAGTTTTAGTCCAAGTTTGAATAGATACGCAAACAATATTAGTTATCAAATTCAATTAAATTTAATCAACTCCAAGCCATTTTCATTTGTAATATAAATACAAGTAGTTGCCGTTGCCTTTAAGCGAATTATGAAATTAATAATTCAGACAAAGAGTTACTAGAAACTAGTTAGCTCAGTACCACAGAACATTATGTTTAAAAGTTCATACTTTGACTTTCCATAAACTTTGATGCAGTGTAGCCTAGTCGGCGAGCACAAGAAATAAAACAGAAAGAGAGGGCTACACAAATTTATTAAAAATACGTAAAATAAGAAGAAAGTTACGTTACAGGGGGAGGTCGATTACTAGTTAGCTTGTTCGCACGTATAACAAAAATAGCTGTAACTTAACTAGGGGTCGTTAGGGAACGCAACGGCGATTCCCGCGGTCTTCGGCGTCCTCCTTCTCCTTGAAGAGGCCAGGTACGCCACGGATGCGGAGTCTGGACTAGACCCGGTCGTCAGCAACACAGCCACGAACTTGTGGCCGGAAAAATGCGAAGCTTTTCGCCCGAAGGGGGAACCCTCTTGCCCGAAAGGTAGAAAACTCTTCGCCCGAAAGTAGAAACTTCGCCCGAAGGAAGAACTCTTCGCCCGAAGGGAGAACTCTTCGCCCGAAGGGAGAATTTCTTGCCCGGAAGGTAGAACCCTGGAACGCCACATAAGCGTTCCTGTAGACGCCGTTCCCTAACGCGACACCCTCCTAACCAGCTTTCAGTTGGTGGAGGCTGCCTCATCATGGAGACGTCTACAGGAATAAAAGGTACACCCTAACATATAACGTAAAATATAGGCTTAATAGTACCTATTCACATATGGAAGGATTACAATTAAAAAATCCTACAGCAGCGATTACAGAATTTAAACAACTTACCAGTAAATACTGGGTTCTCTTCGAATTTATAAATATACTCTAACTTAATAGACTGTTACTATAGTTGCACTATATATCAAAACCGTCGACAGAAAATACAATACAATTGAAGTGTGATCGGCGCTCAGCTCAGATGGCAAATGGCTGGCTCAACTACTGAGTCAAAAACGAAACCTATCGAGTGGAGATGGCGTCGAACCGTCTAGAAAAACCAGTACCTAATTCGGTGGCCGCCTACGATTGGTCGTCACTTTTAGAATACGGGTACTGAGCATTTATCGCATCGTCTCGCCCTCGGTAGACTCCGCCTATTTTAAATCAAATACCCTCTATTAAAAAGTGATTCTTACCTAGGTATCTAAATATTACCTATGGTTCTATCAATGAAAATAATAGGAATGCCTGATGCAGCTTTCATCGCCTATTACCAGAAATAACTAAAATAAGAACATAGTATTCCCCAATCGATGTAAACAGGTCGTATATTAATATAAACGCCTCGTCAAAAATTATTAGTAATAAGTAAGATTACTATGCGTTGCTATTACTACCATTATAGGCGTAATTCAACGTCCTGTTAAAACAGCTGTCTTTTACTTATTTACTAACGAAATGAGTTTAAAACAATGTAGCTATGCTACAGCATTGAATTGTAAAATAACTAGCTCAAAACAAAGCTATAAATAATATCAAAGGAAAAAATAGTAAAAAAAGATGATTTTATAAAGGTTATTAATATCTGAATTTACCTTGTAAATTTTGTATCAAACATGATTCTGGACACTTTCAGCCAATAATTTTGTTTCAAAGAACCAACATATGAATTTAATGATTTTTTTTACACATACTCCACTTATTCTAGAACTAATGTAGGGCCAATTAATAGATCACATTTGACATCTGTCATTTACTTTGTTCTGTCTTGTTCTTTTGTCATTATTACAATAAATAAATACATAATCGTAATGCAAAAAATCTTTTTTAAAAAAAATTGAACCGACTTCAATATCACTGAAAAGTATAAAATAATTTAAATATTATTGAAGTTGGTGTTAGCGTACCTGCTGTGTATATTTGGCACCAACTTCAATAATATTTAAATTATTTTATACTTTTCAGTGATATTGAAGTCGGTTCAATATTTTTTTTAAAAGATTTTATTTTAAACTTTTTAGTGATATTTTCATATGTAAAGATTGAACCAAATTATCTAGGTAGGTTATGATCACATTATCGTCTACATAGTTTTACATAATTCATGTTTCTTCAGAAAAAAATATCTGGTCGTAATGAAATTTGCATGGAAACATCATAGTAGTTTACTCTCTCGAATAAAAAAAGAATCATCGAAATCGGTTCATAATTGTCAGAGCAATGTAATGGAGAACATCAGTTGTATGGTTTTTACCAGATAAATTCCTCCACATCGTTCATGGTCCTCCAGGAAGTTCTTATCCGGTTGTAATAAAATTCATACAGATTCAATACCCACTGTATTGAATCTGTATGAATTTTTCTTCTTTCGAATAAAAAAAGAATCATTGAAATTGGTAAATATTTGCCAAAGTTATGACCATTCTTGTTTTTTCAGGAACTACTTATTACTAAGCAGTAATTTTTTTATGGGACCCAATTAACGGATTAAAGAATGGATGGAAGAAAGATTTTTTCAAATCGGTTCATAATTGCCAGAGTTATGCGCGAACATACATTAAAAAAAAATATATATATACAGACGAATTGAGAACCTCCTTTTTTGAAGTCGGTTAAAAAAGTTAAGCAATTGTGCAGTTCTAACTTCGAACAAAATAGTAATATTTTATGCCCGCCGTTACAAGATTACCTTGTTAAATTGATGAAGTGTCAAATGTCTCTATTAAATTGGCCGTAATTTAATAGAGCAAGGTATATCAATTAAAAATAGAAAAACGAGAACAAGTGAAAATTGGGTCCTCCTCGAATGCAATCCACCAAAACCACTTGTGTCCGCTCAATACAGAGTGCGTAGGTACGTGTGCGGAGTCACAATCACAAGATCTGGGAAATGTCGCATTGACTAGAAACTAATGGATATACCGAATGCGTCAAAAGAAAATGCTTTTAGACTGCTACAGTTGCAGGTACATATAAGGATTATTTAACTAGCGGCTCCGCCGGGCTTTTAAGGCCCTAACTGCCGAACCCACAAACATCAGGTATCGTTAATTCTAATAAAGTCATTTTTTACTCAACTACGGTGAGGGGTGGGTATAAAGTACTACCGTAAGTATAAAGTAGTGACCTATAATATATTATTAGAAATCCTAAATAAGATTATTAAAAAAAAAAGAGAATCTGTCCAGAAACCATTGTCTCTGGACCACCTTAGTAAAATAAAAACTGAACATACCACTGAAGAATTATTACCACACTCCTGCAGCAGGAATAAATTGTAATCACCATGACGCAGCAACTTCACTGAGACTTCCGCACTGTACGAGATCTGAGAAACGAATGACTGCGGTACCGCTAGAGCAGTGACTTATATACGCATTCGCTGAGCGCGTTCGGCTATCCTACCCACAATTAATTTTATACCAGTTTTGGAGTCCAACACGGCCTCTCCTGACATGAGACCGTCCTCGGGCTCGCTAAATTTTGATGACTTCTCTGAGAGCAACTCGAAGAAGCAGACTCCACCATACACCATTCATATATCATCCCGCTAGGCTGCGACGAACATAGCCCAATTCCATTGACTTGTCTTGTCCTGCACAAAACAGACGAACACATAGAAGTCAGTAACATATACAGTCATAGCAGAAGACATTCAGTCATAGGCTTTACTCAGGTCTCTTTCTGCGCAACCGATACCTTGTGCACAACCAGGCTTTACATCGGTCTCTAACAGGTCACCCCGAAACCCACGAATCGTACAGGCTTTACACAGGTCTCTAGTCAGCGTGGGCCCCGCTGACGCAACCCGTCACCCTCACACATTGTGGTCACCTCAAAACCACGTGCACGTGGCTTTACACGAGTCTCTCCCACAACGGTGAATACAAACACATCGTGGTCATCCCAAAACCACGTGAATGGCTTTACATGGATCTCCCAACGACTGTTTACACACTTTGCGACAGACGCCGACGTTCCCCGCACGCTTCGGGACACCGTGCACCTCGCAGGATACGGCGTCAAATGCCATCACATCCTTCTGCACGCACGCCTCGCAAGCCAGGCCTCAGCACGCCATAGCTAGCAAAGTACAACAGCACTGTCAGACCCGGGAATCGAACCCAAGACTTAGAGACAACAAAATCATAAACTACCAGATCTGGGTATCAAACCTAAGACTTAGCGATCACAATACCATAGAGATTATTAATGATCACAATACCATAGACTGCCAGATATGGGAATCGAACCCAAGACTTAGCGACCAAAATACCATAGGGTATATCAAATAAATATCCAGTTCTCCACAACGGTATGCTACAAACGCATCAAGTATCACATCGGAGGGCATGTGTTCTTCTGCTCACCTCATCGATCATAAATTCCACGCTACTTGTAAATTATTAGCGTATTGCTCCCATAGTCTACCCCCTGACCAAATAAATAGTTTCAAAAGAACATAACCTCTGCGTGCTTGCCTTTACCAAATAACAGTGTGCAACTTACGCCAGTGCGGCTGTCATTACCACACAGTCAACCCTGCAGCTTCTTTTCTTACTTCGGTGTCTGGCCATCATGGCCACGGCGTAGCGTCAAATTCCAGTGTGCTGCGCGGCGACCGACGATGTAAGCGGTAGCCACCAACGCCACCATGTGGGCGGCAACGCCGCAGCGTGACCGTAGTGGGGCTGCACAGCGCCACCTTCGTGTGGCAGCCCGTCGCCATCATGGTGTGGTGGTCATGCCACCGTTAGGGCGGCCATGCCACCGTTGGGGCGGCAGCGCTGCGTTTAGCGCCCAACGCCACTCGTGCAGCGGCAGCAACGCCACAATGCAGCCACTAATGCCACAAACGCTCTGGCGACTCGCACTTACACATTCTGTGAACATAACTGCAGAAAACTAATTAAAAATTTGACAGGTAGGTAGTCAAATCAACAAGTACATAGGCACAATTAGCACTCGCCAATATATTAGGCCCGTACGACCCACAGCACTATAATCGCTCGGCCTTCCTTCACAAAACATCCAGATCGAACCAGATTTCCAATACGATTATTAGTCATCGACCGAGAAAATAAACACTATCCCAAAACAATGCTTTACAAATTGTAATGACTGATCAAGATTAACAACAAAACATCTTTTAACAAAATACAACTTTACTTCCAGATTTATTAGTAATCGCACTTTATTATTATAACTAGCAGTCAAAACTCAAATCAACCCACTGCTTAAAATAATACGAACTAACGAAATAAATCCATGTAGTTCATTTGTACTAATCTAGCCGTAACACACTTTGCTGGTCTTTAGGTACGTCTACGAACGAACTCACTATAGAATAGACCTAAATAGATTCACTGACTCGATCGTTCAACCATCGTGTGTGTGTCTAATATACTACTGGACTAACAACAGTACTATTAGAACTGTAAGCTGAACTATTACATTTGATCGATTGATCTAACGATCGATCGTAATAATCCTTATCCTATTCGTGTTCCATTACCAACATGAATCGTACAACCCGTGGGCATCATTAATATTTTTTTTTCATAACACGAACTACCCGCATATGTATTTTTTTTTTGAGAATAACAAAACATGAAAATAATGGAAACGAATATAACAAAATGCATCAGAAAGCGAAGCGGATAGGCTAGAATCCAATCCCACTTCTGATATTAGAAATCCTAAATAAGATTATTTAAAAAAAAGAGAATCTGTCCAGAAACCATAGTCTCTGGACCACCTTAGTAAAATAAAAACTGAACATACCACTGAAGAATTATTACCACACTCCTGCAGCAGGAATACATTGTAAACACCATGACGCAGCAACTTCACTGAGACTTCCGCACTGTACGAGATCTGAGAAACGAATGACTGCGGTACCGCTAGAGCAGTGACTTATATACGCATTCGCTGAGCGCGTTCGGCTATCCTACCCACAATTAATTTTATACCAGTTTTGGAGTCTAACAATATTATATTATAACTACATATTATTATAACTATCACTTAACGTACGTTTGGCCTACAGTTTATAGCGGCATGTAACTACGGCCATGCGTAAGTAACCGGAACAATACTATGTATGTACCCATATAATGTGTTGATTGGAAATTCAGTGAAATAAGAACATTTGCTTTTTTTTTGCTTTTCAGATGATTTTCTCCGTAGTCGGGTTCTAGTTTTTTAACTATATTTATAATCTAATTATTTCGACTCTCGGCGGCGGTTATGCTTATTTTTCATTATTGAGTAACTGCCGCACCTACAAACGTCAATTATAGTTAATTGTGATTAAGTCTAAATTTGTAAATGGATTATTTCGACTTTAGAAGCCAAATAATACTTCATACGCGGATATTGAGTAAATAATGTCAATAATCTGGTAATTAATACTAAAAGATAATCTTATGATAAATAAATAGATTACAAAAAATGATTTAATTGCGAATAAAGTTAATTGATGTCTGTGGGTACGGCAGTAAGAGTCAGATATTTTACGGCCCCATTTACGGAGGCGCGGAGCGTCGCGCGTCGCGTGTCTCGGGGCGTCTCGCATCTCTCTCTCACTCCTACAACGCCATATTTTTTAACTCAGTGCGGGCCGCGCCGCCCATCGCGACGCGTGACGCCCCGCGCCTCCGTAAACGAGGCCTTAGTCTTAATTGGCTGCGACTGTCGAGTTTTTACTCTAATTAACGTTTATAAGTTCGGCAGTAAGGTCGCGTCCTATCCAAATGTAAGTATACCCTGTTTTGGGCAGCAACGTCTTTCTATTGGATTATATTACAACCTACCACATATACTGCGATCCCAAAGCCGCCTGCCAATCGTGGGGATTATGGCAACCCCTTCCTTCTCAGGGCGAGGCCTTTGTACAGCAGTGGACGTGTTTTGGCTGCTGATGATGATGATACCCTGTTTTCATTTACAAGATCAAATACGGAACATACATACGTACGAGTATGTATGACACATTCGACCCTACCAATCGTCTTGTCTGCCCACCATACTGTGTTCATATACATATTTACTATTCCGAATTTTAACATGTAAAGAGAAACAGTGTATACAATATTTTATACACCGTTTACGTGGCTCCGGAGTGTTCGGCGAGTAGGTATGTATAAATATGTGTGTATCGGTATGAAAGGCATTGTATTTACTAAGCACAAAATACCATATACCATATTCCAAAATATAAAAAAAATGCTTTCTCTCCCTAGGCAATGTCTTCCTTCGGAGTCGCTGAACGCTCGGGGTGTGGGCCTTTTGAGCGTCCATTGAGTACGGCGGCGACTCCGAGGAGGACGGCGGCGGGGTTGCGACCCCCGTCCCCGTGAGTACCGTGTCAGGTTCCCAGGGGGCTACAATGCGCCCTCCGGCGGCGGGCTCAAAGGCAAGGCACTGAGGGGCCCCTGGTGCAGATCCCACCGGAGAGCCCTGGGGTCCCCCCTCTCATGTGCCAATGCGACAGCCGCGGGGGTTTTAGTGGGTAAAAATCCCACATACCCCGGTCGAGCCCCTCAGCTCCCGGGGATCTTTGGGAGATTACCCCGTGTCAAAAAAAAAAAGGCAATGTCTTCATTTTATGTGGTAGGTACATCAGCAATCGAAACGTCCACTGCTGAAAAAGGCCTCCTCCTTAGCCCTTCTAAGGGTTATCATAATCCCCATGCTTGGCAGGCGGCTTGAGGATCGCAGTATAGGTGGTAGGTAATCCAATAAAAAGACGAAAACAAGAAGACGGGCGTCTTCTTGTTTTCCCCGGACACTCAACGGGAGGAGATGGATGGGTGCTATTCTTACCCGGACACCCCACAAGGAGGGTGTGTGGTAGGTACGTATGCTAAAACAATTTACTGCCGCACTCAAAGTATGTTAATAAATAATTAAGCCGTCTTTATTGTCTAAGCTAGTTCATTATTTATTCTAATTAAATGAACTCCAAAAAAACATATAGTTAAGAGAGTTTCTTGTTACCTAAAAGAAAATATATTTGACGAAATTACAATTCGCAAATCATCTAATGAAGGTAAAGTTAATTAAACTTTAAGAAGAGTAATTTTAATTAGACTTATTACAAATAGAAGTAAGGACGTCCATTAGAGTCATTATTCGAAACAACTTTCAATTGTTTTAACAGGCTTAATACACTGTCTTTCTCGCGGTTCTTAGAATAAAAGCCCGTATTTTTTTTATATTCCTAGAATAACACCAGTCATGTTCTTTCGAATAAAGCTTAGTCAAATTCTCTATGTCGCAGCAGACATCATTGCCTGCTGGACAAATCGGGTAGTTGACGAGTTCAAGTCTTGAGAGGAAGTAAGGCTGCTTGTACACGCTAAGAAATTGTGTCTGCTGCAGATAGGACCAAACTTCACGCGCCGGGTCTAGCGCAGAATTATTTTTCATGGTCAGTGCCGAAGCAGTGTACATAGTTCGTATGTAGAAAAGATGAGTTCTTGAATTAGCGTGTACAAGCATACAGCCTATCAACTTTGTGTAGTCGTTCATTAGGTACTAGTTCGGGCAATAGGTTTTGCACCTCATGTCTCCCGAGTCATGGTTATCCTACGTTATTGGCTGATCTTTTAAACGTTTGGCTCATGTGACTGAACAGGTCAGTAGGATATCAGTTGTAAATTTAAACTGTTTTAGCGATTTTATGGCAGAGTTATGCTCGAACTAAGTATTTTAATCCGTAAGATTTATTTATAAGCATCCTATGGGGAAGAACGGTTCTCGAGTGGCGAAGAAGAACCGGAAGACGCTGCGTTGTCAGACCTCCCACTAGGTGGACAGACGACATTGTGCGCGTAGTAGGTAACCGGTGGATGCAAATAGCCAATTGTCGTTCATAGTGGCGTTCTAAGGGAACAGTAGACGTCTTACGGCTGACGATGATGATAATTCACAGTTTTATAAGCTACGTAGACCTCAATAATAAACCCTATTTTGAGCAGTCCCTCTACTAGCGGCTGGAGGAGTCTTTTCCTCTCATTTGCTGCGAGTGCGTAAGCTAGGGTCTCTTACTAACGTCGAGTCACTACTTATCTCTAAGCTCTTCATAACTTGCCCACTGTAAAATCCTTTAAAAACAAGTACAAAATGCATCTTTTATCACAGCAAAAAATAGCCCAATAGCAGTACTGTGCTTCACACACTACACACACACATATCACATTTATTTAAACACTGGATTTATTTTTTATTTGGAATCTGCATTTAGTTGTAATGGTATACCTACAGTGTAGACTGAGGATAATAATAAGATTACTTTTAGCCTAATTTTGCATGTCATGTTTCTTCTTGTCAATTTCTTGTGGTCAATTTCTATTGCATAAGATGTTTTTTATTAATTGTGTAACCTGTGTGGCGGTGTATGCTTTTGCGCTCAGACGCGCTCTCGCTGACGGGTGTCCACGGAAGATCAGCGTCGTTGCGCCAGCTAGGAGCAACGACACATGCTGAGTGGATAACCCTTCAACGGCATTCTTATTAGTAGCTTAAGTATACTAGACTGGTTATTTATGTCGTTGAATAAATGTTTTTCTTCTTCTTCTTTCTTCTTCTTTATAAGTTAATAACTAAATATGGAGCCATTTTCAAAATAACATTTCAAAAGACAAGCAGTTATATTCGGTCGGTAATGTTCGCCGAGTGCTCGAAACAAAAAGTACTGAACACGCCACTGTTCCAAGTTCCAACAAAGAAGTTTGTCTTGAAATTCGATTAAAGGGTACCGCAAGCCTTTTACTTGGGTCTCTCCGGGGAAAAGTGAAGTAGATAGTAGTCCTATGGAAGTTTGTGCTAACTCTTATGCTATTATAGTAGTGCTTTGTTAAACGGACTTCGTTATTTTGTACGGTGGTTGACGGAATTTGTGCTTGCTAAGCATAGGTGCACTCTCCCTTCATTTACTCTCATAGTCCGATGGGACGGAAACAGACATGACCGGGAACACAGAGGTAAAGCGCCGACTTTTTACATCCATGGATCATCTTACTTTTCAGACAATCAGGTGGTCGACCTGCAGTGTCCTAGCCATTAAGAAACATCTATCTATACTCTATACTTATAATAAAACTGTAACAGGTCCAATTCTGTACATTGAAGATATTATTATTTTGAAAATTATATTTGGAGGGCATTCTATAACCGATACTAAAGCCAAAAATGTATTTTTTTTTATTTTTGTCTGTCTGTCTGTCTGTATCTCGGCTGAGCATCACGCTGAAACTACTGGATGGATTGAAACGAAACTTGGCATGATGTGAGTTAATACTCCGAAGTAGGACGTAAGATACTTTTTATCCCGACATTCGGCACGGTTCCCTTGGGAGAGGGGACTAAAGTCAAAATGTGTACTTGGTTATACGCTTGCTCTGATTTTAACAATATTTCATTATAATTATATTAAATACTAGCTGACCCACGCAGCTCCGCCTGCGCTATTTTTACGTTAACTAAACTTTTAATAACAGACATTCGCATCGAATACATAACCTCCTTTTTTATAGTCGGTTAAAAACTGGGACCTACTTTTTACTTGCTCTCCGAAGCACGGACCCGTTTAGTCCAAATGGCGTTAAACGGTCACCCATCTATTTAATGACCTTACCTAACGTTGCTTAACCCGATCGATTACAAAACCTTGATAACAACTCTCTATGAGTGTTCCCTTACTAATATTTATTATATTATAAAGAAAAATTGATAAAATCTGACCAAGCGTATAACCAAGTACCCATTTTGACTTTAATCCCCTCTCCCAAAAGAACCGTGGTAGGTTACGGGATAAAAAGTATCCTATGTCCTACCTCGTAGTAAGATCTCAAATCATGCCAAGTTTCATTTGAATCCATTCAGTAGTTTCGGCGTGATGCGCAGCCGTGATACAGACAGACAGACAGACCGACAAAAATTCAAAAAAATACATTTTCGGCCTCAGTATCGGTTATAGAATGCCCTCCAAAAATAATTTTCAAAATATCTTCAATGTACAGAATTGGACCTGTTACAGTTTTATTATAAGTATAGATTTGTAAGGGAACACTCATAGACAGTTGTTAACAATGTTTGGAAATCGATCAGATTAAGCAACGTTAGGTAAGTTCAGCAAATAGACGGGGGACCGTTTAACGCCATTTGAACTAAAGGTCTCCGTGCTTCGGAGGGCAAGTACAAAGTGGGTCCAAGTTTTTAACCGACTTTAAAAAGGAGGTTTTGTATTCTATGCGAATGTATACTAATTAAAGTTTAGTTAACGTAAACACAGCGCGGCGGAGCTGCGTGGGTCAGCTAGTACTTATAAAAAAAAAGTGTATCAGGTCCAATTCTGTAGATTGAAGATATTTTGAAAATTATGTTTGGAGGGCATTCTTTAACCGATACTAAAGCCAAAAATGTTATTTTTTCTGTCTTTCTGTCTGTCTGTATCTCGGCTGAGCATCACGCTGAAACTACTGGATGGATTGAAACGAAACTTGGCATGTTGTGTACGCAGCGGCCACACCCTGGATAACCGCGTCGACCCGCGGGCTAAACCTGGTGGAGGGGGCTATGAACACTTCATGGTGGACATAGTTTTTCTAAGGAGATCCCCTTATCCGCTAGTACATGAAGACTGAATCGGTACAGGAGGCGAACCCCGTCAATATGGCAACTGTCTCGGTTTCTGTGGCGATACAGCAGGGTATTTGTGTTATACCATAAAGGGCGCATGTCAGGATCTTTTAATTGCATGCGGTCAAACACTGCATCTCACACCTTGTTGTCCCACAACTAGTTGTACTGGTTATCCATTCCCCTAGCTTGTGATGGTCTGAGACTTGAGAGTGGGCCTGCAACTGCGCAACTGCTTGTTCACTTAAATATATTCACGCGCCGATGACCCCTTGCAGATTCTACTGGATAATGAGTAAAAGCCCTGCGGCGATGAAGGTTGGTGGGAGGAACGAGGAATGGCGATCTTTTTCCTAGCTGATTCTTTGCACGTAGGCGGTTAGACGAGAGTGGTCGCTCCTGAAGTCGAATGAGATGGGGCGACAGGTTCGGCAGCACGTCTAGTGACAAAGCAGCGCTATGTAGGATCGCTCTGCTTTCCCCAAACAGGGGAAGGGCCTAGAAAAGGTGGCCCAAAAATAGCCCATCTCATTTACAACCCAGTGGCAAACCGTAGTCACTTAGGCACTCCTACTTTGCGGCCAAACAAAACAAAATAAAACCACTACTAAAACTATATTCATAGCAACCTGGAATGTAAGAACTTTAATAGATAATGAGATTAAATTTATGCCCAGAAAGGAAAAAGAACTGCTGTGATAGCCCGAGAACTTTTTCGTTATAATATTGATATTGCTGCTATTAGTGAAACGCATTTGGCAGACAGTGGCGAAATGTGGAGGTGTTGGGAGGTTATACTTATTATTGGTCTGGCAAGCCTGCATCTGAAAGATCATCTAACGGTGTCGGTTTTGCGATTAAGAATAACCTTGCAAGGAAGCTATCGGAAATACCTATAAGTATTAGTGATCGTCTAATCACATAACGCATTAAAATGACACGCGATAAGCACCTCCATCTTATAAGTGCTTATGCACCTACCCTTACTTCCTCAGATGAAGCGAAAAATGAGTTTTATGATGATCTTCGCCGGACCTTACTGGGCGTACCACCCGGAGATAAGCTAATCCTGCTCGGAAATTTCAATGCTCGTGTTGGCTCACAATATGAAGCTTGGAGTGAAGTTGAAGCACCTTGTTGACATTGTGTGCTGAATTTAATTTAAGTATAACGAACATCTTCTTCAGGCTACCTGAGAAATACAAAACATCTTGGATGCACCCTCGCTCTAAGCACTGGCACTTACTCGATCGATAGTTCGCAGGAGCGATATTAAGGATGTACTAATTACGCGGGCCAGGCGTGGAGCTGAGGGTTGGACTGACCATAGACTCATATGATCTAAAATGAGGCTGGTATTTAAACCATCACGTAAAGTACAGCATAAAATTCCATCTCGAGTAGCATTTAGTAATCTTATTAGTTGTACAGACGGCAAGAGTTGGACTCAGAATTTGGTAAATGGCCACATACTCAAGGTCACGTCACAGTAAACGAAGAGTGGCAGGATTATGCAAAAGCTCTGCATGCCGTTGCTCAGAGTTATAGGTAAACCACTAAAGAAGGATAGGAACTGGATTGATAGTTCGGATCTGGTACTGCGGAAACTCTTTGATGATGCTAGGAAATTCTCGAAAAACACAAATGATGTTCAAACTCGTAGAAAAATAAGTCAAGAACTTAAGATTAAATCTCGTGAACTTAAAGGTATAAGTTGGAAAGATCATATCCCCAATACTGAGGTTCTTAGGAGATCTAACATGCACGTTATGGAATCGTTATTGATGAAGAGGCAATTAAGATGGTGTGGGCATCTGGTTCGTATGGATGATACGCGGCTGCCCAAGTCAGATTTTTACGCAGAGCTAAAAAATACATACATACATATAATCACGCCTTTTCCCCGTAGGGGTAGGCAGAGCCCATGGGCCGCTTTTCGCCCCCGTGAGAAACGAGAGACGTGATGGGTGGCGAACCACATCGCCGCCATTTTGGTTAATTAAATTATTTTATGATTAACCATTGCGTTCTCATGAATAACGAGGGAAAGGGAAGGATAGGTGGTGTGAAAAGGAAGATTGGCAAGTTAGAGTGGGAAATAGAAAAAGCAGGATATTACCGGCCAGGAGGGCAAGGGATAGGGACAGTAATAGGTAATAGCTAGGTAAGCTGGGGTCGCATACCCTTATACTATACCACAACTACCGGACAGATAAGTTGGGATGAGTATCCCATGACTAAAAAATGGAAAACGAAAATGGTCAGTATCTTCGATGTAAAGATGTATTGAAAAGGAACTTGAAATCATGCCAGATACCGGAGAACGAATGGGAGAGTATCTCACTCCGACGCTCGGATTGGCGGCGAATTGTAAATGAGGGATTCAAACCTTTGAAAAGCAGCGTCTCAAAGATCTAGACGCAAAACGTTCGCTCAAGAAGAAAGCCGCACTATGTCTATACGTATAACAGCTCAGGCCAACTGTACTGTGCTATTTGCGACCATTCATTCAAGACGAAGTTTGGTTTTGCTAGTCATGCACGGGCGCATAAATGTAGACAAATGTAAGGGAGTCGCCGTCGACGGACACGTCGAGGAGGGATCATGTATAGTTGAAAGATAAATACAAAAGAAAGACGCTGCTGCCTGTCTTCTTGTTCTCGCTTAGTCGCTTCTTACGACACCCAACGATAGGAGAGAGGGGGGGGGGGGGTGCAATCCGGGTTAGTATTGCACGGAGATAGTATAATATATATGTATCGTATGTTTTACATCATGGATTTGTTTTCAATTTTGATAAGAACCCCGCTGGGTCTACGGCCCAATAAGATTTAAAAAAATGTACCTACTGTCTTCGTACTCATCTTCTTTAGTATAAAGGAAGCCTGTGTAAAAATTTTTAAATCATCTGTTTAAGGTACGTTATCTGTTTATATTACACAGATAAATAAATGGGCTCTAGAAAAATAATATGAGCTGTGTTTTTTACCATCTCTGCCAAAATAATAGATATTATTTAGTAAATAAACATTACTAATTTCACGTTGAAAAGTTTTTTACATAAAAACTTTTTTACATAAAAACACAGCTTATATTATTTTTCTAGAGCCCATTTATTTAATAACAGAAAAGTTATTTTTCTTTAGTGAAAAGGAATTCATCTAAGGGTGCTCTTAAATACATTTCGCAAATATGTCTTCGTCATGATAAATTGGTTTTATGAATTTAAAATAATATTATGCTTGTTTCTTGTGAAAGACTTCTTTATCAGTTCAATGGCGAAAAAAAACATCTTTTGTACTAATTTGTGGTATTTTTGACGACAGTTTCCTGTTTTCTTTCGAGCTTTGAAATTATGTTGTCGTGAAAGAATTCTAAACCCATAGAAATAAATTTCATTCATTCATTTACAAATTTTTTTCAGTGAATATATTAGTCTGTCTGGTAGGTATCTAGTTGTTATTGTTCTTAGTCTATAGTAGTCCATATTGTTAGTCTATATTATAGTAGTTTATTGTTGTGTATTGTTGTTCATAGTAGTTTGTTGTTGTGTATTGTTGTTTAAACTTTTTTCTTCTTCTTCTTCTTCTTCTAGTCTATATTAGTATTATTATTTTATGTATTTCCATCGATGTAATATATAAACTAGATTTGGTGTCACGGTTCAAAAAGTGGTAGCGAGAAATAGCGCCCTTGTGTCGCTATTTCTTTACAAGCCACATCCTGACAAATTTATTTTTGCCGATAGGAGTGTCGCTACTGTCTATATGAAACTGTCAAACTACAAGTCATTATCATTATAAAATCGTTAGTTCACGTTTCCGCCACCAGCACAGATAAGTTTGCAACCTCAGCGACCACATTTTAGATGCCATTTTATTCGTGAATGTTTATCTAGTTTATATATTATATCGATATGTATTTCTAAATATATGAATACTATTTTCATTTAAGTATAATAGTTTTTATATTTGTTAAATGTTGCATGCAAATAACAATACGGGCAGCAGCATCTTTCTATTGGACTACCTACCACCTATACTGCGATTACCCCAAGCCTGCCTAGCGTGTGGGGATTATGGCAACCCCTCCCTTCTAAAGGGGAGGCCTTTGTTCAGCAGTGGACGTCTTTTGGCTGCTGATGATGATGAAATTTTACATGCTCACTTCTTTATTTTCCACTTCACCCAAAGGTTACCTGTAAGAGACATTCTTAGCGATAAGGCTGCCCATTATTGGATATATTAATTATGTACCTTACCTTTTTCTTTTAAAATCTGTTTTTTCTTTGTGTGCAATATAGAATAATCTATTGTCGAATATTTCAAAACTGTTATAAATACCATTGAGGGTAGAATGGTAGAATGACCGAACGCAACGAACGCGTATATAAGACACTGCTCTGGTGGTGCGAGAGACATTCATTGGTTAGATCTCGTGCGGAACGGTTGTTCGAGTAGTTGTATACAACTGCGGTCACTCTGTAATTCTCTCCGTAGATTTGTTACAATGCGGTCATGCTGTTAAATTGGTTCGATGTATTTCTTATTGAGTCATGAGTAATTGTCACCTCATTGTTGGTGTTGGAGTGGTTTGTTAGGGGCTGGAGGAGACCACTGGGGGAGACCCCACATTTTTATAATTACCCGTTAATGTGTCACAGTATGTGTAACATTTGTGTCAGTGATGTATTAGTGGCAATAAACCAGTTTGGGTATGCACCATTGTTCTTTTTTTATTATTTCCACTTAGGGTTTCTAAAACTATCTATATTTTGTGCTTCGCCAAATGTCCAAAAAAGTGGAACTGGTTCGCATAAGTAAGCAGCGTAAAGTAGTGTACTCGGGGTCACTTCCTCAGGCATAATAAATATAACCTGCTAGAGACCATAATGATGGGGAAAATAGCAGGAAAAGAAAAGTTGGAAGACGAAAGATGCCCTGGTTACGTAACATCAGAGAATGGACTGGAGCCAAGTCTGTAGAACAGCTATTCAGACTACCCATGGATGACGTAAAGTTTTGGAATCTAACCACCAACTTTCAGTAATGGAGAGGCACTGAAAGAAGAAGATCTATATTTTGCAGAGGCTTATTCCAATTTCAAACCATTCCACGAATTATGCAGCTACAATACAACGGTGTATTCTGCAGATTCAGCCTTATTCCAATTTCATTTATAACATTAGCGTCGGAAGCAATAGCGCGATCTATATTTGCAGAGGCTTATTCCAATTTCAAACCATTCCACAAATTATGCAGCTACAATACAACAGTGTATTCTGCAGATTCAGCCTTATTCCAATTTCATTTATAACATTAGCGTCGGAAGCAATAGCGCGATCTATATTTGCAGAGGCTTATTCCAATTTCAAACCATTCCACAAATTATGCAGCTACAATACAACGGTGTATTCTGCAGATTCAGCCTTATTCCAATTTCATTTATAACATTAGCGTCGGAATCAATAGCGCGATCTATATTTGCAGAGGCTTATTCCAATTTCAAACCATTCCACGAATTATGCAGCTACAATACAACGGTGTATTCTGCAGATTCAGCCTTATTCCAATTTCATTTATAACATTAGCGTCGGAAGCAATAGCGCGATCTATATTTGCAGAGGTTTATTCTAATTTCAAACCATTCCACGAATTATGCAGCTACAATACAACGGTGTATTCTGCAGATTCAGCCTTATTCCAATTTCATTTATAATATTAGCGTCGGAAGCAATAGCGCGATCTATATTTGCAGAGGCTTATTCCAATTTCAAACCCTTTCACAAATTATGCAGCTACAATACAACAGTGTATTCTGCAGATTCAGCCTTATTCCAATTTCATTTATAACATTAGCGTCGGAAGCAATAGCGCGATCTATATTTGCAGAGGCTTATTCCAATTTCAAACCCTTCCACAAATTATGCAGCTACAATACAACAGTGTATTCTGCAGATTCAGCCTTATTCCAATTTCATTTATAACATTAGCGTCGGAAGCAATAGCGCGATGATTAGAAGCCGTGCCGTGGCTGGTACGCGGGCAACTCGCCAAAGTCTGAATCTTTATTTGCATCCACAAATTCGCGCCGTCTGCACCCTACTGCGACTATTATATATTCGAACAACTGTCTTGCCTATTGTATACTGCTGGACATAAATATGCGTACACCCTTTACTAGTTAATGAGCCAAGAGTCCGTCCAGGCCTTTCTGAGCCACCATTCGTCCCTCGTCTCTGATCTGCAGGCTTGAGTGATATGAGCGTTAGCCTTTTTTGTCCTGGCCATCTGCAGTCAACAGAAGGTAATCTTCAATAAAAAAAAAACAATCATTAAATATTCAAATTATTTTAACACACAAGTGAAGATTACATTCAAAATATCATGAGTTAACTAAACTTGCCACATAGTGTACTGCACTAGCGCAGTTGTAGTAAATTTAAGATGCTCATATTTTGTATAATAATATATATCTAATATGTTTATTCTATCTAACCTACGAGTGTGACTTGGGGCAAGCAAATCTAGTATAATTTTAAATATTTACTAGTCAAATGGTACTTTAGCATACATATGTATACATATGTATGTATACATATGTATGCTAATGGATGTCCATTTTGGCATTAAATAAAATACGTACAAAACCCGCTAACAAGATGAACTAAATTTCGTTGTATGTACAGCGATACCATATTCGTCATGGGTAATGAGGGGTCAAATTCAGAGGAAAAGAAGAGAAAATGAAAGCTATCATGGCTTAAATTATGAGACAGTAGACTGGTATTGACAGCATGAAACATCTATATCCTGTTGTGCCTTGTGTGTATAGTGTATATATACAGTGTGAGTGAACGTGGAATAAAATCTTATTTTACGTTTATCAGCATTTTAATACCTACCCACCCGCACGTAACAATAAGATCAAAATCGGTATTAAGGTATCTATACAGTGGTGATGGCCGACCGAATTAGACCGATTACCACCTTTGGCTGGTCACCAGTTGGCCATCACTATTGTGTTCATACATTTACTATTCCAATTTTGATCTTTTAAAGAAATAAAGGCCATACATATTTTGCTTAGAAAGATTTGTGGAGGTAACGGCTAGCCTAATAGAAGAGCGATGTATTATTTAACAATTTGCTTTACTTGGATGTAGTAGCACATGAGCATGCATATTTCTTGGACTCAAACAGAAATCTTACGTATAATTACAAAATGTTCAACAAGCACACAAGTAAAATTAATAATTACGGAATTCGAACAATTTTTATGGACATTCAAGAGCTCATAACTGGAATTTGTTTGTATGAGCCCCAGTTCATAAACTGCGATAATAATGAAAATGATCAAGAATTTGCTTACAATACTTCGAATTTTTTTCTATGATAAACATATATGTATAATGCACCAGAATATTGCAGGACTTTTAAGTAAATGTGATCAACTAACTGTCTGCATAGAGAATTTTTTATCACAGAACATTGATATAGACATCATCTGCGTCACAGAACACTTTATTATGTGAGGTTATGAAGATTTACTATCCGTACCAAATTATACATTAGCGGCGTGTTTTTCAAGAAAAAATACCAAAAGAGGTGGTTCATGTATCCTTGTGAAAAAGGGATACCAATGGAGAGAAATAATAGAAGTAGAACGTTTTTCAATTAATAATGTGTTTGAATGTTGTGGTTTAGATTTATATGCTATTAAAACTACTGTGATTTGTATCTATAGAACTCCAAAAGCTGATAATTTAAAATTATTTTTCGAATGTCTTCAGAAACTTCTTATATACATTAGTAAAAAGTATAAGGGAAACATAATCATTGCAGGTGATTTCAATATTGATACACTTAAAAGAAATACAATCACATTGGAACTTGAATGTTTGCTGCGGAATTATAATCTTAAATTACAAATTAAACAACCTACGCGTCTGAAAAGCAGCACGTGTATTGATAATTTTGCTCACAATCTTGGAAAAAGATGTATATCTGATGTATTAGAATTAGCACTGTCGGATCATACATGCCAAGTATTAAAATGCCCAATAAAAAGAATATGTTTAATTGATAGCTGGTACATAACTAGACGTGATTATAACGTTGACAATATGATAAAATTTAAAGAATATCTGCAAAACTTATCTTTCTCAGAGATCTATGAAACAAGTAACTCTAACACGGCTTATGGCAGTTTTATTGAAATATTTTTACTATTTTATAACCTCTGTTTTCCATTTAAAAGAATAAAAATTAAAGTAATAAAAAGACCTCGTTGGGTATCTCACGGAATTAAAATGTGTAGTAAGAAAAAACGTACTTTACTATGGAGGTATAGGCTTCAACCTAGTATCTTAAATAAAATTAAACTCCAAAGCTATACAAAGACTTATAAAAAAATTATAAGATTAACGCAACGTGCCCAAAATTGTTATCAAATTAAAACATCTTCGAACACAAGTAAAGCAACATGGTCTATTATAAACCAATCCAATCTGAATCTGCCTAATGAAATAGCCTGTATAAAAAACAAAGATTCAACGTTAACGAAATCAGCTGACAAAGCTGAAGCCTTTAATAACTATTTTATAGATAAAATAAAACCAGTATCAGAAAATGGCAAACGAGTAACAATGAACATTAAAAATCTTAAAGATTCAATGTTTCTGGCACCATGTTCTTTATATGATATATTAAATATAATAAAATCACTAAAAAAGACAAACAGTGTAGGTTATGATGGTATTGCAACAAAAGTCGTTAAAGATGTAGCTGATAATATATGTGAACACTTATCTCATATTTTAAATATATGCATAGCCTCTGGTACCTATCCCGATGATTTAAAGACTGCCACTGTAAAACCACTTTTAAAGAAAGGCAATATAGAACTCATGGAGTCATATAGACCTATTGCACTTTTATCAGTATTTTCAAAAATTTTTGAAAAATATTTATATGGTCAAATATATAGTTTTTTAAATAAAAAAAATATACTAACAGATAATCAAAAAGGTTTCCGTAAAAATAAGACAATTAATATGGCTATTTATGACTTCCTAGATAAAGTTATGAGCAATGTCGATAAAAAGATACATGTATGTTCTATATTTTGTGATATGACACAGGCTTTTGATTACGTTAATCATGATATACTAGTTAATAAATTAGAAGCATATGGCATAAGAGGCAACGTACTCCAATTAATAAAATCGTACTTAACTAATAGAAAACAATTTACAGAAATTGTAGAAATTGATGATAAGACCAAAAGAGAAAAAAAACATAAATCCAATTTACGCACTATAAGGTTTGGTGTACCTCAAGGTAGCGTATTAGGTCCCCTTCTTTTTATTCTATACATCAATGACTTTCCTAATATAACTTCACATCATATGTCATTATTTGCCGACGATAGTACTGTAACTATAGAGTGCACTTATAAGAAGAATTACCAAACTGAAATTAATAATACATTAGAGGCAATTATTTGTTACCTAAATAATATCAATTTAAAAGTAAATTTATCTAAAACTAAACTAATGATATTCAGACAACGTGTGCCTCCTCCAAATTTAACTATACATTATCAGGACAATATATTATCACAAGTAGCTACATCTAAATTTCTCGGCATAACTGTTGATGAAAAACTAGACTGGAAGGCACATATAGAGGTTCTAAGCAAAAAAATAAGCAAATCTGCATACTTGTTATTTAAACTCGCCCCAATTTTAAACAAGGATGCTCTAATTACAGCATATCACGGCGTCGTAGCTTCTGTTTTAAGATTTCGTGTAATTTTCTGGGGGTTTTCAACAAATAGGGACATTATTTTCAAAATGCAAAAAAGGTGCATTAGATCCATGTTTAATCTACAATGTACAGACTCATGTAAACCATTCTTCATCAAATACCAAATTTTAACTTTACCTTCTCTATATATATTTGAAACAGCAGTTTTTGTAAAAATGAATCAAAAGTTATTTACACGACAAAATGATATCTGCGTAAGGAATAGACGAAATAATAACATATTATGTCTAAGATCGTCTCGGACAGCTCTTTTACATAAAAGTATTTATTGCATGGCGCCTAAGATATACAATAAGGTTCCAAAAGAAATTAAAGACCTTGAATTAAACCTATTTAAAAAGCATTTAAAAAAATATTTAGTAGATAAATGTTACTATAAAGTGTCCGATTTTTTAGCAGATCAGTGAATTATATGCAATTTTTGTGATTCCCTTAACTATGTTGTAGTGTTTGCATGCTTTCTTTCTTGGCAAAATATGGAGAGACTTATTAATGTATATTATCTGTATAACACCCATATTTGTGAACAATAAATGATTGATTGATTGATTGATTGATTGATTGATGTCAGAAAATGGCGATGAACGGCCGACAGTAAGTTTAATAAAAACCTATTTATTCTGAGAACTAAAAAGATTTAAGCCATCAAGCCATACCGTGCCAGAAAAAGACATACTAACAGAATGGGGCTTCTTTTTCGGGCAGAAATAAAGTAAGTAAAATATAATTCGAATCAACCAGCGCACAGTGTTTCATGGGACCAAAAAAATTTCCCTCTGCTGTTTATAGCTTTAATCGATCAAGGTATGCATTTAAAATGCACGAATAAAACACCCAGGTGTCAAATTCAAATACTTTTTTTTATAAAAATTATTGAACTTTACATGACCTTTAACTTATAAAAAATAAAATTAATTCTGAAAACGTAACTATCCAAGTTGGTAATTTTAAAAAAATATAGCCTGATAAAACATCCTCAAGTGCATGTTTTTCTATTTTTATTTTCGGAAAATCACTTCTGGATATTTAGTTATTAATTATTTTCAGATTTTCGTTATTATTTTTTTTCTCCTTAGAAACTCAAAAGTGGGACTTGTGACTAGCACAGAAAGATAGCTCTTAAAAAGGTCTACCAACAATAAAAAAACCATGTTCCACTTCTGCGGCCTTTGGGGGAAATTTAATTTTTAAAAATTGTGTTAGGGTTGTCATACTGTTTGACCTTAATTAATTTTATTTTGAACAATAGTTTTTTACATTAATATGTTAAATTAAATTGCTTGCTTGGCAGGCCGTTTTTTGTGATAGGTTCCTACATAAGCTGGGGGATTACCTCCACGTGGTGAAGGCGGGGACAGTTTTCACTGCCTAAAACTCCACAAATATACATAATAACTTAACCTGCGTACTTCCATACGCATAAATGCCTTCGGGCTTATGTTGTTCTAGCTATCTAATACGTATTTTTATTTGGTGGCACGATAGCTTACCCGGTAACGCAGAATTTATTTGTTATCATGGAGTTGAATAAGTCCCGTGATACTTCTTTGCCTCAGCAGGGGCTTACCCTTTTTGCTGGAGGCTGTTCATCCAAGCCCCAACTGGAGACCTTAATGGAAAGGGGACTCGAGAGCGCCACCCTCATGTTGGTACACGATTGAGAAATGATGATGAGGACTGCACCACCGCCAGTACTTGTCAAACGCCTGAAATATCGTGATTACATATTTTTTGAATGCTTTTCTTTGTCATCTTGACGATAATTTCAGGCGTACTACACGATAACTATGTCAGTGACATTTTTTTATTACTTAAACGGAAGTACTTACCCCTACTTATTTCTTTTTTAAGAAATTGTGTGACCTTTTGCGACAACCCTATACTGTATAATTTGACCTTAGAACAGAATGGTCTATATCTTCCAAAGGCCGCGGAAGTGGAACATGGTATTTTTATTATCGATAGGCCTTTTTAAGAGCTATCTTCCTGTGCTAGTCACAAGTCCCACTTTTCCGTTTTTAGGAAGAAAAAAAATAATTACGAAAATATGAAAAGAATTAATAACTCAAAATCCAGAAGGGTTTTTCCAAAAATAAAAAAGGGAAAACATGCGTCCAATGACGTTTTATTAGACAATATTTATTTAAAATAAATATCTTGGATAGTTACGTTTTCAGAATTAAATTTAATTTTTATAAGTTAACGCTCACGTCATTTTCTATATTTTTTATAAAAAAAAGTATTTGAATTTGACACCTGGGTGTTTTACTCGTGCATTTTAAATGCATACCTTGATCGATTAAAGCAATAAACAGGAGAGGGAAATTTTTTTGGTCCCATGAAACACTGTGCAGCGTCATCAATCAACCGTAGCTATATTCGGTCACAAATATACTCCAGTTTCATATTTAATCAGTGGGCAAAAGGTTTTATTTTTGGGAATTACCCTTGCGAATTAGTGATTGACGCAGGCCAGGTTAAATTCGGTGGATGGACAAATCCCTGGCTCTGAAGTGTTGGTTTGGTATCAAAGTGATAGAATATTTAAGTGAAGGTAAAAAAATGTACATTCTAACACTTTCCACTTATTACGACAGGAAGGCTAGATGTATTTTTTTCCCATGACAATGCGACACTGAAAAATCCATAGAATGTGTTTTAGTAACGTATTATAAGTATTTATCCTTAGCAATATTCAGCTTCATGTTCCAACTCGACGTTTACGCTCTCACAATCTGCTTCGCGTTCCGCCAATTTTGCCACAGTAATTATCAAGGCAACAGTTACTTACCAAGAATATACCATTCTTTCAACAAGGTAAGCCAAGATTCAAGCACAGATCTATTTTGTACTAGTACTATAAGTGTCAAGCATATCATTCGTAACCATCCAAATCATTTGTCATAGATTACTTAGTTCACATCCCATGACGGGCCCGTTGGTCTAGTGGTCAGACACCCTGCCTGCTAACCGATGGGTCGTGGGTTCGATTCCCGCCAAGTGTCTGGGTGTTGTTTATCTATTTAAGTATGTATTTACAAAAAAAAAGTATACAAGTATTAGTATCAGTTGTCTGGTTTCCATAGTACAGGCTCTGCCTAGTTTGGGATCGGATGACCGTGTGTGGATGATCCCAAGATATTATTATTATTATTTTTGGATTTGTTTTTGACAACACGGGCTTTTACACCCGGACTTTTAAAAGGCTTGCGTGGGGACGAATCCAACACGTAGAGGCCTGTTGGGAGAAATTAGTGGTAGGTGTGGAACACTGCTGTTGCGAATAATATGCGTGCTGGAAATAAGATATACACAGCAGTTGACTCTGGCAGGTGTAGGGACTATTGTAGGTATGTGGAAAGATTTCTGTTTGCTGGTGGATTAAACACTGGGCTATTGCAAAATGCCGGGATCACTTGCCATAATTAGTGTACTAATTATATTTTGGCAAGCGGTGACTTGCCACCCACTTGATGGGCTCTCCATATAGCCGTCGGAAGACATCGGAGTGCAACATCGGTGTGAGTGGCTCAGGGGTGTCGAGAGGTGTGCTGCGCTTTCTCCGTGGTTACTCGAGCCGTTATGCCCTTTAACACTTCCACCCCTGGAGCATATAGCTCTAACAACTCATCTCTGGACGGCCAATTAAGGCAAGCCAGAGCTGAGAGTCCTGCGGGCCCCCTTCGGTTTCCACTCGGCCAACGAAGACACGCTGAGGTGGGGGGCCCTGACCGACTCTCTGGAGCACTCGTTACGCACCAACAGCTCGCCACAAGCTGCCCTGCGGTTTTATTATTACTATCGATACAATAATCGATGTTTAACATATACGAGGTCTGTCCCAAAAGTATCCGACCTACGTTCATATCTTCGCGCGGAGAGACTCAGGCGACCTCTGGAGGGTACAAACGTCACCAGCAACTTCTAACCTTCTCGTCAGTAGCCTGAGATACCGATGAAACGCCTGAGGTCCCGCGCAGTGTGTATTTGTTTACAACGACTTTTTTGCGTTCGTCGCAATTTGCTTATTGCTAAAAATGGCAGAACGAACCGAACAGCGAAATTGCATACAATTTTGCTTTGATCTCGATTAAAGTTTATTACTGGTGATGAGTCATGGGTTTTTGGTTATGATCCTGAAACAAACAAGAATCTTCGCGGTGAAAGCTTCCATCTGAGCCTCGGGCGAAAAAAGCCCGTCAGCCGAAGCAACATCAAGTCAATGTTGATTGTTTCTTTTTCGATTATGAGGGCCTTGTGCACCATGAATATGCCCCTACAGGCCAGACAATCAATAAAGAGTACTACGTTGAAGGTTTGAATAGATTACGTTATGCATTCAGGAGAAAACGACCGAATCTTTGGGAAACCGGTGACTGGCTTCTTCATCACTACAATGCTCCAGCGCACGCATCAAACCTTGTGCAGCAGTATTTATTGAAACACAGTGTTGCGCAGCTCCATCAGCCTCCATACAGTCCTGATATAGCTCCCTGCGACTTTTGCCTGTTTCCTCGATTGAAAATGCCGCTTAAAGGGCATCAATTCGACAGTAAACAGACTGTTGAAACTAATGCGACGAATGCACTAAAGGCGATTCCGAAGTTTGACTTTCAAGAGTGCTTTAATAAGTGGAAACATCGATATGAGCGTCTTGTTCAATTAAATGGGGACTACTTTGAAGGATGCCACCCCCCGGATGACGAAGAATAAATCAAGCGCCGAGAAATCGAGGTAGGATACATTTGGGACTAACTACGTACATACTACAAGTCAATTTCATTATTGACGCTCTGCCCTGAGGCATTGGTAATTAATCTCTTGATGCTAATGTTTACACACTGCGGCATAACAGCAGACTATTTAACGCACCGGTGACACATGCATATGTATGAGGGAAAAAATCTCCATAGGAATATACTTACTGCTTGTTGAATAGATTTACTTTGAACCTTCCTTCGCTATTATTTCATGAGATCCTACTCCCCAAGCGTCCTCTAAAGTACAAACTGGAATCACTTTGAGCCCTGCGAACCGATTAAGATGCCAAGAAGTGGACAGACAGTCTTCAGGCCGGCCCTTAAGCCCTCTTCCCATTAGGACACCCACTTGCAATGCGTTGAGCATCCTCGATTCTTCACAAACCCGGATTTTTACGGGCTAGTGACTTTCAACGGGAAGGACACTCGAATACCAGTGTTCTGCTTGTTATCCAATGTGATTTTCATTATTTTTCCTTTCATGTGGGCTCGAAATATGAATCGCATAGAACTTATTTATGTACCTATGTAATTGTGATGTACTTCTAATACAAAAATGCTGTAATGAGCTTAAAAATTATGGGTACCGATTTTCGTTTATGAAGTTCATAAATATACTTTTATTTCAAGGTATTAAATGCCTATGTCTTTACACGTATTTATCGTTTTCGTCAACACCCTTTTTACAGAGCGTAGCCTTTAAATCGGCCAAATACGATAAATTTTATCATGCAATTAATAATTCCCCGCGGGGTGCCGGGTTAGAATTGCATCCCCCATCTCTTTTCGTTGGGTCTCGTAAGAGGCGACTAAGCGAGAACTGGAAGACGGGCTTCTGCCCGTCTACAGCGTCTTTCTTTTGAATTTATCTGTCACCTATACTGCGATCCCCAAGACGCCTGCCAAGCCTGGGGATTATGGCTACCCCTCCCTTTTAAGGGAGAGGCCTTTGTTCAGTAGTGGACGTGTTTTCGGTTGATGAAATAATTCTCTATTCCCGACATCCATCTATTTACGGATTCTATTCAGCAACCTCCAGTAATAGTAAAATAAATTCCAGAAAATTATTTTATTCACACAAAACTGGATGAAAAAAATCACCGCTAGATAGAGAGCACGGCTTTGTATTTCTCAAACTCACAAAGGACGGGATAAAATATACACGCAGGTATTTCTAGGAAGGGTGTGACGTGTAACAATGGTTCCGGCATAATCACTGCAAAAGTTTTGATTAAAGAGGTAAAATACTTATTAAGGGTGGAAACAACGGGGACTAAAAAAGGGGTTGTTGTTTAACATTCCGGGAACGTCTACAATGATTTATTTGGTGAAAGTTCCTGCTCAAATGAGCGAGGAAAGATTTTTCCATGCTTTTGGTTTTTTTTATGATAAATTGTAATCACTCTGTAGTTGAGGGAAGGCTGATTATGCCCATTAGTTATTCGGAATTTTGTGAACGTTTAATTGTAACGCGTGAATGGAAATGAGAGAAATCTTTTTAATATTAACGTCATAAATTCAAATTCCCCGTTGGGTATCCTTATAAGAAGAACACCCTCCCATCTCTTCCTGCTGGTTATCATAGTAGTAGAAGGGAAACCAGAAGACTGGCAGCGTCGAATTCTGTGTAATTACCAACTACGCGTATAGCTATTGAAAAAATTTAACCTATGTAAATTGGCTTTCAAAAAATTACTTACAAACAAAAAGAGGAGGGTGGAGGTGTCTCCAAATCAATCCAGTCGCTTGGGAGCTAAATGCCTCAAACAGACAGAAACATGCACAGATAGATAAAAGTAGGCGTCAATCTTATACCCCTTTGTGTTGAAGTTTAAAAAACCGAACTTCAAAGATAAAATATGCAACCTACGCAACAGGTATTTTTTTATCTTGGGCTGCTTAAAAGAAAACTAAATATTACTTTTTTAGTTACAATACTTTGATCTGTTAATTTTATTTGACTCTATTCAAATTACAAAATTAGTTTAGAAGATAAATATCACATTAAATCCTCAAATTATATCCTGATAGTGAATAGCAAGTTTTTGTTTAGATAGAAAGCCGTTGTAAAATAAAACATTCTTTAGTAGGTAAACACGGTAGTTACCTCTTTGATGTTCTAAGAAGCGCTTCGTTACATAATGACCCCAATGGGATGAGTTGACGCCGACGAACGGACAAAAAGTTTTTGGTTATAAACACAGTTTTGAGTATATATCACGTACTATAATTCTGATCATAAATTAATTAGTAAGATGATTAGTATTGTTTTTTATCTTATTAACCGGCTTCAAAAAGAAGGTTCTCTATTCGACGCGTATGTATGTAATATTAATAAAAATGCGTAATATTAATATATGTTAGTCTATGTGGGCTTCTAAACAAATTTACCAAATTTTATCAGTGTATGTATGTATGTATGTATGTATGTATATATGTATGTATGTATGTATGTAGGTTTGTCCGCGGATTTCTCAGAAACCACAAGTCCGATTTCAAAAATTCTTTTTGCAATAGTTAAAGTATTTTTCAAATTAGGGTAGAGTATAAGTTTCATCAAAATCGGTCCCGTAGTTTAAGAGATATAAACTTTTTATGTTTTCAGTAAGTTACTGTGACGTAGACGTTCGAGTTGCGTGATAGTGCTGATACCTGTCTTGGTAAAAAATAAAAGTCACTAAAAAGCGTTAAATAAACTATTAAAAAAAAATTAAAACCGGCTTCAAAGTAAATTATCTGAAAAGCATAAAATAACGAAAATATATTGAAGTCGGTATCAGCTCGTGCTAGTCTTAGTTTAACATGATGTGCTAGCACCGACTTCAATATATTTTCGTTATTTTATGATTTTTCAGATAATTTACTTTGAAGTGTTTTTTTTTAAATAGTTTATTAGATAATTTACTTTGAAGTCGGCTTTTTTTTTTAAATAGTTTATATAACTAAATGTTGTAGGTAACTTCGCATTCATTGTTATTTTAAAGTAGCCTGTCTTCCTTCATTTTTATTCGTAGTTTTATTTCATTCCTTTCGGTACCTTGTCAATTTCTTTTTCTTTTGAGTGTTTATATTTATGTCTGTTTCTTTGGTACCCAGGCTGAATGATTTTGATGCATGACATATCATTAAATTCTTCGAGTTGTGGGGGTGACATAGGCTAATTTATTTTAAAAAATATCTACAGTGGCCCTCAGTTCCAATTCTGTATTTTTTACTCCAAAAAACATTAAAGGATATTAAATGAAAAGTATCTATTTTCTAATGTATGTACATTACCTACCTTGCTATCTATATGTACAAATGTATATACAAATGTACGTTATATGCACATATAATGTATTTTAAGAGTTTTGCATCCGGGATGTTTGTGTTTATAATTTTTACTTGTCAATAGGTAAGATTTAGTTTAGTCGTATAGTTCTGATTCTTATTATTTGTGCGATTAGCATGTTACATATAAGCTTATGCATTATATTACGATCCTTACTATATATGGTTAATGCATTAATAATAAACTCGTCTACTTCACTACCAACCAAAAACCATCAAACCACCAACTAACTTAAAAGTTTTTTTCCATCTCACACCAAAATTGAACCACAGTGTATTGTAATACAAAGATCATTAGAGGAGTTGGGCTATAAATAGCAGCTTGTGCACGGCAACCGCAAAGTAAACCGCTTAAGACTAACGTGAAATGTATCCGAAACAGCTGCAACGCGGATACCTACAGGAAAGTTCGATCCATCAGGAAATAAATAAGCCATTTGCGAATAATTAGCTGTGATCCAAGTTGCGAGGTAATTAAGTGTTGTTTAGGTATAGTTGTATCTACCAGGATTACAAGTTTTGTTTAAGAAAGTGATAAGGCGTGGACAGTCGCCAGATTGCAAGTGACACGCGTCTCTGTGGGAACCTACATTGCACAGCAGATCCTAATCATTTGTATTATCTCTTGAGCCTCGTAATTTCATACAGCGCACTTCACACTGGAACACAGAAATGTTTACATATTTCTGCTTCATCAGCAGTCAAAATACGTCCACTGCTGACCAAAAGGCCTTTCCCTTAGGGTTGCCATAATCCCCGCGCTTGGCAGGTGGCTTGGGGATCGCAGTATAGGTGGAAGATGAATCCAAAAGAAAGACGCTGTTGCCCGTCTTCCCGTTCTCGTTTAATCGCCTCTTACGACACCCAACGAGAGGAGATGGGGGGATGCAATTCTAATCCGGCACCCCACGGGATATTGCTGCTTGGTGACAGAATATCTGATACTGTGGCATTGTAGTGGTATTTACCTGGGTGCCCCCTTTTACAGGAGACCATCCAGTTTTAACATGCGGTTAGTGGCCAACCTGATGACGGAGTTGTTCAAGCTCACCTTAGGCGTCTAACTTCGCCCGCTGATGAGATTGAAGATGTTCAGTTATACCCGGATAAGTTATACACGGTCACTCATTTATGGACTGACCTTGCCTGACGTTGTTTAATATACTAAACTAGTTGCCCGGTACGTGTTTCGCTACGTATTTATAAAGTGAATTATTAAAAACATTTAATTGGAACATCAAATTCATTTATTCAAACAAAAAATGGCATTTTTCCTTCAATTAAAAAAGAATAAATCAAATTAAAAACAAATTGCTACATTAATAGTGGTACACAATATGTTTTTTCAAATGAAGAAACACACATGCATACATGTTATTCACTTCAACAGTTCAAAACTTACCGTTTGTGTAAATGCTTTTGACAATTTAATTCAAATAAAGCCTGTTAACGATATGAAACACCGACGGCTCGCTAAAAAACTGAGAAAAGTACACGCACACATTATATACCTTATATTACATTTGAATAAAAAATATAAACACAAAGCAATAATTATCGCTGACAATTTGCTTTATTCGAAGCACTTCCAAAATAAAATGAGCGCATGAATGACATAACAACATGCTTTTAATGTCAACACTAAAAAAGTTTTAATTCTGAAAAAAGGTTCAATTTGACAGCAAAATCCCCATTTACAAAATGATCCGCCATTTATTGAATTCACTAGCAGTAGCCCGCGGCTTCGCCCGCGTTTACTTTGTTGCTCAAACGTTTAGAATTATGGATCGAGGTTTTTAAAATATTGTTTACACCAATGCCAAAACCCCGTTAAGGGTGATTTTCAAAACAAATGTGTTAGACGTGTTTCTCAATTTTTTGATGAGTACACTGACAAAGTTTCGTGTCAGAAAAAAATATTGTCTTACATACAAACTTTGGTACTTCATTTGTCCCATGGGTTGATTTTCAAATAAAACATTGCACACGACACAACAAAAAATATGAGCCAACTTCAACAACACTAAAAAGCATAAAATAATTTAAGTGTTATTGAAGTTGGTGTTGACGTACCTACTGTGTATATTTTCTTCAGGAACACTATATCCGGTCCTAATGAAATTTGCATGAAATCATTACAATAGTTTATTCCCTTGAATAAAAAAAGAATCATCGAAATCGGTTCACATTTGTCAGAGTAATGTAACGGAGAACATCAGTTTCATGTTTTATAAACCGACTTCAAAGAAGGAGGAGGTTCTCAATTCGTCTGTATATATTCTTTTTTTTTACCAGATAAATTCCTCCACATCAATCATGGTTCTCCAGGAAGTTCTTATCCAGTTGTGATAAAATTTATACATATTCATTACAGTGGTTCCTTCTTTCGCATAAAAAAGAATTATTGAAATTGGTATATACTCGTATTTGCCAGAGTTTCACCACTTTCGTCCTTAAAATGCGATAGAAATATCATCTTTTAGGCATCCCTACAGTTTTTTCTGAGTCGCCATTTTTGTTTTTTTCAGGAGCTTATTCCTAAGATACTTTTTTTTATGGGACCCAATCAGTGGAGTGGCCTATCCGTACCAGAAAGATTTTTGAAATCGGTTCATAATTGCCAGAATCATGCGCGATCATACATAGAAAAAAAATATGTACAGACAAATTGAGAACCTCCTCCTTTTTTGAAGTCCGTTAAAAATGCTGAAAAATAGTTTGTTAAATTGTTGTTTTGAGTTTACTTACCGAGTTTCCTGACTGTAGCTGTATTATAAATTAAATGGAAATCCTTCTGCATGCAAACTTTGAAACCATTAATTGATCTTAGGGGTTTTATTTTTCGATGAATGCAGGAAACAGGTTTCTTAGATTATTATGTGCAATACATAAAATATGTCTTGTGACCGTAGAGTAAAACAAAATGATTTGGACCCCAATTAATAATAATAATAATAATAACCCCTCGACCCCCTGAGCCACTCACACCGGTGTTGCACTCCGTCGTCTTCTGACGGCTATATGGAGAGCCCATCTAGTGGATGGCAAGTCACCGCTTGCCAAAATATAATTAGTACACTAATTATGGCAAGTGACCCCGGCCTATTGCAATAGCCCAGTATTCAGTCCACCAAATGCTCATTAATAAAATCTAGAAATCTTTCCACATACTTACAATAGTCCCAACACCTGTCAGTTTTACTAGGTGGTAGGTTCCTTGTGCAAGGAACCGTCCAGGTAGGTACCACCGCAGTGTCAGATATTCTGCCGCCAAGCAGCAGTGTGTAAGTATTGCTGTGTTCCGGCGTGAAGGGCACTGTAGCTGGTGAAATTACTGGACACAAAGACTTAATATCTAATGTCTTAAGGGTCGGCAACGCGCTAGTGATTCTTCTAGTATTGCTAGCGTCTATAGGCTGCGGAGACTGCTTACCATCAGGCGGGCCGCACGCTTGCTTGCCACCTTGGTTGTATAAAAAAAAAAAAAAAGAGTCAACTGCTGTTTATATCCCGTAAAAGTCCGGGTGCAATAGCCCGTGTTATAAAAAAAAAATATAATAATAATAATAACTTTTTATTTCAGGCTACATAGGCCCATAGATAAATACCTTAAACTAACAAACATATTAAATACAATATAAAAGTTATACATATAAATTAACACATCGTCTTCGTGTCGCGCGCGGTGTCATGTAGCCGACCTCTGAAGCTGCCCCTTATTAATCCCTTTTGGGAATCAAATAAATAAAAATTACACATGGATTTCTTTAATTTCATAAATGCATCCGCAGAGTCATCAGTGCAGCATGTTTTTTTTCCGAATTCATACTCAAAAACCGTGCTAAAATCCAATCAAGGGTTAAATTTTCAAATCAAATGTGTCAGACGTGTTTCTCAACTTCTTTTGATGACTAAGTTTTGTGTCCGTGTTATGAAAAATATTTTTTTGCAAACTTTGATACCCTATTTGACCCAGTTAGGGGTTGATTTCCGAAAAATGCAGAAAATTTGTTTGTTGTTATGTTGAGTTTAGTTAATGAGTTGTGTGACTGTAGCAACATTATAGCTAAAATGAAAATCCTTCTTCATGCAAACTTTGCAACTTCATAAAATGACTTTAGGGATTGTTTTTTGAAGAATGCCTGAAATAAGTTTCTTAGATTATTATGTGCAATGCATAATGTCCTGTGACTGTAGGACAAAAAAAAATATTTTTTGGACCCAATTAGACCCTTTTAGGGATTGATTTTCAAAATGACTAAATTGCTTTAACTTGATCAGTTTATTCACAAAGTTTCATCAATGCAGCATGATTTCCTTTCCACGCTTGATACTCAAAAACCATGCTAAAACCCCTTCAAGGGTTGATTTAGTTGAAGAAGTTTAGTTGAAAAAATAATGTGATACATGTGTTTTTTTATCAGTACACTGATAAAGTTTCGTGTCCGTGTGCTATGAATTTTTTTTTTCTTGGTAATTTTGATACCCCATTTGACCTACGTAGGGGCTGTTTTTTGAAAAATGGTGAAAATTAATCTGTTAAATTGTTTTTTTGAGTCTATGTACCAATTTTCGTTACTCTAGCTGCATTATAACATTCAATGGAAATCTTTCTACGTGTAAACTTTCCAACCCCATTATATGACCTTAGGGGTTGCTTTTCGCTAAAAAGGTCGGAAATGGGTTTCTTAGATTCTTGTGTGCAATACATAAATTAAGTCTTATGACTGCAGGTCGAAAAACATTTTTGGACCCCCCAATTGGACCCTTTTAGGAGTTGATTTTCAAAAACTATTTACACATGGATTACTTTAGTTTGATTAATGTATTCGCAAAGTTTCATCAATGCAGCATAATATTTTTCTGCGGTTCAAACTTAAAAACCATACTAAAACCCCTTTAAGGGTCGATTTTCAAAAAGTTGTGATACACGTGTTTTTTCATTTCTTATGTTTAGTACGTTGACAAAATTTCGTGTATGTGTGATGAAAACAAAATGTTTTCCATACAAACTTTGAGATCCCATTTGACCCACTTAGGGGTTGATTTTACAAAAATGCTCAAAGTTGGTTTTTTCAATTGTTATGTTGAGTTTATTTACCGACTTTCGTTACTCTAGCTGCATCATATGATGAAATGGAAATCCTTCTTTGTGTAAACTTTGAAACCCCATTAATTGACCTTAGGGGTAGTTTTTCGAAAAATGCCGGAAATAGGTTTCTTAGATTTTTGTATACAATATATAAACTAAATCTTATGACTGTAGGTCGAGAAACATTTTTTGGACCCCAATTGGACCCCTTTAGGAGATGATTTTCAAAAAATGATTATTTGCACGTGGATTGCTATAATTTGATTAATGTATTCGCAAAGTTTCAGCAATGCAGTATGAAAATATTTTTTCGCGTTGTATATTCAAAAACGATGCTGAAATCCATATAGGGGTCAATTTTCAAAAAGTGTGATACACGTGTTTCTTTATATCTTTTGTTTAGTACACTGACAAAGTTTCATGTCCGTGTGACGAAAAAAATATTTTTTTTCCATACAAACTTTGGGAGCCCATTTGACCCACTTAGGTATGGAATTTCGAAAAATCCGTTCTTATTGTTCACCTAGACTATTTGAATAATGTTGGTTCCAAATTTCAAGATTGTACGTTATATGGTTTTTGCTGTATCGTGATTCCTAGAAAACACCCTGCTCTTTTATTAATATAGATTTGTTACAAATAATGTGATAAATGAAGAACCGCTCTACCGATTTTGTGCAAACTTCACATAAACCATCTACTAAATAGTCCGAACAAAGCCTAAACATTTGGTTTGGATAGGTGAGCCCGTTCTTGAGTTATGAAATTACAACGAAAAGTGGCATTGATTTTTATATACCTATATAGATTATAATAATAAATATAAACTGGCTATGAGTACTTAGCAATAAGTGTAGGTAATTTTTGGAGAAAATAAAGCAAAATCGAATCTCTATTATTATTATTCTATTTCGATAATTGCTATACCCGCGCGCGGCGCTGTAACACTGTCAGCTGTCAGTTGATCACTTACAACCAACGGTATAAATATAAGTTCCTTCCTTTTTTTTGTGTACTTAAAATTAGGCACTAGCGCGAAGCCATATGTACATACATTTCAATATGTCATCACAATTAGGTTATTCATTTCTTCTTCAAATTAGGTATTACAGTGGCATTGTATGCTCCATTCCCTTGAGGGAAGGATACCACCGTAGTACCCTGTTCGCGTTCGCGAAAGTATTAAAGAGCGGTTCCAAATTAAAATGTGAAATTCGCTCCAGTCACGCCCCTGTGTAAAGTGAATAAGATAAATGAACGCAGGGCCACTGCTACGTTCGCTTCTCGTATCACACAAATAAATTAACCACACTTTCATTTAAAATGAAATCGATAAAGGCTGTGTTCTTACGATGCGATAGAAAGATGGAAAGACATCTGTATATTGACAACAACTAAAGTAACACGCAAAACATAACATCGTCCTCCGCCGCCTGCACTTACGGCTGGTCCATGTAAGAAGAGCGAATTGCTCTCACCGGTACGTCTAGCAGCCACCAGCCATACCCACTGCACACCCCGACTCACTGCACACCCCGACTCACTGAGGAATACGCAGCATCAGCCCCGACTCACTGGGACTACGCACTGGAACTGCATCTTCCGGCAAATGGCATACAGACTGGAGCGCTAGGACGAGCTAGCACATCCTCCGCATACCTTTTAATTTAATTTTCATTCCAGTAAGGAAGACTCCAAATATATATATTCCACTCACCCACCCTGAGTCGGACCCTGAGCTGAATCCACTTATCCACCCTGGGAGGGAATAACGGAAAAGAAAATGTACTTTTACCACCTAAGTGGGATAGCTGGGTGGGATAAGTGGAATAGCTGCTCGCGTCGATACCTCAATGCTGAGGGTCGTGACCTAATGTTACGGATGCAGATAGTAGCTTACTTCAGGCGATGGTTTTCCTTGTACCATGATCCGAGGTATCATGGGATGCTTCGTGCAATGGGGTTACAAGAGTGGAGCGGATCTGGCCAGACCAGCGATCGGCCAGCGAACAAAAAGGAAAAAAAAATTAAACAAATAGAATGATAATAGCTGAATACTACTTACCAAGTTGTATTATGCCAAAAATAACCTCTAACTTAGCTTTTTGCTGTAAAAACTAGGTGCTCTGATTTTTAGACAGGTCCAAATTGAGATGAAGTCACGGAAAGATTAGAAATCAAACTACGAATAGAACATAAAAATATATACATATTAAAATAGTAAATACAGTGTGTTTTAAGATAGTTATTTAAAATATACCTACTAAACAAAGCAAAATATTCGAAACGTTGGGAAAGTAAAATCTAAAATAGAATCCGTAAAAGTAATTTTATAATCTATACTTATAATAAAACTGTAACAGGTCCAATTCTGTACATTGAAGATATTTTGAAAATTATATTTGGAGGGCATTCTATAACCGATACTGAGGCAGAAAATGTATTTTTTTTAATTTTTGTCTGTCTGTCTGTATCTCGGCTGAGCATCACGCCGAAACTACTGGATGGATTGAAACGAAACTTGGCATGATTTGAGATCTTACTACGAGGTAGGACATAGGATACTTTTTATCCCGTAATCTAGCACGGTTCTTTTGGGAGAGAGGATTAAAGTCAAAATGGGTACTTGATTATACGCTTGGTCCGATTTTATCATTTTTTCTTTATAATTATAATAAATATTTGTAAGGGAACACTCATAGACAGTGTTTTTTTTAGAAAAGTTCAGAGTCACACAACGAGCCATGGAGAGAGCTATGCTCGGAGTTTCTTTGCGCGACAGAATCCGAAATGTGGAGATTCGCCGAAGAACTAAGGTCACCGACATAGCTCTCAGAATCTGCAAGTTGAAGTGGCAATGGGCAGGCCACATCGCTCGAAGAACCGATAACCGTTGGGGAAGAAAGGTTCTCGAGTGGCGACCACGAACCGGAAGACGCAGCGTTGGCAGGCCTCCCACTAGGTGGACAGACGACATTGTGCGCGTCGCAGGTAACCGGTGGATGCAAATAGCCAATTGTCGTTCATTGTGGCGTTCTAAGGGGGAGGCCTATGTTCAGCAGTGGACGTCTTCCGGCTGATGATGATGATGACTCATAGACAGTTGTTAACAATTTTTGGAAATCGATCAGGTTAAGCAACGTTACCTAAGGTCATTAAATAGATGGGTGACCGTTTAACGCCATTTGAACTAAACGTTTCCGTGCTTTGGAGGGCAAGTACAAAGAGGGTCCAAGTTTTTAACCGACTTTAAAAAAGGAGGTTTTGTATTCTATGCGAATGTATATTATTGAAAGTTTAGTAAACGTAAACACAGCGCGGGCGGAGCTGCGTGGGTCAGCTAGTATACATAACTACATATGTATACTTACCTACATATAGTAGCGGCGTGTAGTGTATGAAAATTAAACATTAAGTGGAAAAGAGCAGAGAGATAGCGTGACTAATGCAGTGAGCTGTTATTACTAATAACAGCTCACTGGACTAATGTAAGAATATGGAATGTCACGGTGGCGATGGATTAAGTATAGCGTGTGTTAAATTAATGGAATATAACTGTATTAATCTATCAGGATGTATAGCCGACTATTTAATAGTCTAGATCAGAGTTCCCCAAACTTTTTTGTGTCGTAGACCATTTGCCATGTTTTTCCGTGTTGGGTAGACCCCTACTTATCACCAACTAACAAGATAGCATAACATAACACATTTCAAAGCATAGTCAATTTCTACTAACCTCAATCGTCAACGACAAAAGGAATAAGTCAAATTACTTATATATATTTATATAAAAATGATACACTGAATAATACCCTCACGGATCGGACATGTGATTTGTTACATTCTGTATGTATGACATACGATTTAATAAGCGATAATTGTATTCAGCAGATCACACCTTAACATGTATTGGTTCATGACAAATTTTATGTACCCGCGAAAACTCCGTGATTTGTTGCATTTTCTGTAGTACCTAACTCACGACTCTGTCCAGGACTATTTTACCTGACCGCCGCCCGCCAAGGGGAGTAAATAGCGTGATATAAAACACATAATGTTCGCGTATGTAAAAGATATTCCTCGTTTCAGCGCCATTTTGGCAAACACTACGGCAGTTATAGAATGAGGGCACAGCTTACATCGTGCACAATATTAAAGGAGAATAAATTCATAGCGCTACATAACATTAGGTGCATAATTTTATGATGATTTGAACTTACCACCGCTTTCACTTTACTAGGTGGTAGGCTGCAAGGAACTGTCCAGGTAGGTACCACCATCACCACAGTGTCAGATATTCTGCCACCAAGCAGCAGTGTGCAAACATTGCTGTGTTCCGGCGTGAATGGCACTGTAGCTGGTAAAATTACCGGACACAAAGACTTATATCTAATGTTTTAAGGGTCGACAACGCGCTAGTGATTGTTCTGGTGTTGCTAGCGTCTATAGGCTGCAGTTACCTGCTTACCATCGTGCGGGCTGCAAGCTTGCTTGCAAACTTGGTTGGTAGTATAAAAAAACAGAGGTCTCTTCTGATTTTTTAGTATAAGTTCGTAGTATTTGTATCTTTAAATAACTCCTTTAACTGTGGCGTCAAACCCACTAAACCGAAATGTTTTACATAACTAAGTGACAAGAAGAGCATGGTGTTCTGTTAGTAAAATAAGAAAAAAAGTGGAAGAACCAGAATAAGTGGTTGAAAAAGAAAAAGCAGAAAGGTATTATTTCTCCTATTTATTTAGTAAAATACGAGATAAGATCAATAGCAAATTTGCCTATCTACATTTCAATATATTATGTTTATATGATTCTATAGTAGGTTATATACATAGCCCAGTTACGTAATAACAACCTTAATTCCTGAATCGTTTAACACTTGCATCTGTGTTGTCGGGAAAGAAATTTCGCATTCTGCGGCAGAATGATCTTGCAATATTTTCAACGTTCTTGTAACATTATGTCTTATGTTAACATCACTTAGCTTCCTGTTTCAGTACATTTTACTTAGTGGCTAAGGGTGAAATCCTAACACTTATCAAATTTCATCGTCCAATTACTATGTCCAATATCTGATCAAATTTCTTTGACGGATGCATTTCACTCGTCCAATACCTTTAGCCAAGATTTTTTTTTGTAAGTTGAGAAAATGAAGGAACGTAGAACGACCTTATACTTTGCAATTTCTCCGATTAATATTGCAAAAGTATAAACCAATACAAAAAAGATCATCAAATTATCATAAAGATATTAACTTGCTTTTAGCATCTATCAAAACGTTCGTCTTTGGAATGGTCCATAAAAATTTTATTTGCAGCCATTTTTATTGAAATGTCAAAATCTTTGATCAAATATCGGTGTCGCGAGTAAATTGTATGAAGTTATCCAATTCATTTGATCAAAGGTACATTGGCCAAAGTTTGCGGAGTGGAATACCAGCCTAAGGGATATGCTTGGCAAGCGCTAAGGCCCGGGTTCCAATACCACCTCGCCAGCTATCGATATTTTAAATGAAACACTCTCAGACTCATCGTTTAACTTTATTGTGTCCTAAAACCTGAATAATATCTTTTTCGAAATGATATTCCAAGCATTTAACTAATTAGTTAAAACGAACTCGTTCTGAAACACCATCTACAGGTGAAATTTCATATTTTATTAAATTAGGAATACTTTTTTCAAATATTAAATTTGAATATATTCATAGAATGCTGTTTGAAAATTGTCGAACTTGATAACACTCAAATGAAATTATACTTGACTTACTACAATGTTTTTGTACTTGTTCAATTTTTTAACTTATACAGTAATTTTAATGAAGCAAGAATAAACAGCTTTTTATTTTTTGAACGCCTTCATTATACGATGTCTGTAACTGTAGCATTGCCCTTTGTTTGCAAACTGGAGGTCACAGGTTCTAATATCATCAAAAATATTGCTAGTATTCAAAATTACAAACAATTAATTATTGAATCATTCGAAACGTCGGGAAAGTAAAACTTAAAATATACCGCGATATATTTCGTGAGTAATTTTATTACATTTTTTTTTTTGTGAAATCATACTTACATAGATATAACACCAACACTCTTGGTGGGAATCGAACCCACGACCCGTCGGGTAGCGGTCGGGGTGGCTGAGCACTAAACCAACCACAGATATGTAAATCTATATATTATGTGAAACCAACGGTCGCCGACTTGTATACTTATGTTGATAATTTTGGATTATGGCGACAGACACAGAGGGTTACCTGATACAGATACCACTGCAGACCCTATCCACTAAAATCCTCGCGGCTGTCGCATCGGTGCATGAGAGGAGGACCTGGGTTTTCCGCTGGGATATAAAGCCCTCCAGGTGCTACTCAGTGCCTTGCTTTTAGCTCACGGGGACGGGGGTTACTATCCCGCCACCGTCTCTTTGGAGTCACCGCAGAGTCACCGCGTACTCCATCGTCTTCCAGAGCCCACGCCACTGCTGGAAAGCCCAGGTCCTCACTCTTATGTGCCGATGCGACAACCTCGGGCTTTTCATGGGTAGGTACTTTCCGGTTATCAAATGGAATATTTTTAACACAATATCAAAAATTCCAACATAGTTCGTTTGTAATAATAAACATAAATCGTATGTGTATACGAAAAAATTACATTTTTATTGTTCATCGCACTGCTGTTCACAAGAGCAGATGTTTTTAATTGGTGATAATTTTAATTGGATAGCATCACTAAAAATAAACCCTTTAGGCATAACGAAAGCGTTGTACTACTAGCGGGTGTGCGTGTGTGTGTGTTTGTGTATCTATAGGCCGACCGTTTAACTCGCGTGTCGCCTGCGCGGTGGGAGGGGAGCGGGGGCGGGTAACGCTACACACGGAGTCAATAATCCAAAGATTTATCTCGAGATAGACATTGTTAGTAAATAATAAAATAATAAGTATCTTTTTTTTAAGTATTTATTTTTAAGTTTTACAAATATTTTATAATAGCTTCATAGGTACAAAATCATAAAACAATAATTAACTCCGTTTAAGAAATATTTAACCACAGATAAAAATTTTATAGGACTATTCGTCACTAATATTCATATCGCTTGAATCATCATCACTGTCTGTGTAGCTTGAGGAGTCAGAATCTTGCAAATTAATAATAAATCGGTCCATCTCTTCATCAACGAACTGGAAGAGCGATTCATCTTGAGATTTATCTTGGCAGTCGTATACCTTGTGCGTTTATCTTCAAGCGTCCGTAACAAAAACACCAACCGCGCGCTGCGAGCACAGCCAGCGCACTGCCGCATTTGACATAAGCTCTCTGCTCCGCGCACCCCTTTCACCCATCCGCTAACATCTCCCCTCGCTCCCTTCTTGCCGCGCAGGCGATGCGCGAGTTAAACGGTCGGCCTATAGGCGCGCGCGGTTTTATATGTGTGTGATGTATGAGCGTGTGTGCGCGTGGGTGTGTGCACTCGCGTGTACGTGTGTATTTGGGTATGTGTGTGTGTAAGTTCTATTATTAAATACCTCTGTGCCAGCAGCAAAAGAGACGAACGCTCGTCCCTTAGCCACCGGTACACACAGCGACTCTTCATAGAGCTAGGCAACCTTTATTCATCCTATTCATTAATCCTATTTGTCCATTCTATACCTACTGTTTCTTGTGTTGTTAAAAAACTAATGCACTATCATCATCATTATCATTTGCCTTATAAGGCATCGCAGTCAAGTACTCTCGCGGTCACGAACGGTATACCACCTTTAAGACGATAATCGCTTGCACGAGCCGGCCCAAAATACTTGCGGGCGGGGTAAACGCACGTAACGTTGTTCAAACGATTTTTTGAAAACTGGTACACGTTCGTGTCCACGATAGTACATTTTATGAACGCATAGTGGGTTCCGTCCGAGGTCTGTTGCAGTCGAGAGGAAACCAGGTGATAAGACGCACTTTTAATCTCAGACCTATACTTTTGAGTATGGCATGGTCATGGTCCGGTCATATGGTCCGTTCATTTGAACAGAGATTTTAGTTACTGTAGCACATTATTGGGCACTATTTATATTAACGCAGTAACAGCTCAGTGGGCAACTGCTTGCTTTGGAAACAAATTGCGCTGGTTTGGACCCCGACGCGCACCTTTGATTTATTTAATATAATCATGTGCGAATCGTCTTTGTGCGACAGTTACTAGCTTTCGGTGAAGGAAAACAGTATGCCTGAGAAAGTCTTTAACAAGCTTTTGAATGACTTTTTTTTGGGACTAATCCCACCACTCCCTCCCACCACTGTTACTCCTGTAAGCCAGGATCTACAGTGGTCACCACTGAAGACACCGAGGTTTGACCCTCGGCTACCCAGGGGAACGCTAAATTATCTTGGAACCGGCAACAAATTTAATTAAAAAGGTAGATAGGAGGAGTTGGAAATACATATATTCCACTTCCCTCCTTTGCAAAGCGGGAGACAAGCAAGTAATTAACAAACGGTCGTTACAACCTCAAAAAGGAAGACTTACAGGCGGACCAACGAAGGCTAGTCAACCCAATTTTGAAGAACTTGTGAAGTCCGCCAACCTGCTCTTGGCCAGTGTGGTGGACTATGCCCTAAGCCCCTTCATCTTGAGGTCCGTGCCCAACAGGACACAAACAAGGTTTGGTATATTTTTTTATAAATTACTAGCTGACCCACGCAGCTCCGCCTGCGCTATTTTTACGTTAACTAAACTTTTAATAACAGACATTCGCATCGAATACATAACCTCCTTTTTTATAGTCGGTTAAAAACTGGGACCCACTTTTTACTTGCTCTCCGAAGCACGGACCCGTTTAGTTCAAATGGCGTTAAACGGTCACCCATCTATTTAGTGACCTTACCTAACGTTGCTTAACCCGATCGATTACAAAACCTTGATAACAACTCTCTATGAGTGTTCCCTTACTAATATTTATTATATTATAAAGAAAAATTGATAAAATCTGACCAAGCGTATAACCAAGTACCCGTTTTGACTTTAATCCCCTCTCCCGAAAGAACCGTGCTAGATTACGGGATAAAAAGTATCCTATGTCCTACTTCGTAGTAAGATCTCAAATCATGCCAAGTTTCATTGGAATCCATTCAGTAGTTTCGGCGTGATGCTCAGCCGTGATACAGACAGACAGACAGACAGACAGACAGACAGACAAAAATAAAAAAAAATGCATTTTCGACCTCAGTATCGGTTATAGAATGCCCTCCAAAAATAATTTTCAAAATATCTTCAATGTACAGAATTGGACCTGTTACAGTTTTATTATAAGTATAGATTGGTTAACAAACCAAACCGTGGGTATATGCCGATATCTAGATATTTAGATAGCTTTTGGTCAAACAAGCTGAAGCTTATTAAGTAAAATGCCTACCCTGTCATCGTTTATTAATTTCTAATTTTATTCTAATTGAATTTTTTTGATTCCCTCGTCAGTTCCAACGTCATTTCCAGGCACCAATAAGTCCGCGCCCTTTTCATAAAAAAATATAATAATTTTCTGCGGATACTCCGATGTCATAGTATTATTTGCGGAAACATTGAGAGAAGAATTTTAATGAACCGTGGGAAGTAATGTTGGAAATAATTCGTCATGGCACTGCCGGTGACATCGACTTTTAATTAATTCTTTAATGTTAACGAAATAGAGCTACAACGTTTGTGCAGAAGTTGAAAATGTTTTGCAGTCTATGCCTGTTTAATTATTTTGTAATTGCAATTAACAATAATTAAATGAAAATTAATTTTCAAAAATCCAGTTTAGTGCTCATCTATCTTACATAAGGAACTCCTTGCCAAGTATTACTACTTCAATACCTAGCCCCGTCCTCGTGTACCCCTTCTAGCCTGTATCACTAAGAAATTATGAAGTTTGATAAATACCATTATTTTTAGCGATTTCACTTTTTTGAAGTGAATCTTCTTATGCGACTTCCAAAAATGTTATCACATAACGCGTTAAGCGTTGAATGAGTCACCTTAACGCGTTATCGCTTAACGCGTTAAGTGATAGGTGTTAAACGATAGGCGTAAATTTGTTAAGGTTATGAAAGCGCTCATGTGACGCCGTTACTGAGTGAGTGGGTGAGTGGTAGGTGAGTGGTAGGTGAGTGGGTGAGTGGTAGGTGAGTGGGTGAGTGGTAGGTGAGTGGGAGAGTGGTAGGTGAGTGGGAGAGTGGTAGGTGAGTGGGTGAGTGGTAGGTGAGTGGGTGAGTGGTAGGTGAGTGGTAGGTGAGTGGTCGGTGAGTGGTAGGTGAGTGGTAGGTGAGTGGTAGGTGAGTGGTAGGTGAGTGGTAGGTGAGTGGTAGGTGAGTGGTGGGTGAGTGGTGGGTGAGTGGTGGGTGAGTGGTAGGTGAGTGGTAGGTGAGTGGTAGGTGAGTGGTAGGTGAGTGGTAGGTGAGTGGTAGGTGAGTGGTAGGTGAGTGGTAGGTGAGTGGTAGGTGAGTGGTAGGTGAGTGGTAGGTGAGTAGTAGGTGAGTGGTAGGTGAATGGTAGGTGAATGGTAGGTGAGTGGTAGGTGAGTGGGTGAGTGGTAGGTGAGTGGGTGAGTGGTAGGTGAGTGGGTGAGTGGTAGGTGAGTGGGTGAGTGGTACGTGAGTGGGTGAGTGGTAGGTGAGTGGATGAGTGGTAGGCGAGTGGTAGGCGAGTGGTAGGCGAGTGGTAGGAGAGTGGTAGGTGAGTGGTAGGCGAGTGGTAGGTGAGTGGTAGGTGAGTGGTAGGTGAGTGGTAGGTGAGTGGTAGGTGAGTGGTAGGTGAGTGGTAGGTGAGTGCTAGGTGAGTGGTAGGTGAGTGGTATGTGAGTTGGGTTCGGTTGGGTTCGGTTGGGTTCGGTTGGGTTCGGTTGGGTTCGGCTCGGTTTGGTTCGGTTCGGTTCGGTTCGGTTCGGTTCAGTTCAGTTCAGTTCAGTTGAGTGTGTGTGTGTGTGTGTGTGTGTGTGTGTGTGTGCGTGTGTGTGTGTGTGTGTGTGTGTGTGTGAGTGAGTGAGTATGTGAGGGACCGACCGACCGATCGACTGAGCGAGAATGAAGTTTCACTTCTTCCGCGCGGAGGGACTCCACGCACGCACATTTTTTTTACTTTTTTTTGTCTATATTAGGTACTTTTATTTTCCTTTTATATTTATTTTAAATTCAAGGTTAATTTAAAATCATTAAAATGTATGCATATCTACACAATAGCTCGATGGTTCAACCTAATGAAAAATAAACGCTATTCACAATTTTTAATAGCTATGAAAAAGGAAGCTATGAGTGAAAACGGAGTGGTTGATAAAAACCAGTAAGTGTTCTGTGTTTAAAAGCAATGCCTTTTCTAATAAAGCGAAGAGGTAAATCTCTTAAGTCTTCGCTAGAACGTTGGACTGGAGTTACTTATGCACAACCAACGCTTAGAGCAGTCTAGACACTTGTAAATTGCGGTGTTCCTAGACACTCGCTTTATATGAGATCGTTCAGTATGTTTTATTGTGCTGTACAACATTTTAATATTATACTTCATTTTAAAACTATTGTTCAAACGTCGGATAGTCAGGATACGAGCAAGCATTTTATGATCAATGATTCAATAATATTTTATAAGCAATCGGGCAGTGTTTCCCCTTACAATTGTTCTTGACGATGGTTACAGAACGACTCTCTCGAACGTTGTGACACATCGGTTTATATAGACAAACAGATAAGCTAATCAAGAGTCATACTTATACAAAAACTACTTATTACATATTTATCATTAATTAATACTATTCAGTTTTTTTTTCTTTTTTAGATTGGAGATTGAATTAGGAGAATTATCAATCAATAATACATATAACCAGCAACTAATTCAAATATTACTTATAATGAGAATTTTGTTACGCCGGAAGCTGTCAAGCGGACGGCGACATAATTATATTTTATTTAGTAGGTAAATACTTGTAACTACACAAGTATTGAAACACAAATCACAATAATGTAAAGCTACAGAACAAATTAAAACACAAATATAATCGATACATAATTATGTAGGTGCAACACAATGTTGAGCAGGGACCGGAAGTCTGTAACTCTTTAGTAGTTTAGTAGAAAATATTATCAAACCGCAGTTGACAATGTATAATTATTATTTACATCCACATAACGCTTACATCTATAAATTGTCGTGAAAGCCAAAAAAAAATATATTACCAACTCAGAATTTACTCTGAGATTACCAAGCCGTTGCGTTGTGTTGCGTTGACAAATACACGGCGCGCCTGATTACTGTCTGCATAATCAAGTTGTGATCATTTTTCTTTCAAGTTTATTTGAATTACCGTTTAGTAAAAGTCAATAACCGCAAGTGTACATGTTTGTTCACCAAAATCATCTTGGTGTCTCAGGACGCTCACACACCCAAGTTTTGCCCTCATTAGCGATGCCTCTCCACGATTTTCCTTGTTCCCAGTATTGCTTCGTAACGACCTTTGTTGAACTATAAGTTTCTCGAATTCCCGTAGCTTGACATTACATTGTTGAGAAAATGATGGGAAGACTTATTTGGATTTAGGTCGGATTGGTTTATTGATTTATTTTGATAATCAAGAAGGTTTATCACTAAAATATAACATACTGTTTTTATGAATGCTTGTTGTTCTAGCATTGACTTTCATATCCTTTTCAATTACAACTTATTATATGAAATATTTGCCAACGTCCGTCCTGCTCCATTAATAAGAAACTTAGAAATACTGGATGAAGATTCAAACTCCGTAGAAAAACTCTGACTCTGAATAAATACCTACGGCTAACCTTAGAATCGAACCGAAGCCCTCAATAACTTGCTACCTCTGAACCATTAAAGCACTGAATATCAATATCAGAAAGGTTAAAGTAATTATTTGATACATTAGCCGTTGTGACGGTCACGCTGACGCGTCCAAATAAATATATAATGTGGGTTCCGTCGCCTGCGACCCTTATCAACCAAAGCCCAAACAAATAGAACAATTAGGCGTCCCTTGCGGTGGACATGCGTTTATTATTGATGCGAGGTGACTTTGTTGTGGAACGTGCAACCGTACTCAAAGCGTGTGATAGCAGATATCAGTGTCAGTGGCGTTTTCACATGTAGTCTCCGAAACACATTACTCTAGAGCTGGACGTCCAGGGTGTGGGCCCAAGGACGTCCATTGAGTACGGCGGCGACTCCGAGGAGGACTGCGGTGGGATTGCGTCCCCCTGAGCACCGTGACTGGTTCCCGGGGGGCTATAATGCGATCCCCGGAGGCGGGATCAAAGGTAAGGCACTGAGGGGCCCCTGGTGCAGATTCTACCGGAGAGACTTGGGTCCCTTCTCATGTGCCGATGCAACAGCCGCGGGGGTTTTAGTGGGTAAGAATCCCACATACCCCGGTCGAGCCCCACAGCTCCCGGTGTGTAAGAGACCATCCAAATAGTAACCACTAACATTGTGTCCGAAATTGCCCCCAAGCAACGATGCCTAAACAATGCAGTGTTCCGGTGTGAAGGGCACTTTAGCTGGTGAAATTACCGGTCTCAACTCATGTCTCGAGTGTCGAGACGCAGTACAGCTGTGTTTGGGCAGGCGTTTTGCGTACCATCAAGCGGACCGCTTGATGGTCACATCAGATATATGTAGTTGGTTGTAAGGTTCAAATAAGTAGCTTCCGTAGCGCACCGCTAACTGAAGATCGCGGGTTCGAATCCCGCGGGGAGCAAAACATTTTTTTATACCATCTAGTGACGAGATATTAGTTATTAAGTGTCTTGTGTCTGGTAATTTTATCAGCTACAGTGCCCTTTACACCGTAACACAGCAATGTTTACACAACTCTGCATGGCGGCAGAATGTCTGACACTGCAGTGGTCTCACTGACACTGCCTGGACGGTTCCTTGCACATGGGACCTACTACTTTGTAAAACCACCCCCTAGTTTATGTATTTGTCCTATACTATATATAATTTTATATATCGATGGTCGATGATGATTATTTACCTTCATCATCAGCCGGAAGACGTCCACTGCTGAACATAGGCCTCCCCTTTAGAGCGCCACAATGAACGACAATTGGCTATTTGTATCCACCGGTTACCTGCGAAGCCCACAATGTCGTCTGTCTACTTAGTGGGAGGCCTGCCTAATCTGCGTCTTCCGGTTCGTGTTCGCCACTCGAGAACCTATCTTCCCCGTGGGTTATCAGTTCTTCGAGCGATGTGGTCTGCCCATTGCCACTTCAACTCAGGCTCTACCTAGTATGGGATCAGATGACCGTGTGTGGATTGTCCCAAGATATTATTATTATTAACTGCAGATTCTGAGTTATGTCGGTGACCTTCGTTCTTCGGCGATTCTGTCGCGCAAAGAAACTGAGCATTCAACTTTCAGTGCAGAACAGGCACATATCGGCCTACCGCGGTACTTCAGCTGGAGCGGTGGATGAAAACTATGTCCCTCTCGCCTGTGCGGAACGATTATCTGAGGTGTTTGTAACAGTTCGACAGAAACAAATATATATTTCAACTTGTCATTTCCTGTTTGTTACATCCCGGGGCGATCGAACATATGGTAATTGGCTTTAAGGTTATTCAAACAGTACAAAAAAAATTATACATCATGTTTTATAAGTTATAGCATTTTAATATACCCTAGTGCTGGTGGGTCGAAAAAGACCAGCCACGCACTGGCGGAAATATCGTTGGGGGCACAGTTCAACCCGGCGCCGCACCAGATAAAGGTATATGATTTTATTTGCCGCAGCCAAGGTGTTAAATTCCTGTTCCTAGGTCAGATGGAGGTGTAAAAAAGTTGGTACTGCGCCTTACACAGTTAGTGCACTGTATTCTATCCCGCGTAGATGGCTGATCTTGTAAAATATTGGCTGCTGTGATCGTATATACCAGGAGAATGATAACATAGGACATTTTTGTAAAAGAACCACTAAATAACGTCACTTAAATTAATTATTTTCATGACATGTTGCGGAGCTACGTTTCCGCTGTACAATAATCCAAGCTTAAAATCCTTTGTCCATCAAGTCTATCGTTCAATTCACGAGGTAAATCCAATGAATTATCAACAACATCCGAATTCAGAACAAAAACATCCTAAAGATTATTCGGCGAAACGGTATAATTTCCGCATACGCATGTAGGTGTTTCCGGCTTAATATCTCGGATATTACACCATATTACTTGTTAGTTATGTGTAGAAGTTAGTTTTGTGGCCAATATTGTAGGTTTACGGTATTCCTTATTACATTACTGGGATAGCGTACTAATTTTAATAACCAGAGTACTTAGGCGTAAAGGTACCTCATTATGTACCGTATTAGTTATACCCTGTTTTTCTTTTATGTCCCACTGTTGAGCAAGGGCATGTAAAGATGAAGGAGCTTAGGCCATAGTCCACCACGCTGGCTATTGTTGGTCTGATTTTCTTTACAGTATCAAAATCGGAACGGTACATTTATGGACATAGTAGTGATGGCTGATCGGTGGCGAGTCAAAGACATTTGGTAAGTTGAATATGACTTATTGAACCTTCGTATTTTGCAGGAAAAGGAGCCTTTAGAATTGCCAGTCAACGTTGCGCTCGACAAAACAAAATACGACGACGAAACGAATAAAAACGAAGCAAATGGAGAGAAGCATTGAGAAGACGATAAGAGAGAGAGAAGATAGTAAGAAGAGTCATGATCTTCTACAATGAGGGAGAGACTGAGTAACAGGTGGAGGCGAAGAAGGAGGCCAAAAATCAAAAAATCAAAAAACAAACATATTATACTTACACTTAAGTGTGTTAGAGACATAGATATTTTAGAGGAGGCGAAGAAGGAGGGCAAAAATCAAAAAACGCCTGATTTTGACACAAACAAACATATTATACTTACACTTAAGTGTGTTAGAGACATAGATATTTTAGAGGAGGCGAAGAAGGAGGGCAAAAATCAAAAAACGCCTGATTTTGACACAAACAAACATATTATACTTACACTTAAGTGTGTTAGAGACATAGATATTTTAGAGGAGGCGAAGAAGGAGGGCAAAAATCAAAAAACGCCTGATTTTGACACAAACAAACATATTATACTTACACTTAAGTGTGTTAGAGACATAGATATTTTAGAGGAGGCGAAGAAGGAGGGCAAAAATCAAAAAACGCCTGATTTTGACACAAACAAACATATTATACTTACACTTAAGTGTGTTAGAGACATAGATATTTTAGAGGAGGCGAAGAAGGAGGGCAAAAATCAAAAAACGCCTGATTTTGACACAAACAAACATATTATACTTACACTTAAGTGTGTTAGAGACATAGATATTTTAGAGGAGGCGAAGAAGGAGGGCAAAAATCAAAAAACGCCTGATTTTGACACAAACAAACATATTATACTTACACTTAAGTGTGTTAGAGACATAGATATTTTAGAGGAGGCGAAGAAGGAGGGCAAAAATCAAAAAACGCCTGATTTTGACACAAACAAACATATTATACTTACACTTAAGTGTGTTAGAGACATAGATATTTTAGAGGAGGCGAAGAAGGAGGGCAAAAATCAAAAAACGCCTGATTTTGACACAAACAAACATATTATACTTACACTTAAGTGTGTTAGAGACATAGATATTTTAGAGGAGGCGAAGAAGGAGGCCAAAAATCAAAAAACGCCTGATTTTGACACAAACAAACATATTATACTTACACTTAAGTGTGTTAGAGACATAGATATTTTAGAGGAGGCGAAGAAGGAGGGCAAAAATCAAAAAACGCCTGATTTTGACACAAACAAACATATTATACTTACACTTAAGTGTGTTAGAGACATAGATATTTTAGAGGAGGCGAAGAAGGAGGCCAAAAATCAAAAAACGCCTGATTTTGACACAAACAAACATATTATACTTACACTTAAGTGTGTTAGAGACATAGATATTTTAGAGGAGGCGAAGAAGGAGGGCAAAAATCAAAAAACGCCTGATTTTGACACAAACAAACATATTATACTTACACTTAAGTGTGTTAGAGACATAGATATTTTAGAGGAGGCGAAGAAGGAGGGCAAAAATCAAAAAACGCCTGATTTTGACACAAACAAACATATTATACTTACACTTGAGTGTGTTAGAGACATAGATATTTTAGAGGAGGCGAAGAAGGAGGGCAAAAATCAAAAAACGCCTGATTTTGACACAAACAAACATATTATACTTACACTTAAGTGTGTTAGAGACATAGATATTTTAGAGGAGGCGAAGAAGGAGGGCAAAAATCAAAAAACGCCTGATTTTGACACAAACAAACATATTATACTTACACTTAAGTGTGTTAGAGACATAGATATTTTAGAGGAGGCGAAGAAGGAGGCCAAAAATCAAAAAACGCCTGATTTTGACACAAACAAACATATTATACTTACACTTAAGTGTGTTAGAGACATAGATATTTTAGAGGAGGCGAAGAAGGAGGCCAAAAATCAAAAAACGCCTGATTTTGACACAAACAAACATATTATACTTACACTTAAGTGTGTTAGAGACATAGATATTTTAGAGGAGGCGAAGAAGGAGGGCAAAAATCAAAAAACGCCTGATTTTGACACAAACAAACATATTATACTTACACTTGAGTGTGTTAGAGACATAGATATTTTAGAGGAGGCGAAGAAGGAGGGCAAAAATCAAAAAACGCCTGATTTTGACACAAACAAACATATTATACTTACACTTAAGTGTGTTAGAGACATAGATATTTTAGAGGAGGCGAAGAAGGAGGGCAAAAATCAAAAAACGCCTGATTTTGACACAAACAAACATATTATACTTACACTTGAGTGTGTTAGAGACATAGATATTTTAGAAAATCCAGTTTGAGATTATCTTTTTTGCTAAATTCTGTAATCAATTTCAAAATCTGCTTTAATGCGGTAACTATCTGCATTAATATCTAATAGTTACGGTTAAATTTATCTGCATTAATATCTAATAGTTACGGTTAAATTTATTAGAAACGGCTTACGCGGATCATTTGTCACTTAAGTACAACGGAAATTAAAGCGAAAAGACCTGACCTTTCAAAAGCCAAAAAATCCTTAAAAAGTAATTATATAAATTTAAACTACAATAAACGTTTTCTCGACGTAATTTATGACTAACATTGAAAAGTGGAATTCTAAAAGGCCTATAAAAAACATTATCCTGGTAAAAAAGAAACTAAGCCTGTGGCTCAAAGTCGCGAGATTAATTCTCTGCGTGACTTTCCACAACTTTCATGGAATAAAAGTTGTTTGTTTTCTTAAAGTTTTCGTTTAATTTCGTCGAGATTTATGAAATTGGTTTACCTCGGTAGCTCGGATTACGAATCTGTATTAAATTATGTATAAACTGCTTTATTAATCTTCGAAGCCAATCAATTCGATTAGACTAAAGGAAGACTTAGTTATTTGAAATTTAGAGGTATTTCTATTTTGGTATGGTTGTTTATGCTTCCGTCCTGATAGCTTACTTAATAATACAACTAAGTATTGCCAATCAAAATGATTATATATTTTATACTTTTTATCGTAGTCCCGTGGAGTGTCCGGGTAAGAATAGCCCCCACCCATCTCCTCCAGTTGGGTGTACGTAAGAGGCGACTAAGGGAAAATAAGAAGACGGACAGCAGTGTCATTCTATTGGATTACCTACCACCGATGCTGCGATGCCCAAACCGCCTGCAAAGCGTGGGGATTATGGCAACCCCTCCCTTGTAAGGGGGAGGCCTTGTTCCGCAGTGGACGTTTTTCGGCTGCTGATGATCGTATGTTTTTTGATCAAACTCGTGTTAGAGTTCTGTTGTTCGAGCTGCCCTAGCCCTCTAACCTCTTGGCTTAACGACTGCTATCTAGATGATACCAAGTTCAACAGTTCAACCGCCAGATGATCACCAATCATTTCAAGCTGAATTTATTTAACCGACTGATTGATTACCGATTGATTAACAGTGAATTTTGTATTGAAATCTACACATAATTGTAGAGATAATATCAGATAAATTCATTACGAATACTGATAGCGGCAATTAGTCACCTTGTTATATATGACAGTTCACACAATAAAGATAGTGATAACGCAGCTCTGTTAAAATCCTGTAACTAATTTGCAAGAAAACTGATTGATAATTTAGATGCCTACACCCAAAGAGCCACGACAAGTCTTTATAATTTTTAAGTTTTATTGTTCTTTGTGTACTCAAATAGCACTTTATTAACTAAACTAGCTGACCCACGCAGCTCCGCCTGCGCTATTTTTACGTTAACTAAACTTTTAATAACAGACATTCGCATCGAATACATAACCTCCTTTTTTATAGTCGGTTAAAAACTGGGACCCACTTTTTACTTGCTCTCTGAAGCACGGACCCGTTTAGTTCAAATGGCGTTAAACGGTCACCCATCTATTTAATGACCTTACCTAACGTTGCTTAACCCGATCGATTACAAAACCTTGATAACCACTATCTATGAGTGTTCCCTTACTAATATTTATTATATTATAAAGAAAAAATTGATAAAATCGGACCATACCCATTTTGACTCCCCTCTCCCAAAAGAACCGTGCTAGATTACGGGATAAAAAGTATCCTATGTCCTACCTCGTAGTAAGATCTCAAATGATGCCAAGTTTCATTTGAATCCATTGAGTAGTTTCGGCGTGATGCGCAGCCGTGATACAGACAGACAGACAGACAAAAATTTAAAAAAATTTTTCAGCCTCAGTATCGGTTATAAAATGCCCTCCAAATATAATTTTCAAAATATCTTCAATGTACAGAATTGGACCTGTTACAGTTTTATTATAAGTATAGATAATCTAAACTGTAATCTTATCCCATTGCACACTTGCACATGTGAAGGGGGATTAAAATTACTTATCAAATTATAATATTTGGATACCTTACCTATAATTTGAGGCTATGAGGTGGAAGTCATGACGTATTGATAGAAATCAAAAACTGTTATTGGTTTAAAACACTCTAATGTATTGTGTCTTCCGTGTCTACACCACGCGTATCCACCACAACCGTATCAATTATTTTATATCCATTACTGTTAGCTGCTATCCTATCATACAATACAAATCGTATTCCTTAATTTAATTCAGATGAAGGTGCTTTTAAGTAAGAGTATGTGTGGTTCATATGTATTTAATACATTTATATCAAATCAATAAACAAAAAAAAAACACCATACAAAGGTTCAAATCTTATCTAATTCCCTTATGTGATAAATTTTCACAAACACAAAAATACGTGTCTTATTATTCTTTTAAAATAGTATGCTTGCTAAATTGCAGCCCCTGTACCATCACCTCTAATAACAATATTATTTTCACCTTACTTTCTCGATAGAAAGTGACAGAGGTATAGACTATGTATATTGACGTCTCTACCTCATGTCAAGTAAGATGATAATAATAATACTGCTCATAGAGGTGGTGGTAGGGCAGGTCAATAGACAGATACAATATGTTTTTTAACACACAAACTTTCATTCCCTATTTAACTACGGAATTCTGAAAAACGCTGATACACGTGTCTTATTATTTTTGATAAAGAGTCTAATTACTAAATTTCAAGTCAAAAAAAAAACCAAAAATCCTTTCTTATTGATTGTTCATTTTAAGACCCACCTGTTGGGAAACGCTACTGAGGTCGCTGAGAATTGTATTGTGGTCCTCCAGCGACTCTGCCATCGGCAAAACGAAGGTGAGTGATGTATTCGCCATTGATGTTGATGCCGAATCTGTACCAGTCCAAGAGCTTGAAAACGTCCTCCAATGCGGTCGTGAACAGTTTCGGAGAAATGACGTCTCCCTGTGTTACGCCTTTCTGCAATCGGATTGGTTTAGTACTCTCGTCCTGTAGTCGAATCGACATGGTGGCGTTGCTGTACAAACACTTCAATACTTCGATATACCTATAGTCAATGTGGCATCGCTGGAGGGACTGCAATACCGACGAGGTCTCGATTGAATCGAAGGCTTTTTCGTAGTCCACAAACGCTAGACATAATGGCCGATTATACTACTCGGTCTTCTGTATAATCTGGCGGAGCGTATGTCTACGGTGCTAGAGCCTTTTCGGAAGCCGGCTTGTTGTCTTGTTGTAAAAACATTAACATGGGTATCAAATGAAAGGTGTTAACGAGACGAGACGATATTTCAATAAATATACCATGATGTTTAATATATGTATAATGTAAATTAAGCCAATTTTGTTTATTTGCTGTCGGGCTTTTTGTGCTTTTATAATTTCTACTTGTTATCTATCAATATAGAGAACTCACGGCATCAAAACTGAAACATCAATACTAGTCTGCCACGCATCTCGCATTAGATAAGTCAAACGTCACTGGTAAGGTATGCGATAAAATCACAGCTTTGTTCTTGTCTCGGCTCACATCGCACATCGGTCGGGACTTGGATATATGAGCGCGGATCGTGATAGGAATATTCAAGGTTACGTAGTACATGGTAAGCCGCTGGTGTGGGATGCGACATGTGTCGACACACTTGCTGCGTCCCACACCCCGGCAACTTGCCAACTTGCAGGGCGGCTGGAGGGGCTGCGGCGACCGCTAGTGATGCAAAGCGACGCAAGTGTGAAGCTCTAGGTTTGAGCTATATATTTGCGCCCTTTGCGGTGGAGACCATGGGGCCTTGGTCTCATGAGACGCACGCTTTGGTAAAAGAAATTTCATCCAAACTTATCGAAGTCTCAGGAGACCGCCGGGCTGGTAGCTTTTTCTGCCAACGTATAAGCTTGGCCATACAAAGGGGTAATGCCGCCAGTCTTTTAGGTACCCTTCACTCCCAGTGCGGCGACAACTTCGAGGAAGTGTTTTACCTAGTTTAAGTGTACATATTTGTAAATAAACTGTAAATATTTTGTTTTTATGGAGTCAAAACAATATAGCAAAAATTTACACATAGGTTAAGTATAACTTCATTTGCCTACACTACGAGGATAGATTAGAAGTGGGGGGGGGGGGGGGGGGGGGTTCCTTTACACCCTTCTTACGATACCCAACAACAGAAGATTATAGACACCCCACGGGGAAGATAATAATACAAAATGAAAAGAATCCGTGTGTGTGATGATGAAAAAAGTTGGTATAATGATACCAACTTTTTTCAAATGATAATGATCATCACCAGCCAAAAGACATCCACTGCTGAACATATACCTCCCCCTTAGAATTTTATATGTTACTAGCTGACCCGCGCAACTCCGCCCGCGCTTTTATTACATTTTGCTCCCCTTTTCTCCCTCCTCCCTCGATTTATTTCACTCTCCATCTCTCTCTTATAAGAAAAATCTAATTCTATGCTCTCTCTTTCCCCCTCCCTCTTCGGTCCCCGTCACACTCCCCCTCTTCCTCTCCCCGTAGTCTCCTCTCTGAACCCCGTCCCCCTTTCTCTTCTCCCAACTTGCTCTCCCTCACTCCCCGTCACTCCCCCCTTGCTCCATCTTAATCCCCCAATCTCTCACCCCTTCACCACCTCCGCGAATCCCCTCTCCCTCTCTCTCCTTTCTTGCACCCTCCTCTCGTTCTATATATCCTCGTCAATCATGGTATTTGGGGTTCTTACCCACTTAAACCTCTGCAACTGTCGCATCGCCACATAAGAGGGGGGACCTGGGCCCTCCAGTGGGATCTGCACCAAATACCCCGCGGTGCGGATTCTGGCCCTCTTAAACCTGCCACCATGAGTCACCGCCGTCACCCATATATGTAATGACCTTGTCTGACGTTTCTTAACCTAGCGGCATGAAATATACTTTACGACCTATTCTTAGAACTACCTGATAGGCACACAAAATTTCATACAAATCGGTTCACCCATCTATGTAATGACCTTATGTTGCTTAACTTTAACCTAGCAGTATGAACAACGTTCACAGCATTTTTTCATTGGTGTAAATATTAGTGAAGTTTACTTTATATTGAAGAAGGGACATGATAACAACAATTTATTAATAGTTAATTATTTCTCATAAAAAGTAAAGGACAAAAAATGTTTATTGTGGGTTATCCCTAAAAGATAAAAATATACCATCGCGGACTTTTTTGTAGACCTTGTTATGGTGTACTTACAATATTGTAGTACATTATTTTGATCTATCTTGTAGGGTTCAGCCAGCGGTTGCAATGTAAGCGCAAAGAAGTGTATTTATTTGCGACATCACATTAGAAACCTCTAAAAGTATCAGTGTTTCTCTAATATATTATGCATGTATTATACATAAAAATCTTCCTCCTGAATCACTATCTATTAAGAAAAACCGCATCAAAATCCGTTGCATAGTTTTAAAGATCTAAGCATACATAGGGACAGACAGACACCGGGTGCGACTTTGTTTTATAATATGTATATACTCATTAGTATTTTGTTTGAGTTTGAGGATTTTGCTACTGAATTTGGTCAAATTTTGACTACAACATGTTAATGAGAGGATGAATCTACTTTAATCAGTAATATTTATTTATAGATACATTGTGAAAAAATCTTAGTGTCAGGCAATCTGCAGCATATTCTGTTCTGGTGTCAAGAGCACAGTAGCTGGTTAATGGGCTACGGTACTTCTTAGATGACAGTTCATTGTGACTGTCCATTGGCTAGCATGTCATTTGCCAAAACGGTTACCAATTTATTTGGCGACCGAACACTTAAGCGTTTACCTTATTTACTAAACAGTATGCCGTTCTACATTAGTCACGAAATTAATGTTACAGACACTTTTAAAATATACTAATCCAAACATCTTTACATTAGAAGTGTATAAAAATAACACATCCTATTATAACCCAGTCATCCGAATGTGCCGCTTATACAATGGCTATAAAACATAAAAGTATTGACATAATGGATAGTAGAAGTAAGGTATTTTCGAATAGCATACGTAAAAATATATTTAGTTCCAATTAGTTAATTAGTTCCCGTTATAGTTTTTGGTTTTGTTTTCATTTTATTTTTTTGGGAAGCAGCCTTGTTTTATTTTCTTTTGTTTTATTTTCTTGTTTTATTTTCTTTTGTTAATTTTTCAGAGTAAGTATCATTTTGTTTCTTCTTTTTATTTCTTACATTGTAACAAGTACAGTTTCAAATAATAGTTGCCCTGAGCAGTTGCATTCAAAAAATTCTAAATCATAATACACAGTGTGCTTGGGAAGAGCTGCTAACATTTCCTTACAGAGTGCTGCATGTTAGTGCAATCAAGGCAGGTGAAAAAATATCTCTTACGCAAAAAATTAAACTAAATTGTTCTGATTTGAATAACGTTATTTCGGATCTGTCTTTTGGCATTTCCCCTATTCGATCTCGAGTCTCTGGTAATATCATTCACAAAATTGAAACAAAAGCAAATGATGGTGATTTTAAAGGCGCAGCACGGATGCTTTTTTCCAGCGATATTATTGCTCCAAATAATGCGAACACGCTTTCCGCATTGATTTCCAAACATCCCTCACCTTCAGTAGGTCTTCATTTCCCTAACGCACCCCCTTCAGATCAGCGGATTCTTATTTCGGATACTGTCGAAATTATGAACTGCATTTCTTCCTTTAAGAGTGGCTCTGCTGGCGGCCTTGATGGCCTTACCCCACAACATCTCAAAGACCTTGTGTAAGTAACGCCGTCGGGGACGCTGGTAGGTCACTCCTTTCTAATTTAATCGCTCTGATTAATCTAATGTTGGCGGGCAAGGTGCCTCTAGAAATTACCGATGTTTTATATGGCGCTAATTTGTGCGCTCTATCCAAAAAAGACGGTGGCATTCGGCCCATAGCGATAGGCTCTACCATCCGCCGTATCGCTTCTAAAGTTTGTTGCCGTCACATCCTCCCTACTGTATCCCAAATTTTTCAGCCTATACAACTCGGATTTGGCTCAAAGGGTGGTTGTGAGGCAGCCGTCCATGCGGCACGCACCTTTTTACTGCAGAACGGAGGTGAGGTCTTGCTTAAGGTGGATGTCAAAAATGCTTTCAATTCTGTAGACAGAGCTGCTTTGTTGACACAAGTACAAAACAACATTCCAGAAATTTACCCATATGTCTTTCAATGTTATGGCCAACCATCCAAATTATTATTTAATGAACATCCTATTTGTTCAGCTGTTGGATGTCAACAAGGTGACCCTCTTGGTCCTGCTATCTTTAGTTTGGCAATCCATCAGATCATATGTACTCTAAATTCCAAATTTAATGTCTGGTATCTGGATGATGGCACTTTGGGGGGTTCAGCAGATTCGGTCTATGCTGACTTCGAAATTCTTATTAACGAGTTTCAAAAAATCGGTCTTGAATTTAACTTTTCAAAGTGTGAAATCTTTGTTTCGGACTCAGTGGCTGAGGCTCGAAAGAACCTCATTATTAACAAATTTAGTATTTTGGCATCTAATATTAAGGTACTGTCTAAGAAATCTCTGTACCTTCTCGGTGCCCCCATTCTGGACGAAGCCATACCCAGTTTCGTGGATGAAAAAATTAAAAAATTCCATGATTCCTCTGATCGAATCTTCAAAATTAACTCACATTTGGCATTCTTCATTATGCGTTTTTGCCTTTTTGTGCCCAAATTCACTTATTTTCTTCGCTGTTCTCAACTATTTAAATTTAAAAGTCATTTAACAACTTTGGATGATTTAATTCGGTGTTGTTTAACAAAAATTTTAAACTGTCCTTTTGAAGAGGAGCGGGTATGGACCCAGGCTACTTTACCGATTTGTTTAGGTGGTCTGGGTGTCCGCAAAATTTCCGATCTAGCACTCCCGGCATTTTTGTCCTCGGTATATAGTACGGAAATCCTCAGCAGGTCTATTATTGTCTCAGCCTTAGGATCTGTTGAGGTGACGTATTTGAGTGAGGCCAGAAATGCCTGGCTGTTGGCTTGCCCGGGTTCCGACCCTCCAATCTTAACTCACTCTCAGAGACAGTGGGATAAACCACTTTGTAATTCAATTTGGCATTCACTTTTATCATCCAGCGTTAACGATTTGGATCGTGCGCGGTTGCTAGCTGTCTCTGCGAAGGAGTCCGGTCACTGGCTGCAGGCTATGCCATCGTCTCATATTGGTACCTTATTGACCAACACCACACTTAGTCTTGCAGTTTGTTTGCGGGTGGGTGCCAGGACCAACCTTCCTCATCGTTGTCGCTGTGGGGAGTACGTAGATAAATATGGTCACCACGGGCTGTCTTGCTCGCGTAGCGCTGGCCGTATGTCACGCCATGCCGCCCTTAATGATATTATTCGCAGGGGGCTTGTCACTGCCGGTGTCCCTGCCGTACTGGAACCAGTCGGCATTACACGAGATGACGGCAAGAGGCCTGATGGTGTCACTTTAATACCATGACAACATGGTAAGCCGCTGGTGTGGGATGCGACATGTGTCGACACACTTGCTGCGTCCCACACCCCGGCAACTTGCAGGGCGGCTGGAGGGGCTGCGGCGACCGCTAGTGATGCAAAGCGACGCAAGTATGCAGCTCTAGGTTCGAGCTATATATTTGCGCCCTTTGCGTTGGAGACCATGGGGCCCTGGTCTCATGAGACGCACGCTTTGGTAAAAGAAATTTCATCCAAACTTATCGAAGTCTCAGGAGACCGCCGGGCTGGTGGTTTTTTCTGCCAACTTGGCCATACAAAGGGGTAATGCCGCCAGTCTTTTAGGTACCCTTCCCTCCCAGTGCGGCGACAACTTCGAGGAAGATTTTTACCTAGTTTAAGTGTACATATTTGTAAATAAACTGTAAATATTTTGTTTCAATAAACAAATTGTATAGCCTAAATCCAGCCTACAAAGGAATGTCGTCTTATTTGGACTAGAAGAACACGAAAAATCATATTCCCACCTCCAAGAATTAGTGATGAATGTCATACAAACCAATCTTCAGCTACAGATTCAAAAACTTGAGCTAGTATCATTAAGGAGACTAGGTAAAAAAGGGAATAATCCTAGACCAATATCGATCGAACTCTCAACGCTAGGCAGGAAGATTGCAATTTTAAAAAATAAAAAGAAACTAGTCGACACAGAGCTATACATCAAAGAAGAATTTCCTATAAACATCTTGCAAGTAAGGAAAGAATTAAGAGTACAACAAAAACAAGAAATTGAAAAAGGCAATATAGCATATATAAGATACGATAAACTTATTATTAAAGATAAAATCTTTTTAAAAAAAATTGAACCGACTTCAATATCACTGAAAAGTATAAAATAATTTAAATATTATTGAAGTTGGTGTTAGCTTACCGGCTGTGTATATTTGGCACCAACTTCAATAATATTTCAATTATTTTATACTTTTCAGTGATATTGAAGTCGGTTCAATTTTTTTTTTAAAAGATTTTATTTTAAACTTTTTAGTGATATTTTCATATATAAATATTGAACCATCGAAGACCGTAAAATGATCTAGGTAGGTTATGATCACATTATCGTCTACATAGTTTTACATAATTCATGTTTCTTCAGAAAAAAATATCCGGTCGTAAAGAAATTTGCATGGAATCATCATAGTAGTTTACTCTCTCGAATAAAAAAAGAATCATCGAAATCGGTTCATAATTGTCAGAGCAATGTAATGGAGAACATCAGTTTTATGGTTTTTACCAGATAAATTCCTCCACATCGTTCATGGTCCTCCAGGAAGTTCTTATCCGGTTGTAATAAAATTCATACAGATTCAATACAGTGGTTTCTTCTTTCGAATAAAAAAAGAATCATTGAAATTGGTAAATATTTGCCAGAGTTATGACCATTTTTGTCCGACCGAGCGAGTCCGAGCGACTAAAACGTCATCTATATAGGCTTTCTTGCAGCTCTCAGTGCGCAGTCACCATTCTTGTTTTTCAGGAACTACTTATTACTAAGCGATAATTTTTTTATGGGACCCAATTAACGGATTAAAGAATGGATGGAAGAAAGATTTTTTCAAATCGGTTCATAATTGCCAGAGTTATGCGCGAACATACATAGAAAAAAAATATATATATATATACAGACGAATTGAGAACCTCCTCCTTTTTTGAAGTCGGTTAAAAACAAATTAGAAACTCACAAAAATAAAAGGCAGCTATCTGAGTCACCGCACAGTAGCCAGATCAGTCATGAAACAAAAACCTGTATCGAAAAAGGCGCCAGTGAGGCCCGAACCAAAAAAAAATACAAACCTACAACAAAAAATACAATGATGACATATATAACACGAAACGAAAATGAATAGCAGACAGAAAAGGCCTCCCCCTCTTCTCAATACAAAAGTGAAGAACATAGGAAATATACGAAAACTTGTAATGAAAAACATGATAATACACACACAAATAACAAAGAGTACAACGTAATTAGCTCTACCAATATGGCTGGTCCCCAAGGGAGCAGTAGACCACAACCCTCCAACCGTAAAACAGTATCAAAGATAGTTCCAAAGGCAGGGGCTATTCGAAAAAATAAAAATTTATTTATTGGAACCTTTAACGTAAGATCTCTTGTAGCCGAAGATAGCCTACATGAATTGGAATATTCTCTTCTGAAAATCAAATGGGATGTGATAGGACTTTCAGAAGTTAAAAAAGAAGGCACAAAAATCCAGGAACATCCAAACTTCATACTACTATATACAGGAAAAAAAAGTGGAAACAATGGTGTTGGCTTCATTGTTAAAAACAAATGGAAGGAAAATATAATCAATTTTTCCAGTATTTCAGACAGAGTGGCTCGTCTTGACATGTTATTTGGAGGAAAAGTTATCAATATTATCCAAATATATGCACCCACGGAAAGAGCGTCAATAGATGAACTAAATACATTTTATGAGGATATTACACGCACACTACAAAATACGTCAGAAAATGTACTGATCATTGGTGACTTTAACGCTAAGATCGGCCAGCCAACAGTTGAAGATAGAGATGTAATGGGCCCGTGGGGTTACGGGAAAAGGAATACAAGAGGCAATAAACTCATTCAGTTCTGTTTCCAGCATCATCTACGTGTAGCTAATACGTTCTATAAAAAAAGCGACAAATTAAGATGGACTTGGATATCACCCAATGGTAAAGTAAAAAATGAGATTGACTTTATTTTAACTAAGAATATAAAACTCATAAGCGACACGAAAGTTATTAATACCACATTTCCGTCAGATCACAGGCTACTTAGAATTTCCCTTAACTTAGGTTCCCATGTACAGAAGAACAGAAAATCCTTTAAACGAAAATGCAGCGCTCTCGTGCCTACTGAGAAAGAATACTTGGAAAATACATTCGTGACTAAAGTTAAAAATCTTGGAAAAACCACTAATATACAAAAGCAATACAAACACATCATAAACTCAATAAAAGAAAGCATGAAAACGTTACCCAAATACAGAAAAAAAGAAAACTATAAATTTGGCCCAAAAATATTAGGACTCATTAAAGAGAGAACAGAATTAAAAAATAAAAATAATAAAACTAAACTAGAAAAACAAAAATTAACAAAACTGTATAGAAAAATCAAGAAAAAGATAAAACGGAATAAATTAAAGCACCGGCTTAATATAATAATTGAAGAAATGGAAACAAAAGGATCTATAACGAGAGTCCTAAATATGCTAAAAACAACAAAAGAATGGATACCGTCTCTTAAAAAGACTGGCTGTACAGCTTCCACAAATAGAGCAGAAATATTAGACATTGCCACGGAATTCTACAGCCACCTATACCATTGCCCTGATTTAAATTCACATGATATCAGTGACCAGTGCGAAGTGGTTGAGGTACCACCATTCTTAACAACTGAGCCATAAAAAACTTAAAGTCAGCCAAGAGCCCAGGGGAAGATGGTATCTCAAATGACGTGATAAAAGCATTGATTGATTCGATTACACCTATATTAACCGATCTATTCAATAACATACTAGATAGTTGTACTATACCGCAGGAGTGGGAAAACTCTATTATCACACTGCTTTATAAAAAAGGTTCCCCCCTAGATATAGAGAACTATAGGCCAATAAGTCTATTACAAACCACATATAAACTCTTCACAAGCGTAATACTAAGAAGAATAAGAAACACTTTAGAACAACACCAACCACGAGAGCAAGCTGGTTTCAGGCCAAAGTTTTCTACAATTGACCATATCTTTACTATAACACAAATTATAGAACGCTACAAAGAATACAATAAACAACTCTACATTGCATTTATAGACTACTCGAAAGCCTTTGACTCTATCTCGCACCAAGCCCTATGGAAAGCGCTAGAGACACAAGGAGTAGAAAACAAATACATTATATTACTAAAAGAAATATATAAACGGAGTAAGGCTGCTGTGAAAATACAAAAACTAGGAAAATCTTTCGCTATAAGTAAAGGTGTGAAACAGGGCGATCCCATTTCCCCAAACCTATTCACTGCATTTGGTGAAGCGTTATAATCGCTATATTGTTGACATGTAAGTAGCTCCCTCTTTTGTCGATAAAACACCAGTTTCGTGCAGTGCTCACTATGATACGCTAATAGATGGCACTACCGGGCCATTAGTAAAGCAAGAACAGCTATGTGATTGGCTGATGATCCGGACTCCCACCCTTTGAGAGAGATGGTCGAAGTTTCCATAGAAGACGTTACTCTGACCTTTTCCGTTAATCTTCCGTTGCATACACTTTTTTTGCATCCGAACGTTCTTTGGTTCATTGCTAATACTGATAGCATATATTCGGAATTGGACATTATATACATAGACTGGATTGGTGTAATTCATATTCGACCGGCCGGTCAGAGAAAAGTGCCAAGTGTCTCCAAGCTGCATGCAGAGTGCCGCGAGCTGATCAGCCCTCGGAGTACTGAACTCCTGAGGTCCATACCTACTGAAGGCGTGCTGAAGGTGAGTGAGCTTTTTCATTCTGCACAGTCTGGGTTACTGGTGTTTTTCGGTATTGCGATAACCAATTTTTTCGTAAGTCACCTTACACAACCCGTGTGGCTATTTACACGCCACACCATAGTTTTGGTCCCCACGAGCCAGATTGTTCCAGTTCAAACAGTGTTGAATAAAGGTTGAGTGCATACTTCTTAGTACTTACCTACTTTCCAATTGTTACGAGTACATAATTTTTAGTACATAGTCTAACATTATTGTGCATAATTATTAGCACATCATACACTTTAATTGAACATATATACGATCTATTTACGTAATATTAGTATTATTCATTGCCCCGTGGGGTGTCCGGGTAAGAATAGCACCCCCCCATCTCTTCCCGCTGGGTGTACGTAGAAGGCGTCAAAGGGAAACAAGAAGACGGGCAGCAGCGTCTTCCTATTAGGTTACCTACCACCTAGGTATACTGCGATCCCTTCTAAAAGGGAGGTATTTGGTCATCAGTGGACGTTTTGTTGGACGCTGATGACGTATAATTCGGCCGGCGAATAGCCTTACCGATCTATTTAAACGTAAATTACATACTCTTACAAATATTTATATACCTGATATCTATACGTTTATATAAACCAGAATTATTATAATTCGTACATAATTGTAAAATAAGTTCACGATTTAACTACCTACCTACTTGCCGATTTATTTCGTGTCGGTTATTGTTTAAAATGGCGTTGAAAAAGAGTACGTTGGATCTCGAATCCAAGTTGAAAATGCTCACATGTAAAAAAGAGGCTATTTTTACTAGAATGAACAAAGTGTTCAACTTGTCGAAAACAATTTCGAATTTTGAGTCAAGGTCGAATGAGCATTTCTTGGCGGAATCGGAAATGTTAGACGAGTTTCGGGAGAAATTTGAACTCGTTATTGACGGAATTAATGAGTTAACACTAAGTATTAATGAAGACTCAGTTCCGAACTACAGTGATTTGACTAGTTTTGATGATATGTATGTCAGAGTAAAACGTACACGCAATAAAATATTATGCTCAGAAAAAACATCCACCGATTCTGTTATGAAAAGTTCAAGTGCCTCGAATATTATAAAACTGCCGCCTATTGAACTGCCTAGTTTTGACGGTAAAACTGAGAACTGGCCTATATTTTATGAGTCGTTTAAATCTAATATTCACGATAACTCTCAGTTGTCCGACTCACAGCGTGTGCAGTACTTGGTTGGCAAACTTACCCATAATGCACAGAAAGCATTAGCAGGTGTCGTACCTACAGGTGACACGTACAAGGTAATTTGGGATAGTCTAGTTAAAAAATATCAAGACAAACGCGCTTTAGGTACGCATTATTTAAATAACATATTTGACTTGAAAAGTTGTCAAAACAATGCGAGTAATCTCGATTTTTTTATAGAGAAATACTCGGCCTCTATTTCGGCATTAAAGCAATTAGATATACCGGATTTATCTGATTTTATACTGTTGCATTGTGCGCTTAAGAAGATCGATACTCAGGTTATTCAAGCGTTCGAATTATCAGTTAGTGATAAGGAAATCCCGTCTTATAAAGATTTGATATAATTTATTCAGAATCAAGTAAAAATACTAGAAAGATCACATAATAATTGTTCTAATAATTATGATAAACCACGCGGGAAATATACTAATAATAGCAACAACAATAATAAGGTTTCTAAATCGCAATCAGCTGTGCGCGCTCATACTTTCGTCGCGAGTAATGAGTTATCTTCAGACAATACTCGCTCTTGTGTCTTATGTAATAAGGTCGATCATTTGCGACTTTGTGATTGTTTACAATTTAAAGGTATGAAATCGCCGAAGGTACGATTTGACTTCATTAAATCTAAGCAAGGTTGTGTTAACTGTTTAAGTGTTTTACATACGGTCTCCACCTGTAAGGAACCCGCTAATTGCGAAAAATGTACAAATAAGTGGCATCATACGTTATTGCATTTTGATAAAAATGTAAAGAGTCATGTGAAAACGACTAGGACGCATATTCATACGTCACATTCATCGAACGATAATGTTTACGTTCCACAACCGGCAGGCTCTCAGGCGGTCGCCGCCGTCCCCGCCGTTGCAACACTCCCTGCTACTTGCGTCTCGCGCGCGAACCTATGCGAGTCTCGCGCACCTGCGTCGCCCGTTCATGTGTCCTCAGCGCGACGTGAACCATCCCATGCGCTTACGAGTACCGTCGACGGAAATTGCGCGCTGTCATGCGAATGCGTGACTTATTCGATCGCACCGCAAAGTAGTGAAATGAATAGTACGAATACTGGACTGCCGCATGAACCGTCACTTTGTTTGAATGCGAATAGTAAAGTGGATTCAAGCACTATTTTGTTGGCTACGGCGCAAGTCTATGCGAAGTCTTTTAATGATAATAATAAAAAGATAATACGTTGCTTAATTGATAATGGTTCTCAGAACCACTTAATAACTTTAGAGTGCTGTAAAAAAATAAATTTACATATCACTCCGCTGAGCAATTCTGTGATCAGAGGTGTTGGTTTATCATCTCGGCCTATTCATGGTTATGTCGATTTCGAAATTGAAAGCAGAATTGATTCGTATAATAAGTTTAAAATACATGCATTAGTTGTTGACTGCATTACTGAGCAGTTGCCCTCACAGTTTATTGAAAATCGTGATATGGCTTACTTAAATAATATTTCTATGGCAGATTTGTCCTGGAATATCCCTGGAAATTTGGACGCTGTGCTTGGTGCACAGTTATTCCCCTATATTTATTTAGGACAAAAAATCGATTCAGGGTCTCAAGCGCCGCCTGCTTTGTTAACTTCATTTGGATATGTATTGATGGGTGATTGTCCTCATAGTGTTTCTGTGGCGAAGCAGGTGCCGTCTTTCTCTGCGCTTGCTATGAACAACTTAGACTCAGCTCTGCATAAATTCTGGGAGTTAGAGGAGATTCCATCGAAAACTTTTTTGAGTCCTGAAGAAACTGAGTGTGAGAATTTGTATGTCACTTCGGTATCACGTGATGATGAAGGTCGTTACTCTGTTGCGTTACCTTTCAGTGCAGATCCGAAGAATTTAGGCAATTCTCGCAGCAATGCTCACCGTCGCTTTTTATTATTGGAAAAGAAGTTTAAACAGACATCTGGCCTCAGAGAGAATTATAATACTGTTATTAATGAGTATATAAAAAAAGGATATCTTTCTGAAGTAGCTGACTCGGATGTCAGTGGTGATGGCTATTATATCCCTCATCACGCAGTCGTGCGTAAGGACAAGCCGATGCCTCGTATTGTATTGGACGCAAGTGCTAAGACTCACACGGGCTTGTCGCTTAACGATATACTGCATTCTGGGCCGAATTTACAGGCTGATTTATTTCTTCTACTATTAGAATTTCGGCTGTTTTCAGTTGCGATGACCGCCGACGTTCAGCAAATGTATTTGCAAATCAGTGTTCCTGATGACTGCCGTAAATATCTGAGAATATTATTCAGATTTAGCGAAGGTGAAAATATTCGTACCTTTCAGTTTAATCGTGTTCCCTTTGGTTTGACATGTAGCCCTTTCTTAGCTATGAGGTCGTTGCGTCAGTTGGCCTCAGATTTGGCCATGCAACTTCCCGAAGCTGCCTCTATAGCAGAATCTAAATTTTATATGGATGATCTCGTACATTCGGTGTCAGACGAGTCCAGTGCTGTTAGTTTAGCTGGGGATCTCATATTTCTGTTTAAAGCCGGTTGTATGGATTTAATAAAATGGACAAGTAACTCATCTTATTTATTAGATAATCTTCCAAACTCTCATAGGAGCAGTGTTAATTTTAATGACAGTGAAAATTGCTGTTCTAGTTCAAAGGTTTTAGGTTTATCTTGGGATCCAGCTGAAGATAATTTCTTTATGACCACAACCGGCATAAAAGAAAAATGTACAAAAAGAAATATATTGTCTGTTGTAGCTCGGCTTTTCGATGTGTTAGGCTTGGTTGCCCCAGTAATTTTATATGCAAAACTGCTGATTAAAGAGTTATGGCTTGCTAAGATAGACTGGGATGATGTTCCACCTGAAAATATTATTAAGAGTTTTTCTGTTCTCGCGCAGGAATTTCCACTTATCTCTACATTGAGAATCCCTCGTCATGTGGGTGTAACCAGCTCTAATGAAGTACTTCTTGTAGGTTTTTGTGATGCGAGCTTAAACGGCTATGGTTGTGTTATATACTTACACACAACTGATGATAAGGGCAATATTTTAGTGCGGTTATTATGCGCGAATTCAAAAGTTTCTCCTACCAAAATTACTACATTGGCTCGATTAGAGTTGTGCGCTGCAGTTTTACTGTCTAAATTGGTTAAAATTGTTCTTGACACTTACAGTAAACGTATTCAAATAGCAGACGTATATGCTTTCTCAGACTCTACGATTGCTTTGTCGTGGATCTCATCGTCTCCGCATCGGTGGTCGATTTTTGTGGGTAACAGAGTCGCCCAGTGTCAAGAGAATTTATCCCCAGATCATTTCTATCATGTTGCTGGTGTAGACAACCCCAGTGATTGTGTTTCACGAGGAATGCTACCATCTCAATTAGTCTCTCATGAGTTGTGGTGGTGTGGTCCTGCGTGGCTTCAGCGCCCTCCTTGCCAATGGCCTATTAGTAAATTTACACCTTCCGATGTGAAAGATTTACCTGAACACAGAACTAACGTAATGACCACAACTGTATCTGTTGAGTCGTCGGTGTTATACGAGTTGTCTCAACGTATTTCTGTTTGGGATAAATTAGTGAAAATTGTTATTTATATTCTTCGTTTCATTAAAATAATTAATACTCAATCAAGTAACATTAAAAATATTTTAATAGCTGAAAAACTTATTATAAAAACCGTTCAGAAGAAATATTTTTCTGATGACATAAAATCAATACAAAATAACAAACTGCCTTCAAAGAAACTGCGTAGCCTGTCAGTATTCTTGGATGATGAAGGAATTCTACGTATTGGAGGACGTCTATCCAGATCGGACTTACCTTTTGAGGTTAAACATCCTGCACTCCTCCCTAAGCATGACAATGTGGTTAACCTTATTATAAGGCATTTTCATGAGTTAAATTGTCACACTGGTCCTGGACTTCTAATGTCTCTCATTCGCCAGAAATATTGGATTTTGGATGCCAGAACGGTTATTAGGGCCAGGTTTCGTGAATGTAATACGTGTTTTCGTGTTAATCCTACACACCCCACGCCGAAGATGGCGGATCTACCACCTTGTCGCATAAAAGAAGCCAAAGCATTTGTCCATACAGGTGTTGACTATGCGGGACCTCTCCGCATTCTGCTTTCACGTAGACGTGGACAGCATGCTCAGAAGGCATATATATGCTTATTTGTATGCCTTGTCACCAAAGCCGTTCATATTGAACTCACCACGGAATTGTCCAGTGATTGTTTTTTAGCCGCATTTAAGCGCTTTTTATCACGTCGTGGACCCGTTTCGTGCATGTACTCAGATAACGGCACAAACTTTATGGGTGCACGTGCTCAATTAGATGACATTTATAAATTACTGCTTGACTCGCAGCATCAGGCTATGACGAAATGCGAATTAGAAAAACACAGGATTGAATGGAAAATGATCCCTCCTCGGTCGCCTCATTTCGGCGCGCTATGGGAATCAAATATAAAAAGTCTAAAAACTCATTTATATAGGGTAATAGGCAACCAACTGTTAACTTACGAGGAATTACAAACTGTGTTGATTCAACTAGAATGTCTAATGAATTCACGACCTCTGAGTGTTATTAGTTCAGATCCGCATCCTGAAGTTTTAACGCCAGCGCATTTTTTGATGTCTACCCCTCTTAAATATTTACCGGCTTCAGATTCGTCGGACAAATGTATCAATCTTGTAAAACGTAAAAACCTGCTTGATTCATTAGTGGCTTCTTATTGGAAGAAGTGGCGTAATGAGTATTTGCACACGTTGCAAGTTCGACAAAAGTGGCAGAGTAATGGTAACTCAGTTCAAGTGGGTACTGTCGTATTGATCGGACAGGACGATGCCCCTCCATTATCTTGGCCTGTAGGCGTAATTACCGAAGTGTTTCCGGGTTCTGATGGCATAGTTCGGGTTGCCACCGTGAAAACTAGACAGTCTTCGTATAAACGCCCTGTTGTCAAATTATACCCGTTGCCGACCCAATAAGTAAATCACATATTATCCACAATAAATTAATTTAGGTTTCAGACATTGTCAGATCATAGATAACAATATATATATATATATTCATATACATGTAGAATATAATTGTATGCACATATACAGTAGCACAATACTTTTCAGGACTCACCACACTTTGGAAATCATAATACTTCCATTCATCTCATAAATGTTAGAGAATTTGTACCGATAATCAACAGTGTTTGAATTGGGTATAATTGTGGTGTTGAAAGACCTGTGAACTTTCAAAGTGGGGTGCATGGTGAAGCGTTATAATCGCTATATTGTTGACATGTAAGTAGCTCCCTCTTTTGTCGATAAAACACCAGTTTCGTGCAGTGCTCACTATGATACGCTAATAGATGGCACTACCGGGCCATTAGTAAAGCAAGAACAGCTATGTGATTGGCTGATGATCCGGACTCCCACCCTTTGAGAGAGATGGTCGAAGTTTCCATAGAAGACGTTACTCTGACCTTTTCCGTTAATCTTCCGTTGCATACACTTTTTTTGCATCCGAACGTTCTTTGGTTCATTGCTAATACTGATAGCATATATTCGGAATTGGACATTATATACATAGACTGGATTGGTGTAATTCATATTCGACCGGCCGGTCAGAGAAAAGTGCCAAGTGTCTCCAAGCTGCATGCAGAGTGCCGCGAGCTGATCAGCCCTCGGAGTACTGAACTCCTGAGGTCCATACCTACTGAAGGCGTGCTGAAGGTGAGTGAGCTTTTTCATTCTGCACAGTCTGGGTTACTGGTGTTTTTCGGTATTGCGATAACCAATTTTTTCGTAAGTCACCTTACACAACCCGTGTGGCTATTTACACGCCACACCAGCATTATTAGAACATGTTTTTATTAAATTGAACAGGAATGGAATGGGAATTAACATCAATGGCGAATACCTAAACCACTTACGCTTTGCGGATGACATAATTATTATAAGTGAAAGCCACAGCGATTTGACATACATGCTAAAATCACTAGACACAGAAAGCCGAAAATGCGGATTGCACATGAATGTAGAAAAAACATGTCTCCTAACCAACGGACCAAAAATACCTTTAGAAGTACATGGTAAGCCTATCAAATATACAGATGAATATATCTATCTCGGACAATGCATTTCTTTTAAAAACTCAACAGAAAGAGAAGTCGAAAGAAGAGTGAAATTGGCATGGAACAAGTACTGGTCAATGAAACACATATTTAAAGCCAAGATCCCCATAGCGATTAAGAAGAAAGCCTTGGACACAACAATATTGCCTACTCTGCTATATGGTTGTCAAAGTTGGGCTCTATCTAAAAATGTAATCACTAAGCTCCAAGTCTTCCAACGGGCAACAGAAAGAAGCATACTTAACATTCGAAAGATAGACCACATTAAAAACACAGAGATAAGAGAGAGGACAAAAATAATTGACGCAGCCTTACTAGCCTGTCAACTGAAGTGGAGATGGGCTGGTCATGTAGCACGAACATCAGATGGGAGATGGACCGAACGAGTGCTACATTGGTACCCGCGTGATGGTCGACGACCACGCGGGCGTCCACGCAACCGATGGCGCGACGATATAATTAAAACCGCAGGTCCAACCTGGACGAGACTAGCCGCTGACAGAGATCAGTGGCGACGGATGGAGGAGGCCTTCACCCAAATATGGGTTCCAAAAATATAATAACTACGATTATTTATTAGCTATGTATTTATCTTAATTTTCTTTTTTTTTGGAATAAAGGCTTATTATTATTATTATTATAGCCTAAATAATAGTTAATTTTTAAAATTCTCGCACTATATGTTAGGGCACATGTCAAGGAAGACAATCTAGCTTTAAGAACGATTACTTTAAGAACATAATTAGTTTGATTGTATTCTGTTTTGTGCTCAAATAAATAAAATAAATAAATAAATACTAGATTAAAAAAATCAGGATTTGTGACACTTTAGTAATTCTTTGTGAAGTATTTTTGGTAGTGAGACTGAATGGATCCGGCAGTCAAACCATAGCCACGGTTTTGTGAGGATATGTTGTCAAACCCTTTATAGACAAATACAAAATGCTTCCTTATAAATAAAAATGAATCGACGAAATGTATGTACGCGCATAACTACCGAACGACTGCACAAATTGGATATTGTCTGGAGAGGGTTCTTACGGAAAAAAAATATAAGAAAGTTGCGCAGAAAATTAGAAAATTACGCGGGCGGAGTTAAACATAGAGTACCGATCTCCTTCGTAAGGTTCCATGGATATATAAAGGGATTAAGGGTCACTCAAAATTACCCAACGTTACAAAGAGATACACTCTAATTAAGGGGGTAACAACGGTAGAATTGCAAAAATAGCCTTAGTTTAAAGAGTTCGATGGATCAATCCGCTATTGCATTGGCTATGAAAATTATATGTTCTTATACCTCAGATCTTCAGCAAATAGTTTTATTGATTAGATATTGGATTAAATAAAATGTTTTCAAGCAATATGTATTTAAAAAATGTACTACGTTGGATATGAATTGTGTTAGCGTTCAATATCCGTTCATCGGATAGACGTCAAACTTGGACTATAAAAAGCATAATAACCTATTCTACAATTTGTATTGATTACATTTCTTAATTTCATTCATGTTTTACAAGAAATTATAGAAAAACCACGTACGCGATGCATTTCCCCTTGCAGCGCCCCCGCGATCGCCTTCCATCAGTCTTTCGTGGACTGTTATGGAGGGTGGACGTGCTCGAATTTTTTTTGACAAGACGAATTTAATATAAATGATTTTGAACATATTTTTAATTAAGATATGTTACATATGGTTTAATTATAACATTATAAATCATTTCAAATGAAATCTATACTTCTATATTTAATTAAAGATATTTTTATAGTAATACCATATTTTTGGTACATCATAGAGTATGCGAAAGTATCGTTGCCGAGTATTATGCCTAACTTTTAAAGCGTATCAGAGTCATATATGATCATACTAATTGAAATCGTATTTAATACTGTGTAGGTCGACAAAATGACATACATTATGATATCCTTTACATTATGTTTTTTTTTGTCAAAACATGAACGGTGTTATTATTACTATCATGTTGGTTTTTGCAACTTAGCAACGAGTCGAGTACCTGGGCGGTTGGCTTGGTGGTGAGCGACACGCTTACCTACGGACAGTTGCATTGGACAGTTGCTCGTCTTTTGAGACATCTGGATGGTTAAGTTGGAAGGGTACTCGTGTGCTATCTAGGTGGCACCACTTTAATCTTAGATTTCTTCCGCTATGTAATATAAGTAGAAGGTCACTGTAGCTGGCAAAAAAACTATTGGACCAAAAGGCTATAATTATAGTTTTGGATGACAGGGCCAGGAAGAGACTTTTCTATGGGTGGGTGCTTCAAATACTATCGGGTAATACCTTGTTACTTAACTAAGTTGCGTAACAATAAACTGATGTTGTTGTTGGCAGGCACGAGAAAAAATACCACCGCGTTAAAATGTTAGTTACTCTAAAACCAGATTGCTTATTAGAATCAATGTAAATTAAATATCTATTTTCATTTTACATTACCTATGCACCTACGACCATTACCCTCTGCATCTACCAAAGGTAGACTGGCAGAGAATGCCTAAGGCATTAAGTCCGCCTTGTACATATTTAAGGGTGCTAAAGAATAAATCAAATAAAATAAAATGTCAAATGCTCCGCGTAGTTCAAACCCCGCGATGGGTACAGAACTCAAGATGAAGTTACGTTACGTACTCTCGCAGTCACGAACGGTCTATCACCTTTAAGACGACAATCGCTTGCACGTGCCGGCCCAAAATACATGCGGGCGGGGTAAGCTCCCGGAACGTCGTTCAAATTATTTTGATTGAAAACTGAAACTTACACTAAAAAGACTATTACTGAATTCGTGCGTTCAAACAAACAGTGCTACGGATTCCTTTGGCAGCCACGTATATTGAATAACAACACAGGTCCGTTGATTTTGTAGTTTGCTACACTGGCCGCTGACCTTAAGGTGTTGGGGTCGATTCCCATACAGGACAAACATTCATGTGCATGAACATAATCTGTTTGTCTTGGGTCTGGATCGTTTTTACCTGTACTTAATTATGGAAAAAGTTAAGTATCTTATCATAGTTTCAGTGCGATGGCCATTACGGCATCAGCAGCTGAATCGTCCACTGTTGAAAAAAGGCCCTCTCTCACTTAGAGGGGAGGGGTTGCCATAATCCCCACGCCTGGCAGACGTTTGGGGATCGCAGATAGGTGGTAAGTAATCCAATAAAAAGACGCTGCTGCTCGTCTTCTTGTTTTTCCTTAGTCGCCTTTTACGGACACCCAACGGGAGGAGATGGATGGGTTCTATTATTCTTATCACGGAACTAATTGTCGCAATAAAAATAATTTAATACATATATTTATAGTTCTCTATATATACATATAAGTATATTGAATATATGTTGGTATGTAAGAAATATTTATATATATCTGTATGTATATTAATATATTATATGTAAATAGGTAAACTTATTATATGTATTTTTATTAGTGTATATTGTCTCACATATTAACTACCCCACTTTTCGTATTCCATGCAATCTTTTTTCCATCCCAAGGTTGCCTGGAAGAAATTGCGGATAGCGATAAGGCCGCCCTTTGTACAAATTTCTTCAAGTCCTTTTAATTTTATTTTTATGTGTGTACAATAAAGAGTATAAATAAATAAATAAATAATTTATGATTTTTGGGTCTGCACGACTTGGGTCGACGTTGGGTATCTGGTCTTGAGTAAGGTTGGAAGCTAGCAAGCTTTCAAGATTCGGTTACTTGTGCCGCTCTTAAAGATAATATACGCATTAGAATAGGAAACATTACATTGCAATTAATCTATTCTTACGGATTATATCGCGATTTATTTTAATTTTCCCAACGTTTCGAATGCTTTGCACCCATGGTCACGGGTGGACTGAGATGTTGAACGTCCCTGCGCTCTATTTATACTGTCATAATTTTCGGTGTACCCTCAGTTATTGTTGTTGTTTTATTGATTCATTGGAAACGTCGGGAAAATTAAAATAAATCGCGATATAATCCGTAAGAATAGATTAATTACAATGTCTAGTATTCGCGTAAATAAAATACAACATTAAGGAAACATTATAGTTACACGCTTCTTTAATAATACCGCTAGCATCTCACCAGGGCCACTGGCATGCATTGCAGCATCTTAAGTCACTCTCTTACTCATACTCGAACATCGCAATCAATCATCAATTTGGTTTCAGTTCATTTTTCCAGAAATCAAAAAGCTCAACTATCAGATGGATGTTTATTGGTTAGAGAATTTGAAACTAATTTAGGAAAATGTTAAAAAGGTCCTTATTAAGAAAAAAAAACTATAGTTTGAAGGCTCTGTTAAACGCTTTCGTTTTGACGTGCAGAACAGAAACCATAGAACTTTGTGCATAGTTTCATTTCAAGTACGCTTACAGTAGTCACGGCAAGACGCTGCGCAGTAGCTATTTTTATGTTTATTCAGAACTCACAACTGCACTTGCTCAATGGTTCGTCAACCCTAACTTCAGACACACAAAAATCCGCTGTGACTGCAAGTTATAAGTAGTACGAATGTATATGGATTCCGAATGGCAGGCACAATGTATTCAGCTGGGTCGAAATGCGTTCCGGTTGTAACCGGACCTATTAACCACCAACAATAGAATAGAAGTATGACGGGCCCGTTGGTCTAGTTGGCAGACACCCTGCCTGCTAATCGATGGGTCGTGGGTTCGATTCCCGCCAAGTGTCTGGGTGTTGTTTATCTATTTAAGTACCTATATAAAAAAAATATGTATATAAGAATTAGTATCAGTTGTCTGGTTTCCATAGTACAGGCTCTGCCTAGTTTGGGATTGGATGACCGTGTGTGGATTGTCCCAAGATATTATTATTTATTATTATGTATAAGTCTCACTAGTCAGGCATTGGCCATTCTATAATAGACGGACTGAACCTTTGATATGAAGTTTGGAATATGAAATGCAAAAATCCATATCGTATCCTGATGCAACACGTCAACTACGTTACCACTGTAAGTAGTTGGGTTGTCAGATTGTGATTAGGTGGCACGCCAAGGTATAAATCAAGATATAAAACAGTGGGTTACCGTTATTAAACTGCATCATTTCATTCTATAATGGAATAGGCAAAATTAACAAAACTCCATTCGACACATCTGCATATTTTTAGTCTATGATTTTTCAAATGTAATATTCATATTTGCTGGTAGCGCCCTCTACGATGACAACTCTCGGCCGGAGCGGCCAGATTCTCAAGGTCATTGGCGCATGTTACCCCCTTAACAACAAATGGAGCGAGCTATCCAAACAATAAAATAAGGACGATACCACAACGCACAAGAGGGTTGCTCAATTATGACGGTGCTATAATAATTGAGTCGCAAACATCCAGCTTGACAATGAACAAGATCCCTCTCGAAACACACACAGAATAATGACGAACAATTAAAATGACCGAGACTTGAAGTGACGACGTTTGTTGCTAAACAAAGGAAATGCGAAGACGAGCCGTGCCTTACGACTGACATTGTTACAGTGTATATAAATGTAGACCCCGTATTCACGACACCGAAACGGGTGATTCACTCGCTCATCCCACGCACTATTCATCCTGAGACGGATGAGATACTTGATGCGTCTTGGGATACACATACATACATACATCGATATAATACAGTATTGTAACACACAAGTTCAAACCGCGAAACTGGTAGATGGGCACTCCAGTACAAGGAACCGTCCAGGTAGATACCACCGCAGCGTCAGATATTCTGCCGCCAAGCAGCAGTGTGTAAACATTGCTGTGTTCCGGTGTGAAGGGCACTGGTGAAATTACCGGACACAAAAAACTTAATATCTGTCTTAAGGGTAGGTAACACCCTAGTGATTCTTCGGGCGTTGCTAGCGTCTATAGAATGCAGTGACTGCTTACCATCAGGCAGGTCGCAAGCTTGCTTGCCACCTTGGTGGTATAAAAAAAATATTACACCTAAATGCTATGCATCATGATCATTCGCGTGATTTTGGTACAGTGCTTAAAGGCGCAGCTACCAAAACGCGATATGGCATTAATTCTACTGTAGAATCGATTCTACTGAGTTCTGTTTTTTTTTTGGCCGTTACTGAATAGGCGTGGGTTCGATTCCTACCAAGTGTCTGGATGTTGTTTATCTATATAAGTATGCATTAAGAAAAAGTATGTATGGATTTATGTATTTTTTGTTTAATAGCGGTAACAGCTCAGTGGGCGAGCGCTTGCCTTGGAAACAAGGTGTGCAGGTTTGAAACCCGGCTCGCACCTCTGATTTCTTTAATTAATCATGTGCGAATCGTATTAGTACGATTGTTACTAGCTTTCAGTGAAGGAAAACATCGTGAAGAAACCTGCATGTCTTAAAAAGCCTATTTAGGCTTTCGAATGACGTGTGAAGTCAGTCAACTCGCACTTCGCCCGCGTGGTGGACTACGGCCTAGCTCCCGGCCAGCCGGTTATCATAGTACAGACTCTGCTTAGTTTGGGATCTGATGACCATGTGTGGATTGTCCCAGGATTTATTATTTATATTTATTTATTATTTGGTGGCTTGAAAAATGGTTTACTTGAAGCTCGCTGTCTAGAAGCTGATCAACCAATCTTCCCACTAAGACTTTAAGTATTGTGTTTGATGATTTGATCATTAGGCTTTGAGGAATGAGGGAAATACCAAGATGGCTTCAAGGTTAAAGTGAATAGGCTTTTAATGAATAAGCTAGAGTGCTTTACTATCCTCGACTGCGTTTCCGCTGTTCATCAGATGGGACTGCAGTCAAGCGCAAGCTTATCTCTATATAACGGGTGTAAGGGACATCGTACCGAAAACCGATACCAGGGATCCAGAACACGATTCTGAACATCCTAGTGTTGAAATTTCTCATCGGCTTTTTCATGAATTTCCAAAAAAAAATCTCTTTTTTTTAGAAAAATTAGTATAACATCATTATTGGTATAATAATAAAGCCTAATTTTAATTTAAAAACATTTAATTAATTATTGTGTTTTTATTTTATTTTTATTTATTTATTTATTCTTTATTCACAAAAACAGTGCATAGGCAATTAATTAATAGGCAATTATTATTATTATTTTAGAAAATTAGCAATGTAATTTGATAAATAAACATTATTCCGCATATATTCATTACATGCTCGAAAATTAATAAGTTAGTCATTTGTCATTTACCATATAAATAGTTACTGTAATGTTGTAACGGAAATTATTTGACGTCTTACAAATTTTTTTTCGGTACGATGTCCCTTACACCCTGTATATAAATACCAGTCTAGTACGAGTCGGTCTTGCCCACTGAGGGTTCCATACCATCTTTGGACGTATTAAAGTAATTTTACTATTCATATAACACCTCAGATAGCAAAAAAAAACCGCAATACTAAGTTTGTTTGTCGAGTTTTTTTTAGGATTACTGGTTCAGAAAAATGTGGCTTTCCTGATATCCTATCGGCGACAGATGAGGGAGAACGTGTCCGGGGGTTAAATAAATACAATAAAATTGGGAATATACTACGAGGGTTAAGGAGTACCTTGTATGCAGACTGCTTGCGCTTTGCTTGGTCGGCTGGATCACACACGAACACGCACTTTCTCGCCGTCGGGAATCGAGTCTTTCACTGGTCTTCTCGGGGAGTTCATACACTATAGCATACGCGACGATACACGTGGAAACGACAATGTTCGAAGAGGTTATATAGCGACGGCGGAGACGTATTAAATCTCTTGTGCGACTAACTCGATCCGATGATTAACAACAACTACTGGAGCGCGCGTCATCAATATGCGCACGCGTCGACGAGTCCATATTATGGTACGAGGGTAGAAAGGAAGAATAGGAAACAAAATATAGGGTATATGGGGAAAACAGACGTGTCAACATATCAATATTTATTTATCGATATTTGGCGCAACCATCCTCCCCGCGCGAGAAAAGACTAGTAATGCAAATAATACGACGTGATTGTTATCTTAAACTATGGCTAAATAGGAGAATAACTCTACTGAAGGATTAACAATTAAATCAACAAATAAGCGACTTTAAACTAACAGGAAACAAAACAACAACAAGACAAAGTCGTACGACGGGTTACAATGTACGTATATTCGTGCGAATTCTTACAGTGCGAACGACTCAGTCATTACTAGGGAAAACTCTTCTACTAGCCCTTATGGCCAATGAAGCGAGTACAGTTATTCATTTTTAAATTACCACGATAGGTATCAACAACAACAGAATATGGGTTTGCTTTATTCCATTTTGAGGGACGCGAGATTTGCAAATAATCTCTCTTCCAACGATTCTATATGAAGCTACTAACTTATTTATCAAATTATAACTAGAATTTAATTAGAAGTGCCTGTCGCCATCGCCTGCGCAATCGAACCCCGGAAAGAAATTAAGTTTTAAAGAAGCAGGGATGGGTTGTTCGATAGTACGACATGATATTAGTCTACAATTAGTACGGAATCAGCAGTGACCGTCAATAAGATCAACCATAAGATCTTTGCGCGGTAAGATGTATAATTTCGAACGAAAGTCTTACACCCATATTCTTAGTCGTTTCCTCAAACCTTCCTCCACTCAAACTCAACTGAGGACGCCTCAAGGAACGACTCCAAAGGACCTCGAAAACGGTATTCTTAATCGTTCCTCGAGCATATTTCAAGTTTCCTCCACTGAGGATGAGTGGAGGACAGACGTCATCATTTCGAGGTGATTTTTGTTGTTAGATTGGCCAACATGGGTGACCATTTAATCTTATTTGTGTTTATTTTAATTAAATTCACAGTGTATTGATGATTTGGCTAATACCAAGTAGTTTAGAAATTATAAAACGAATTTGAGTACATATTAGTCAAATAAATAAAGAAAAAAATCTAAATATTATCTAAATAGTAGTTAAAGGTATTTAGTTTACTACCGCGCGCGACTAGATGGCAGCCGCGTAGTACTTACCGTAGACAAAAGCACCTAACAAATCTTTTGTCTATAATAATTAAATGGAATACGCGATCGAAACCTGTTGCGTACGCGGCTTTTTTTCGATTATTCTTCGCAGCTGTATATTTGAAAATTGCAGACGATGACATACATAATATAAATACATACGACGGCGATTAGTGTTGGTGTGCGATAAGATCGTCATACAGATAAAGATAAACACTGATATTCATAAAAATATTCATAACAGAATTTTAACATAAATAAATATCTTAAATTCTAGTTTAGCGGCACTTTCTTGGCTTGAGCACGCCTCAAGGTAGGTCGCGAGCTACCTTAAGTTTGACAGTTCTTTCCTCCACTCGAGTGAGGAATAACTCGAGTGGAGGAGATTTTTAACAACTATGAATACGATTTTGATTGAGTGAGGTCGAGTCGAGTCGAGGAAATCTGGAGGAAACGACTAAGAATATGGGTGTTACACCCATATTCTTAGACGTTTCCTCGAACCTTCCTCCACTCAACCTCAACTGAGGACGCCTCAAGGAACGACTCCAAAGGACCTCGAAAACGGTATTCTTAATCGTTCCTCGAGCATATTTCAAGTTTCCTCCACTGAGGATGAGTGGAGGACAGACGTCATCATTTCGAGGTGATTTTTGTTGTTAGATTGGCCAACATGGGTGACCATTTAATCTTATTTGTGTTTATTTTAATTAAATTCACAGTGTATTGATGATTTGGCTAATACCAAGTAGTTTAGAAATTATAAAACGAATTTGAGTACATATTAGTCAAATAAATAAAGAAAAAAAATCTAAATATTATCTAAATACTAGTTAAAGGTATTTAGTTAACTACCGCGCGCGACTAGATGGCAGCCGTGTAGTACTTACCGTAGACAAAAGCACCTAACAAATCTTTTGTCTATAATAATTAAATGGAATACGCGATCGAAACCTGTTGCGTACGCGGCTTTTTTTAGATTATTCTTCGCAGCTGTATATTTGAAAATTGCAGACGATGACATACATATAAATACATACGACGGCGATTAGTGTTGGTGTGCGATAAGATCGTCATACAGATAAAGATAAACACTGATATTCATAAAAATATTCATAACAGAATTTTAACATAAATAAATATCTTAAATTCTAGTTTAGCGGCACTTTCTTGGCTTGAGGACGCCTCAAGGTAGGTCGCGAGCTACCTTAAGTTTGACAGTTCTTTCCTCCACTCGAGTGAGGAATAACTCGAGTGGAGGAGATTTTTAACAACTATGAATACGATTTTGATTGAGTGAGGTCGAGTCGAGTCGAGGAAATCTGGAGGAAACGACTAAGAATATGGGTGTTAATGTCTAAACCGACATGTAATAAATTATCTACTAAAGCTATTATAATTACTTTATTTTCTACAAACGCTTAAAGCTAGGTTACGCGGTTTACTTGTTGTGATTTTACAAATAATTTGTCTAAGATAAATATCCTGCAAGGCTGATAAAGCTTGTGCATTGTGAAATAAAGTCCGAAATAACAAATCAAAGCGATACGAAAACTGTGTAGTAAACCGGTAAATACATATATCTAATTTGTTCTCAGCTGTTTATTCTACGAAGATCGTTTAGATAATACTAAAGAACGGAAGGCTTGACTTCATTAGTCACAACCAAAACATTGGATTCTACTCAGGGAGAGAAACTATTAAAGGGTTGAACTAAATTAATACTTAAATTAATTAATAATTATATCGGATTATATCTATTGGATTTATCGAAGAATAACAAGGACTCCAACCTTGTATAATATTCGACAGTAAACACACAAATATTAAACGAATGGACAAATAATCTAACGACGAGCGAAACTATCAATAATAATTGAAGTATGAAACGATACGAAATATATTATTAATATGATTTATAATAAATATAGGTACTCATATTAGTGAGGCGGTATACGATTGGGAGTACAATAACCAACATAACTATGTATGTGGCTGTCGACGGGTGGACTTATACAGTCCGGAAGCATGGTTCGAAAATAAATATAGAAGTGGACCTATACCTAGTCCGAGACAAAAAGCGAAATATAAAATATAAATCGATATAAATATTATTAGATATAGCTATGTGCACGGGAATTAGGACGAATCCTTCGACAAGTGGAAACCACGATGTGCACGTAGGGGGAACGCATATAGCTAGCTGAGAATATCTCCGCAAGCAATTCTACGACAAATAAATAAATAAAGAAGCGAGCATTTGATTGTACAGCTCGAAGGAAACTAACAAACGCGAAATAGCTGTCTAACCTAATGCAACAAATCGACAATATAAATATATAATCGACATTCAAATGAATGCAGACTGAACAACTACACTTACTTAAATAGCAGAATATAATATACCTACATACATAGCAAATGCATACACAAATATTCGAAGTTGTGGCTAAAGAAAGTCCCACGGATAATAATAAAGCAAAATATTTTATTTATAAGGGTGCGCAGATTATGTTAATCCGAAAACGAAATAAATAAATAATTTTATATAAACTAACTTATATATGTCAACGATAGTCTGACGAAACTAAAATAGAAATAAATATTTTATCTGTGTATTACAATAACGTTAATAAGTTAAGAAATCATTCAATATTTAGGTACAATGGACGCGCAATCAAGCACTGACTCGCAGCAAGGCGAGCCGGCGATGCCGTTATTAAATCGACTAAAATGCCGTCTCTTTCGCCTATGCGGTAGGAACATCTGATTCCGCCAGTGTCGTAGGTTTGACTGATAAGCGTTACAATTACAAGTGTTAGCGGACTGTATGGGCGAAGTACGAATGAGGGTGTTTACGCTAATCGGGCGAGTAGTAAATGTACAATACGACACTGTTGTCTTAGGGAAATGGGCAGGTGCGTCACCAATTATGACGTAACCTAAAGTAGTCTCCATGGCATAAGGATATCCAGGACGACTGGGATGTATACGATTTGGAAGCATTAAGCATGGAAATATGGAACTACCGATTAATAAATCTATGTTTATAGGATTTCCGTACAACGGATCCGACAAAGGAAGGGTTTCGAATTCAGACAATACATTAGGGGAAACTTGAGTCATAGGTAACTCATCAGTTATTTTATCTATTAGAAGCGCGTTAATATTATACGAAATATTTTTATCAAATCGGGAATGGATTTTTAATTCTACGGAACCTTCAACCAATTTTTCGGAACCCACCATGCCATTAACATAGGTGGCGTTCGATGAGACTGCAAGACCTAAACGACTCGCACAAGAACTAGTAATGAAGTTACTTTGAGAACCAGAGTCCAGCAAAGCACGAATATTGTGTTCACGTCCGTGTTTATCACAAACTACTACACGGGCGGTGGGAAGTAAAACGCGCGAAGTGTCTGCTACGGGCGCAGAATCAAAGGAACATAAAGCTATACTACGATTCGAAACTGAGACCAATGGCTCAGTGGTGGCAAGGTGATTGGTAGACTGAGTACTTGACTGTATGCTCACCGGTTGGGGCACACTAGCGTTATCGCGATTGAGCGATCTAGAATTATCGAAATGGAGAAGAGTATGGTGTTTAAGGTTGCATTTACGACACCTCGACTTGGAATTACATTCTATTAATCTATGCCTACTGCATAAACAATTAATGCATAACTGATTTTCTTTTATATAATTAAAGCGATCATTCGGAGAAAGCAATAAGAACTGCTCACACACGTATAAATGGTTCTTATCTGCGATGGATTTACAAAGAGCGCATATCGGTGACGTAGGCGCAGGCGGCCGAGGTGCGTCCGCTACGACATACGACTGGGTGACTTGCCGCTTGGGCGCAGTGGTTAGGTGGCGCGTAGGGTTGCTCGAAGTATTGGGTTCGAATCTAGGATGAGCAATACGATACGAAATTTTAACTTTCTCACGGAGGAAGTCAACGAGATCTGAGAAAGTCGGTACATCTAAACTACTATGCTTATTTTCGAATTCGCGGACTGTGTCCGGGTCTAATTTACGAAGCGCTACGAATAAAAGTATATAGTCGCCTAAATTATCAAATTTAAGGTTACGTAATGCATCTACAGATGAAGCAAAAATATCCAAAAAGCGTTCCAAATAGTCTGAACTAGGTGAGGTTATGGGTTTCAAATCGAGAACTTGATTTAAATACGAAGTGGCTAATGTACGTTTATCTTCGAAGCGAGAGACGAGAGCATTGTATATTACCTCATAGTTTTCACCAGATGGGTGAATACCTGCAAATACCGATTTTGCCTTACCTGTTAATTTACTAATCAAATAATATACCTTCTCGGCATTTGTTAACTTTGGATTCAAATGTATAGTGTTTTGGAAAGTTACGAAAAACAAAGACCAGTTTTTTATATCCCCATTAAATTCGGGTATTTCTAATACGGGCAATCTAGGATAATCACGATGTGAGGTACGGCTAGATTCTAGTACAGGTTTTGAATCCGTTTGCGCTAATGTCGAACAACGATATTTCACTATGTTATATATTTCTTCGAAAGTATTCAAAGACTGAAAGTCGGGTATATACTCCGGTTTAATTTGCATGTACAAAATATTGACTTTATCTAATGTTTCCCGATAATCATCACGCAATTGATCTATTGTCTGTGTTTGACAAAGAAAGGACTCGATGGACTTTGCATCGCTGGCATTGGTACTTAGATCATAAACCGTATTTAAACGTGCAAAGTATGAAGCCTTCAGAGATTCTAATAATTTAATTTATTTCTCGGGATCCAACGATACCGGGCGTGGCGGCATTTTAAACTATTTTCAATTACCTTCAAAGCAAATTATAAAAGTGCTGCGCAATTAATTTATGAGGCAATGCAATCTATACTATTGGGAAGCGTTGGAAGTGTGATTATTACGATATATTATAAGCTAATAATGCCATGCGAATAAACTATTTACTAACGAGTTGTATTAGCTAAGGAACTTTCAATAATTAATGCGTAACTAAATAATTAATAATCGACCGGAAGCAAAGGCACTATATTTAATCACTTTTATTTGTTGATTAAATGGTTTTTCCAATAAAATCAAAGGCAAAATGTGTATCTATTAAGAAATTATTACGAAATTTTATGCACGCGTTGGATAGCAATATTGCTCGATACTATACGGCCATATTGGACGACATTGGAACTACAACGAAACAAAGGAATGGCGCGTGGGCATGCAATTACGACGGAGTCCGGATACAAATAACGAAACGAAATAACGAGATATGATAAATTTCAACAATTAATCGACAAATAGACACGTCTATTAGGAGTGACGGGATATCAGGAGTACCAATCCGGCCGAAGGTACCAAAATAATGGTTCAGAAAAATGTGGCTTTCTTGATATCCTATCGGCGACAGATGATGGAGAACGTGTCCGGGGGTTAAATAAATACAATAAAATTGGGAATATACTACGAGGGTTAAGGAGTACCTTGTATGCAGACTGCTTGCGCTTTGTTTGGTCGGCTGGATCACACACGAACACGCACTTTCTCGCCGTCGGGAATCGAGTCTTTCACTGGTCTTCTCGGGGAGTTCATACACTATAGCATACGCGACGATACACGTGGAAACGACAATGTTCGAAGAGGTTATATAGCGACGGCGGAGACGTATTAAATCTCTTGTGCGACTAACTCGATCCGATGATTAACAACAACTACTGGAGCGCGCGTCATCAATATGCGCACGCGTCGACGAGTCCATATTATGGTACGAGGGTAGAAAGGAAGAATAGGAAACAAAATATAGGGTATATGGGGAAAACAGACGTGTCAACATATCAATATTTATTTATCGATATTTGGCGCAACCAATTACTAAAAAACTGTAATATTCAGAAAGATCATTTTAATTTTCCTGTAAAATATAGATAGACATGTATTACCTATAATTATTTCAGATTTTTCCCTCCACAAATATCGGAGATAAGGGAACGGTATCTTTTTTCACATTTTTTATTATCAGCCAAAATCTACGTGAGATAAACCAAAATAAAAACCTATTCTGAGATATATAAATGAAGCCCTTTCATATGATATGCCACTCGATATAGTTAGGCAACTATATCGAGTGGCAAAAAATGAGACTTCATTTTTATATTTTGATGAGCCATTTCTACTACCATTAGAAAAAAAACTAAAAGGAATTATTTTTAATTTGCGATGATGTTGGATAAGTAAGATCGAAAACTATTCCAAGTTTCAAGTCAATAGCAGTGGTTCCTGAAATATATAGGTATGACAGACAGACGAAGTCTCACCATAAGGGTTCCTTTTTTACCTTTTCACGGCTGAACCAATTCGGCTAATTCTTTTTTAGTTATATTTGTTATTGTCAGGAGAAGGTTTTACGCAAAAAAAAAGTTGCGGCAGAAAATTAGAAAATTACGCGTTTGGAGCTGCGTGGGAGAGCTAGTATTGAATATAAAAACCATCAGCGATATTTTAAGCTATAAAATATCTCAACCAGATAAATATAAGAGTGGCAAGAAAAATAATATTAATTAATTTATGAATCAAAACTAATGCCGTAAAATAAACTAACTACACACATCAAAAGTGTCTAGGGATCAACATATATTTTTGCAATAACTTTTCTCCTGATTGATATTAATTAAAATTTTCTTTAAGGATTCATCAAATAAAGTGTTTTCGTTTGTCACAGTAACGATAAACCAAGTCACCTTTGCATTAATAAAGAAATTTGCCATTTTCCTAATAAAGGGATTTTTGACATTTGAACCACTAACACAAAAGTTCGAAAAAAAGACTGAAATAACAGTTTTCTTTAAAATTTTATTGGGTAACTTAAACAATTAATAATCCGTGTTTCTACCGCGAACACTAACAACACAAGAACATCGGTTTGGCATACTCAAAATGAGTTCATCCAAATCACGCTGTGGAATGGCCGCCCATGTTCGTTGCAACAACAAAAAAAGGTCTTTTTGCGACTGGATACCCTCCATATTCGGCAGAGCTCTTCTCTGTAGCATATCCCATGCATGCTCAATCGGGTTCAAGTCTGGCGACTGAGCAGGCCAGGGCAGGACATTGATGTTAGCTGCGGCGAGAGTCTGTCTTACAACTCTTGCGGTGTGCGGTCGTGCATTATCATGCATTAACTGAAATAAGGGACCGATTTGCACTTGTAGAGGAACGATGACGTCTGATACAATCGTCTCAGCATAAATTTGAGCGTTGAGGTTGCCTCTGATCCAAATCAACTCAGTTCTTCCGCCGATCCAAATACCCGCCCATACCATGATGGTTCCACCACTATAAGGATGGACTTCCTGGCAGGATTTTAATCGCTGTTGGCGTCCAGGGGTTCTCCAGTGTCGTATACGTCTTGTATCCGGTCTCATACCAAAACGAGACTCATCAGAAAAGCACACGAAACGCCATTGTTCTTCTGCCCAATTTCTGTGTTCAAGAGCCCATTGATATCGAATCCTACGATTGTGCATTGCTATAGGTGGTACCCGTAACGCTCAAATTTATGCTGAGACGATTGTATCAGACGTCATCGTTCCTCTACAAGTGCAAATCGGTCCCTTATTTCAGTTAATGCATGATAATGCACGACCGCACACCGCAAGAGTTGTAAGACAGACTCTCGCCGCAGCTAACATCAATGTCCTGCCCTGGCCTGCTCAGTCGCCAGACTTGAACCCGATTGAGCATGCATGGGATATGCTACAGAGAAGAGCTCTGCCGAATATGGAGGGTATCCAGTCGCAAGAAGACCTTTTTTTGTTGTTGCAACGAACATGGGCGGCCATTCCACAGCGTGATTTGGATGAACTCATTTTGAGTATGCCAAACCGATGTTCTTGTGTTGTTAGTGTTCGCGGTAGAAACACGGATTATTAATTGTTTAAGTTACCCAATAAAATTTTAAAGAAAACTGTTATTTCAGTCTTTTTTTCGAACTTTTGTGTTAGTGGTTCAAATGTCAAAAATCCCTTTATTAGGAAAATGGCAAATTTCTTTATTAATGCAAAGGTGACTTGGTTTATCGTTACTGTGACAAACGAAAACACTTTATTTGATGAATCCTTAAAGAAAATTTTAATTAATATCAATCAGGAGAAAAGTTATTGCAAAAATATATGTTGATCCCTAGACACTTTTGATGTGTGTATGATAACCAATATTGATATCTTTAAAACTACTTACTGAAGTTATCAGATAAATGGGCTCTATATTTCTTCGATATCGGTATTGCCTAGAATATTATTAAAGTTGAGTCTCAATACGCAAGACATAATGGGAGCACTTATATCTAATGGATGTTTATAAGCTTTTCTAAATGTTATTTCATATATAAAACATATCAAATAATCTGGTTATACTAATAACTTGGTAGTAAATAGCACTTGTGCATGCGTAGATTCCTTTTACCTCTCACAATCCAATAGGGCCGAAGACTGATACGCCAGGGGAAAGGTCCGGCGCAGGACCAAATTTTAACATCTGACGCATGGATCATTTTACTTTAAAGACAATCAGGTGATCAGCCTACATTGTCCTAGCTAGTAAGGAACAACTATATAAAATTTCCGCTCCCCGCGGGATTCAAACCCGCGACCTTCGGTTTGCAAAGCAAGCGGTTTCCCATGTGTAGTTAAGCAGACAGTGACCATGGATAATCTTTGTGATAAATAAATTGATTTTTTAAACCCTTTCCAAGCAATGTTTCTATTTCTTTAGCGCATGATATATCTTTTGATTAATTTTTATTATTTACTGAATGTAGAAGAAGCTACACACATGTTAGCATTGCTAGAGCCGTGATCGTTAGTGGTGATTCTCGCTCATTCCATGATTTGAAATAAAAAAACCTATCAAGTATAAATTATAAAAACATAAAAATCTCGACTGCGAACAAGGAAAATGATCTTAATTTACATTATACATACATAATACGTATACATATGTATTTCAACTCGTCTCGTTAAGACCTTTCATTTGATACCCATATTGATGTTTCTGGAATTAGAAAAAAATACAAAATGGCGGCTGGGGATGGCGGTTTTTTTGATAAATACCTATCTTATATCACTCCCACAACTAAAACGAATCTAACGACATGTTATAAGTCACTGTCCATCATGCCCTTTAGGCTGCAGGCAGTGCCATAGAAATATACATACATACTTACATACATACTTTCATACATACTTACATACATACTTACATACATACTTACATACATACTTACATACATATGTAGATACCTAGTCTCGTAAAATATAACCATCTGCCTGGGGCATTCGGGCAAAAATACCAAAAAAAGATTTTTTTTTGTATAATATTTTTCTTCGAAGTAACAATGGAATTATGAGAAATCGCCTCATTTTGTCAGTTCCATAATTGCACATTACCATGGCCAGATAAACAGACCACGTAATTTTATGCTGTGATAAATAAATTAACATTTAAATTGTTTTTGTCCTAACATTTGCATCACAAAGCGTCTTGGCAGCCACCATGACTACGGCGGCACGGTAACTAAGGAGGCAAGCTTTATATCCTCAAACTAACGCTTTGCGAAATTATGGTAATACGTTTATTGTTTGTTTACGTTGAAATTGATGTAGGTTATTCTCATAAAACACACGAGTGAAAGTTTTAATAGAATCGCAGAAGTTGTAATTGAAAGCTATCTTACGTGTGAATGCATAAGATTTTCTGCGAATTCAGCATCATAAAAGGAAAATACATAGATTTTCACCCGTGGGGTGTCCGGGTAAGAATAGCACCCACCCATCTCCTCCCGTTGTGTGTTCGTAAGAGGCGACTTAGGGAAAACAAGAAGACGGGCAGCAGCGTCTTTCTATTGGATTACTTACCATCTATACTGCGATCCCCATGACGCCAGCCAAGCGTAGAGATTATGGCAACCCCTACCTTCTAAGGGGGAGGCCTTTGTTCAGCAGTGGACACCTTGCGGCTGTTGATGATGATGATGACATAGATTTTATGTGTGACTACTAGCCGCGTACTCAATGGGATCTATCGGAAATAATGGCTCTCGTAGAGGACGAATATTCAAAAATCTTTATTCTTAGTGTACATCATCATCATCAGCCCACATCAGTCCACTGCTGGACATAGGCCCCCCCCAAGGCACGCCACTAAGCCCGATCTTCGGCTCTCCTCATCCAGTGTCTGCCAACCGCTCTGCGAATATCGTCACTCTACCTAGTTACATGGCGTCCTAAACTACGCTTCGCGGTTTCCACTCCAGAACCTGTTTACTCCAACGATCTTTGGTTCTTTGGCAAATATGACTAGCCTACTGCCACTTCAGCTGGCTAAGCATAGCTCTCTCCATAGCCCGCTGAGCGACCTTGAATCGGTGGACTGGTCGTACCGTGAGTGGCGTCTCGGCTCCGTATGTCATCACAGGTAGGACGCACTTTTTTATATTTTTATTCAACATAAGCTAGTGCTTGACTGCAGACCCACCTGATGGAAAGTGGCGACGCAATCGAAGATGGTAAAGCGCACTAGCTTATTAAAAGCCTATTCACTCTAGCCTTGAAGACACCCACATTATAATCGGGTGGAAAACCGACGCAGGCAAACTGTTCCAATCCTTAGCTGTCCTCAATATAAACGAAGAGGCAAATCGTTTAGTCCGGACTGAAGGCACTTTCACCACATAAGGGTGTGTATGCGCAGTGCGTCTCAACATCCGATGATAGAAGAGGGATGGCGGAATCAAGTCATGCAGTTCCTGTGCACACTCTCCAAAATGCATCCTGTAGAATACCGAGAGGCTGGCTACTTTGCGCCTGTACTCTAGGCTTTGTAGATTAAAGACTTTTGTCTTTAAACATTGCGGTATCGGTCGAAGACTCGATACTTAGTGTACACTTATGTTAATTAGGGAACTTTTCAAGGCTATACTATATGTACCTACTAACGTACCTACCGTAGGAGACATCATAGGTAGATTAATTTCAGTCTCTATGGCGTAGCGGGACAGATTCCCAAGCCGCCTGTCAAGCGTTGAGATTATGGCAACCCCTCCCTTCTAAGGGGGAGGCCTTTGTTCAGCAGTGGACGTCTATTGGCTGCTAATTGCTTTCTATATACTGCAATAGTTTTGTGTAGTTGTTCCTTACTGATTAGTACGCAACACATCTGCAAAAATTTGTAAGTATTGTCCACAAGTTTTTGTAGATATTTTTGGGCAGTATGTAAAATATGTGCTGGAGCATTATAACGGGTGTAAGGGACATCGTACCGAAAACCTATACCAGGGATCCAGTACATGATTCTGAACATCCTAGTGTTGAAATTTTTCATCGGCTATTTCATGAATTTCCAAAAAAAAAAACACTTTTTTTAAATAAATTTAGTATAACATCATTATTGATATAATAATAAAGCTTAGGCTTAATTAATTTATTGATTTTAAATTAAAATTAGTTTTAATTTAAAAACAATAAATTAATGATTTGTGTTTTTTTTTATTCTTTATACACAAAAACAGTACATAGGCAATTAACTATTATTATTTTAGAAAATTAGCAATTTAATTTAAAAAATAAATAATAATTATAATTTCGCATATTTTCATTACATGCTCAAATATTAACAAGTTAGTCATTTGTCATTTTCCATATAAATGGTTTCTGTAGATTTTCTGTAGATCTTATAAAAAAGTTTTCGGTAGTCCCTTACACCCTATATAAAGTGACAGTGTGTCATTGGGCTGCGTTAGTGATCACGTGCCTCAACTAACTTTTAACTTATAAAGTTCTATTAGGTAACCACTATTCCTTGAGCAAGGAACTGTCGTGGTAGATACCACCACAGTGTCTGCTAAAAACAGCAATGTGTAAACATTGTCGTTTTCCTGTTTAATGGGCACTGTGGCTGGTAAACTTAACCAGTTTTATGTTACCTATTAAGTTTGGCTCTCAGAGCCGTTTACGTTTATTTTCTATTATTGAGTAGGAGATTTTTTATATCTCTACTCACTATGAGAGACATTTATGCTCTATATCAATTATATTAATTGACTGCTAATATCTATTTCGTTTTTAAGACGTGTATCATGATCATTAAGTGTAATTTACTTTTTTAAGTGCGCCAGTTAATAAATGATATACAGGGTGTAAGGGACTACGTACTGAAAACTTTTATACAAGATTTATTATATTGTCCGTTACAACATTACAGAAACCGTTTATATGGAAAATGACAATTGACTAACTTTTGAGCATGTAATGAATATGCGGAATAATATTATTTTTTTCAAATTACATTGCTAATTTCAATCAAGCCGCCTGCCAAGGGTGGAGATTATGGCAACCCCTCCCTTCTAAGGGAGAGGCCTGCCCTTTTCAGCTGCTAGATTGCTAATTTTGCACAAATAAGTAATTTATTGTTTTTAAATTGAAATTATTATTGAGGCTTTATTATTATACCAATAATTATGTTATCTTAATTTTATTAAAAAGTGGCTTTTTTTTGGAAATGCGTGAAAAAACCGATAATAATTTTCAACACTAAAATGTTCAGAATCATGTACTGGATCCCTGGTATCGATTATCGGTACGATGTCCCTTACACCCGTTATAGGCATTTGTAGAGAAAGAATCGTATCTGAGACATTTCCATGGATCAAAAAGGGAATATTAAAGGGACTCGAATTCATAAGTCCATTACAATGAACAAAATAAGACCGACATAATTTCCTTTTATATTTAGTCGCCATTATTATTAAATTCGTTCCAACATCGCAAAGCTTTATCAAGCAAAAATAATTTTGCAAACATAATACAAAGCCTACGCAACGAATCGCCATCTTTTCTCTTCAGTTCACTTCTGTAAATTGCGTGGGGAGAAAATAATAAGGTACACGTTTTCTTCATGCCCTAGGGATTCTAAATATTATAAGCTAACGTACTAACTTAAATCATTTCTCATATGGATGTAAATATAAAATCTCAAGCCCAAATATCGAGGCTACGTAAAATGGGACTTAAAATAAACGCAAAATGAACTTTGGTCCCCGTAGCACAGTTTTCGTAGCAATGTGCTACGTAGCAGGTGTCGCTGCGATGACTACGGCGTAGACCTTTTGCATAATAATTTTTATAGTTTTTAGGATTCCATACCTAAAAGGTAAAAAAGGAACCCTTATGGTCTGACTTCGTCTGAACCACTGATGCTATCGATTTGAAACTTGGAATAGTTTTTGATCTTACTTACCCAACCTCACCGCAAATGAAAACAATATATTTCTTCTTTTATTTTTTTTATAATGGGGACCGAAATACATCAAAATTTCAAAGTGATACGCTAGGATGCGCTGTAGCTCAGGGCAGGTTTCTGAAGCATTGGATACAAATTCAGTTAATTAGAAATTTAAATTGATTACTAACATAGAATAAGATTGTAATTAAACTACTCTTACGGAATATATATCGCGATTTATTTTTGGTTTTACTTTCCCGACTTTTCGAATGCTTTGCAGCACCCATGGTCACGGGCCGACTGAGATGCTGAACGTCCCTACACTCTATTTATTAACCGACTTCAAAAAAGGAGGAGGTTCTCAATTCGTATGTAGGTATATATTTTTTTTCTATGTATGTTCCCGCATAAGTCTGGCAATTATGAACCGATTTGAAAAAATGTTTCTTCTATCCATTCTTTAATCCGTTGATTGGGTCCCTTAAAAATATATTGTTTACGAATAAGTAGTTCCTGACAAAACAAGAATGGTGACTGCGCAGGAAATCTGCACGAATGCCTATAAGATGACTTTATGTCGCTTTTTAAGGACAAAAATAGTCATAACTCTGGCAAATATTTACCAATTTCAATGATTTTTTTTTATTTGAAATAAGAAACCACTGTAATGAATCTGTATGGATTTTATCAAAACCGGATAAGAACTTCCTGGAGGACCATGAACGATGTGGAGGAATTTATCTGGTAAAAACCATAAAACTGATGTTCACTGACAAATATGAACCGATTTCGATGATTCTTTTTTTATTCGAGAGAGAAAAATACTATGATGATTCCATGCAAATTTCATTACGACCGCATAATTTTTTTCTGTAGAAACATGAATTATATAAAACTATTTAGACGATAATGTGATCATAACCTACCTAGATCATTTTACCGTCTTCGATGGTTCAATCACATACATACAAACATATACATGAAAATATCACTGAAAAGAATAAAATAAAATCTTTTAAAAAAATCTAACCGACTTCAATATCACTGAAAAGTATAAAATAATTTAAATATTATTGAAGTTGGTGCCAAATATACACAGCAGGAACGCTAACACCAACTTCAATAATATTTAAATTATTTTATACTTTTCAGTGATATTGAAGTCGATTCAATTTTTTTTTTAAAGATTTTATAGTGTCATAACTTTCGGTATACCCTCAGTTATTATTCTTGTTTTTATACGTCGGGAAAGTAAAACCGATATATTCCATAAGAATAGTTTAATTACAATCTTATTCTATGTTAGTAATAAATTTAATTTGTATTCAATGCTTCAGAAACCTGCCCTGAGCTACAACTCACCTTGCTCATGATAGTTACTATCCTTTAACGCCTGACAGCGGCAAAGCCATCCACCCGGACCTCAGCAAACATACTGAACTCGGAGCTATAATATGTACATGGGCTATAAACAAAACCTACTACTTCCTACTGAATAAATTACACCTGTTTTTATGGATACGACATCAGAGACATACATTTTCATGTAATCAATACTCTAGCCATCGATAAATTCTACCGCATTGCTGGTAATTAAATCCGTTTACTGCATAAATATATATGTCAGTTGATTGGTTACTATGGCTCAACCTAGTTTGGGATTGATAACCGTGTGTGAGTTGTCGTTGTTATGATTATATTTCAACCGTTTATTTTCTTTTTGACCGCACCAATAGAACGTAACTGCGTCATGTTACGCAAAAGTTCACTTTTAAAAGTTCACTTAAAGTGAACGTTACGCAAAAGAACTTTTGCGTAACATGACGCAGTTACGTTCAATTGGTGCTTTCAAAAAGAAAATAAACGGTTGGACGCTCTATAGTATAAAAGTATACCCTGTTTGTCTTTACAAGATCAAATCGTAGCCATAAACGTAGGAGTGATGGCTGATCAGTGGCCAGCCAAAGGCAATTGCTAGGATTGAACATGACATATTGAACCCGGCTATGTATTTAAGGAAGCATGTATATATGTATGACTATTTCTTTGGGCAATAGGCTTAATGGCTTGATGGATTTGATTTATAATATTTCGTGGTGGACTATGGCCCTTCTTGAGGAGAGGCCCGTGCCTAGCAGTGGGACAAAAACAAGGGCTGCTATTATTATTATGTACGTGCATACGAGTATTTGCAAAACTTTTTTTGTCTTGTTACTATGGATCACTGTGTCTGCAATAAAGTATTGTTTTAAAAGTACCTATAATTTTATACGCTGGGTGTACGTAAGTGGCGACTAAGACAAAGCAAGAAGACAGGCAGCAGCGTCTTTCTATTGGATTACCTTCTACTGCGATCCCCAAGATGCCTCTCAATCGTGGGATTTATAGCAGCCCCTTCCTCCTAAGGGGGAAACGTTTGTTGAGCACTGCAGTGGACGTCTTTTGGCTGCTGCTGATGGTATTATTATATCTGTAACCATTGTCTGGTTACCATAGTATACAGGCTGTACTTTGTTTGGGATTAGATGACCGTGTGTTGACCCAGAATGTTATTACCTATTAAAATAAAACAATAAAATTTAATTATAAATTGTTCGTTTATTTCTTAGTATTTACATTAATATTTTTGGTAGGTATCATATCTAAAACAAACGTACACAATAGCGGTTATAACTAGCCTATGTGCTATATTTACACAACATTCTTCTTAAAACTAAATAACGCTTACATTAACGGAAATCAGCTGCTAAATTAATTAATAATATTAATGATATTAATGATAAAATAATTATATTAATTAATTATATTAATGATAAAATAAAAATATCACAAAGGAAATACCCGGACACCCAACGGGAGGAGATGGTAGAGTGCTATTCTTACCGTCAGTATATCCCCCGTCACAGAATTAGCTATAATATATATGTATTAATATAAATTATAGCTAGGCATAAATAATACCAGCCCTTGTTTATGTCCCACTGTTGGGCACGGGCCTCCCCTCAAGATGAGGGGGCTTAGGCCATAGTCCACCACGCTGGCCAAGTGCGGGTTGGCGAACTTCACACGTCATTCGAAAGCTAGTTAGGCTTTCTCAGACATGCAGATTTCCTCACGATGTTTTCCTTCACCGATAGCTAGTAACAATCGCACAAAGACGATTTGTACGTGATTAATTAAATAAAGGTGCGAGCCGGGGTTTGAACCTGCGCACCTTTTTTCCAAGGCAAGCGTTCACCCACTGAGCTGTTACCGTTTTTTAGCTAGGCATTATAATATTTTCCATTCTAATTTTCTATCGCCCGCATACGCAGCTATAATATTATTTCGGTGATGAATGTCATAATACGGTATATTAATATATGTTACAGCTAGGTCTGTGACGGGCAAAATTATAAAAAAATAGGTGTACAATAGAGCTTATTGGGAGACTGCTGTATCTGTATAAAACTCAAGAGAGTTGTTGTGAATATCTAAAAGACGTGTCGAGAAAACTTTTATGAGCATTTGAATTTAATGAAGCCAGATTATGATTTCGCAGAAACATAATAATAATTTTATTACATGTTCATCATGATCTCATAAATTTTGCGAAGTTAATTAATAACAACAGAGGTTAATTTGATATCAAAATAACTTTTGAAGTAACTGAAATCACGTGTATTTTATTAAAAACTTCTTAATAGCTGTCCACGTCACTGACAGAACTATCAACGAAATAAACTAAAAATGAAAATACTAAATGGCTTTTGAATCGAGAATTTAAATAGATTAAAAACAATTTAGAGACAGCTGTCGCGAACGCTTCACAAAACAAGTTGGTTTGCAAAACTTCGTTTGCGTACTAATTATTATATAATAGTATTATACTAGTATTTACATTTTTTTTTTGTTTTACACAGAAAAATTTGATATGCTTTATGTGTTTTTTTTTCTTTGGAAGATGTCAGTAAGCTTTTTTTAATTCATGTTAGTAAATATAATTCCGTTATTAAAATACAATCACATCGGGTCTTAAATGTTTACATTACTTATGGCCGTATTTACATATATAGTAATCTCAGAGTTTATAAAAGAGACTTCTTGATTATTGTGTATGATAAAATCCATTATAATTAACACATTATAGTGGATTTTATCATAGTATATAATGGGCTACTCTTTCTAAAGATAGACATACAGTAACAAGAATTTATTTTTAAAGAGATTGTAAATGAATTATGTTTTAGCCAGGTATCATACCTCTTCAGTTCTTAACCATCTTATCGAATAGTGTATGCGACACGTTATGATGGCTGCCCTGACTTCTGTCGCATTCTCTCGCCCATTCGAATATGACAACTACCGTTGAAGAATCAATTACTATCCCTTCAGATTTCCATGAAACAGGAAGAAATGAGACAAGGTTTACTAGGTAGAATCCTTGTACCGGGGACGGTCTAGGTGGGTACCACCCCTGTTTCAAATATTCTACCTTGGTGGCAGAAGTGTGTTGCGGTTGAAGGGTATTGTTGCTGATGACATTACCGGGCTACTAATTTCTCAGATGACGAGGCGCAGTGCAAAGTAGCTGTTTATATAGGCAGGGATATTGCTTACTATCAGATGAATTACTGGCTTGTCTCGTCACTAAATTAAATAAAATAAGTTAAACGTCTTATCTACCATCATAGCGTGCCGCAAATATACCGGATGTTGAATATGTAAGTACAGTATCTATATTTTCTCACATTTGAAATACCGTACTAATACACAAATGTCATACTAATTCATCAGTCCCTTCAAAAAATTACCGTTTAAGTTTATAATTTTTCAGCCTTACGAAAACGGTACAGAAAATCAAATCACTCTAGGTAAAACAAATCCATTCAGTACTTGTGTTCAAAACACGGTTTATATTCCGACTAATCTATTGTATTTGTACATTACGTAGCCTAACCGCGAACCGGCCCGAAAATATACTTGTTAAAACTGTAATAAAGAATCCAGTTACTAACTTTCAGTACATTTAAAAATACCTGCAGAAGTTAAGAAAAATATATTTTGAAAATGTTTCTTGTAACTTTTGAATATACATACTTAATAAAATATATTTTAAGTGATCTATTTTATTAAAATCAAATACTATTTAATTGAAAAACCTACAAACATGTTTTTAAAGTACAATTCATAGTGTTTATTTGTATATTTATATAACTTTACTTAAAAAACTAAAATGGATAGTAATTGTAACAAAACTAAAAGTCTTTTCACTTTCTTTTGCTTCATCGTATTTAAAAGTATATTTTCGAGAACGTTCACGATCTATATGTAATTTAAGTTACTTATTTTCTATTTTACACACTATTGCATCACAATAAGTTAAAACACTAAGAAACCCACTATTTACACTCTCAACATATTTACATGGCTTAATATTAAGTTAAAATAATTTAGTTATTTAAACAGTTTAGTAGGGACTTCAATTATATTACAATGCTTTGCTTGAAAAATTTCAAATTTTCACTAGAACTTTTGAATAAAATATTTAATTAGGTCCTGTGTAAAGTTATTTAATCAATCTGTTTTAATTTACTTTAAACAAAAATGAAGTAAATTTACAGTACTGAAACTAAAGTCAATTAAAAATCGTGCAAAACTAAAGTCTAAAATTGACAATTTGACTTTCATTGTTAACTGTATAACTTATCATCTCGTATGCGATATAGTTTTATGATCATTGCTAAGTGCTGCGACAAATGCGATGAGATTACTAAAAATATATTTTATATATGGCAACACAGATATGACTGCGAGTGTGGGGAGCGGCAAGGCTTGATGGCCGGTGGAACCTGTAGATTCGGCAGTCGGCAGCCAGTTGTTGTCGAGAACGGACTGCTCAATTACATTTTGCATAGTATCTATAAATAAAATATATATATGAAAATCAATAAGTAAGTATACGTCATAGTAGGTATATGTCAATTTTTTTTTTTACTTTGTTTAATATCTCAGTTTTTCCTCTATTTGTGTCTATATATACATTTACTAGTTTTTTTTTGGAAAAACGTTTAAAACTCACCATATGTAGTAACGTCTGGTGTGAAAAACTTCTGTTCAGCAGGTTGCAGTGGCACGACATATCCTACGAAAAAAAAAATAAGCCTATTATAAATAACATCAACTAAAATAGCATCAGTATGGACCAAAAAGGTAAAACAATATAAATTTACTGTTTGTTTTTCAGTTAAAGTAAGAATAAAACATAACGATGCCAAATTGTAAGTTTATTTACTTACAAATTTAGAGTAACTTATGTGGTGCCGGTTCTGTGGCTGTCAAATTTAGAGTAACTTACGTGGTGGCGGTTCTGTGGTTGTCGGTGGCGGTGTTGTAGTTGTTGTGGTTGTTGTTGTTGTAGTTGTTGTGGTTGTCGTCGTTGTCGTCGTCGTTGTTATCTTTATCTCTGATAACAAAATACTTAAATATAAATATACAGACAGCTATTATACAGTAGGTATGTAACACAACGAAATTCAAAGCGTAAAACTGGTTGATGGGTAGGTAGAGTATAATACGTACACTTTTTATCATTATTTATGCTAGTCACTTTATTGGTATTTTCCATATACGATATTATTAAGTACTATTAGTTAAATCTCTTTAGTTACATACATAGATTACTTTATATCCACGGCAAAATCTCAACAACAACCATTTAAAACTACTGTAATAGATCCAACCGTTTATTTTCTTTTTGACGGGCCCGTTGGTCTAGTGGTCAGACACCCTGCCTGCTAACCAATGGGTCGTGGGTTCGATTCCCGCCAAGTGTCTGTGTGTTGTTTATCTATTTAAGTATGTATTTACAAAAAAAAAGTATATAAGTATTAGTATCAGTTGTCTGGTTTCCATAGTACAGGCTCTGCCTAGTTTGGGATCGGATGACCGTGTGTGGATTGTCCCAAGATATTATTATTATTATTTTGACAGCACCAATAGAATGTAACTGCGTCATGTTACGCAAAAGTTCACTTTTAAAAGTTCACTTAATTGAAGTTCACTTTTAAAAGTTCACTTTAAGTGAACTTTTAAAGCTAAAAGTTTGGAAATTATATGATAATTTAGTAATTTACCGTAAAGTCGTAGTGTGCCTTCAGCTTTGCCCATCGTATTGGTTGCCACGCAGGTGTACGTGCCGACGTCTTCCGAATTAAACTGCGACACAACTAATATCGTCCGTAGTTGATACGCCGAAATTCGCTCTTCTGTTATCTCATGTTTGCTTCTGTAACAATGTAAATTGTTTTTGTTTAGAAGCAATATTGGATACATAAAACGTTTGTTTTATAAGACAATTTTATTTTCTTACTTAGATATAAAAAGCTGCAGCTGCTGTTAAATTAATACAGTGTTAATTCAAAATCCTCATAGTGTGCGTCCACTCTGAATGTGCGATGACTAGGGCCAGTGGCGGGCGCGGCGATGGGTGCGGGTGGCCACAGGGACGTGCAAGCTGTTTTCTTTTAATTTGTATGAAGAATTGAAATTACACCCAAAATAAATAGAATAAAAAAAAATTCTTCAGATGCGCTTACACCGAGCGACAAAACCGAACTGGTTTGATACCCCTGCCACCCGCGCAATAGCTAGCTTGCTGACTATAACTAATTATAGGCCCGAAGTGTGGCCATAACGTGCGGATAGGAACGTTTGAAAACTACGTACGTTAACTCACCCAGGCCCGTCACTCTAGGCGCCCACCTTAGTCACTACACTATGGACGCAAACGGCGGTTTCATATTTTTGATATTTCACGCCCATGTCATCGCAACCAGGCTAGTCTCGCGGTGTGGACGCACACTTAGGAGCAGCTTTTTTATACCATTATAAACGTCATATTTTATAATGACGCGTAGAACATTATTAACAAATTCATTATATTTCTTTGCGTAAAATGGAAGGATTTATCGCGGTCGCAAAAGAAAGGGGGTAAACAGTGAGGGGAACAGATTTTGGCGATAGTGCAGATTTGTTGCCATGACCTACACTTATTGCCAAGCAATTGAATTTTCTTTTTTGGATACATAAAATGATAAATTATAACAAGTGGTAGAAGTAAGGGCCTATGCACACCGCGTTTCTTTAACCGCGTTTTTCATTCCACATTATCAGTTTGTTTGCCCCTGTAACGATACAAACGCGGATTGTGCATAGGTTCTAAGGTCATTCAGTATGGTGTAAAGAAACTTTAAGTTAAACTTAGTGCTTGACCGCCAAATTCAACCTTGTGGTAAGTGGCGATGCAGTCGTAGATGGTATAACACGCTATCTTATTGACTACACGTGGACAAAGACCCTATAAAATGATGATCACTATTGCCAGCAAAAGGGCTAGAGCACCGTCACCCTTTATACAGACATACATATTTGCATATATTACACTGCAGAAAGATAACATCACGTTAAAGTTTTTTTTCATCTTGGTATAGAAAGAAATACTAATAAGGGCAGTTCTCTTCTGCTTTAGACAGTTTGGTAGATACGAGTAGTGTTGAGCAAAGGATCGCTGAAGGAAGGCCGCAAGTTGTTTAAAAAAACCTGTTTCTCTTGGAATTAGTTTTATCGGAGAAAATTAAACTTCGTTTAGCTACGCCGTCGTTACACGCCTTCTGTTACGAGAACTTACGTAAAATGGAGAACAATAATAAAATGATGGAAAACCAAATAAATTTAATGGAGTCATCTTCTGCACTGGCTTTGAGGATTTAATGCATCATAAACGTGTAAATGGCCCTTAGATTAGGAAGGTCTGTCATAAAATGAATTTAACGTATTAGTGCAATTATTTTAAATGGATACTCTAGACGATTATGCGTTATCTACTTTATGAATAACTCATTTCCAAGTTAATAAGTATACGCATCCGTTGGTTGGTTTCCTAGCCTAGTTTGGGATCATATGACAGTGTGTTTGACTGTGCCAGAATATTATTATGATTTATAGTAAAAATACTTACCCAGATAATATCATCTCTTCCCCACTTTTTAACCAGTAATGTATGGCTTGCGGATATGCCTCCACGAAGCACTCTAGCCTCGTCTGAGAGCCAGTGGGAACGCCGATCACCTTCGTCGCCACAAGCGTTGACGGAGGAACTATGAAAATTAAAATGTATTTTACTGTTATTGCACTTTAACAAAAAATTATACGAAATGTTACTTACTGTAACATTTCGTATAAATGGCTTATTCCAAGCTTATTCCATAAGAAATGTTGGTAGTAAAAATCGCATTAAAACCGTTCCTCAAGTTTAGCAAATAAGCAGATAGACGATAGATAGAGACTTTGCTTGAAACAATGTATGGATAGAGGTAGATAAACTATTATTAAAAAAATAAAAACCGACTTCAAAGTAAATTATCTAAAAAGCATAAAATAACGAAAATATTATTGAAGTTGGTGTTAGCGTACCTGCTGTGTATATTCTGCACCAACTTCAATGATATTTTCGTTATTTTATGCTTTTTAGATAATTTACTTTGAAGTCGGTTTTTATTTTTTTTTAAATAGTTTATTTAACACTTTTTAGTGACTTATTTTACCAAGATTGGTTGATACCTATCTTGGTAATGTAGACGTTCGAGTTGCGTGATAGTGCATCAGCACTACATTACAGTAACTTACTGAAAACATAAAAAGTTTATATCTCTTAAACTACTGGACCGATTTTGATGAAATTTGTACTCTACCCTAAGTTGAAAGATACTCTAACTATTGCAAAAAAGGGAGACACGTTTATTTGGTGGGGACCCGAGTTAAACACACAGTTAGTTGTTTGAGTGCAATCGGTGAGAGAAGACGTATATAGAGCACCATTTACAATTCTGCTTGTCGGTGGCCCTGCTAGACGGCAAGTCTTTGCAAGACTGCGTAATGCTTTGCATCCATGATATGATATCCAGCACGCTGGCTAACACACATAATCCTGATAGATGTATACGTACCCTGATCTTTTTTAACCGACTTCAAAAAAGGAGGTTCTGTATTCGACGCGTATGTATTTAATATTAATAAAAATGCGTAATATTCATATATGTTAGTCTATGTGGGCTTCTAAACGAATTTACCAAATTTCACGAGTGTATGTATGTATGTATGTATGTATGTATGTAGGTTTGTCCACGGATTTCTCAGAAACTACAAGTCCGATTTCGAAAATTCTTTTTGCAATAGTTAGAGTATTTTTCAACTTAGGGTAAAGTACAAATTTCATCAAAATCGATGCAGTAGTTTAAGAGATATAAACTTTTTATGTTTTCAGTAAGTTACTGTAATGTAGACGTTCGAGTTGCGTGATAGTGCTGATACCTATCTTGGTAAAATAAGTCACTATAAAAAGTGTTAAATAAACTATTTAAAAAAAATAAAAACCGACTTCAAAGTAAATTATCTAAAAAGCATAAAATAACGAAAATATTATTGAAGTTGGTGCAGAATAATCGGAACTAAATGTATGAATACAGGAGAACCAAGATAATCATCATGATCGTCAACAGCAGCTGAAAGACGATCACTTCTAAACAAAGGCCTTCGCCTTAGAAGGGAGGGGGTTAACATAATCCCCACGCTTGGCAGGCGTCTTGGGGATCAGGGACATAGGTGGTAGGTAATCCAATAGACTGGAAGTAGCGTGTTGCTGCTGCCCGTCTTTTTGTTTTCCCTTACGGACACCTAACGGGAGGTGATGGGAGGGTGTTATTTTTACTCAGCCACCCCACGGACCAAAGACAATTGGTAGGGTTGAATATGAGTTATTGAAAAAAAATAGGGTATACTTGCGTGTATACATCCTTAGAGGAGATACCACTGGAGAGAGCATGACGCGCTAACCCCCTCTGCCAAATTTTTGTTCATATGGTCAGGTCATTCTTTATTTGTGTGCGTATATTTTTGAATGTGTTGCGAGTTTACTATAGTGTGGCCAGTGTGGGTATGCGTGAAAGTGTATCTGTGTGTGTTTACTTCGCCTCCCGCACCCCGCAAAAGTGCCACGAAAAATTTGTTCGAGGAATCGACGCGATACTAACTCCTTTGGTACTTTCTCTGAGGTATACATCTCACGAGGCAATACTATTATAGCTTGAGTTGTTCGTCACTATTGCAAAGTCTAAAACATTGGCATAATGTATAAAATTTAAACTTACATGTAACGCTTAACAAGATCCTCTTGCTGACTGACGGTGGCACGTCGTTGGAGGCTATGCACAGGTAAGCACCCATCTGCCGCCGTTCCACCTTCGACAGGTTTAAGCTGGGCCCCATGAACATGTCCACTGTTGAAGAAAAGTAGCAATAAAAATATGGCTAAATGTGATAAGGCCATGGTATACCACAATATATTAATATATTCAAATTCAAATTCAAAATATCTTTATTATGCATATTATGCATAGGCCTAACGAGGGCACTTACATATTGTCAACATTTTTACAATTACCACCAGATCACAACGCGGCCTCTACTGAGAAGATCTGGCAAGAAACTCAGAGGGCTTATAATTTTTAAAATATATGTATTTGTTTTGAATAATATTTCTTAAAGTTAGAGGCTTGCATGAGCATCGCAGTTTAAGCCCGTAGCTTTATCCTCCAGGTAATCCGAGATTTTATAGTAGCCTTTTTTAGATAACCGGCTTTTAATAGTGCTTTTAAACTGATTTATTGGTAGTTCTTGGATATCTTGTGGCAGTTCATTATAGAAACGGATACCTTGGCCCATCAACAAATTGCTAATTCTGTGGAGACGCGTGGAGTGTACAGTAAGATTGTGTTTGTTCCGGGTCTTTACATTATGATGGTCACTATTCTTTGCAAAAACACTTATGTTTTTCTTTACATGCAACAAATTTTCATAAATATAAATTGTGATTTAACCGTTAGAATATCTATTTCTTTAAATTTTTGCCTTAGTGTATCAGTAGGAGCTAGATTGTAAATAGCAATATTATATATAATATATTGCCCCGTGGGGTGCCGGGTTAGACTAGCATCCCCCTATCTCCTCTCGTTGGGTGTCGTAGGAGGCGGCTAAGCGAGAACAGGAAGAAGGACAGCAGCGTCTTTCTTTTGGATTTATCTTCCACTTATACTGCGATCCCCAAGCCGCCTGCCAAGCGTGGGGATTATGGCAACCCCTCCCTTCTAAGGGGGAGGCCTTTGCTCAGCAGTGGACGTTTATCGGCTGCTAATGATGATGATACCACAATATAATCACCACTCTGCATCTCCTCGATGAATAAGTAGTCATAGTTTCATAGTTTTATTTAGTGTGTGTGTAAAGCCCCTTAATGGAAGCCCTATAAATACAAGGAAAAAAAAATGGATGGAAAAATATCCCCAAGGTTATAAGCGATTTATTATTATTATTATGAATATATATTTCAACTCGTCTCGTTAAGATCTTTTATTTGATACCACTACCACCATATTAATGTTTTTGGAACTAAAAAAAATACAAAATGGCGGCCGCCATATTAGTTTTTTTGGAAAAATATATAGTCTATATCACTCCCACAACTAAGACGAATCTAACGACATATTATAAGTCACTGTCCATCATGCCGTTCAGGCTGTAGACCGTGCCATAGAAATAGACATACAGACATACATACTTTATACATACTGTCGAAAAACATAACCCTCTGCCAGGGGCATTCGGGTAAAAATAATAGCAACCAAAATTATGAGTTTGAAAATAAAGTAGAATGTATGCCAGCATCATTAATATATCGGGCTACCACATATCTGTAAAAAAATAAAAAGGTATCCGCAAATATTATGACGCACCGCTATAGCAAAGCTGACAAAACACACTTCGAAATGAAAAGCTCGTGGCGATGACAAAGAGAAATTAAAGTAATAGGTAGAGAAGCGAAAGGACGCGGTTCGCTGCCCCCACAAATCGAAACTGTTGCTATGATAAAATTGAAGTCTTAATTTATTTTACGTAAGATATTTGAAATAAACAGTTCAAAATTTAAAGTATGTTTCCTAAAGTATCAGGATATTAAATATCTCCGATAACGTTTTACTCCAACAACAATGTTTAACAACTTAATAAACTTGAGCGTCTCCAAAATTTCTGTATACGATTCATATTTGGACTTCGTAAATATGATCATGTCTCAGTATTTCGTGATAAGCTCAAGTGGTTGCCAATTCGCTATCGCCGGAATACTCACATTCTCTTACTACTATATAAAATTCTTTTCAATCCCTCTTCTCCGTCGTATCTTAAACAACGCTTTAGTTTCTTACATGAGACACATACGCGATCCCTGAGATCATCTGAAACTCTCGAGTTGAAAATACCACCGCATTCCACAATATTTTTAGATAAGTCTTACATGGTTAAAGCCGTACGCTTGTGGAATGCGTTACCCACACCAATAAGACAAGCAACTCCTGTCATTTCCTTCAAATCTCTTTTAAAGGAACACTATCTGTCCCTTTCATTCTAATTGTATTATTAATTCTAATTTAATTCTGTCAGTATCTGTTTCTAATTTGTATTTATATATAATATGTTATGTATTAGTTTATCCTAGAAATTATTTAAGTATTAGTATGTAAATTATATTCTTATTTAAGAAGGTAGTTTAAGTTTAGTTTACTTATATAGTTTGTTGCACCACGATTGCCCATTGCATTTAATATATTTTCATTCTGTCCATTCAAAGGTTGTCTGGAAGAGATCGCCATGAGTGATAAGACCGCCCATTGTACTTTTTATACTTGCTAAACTTGTACATTTATTACTATCTTTGTGTGCAATAAAGAGTTTATAAATAAATAAATAAATAATGTTTATTTTAGTTTAATTTTAAGTTTTCTCAGCGCAAAACCAACAATAATAACGTGCTATAGAACAGTTTTCTTTAGCGAGAACATAAAACTAAAATGAAATCAAAATAAAATTTTAGAACTACATCCACCACTACCTACAAAAACTCATACAAGCTATTTTAACTTCTCCAAGGAATCTGTTTTAAGGTTACATGCTTATTCATGTGATAAATTATTGTAATTTTGAGCATAACGTGTACATACAACATAATGTGAAGCCTGTATAAATGTGGCTAATTAAAACAAAGCTGGCTTCGTTTTTAATCCTTAATTCCTCTCGGCTAGACAAAGTTATCTAGTCAATAGACGAAAGGATTTAGGGTATAGTCGACGGAGCCAGTGAGGATTGGCGGATCAGACACGCCATTTGAAGAAACGGGCGGCCGGTGGTATAATGGTTATATATCCCGGCTGCTACCCAATAGGTTGTGAGTCCGATTCCCACATAGGGCAAACATGTCTGTTTGATTAGTGTTCGGGTGATATTTTATAATATACACACAATTATTTTGGTTGTGTGTCACATCACACACACCATCACAATATCGCCAGCCGGAAGGGTCGGAAGGGAACATACGCCTCCAATTTGGAACGCCACAATGAACGACAATTGGCTACTTCATCCATCGGTTACCTGCCACGCGAACGATGTCGTCAGTCCACCTAGTGGGAGGCCTGCCTACGCTGAGTCTTCCGGTTCATAGTCGCCACTCCCTATCTTCGAGAGACGTGTTTTATTTTTATACTACCAAGGTGGCAAGCAAGCGTGCGGCACGCCTGATGGTAAGCAGTTACCGCAGCCTATAGACGCTAGCAACGCCAGAAGAATTACCAGCGCGTTGCCGACCCTTAAGACATTAGATATTAAGCCTTTGTGCCCGGTAATTTCACCAGCTACAGTGCCCTTCATGCCGGCAGCAATGCTTACACACTGCTGCTTGGCGGCAGAATATCTGACACTGCGGTGGTACCTACCTGGACGGTTCCTTGTACATGGAACCTACCACCTAGTAAACGACGTGGCCTGCCTATTGTCACTTCCATTTGCAAATTCTGAGGCTGATTCTTTATGGTTATATATGGTAAGTATAAAACCATTTTTAGAATCCTAGACAGACACTTTATTGAGGTAACAAAATATCCTTACGCGTTTCTTATCAAATTGTAATGCTAAATGACGAATCTTAAATATATTAACAGAGCTACGGCACTTTCTAGGAAACCTGCTGTTTGTTGACAAAGAAAAATACCAAACGTACGCGAAGATCTGGCTCGTTGCCGCCGCAAATCGAAAACGTCGCAACCATCTTTCACATAATATGTACGTAAGCAGAAGAAATAAATCTGAAGCACGTGTAATACATACATATCGTGCAAGTGTGACAGCCCTACTTTTTTACTCTACAAAAGTAAAAGCTTTAGCTTTATACCTACGTTGTGAGTTATTTTTTAATTTCACTTAATTGTGAAGCAAACAAGACTTTCGCCTGATGGTAAAAGCTAGCCTATCCTATAGGCAGCTTATCGGGCAGATCACCTGAAGTATTATTTACAAAATCTCTTGTCCAGTAAATTCATCACCTCTACACTGAAACACAGCAATGTTTACATATTAGGTACTGCTTGGCAGTAATAGGTAGGCAAACTAGGCAGAACCTGTACTGTGGAAACCAGATGACTGATACTAATACTTATATACTTTTTTTGTAAATAAATACATAAATAGCACCCAGACACTTGGCGGGAATCAAACCAACGACTTATTGAAGTATTGAGTAGCAGCCTGGTTGTTTTTGTCTAACCAATAGACCAACAGGCCAGTCTGTGTAAATAAAGTGTTACAATATACAAAATGTTTTTAAATGCTGCTCCTACATTATTACGAGTAGTATTTAAAAAAACATTGAACAATTAACAGATTAACTTTTTTTTTTAAATGCGTATATTTTGCATACATATAGATTGTTGAAAAATATAGATGCCTCTTTCTCTGATTTTACACATCTTGGTAGAAACATATTAAAATAACTTCTTAAAAGTAATCACAACAAGCATAAATGATTGAACATGATTACGGGCGTTCGCCGCTTGCCGAGGTCACGCGCGGTCACACCTGCTGTCACTGCCGTGCGCATGGCTTTTCGCAATTTGTGGTGGATGATTTAATAAATGCAAAAAAAAAAATAAAAAAATATTTAAAAATGTGATATATTATATTAACGACTAGCCGACCCACGCAGCTCCGCTCGCGCTGTTTTTACGTTAGCAAAATGTTTAATAGCATCCATTTGCGTTTAATACATAACCTTTGTTTAAAGTCGGTTAAATTCTGGGGCCCACTTTTTACTTGCCCTCCGAAGCACGAAGACGAACTTAATTCGATTGGCATTAAACTGTCACCCATCTATGTATTGACCTTCCCTATCGTTGCTTAACCTGATCGATTGCTACATATTGATACTGCCTATGAGTGTCTCCTTATTTTTTATACTTATAATATTTATATTTTATAGTATTAGATACATTTGTCGAATACATAACCTCCATTTTTTAAGTCGGTTCAAAACTGCATCTACATTTTTACGTGCCCTCCGAAGCACGTAAACGGTCAGTTCAATTATCATTAATCGGTCACCCATCTATGAAATGACTTTGCCTAACGTTGCTTAACCTGATTACCTGATTGCCAAATATTAATAACAACAACAACTGTCTAAGAAGAGACAACTGTATCCTTATTATTATTTTTTATATAATGAAAAAGGGATAAACTCAGACCACGCGTATAACCAAGTACCATTATGACTTTAATCTCTTCTCCCAAGGGAACCGTGCTGAATTATAGGATAAAAAGTATCCTATGTCCTTCCTCGTGGTATTAGCTCCAATCATGCCAAATTTCGTTCAAATCCATCCAGTAGCTTCGGCGTGATGCGCAGCCGTGATACAGACAGACAGACAGACAAAAATGAAAAAAAAAAAATACAGTTTCGGCTTTAGTATCGGATAAAGAAATGGACCTGTTACAGTTTTATTATAAGTACTAGCTGACCCGTGCAGCTCCGCCCGCGCTTTTGTTACATTTTGCTCCCCTTTTCTCCCTCCTCCCTAGATTTATCTCTCTCCATCTCTCTCTCACTTATAAAAAAAATCTAATTATATGCTCTTTCTCTCCTCTCTCTTTCCCCCTCCTGCTTCGGTTTCCGTCACACTCCCCTCTTCCTCTCCCTGTTGTCCCCTCTCTGAACCCTCTCCCCCTCTCTCTTCTACGAACTTGCTCCTTCTCACTCCCCCCTTACTCCACCTAACTCCCCCGATCCCTCACCCCATCACCCCCTCCTCGAATCCCCTCTCCCTCTTTCTCCTCTCTTGCACCCTCCTCTCGTTCTATATAATCCTCGTCAATCATGGTATCAGCGGCATTAAATATACTTTATGACCTATTCTCAGACCTCCCGATATGCACACAAAATTTCATACAAATCGGTTCACCCATCTATTTAATGACCTTACCTAACGTTGCTTGACCTTAACCTACCGGGATAAAAAGTCCCCAAAATCCTATGTCCGTTTCCTGGTTCTAAGCTACCTCCCCACCAATTTTCAGCCGAATCGGTTAGGCCGTTCTTGAGTTATAAATAGTGTAACTAACAATCTCACCGATAGATGGCGCTGTTCATAATGTAAATCACGCTAACATCGTAAATTACTGTCTAATGATATTCGATAATGAAAGTTCTAAGTTTTTCGCATCTTTTATTGTTGCGACTGTAATAAAATACCTATACACTACCAGGACTTGGGGAGTTTCATTAAAATTTCATGAAACACCCCCCCTGAGCCCTGACCTTGAAGCGTTTTTTGGGAGCGCTGTTCATTGTGTCTAGTGTGAATTGTATATGTACATTTTATTGCGTTAGATTAGATCATTTCGAGTCATTTTAGGTCTTTTACCTAAGTAAAAAATTAGCAATTTCGTATTCTCAATTTCTACCTACCTATACAAATGTAGCCTTGATGGTGCAGCGGACCTAACCGCTGGCTTTTAAATGAAATGAAATGGCATTTTTCCGTTGCCTATTTCTTTCCTAATCTAGTCTGGACCCGCTCGGGATTTACAGATTTTAACTTTTCAAAGATATAATAATGTCATATTGCTATCAGCAAAATACTTAGAACAATACAGAAATTTAATGAAAATGTCCTGGGTGTACCGGACCGGCTTACCCCTTACAAAAATTGACCCTTCGCCACTGCCATATCTTATGCAAACTAAATGTCTGCTCAGTCCCTATTGTATATAGCGTAATAATACATATCTTAATGATTAACTGATCAGTCTATAATTACCCTATTAATATACAAAGGAAATTACGTAGTAATATGTGCAAGTAATGTTTCACTGCTTAGTCCCTATGAAACATAGCGTGATGTTTTATATACCAATTTACACCCCTACTTCTACACAACACATCAGTGAAAGTCCTATCAAAATCCATCAACGGGTTTTCAAATGATACCTGGACAAACAGAACGACAGACAGACAGACAATAATTCCAAAAAAAATTGTTTTGGCCTCTATGTCGATAGTATAGTATCTCCACATAGAAATTTTGGAAAAATATTCAATGTACAGAAAAAGTGCTCTTTGAGTTTTATTATAGTATAGATATTGTTATTATTTATATTATATTATTAGTATACTGAAAAAAATATCCTGTATACTTAAAAAAACATTGCTCCTCCTTTAGGACAGTCGGGCAAAAATAACTAAGAACCAGAAAAATCGGATGACAGGAAATGTGTGACACAATGGTCTATTAAATGTAAGATAAAGTTCCAGCCAAAGATTACCACACAAGATTGTTAAGAAACTATTTCGTATTGACGTCCATTCTCAATTACAGGAATCGAATCCAATACGAGTATGTATGTATGTACATATATATGTATTGTGAGATTCCCATTAGATATAGTACATATTGCTTGTTTGAAACTTTAAGAAGTGTTTGAATTTTATTCATTTTATTCGAATAAAAATAGGTACTTATTGCTATGTAATAAAAATACTTTAAAATCAACATTCACTTCTGGTAGAGTGCTTCTTCCTTCGTTCTCATAACTCGCCTCAGAACAGTCTCTCCATCTCTCTCTTCTATTCTTCAAAGAAGTTCAATTATATTACCAGCTTATTTTTCTTCTTCATCATGCATATTTACCTTATTTTGACTTATTAAAGATATACCAAATCAAAGAAGAAAAAGTTCTTAATATACTTACATACTTACAATCAAAATCAATCAAAATCTTGTTTGGAATAAAAAACATCGTAAAGATGACGTCATACTAGCACGTGTATGCCTTAAAGTATCTAGTATTCCTAACCCTAAAAAGGGTTCGTCTCATCCCTTTCCCATAAGTTTTAAACGACCGCAGATTATAACATCTGGATCCGTCACGAATATAATAAAATAATTGTTCTAGTTTCGTCCCAGTTACAAACAATTAGGTTCTTTATGAATATTCATAGGAAACCTGCGGCCGAACGATATACGCGTATCTGTGAATGCTACCGTTGGGCCATGACAACGCTACTACTATCAGCGACGGTTTAACTTAAGCGATGAGTGGGAAAACAAATAAATATATTTGCTACGTGATATATCACTACCCTACGGCGGAATTCAAATTTGGATACGAATTAAAAGTACTTTGGTAAACTTAAAGTTTCTGCCCTAACCTTTGATTTTGTTTCCTAACCTGCATGATCTATAACCATTATGTTCTTATGTTTTGCTTTCTAACTAAATAATGCTTTGAAAATCAGCCTTTAGTTTAAGATCCTAGGTCATCCATATTAAAATGTCTCTTAAACATGGACTCTCTTGCTCAGCGCATAATATGGTCTCGTTACGACTACTCTCATAATTTCAGTTTACTCTCATATATTTTATCATTTTCCACAGTTTCTTTATTCGAATTCAGATAAATTGAAATAACGTTACTAAAATATCGTTGACGTTATTAAAATAACGTTAACGTCCACTAACAAAGCTCGCTCGTTCACTCGCTGACATATTCGCTGTACTGTTAACTGTCATGGCCCAACTGTTACAATCCGCCTCACGGTGCTGATTTTACCTACATTGAAATATACATAATTATATTTGTCCTAAATATTAATGAGTAGACCAGAGTCGTGTGATTTTGTGACTACATATTTTAGATGTTCTGAATGGATATAATTTATACGGGTAGGAGCAGTGGCGTGCACTGAAAGCAGGCAAAAATATCTGCGAGTTGTTTATGCTTCATGCTATTTGTTCGTGTTCCAGCACAAATATCCTTAAATTAACCAATATTGCCAACATATCCATGTACATTAAAAAAAAATACGTTAATTCATGTCCAAACTAAGATTTTTAAAAATTAAGACTGTTTAGAGAAATCCTAGGGTAGGCAAAGTATTTTTGTCAGTATGGAGCCGCTGAATAAACTTATTAATGTTCTCAAATGCAAATTAATATGTCTATAGTATTTGCTTGCATATGGATATTTGAAATGGTATAATAACATACTTAAAATAGGTGAAACAAGCCGAATACATTTTTTTGCCTACCCTCTGTGCACGCCACTGGGTAGGAGGTATGTGATGGAGTTTTTTTAGAAGTTGCCAATAAGCGTAGATAATAAAAATTCAACTTGACAATCTAAGGAGTTCGTCTGAGCGTTAGGCCTCGTTTACGGAAACGCGGGGCGTCGCGCGTCGCGTGTGGCGTGGCGTCTCGCGGCGCGTCGGACGTTTTTATTGTTTACGTAGCGGCGGCGCGTGAAGCGGCGCGTATCATCGCACGCGTAAACACAAACTTATAGCAATATATGATGCTGTTTATAGAGACGCGGGGCGGGAAGAGTGGCGGTGCCCGCCGCTGCGCCCGCGGCGTGCACCGCCGCGTGCAACGGCGGTGCAACTCACTTTTTAACATACAATTTTCTTCTAAAAAAAAAATCGATCATATCATACTCCATTGCGATGGTGACTACGTCTGTGTTGCACGATTACCAAATAGACTGGCAGAAGGTTCCGCCACAGGCATCGCTTCATCGAGAATCACCGCTGCGTGCGCCGCCGCGATGAACGCCGCGTGAGACGCGGCGATGCCATCCGCGGGCGCCGCCGTAAAACACGCGCAAACGCGTGTAAAATCGCTTCTCCGTAAACACACTCATACAACGCCCTACATTTGAATTTAGTGCGGGCCGCGCCGCCACACGCGACGCGCGACGCCCCGCGTCTCCGTAAATGAGGCCTAAGTGACGCGCCTGTCTATAGACAGCTGCATTGCACTGCCATTCATCAACCATGCCATTTGTGTCCGGTAATTTCACTTGCTACAGTGCCCTTCACACCGGAATACAGCAATGTTTACACACTATTCCTTGGTAGCAGAGTATCTGACACTGCGGTGGTCCCTACCTCGACAGTCATAAGTGTCCTACAACCTAGTAGAGTTTTTGTAATTCCTTAGCTAAAAATGGATTGGAGGGGTTGCCATAATCCCCAAGCCGCCTGCCAAGCGTGGATTATGGCAACCCCTCCCTTTTAAGGGGGAGGCCATTGCTCACCAGTGGACGTCTTGCGGCTACTGATAGTGAAAAATGCAGACGAGATAGGTAAAACGTGCATATTTATTAAAAAGCACAAGTCACATACGTTATACCTACTACTTTAAATCTTTCATATTTTGTTTGAGAGTCGTGTTTCAGTAGGTACAACAAGAGAACGATTTATTTTCAGGCGGTAAGCAAATACATACTCGAATACTAAGATCAAACAAACCCGATAAAACCAGTCTTCAAATTTAAAAAAAAGCGATATAAATCCCTCCATTCGATAGGCAGCCAAGATGCCTATAGTCAAAGACAAGGCACAGGCATTCCCTTTTATAAATCTTTGTTTCATCGGGGACTAAATAACGGTGGCACCAATTGATTGAGCTCAATATCTACTCAAATACTGCTTAATGAGAGATTCCTGACCAGCCCTGATGTATGGCAGCGAAACCTGGGCCATTAAACAAAGCTATGTTCGTGAGATTCAAGTTGCCGCAATGAAAATGTTCCGGTGGATGTGTGGCGTGACCAGGCTTGATAGAATCCGCAACGAGTACGTGCGAGGAAGCCTTGGTGTACGCGACATCGCCTAGAAGATGCAGGAAAGTAGGCTGCGATGGTATGGACATGTAAACGGGAGGACACCCGATTACATTGGAAATAAAGTTATGCATCTTTCAGTCTCGGTCGAAGATACAGAGGTAGACCAAAGACACGATGGAAAGATGTAAGGGACATAAGGGAATGCAAGGTATCAGACAATGAGGTGCATGCAGGACAGAGCGAAGTGGAGAGAAAAGACACGAAAGGCAGACCCCATCACCATGTGGGATATATTTTTTAGTCAAGAAGAAAGAGACTGCTAATGAGAGATTAAAAAAATCCTTCATAATAATTGCATACTAAATTATGTTATAGCAGCCAACGTTCTCACATAAATATGATAAAAAGCAAAAAAAAAACTTGCTGATGGTAACATCGTTAAAGCTCCACGGAAATTCACGCAGCATGGACAAAAGAAATTAAAAAATCGACGATGGCGTCACGGTAATCTGTCATCTTAATCCCCTTGTAGTCGTATCCTCTTTCAAACGTATTATGCCCTCCATGCACCAGCAAGGATAAATCCATCTGGATTAACTTTAATGACAAATTTCGGTTGACTTAATTCTGCAAAACAAATTCAAATACTCTCTATACAACGGATAACCTAATAAAGTGAAAACATGAAGTAGATTCGAATACTAGATTTAATATAAATAATATTTTCCAAAAAAAATTGTGACTTTTTAACCGACTTCAAAAAAGGAGGAAGTTCTCAATTCGTCTGTATATATATATTTTTTTTGTTATGTATGTTCGCGCGTAACTCTGGCAATTATGAACCGATTTGAAAAAATCTTTCTTCCATCCATTCTTCAATCCATTGATTGGGTCCCATAAAAAAATATTGCTTAGTAATAAGTAGTTCCTGAAAAAACAAGAATTGTGACTGCGCACTGAGAGCTGCAGGAAAGCCTATATAGATGACTTTATGTCGCTTTTTAAGGATAAAAATGGCCATAACTCTGGCAAATATTTACCAATTTCAATGATTCTTTTTTTATTCGAAAGAAGAAACCACTGTATTGAATCTGTATGAATTTTATTACAACCGGATAAGAACTTCCTGGAGGACCATGAACGATGTGGAGGAATTTATCTGGTAAAAACCATAAAACTTATGTTCTCCATTACATTGCTCTGACAATTATGAACCGATTTCGATGATTCTTTTTTTATTCGAGAGAGTAAACTACTATGATGATTCCATGCAAATTTCATTACGACCGGATATTTTTTTCTGAAGAAACATGAATTATGTAAAACTATGTAGACGATAATGTGATCATAACCTACCTAGATAATTTTACGGTATTCGATGGTTCAATCTTTATATATGAAAATATCACTAAAAAGTTTTAAATAAAATCTTTTAAAAAAAAAATTGAACCGACTACAATATCACTGAAAAGTATAAAATAATTTAAATATTATTGAAGTTGGTGCCAAATATACACAGCCGGTAAGCTAACACCAACTTCAATAATATTTAAATTATTTTATACTTTTCAGTGATATTGAAGTCGGTTCATTTTTTTTTTTAAAAGATTTTATTTTCTACCTTGAAGCAACACCCTGGCTCATGGACTGCACTGGTCTACCCACCGTCTTCCCAGGCAATAGTTAATCAGTCTTCTCAGACCGGTAAATTTCATCGCCTATAGTGTCATATGAATTGCAATTTCATATCCTTGGAGCAAGACCTAGAGGTCGCCCTAAGAAGCGCTGAAAATGACATGAGAACCAACAATCTTACAACGGAGGATGTAAAAGATCGGGCAAAGTGGAGGAATAATAGTCGGAATGCCGACTCTGGTAATAGCCGGGATTATTCACTGCAGGCAGAAGACCATACCGATACACAGCACGTTTACACCTGGTAAGCCACGGTATAGGCGTACCATTATTCAATGTTTTTGCCTATAACAATAATTATATATATGCGTCTTAATCTTTGGAAGACATACCTTTTCTTAATTCACCAGCTTCATTCCTCAGTTGTATGTTGGTACCGTCTTCTCTTCGCCAGAGGATTCGAGGGAGGGGCCTTCCTTCTGCTCTGCAAGATAGACTGACGTCTTGACCTTCCCGAGACACCAGATCGCCGCTGGTGCCTTCATCCACTATATTTGGAGGCACTGCCAGAAGAAAACAAAATCATGAATATCTAGTGTCAAGTGTAATTAAGAACAGATTATATCTGTGTGTATTGGGATTAAAGAAAAAGATTTATGTGTCATACATCAAATATTATGTATAGCATGCATGTCGGGGTAATTTAATATAAACTCGATTTTTATTAATTATGTGGTCATTCTCAGGATTTTATTTATTCCTTGTTGAGACATTTATTCTGTTTTGGTCCATACTGACAGTGCCAGTGTTTTTAGTTTCTTCATGGACAGAGCGCATAATATATTTACATAATAGACCAATTATTTAACATTTTTAAAACCAAAACAGAAACAAATTCATACACGAATAAAGAAATAGGTTTAAAATTTGAACGCCAACATACAAGATTATTAACTTAGTATCACTATGGTATTAATTAAAAAATAGCGAAGCTACTGTGTTCTGTTTAAAAAGCGAACTTTAGATGCAAAAAAGAAAATTAAAATTACTTTAGTCAGTTTACCTCTTATCTTTCTTTACGGTTTCGGATACAAGTCGTTTAATCTATAATTCCCAGTCCCACAATGTCAATGTAGTTCATTAATAGTAATAATTAGTATAGTAATAATTTGTAGTAGTCATATTGTAATGTAGTTCATTGTGGGTCCATTGCACCTGTCGACTCCGATAGGGTTTACCAACAATTGATTATCTTCCTCCTTTTATATACTAGTTGCCTATTTCTTGTTTCATACAAAAACAACAACTTAGTAGTTTTATGTGTTATCGTTTATTAAACTTAGCACATGTATAGACTAAACTGATCATTATGCTTGCTATCGCCTTGCTCCTTCTGAATTGACGAAGGAAACGAAGGAGACTCTTTAAATTCGTCATGTGTGTCACGTCACTGTGATTATGATACCTTCTAGAAACTAGATAATCTATACTTATAATAAAACTGTAACAGGTCCAATTCTGTACATTGAAGATATTTTGAAAATTATATTTGGAGGGCAATCTATAACCGATACTGAGGCCGAAAATGTAATTTTTTTAATTTTTGTCTGTCTGTCTGTCTGTCTGTCTGTATCACGGCTGAGCATCACGCCGAAACTACTAAATGGATTCAAATGAAACTTGGCATGATTTGAGATCTTACTACGAGGTAGGACATAGGATACTTTTTATCCCGTAATCTAGCACGGTTCTTTTGGGAGAGGGGATTAAAGTCAAAACGGGTACTTGGTTATACGCTTGGTCCGATTTTATCATTTTTTCTATAAAATATAATAAATATTAGTAAGGGAACACTCATAGAGAGTATTTATCAAGGTTTTGTAATCGATCGGGTTAAGCAACGTTAGGTAAGGTCATTAAATAGATGGGTGACCGTTTAACGCCATTTGAACTAAACGGGTCCGTGCTTCGGACAGCAAGTAAAAAGTGGGTCCCAGTTTTTAACCGACTATAAAAAATGAGGTTATGTATTCGATGCGAATGTCTGTTATTCAAAGTTTAGTTAACGTAAAAATAGCGCAGGCGGAGCTGCGTGGGTCAGCTAGTCTTTAATAATTCATTGATTGTGCATGTAACACATCTATTTTGAAATTAATTCTAAATCCTCCTATCTCAATGTCTAAATAGGAAATTTTGTTTTCAAACTGTCCAATACACATAATTATAATTTCATAAATTAATAACGAACCTTTCATTACAAATTCTTATTTAAAACAAAAGAAAACTAGAACGTTTCAGAATATTTTTAAGGTCGTCTTCCTTAAAGTGTGTTTTAATTACGCAAGTAGGTGCTTTCTTTCCCTTTCATTCCCATTAAAAAATACAAGAACAGTAACGAAATGTTACTTTAATTTCGTCCTAAATAATATCTTAGTAGAATTCTGACGGGAGTGGTAATTCATTAAACATGGTGGGAATTGTAATGTATTCGTAAATAGGTATTTCCTAAAACAGTACCTGTTTTTACTTCGATTTTATTTTATTTTGTCGTGTAGTTAGTGGCCAACCTGGTGGCAGAGTTTTCAAGCTACCTTTTAGACCCCTGACTTAGCTTAAAGACTGCTATCTAGATGACAATAGCCGGGACCGACTTTTAACGTACCTCCGAAGCACGGAGACGCTCAGTTGAAATGCCACTAAACGGGTCACCCATCTACAGACTGATCTTACTTATTTTTATTTTTGGGAATGTTAGACGCTGTTGGTCGCAGATGGCCATTACAGCTTCACCGGACAATAGAAGGCGAGCGCTTAAAGCACTCTAGCCTTAACGGCAGAAGAAGCGACGAGCTCAAGGGCACCTCAGAGAGGCACGGCCTCGGCTTGGGCTGTCGCTTAAGAGAGGGCTGAATTTACCACCAGTTCACAACGCGCGCCCCCCCCCCCCCCCCGAGAAGAACCGGCAAAAAAATAATAATAATAAAAATCTTTATTAGGAACAAAATATACATGTGCATTTAAATTGTGTACGATAGTGTCTGCATTAGTTAAAAAACTCTGTCGTAGCCATTAACGCCCACCTCCTTATTTGAGGCAATATAGTTCCTATAAACTTAAATCTAACTTAACTATAATTCTCTATTAACACGTAATTTACTATGTATGCCTATGTCATATGTGTGTGTGTGTGTGTGTGTGTGTATATATATTACTAGCTGACCCGCGCAGCTCCGCCCGCGCTTTTATTATTTTGCTACCCTTTTCTCCTTCCCTTGATTTATTTCTCTCTCCACCTCTCTTTAAAAAAAGTCTAATTCTATGCTCTCTCTCTCTCTCCTCTCTCTCCCCCTCCCCCGCTTTGGTACCCGTCACACTCCCCCTCTTCCTCTCCCCGTTGTCCCCTCTCTGAACCTCTCTCTTCTCCCACCTTGCTCCCAATCACTCCCCCTTTGATCCTCCTTAATCCCCCTATCCCTCACCCCGACACCCCCTCGTCCCCCTCTCTTACACCCTCCTCTCGTTCTATACTTATAACCTCGTCAATCATGGTATCTGGGATTCTTACCCACTTAAACCCCTGCGGCTGTCGCATCGGCACATAAGAAGAGGGACCTGGGCCCTCCAGCGGGATCTGCACCAAATACCCCTCAGTGCGCATTAAAGCCCCCGGAAACCTGGCATCGTTATCACGGGGATGGGGCTCGAAACCCCGTCACCGTCCTCCTTGGAGTCGCCACCGTCACCCATCTAACCCATCTATGTAATGACCTTGCCGCTTAACCTAGCGGCATGAAATATGCTTTACAACCTATTCTTAGATTCCACCCGATATGCACACAAAATTTCATACAAATCAGTTCACGCATCTATTTAATGACCTTGCCTTATGTTGCTTAACCTTAACCTAGCAGTATGAACAACGTTCACAGCTTTTTTGTCATTAGTATAAATATTATTGAAGTTTACGTTACAACTTACATCGAAGAGGGGACAAATTCATACTAACAACTATTTATTAATAGTAAGTAAGTCCCATAAAAAGTAAAGGATAAAAAATTGTTATTGTGGGTTACCCTTGAGATAAACATATACCATCGCGGAATTTTTTGTAGACCTTGTTAAAGTTTACAATCTTGTAGTACATTCTTTTGATCTATCTCGTAGGGTTCAGCCAGCGTTTGCAATGTAAGCGCAAAAAAGTGTGTTATTTTACGACATCACATTAGAAACCTCTAAAATTATCAGTGTTTCTCTACTATATTATGCATGTATTATACATATAAACCTTCCTTAAGAAACACTCTATCTATTAAGAGAAACCGCATCAAAATCCGTTGCGTAGTTTTAAAGATCTAAGCATACATAGGGACAGACAGACAGCGGGAGCGACTTTGTTTTATAATATGTATAGATTATGCGAGTATTTTTCTAGTAGGTATATTATTATCTCATTATTTTAAGAAAATTATCCGTTTCTTCATACGTGAGAGTTTGCAACCATATAACGGTTAGGGTTTTACATTGCATTAGGGTACATGGATAAATGTTCAAAATTTTATTGACTTTATTATATAACTAGCGACCCGCCCCGGCTTCGCACGGGTGTAATTGAGAAAAAAAAATGTGCGTGCGTGGAATCCCTCCGCGCGGAAGAAGTGAAACTTCACTCTCGCTCTGTACTGTACGACACTGTACAGCACCGTCCGACGCCGTACGACACCTTGCCACTCACTCATTCACTCACCCACTATCACCTACTATCACTCACTATCATTCACTATCACTCACTATCACTCACTATCACTCACTATCACTCACTATCACCCACTATCACCCACTATCACTCACTATCACCCACAATCACCCACTATCACTCACTATCACTCACTATCACTCATTATCACTCACTATCACTCACTATCGCTCACTATCACTCACTATCACTCACTATCACTCACTATCGCTCACTATCACTCACTATCGCTCACTATCGTTCACTATCGCTCACTATTGCTCACTATTGCTCACTCACTCACTCACTCACCCACTCACCCACTCACCTACTCACTCAGTGACGGCTTCACATGAGCGCTTTCATAACCTTAACAAATTTAACGCTTAACGTTCAACATCTAACGCTTGACCTCTAACGCATAACGTCTAACGCGTAAAATGATGACATTTTTGGAAGTCGCATAAGAAGTTTTACTTAAAAAAAAAAATGTGCGTGCGTGGAGTCCCTCCGCGCGGAAGAAGTGAAACTTCATCCTAGCTCTGTCTCATTCTATTCCCCTCCCCAGGAGCGCTGAACGGTCAGTCCCGGTCAGTCTCGCTTAGTCCCGCTCAGTCCCGGTCAGTCCCGCTCCGTCCCGCTCAGTCCCGGTCAGTCCCGGTCAGTCCCGCTCAGTCCCGCTCAGTCCCGCTCAGTCCCGCTCAGTCCCGGTCAGTCCCGCTCAGTCCCGGTCAGTCCCAGTCTGTCCCGCTCAGTCCCGGTCAGTCCCGGTCAGTCGCGGTCAGTCCCGCTCAGTCCCGTTCAGTCCCGGTCAGTCCCTCTCAGTCCCGGTCAGTCCCGGTCAGTCCCGCTCAATCCCGCTCAGTCGCGCTCAGTCCCGCTCAGTCCCACTACCACACCGTACCACACCGCACCACACCGCACCACACCGTACCACACCGCACCACACCGCACCACACCGCACCACACCGCACCACAGCGCACCACACCGCACCACACCGCACCACACCGCACCACACCGCACCACACCGCACCACACCGCACCACACCGCACCACACCGCACCACACCGCACCACACCGCACCACACCGCACCACACCGCACCACACCGCACCACACCGCACCACACCGCACCACACCGCACCACACCGCACCACACCGCACCACACCGCACCACACCGCACCACACCGCACCACACCGAACCACACCGCACCACACCGCACCACACCGCACCACACCGCAACGCACCACACCGAACCACACCGCACCACACCGAACCACTCACACACACTCACACACATAAGAACCTCCCTGGGCTATCCGGTGGGATCTACAGCATGATACCCTCAGTGGCTTGCCTTTGACCCCGCCACCGGGGGGCACAATAAAGCCACCCGGGAACCTGTCACCGTGCTCACGGTTACAGGGGTCACGGGGGAAGGATAATATAGGAATAGGTCCCCGGGACCTTATTGGCAGTCAACCGGGTTATGTAGGATTCTTATACACTAAACCCCCAACAGCCGTTAAATCAGTACATAAGAAGGAGACCTGGGCTATCCGGTGGGATCTGCACCAAGATCCCACAGTGGCGTGCCTTTGAGCTCGCTACCGGGGGGCACAATAAAGCCACCCGGGAAACTATCATCGTGCTCAAAGATACGGGGATCGCGGGGAAACTTCCAATAGGCCCCCAGGATCCTGCGGGTGATCGACTGCGGTATGTGTCCCCCACAGCTGTCCACAGAAAAGAGGAGGGCTGCACCGTGTACCCCTCAGTGCATGGCAAGGGCCTTTGAAGCCGCTGTCGGGGGCGCATTATAGCCCCCCGGGAATCTGTCACCGTTGTCACAGTTAAGGGGGTGGCGGGGGAAACATCCAATATGTCCACGGGATCCCGTGGGGAAGTCAACCTGGGTATTTGGGATTTTTACCCACTAAAACTCCCGTGGCTGTCACATCGGCACATGAGAGGGAAACCTGGGTTCTCGGGTGGGATCTGCACCAGGTGTCCCTCAGTGCCTGGCCTTTAAGTCCGCCGCCGGGGGGCAAGCATATTATATCCCAGATTTACCGTATATTATATGGAACGAATGATATATAGAATGTCTAGTACGTACTTGATTGTTAAGTATGTAGGTACCTCTTTAGGTTTAGTCAACGTAAGCTAATTAAATTTATTTACTTAGATAAAACTTCTAAATAAACTCAGTAAAAAACCTTCAGAGAAAAATAAAAAAAATAACAAAATGATCAAAAATAAAATGATTAAAAGTACACAAAAAAAATCCCATAGAGAGATTTGATCCCGGACCCTGCTGTGCTTAGAAGACGGTTCCGTAACCTCCAGACCACGGCTACTCTCTATTATTCGAATTACTTGATCATATTCTTGTTATATGTCTGCTCAGTCCCTAATGCATATAGCGTGATATTTTACCTTAGATCCAATTGTACAAAAATTAAGTTTCCAATAATATCTAAATCATAACATTAGAGAGAAACTAACCACGTATGCATGATTTTAAATTTAAAAAAATAATTAAATATAAGAAATATATTAGAGATAAAAAGTGCCGGAGTCAATATGAGTTAAATATTTAAAACATCGAATCTTAATATAAATAAAAAAATCAAAAACAAAGTTTAATAATACAAAAAAAAATCCGCTCAGAGGTAGCGAACCCGGACAGTCCGTACTTAGAGGACGCTTCCGTAACCACTTGGCCAAGGAACTTTAATTTTATATTTCGAATTATTGTATCTTATTGTTGTAATATATTTGTACCGCCATCGGTTGAGTAATAATACTTCTTTTTTACCCTGTAAAGGGATAAATTATGAAAAATATGAATTACTAATTCAATTAATTTTCTTAACGAATGTCTGTGCAAAATTTCAAGTCAATAGGACCAAGGAATCGTGTTCTCCCATACAAACTTTGCCCCCCTGTTTGACCCCCTTAGAGGTTGAATTTCTCAAAATCGCGTCTTAGTGAGCACCTACGTCTTAAAAGGAACCCCCATGCAAAGTTTGAGACTCCTAGCACTTGTAGTTTCTGAGATTTCGTGATGAGTGGGTTTTTGTCTACTCTTTTATATAATAAGATTGTGGGGCAAGAAAATAGTAGTGTTGTTCAGCTAGTACAATTCTACTATTCTCAGGCTTACAGACCATATAATCCAACTCAACTCAGAAACTCAGTGGGGTGATGCACGTCGTTGAGGTCGCATGCGTACGACTCTTCGGCCTCGCCGCGCCGGCGAGACCGGTGTCTGATAGCTAGCGTAGCATACGGTTGTCGGGGTGGGTTCGGCGCATCTCGGTCCAATAGGACCGTCATGGGGTCAGGAGGGTCGAGCCTGACGTTGCTTACCTAGCTGATCGTTTACCGAACAGTGGATACAACTGTTTAGTTACAATTGTTTAGTTTAAAAAACAATACAAACGCGAAAGTTTGTATAACAAGATGGTTTTCCTTTATAATAACCATTATGATTCTGCTGTTTCAATTAATTATACCTACAAATAATGTTTTGACAATACAAAACAGCAATTCCAACTGCAAATAGACTTGCGCACACACATTCACAAATATAGGTAGTTATAATTTAGAAACTGTTTATGAGAGATATCTACAGAGTGCAGCCAGAAGTAAAAGTTGATCTCGTAGGGATCCTTTAGCCTTTTTTTGTTGCTAAGCCTTCCTAAGGTACCCCGGTCTCTGAGGGGGTGGAGGCCAGGTTGTGTGGGATTTTTACCCACCAAAACCTCCCCGGTGGCCTTCATCGACGCTTATAGGGACACTCTGGGCTCTCCGTTCGGACCTTCGCCAAGGTCTCTCCAGTGCCAGACGCTCGCTAGAGCATGCCCCGGGGGTGGGGAGAGCTGAGATGCACGCTCCCCCCGGTACTCTCGCGGTGCTCACGACGACGCAGGGCCTACACCGCGTCGTCGCCCGCCTCGGGGCCGCATTTAGTAGGGACGCACGGAGCCCCCACCCTATGAGTCCGCGACCCACGAGCCCCCTTTAAGGCAGGGAAGGATCCTTTAACCTAGCGACGTGTGACGTTTGGTCAGGGCCGAAAACCGCAACAATTGATGTTGGGATGTTCCTTAAATACTCACGTAGGGTTGAAACTTTACTTGCGCGATTCAGAAATATTCGTGTGACGTAATTTTTACTAAAGCGCATAAAGAATCTCTATCTGACAGAAAAGACCGCAGGCAAATTATTTAGCGTTGGGATCCTACATTGAGTAAATTTGCAAGTTTTTGGGCCCTATGGTGTTCTTATTTTGCCGCATAAAATATCCATAAATAAACCAGTAATTACAAACTTTTATTTTAAAACTTTAAATTGTCATTGTGAGCCAGGTATGTACCACTGCAGAACCCTCCTCATGCCTCCCTTCCCTCATCGAAAGTCTCTTCAAAGTAAATATGTATTTTAGATTATTTTTATCATAAATATCCCAAGAAGTCATAGGGCATTTTATTTCGGTATTAGCAGAGGCCTTATCTTCGTTAATTTTCTAGGTTCTTATTTTGTCAATAAGCTGATCCTTAAAACTAGCTTATATTCTTTGGTTAGCATTTATTATTAAGTATATATTATTTTATTATACCTTTACGTTTCAACATACTATTTATTTTAATGATGGAATTACCTCTTAGATCTATTTTATAATCCTCTTTCACATTCTGCTTAATAATTATACAATAAACGGTTAATAAGAAGATTTTAATTAATTAGATAGCGTGAAAGATGTAAACGCGCTTTCAATTCCATTCAACACGTTCATAAATCTCTTTGATTTTGAATTACAATTATTAAAATTTCAAGCATAATTTTCAGCGAATTAATTTAATTTATATATCCGTTGTAGGGCATTTATTAAGTCTCTCAGTGTATATGTTACTGGCAATCTGTATAATACGGTATTCTATACAATACCTAGGCAATGTATAGAATACCTGAAAAGTTAAGGTATAAAATATTTTTCATTTTATACTTTGCCTAGGCATTCTATACAATACCGAATGCGCTGCCGGCAATGTGTGTAAAAGACGATAGCAGGGAAGGGGGAGTGCGGGCTGGCATTAAACGCGTAATCTATTTCATAAATATGACACGCGGGAGCGAGCGAAGCGAGCTCGTGCTCACACAGTACCGCGACATCACTCATTTAGGTTACGCAATGGTACGAATGGTACGGGGGGCGTGCGAGCGAGCGAAGCGAGCGGGCATGCCCCTCCAGTACCATTCGTGTTAGGCTGCTTCATCTAATGCAAAAGCAAATCTAATGTGTTATTTATTTTTTTGTCTCTCATTTTATACCCTTCTACTTATACTTACTTACATATCATTGATAAATACAGGCCCAAATATAGTTATTGTACACATTACCGGTGGACCAGCAGGTACTCTATAAAATACTTAGGAATTCTATACATTACCTAGGTATTGTATAGAATATCTGAATTATACAGATTGCTGGTAACATATACATGTTAATGTACCTACGAATCGCATCACAATTGTTCAGTTACTTCTATAGATTTACCCATGCAGATCTAAGGTAATAGTCTCCGAACTTCATAGTCATTTGTAATCTTAATAACGCGGTTCCAATAACATTAAATTTAGTGACGCAAGTAGTGTGAATCCAAAATATTTTTGATATGATTTATTTTTTGTTCTACATAGTGTTTTTTGTATCCTGTGGGAATAATAGTTGCACCAGCAACATATTTGACGAAGTGTAGTTTTTCAGCAACCAACTTTAAACACAGGATCATTAATGCCAATAATTAAAAAAAATGACTATAAATCTTTATTTAACATTTAGACTAGGCAAAGGTTGTATCTTAGAAACCAGAATAATTTTATATTTGGAATATTATAAAATAATTATATATATACTTATAATAAAACTGTAACAGGTCCAATTCTGTACATTGAAGATATTTTGAAAATTATTTTTGGAGGGCATTCTATAACTGATACTGAGGCCGAAAATGTATTTTTTTTAATTTTTGTCTGTCTGTCTGTCTGTCTGTCTGTCTGTCTGTATCACGGCTGAGCATCACGCCGAAAGTACTGAATGGATTCAAATGAAACTTGGCATGATTTGAGATCTTACTACGAGGTAGGACATAGGATACTTTTTATCCCGTAATCTAGCACCGTTCTTTCGGGAGAGGGGATTAAAGTCAAAATGGGTACTTGGTTATACGCTTGGTCAGATTTTATCAATTTTTCTTTATAATATAATAAATATTAGTAAGGGAACACTCATAGAGAGTATTTATCAAGGTTTTGTAATCGATCGGGTTAAGCAACGTTAGGTAAGGTCATTAAATAGATGGGTGACCGTTTAACGCCATTTGAACTAAACGGGACCGTGCTTCGGAGAGCAAGTAAAAAGTGGGTCCCAGTTATTAACCGACTATAAAAAATGAGGTTATGTATTCGATGCGAATGTCTGTTATTCAAAGTTTAGTTAACGTAAAAATAGCGCAGGCGGAGCTGCGTGGGTCAGCTAGTCAATAATAAAATCCGGTTCCACTTCGAACGTACAGTGTCGTAAGACTCTAAGCAAAATATAAAATTAGTGTGGCTACAAACCAATATAAATTATTTAACATAGCCATCTGTAAATCTAAAGGATGTCAAATTATCGGGCCGCGGGCCACATGTGGCCCGCAATGAGTGTAATATTTTCAACTCAATTAACATATTAGCCACAATAATAATATAGAATTTTGGTGGAATGTATGAAATTTGACAGCTTTTATAAAAAAAACGAAGCAAATTTGACGGGCCCGTTGGTCTAGTGGTTAGTGACCCTGGCTGCTACCCAACAGGTCGTGGGTTCGATTTCCACCAAATGTCTGGGTGTTTTATCTATATATGTATGTATTTACAAAAAAAAATGTATTAGTATCAGTTGACCGTGTGTGAATTGTCCCAGAATACCTATTATTAAAAAAAAAAATTTCAACAACAAAATATAGTAGCCCAATTTTAATAATAAAACGTTGTTTTAAGATTTTGTTAGGCATGAGCCAAAATAGAAAATGTGTACCTAAATTAAACATTTTTTTTATTATGGCCCAACATAGCCTTTAAGTTGGACTCCCTGGTTCAACTACCTCTCGATACTGATGCCGATTTGCTCACGGATAAAATGTGCGGGTTGTAAATCATGGGATGAAACAATCTATGCAGTATAGAATTTTACGGACGTGAGTTCGACCTGACTTGGTTTGGGGTGTTTGCCCCGGACCGTTGCCGTTTCCCTACTGTTGGGTAATCTGTTATTGTAAAGATTCTAATCTAAGTTTTCTGTGTACAAAATTGTTTTGAAAGTTCTTTCAAGTGAGCTCTAGTGTTCTGGATGTCTAGAAATAATTTTGTTTCTTTTATTATAAGTTGGAAAACTTTGAGATGACCTAGATATTATCTACCGCCGAAATAGTGACAACATAGAAGCATGTTTTGTGTTTATAAGTTTTGTACGGAAGCAATCAGTTGCTAGGACAAAGGATTTAGCGGATTCTTAAAAGCTATTAATTTTGTACTTTCTAATATTTACCCGGTTTCTTAAAACTATTTTCATACAAGTAGTACGCAAATTAACAACAAGATTAGCATCGGCCTGTTGCTGTGTGGCACGCGTCCTCGTAGAGTAGGTAGCATTGCACTGCCGTTCACTTGAGATACAAATCAAATCAAATCATTTATTGTGAATATGGGTTATTGCGGTAACAAAAAAGTAATTGTAGATCGTATTGTAGTAATTGTAGATCAGATTGTAGAAAGTAAATGTAATCGAGAATCGAATGATTATACAATCGAATAGTTAAGTTCTTTGATACCAGTGATAGCTTCAGCTATGTTCAGTCGTGAATCGCGCATATTTTATAATTACCTTTTTTTATTCAATTTTATGACGAGAAGCTAAAGTAAAGTTTAGGCCCTAAACAAAGCGATACGACTACCTATAGGTAACTATACCGTATTGCCGCTAGTCACCTGAGATTTTCATAATTAAGTCTCTTGAGGCGACCGTGCTTGATGTACGAGTATGTCTATAGCCCACACTCCAAACGTCCAGCGAGTCCAAAGAAGGAACCTCCAACCCTACAAATAAATCTCTTCAAATAAAAACCTCTCAGTGCTAACCTGCATTCACCCCTCACGGACAAAATGCACGGGCTATGAATCACTGCTTCGAAACATTCGATACTACGGGAGGAAGGACGTGAGGGTGCGGCCTTTTCCAACTACGTGCCGATTGTCAAATTCGGCGGTTGCTCTGGGCACTGTTCAACCATTTGCAATGTACTGTTATTTTAGCGCACCCTGAGGGTTTTGACCAGTGTTTTAAGGTTCTAAACTTATATTTTTGATAGGCAGCGGTCGGAAAGCTACGTGATATGTGAAATTCCGCAGTGCCATAAGACAAAGGTTTTTAACAAGTGTGTGTTGCCAGTGATAACATAACAGAATTTCAGATTCACAGAACGAGCTATGGAGAGAGCTGGAAGAACCGAAGAACCAAGGTTACCGACATAGCTCTCAGAATCTGCAAGGTGAAGTGGCAATGGGCCGGCCACATCGCTCGAAGAACCGATAACCGATGTGGAAGAAAGGTTCTCGAGTGGTTACCTCGAACCGGAAGACTCAGCGTGCGTAGGCCTCTCATTAGGTGTAAATAGCCAACTGTCGTTCATTGTGGTGTTCGAAGGAGGGTGGTCTTCCGGCTGGTGATGATGATATGATGAAACTTAATATAATATACGTGTTATAAAATACGCCGTAAAATATACAAATAATTTATATTATTTTTTTACTGATGTGCAACCCCTGTTTCAGTAAAATTAAAGAGTAAACTACGCAGAATGTACCTACATTTCTACCTAATTCGCGGAACGACAAAAATTTTAAAAGACCTAACCTAACGAAACAACCTAAACGAACACTTACTTTTTCATAATAAACGTCACCAGATTTGAAATTGACAACATATATTTTTTTTCAACTTGACATTTTTGGAAGCCAGTACTTGAGTATATTGACATCCTTGTGCTTGAGCTAGCAAACATTTATGAGTGAAAAATAAAACTATTAAAGTAGACAATTATTAGGTAAAATAGGTACGTAGGCCTTTCTGTTAAATAATCTGGTTCCCTGACATGACAGCTTACTAGGGTTGACAAAACTTTTGGCTTTGATAATTAATTATATATTTTTACGTGGTATTTTGTAACATAGACACCGATAATTTTACACATTGATATAAAACTAATGTGACGGATTATGTCCTGGTTTAATTTTAATTTTTCTTTCTCGGTGTTACGAACACTAGAGCATTTATTATGATCATGGGACGAGTCAGTCTTTCGTGACTATGGATTCAACCTTCAGTGCCTTATTAGGTTCTAGACAGACGGACTGTATTTCAACTGCACTCCGACTTCAGCAGTTTGAATGCAGTGAGTAGGATTGCAATACAACTGCAAACCAACCGTGCAGTCCAATTGCAGTCGGTGTGTAGTTCCAACGACTGCGCGCTGACTGCAAGCAACAACTGTATTTGAACTGCACGTGGACCGTACAGCTAGCTTGCCGTCGTTGGAACTGCACGCCAACTGCACATCGTTGTCTTGCAGTCGTACTAACTGCATTCAAACTGCATTCATGACGGGCCTGTTGGTCTAGTGGTTAGTGACCCTGTCTGCTACCCAATAGGTCGTGGGTTCGATTCCCACCAAGTGTCTGGGTGTTTTATCTATATAAGTATGTATTTACAAAAAAAAAGTATATAATATGTATTAGTATCAGTTGTCTGGTTTCCATAGTACAGGCTCTGCCTAGTTTGGGATCAGATGACCGTGTGTGAAGTGTCCCAGGATTTTATTATTATTAAGTTGCAGTCAGAGTGCAGTTGAAATGCAGTCCGTCTGTTTAGAGCCTAAGGTGTAAGGAAGGTATTTCCCCAGTTGGGCTGCAAGACCTCTACCACTATTACTTTTTTTTTTGACGCGGGGAAATCTTCCGAAGATCCCCGGGAGCTATGGGGCTCGACCGGGGTATAATAATAATAATAATAATAATAATATCCTGGGACAATTCACACACGGTCATCTGATCCCAAACTAGGCAGAACCTGTACTATGGAAACCAGACAACTGATACTAATATTATTTTATTATTAGTAATTATATATAATATATAATATTATATAAGTAAGTACATTTGAAGTTATTATTGGAGCAAGTTTTTATTATTGTTAAGGTACACTTAGACCTCCCTGAGTCACTGGAGGTACTGGCTGAAAACCAGCGTTGGTTGCAGTTTGTGACCAGCACATGCTGAGCCAGGTACCTATTCGACGCAAGTTTCCTGGGGCTGCAGAACACGCAGTTGTTCTTATTTTTTCTATCTCTACTTGTTAAACGTTTCTTTGTGTGTGTTTCTCTGTATTTTGTTTGTAAGTACTTTGTGTCGAATAAAATTTTTACTTACTTACTTACTTACTTACTTAATACTTATATACTTTTTTTTTTTTGTAAATACATACTATATATATATATATATATATATATTATATGTGGGATTATTACCCACTAAAACCCGGCACATGAGAGAGGCCAGGGCTCTCGGGTGGGATCTGCACCAGGGGCCCCTCAGTGCCTTGCCTTTGAGCCCGCCGCCGGGGGACGCATTGTAGCCCCCCGGGAACCAGTCACGGTGCTCAAGGGGACGGTGGTCGCACCGCCGCCGTCCTCCTCGGAGTCGCCGCCGTACTCAATGGACGTTCAAAGGGCCCACACCCCGAACGTTCAGCGACTCCGAAGCTACCACTATTACTATGTTAACTCTCGTTCTCGCTTCCCCTTTCCCCTTGAGCACGGCTAAACTGAGGAATTCCCCACCGGATTTATACAACTTTAAAGCGATATTTAATAGGTAAACGTAGTCCATCCCGGATCATATAACTAACGTCTAAGTGAGATTGTGGCTAGGCGTGTATTATACACTTTAAGACTTTCGCGTTCCATTATCAAACTTTATTTTAATTGGGAATTAACGCGATTTACCTTATATTTTGGCTTAACGCGTGTTTAATAAAGAAAACTTACTTTTCTTATTTATTTTGTATTATTAGAAGATAATCAGCCTGGTTTTATAAAAGCGTATGGTGACCTTAAGTGGTATATTTGATGTGTGTAGTGCAAGTGTAGTCGTTTTATTAAACGGAACAGCTAAGAAACTAGAGTTTTGTAGAATTAGGTAAACTATAGTAGGTGCATGAAGAGCTAAGAATTTGTTAGAAACTTGTTTGGCGCCGTTCCATAAAACAAGCGCTTCATAACAATTTTTTTATGTCAAAAGTAATTTCAACATAAAATATTTAAAAAAAAAATTGAACCGACTTCAATAATACTAAAAAGTATAATAATAATAATAATAATAACGACACCACGGACCCGAGTGCTCCTGAGAGTCGATCAGGGCCCCCACCTCGGCGTGTCTTCGTCGGTCGAGTGGAAACCGAAGAGGGCCCGCAGGACTCTCAGCTCTGGCTTGCCTTTATTGGCCGTCCAGAGAGGAGCTGTTAGAGCTATATGCTCCAGGGGTGGAAGTGTTAAAGGGCATAACGCCGCGAGTAACTTCGGAGAAAGCGCAGCACACCTCTCGACACCCCTGAGTCACTCACACCGGTGTTGCTCTCTGTCGTCCTCGGACGATCATTTGGGGAGCCCATCTAGTGGGTGGCAAGCCACCACTTGTCACAAAATAATTATGAACGTAATTATGGCAAGTGACCCCGGCCTATGTTCAGCAGTGGACGTCTTCCGGCTGGTGATGATGATGATGATGATGACCCCGGCCTTTGCAATAACCCAGTCGCCAGTCCACCGAATGCTCAACCCCATAAACCTAGAATTCTTTTCACATGCTTGCAATAGTGCCTACCACCTACCGAGGTCAACTGCTGTAATTTCATCATTGTGGCAGTTGACCCCGGGAGGTGTTTTACACACCATTTTCTTCTTCTAAAACAGGCCTCTACGTGTTGGATCCGTCCCCATGCAAGCCTCTAAAAGACCGGGCTAAAGCCCGAGAGTAAATAAAACATAAAATAATAATAATATAGCCTTTTATTCAGATCTCTTACAATGGTTTTTAAACTTATGTAAAACTATATAAACTTATTTAACTTATTTTACTAACATATAGACTTGTTTAGCTAACATTAACTCTATAAACTTATTTAGTATCTAACTTTAAAGGCTTAAAATTAATATATATTAATACAATTAAACTAATATTTGATCCTTGGTTATTTTGCCAAGATCTGTTTGCCAGTCGGCAAAGGCCTCCTCCAACCTTTTCCACTCCTTTCTTTCATGGGCCACTCTGTTCCATGTAACACCTGCGACTTGTCTAATATCGTCGACCCACCTTTTCTGTGGTCGGCCTCTCTTCCTTTTGCCTTCCTTTGGGTACCACCACGTCACCCTTTTACTACATTTGTCTTGTCCTCTTGCCAGGTGACCAGCCCATCGCCATTTAAGTCTTTTTATTTTGCTCATTACATCAGTAGTTTTTAATTTGTTCCTGATGATGGTTTTTTTAATTCTGTCGGACTTCTTGATGTTTAGCATGCTCCTTTCCATTGCATACTGGCATGTTGCTAGTTTGCTTGAGGTAGCCTGATTTAAGGACCATGGCTGACACCCGTACGCAAGGACTGGTAATATGCAGGTGTTAAAAAGTTTACTTTTTAGGTTTATATGGAGCTCCTATTTCCCCGTGGGGTGTCCGGGTAAGAATAGCACCCACCCATCTCTTCCCTTTGGGTGTACGTAAAAGGCGACTAAGGGAAATCAGAAGACGGGCAGCAGCGTCTTCTGTTTTAAAAATTCCATCTCTTCACTAAAACTGCGATCCCCAAGACGCCTGCCAAGCGTGGGGATTATGGCAACCCCCCCCCCCCCCAAACAATGATAGACAATAATTGCATACGGCCCCCAGTCCCCGGCGGCTTCTCTATTCCTCGCCTTGGTAGCAGGCGGGGTAACGGTCGAGCAGGGGGTGCTAAGAATCTCCGGCAGATGCCCCGCTACCACCCCCACCGAACTTTGGCCCTGGCAACACACAACATCCGCACGATGAGGACCGATGAGAAGATTGTCGAGCTGGAGGAAGAATTGAGCAAGTTGCGTTGGGACATCTTGGGATTATCTGAAATCCGGCGAGAGGGGCAGGATACGATAACCCTTGATTCTGGCAACTTGCTCTTCTTCCGGGAAGGAGACCGGAAATCCCAGGGTGGTGTCGGGTTTCTCGTCCGTAAGTCCCTTATTAACAACGTGATTAAGGTCGATAGTGTGTCGAGTAGGGTAGCGTACCTTATACTCAGAATAACCAGTCGGTATTCGTTGAAGGTTATACAGGTATACGCGCCGACCTCGGCACACCCTGACGATGAAGTAGAGGCTATGTATGAGGAGATATCAGAAGCCATACATACCTCCAAAACACACTTCACCGTTGTTATGGGGGACTTCAACGCGAAGGTGAGCACACGGAATGGCGATGAGTTGAGAGTGGGGTCATATGGGTACGGGCAGCGGAACCAAAGGGGCCAGCGGCTGGTCGACTTCATGGAGAAGGAGGGACTCTTTGCGATGAACTCCTTCTTTAAGAAGCGACCATCCAGGAAGTGGACGTGGATAAGCCCCGATGGTTCAACCAAAAATGAGATCGACTTCATCATGACGACCAAGAAGCATATATTCGATGATGTCTCCGTGATCGGCAGGGTGAAAACCGGTAGCGATCACCGCATTGTTAGAGGCACATTGAATATCAATGTCAAGCTCGAGAGGTCTCGTCTGATGAAGTCCACGCTCCGTCCGGGAACCGCCCAAATCCGAAACCCCGAAGACTTTCAACTCGAACTACACAATCGCTTTCAGTGCCTAGCCAAATGCGAAACTGCGGACGAGTTAAACAATGGGTTGGTGCAAACTGTCCATGCAGTGGGGTCCAAGTTCTTTAAGACCCCACGCCGTAATAAGCCTCAGAAGCTCTCCAATCAAACCATTAAGTTAATGGAAACCCGGACTGAGATGAGACTGCAATCTTCAGCTGATATGTCGGAATATGCTGAACTCAATAGACGAATCTCGAAATCCATGCGTCACGATTTGCGTTCCTATAATACAGCATGTATTAAGGACGCAATTGAGCGGAACCAAGGCTCTAAAGTGTTCGCAAAGAATTCGTCTATTGGGCGCAGCCATATGACCAGGCTGAAGATCGACGACGGCACTGTCATCTCATCGAAACCGGAGATATTGAGAGAGCTCGAGAGGTTTTACGGACAGTTATACACCTCAACACAGGAACCCATTGCCAGAACAGCTCAGGACACCAGAGCTAAATTAACCCGACACTACACTGAGGACATCCCAGACATCAGCCTGTACGAGATTAGAATGGCTCTCAAACAGCTTAAGAACAACAAGGCGCCGGGTGAAGACGGAATCACAACAGAACTTCTGAGAGCGGGTGGAAAACCGGTACTATTGGTCCTCCAGAAGTTATTTAATTCCGTCTTACTCCAGGGTACTACGCCAGAAGCATGGCACGGGAGTGTGGTGGTTCTTTTCTTCAAAAAAGGTGATAAAACCTTGTTGAAGAATTATAGACCCATCTCACTCCTGAGCCATGTATACAAGCTGTTTTCGAGAGTCATTACGAACCGTCTCGAACGCAGGTTTGATGACTTCCAGCCTCCCGAACAAGCCGGGTTCCGAAAAGGCTTTAGCACCGTAGACCACATACATACGCTCCGCCAGATTATACAGAAGACCGAGGAGTATAATCGGCCATTATGTCTAGCGTTTGTGGACTACGAAAAAGCCTTCGATTCAATCGAGACCTGGGCGGTACTGCAGTCCCTCCAGCGGTGCCATATCGACTATAGGTACATCGAAGTGTTGAAGTGTTTGTACAGAAACGCCACCATGTCGATCCGACTACAGGACGAGAGCACGAAACCAATCCCATTGCAGCGAGGCGTGAGACAGGGTGACGTTATTTCTCCGAAACTGTTCACTAACGCATTGGAGGACGTTTTCAAGCTCTTGGACTGGTACGGATTCGGCATCAACATCAATGGCGAATACATCACTCACCTTCGTTTTGCCGATGATATAGTCATTATGGCAGAGTCGCTGGAGGACCTCAATACAATGCTCAGCGACCTCAGTAGCGTTTCCCAACAGGTGGGTCTTAAAATGAACATGGACAAGACGAAGATCATGTCTAATGTCCATGTTGCACCCGTACCGGTAGTTGTTGGGAACGATACAATCGAAGTTGTTGACCACTACGTATACCTAGGACAAACAATCCAGTTAGGTCGGTCCAACTTCGACAAAGAGGTCGCCCGAAGAATCCAACTCGGATGGGCAGCGTTCGGGAAACTACGTGACATCTTCTCATCAGAAATTCCGCAGTGCCTGAAGACAAAGGTTTTTAACCAGTGTGTGTTGCCAGTGATGACTTATGGTACTGAGACGTGGTCTTTAACAGCTGGCCTTTTGGAGAAGCTCAGAGTCACACAACGAGCTATGGAGAGAGCTATGCTCGGAGTTTCTTTGCGCGACAGAATCCGGAATGAGGAGATTCGCCGAAGAACCAAGGCCACCGACATAGCTCGTAGAATATGCAAGTTGAAGTGGCAGTGGGCAGGCCACATCGCTCGAAGAACCGATAACCGTTGGGGAAGAAAGGTTCTCGAGTGGCGACCACGAACCGGAAGACGCAGCGTAGGCAGGCCTCCCACTAGGTGGACCGACGACATTGTTCGCGTCGCAGGCAACCGGTGGATGCAAATAGCAAATTGTCGTTCATTGTGGCGGTCTAAAGGGGAGGCCTATGTTCAGCAGTGGACGTCTTCTGGCTGGTGATGATGGAGCTCCTTATTTTTCATAGCCTCTCTTAAACTCCAGTATGTTTTCCAGCCATTTGTAATTCTTCTGTCCACTTCCTTCTGCATGGGATCTTTTTGAGTTATGAGTTGCCCTAGATATACGTACTCATCTGTATAGCTCATTTCAGTGTTTCCTAGATCTATATTGTGTTTGTCCCCGTTTGTCATCACCTTAGTCTTTTCTGGATTCATTGCCAACCCTACTCTCTCACTTTCTTTTGCAAGTTCTTTTATCATTCTGGTTAGGTCTTCTGCTGTTTTTGCCAACAACACTATGTCATCAGCAAATCTTAAGTGCGATAGCATTTGTCCGTCTATATTAATTCCGAGATGTTCCCAATTGAGTCTTCGGAAGATTGATTCCAGTACTGCGGAGAATAATTTTGGAGATAGAGGGTCTCCCTGCCTTACGCCTTTTTCTACTTTGAAAGGGGTACTTTTCTTTTCTAGTTGGATTCTTGCTCTACTACAGCTGTATATGTTTCTTATTAATCGGATGTACTTGTGTTCTATTCCTTGTTCTAGTAACGCCTCCCATATTTTGTCGTGTTGTAGAGAATCGAATGCTTTACTATAGTCGATAAATGCAATGTAGTATGTGAGTTGGTATTCATTGTATTTCTCCAGAATTTGACGCACCACGTGAATGTGGTCTATCACTGAATAGTCTCTGCGAAAACCTGCTTGCTCGATAGGTTGGTTTTCGTCTAGGGTTCTTTCAATCCTTTTTAGGATGATCTTAGCAAAAATCTTATATATATTGGACATGAGGCTTATAGGGCGATAATTTCCTATGTCGTATTTATCACCTTTCTTATGCAGTAGGATGATGTGTGACTCAGTCCATTGCTGGGGGATGATTTCAGTATTCATTATATCTTTGAATATATCTGTGAGGACAGGTAGTAGGATCTCTTTGCTATGTCTTAAAATTTCATTGCTTATGCCGTCAGGCCCGGGTGCTTTCTCTCTCTTTTGGGTATCGATAGCCTTCCAAACTTCAGCTTGGAGAATGCTGGGGGTGTTCGAAGTATCCTCTAGATTGATTTTAGATTGCGCAGTGTTATTTCGATAAAGGTTTTTATAGTACGAAGTAGCTGTTTTTAGTATGTTAATTCTGTTATAATTGAAGTTTCCTCGGGCGTCTTTCATTTTTACTATCCAGTTTTTCATGTCGGTCAATTCTTTGAGTGCTTTTTTAGTTCCTCCAGTTTTTTGTATGTAACTTTCTATCGTTCGCATTCTGCGTTGTTTTCTACCCTTTCTCATACTTTCTTTAATGTCTTTACTGATTTTGGCTATTTTCTGTCTTCTATTTTGGGTACTTCTATCATTTATAAGGTGACTTCTTTCTTCTAGGAGCTTTAAAGTGTCTGTTGATATTATTCCTTTTGCATCAGTTTTGGTGTCTGTTATGAGTTTAGTTTGGGTTTTGATAGTATTCTCCATATAATTGTATTTATCTTGGGTTCCCATTTCCTTAGTGTTTTCTTTAAAGTCACTCAGCTCTTAAGGCTGTTGTTATTTGCTCTAATTGCTGTTCGTCAAGTTTTGTGTTTCCTGGGTCTTGTCTCGGTCTAGTCTTCTTTGGTTGATTTATTCTGAGCTCGGTTCTAAGTAGCCTATGATTGGTGTTGAAGTTAAATCTTTTAATGACAGTGAAGTTTGTGAAGTAGTTGTTTCTGTTGGTCATAATAAAATCGATTTCGTTTTTTGTCTTACAATCCGGCGAAATCCAGGTCCACATGCTCTTCCGGTTTTTCTTGAACATAGTATTTAAGATTGTTAATTTGTTTTCTAGTGCGAAGTTCGTAATTTTTTCCCCATTTCTGCTTCTGGTCTTGTTACTATATGAAAATTGTCCTAGTATTGCGTTTTCTCCTGGGCGCCTAGATCCGATTTGACCATTGAAGTCACCCATGACTATTAGGTTTTTAACCGACTTCAAAAAAAGGAGGAGGTTCTCAATTCGTCTGTATATATTTTTTTTTTTTTTTTTTTTTTTTATGTATGTTCGCGCATAACTCTGGCAATTATGAACCGATCTGAAAAAATCTTTCTTCCATCCATTCTTTAATCCGTTAATTGGGTCCCATAAAAAAATTATTGCTTAGTAATAAGTAGTTCCTGAAAAAACAAGAATGGTGACTGCGCACTGAGACTTGCAAGAAAGCCTATATTAGATGACGTTTTAGTCGCTCGGACTCGCTCGGTCGGACAAAAATAGTCATAACTCTGGCAAATATTTACCAATTTCAATTATTCTTTTTTTATTCGAAAGAAGAAACCACTGTATTGAATCTGTATGAATTTTATTACAACCGGATAAGAACTTCCTGGAGGACCATGAACGATGTGGAGGAATTTATCTGGTAAAAACCATAAAACTGATGTTCTCCATTACATTGCTCTGACAATTATGAACCGATTTCGATGATTCTTTTTTTATTCGAGAGAGTAAACTACTATGATGTTTTCATGCAAATTTCATTACGACCGGATATTTTTTTCTGAAGAAACATGAATTATGTAAAACTATGTAGACGATAATGTGATCATAACCTACCTAGATAATTTTACGGTTTTCGATGGTTCAATCTTTATATATGAAAATATCACTAAAAAGTTAAAAATAAAATCTTTTAAAAAAAAAATTGAACCGACTTCAATATCACTGAAAAGTATAAAATAATTTAAATATTATTGAAGTTGGTGCCAAATATACACAGCAGGTACGCTAACACCAACTTCAATAATATTTAAATTATTTTATACTTTTCAGTGATATTGAAGTCGGTTCAATTTTTTTTTAAAAAGATTTTATTATGTGTATACTCTTGAATGGCTTCGTTTAATTCATTGTAAAAGTTGTTTATCGTTTCCAAATTTGATTGCTCTGTAGGTGAATATATTTGTACAATAGACCAAGGTTCTTTATTTGTTGCTATTCGTTTTTATCAGTGTTAGGCATGTTTGAAAGGGAGCTGGATCTATATCTCATTAATTCGAAAGCATTTGTCCTGTTGGCCTGCTAAAAAGTATAAAGTGATTTAAATATTATAGAAGTTGGTTTTAGCGTACCTGCTGTGTATATTTGGCACCAACTTCAATAATATTTAAATTATTTTATACTTTTTAGTGTTATTGAAGTCGGTTCAATTTTTTTTAAAATATTTTGTTTTATTCTTTTTAGTGATATTTTCATACATAAAGATTGAACCATCGAAGACGGTAAAATTATCTAGTTAGGTTATGATATCATTATGATTTCACATTATCGTCTACATACTTTTACATAATTCATGTTTCTTCAGAAACTCGGAAACAATTTATCCGATCTTAATGAAATTTGCATGGAATCATCATAGTAGTTTACTCTCTCGAATAAACAAAGAATCATCGAAATCGGTTCATATTTATTTTATTGAACAAGTACAGTAACAAACAATCAGATTACACATGAAAAAATTATTAAAAATCCGACGTTCTATACAACTGCACACAACATTGAATATGTTCATTTTAAATAATAGTTAAGGATAACAAAAATTAAGGATATAAAACAATATAAAATGATTTTAAAAAAATGGTATAGACTTGTAAACATAATGGATTTCAATAAATAGTATAGTAAAAAATATAAATAGTATTAAATTAAACAATATTAAAAAACAATTTGTCTGAGAAATGTAAAGGAGAACATCAGTTTTATGGTTTTTACCAGATAAATTCCTCCATATCATTCATGGTCCTCCAGGAAGTTCTTATCCGGTTGAGATAAAATTCATACAGGTTCATTACAGTGGTTTCTTCTTTCGAATAAAAAAAAAGAATCATTGAAATTGGTAAATATTGGCCAGAGTTATGACCATTTTTGTCCTTAAAAAGCGACATACAGTATACAGTCATCTATATAGGCTTTCTTGCAGCTTTCCTGCGCAGTCAACATTCTTGTTTTTTCAGAAACTACTTATTACTAAGGAATATATTTTTTTATGGGACCCAATTAACCGATTAAAGAATGGATGGAAGAAAGATTTTTTCAAATCGGTTCAGAATTGCCAGAGTTATGCGCGAACATACATAGAAAAAAAATATATATACAGACGAATTGAGAACCTCCTCCTTTCTTGAAGTCGGTTAAAAAGTAGTTTTATTTCAATGTATAGTATTCGCGTAGATAAAAAACAACCTTATGTGAACCCAGATTTCTATAACACCAGCTTTTATAATTGATTCTCGGCTTAATACTACTGGAAATGCTTTCTTACAGAACCTATATTAACAACTGCTTGGCTCCAGCGTAGTGACAGGATTCTCTATTTAAAGACCACATAATGTTAAAAGAAATAAATATCTTGTTTATTTGTCGTTTCATTCCGAGCTATTAATCTACTAGTGAAGCCCTTTCAAGCGTATTAAGAATATAACGAACAGCTACTCGTAGTATATGTGACCAATTCCACTCAATGTTTTTTCCCCCGAGAAAAATACTTCGTCCAGCGATACAAATTCTGGTAAAAGTTGAAAAGTAAGAGCCGCTTACGTAATATTCTGTTCAAGTTTCCTTGTAAGTTTCTATACAAGTTAAGAAGTTATTATATTTCAGCAAGTGCTACATCGTCCTTTTTTCCCCCACGGAATAACGGTAGTATGAAAATTGATTTTCTTAGCGAACGTTGGGTGTTTAATAGATACTTGTATGGCGCCATCGATATAATATATAAACTAGATTTGGTGTCACGGTTCAAAAAGTGGTAGCGAGAAATAGCGCCCTTGTGTCGCTATTTCTTTACAAGCCACATCCTGATAAGTTTATTTTTGCCGTTAGGAGTGTCGCTACTGTCTATATGAAACTGTCAAACTACACGTAATTATCATAATAGAAATGTTAGTACACGTTTCCGCCACCAGCACAGATAAGTTTGCAACCTCCGCGACCACATTTTAGATGTCATTTTATTCGTGAATGTTTATCTAGTTTATATATTATATCGATGTACGGCGCTATTGCTTTTGCTTGTATTAGGTACTTAAAAAAATACGTAACAAATGACGCCCTGTGACCAGGTGGAGTGACTATAAACGTAAAACAGTTGGTTGGAAGTGACTGGTTGAGGAGAGCCGAAGACTGGGCTCGATGGCGTTTATTGGGGGAGCCCTATGTCCAGCAGTAGACTAAAGTGGGTTGATAATGACGATCAGTCTTTAATTACAATATCATTTGAAATGCCATTGTACGCCAATTTACAATCACAATAGATAAACTAGCTGCAATTTAAATTGCCTACAATATAACTAATTACTTAATCAATTGAAATGCAAACAGTTATGCATGTGGTTTTACTCATATATCATGTGGGAATTTCATCATTTGATTATCTGTTAATTTCATTATTATAATGACTTCGACTGTTGTTGTTTCTGCAGTTAATTGAATTATGTACCTATAGTATAAAAGTATAGTAATTAATTTTAAAAAATAGTAGGGAAGTAGGTATGACTTCATAATAATTAGGACATCAGTTCTAAGACCTCCATAAGTAAACACTACTGAAATTTGAAATTAATACAAGTAGGTACATTATGTACAAATACTAAACATATAATTATGCGTAGAGATATTATATGATACAATATTATTATAAATAAAAAAGGAATCTATGACTTTTCGTACATTTTGAATTTCGGCAAAGTTTACCATTACAGAAGATTTCTAGTTTTTGTTAGTCTTTCATGTTCTTAGGACTCTTTCGATACATAAACACTTATTTGAAACTTCATGAAATGTATATTTTCCATCATAAAAGCTAACTAGCGACCAGCCCCAGAGTCGCACGGGTGTAAATAAAGTTTTAATATATACACAAACCTTCACTGAAAATGTATCTAATTAATGGGGAATCGCGCTTTAAAATCCGTTGCGTGGTTTATAGGACAGGTTAGCGGATATGCAGACATAGGCGGAAAGCGACTTTGTTTCATACTATGTGGCAGAGCGCCTACAAATAATTTAACTAGCCTAATTATGCTAAGCGTAACAAAAATAATTGGTTTTTGCTAACGCTCTCATTTATTTATAGAACCTTCATTTTTCAATTATAATTCAATTTCAAATTAACTTTAATGACTACTTCTTTAAAAAACGAGTAGCAAAATTATTTTCAACTCACCTAACACGTCGACGCAACCAATCTGTTTCTTCATAGTACTGGTGTTGATCTGACACATGTAGCAGCCCCGGTCTTCGACCTTCAGCGGCCGTATGTGCAGTTGCCAGGACATTGGCGAGTCATTGGTGACGGCGTAGCGGGAGCTGTGCGTCACCAATCGCGTGTGGAGGGTCAAGATAGTTTGGTCATCAGCACGAATCCATGCAACCTGAATAGAGAAAAGATCTTGTTTATTAAATTATTCCGACCCAACGGCCCAAAATAGAGTTAGATATTTTTGCAAACGCAGCAAAATTTTCTTTATTGCAATTTAGAGTAAATAATTGAACTCGTAAAGGGCTTATTAAGGGTAGGCTGACCCAAAGGAAGCAATGAGTGCGGTAATTGTTTTTTTTTTATGAATATTACATATTACAGGAACACAATTACAAGGCTACTTATTTGACTGAGATATGCTTCAAGGTGGAAGTACTACTTCCTCAGTTAAATAAGACGAAGAAACATTTTTACTCTGGTAATTACCAAACAAGATACTAACATTTCCAAATTTCTTGGAGTTGAACTGCTACCCCCTGTGCCCTTAAATATCTTAAAATACATACAAGTGGTATAATATTGTAGTCTAGGTACAGAGTTGTGTTTACAACTCACCTCTGGCAAGATTAAAATTTTGCGCCCCAAGTACCTACTTATTTTCTAGGTAAAGAAACGACACAATAACTTTGAAACTGTAAGTAATTTCATCGTAAAATTAGTTATTGTTGTTTTAAAAGAAGGAAATTATACGTGGGTTTTTCCATTATTTCCGCATTAGAAAATCTCTATGCTGGTTCTCAAAAGGGCGCTAAAGGTTGCGCCCCTGGCAGCCGCAATCGCTTTTCGTATGTAGTAGCCCAGGCCCCAGGTACGGACCTTATCAGCTTAAAACCATTGTAAAGATTGTCTCAATTCTTAGTGACGTTACATCGTGAATACAAAGTATTCTGTCTTCTTATCCATAATCTGAGACACAAATACTGAAATGAAATAAAGTGAATACTTTTATGAGGGTGAGAAATCAAGTGAAATTACATTTGATTCAACACGGACGTTGTACGAAAGAAATGTTCTGAAAAAGAAAAGAAAATCATTTTATTGCCGCCCCTTTGTTCTTGTTCGACAGATTTTAATCCAATATTATATGCAGGGTTGCCGCATCAGAAGATAAATATTCATACTAAGTTTAAATCTGTCATGACGACAGTTGAAAATATAAAATTCAGTGAATTTTTAATAGCATGTACCATGTCCACTGTTGTGCACAGAGAAAAAATCCCCAAAATTGGTAAATTTTACATGTTTTTCCCTTCTCTTTCGTAAAAACTGAGAGGGTTTACACCATAGTGCACAACAGGTGCTAAATACTAGGTGTATTAAACACGCCTTTCTTTGCAATAAGTTCTGAAACGTGCCTGGGTTTCTTCACGATATTAACATTTCTTTCTTTTCGCTGAACAAGAAAGAAGAGGTCTATGCAGTATGATCCAAATTTCACTTTGATATTTACGCTCTGACGTGAAATATTATACATGCAATACTTGAGGTAACTCATGTCACAGTAGAAAGATTATTCAATGCTTTCAGCAAGGATTTCTAAGGCAGATTGTCCAGGATGCGCCTCGGCAAACAAGTATTATTTCATCTCTCAAGAAGGCTCTTTCTGCATACTCGACAAACAATAATAAATAACCAATTAGCTCGTTAAAATATAAGTAATTACGTCATTTCAACAACAGCTTGTTAAAGTTACTAATTGTTGAATATTTGACAGCCCTATTTTCTGGAAGTTTTTCTCGCTCTACGCAGTACAGAACGACCTAATTGCGAATATCTAATCGCTTTGTAGAGCTTAATCCACCTAAAGTTTTGGAATCCATCACGAACTTTATACAATCTTGATAAATAATGATCGTCCGTAAGACTTCAGTTGGTGAAACTAATTTGTTATTAAACCATTTTTTATGGTAGGAATAAAAGACCTATATCTAATTCAACGAATACTTGCTGGTACTTCAAATTCAAATTCAAAAATATTTATTTCAAGGCATTTTTATTTTTTTATAGGCAGCAACAGGCACTTTTGACGGTCATTTTTTTATAGGCTACCACCGGATCACAACGCAGCCACAACTGAGAAGATCCGGCAAGAAACTCAGCGGGCTTGTCAGTTTTTCACTTTTTTTAAACTTTTTTTTGTGTTTTTACCATCGATATACTATCTAAACAAGATTTGCTGTCACGACCCGAAAAGTGGTCACGAAAATAAGAGCTACGGAGACAGCTATCGCTCTATTTCAAATTAGTACGAGCCGACAACAGCTGGCGTAAGACGTGTCAAAATGTCTTATTGCGCGTTGAAAAACTGTCCAAATACTCGTCGCAACACTAAAATTACAGGTGGAATATCTTTTTTTCGGTTAGTAATCTTATTACTACTAGTTTAAATACAAAATATAAGTAAGATATCACTAAAATCCGAAATAATAATTATTTATTTGACATTTTCTCCGCTAGTAGTTCGCCATTTGCCAAGCCACAGGCTGACAAAATTATTTTTGCTGATAGAGAGTGTCACTACCGTCTATGCAAAACTGTCAAACTACACGTCACTACCACAATAAAAAAGTTAGTTCTCATTTACGCCACCAGCATACATAAGTTGGTAAATCAGTACACGAGCGTTACGTAGTTCTCGAACAAAGAATGCATGGAGTTTCATTGTTATAAAATTGTGCAATTTTTTTCACAACTGCGTAAAATAGAAAAAGTGGTGATGAGATGTGTGTAAGTTTGTATTATTATACTATTAGAAACCCTAAATAAGATTATTTAAAAAAAGAGAATCTGTCTAGAAACCATTGTCACTGGACCACCTTAGTAAAATAAAAACTGAACATACTGAAGAATTATTACCACACTCCTGCAGCAGGAATACATTGTAATCACCATGACGCAGCAACTTCACTGAGACTTCCGCACTGTACGAGATCTGAGAAACGAATGACTGCGGTACCGCTAGAGCAGTGACTTATATACGCATTCGCTGGGCGCGTTCGGCTATCCTACCCACAATTTATTTTATATCGGTTTTGGAGTCTAACAATACCATCATTTGAAAACTCGTTGGTCTAATGGTTAACCATCCTGGCCTCTATCCAATAGGTTGTGGTTCAGATTGCCACTTTTTCTCTGGGTGTCATTTATTTAGATAAGTATGTATTTTCAAAAAAGTATATACGTATTTATATTAGGTGTCTGGTTACCATAGTACAGACTCTGGACAGTTTTGGATTACACGGCAGTGTGTCCTCAAATATTATTATTACTTTACAACAAGAACGTGGTTGCTCCGTGTATTAAAAAATTAATAGTTCTTCGACGGGATATCGTTTTGATGAATGTGAAGAAAATTTAAGTGCTATAGAAATCATAAAAAATAAATCTATACAGCACAATTTTGATAAATACCAGATAAATTGCAACGAACTCATTCAAAAATTAGAACAAAACCCAATTCCGGAAATTGTTTTCCAAATAGTAGGTTACATTTCTGGTTTTGTGGTAAGTAGTCTAGTAAAAAAGCTTAGGTGCGAGGACTGCAAAAGAAAATTATGGGCAAAAGAAAAATTATGGTTCCACAAACTAGTGGATTTACGAGATATGAATGGCTTATTTTATTGTGCAAATGATGTATTTGACATTTGCATGAACACTGAACGCGTTATACGCAACTGTGTTCGTTTAAGTGGTGGTAAAAATATACACAAGAAATATGACAAAATATTTATATCTGTTGCAGTTTTAAAATTATATATTAATAAAGATGTTTTTGTCGCAGAAAATGAGCATAACCATAACATTGATTTACTGAGATTAGTTGTAGAAAAATTCATCGATGTAAGACTGCATTATGTTTGTAAAAAAGAAACCGCTCAGACAAAAAATGATTCAAAAAGACAGATTTATAATAAATTAAATTTGTTTAAAGGTAATTAACATTTCTTTTTTCAGACAACTGATACTAATACTTATGTAAATTTTTTTTGTAAATCCATACTTAAATAGATAAATAACACCCAGACACTTGGTGGGAATCGAACCCACGACCCATCGGTTAGCAACCAGGGTGTCTAACCACTAGACCAACGGGCCCGTCAATTAAATATAAATATAAAATATAATGTCAAATACATTGTCACTAAACTTGATTAATTATTAATGTTCAGTGTAGATAAATTAGACTTAAAATAAAATAAAAACTTGAAAGCGTTAAATATGCCATGTTTAGTACCGACTTCAATATTATTGTCATTATTTAACGCTTTTTGTAACATTTGTAACGCTTTTTGTAAAATTGTACCTAACGAAACCTAATTATTTTAAGTCTATGCATAATAAAGAATTTTGAATTTATATGTATGTCTTATTCCATCCAGTCGTTCTCTTGACCAACATGCGTATCAAATGAAGCGTCTTCGCTTCATTTGATACGCATGTTAATCTGTTGGCGGTCGACGCGTCATAGTGCTTATGCGATCGGAATCATCGGCCGTTGAGAGCTTAATGTTGTAACAAATAAATGCAGATATACTACTAGAAAGAAATAACAATCATTCTGGAGAAGTTGGGTACAAAGTAATGCTTTCTTTTATGGCTAGCATAACATTATACGTAACTTACCATATTTTTATATTACGGTTATTCTGGAAAAAATAAACGTAAGCAACTCCATACCTTTCCTTAGCTTACTGTACGTCTATGCGTTCAAAAACAATGGAACTCAATGGAAGCACACAACTCTCAGCTCCAAAACTGTGTAAGTGCCGAATTGTCTGCAATTATTATTGAACCTTATTTTATAGTTCGTAAGTTATCTTTTTATATGAACATATTATTGTTTTGCGTGTACGTGTATAGTTGTGTAAGTATATGTAACCGCGACCACATTTTCGATGTCATTTTGTTCGTGACAGCTAATCTAGTTGGTATAGTATATCGATGGTTTTTACAATTTGATCAGCGTCAATGATAGTGTGTCCTGCCGTACGAAAGATACAGAAAACATGAGAAAGACAAAAATTACGACGAAAATACGGATAGTAGTCCCCCCCACGCACGAGTTGACTCGAGCAGCAGCCATCACTCCCCTCAACCATATTGGAGGGACTACTATATATCAACAAGTCTAAAAACAAACCTAACGGTAAGCAACTGCACTGCCGCCCGTTATCTGAGAAAAAGTTGTTATTAGGGACCATACATTACTCAGTGAGGCTGACCATTATGCATATGTGTATAGGCATGCTGTGCATTGGAGTACAATGACAACGTAGAGTAGGTCTATGTAATGGCCAGTAGAAACTCACGGGCGGGTTAAACCCCATTATCACCCATTTTGTAAAGCAAAGACGCAAAGCCGACCTACATAATAGTAAATAGTGCTTAAAAATGTCTTGAATATAAGTCAGTATAAACCATTTAAAATTATGAAGATGTAACCATTTCCATCTGACAAGTATCAGACAACGAACAAGGAAATGTTTTAATCAAAGATTTAGATTTTTTTCAATTTTTTAATAGATGCAAAGCTTAAACTAAATATTCTAAACATAAAAATTAAACAAAGTACTACATAGACGAGTGAAGCTTTCTGTAATGTAGTGATGGATCTAAATTATGATGAGTTCACTGTTAGCTCATGGGAAGCGTAAAATGCAGACGCAGTGATCTCTTTGTGGAGCAAAAAGGCTGATCTTGCTACCTCAATGTTGCCGCGAGGATTTATCGATCCCGGCTAGTCGTGGAGCGTCGACGTCTTCCTTTTAGAGATGTGTAATAGATGGAAGATTAACCGACGGTAATTCAACCGATTTGGTGATGATTGTTTTTACAGAGTCAAATATGCACGTCTATACTATAATAAAACTCAAAGAGCACTTTTTCTGTACATTGAATATTTTTCCAAAATTTCTATGTGGGCATACTATACTATCGACATAGAGGCCAAAACAATTTTTTTTGGAATTATTGTCTGTCTGTCTGTCTGTCTGTCGTTCTGTTTGTCCAGGTATCATTTGAAAACCCGTGGATGGATTTTGATAGGACTTTCACTGATGTGTTGTGTAGAAGTCTAGGTATAAATTGGTATATAAAACATCACGCTATGTTTCATAGGGGCTAAGCAGTGAAACATTACTTGCACATATTACCACGTAATTTCCTTTGTATGTGAATAGGGTAATTATAGACTGATCAGTTAATCATTAAGATATGTATTATTACGCTATATACAATAGGGACTGAGCAGACATTTAGTTTGCATAAGATATGGCAGTGGCGAAGGGTAAATTTTTGTAAGGGGTAAGCCGGTCCGGTACACCCAGGAAATTTTCATTAGATTTCTGTATTGTTCTAAGTACTTTGCTGATAGCAATATGACATTATATCTTTGAAAAGTTAAAATCTGTAAAATCTGTCGTTCATAAAATTTAAATGAAACTCCCCAAGTCCAGGTAGTGTATAGGTATTGTATCACAGTCGCAACAATAAAAGATGCGAAACATTAATTTTTTTTTTTGTATGAGTAGTACTGTTGGCCGCAGATGGCCATTACAGCTTCACCGGACAAGAACGAAACATTAAAAACTTTCATTATCGAATATCATTAGACAGTAATTTACGATGTTAGCGTGATTTACAATTATGAACAGCACCATCTATCGGTGAAATTGAACATACAATCACTATAGAACTTTAATCTAGCTAAATAAAAGAAAGTCGTGTTAGTTACACTATTTATAACTCAGGAACGGAATAACCGATCCGGCTGAAAATTGGTGGGAGGTAGCTTAGAACCAGAAAACGGACATAGGATTTTTTATCCCGGTAGGTTAAGGATAAGCAACGTTAGGTAAGGTCATTAAATAGATGGGTGAACCGATTTGTATGAAAAGTGCATATCGGGTAGGTCTGAGAATAGGTCATAAAGTATATTTAATGCCGCTGATACCATGATTGACGAGGATATATAGAACGAGAGGAGGGTGCAAGAGAGGAGAAAGAGGGAGAGGGGATTCGAGGAGGGGGTGATGGGGTGAGGGATCGGGGGAGTTAGGTGGAGTAAGGGGGGAGTGAGAAGGAGCAAGTTCGTAGAAGAGAGAGGGGATGAGGGTTCAGAGAGGGGACAACAGGGAGAGGAAGTGGGGGAGTGGGACGGAAACCGAAGCGGGAGGGGAAAGAGAGGAGAGAAAGAGCATATAATTAGATTTTTTTTATAAGAGAGAGAGATATGGAGAGAGATAAATCTAGGGAGGAGGGAGAAAAATGTAATAAAAGCGCGGGCGGAGCTACGCGGGTCAGCTAGTACTTAAATAAAAATAAATAATAGTTTTCGCGACTGATAAAATTAATTATTCTAAAATTGATGTCGTTTCTAAGTATAAAAAAGTGAAATTAACCAAAATAATAGCATGTTTTACGAATTCTATACATACATTCGACTAGTCCTCGTATTTTACTGTCCCAAATTCCTTATCATAAAACCTAACGGAAAAGAAAACAAAAATCTGATATTTCATAATACAATCTCTAAACAAGAAAACACCACAAAATAAAAGCAAAAACTATTGAAATTAAAACATCGCTCAGCACAAGTTGCAAGAGCTTGAGGAAAATAGGGTAAGACATGTCAAGGGGTATCGAGACCCGGACCCCACAAAGATTTAGAGGGCTTAACGAGAAAATCTAAGCCGTTGTTCCCTTAGTTGCCTTTTTACAGTAAAATTCCTTTAGAAGTTTAATTTAGTTCGCTACTAACAGAAGCTAATTTCCATTAAGTAAATATTTCGCAACAAAAATTAACTTTTATAAAAGACTGTCGTAAACATGAATTATGAATTAAGGAGCTGTAAACACCGCCACAAAGTCTCGCGAATGTGACTTTCAAATTTTCCCCAAGCCGTGACGCGGTAACAATACTTGTTATGAATACCATAAATATGGATTGACGATGTGTCACCGAGACGCGTTTTTTAAACAACACATTATTATTCAACGGAAAATATTTTTTATTATTTGAAACAAAAAGTCTTTCTGATGGGTGGTGGGAGAAGATGTTAGCCTAATGGTTAGTTACATGTCTGTCTATAGACAGTCGAATTGCACTTCTGTTTGCTACCTGAGACATTAGTATTTAAGTCCCTCGAGCCCCATAATTTTTCCAACTAAAATGCCCTTCACATCGTAAACACCGGACCACATCAGCTAAACACTCCTGCTTTGCGGCAGTATATCTGACAGTATTATTTTTTTGACAAGATCAACTACCTAGTATAAATAAATAAGACAAATATTTTTTTAGATGTGTGCTCAGGATTAAGTGTTCTTATGTAAGAGTAACGCACTCCTCCCGTTGGGCGTCCGTAAGGCGATTAAGGGAAAACAAGAAGACGGGCAACACCGTCTTTCAATTAGATTACTTTCCTACAACTACTGGAAAAGACGCATGTAGCTAAGTCAACAATAATCGCGATAACGAGGCGCGATATACAGTATTGAGCTATTCACATGGCCTAGGTTCTCGCGATGATATTTTCGTGATTCTCTGTGGATTTTCATCGCGTCGGATCGCTTTGCGTCACTTTAGTCGCTCACTAAGGACACCCCAGTGATGTAGGTACAGCGCAGCGCTTTGATGCTGAAATCGATGGTTCGCGTCTATCGTAGTGGCGGTTCGGAAGAGGCAACACACGCTTTTATCGTGTTAGCACAATTAAATTTTATACAATTGATATGCCATTAGCGCACGAAAAGTGAAGATACGACATTCACCCAATTGGCTGAACTAGCAGTACGTTATATGTCGGGTAAAATGTAACGAACGAACGTGACGTGTGCCTTTAATAACCAAGTAAAATACCGTCATGCTTATTAAGGAAAGGAAAAATAAATAACGGAAGAATAATAAAGGAAGGGATATGAACTCTTTTTATGAAAAAATATTTAAATTGCATGGGTCACAGTTTTTGGCACGCATTAGTAGGGATATAACATATCTATGGTTTAGAATATCATTATCGCGTCAACTGCATGCGTCTGTTACCTACATCTGGTGCGACCCACGGAATGCCAGCTTTATCTTTTGAACTAGATGTTTAAGAAATGGTTGGATTTTTATAGCCAATGAGAGTCCTTTATCTATACTTATAATAAAACTGTAACAGGTCCAATTCTGTACATTGAAGATATTTTGAAAATTATGTTTGGAGGGCATTCTATAACCGATACTAAAGCCAAAAATGTATTTTTTTTTATTTTTGTCTGTCTGTCTGTCTGTATCTCGGCTGAGCATCACGCCGAAACTACTGGATGGATTGAAACGAAACTTGGCATGATTTGAGTTAATACTCCGATGTAGGACATAGGATACTTTTTATCCCGACATTCGGCACGGTTCCCTTGGGAGAGGGGATCAAAGTCATAATGGGTACTTGGTTATACGCTTGGTCCGATTTTATCAATTTTTCTTCATAATTATAATAAATATTAGTAAGGGAACACTCATAGAGAGTTGTTATCAAGGTTTTGTAATCGATCGGGTTAAGAAACGTTAGGTAATGTCATTAAATAGATGGGTGACCGTTTAACGCCATTTGAACTAAACGGGTCTGTGCTTCAGAGAGCAAGTAAAAAGTGGGTCCCAGTTTTTAACCGTCTATAAAATAGGAGGTTATGTATTCGATGCGTGTGTCTGTTATTAAAAGTTTAGTTAACGTAAAAATAGCGCATGCGGAGCTGCGTGGGTCAGCTAGTTGTTAATTAAGAAGGGATATAAATAACAAACCTCATAGTATAATAGTATGTCAAAATTAAAACACATCATCCCGAACGACTTTTCTTCACACACTTCAATAATAAAAAGGTGTAGAAATCAGTCAATCATAGTGTATTTCACTCTACGATGAAATGCAAATGAATTTGATGGTTGGACGGGCCCAGCAACCGGGCTCGAAGGTTCGGAACAAATTGGGGCGGACTCGAGAGTTTGCACGATAATTTACTTAAAGTACTTCCTCGCCTGATCTGCGATTACTGTTTTAGTTATTACAATGACCTACTAAGGAGACACGACCCTAAGAAATTGAAGAAAGAATATTATAGCGAGACTATTTCTTATTTTATTTTTCAACTTTTTGTCGTCGTGAATCTTTACCGTTGCGATGACACTAATGGCAGTTTTAAACACGCGCTGAGGCATTTAAACTCATCCTCACGTTGGGATGATTGGACTAAACTATTTCGATAAAAGTGCACGTGCGTATTTGTGCTTAGACATATACTCGTATTTCCAATCTTCACACTTAAAGAAAAGGCAGCCACGTTAATTAAGTCTGAAAACAAAGTCATCATCAGTTGGAAGACGTCTATTGCCGAACATAGGCCTTCCCTTTTGTTAGTTATATTTTCTGAGTAAAACACTGAAGTACGTCTTCATTCCACCACGCGCACAGGTTGAATGAATAGAATACAATGAGGTTCCATCTTAAATACTACTAGACATTTTCCCCCACCACATTGAATGTCATTACAACAACCAATTCATAACGCATTACAATACTACCTTCCAGATTGTTATTTTTAAAATACATCTCAAACTATTTTGAGTTGCATACCCTCAACAAGTTCACAATTTTGAAAGTACCTATCACAGAACTTTAAATCTGTGATCTTAAAAATAGAGGTTTACAATCACACTAACACTTTGGAATGTCACAATGAACGACAATTGGCTATAATTATGTATTCACCGGTTGCATGCGATTTGCACACTGTCGCCAGTCAACCTAGTGGGAGGTTTGCCTATAGGTACTACGCTAGGTAGGTAGAAAACTAAGTAGGGAATTAATATTACTGTTCTATTAACTCATGATTACGCAATCTTAAGTATGCAAATGTTTTAATATACTAGCTGACCCGCGCAGCTCCGCTCGCGCTTTTTTCACTTGTGAATCTAAACCATTCTCGAATCCCCTTGAACACACACAAACAATTTCATCAACATCGGCCCAGCCGTTTAGGAGGAGTTCAGTGACATACACACGTACAGTAGTACAAACGTATAGTATTATATATATAAAGATATAAAGATTAAGTAGCGACCTAATCTGTTAAATATCACAAGTAGGTAAAAACAACTTGATCAGATTAATTAAGGGAACAAGAATAATTTGTATCAACAAAATTGTAAACGACTGCGATATTTTATTATGAATTGTAATAAAAATAGCAGAATGAAGCAATCTCGGTGCGTTACGGCGCGTCGTCAAAACTTGCATTATGAAGTCCTTCAAGTTTGGAGCAAGAAGTAATCCTCCTCTATACTTTATGGTCAGCTGTAAAAATAAACGTAAGTACATTTTTACGTCACCAAAATGGCGAGAAATAATGAAAAAGGGAATTGTACGCGTGTCTCGGAATAGTCTGGAATAAAATTTATTTGTATTTCTTTTCTACTACGTACGTATTTGTAAAGGAAAATTGCTGTCGAAAATATCGTTTCCACATTGTCTAACCTAACCATCATCATCATCATCATTAGCAGCCCATAGACGTCCACTGCTGAACTAAGGCCTCCCCCTTAGAAGGCAGGGGTTGCCATAATCCCCACGTTTGGCAGGCGACTTGGGGGATCGCAGAAGAGAGAAGAGAAAAGAAAGACGCTGCTGCGGTTCGTCTTCCGGTTCTCGCTTAATCGCCTCTTACGAAACCCAACGAGAGGAGATGTGGGGATGCAATTCTAACCCGGCACCCCACGGGATTTAATAATATACTTACACACATAGTTTATAAAATTAATATCATCAAAAGCAAGCTACTGTTAGTTATAGTTTCTGAGTAAACCACTGGAGTACGTGGTACGTCTTTATTCCACCACGCGCACAGATAGACTGAATAGAATACAATGAGGTTCCACCTTAAATACTACTAGACATTTCTCCCTCCACATTGAATGTCATTACAACAACCAATTCATAACACGTTACAAATATTACCCTCCAGCTTGTTATTTTTAAAATACATCTCAAACTATTATGCGTTGCATACCCTCAACAAGTTCACAATTATGAAACTACCTGCCTACAACTTTAAATCTGTGATCTTCAAAATAGAGTTTTACAATCACACTAACATTAATATTAATATTTTTCGATTCGATTATTCGATTACATTTGGAGTCTAATCTTATAAAAATGTAGACACAAACACGTCATAATAAATTAGAACAATCGAAGAACTCCACATCCCTCGAGTAAGTACGAAAAATCTCAACACGGTTGACATCACGGAAATGGCTTTTGTTTGCCAACACATTTCCTCATTGGTGATTCAGTCTGAGCATTGATCTGGATGAATGGTTACGGAATATCGACCGACGTGACATCGAAGGCGATATGACAACACTCCGATAAAATACGCGATCGCTAAGTGAGATTAAAAAAATGAGGAAGCGGGGCGGACGTTCGCTCGTATATAAAGTTGCCCGTTGCTCATCGTGGCGAAAATTTTCTGTCTCCTTGAGTGTATGTGGAAAGATAAATATTTTTATAGACATAATGTGGCATATAAATAATTATGCAGCCCACGGTGAAAATAATATAATTGATGAGTCTTGTTGGTTAGGTATTCTGACTACCACCCAAACAGTTGTAAGTTTCCCACCCAGGACAAAAAGTTTGCATAAAGATGTTTTTTATCTTGTTCCTGGGTATTAATAGCCAATGTATACCCGGTAATATTAAGTTAATGAATTTATCGAATGCTCGTAGTTTATGCTCTTTTTCAGAAAAACTTAAAGATATGAATATTATATCGTACGGGTTTTCGATTAGTTCCGTTTGCTGGACGTCACTATTTGAAAAAAATGCAATAACCTAGCAACACAGTAAATATCAATGAAACTTCAGGATTTAAAAAAATGACTAGCGTAATTGTAGGCAACCTGCGATAATAAGTACTTAGATTGACGAGGGACGCTTCGCTGGGCCGATAAATTCAGGTTCGTACCTGTCGGTGCCATCGCCGCCCCCCTCGCCAATTCCCCCCGCGCAGCCCTCTACGCAGGAAGCGTGTGCGCTTGTTTTAATATTAGGATAGTATAGAGATTAGTACGGATTACGTCATCGCCGGGTACAGTCGCGTGCCCTGGACTGTTAAGTGATATCGGTGTATTTCGTGCTAGTACCTACCCTTTTCGCTGTGAAAATATTGTGTTGTGTGTTCCGTTGAATGTTTGTGTGTATGTGCAATAAAAACCTTGTAACATTATCCGTGTTTATACATGAACCCCAAGCCCTAAATTCTACAACGTGGTCCTTGAAGAGCCGAATTGAATTGGAAAATGGAGGGATACGTAACAAGGAGCAAAGCAGCCAACGCCATTGTTGCCGCCGAGGGTCGCCCTGGATCGACGAGATCCAGCCGCTCGAGCAGGGAGGCGTTGCGTCTGCGCGCGGAATATGAAGCAGAAAAGAAAATGGTGGAATTAAAAGAAAGTCTTGTAGGGTACCATACTCACTGTTACCTACAACCTTTACCTGATTACCGTTAGCAAAACTAATACATTACCTCCTTCAAAACCCGAAGGTTTTGAAGTACAACATCTAGAGATCTGTTCAACGGAAACGGTCGAGAGAACCCGGAGGCCCTGATGCATATACCACCTAGCGATCGGTCAATGGAAAACAAGATGATCGACCTGAAAAGGTCGTTTTGTTACACCGCAGCGCAGTCCGGCCATCAGCACACCTCACTACGCGACGCGCGAAGACCGTGCGTCGTATCACACGCGCAGCCCAGCGACACGGCCGCTCGCTAGCTACCTCGCTATGGACTGGCGCGCCGCGGCGGACCGTTCGCCCGGCGTCAGCCGGCTCGCGAGTTTGCCGCCGCCCCGCGCGCCCGCGCACACACCGCACATAATACTCGCACGGCGATGTGCGATTTGTATATAAATATTATTTACTTCTTAGGTTAAGCACTAGCGTAAGGATAATGTAATTGTACATATATGTTTTATATTCCCAATAAATTATTCCCAATTCTCGACTCAACAATCTTTTAATACACGAACACGCAAGCTACAGCAGCACCCTTCAGTGGTTACACCCGACGTTCAACCATGGAACAATCGCAACAAGAAATCGCAGGAATAGCCCTGTCCATGCGGATTCCTGCATTCTGGCGCGACCAACCAAGACTATGGTTCTACAGTTTCGAGGCGGCAACTAACGACCTCAAGAAGAACCAAGCACAACTGGCGCAGATGGTGATAGCCCAACTCGAAAAACAAGATATTGAACAGATCGCCGACCTGCTTTACAAGCCACCTGCCGCTGACCAATACACGGCGTTGAAAAACCGACTTATCTCCGCCTACGAGGAGTCAGACAGCCGTCAGCTGCAGAGGTTGCTGACCGAAATTGAGCTCGGGGAACAAAGGCCCACACAACTGCTACGGCGCATGCGAAGTCTCGCGAGAGAAAAAGTTCCAGAAGAGACGCTAAGATTGATGTGGACAAGTCATCTACCACCACACATACGATCCGTCCTGGCTGTGAGTGAAACATTCAGCACGCAAACCTCACTCGACGAGCTCGCCATTCTTGCAGACAAGATGATAGAAAATGCTACACAAATAGCATCTGTCACGGCGAGCAACACACTAGAAGCGGCACCATCGGCAAGACACACCAGCACACTTTCTCTCATAGAAGAAATTCAAAAATTGTCGCTGGATGTCGCTGAGCTACGGAGAAGTCCACAACGCCTCAACGAACACTGTCCCTGTCAAGAACAGAACCAACGGCGTCGACCAATCTCACGATCACATTCACCATCCCGTCGGTATCGAAGCAACTCACCATCATATTCATCATTCTGCTACTACCACCGTCGCTTCAGGGAAAAAGCAAGACAATGTGCCAGCCCATGCTCGTACAGATGGAAGAATCCGGAAAATACGCTGGCAGTGGCGGAACCCAGCGTATCAGAGCTATCCCACCGCCTATTCGTCACCGACAAAAACTCCAGACTGTCATTTCTCATCGACACCGGCGCCAACATATCAGTCATACCACGACGCACCGGAGTGAAGATGTCACCGACAGATTTTTGCCTCTACGCGGCGAACAACACACGGATACCCACGTACGGCGAAAAGCATCTGGAACTGGACCTCGGATTGCGAAGACCATACAAGTGGAAATTTATAATCGCAGCAGTCAGCAAACCGATAATTGGGGCTGATTTTCTGAACCACCACAAACTACTCATCGATATCGCCAGTCGCAACATCACCGACAAGGTCACGAGCTTGTCCGTCAATGCACCGATATGCAAATCGTCGGCACCTACGTTGCGCACCATTGATGCTGGGAGCAAATACCATGAAATTCTCGCCGATTTCCCAGACATCACCAGACCATCATCAACGAAGACCAGCCCCAAACACAACGTCGAGCACTATATCGAGACGTCCGGACCGCCGTTGTACGCCAAAGCCCGCCCGTTACCACCTCATCGGTACCAAGCGGCGAAGAAAGAGTTCGAGCTGATGATGGAGCAGGGCCTATGCAGACCAAGCAAAAGCCCTTGGGCGAGTCCACTGCACGTGGTACCCAAGAAGAACGGCGACATCCGCGTATGCGGCGACTACAGACGTCTCAATGCCGTAACAAAACCAGACCGCTACCCAGTACCAAGACTAAAGGACTTCACATACCAGCTGCATGGCATGCAGGTCTTCTCGACCCTCGATTTAAACAGAGCCTACCAACAACTTCCGGTACTTGAAGAGCACATCGAGAAAACAGCCATCATCACACCGTTTGGCCTTTTCGAATGTCCGAAAATGTGCCCAGGACTGAAAAATGCCGGACAAACATTCCAGCGGTTCATCCATCAAGTCTTATCAGGCCTGGACAACGTCTTTCCCTTCATTGACGACGTAATTGTAGCATCGCCCGATGAAGAAAGCCACGCCCGAGATCTACGCACCGTTCTAGAACGTCTCGACAAATACGGCATCACCATAAATCCAGCAAAATGCCACCTCGGGATGCGAGAGGTGAAGTTCCTGGGATACCATGTGTCGCCGGAAGGTATCAAACCCTTAGACGAAAAGGTCGAAGCCATCACTAATTTTCCGAAGCCGCAAACTATAGAAGAACTACGCCGATTCCTTGGAATGATAAACTTTTACCGTGACAGCATTCCAAACGCCGCTACAGTTCAAGCACCACTACATTCATACTTGCACAACTCCAAGAAAAAAGACAAGACGAAAATCGAATGGTCACCCGAAGCCACGGAAGCATTCGAAGCCTGCAAGACTAAAATGAAAAACGCGGCGACACTAGCGCACCCTGCTCACAACGCCCACATTGCCTTGTTTTGCGACGCATCGGACAAAGCGGCCGGATCAGTCCTACAACAAAAAATTGGCGGGAAATGGCAGGCACTGGGGTATTTTTCAAAAAAGTTCTCACCGGCCCAACAGAAATACTCCACCTTCGATCGCGAGTTATTATCCATCTACATGTCAGTCAAGCACTTCAGGAAGATATTCGAGGGAAGAGAACTCACTATCTTCACTGACCATAAACCGCTAATCTACGCACTCAACAAACCGCCATCGGATAATGACACGCAGCGCCGAATTCGTCAGCTACTTTTTATCAGCGAATTCACAAGCGATATTCGTCATGTCAGCGGAACAGACAACTCGGTAGCCGACTCATTATCACGCATCGAGGCAATAAACCTACCTACGGCACTCGACTACGCTAAACTAGCAACGGCCCAAGAGCGAGACAGCATGCTTACCAAATTACTGCAACAATCCAACATCGCACTGAAGAAACTCAAGATTCCCGGGTCCAATGTTGAAATATACTGCGAAACATCAACGGGAAACATTCGACCGTACCTAACGGAAGAATTCAGACGGCAAGCCTTTGATTCAGTCCACAGTATCAGTCATCCCGGCATACGAACAACACGCAAGTTAATGCGAGACCGATATTTCTGGGCATCGATGAATATCGACGCGGGAACATGGGCGAAGACGTGTGTGCCGTGTCAACAGTCCAAAGTTCAACGACACACACACAGCACCGTCGCATCGTTCCCTACTTGCGACAGATTCCAAGCCGTCCACATCGACATCGTAGGCCCGCTCACAACCAGCGCCAGTGGGCACCGCTACCTGCTCACCATGATCGACCGCAAAACTCGTTGGCCCGAAGCAATAGCATTGGAAGATATCACAGCAGAAAACGTTGCCAAAGCGTTCTACGAGACGTGGATATGTCGTTTCGGATGCCCTACTACCATCACTACGGATCAAGGTCGTCAGTTTGAAAGCCAACTATTCAACTCGATGGCTAATCTACTCGGCGTGCAACGAAACCACACCACTGCTTATCACCCACAAAGCAACGGGATCGTAGAACGCTGGCATCGGTCGCTTAAGGCCGCACTAAGGTCTCGGCTCAACGGCAATAACCATTGGATCAATGAAATTCCGACCGTGCTACTAGGACTACGAGCCGCCGCCCGCACGGACACGAACACTAGCGCTGCCCAATTAACCTACGGGCAGGCGCTGCGACTGCCGGGCGACTTTGTTAGTCCTACCAACACATCGCATTCAATGGACCACGACTACGTAGAAAAACTTCATCGGCACATCACCGCACTGACGCCCGTGTACGAACCACATAGCCAAAAACGCGACACATTCGTACACAAAGACCTCAGTACGTGCGACTCCGTGTTTCTACGTGTCGACGCCGTCCGGAAACCCCTCCAGCGACCGTACGATGGCCCGTTTCCAGTCTTACATCGGACAGAGAAGACGTTCAAGATTCGCATGCCAGGCCGTGACGTCATCGTGTCAATCGACCGTCTCAAGCCGGCCTATACTTTGAACGAATCGGTAACCGAACCTCAAAACACGGTTACCGATTCGCACCAAGAAGCCCACGAACCAAGCTCGTCGTCTGCGCCCTCGTACGTCACCAGAACCGGGCGCACCAGCAGGAGACCAGTACGCTTCGCTTGAGGGGGAGCCTTGTAGGGTACCATACTCACTGTTACCTACAACCTTTACCTGATTACCGTTAGCAAAACTAATACATTACCTCCTTCAAAACCCGAAGGTTTTGAAGTACAACATCTAGAGATCTGTTCAACGGAAACGGTCGAGAGAACCCGGAGGCCCTGATGCATATACCACCTAGCGATCGGTCAATGGAAAACAAGATGATCGACCTGAAAAGGTCGTTTTGTTACACCGCAGCGCAGTCCGGCCATCAGCACACCTCACTACGCGACGCGCGAAGACCGTGCGTCGTATCACACGCGCAGCCCAGCGACACGGCCGCTCGCTAGCTACCTCGCTATGGACTGGCGCGCCGCGGCGGACCGTTCGCCCGGCGTCAGCCGGCTCGCGAGTTTGCCGCCGCCCCGCGCGCCCGCGCACACACCGCACATAATACTCGCACGGCGATGTGCGATTTGTATATAAATATTATTTACTTCTTAGGTTAAGCACTAGCGTAAGGATAATGTAATTGTACATATATGTTTTATATTCCCAATAAATTATTCCCAATTCTCGACTCAACAATCTTTTAATACACGAACACGCAAGCTACAGCAGCACCCTTCAGTCTCATACAGAAGGAGCTGGCCTTGAAAATCGCGGAAATAGAAGACCAGGATGACGATATGCATAGCATATCTGTGAAGGACAACGTGAATGAGTGGCTCAGCAGTAATCAGAACATCGCTGGCACGTGGCCTTCGAAATCCGCCGATGCCTCGGCACCCTGCCCCGCGCCCGCGCCTGTTGGAGCGTCTGCGGCATCGTATCGTCCCGCGCCCGCGCCCGCCCCGCTGCCGGCCGCAGCGGCCGCGCTTCACCCCGCGCCCGCGCTAGCGTCCGCGGATGCCGCCGCGCCCTGTTCCGCACCGGAGCCCACGCCCGCACCTGCCTCGTCCGATATAATGCGCCTCGCTGACGCGATTACCAGCATGGCAATACAAAAGCCGAGAACGGTGCAATATGATCTGCCACCATTCGACGGACGCCCGGTGGACTGGTTGTCTTATAGAAAAGCATATGAGAATACCGCGGTGGCATATAGTGCCTATGAAAACCTAATCAGACTGCAAACGTCGCTGCGCGGTGCCGCTAAGTACGCCGTTGAAGACCTTCTACGCACCGCTTCCGACCCAGCGGACATCATATATGCACTCGAGGAGGAATTTGGCCACCCTAATCTATTGTTAGAGTCGGCATTGCAGAAGATACAAGATTTACCCCGAGTGTCGGACAGTGGGGGCGAATTACGGCACATGACAACTGTAATTAGAAACTGCGTTTACATGTTAAAAAATATTAAAGCCGACGGCTACTTAAATAATCCGCAAATCATAAGGGACATATTGAGTAAGTTAACTCCCGTACAACGAGCGCATTATGGAGAATACGTAATGAGAATTAACGACAGCGATCGTAACGGAGAAGATTTACGTATTTCGCCAAATTTATACATAGTTCTTGAGTTTTTAAGCCATTTATCACGAGCATCTGCATACTATGTACCATTGAACACCGAGCCTAAGACGAATACCTACCGCTATCGGAATACTCCTGCGGTCGGCAACATAGCCACTGGCGCCGCTGATACGTCGCGTTATCATCGCCGAGTACATCATCAGCGGGTACTTACCAGTGTGGACCTACCGGAGGAGACGTCGAGCTCGCCGAGTGACCCGCCTTCGCCACGCGGACGACCAGCGCGACCGAGGGATAACCGTTCCGGATATTCGCCGTCGACGAGAAATATGCGGTCGGTAGATATTGAGTGTGCGTTGTGCGGTAGTAATCACCACTTACCTGACTGTGAAGAATTCCGAAAGAAAAACGTATGGGAAAGGTGGGACATTGTCAAGGTAAATAAATTATGTTTTAAATGTATAGCGAACTCTCACTCGCGTTATCGGTGTCATGCGAAACGGTGCGCAAAGTGTCGCTATCCGCACCACTCGCTTCTTCATTATACGAGATCGAGCGTGGAGACCGCCGCCGGAGGCAGCGCCCCCGCGGCCGCCGCGCCCTCGTATGAGCCGTCCGCGCCGAGCGATGACGCCGGCGCCGCCGCCGAGTCAGTGACGAGTATGGGTGAGCGATTCACAAAGACTTTATTGAAAGTATTACCTGTGACTATTGTTATTGATAATGTTCATTTTATGTGTTATGCTTTACTAGATGACGGCGCAACGGTATCGTTAATAGACAGTAGTTTAAGTTCGAATTTAAGTGGACCTTTGTCTCCGTTAAAAATTATAAGTGCGCGTGGCAATGTCGTCACTGATAACAGCTCATGTAGGGTAACTGCGCTAATTCGCGGCCCCAATGGTATCAGTCATAACATATCGTTACGTACGATTAAAAATATTGACTTGCCGCCACAAAATGTACCCGCTAGAGTCTTCCAGAATACACACCTGAAAGATCTCAGTTATTGTGAAATGATAGACGCGAAGCCTATGATATTAATCGGACAGGATAACTGGGAATTAATTGTTAACCGAGAAATACGACAAGGTAAATCCGGACAACCCGTAGCGTCGCGTACCAAGTTAGGTTGGGTTGTACACGGGCCTCTAGGTATATCGTCGCAGTCTGTCCGCGAGTCTGTCAACCTGATTGCAGAGGGTCACGATGACCTGTACGACCTTGTGAAACAGCAGTTCGAGCTTGAGTCAATCGGTATAGCAGAAGTATCGCGCAAAAATATTGAGACGGAACGCACGTGTAAAATACTAGATAGTACCAGCCGTCGCATCGATGGTGGTTGGGAGGTAGGGCTGTTGTGGTCACGTGATGAGGTACACTTACCCGATAATTATGATTACGCTTTTAAGCGCTTGCGCGGTGTGGAGAGTAGGATGGACAAAAATCCTGAGTATGCTGCCGCCTATATAGGGCAAGTTGAAAGGTTGCTTAATGAGAAGTATGCTAAGTTAGTGGACGGTTCATTGAATGTGAGCCCAGTTTGGTGGCTACCACATTTCGGGGTCACTAACCCTAATAAACCTAATCGACTTAGGTTGGTGTATGACGCTGCGGCGAAATATGAACATGTTTGTTTGAATGATAACTTGTTGACAGGGCCGGACTTATTAAATTCTTTATTAGGTATTTTATTTAAATTTCGATCTGGTCCGATCGCGTATACGGCTGATATTGCCGATATGTTTTTGCGTATTAAAATTCGTAAGGAAGACCAGGGCGCGCAGCTTTTCTTATGGAGAGGTTGTGATAGGAAGCGCGATCCTGATACGTATGTAATGGATTCTATGATTTTTGGAGCAAAGTCCTCGCCGACTTCTGCTATTTTCGTTTTAAATAAGAATGCACTTGAATTTAAAGACTCGCATCCGGAGGCCGTAAGGGCGATCCAGGAAAATCACTATATGGACGATTATTTGCATAGTGTACAGTCTATTGACGTCGCGCGTCAGCTGATCAGTGACGTGTCTATGATTCACGCAGCTGGTGGTTTCAATATTAGGGGGTGGGTGACCAACTCACCCGAGCTGCGCCATGAGTTGCCGGAGATCGTACCCGGTTCGGTAAATTTAGATAAGTCGCCAAATAGTGCAGAGCGGACATTAGGTATGATATGGGTACCGGAATCTGATGACCTAGGATTTGATTTGTCTTTTAAGAGATTAGCGCCTGATATAGTTGCAGGAAGAGTAGTTCCCACCAAACGTGATTTTTTGAGATTTATTATGAGTATTTATGATCCGTTAGGTTTATTGTGTCCATATGTTATTAAGTCAAGAATTTTACTGCAGAAGGTCTGGAAGTCAGGTATATGTTGGGATGAGGAGTTGAAAGACAGTGAGTACGAAGATTGGAAAAGATGGTTAGATGACATAAAGCAGCTGGTGAATGTACGTGTGCCACGTTGGTATGGTTTGAGTACCAGTGATGTAGAGTTGCATGTCTTTGGAGACGCCAGTGAGTTAGCTTATTCAGCGGTCGCATTTTTAGTAGGGCGTGATGATCATGGTAAACCTACAGTCGCTATGGTCGCCGGTAAGGTTCGTGTCGCTCCGTTGAAAGTTATTTCGGTACCGCGACTGGAGCTGCAAGCGGCTGTGTTAGCATGCAGGTTAGCGTGCAACGTCGAGAAGGAGCAAGGATTACCTATAGTGCGTAAATATTTGTGGTCTGATTCGAAGACAGTATTAAAGTGGATACATTCGGATCCTCGTGAGTTTCAAAAGTTTGTGTCTCACAGATTAGCTGAAATAGATAAAAAATCGAATGCTAGTGATTGGCGTTGGGTACCGTCTGTGGAAAACCCTGCTGACGAAGCCACTAAGGCTTATTGGCCTACTAGATGTAAGCTGTGGTTTACGGGTCCTCCGTTCTTACTGCGCCCCAAGCATGAATGGCCAGTTAATGAGTACGATGATATACCTGATTCAGATGTAGAACGCTTAGAGAAGGTTAACGTAGTGAAACAGTTGGAACCGTTGATTGATGTTAGTAGATTTTCTTCCTGGACACGAGTGGTAAGAGCCATGGCCAGAGTTCTCGCGTTTATAGGTATGTGCCGGAAGAAACAGACTCAACCGTTAACAGCTGAGAATATTCGTGAATCTGAGTTATTTTTACTTAAACAATCCCAGTTGGAGTCTTTTTCGAAAGAAATTAAGTCGTTACGAGAAGGCAACCCTTTGCCTGTTGATAGTAAGGTGCGTAATTTAGATCCCATTATTTTTGAAGACGGCTTATTAAGAGTTAGAGGGCGTTTGAGCGCCGCAGTAGACCTGTCGTTTGAAGAGAAACATCCTATTATTTTAGATGGCCACAGTTACGTCGTGCAGCTACTGGTCCTACACTATCACGTACGTGCGCATCATGCGAATAACGAATGCGTTATTAATTGTGTTAGGGAAAAATATTGGATAACACGTATGAGGCTTACATTAAAGTCTGTTGTGGCCAGGTGTCAGTTTTGTCGCGTAAGACGTCTACTACCGAACCCACCGAAGATGGGAGATTTGCCTTCTGCAAGAGTTCAAAACACTAGGAGAGCTTTCGTGCATTGTGGTATCGATTATTTCGGACCTATGGAGGTTGCTATCGGTAGGCACCGCGAGAAGCGATGGGGAGTGATTTTTACCTGTCTGGTGACCCGCGCAGTGCATGTTGAACTCGCCGCGTCATTATCCGCCGATTCGGCCATTATGGCAATACGCCGATTCGTAGCTCGCCGCGGACAACCCGTTTGTATGTTTAGTGACCGAGGCACTAATTTTGTAGGTGCCGATGCTGAATTAAAGGCAGCGTTACGTAATATGGAACATAACGAAGTTCAGGAATTTGTAGTAACCAAGGGTATCTCGTGGCAGTTTAACCCTCCAGCTGCTCCTCATATGGGTGGCTGTTGGGAGAGATTAGTACGGTCAATTAAGACAGCTTTGAAAGTTACATTAAAGGAGCGCGTTACGAAGGAAGAAGTGCTGATCACTTTGTTATCAGAGGTTGAGATGATGATTAATAGTAGACCCTTGACTTATGTTAGCTCAGAACCAGGTGACCCAATAGCTCTGACTCCTAATCATCTTCTCCTAGGAACAGCATCAGGTGCATCCACGTTAGGGACTTTTGATGCGTCTGATTTGAATGGTAGAAAGGCCTGGCGCAAGGCACAGGCTCTAGCGGATGCATTTCGGAAGCGTTGGCTCAGAGAATATTTGCCAACCTTGCAAAGGCGACAGAAGTGGTTGAATGAGACCCCGCCAGTCAAGGTAGGCGATGTGGTCCTTATTGTAGATACCAACCAAGCTCGTAATACGTGGCCCAGAGGCATTATTAGTGCAGTTCACCCGGGGCATGATGGTCACATCAGGGTGGTGACTGTACAAACGGCCAAGGGTTGCGTCAAACGGCCTGTAGTAAAAGTTGTTGTGTTGCCTACAGACGAGGATGTTTGTAAAACAGGGGGTGGAAATGTAGGCAACCTGCGATAATAAGTACTTAGATTGACGAGGGACGCTTCGCTGGGCCGATAAATTCAGGTTCGTACCTGTCGGTGCCATCGCCGCCCCCCTCGCCAATTCCCCCCGCGCAGCCCTCTACGCAGGAAGCGTGTGCGCTTGTTTTAATATTAGGATAGTATAGAGATTAGTACGGATTACGTCATCGCCGGGTACAGTCGCGTGCCCTGGACTGTTAAGTGATATCGGTGTATTTCGTGCTAGTACCTACCCTTTTCGCTGTGAAAATATTGTGTTGTGTGTTCCGTTGAATGTTTGTGTGTATGTGCAATAAAAACCTTGTAACATTATCCGTGTTTATACATGAACCCCAAGCCCTAAATTCTACAGTAATTGTAATAGAACACTTTGCTGCTCTACTTGGTGCTATTTTTTTCCATAAATTTTAATTTGATTAAGATTCACCAAGCCAGCGAGTCATGGGGACTATCGATTAGTTCAAATGTCGTTAAGTTTGATCGATAGTTTGTAAAGGAAAGAAGCTCATTTGTCATGGCCGAGAACATCAAATGGATCCTCGAATCAGGATTATTTACCGACCACTCTACGGCCCGGACGAAAAAACACATGAATGGTGAATTCAAACAGATAAATGTTTCAAGTGTTTCGGATAGGAAGATCATTAATTTTCTTTTCAACGGAAACGGAGATTGGCCATTTATTTTGTTGGAATTTGACTTGTGCATTACTCATCTAATTGTGGAAGGCTTATGAAAAGCTAGAGATTATTGAAAAAATACTTGTCTTCTGATAAATTCAGTCTTATACATCGATATATAGTCTTATATAATACAAATAAAAAAATACTGTTTTATGCATTTATGGCGGGTTTACTGCCAAGGTTATCTAAGATTGTCGCCTTTTTTGAACTACACTATGCATTGTGATACTGTTTTTTTTTGGGAAAAATAGTCACTGTTGGCTGCAGATGGCCATTGCAGCTTCACTGGAGAAGAGGTTAGTTCTCCAGCCTTAAGGGCAGGGGCACGACGAGATCAAGGGCACTTCCGGGAGGCACGGCCTCGGCTTGGGCTGTCGCTTAACAGAGAGGGCTGATTCTACCACCGGATCACAACGCGACCCCACTGAGAAGGTCCAGCAAGAAACTCAGTGGGATGCATTGTGATATGATTTCACTATCCCTTAAAGGATTTTCAGAAGGTTTATATTACAAATTTAACATTGTTATACTTATATATTTACGTTCTTTTTTTACTTGAAATATTCATATCATTTTTTTTAAAGGTAATAAATATAAGTATTTTATAAAAAAATCCACTGAAATATTCTATTCCTCAACTGTATATCGCTCTAGTTTCAAGTCAACATAAGAGAGCTTGAGTTAAACCTCTTTAAATATAATCTGAGTGAACTTAAAGTTGTCTCCTAGCCTTGCCTGGCACGTGGATCCTGATACCGTTCCGGAATCACGTTGTTAAGCCAACAAACTTTGCTTATCCGCTTAAAGGTGTCTTATTATCTCTAAGGCGGAACATAAAACACGCAAATTGAAGTCTTACTGTGTGTTTAGGCAAGGCAATTCTGTTGATGCTCATTATACGTCGCGAAACGGGTCGCGTCGTAATCTAGACTGCAGATTGTTGGCTTACTCAGCGAGAATTTTGACGTAAAGTTATAGTGCCTTTATGGAAGCGCGCAGTGTAATCCACCTAAATTATGTTTAAATTAAACATTAGCAAAAACGGTGCTGCCTCATCTTGCCATCAAATTTTGGATGTCGCTATATTGTAATTAAGGTTTATGTTATGACATGCTTGAATTTCGTTTTAACGTAGCATATAACAGTAGTTACGGAATTTAATTACGATATAATAATGGCATCGTTATTTGTAACGCATTTGATTTTGTTGGCAAAATTCAACAAAATTCACAAAAAAACTGCAACAATTTTCAAATAAAAAAAAGGCTTTACTTTTAGCAAACTCCGAGCAAACGCGTATTTCGAACAAAGGCCCTGAACGTACGTAAAACAATTCTCAACCACAAAAACATTTTATATCAGACTAGAATAAAGTGCTGGTTTGTTTTTGAGAGCTTAGGTGCGGACAAAGGCCTATCGAGACTCAGAGATGGTTTCTTTGCTCACAATGCTAATAGGGTATCCATTCCACTCAGAGACTGACACATTGGGCCAAATTTATTAATGGACTCGTTTATATCTAGTACTATACGAGAACAGTTTTAACAAACACTAATGGAGCCTGAATAAAATTCTATTGACTAAAAGTGGTTATGTAGAGCATTGTCTTTTATTCGGCTTATCTTTTGAAAAAGTTTAGCGATGCAACGGCGGCGGTGCTAAAGGGATGATCCTCCAACCGAGTGAGGTGTGATGCTCGGTCAGGGCCGAAGCCCCCCGACAGTTTTTTTTTTTGGGAATGATAGACGCTGTTGGCCGCAGATGGCCATTACAGCTTCACCGGACAATAGGAAGCGAGCCCCCCGACAGTTGTTGTCGGGATGTTGTATATATTCTCCAAGTTGGAGAAACTTTGCTTGCGAGATTCAAGATCGAAGGTGGCACCATCGGTTATCTTATATGCGGTACTTCACTTTCATCATACCACATGTGGCGCCATCTGGTTGAATGTCAAGTCGCCACAAAAGTAAGTAAGTTTTCTTACATTGCAAGAAGATCAAAATAAATATGTAATAAAAAAATAATAATTCTTCAGAGTCTAGCGAAGCTATTTTTATCATTAGCTTACTTATAGACGATGTTTTTTATTTATCTAATATTTCTTTACATAGTATAAAACAAAGTCGGAACAATTTTTGACTTATGGTTTATATGTATACAAAAACTATAAGTATATCCGCGCAAAGTCGGGGCCCGCCCCGGCTTCGCTAGTTGATTTATATTTTAGTTTAGATCGTTACATGAAAATGGATTAGGTACAATATTTCTAAGTGGTTCATTAATTTCCTAACGTGCGTAGCTATCAAATTAAAAGCCCTAATGAATATTGTGGCTCAAGAAATATTATATTTGTTAAAATCTCTTATACTTTATTTGATACATTTAGAAATTCGTTATTAAGCGATCCAAAGAAAAATAAATCAGAGAAACTACTTACTTTTCTTAATTAACTTACGAGGTAATGAAAACCAATTTTCAACAATCAACCATCAACCGCATTTGAGTACATTGATGTCTTCAACGTATTACTCAATTCACATGTAACTTTTGGTGTACAATAAAGTGTATTTATTATTATTATTACCAATAGACCTAGCCCCTGCGTGTGCCTGCTTAAATTTAATATTTGGCATATACATCATACTGTAAAGAGTATCTTATATCGATTGTTTGAGCACGATCAAACTCAAAAACTCAAACTCAAAAATAGTTTATTTCAAATAGGCTTAACGCTAGCACTTTTAAAAGGTTTTTAAAAAAAAAGCTACGCTAGCACATGATTACAACGCGGTCTCAACTGAGAAGATCCGGCAAGAAACTCAGCGGTCTTGTCATTTTTTCACTTTTTTTTAAACAGTGTGTCATATTACAATTAGATCAGAGCGACAGTGTGTCTTGCCGTTCAAAAGATCAAATAAGACAGAAAAGAATAATAAAATACGACGAAAGTACAACAAACTAAAAAGCCAAAGGGATAGTAGTCAGACCAGTCCCCCCAAGCAGCACCCGCGCTCGAGTTTACTCGAGCAGCAGCCATCAAATTTCATTGCAAAATTCAATGACACAAATTGCAGCCAAATTAGAAAGCAAGTGATATAATTACCTTATAATCTCCGAGATCCGACACAGAACATGTGAGTACAGCTTCTCTGCCCAGAGCAACGGTGACATTTCCTATGGGTCCTATAAAGTCCGGTTCGGCATCCCGCAAGGAGGCCGTGGGGCCCACTCTATTTAGTGGCGACGTGGTCTGGTGTCGAATACTGCTCTTCACAACTGGAACAAAAAGAAACGTAATTCAAGCAATTTTTAAATACAGTAACATATTTATTGTAACCAATTATATTAAAAACCATGGATATGTTATATCTCTACTGATGCGTGCCAAAAATTGTAACTCACGTAATTAAAATATTTTCTCATAGGTTTAAAGATAAGGAATGATATCCTTTCCATATTTACTTTTGTACAGTACTTTGTGCATTTTCTAAATACGCATGAAGGCATTTTACTTGATTTTCAAAGGTTCACCCAATTTGGGTGACTTTCATTGTTTCACTTTTCGTTCGCTAATGGCATATCTATTGTATAAAATATCATTGATTGTAACTACAAGCTCAAGTTCGTTCACAATTATTGTTGATGGAAATATTAAGCACTACTAACGCCCTTACAAACCCTAACTCATTGTACTCTATTAATGAGCAGATATATCGATGATTTCGTAGTATCGCACCACAAAATATAGAGAGCATAGTACTCTCTATATTTATAGTACTCTCTATATTTTGTGCTCGCACTAAATAACGGAACATAAGCATATATCGGGACCGATAGTAAAAAAAATGATAGTTAACTCAAATTGATATTTGTAAGTGTGTGGCAGCTAATAGATAAAACAATTTTACGGTTATTTAAATCAGTTACTTTTTCATAAAACACACAAATCAAACGGATTTACATAAGAATAGAACGGTGTGCGGAGTGTTCCATTCACACAGGTTAATGTTGATACCTGCCTATTTTAACAAAAAAACCTCACATTTATAAAGCTTTATTTCTGTAGCATCGTCCGTTGGAGATACAGTAGCCGGACATATAAAGTAGTAATTTATGTGACATTGTCGACCCCCAGTCAAGTGAGAGAGGTCGGACCCTCGCCGGCTATTCAAATTAGTCCAGCGATATATCCTTCCACTCCGATGCCACCCAAACGCTATTTCATAACTCCCAATGTGATTCTGGACGCACGATTCAATAACTATATGGAATAGAAAAACTGCTTTCAAGATGATCACGCGGATATTTTTAGAGATTCTTAACGAAAGAAGGAAAATAAATATAAATATTGCTTGTCAAGTTTTGCTACATTTTTATTTGAGCAAGTCTTGAAATATTTCCTATTGTTGTAAAACAAAGCAATTGTTTTGTTTATGTAGCGAAGAAATGAGTGGGCAGTTACGAGTATACATCCTGTTTCTAACATTTCCTTTTATAGACTTCTAATACACTATTTTTATATGGAACTAATTCCGTCACTCATTCCCTAACCAGTGATATTTTATACAACAGATATTATATTTAGCCATCAGCGCACGAAAAGTGAAACAACGAAATTCACCCAAAATGGGTGAACTAGCAGTAAGTCACGCGTCGTTAAAATGTAACGAACGTGAAGTGTGCCCTTGAAAATCAAGTAAAATGCCTTCATGCGTATTTAGCAAATTAACAAAGTACCTACTAAAGGTACACGTCCTTAGGCACGAGCCGGACACACCGCACGCACGGCACGCAACGGTTTTTAGTTTGCTTTGTATGATTTTACATAGCGCTGCGTCCATTATCCGCGCTGCACGCATCGAAATGGACGGCGCGGATAATGGACGCAAACGCAAACCTACAAAAGTAAATAATAAGAAAAGGATAATTATCCTAACTGTATATGAGAAAATATTTTAGTTACATTAGTCACAATTTTTGGCGTGCATTAGTAGGGATATAACATTATATGGTTTATAATATCATTATTCCCACCACTGTGATCCAATACACATTGCCAGTATTCCGGAGTGAAGGGCACTGTGGCTAGTGAAATTACTGGGCCCAAGAGACTTAATAACTAATGTCTCGGGTGACGAGCGGAAGTGCAATACAACTCTCTATAGGCAAGTGTGCCGCTTACTAATAGGCAAACGTCATGCTCGTCTCGTTTGTTACTAATCTTAATAACGCGTCTCCAGCAGATTAGGACCTAAAGGTTTCAGGTCCATTTCAGTCAGAAAAATAATTCAAGAGCCAACTGGAGTTTAGAACTGCGCCCGCTTAATAGGGTTTCCTCGGTCCTTAATACGGAACTTAACGTAGCTGGCAAAATGTATGATTGGTGAAAGCTTCTCAAAGACAGCCGATGGATGGAAATGGCTGTCATTTATTGTGGCATTCTAAGCGTGGAGGCCTTTGTTCCGTAGTGGACTCTTCCAGCTGATGATGAAGATAAGTAGAAAGGTACGGTAAAGTGAGAAGTTAAGAACGCTCTGTAGCGTACGACGCCCTGTGACCAGGTGGAGCCACGATATACGCAAAGCAGTGACTGGATTAGGAGAGTCAGATATCTTTCTCAATGGGTACACCATTGAGTACCCATTCGGGTGAGGCCAATGTCCAACAGTGTAGTGTAGGGTTATTAAGATGATAATAAAGTGGGAACTCCTACTTAAAACATGCAGTAGCCTGACTTGAGACCATCTTGCAGACAATTACTTAACAACTTTTGAGTGGCGTTGAGTTTTGGGCCCGGTAACCACTGGAACGCACTAAGACTCCGTTGCACCCATTGTGCTTGCGCTAGCCCTTACTCTGTTACTGACCTATCGAAGAGTTCCTTAAGGTACGCTACGGTTGCGCCAGCTTGGAGTTATACATAATCATCTGGTGCAGGATAGGCTACCAGAACTGGTTGCCAGATCTGTAGTTACTGTAATAGCGACTAAGGGAACTCCGCTACGTATCTTTCGCTACCAGCGCATCTATTTCTCTGACACAGGATTCCGTGTATTCTTATTTAGGTAGAACCATGAAGTGGGATTGCCAGAGGGAGCGTGCATTTACGTTCCCTCGCGTCAGGCTCTAGTGAGCGTCAGGCACTGTAAAAACTTTGGCGAAGTCCAAAAGAAGTACCCAGAGTCTTTCTACAGCATCAATAAAGGCCAGAGTATGCAGTTAGTGCAGATTAATCCCATATAATCTGGCCTCCTACCCTCGGATATGCTAGGTCTCCTTTTGAAAGGTTTTCTCTTCTCCCTGGAAGTGGAAAAGAACCGCCACTAAGCACTAGATTCAAACATTGAGTAAAAATACGACTAAACGTTTCTGATACACAATATTGCAAAGTGACTCGGCTTTACATGAGATACTTTCTTTGAATAGCAATTTATTCTTCCTCAACTTCGAAGGACACAATGAAACGTGTCCACTAACTTTGGATGAGAAATATGATTAATGACATTTTCACTCGGCAAAAAAATGTAACATCGGTTACATTTGACATGGCCGCTAAAGAGGAAAAGATGAAAAGTGTACTTCGGATTGATTATGAAAATCGTTCCTCTGTAGTTTAAAATAAAAATAGTAAAAATAAAAAGTAAGTTAGTGAAGGCCAATCTACAAAGCCTAGAGCGCAGGTGCAGTGTAGCCAGCCTCTCGATATTCCACAGGATGCATTTTGGAGAGTGTGCGCAAGAATAGGGATGATGGCTGCAACACAATACCAATGAGACTGTGGTTTTGAATATTAAAACAGATTGCACTGCTTCCAAAAATGAATCTACTTATACCCATACATTTTCTTCCACAGGATGCATTTTGGAGAGTGTGCGCAAGAATAGGGATGATGGCTGCAACACAATACCAATGAGACTGTGGTTTTGAATATTAAAACAGATTGCACTGCTTCCAAAAATGAATCTACTTATACCCATACATTTTCATAATAGTAGAGAGATTTTCGTGATTTTTAAATAAATAAATTACGAAAATACAGCTCATCACCATTTCCTAATAAACACCGAACAGAGTGAATGACGTTAACCTGGTACAAACAAACTACTGTCAAACTGCCATCTCAACTTTTGCTCTTCAATAATTCACTTTTATACCTACTGACAGCTGTTTATTTCCACCTTGCTGACATCACAAAATGGCGCCATGTACCAGCCTTCGTTTTAGATCGAAATTCCAAATCCATTTTAAAAATTGAAAATATTGCTATTAATTGTTTTAATACAAAAATATGATTATTTTCGGCAACATTACAATTCATTACATTATAGAATATTTTTTCAAAATAAGTCATCATGCCTATTGCATGACTTGATTCACCATCCCTCGTCTATCATCGGACGACGAGACGCACTGCGCATACGCACCCATATGTGGTGAATGTGCCTTCAGTTTGGACTAAACGATTTGCTTCTTCGTTTATAATAAGGACGGCAAAGGACTGGAACAATTTGCCTGTGTCGGTTTTTCCGCCTGATTATAATGTGGGTGTGTGTCTTCAAAGCTTGAGGGAATAGGCTAATAATAAGCTAGTGTGCTTTGCCATCTTCGATTGCGTCGCCACTTCCCTTCAGGTAGGTCTGCAATCAAGCATTAACTTATGCGAAATAAAATAAAAAATGTGCGTGCGTGGAGTCCCTCCTCGCGGAAGAAGTGAAACTTCATTCTCGCTCAGTCGATCGGTCGTTCGGTCGGTCCCTCACTCACTCACTCACTCACTCATTCACTCACTCACTCACTCACTCACTCACACACACACACACACACACACGTCTCTTTCTATTCCACCTCCCCGCGCAACGAAGTCCACGAAGTCAACAAAGTCAACGGAGTCGGCGGAGTCGGCTGAGTCGGCTAAGTCGGTGGAGTCGGCGGAGTCGGCGGAGTCGGCGGAGTCGGCGGAGTCAACGGAGTCAACGAAGTCACTCACTCACTCACTCACTCACTCCCACCTCACAACACCTATCATTTAACGCCTATCGTCTCTCACCTATCATTTAACGCTTAACGCGTTATGTGATAACATTTTTGGAAGTCGCTTATGAACTTTCACTTCAAAAAGTAAAGTAAATACTAATTCTTGTTATGTTTTGAACAACAGCAACAAATACAAATACATTTTGAGCAACAAATACATTGAAACTAAATATCCACAGCATTTCATGTATCTTTAGGTTCAAATCATTCAGTAAACACAAATAATTTCGCTAAACATTACAGAGATCCGAAAGATAAAGTAATCGAGCGAAAGTCTTATGAAACTCCATTATGAGGTAATTTCAGAATTATTGCGCCTATATCCTTATCAATTGCGAATTTGTATTTAATGGCCTATGTCGGGGAATTTTATGAACTTATTTCGGAGTTCAATTTACTGTACATTAATATTATTATTGCTGAATGATGTCATAGTCTCAAGCTTTTTGGAAGTCTTCATGTTTCTCGTCTTCATCTCATTACTACTTATTTAAAAGTATGTTGTAGTCAAGTTGTAATATTGAGACTCTCCCAGAAAAAAATTTAGTTATCATAAATATTGAGGTAATTTAGGAACCTGTTTCTTTTTTTAAACTTTGTATCTGTTTGAGATTCCAACAGTATAAATCAAACTACTTTTACGGATTATATCGCGGTTTATTTAGATATTACTATCCCGACGAAGTAGTTTGATTTCAATGTGTACTATTCGCGTAAGTAAAAGACAACATTATCCAACACTATAATTTTAAAAGCATTATAATGTAATCTATACTTAGGTATAATAAAACTGTAACAGGTCCAATTCTGTACATTAAAGATATTTTGAAAATTATGTTTGGAGGGCATTCTATAACCGATATTAAAGCCAAAAATGTTTTATTTTTTATTTTTGTCTGTCTGTCTGTCTGTCTGTATCTCGGCTGAGCATCACGCCTAAACTACTGGATGGATTGAAACGAAACTTGGCATGATTTGAGTTAATACTCCGAGGTAGGATATAGGATACTTTTTATCCCGAAATTCGGCACGGTTCCCTTGGGAGAGGGGACTAAAGTCAAAATGTGTAATTGATTATACGCTTGCTCCGATTTTAACAATTTTTCATTATAATTATAATAAATATTTGTAAGGAAACACTCATTGACAGTTGGTAACAATGTTTGGAAATCGATTAGGTTAAGCAACGTTAGGTTAGGTCATTAAATAGATGGGTGACCGTTTAACGCCATTTGAACTAAACGTCTCCGTGCTTCGGAGGGCAAGCACAAAGTGGGTCTAAGTGTTTAACCGACTTTAAAAAAAGGAGGTTTTGTATTCTATGCGAATGTATAATGTGAAAGTTTAGTTAACGTAAACACAGCGCGGGGCGGAGCTGCGTGGGTCAGCTAGTTTTAAAATAAAAACGAAAATAATTTCGTTTTGATAACTGGCCATAAACACAATAATAAACCTGAACTTTTTAGTGAATTCCACATAGGTATTGGCAAAAAAAACACAAACATATTTTTTCATTACCGGCACCTAAAAATAAACCAGGGAAAACAGAAACTTTATATTGTACAATACAGCTCACCGGAAGTAATTGGTTTCGACAGTTAAACAATAAGCTCAAACTTGTAATCAGTTCATGGAAACAAACGCGATTACAAAACAACCAAGTTTTAGCTATCAGGAATTATTCAAAAACATTAGAGCATTCGTCTTATAAATAACTTAAAGAAAATAATAGAGATGATGGTGATACTATTATTAGATGAAAATAATTATGTATTTTACAAATTCAAGCGATAAGGGCCTTATGGCTATTAGTTTTGCCTAGAACTTGTAATTACTAGGTAGTGGGTTACTTGTGCACTTCGAGGACACTGCCGGCGGGGCTGGGATCCCCTTCCCCGCGAGTACCGTGTCTGGTTCCCGCGGGGTTGTAATGCACCCCCGGCGGCGGGCTCAAAGGCAAGGCACGGAGGGGCTCTTGGTGTAGATCCGACTGATGTGCCGATGCGACAGCCGCGGGGGATTTTAGTGGATAAGAGTCCCAGGGAACTTTTGAAGGTTTCTCTCGCAAAAAAAAGGTTCCTTGTGTAAGGAACCGTCCAGGTAGGAACCACCGCAGTGCCAGATATTCTGCCGCCAAGCAGCTGTGTGTAAACATTGCTGTGTTCCGGTGTGAAGGGCACTGTAACTGGTGAAATTACCAGACACAAGTAATCTAATATTTTATGTCTTTAGGCTAAGCATCGCGCTAGTGATTCTTCTGGCGTTGCTAGCGACCATAGACTGCGGTTACTGCTTACCATCAGGCGGGCTGCATATTTATTTGTATAAAAGAAAACATGTATCCTAATTGAAAGATGTACCACTAGCTAATGGTAAGGAACCAATCTTGAGAAAAAACAGACAGGAAGAGGATGCGTGTGTAATCCAGTAAATCGCTCTTGGCCCCCGTGGTAGATTACGGCCGTAACAGTCTCATATGTCTTGCATGATAGGAGGAAGATGACTCTCCCCTAGCAGTGGGACAATACTGCTTATAAAATTAGATACTACTGCGTAGATACAATATGATAACATTAATTGGAGCCCCATACAACATGCTATTCTAAAGTGCAATAGCTTATATACAATATTAAAACTACGTCAACTACGTAAAACGTGTCCGGGTAATAAATAGCACCCTCCCATCTCTTCATTGGTTGTCCGTAAGAGACGACTAAGGAAAATCGAGAAGACGGGCAGCAGCGTCTTTCTAATCCTAACTACCATCTATACTGCGATCTCCAAGATGCCTGCCAAGACTGGGGATTATGGAAACCCCTTCTTTCTAAGGGCCTCCTCCTTGAAAGGGAGGGGTTGCCATAATTGCCTTTGTTCAACAGTGGACTACTTTAGGCTTCTGATGATGATGATGAAGTTTTTTTATTATGACGAGCTTTACTTACTTCGGTGCTTGCGGGGGAATGGATCCAACACGTATAATTAGGTATAAGCCCTTTCTATTATTTTAATGCTTCTACTGTGATGGGCGTCACAGAATGGACTGAGTGCAATCCAACATCCAGACCGCGTTAAATTAAAAATACTACTTCGAGTCGTACTAAAACCGCTTAGCTATTCGCTCGTCACTATACGCTTCTAAGCTTTTGGTACGAAAACTCACCTTCTACCTCATAAAGTTTTTATATCACTATTGGAGTAACTTCACTTACCCCGAGAGCGATATAAAAAGAATAATCATTCTATACGCTGAGTTTTTATCACTACGGCTGACTTTAAATCCGACAGGATGTATCCATGTTAAAGGACCATGCCCATTTGTGCCCCAGAAATGCCCAGATAAAGTATATTACAAGATTGCTCTAATAAATAAAAACTAGAATTATGTTGTTAATTTTAAATCATATGAAGCACTGGATAAAAAAAATAAGACGTTCTGTTGACATTGCAGTATCAGTGTATCTAACCAATTTGTTTTCACATACATATTGACACTATACAATGGAGACAGACTAGATAATTCCAAATAACTGACATGTTTATCTGATAACATACAGATAAGTATATAAAAGAGCACCGATCTGGCTTAGCTTAAGTGATGATGATCATGAAGTTCCTAGTGATAAACTAATAGCAATGCTGTCTGTGAACGATAAAATGTATAAAAAACCAGTAGGAGTTTATCATGTTTAATGTCCAATATCTTTTGAACCGGTGCTTTATATGACATTATAATATACTGCTTTACATATTATCTGATAACATACAGATAAGTATATAAAAGAACACCGATCTGGCTTAGCTTAAGTGATGATGATCATGAAATTACTAGTGAAAAACTAATAGCAATGCCGTCTGTAAACGATAAAATATAAAAAAAACCAGTAGGAGGTTATCATGTTTAATGTCCAATATCTTTTGAACCGGTGCTTTATATGACATTAAATCTAGTTATCATATAAATACTGTTAAATAGTTATCATATGACATAGAGCTACAATTTGGGCATTGCATGGCATTTCTGACTTTCAGCTCCATACTATTATGGGCATGGTCCTTTAACGGGAAGTGAAACCATTTACGCCTACGCAACTCCCAACTAATTTTGAATTCACGAGATTAAAACACATATAAAACCTGTTAAGTAGGTACAAAGTGAATAATTTTGTTACCTTAGGAGAGAAAAGATTCCCATTTACGGCGATAATGGAACGGTATTTTAGGGAAAGGACGACGTAAAAGTAGAATCGGAAAGGTAAGTTTTACATTTTTGTCTATAGATACTTGTTTTACCTTTCGAGATCAAAATATTCGGAACAAAAAATGAATGAATAAGCGGAGATTCAATTTTTTTTTGTTCCACTTAGCTTATTCGCCTTAAGGTAAGCGACGCGGCTGCCCATAGACGGCTGCACTGTACTACTGTCCGTCACATGAGACATTAGGTATTAGGTCTCTCAAGTCCGGCAATTTTACAAACTGTGGCCCCGTGCACAAATGAAAATGACTTACCAACTGGTACATTTTCTTTTTATTTAAGCTTATCCCTTCTTTGTGATCAGGCAGTCCTGCGAGGCCATTAGCTAAAATCACAGAGTCACGTAAAGGTTCGTTCAAAAGATCTAACAAATGACGTACCTACGCTGACCACGCATTGGCGACTATCGTGTAATCCTAGCTTTAGAGATGACTTGCAATTTTATCGTCAATGTCTTATAGATATATTATTTTGATATCGATGTCAATAACGATGACGGATGCGCACATTTTTACATCAGACCAGGGCTGACCAAACTTTAATCGTAGAAATAATATTGTAAAATAACTTTAGTATTCAAATACCCTTACATAACAGAGCGTACGTCATTTTCAGATAGATAGAAAAATCATTAAATGGTTATGGTGGTAACATTTAATGATTTTTCTATACCTATTTATATTTAAGATACAAAGAAGATAGTGGTTACATTTTTGCGGATAAGAATTATTTGATCCTCTGCACATAATAAATAATAAAAATTACGCATCTCAATCTATACTTATAATAAAACTGTAACAGGTCCAATTCTGTACATTGAAGATATTTTGAAAATTATATTTGGAGGGCATTCTATAACCGATACTGAGGCCGAAAATGTAATTTTTTTAATTTTTGTCTGTCTGTCTGTCTTTCTGTCTGTCTGTCTGTCTGTCTGTCTGTATCACGGCTGCGCATCACGCCGAAACTACTGAATGGATTCAAATGAAACTTGGCATGATTTGAGATCTTACTACGAGGTAGGACATAGGATACTTTTTATCCCGTAATCTAGCACGGTTCTTTTGGGAGAGGGGATTAAAGTCAAAATGGGTACTTGGTTATACGCTTGGTCCGATTTTATAAATTTTTCTTCATAATTATAATAATTATTAGTAAGGGAACACTCATAGAGAGTTTTTATCAAGGTTTTGTAATCGATCGGGTTAAGCAACGTTAGGTAAGGTCATTAAATAGATGGGTGACCGTTTAACGCCATTTGAACTAAACGGGTCCGTGCTTCGGAGAGCAAGTAAAAAGTGGGTCCCAGTTTATAACCGACTATAAAAAAGGAGGTTATGTATTCGATGCAAATGTCTGTTATTAAAAGTTTAGCTAACGTAAAAATAGCGCATGCGGAGCAGCGTGGGTCAGCTAGTACACAATAAGTTTCGAATGGACAATGTATTTTTTTTTTTATAATTTTCACTTCCTTTCGTCCGTACTTACTGTCACTAAGCATAGATAAGTGAGGATGTGTAATATTTTTATTAATATTTAACCGTTTCGTTCTGTAGTCGATAAAAAAACATGAGCGTTTTTATATACTTTTAGACTTTCGCGTTCCATCATGAAACTTTACTTTAATCGGGAATTAACGCGACTTACTTTATATTATGGCTTGACATTTCGTTTCGTTTGGCTTCTATTTTTGTCTGGTCCAACCTGGTTGAGATGTCAAGCCAAAATATAAGGTAAATCGCGTTAATTTCCGATTAAAATAAAGTTTAATGAGCGTCTTTTAATTTATGTACTGTGGAAAATATTACGATCATTCATTGTTACCTACATATTTACTATGGCAAATTGTCTCAAACGAGACGTTCATCGCCTCACCGGCTAGTGGAAAACACCTTTTCTGTTGGATTAGGTTTTAGAAATTTCTCATCGGCACATAATCCAGGGATTTCTCAATAAATGGTCGACCCTTTTCATAGTAACAAACGCCTCGGTCTCACGGTGGTCGTGCAAAGTACACAGTTACGATGTTCGAGAAACGCCTTCTAATGTCACCTCTGATTGTCGGCAGTTTCTCACCATTTTTACGGCTCCATTCCCCACAACTATTCGGGTGTGTTAAATTGTGGACTCGCACCGAACCCGGTCTATTATTCGCTTACCTAGGTACTTGAATTAGAGGGTTACAATTTATATGGGTACGGCAACCCGAGATTTTGAATATCACCGTCCGTTGAAGCTGTTTAATTCGGTTTATTTTATGAATACAATTGTGCGCTTTGTGTTATAATTTGTTTATTGTTTTATGTCCATATTTAAAGTCTAATTAATACGCTTAAAATGCTAATACGTAATAATCAGAGAGTTTTAATAAGCCAGAGCGTTTCACCATACCTCACTGCATCGCTGCTTTTCAACAAGTAGGATTGTAATCAAACACTCGTTTTCGACGTGCGATGGCAATGGGTTGTTTGACTCTGCTCCTCCCGGGACGTGATTGAGCATCCAGCGCTGAAGTGAATCTGGCAATGTCTGAATGGAGTGAGAGAGAGCCATAGCGTCGATGAATGTCACCGGGGAAGTTTAAGTCACGTTTAAGTGAAAAAATCTCCCAAAACTTTTCCTTCGTCCCTATACCTTCACTTTAGAGCCACTTAAAGTAGCATTTCATGTCGGTTTAGAGTAAGAGAAACCCTACCGTCAATGAATGTCACGTGATGATCATGAAGTTCCTAGTGAAAAACTAATAGCAATGCCGTCTGTAACCGATAAAATGTATAATAATAATAATAATAAGCCCGCAGGGAAGCTTGTGGCGAGCTGTTGGTGCGTAACGACACCACGGACCCGAGTGCTCCAGAGAGTCGGTCAGGGCCCCCACCTCGGCGTGTCTTCGTCGGCCGAGTGGAAACCGAAGGGGGACCGCAGGACTCTCAGCTCTGGCTTGCCTTAATTGGCCGTCCAGAGAGGAGTTTTTAGAGCTATATGCTCCAGGGGTGGAAGTGTTAAAGGGCATAACGCCGCGAGTAACTTCGGAGAAAGCGCAGCACACCTCTCGACACCCCTGAGTCACCCACACTGGTGTTGCTCTCTGTCGTCATCGGACGATTATTTGGGGAGCCCATCTAGTGGGTGGCAAGCCACCACTTGCCAAAAAATAATTACCTCTAAATGAAATTATGGCAAGTGACCCCGGCCTTCTGCAATAGCCCATCTGCCAGTCCACCAAATGTTCAACCACATAGACAAGTAATCTTTCCATATACTTTACAATAGTTTCCAAGTCTGCCGAGGTCAACTGTTATTTTTTCTTCAATAAGTCAGTTAATCCCAGCAGGTACCCACCAGACACACCATTTAATTATAAAAAGGGCCTCTACGTGTTGGATTCGTCCCCACGCAAGCCTCTTAAAAGACCGGGTAAATCCCGTGAAACAAAATAAATAAATAAATAATAATAATAATTGCATAGCATTTCTGACTTTCAGCTCCATACTAATATGGGCATGGTCCTTTGGGCCCGGTATTCCCGGAACACACTTCAACCCAGTTGGATCCATTGTGCATGCCCTAGCCGTTACTCTGTTGCTGGCGTATCGAAGAGCTCCCTCAGGTACGCAACGATCGTGCCAGCTTGGAGCTGTACATAATCATTTGGCGTAGGATAGGCTACTCCCAGATGATGCAACCTACGTCTCGCAAGAGTGTCGCAGCTACACAATATGTGTCGCATTGACTCTTTTTCATCTACGCAGAGAGAGACCCATAGCGTAGATGATTGTCACCGGGAATATTTCAGAAGATTTTGAGAAGTCACGTTTAAGTGGGTAAAAATCTACCGAAATTCGGCCTCCGCCCCTATACCTCCGCTTTAGCCACCTAAAGTAGCGTTTATCTTGTGTCTGGATGTTAATTATGTAAGTAAAGTTTGTATCAGTCGTCTGGTTACCATAGAAAGGCTCAGCCCATTTGGAATCGCGGCCTGTACCATCACCTCTAATAGCAATATTATTATCACCTTACTTTCTCTATAGACAGTGACAGAGCACTGAACTATGTACGTATATTGACGTCTCTACTTAATGTCAAGTTGAGATGATAATACTACTGCTAATAGAGACGGTGGTAGGGCCCCCAAATGACCGTGTATAGATTGTCCCAGGATATTATTACTATCCCGTTATACACGTAACATTTTACCATATATTCCCAGACACCTCTAAACAGGATTACGAGGTAAATAATCTCCGGAATGTGGGTCAATGTATCTCAACTAATGACGATACGAAAATGTTGTGACAACACGCGTACAGGATCTGTTGGCACGTCGTTTATCTCATAGCCCGGAGATACCAAAACACCGGTGAAATATTTAAAGGCGAGGGACGAATGGCTGCGGTCCGAGAGCCGTCGCGTCGTGGATCGCGGTCATCTATCAGTGGCCAAGTTTTTTATACAGAAGTCGCACGGCCACTTGCTCGTGATGAGATTATTCATATTATATACTTTTATACTTTTGCATTCCATTATTTTAATCGGGAATTAACGCGTTTTACCGGACTTGACGTTTCGGCCGGGTTGCACCAGCCGTGGTCACAAGCATGGTATGGTATCTTAGAAGAAATGGAAAAAGCTACCGGTAGCACCCTCTTGCGGCGTGATTTACAACTTTTCTCTGTTCGGAATGAAACTGAGATAGTAGATCAGTATTTTGCATCTGACGTCATATGACTTACAGCGGTAGCGGTAAATAGGTTGGAATCAAATTAATACGAAGTCTAGGGGGCGCGGGTTCGAACCCCAACCCATGGGTGGGGCTTGCGGATGGGGTTCGAAATCATTTTTCTTTTTTTATTTCATTCCTTAATGCATTACTATTGACGTCCGCGTACTTTATATCGAATACTACAAAGTTTTAGCTATTTTTTTTATTAAAAATTCTCGAGGCTATTAAAGTTTCAAATCACACCGCTGGAGGCGCTGGTGTTAGGGGGCGCGTTTTGACGGGGAAGTTACCTATCTATTTCTAAGTAATATACTCTTATCTATGGTCACAAGCAGACTGGTTCAGCGAGACGGCTCCGTGATGGATTTAGATTATCAGCTGCTTGGGAACCAGTGATTAAAATGACAAGACCTCGCTATTTGCCGGCGGTTAAATATACGGATACTGTAAGTGTAGTGTGTAGTGGGCTTAACGTTACAAGTGAAAGAACGGGGGTAGACGAAGATATTTCTGCCTCGCGCACGGAGCCGTCTCGCTGAACCAGTCTGCTTGTGACCACGGCTGGTGCAACCCGGCCGAAACGTCAAGTCAAAATATAAGGTAAATCGCGTTAATTCCCGATTAAAATAGAGATTATTCATCAATGATGAATTAATCAATTCAATTCCGTGAAAACTTTTTAACCGATTAGACTAGAAAGACGGTAATATTTTTCGAGTAGTATTTATTTAACCACTTCACCTACGGGCCAGTCAAATAAGTACACAATATTATAATGTAGAGGATACTTTGGGTACTTTTTTCATTTACTGATGACACATGCAACTGTATTATTTGTGTTTCAAAAATATCTTTCGTATTTTATACTACCTATCCGTATCTTTAGGTAGGTAAGTATGTCAGTTAAATTAAATCCTCGTAGATATACACAGAGATGTACACGTATGTAAAAAAGTGCTCGCTTCGTGTGTCACGAGGGAACAAAAAAGATAACGTTCATTTTTCAAGCGTAGAGGTAAGTTAACCTGTCGATTCTACCCCGCGACAGAGCTCTGAAATGGATAAATTGATGACGTCAACAGTATGAGTCATATCGCTGATGCCAGTGCTGATGTGATCTATGAAACTTTACTCGTTTCTTTGATTGTGATTTGAAAACACTTTACTGCGTTGGCAGTTAAAGGAACTTGACTAGAGGAAGGCAAGTGCTAATATATGACTTTTAAAATATCAGTGCTGATTTTACGTACATATCGTTTTACTTAAGATGTTATAGAATAGAACTAGTGCTTCTTGATTACTTTTTTTATTTAAAGGTAATCCACAAGTTTATAATAAAGAAGCAAATAACATAATAAGAAAAAGAGTGTTTAAAGAACCACACGGTTAGAAATACAATATTTTGGCATGTTTTCCTCCTTTATATGAGAGGTATCACTCATATAAACTAGGAAATCATGCCATTAATACATTATTTAGTTTATCCGACTAAGCATCAATAGTAATTAATTAAAAATTAAGGTTGAGTTGCTCCTTGCCGAAGGGATATTAATAGAGAAGGTATCAAAAGAAAACTCTGAATATCATATTAAACTCTCTACTCGCACGCACGCCTTTATAAACTAGATATTGTATAATTATACAATTATGGCAGTGAGGTCCTTAAGTAACTCTATGTATCCATTCAATAAACAAATAAATAAATAAGGGACTTTAAATCCTTTACGATTATTTATAAGTAGCCCGCAAACTGTCAATAATATTGTCAATATTCTACAACCCGCCCGACTTAAATATGCACCTCACTGAAATGCAACGTAATAGCGCCAGGTGCACAGTTAAGTCGCACGGGTTATAGAATTTTGTCAATATTATTGACCATGTACGACTAGCCTTACATACTTAGTGCTTTATAACGCAATTAAAATAGTGATTCAGCATCCACTACTATATCAATTTAAAATATTTAAGTATACTATTTCATCGTCCATGGTATATACGAGTATAGGGTGTTTCTCTCAATTAGTGCAAATTTAAAAAATTTTCGAGAAAAAATAAAATGACTTTTTTTTCTATGAATATCACAAGGTATATGAAAAATAAACGTCATATTTAAATATGACATAATTATACGCACAATTGGCAAAGATACGGACCTAATTATCTTTTTTCAACGCATGGTAATGAGGAATACAATATGGTAATGATACCAGCTACTATGGTAATTAAAAAGAGATATTGGTAATGAAGAATGAAAGAAAAAATCAATGTCTTAACATGTTTTCGAATTGATTTAAGTACATAAACTTTACAATAGATAATTTCTTATTAAAATTTGGGAATGATTACTTACTTTACTCACTGATTATTGAGTTAAACAAGACATACTATGTTATGGGGGGCGGCATTAGGATAGGTGGTGTTACCATATCAAACCTCCGCTATGCGGACGATACAACACTCTTTGCGTCCTCTGAAAATGAGATGATAGAGCTTTTAGGCCGACTAGAAGACGTGAGCCAAGATTTTGGACTGCTCATCAACAAAGGAAAGACTAAAGTGATGATTGTTGACCGCACTGCTACTGTCAATTGCACGACTCTAATGAATGACTACGACATGGTAACACAATTTCAGTACCTAGGTTCGGTCATCAGTAATAAGGGTGGTTGCGAATTAGAGATCCGTCGACGCATCGGCATGGCTAAGTCAGCAATGACCCAGCTCAATAGGATATGGAAGGACAGTAACATCTCACGGAGAACAAAAATGCACATTGTCTACGCACTTGTCTTCACCATTTTCCTATATGGCTCAGAAACTTGGGTCCTGAAAGCCGCTGATAGACGTCGCGTTGACGCTTTTGAGATGTGGTGCTGGCGACGTATGCTGCGAATACCCTGGACTGCTCGACGCACAAACCTGTCCATATTGAAAGAGCTGGGACTAGACAAAAATCCTCGACTCTCAGTGATATGCACGAAGCGAGTTCTCCAATACTTCGGCCACATAGCCCGAAGGCAGCCTGGCAATTTGGAGAAGCTGCTAGTTACCGGAAAGGTAGAGGGGAAGAGATCGAGAGGTAGAAGTCCTATGAGATGGGCAGATCAAGTGTCCGAATATCTGGACATTCCCTTGAGTACAGCAATCCACACAGCCGAAGACCGACAACAGTGGAGGACCTCGACAGAGTCGGCAGTCGTTAGGAGTCACGATCCTCAGCAATGGGGGACTGTCTAAGGAGGAGGATGTTATGACAAACGCTAATATGTTATGACAAACGCTTTTCTCATAGGTACCGTCGTATCTACGAACCAGTTAAACAATTAATCAGGTAAGAACTTACTTCATATTAATAAAATTAACAATCTAATTCGTGACGTGCCCAACAGTGGAACAAAATTAAAGGCTATTAAAAAACTAAGTACTTAGTTAAAATGAACAGTCACTCTTAATCAAAACTATAAAATATGTTTGGTAAATCTAGTAGGAAGTATTTGCAGTTAAGTCTTAATTATTTGGGTAAAAATATCATTAAAATCAGAAAGTACCCTCATCTGAAGAAATTATAATTAAGTTTTCTTTTTTCATTTGTTTCATCTTGTTACTAATATTTTCATACTGTTTTCTTCTGCCTTTCTTGTTTCACCTTCGTCATGTATTAGGTCTTCATCTGACCAATCATTGAAAATGTAACAATAGTGTTTGCTTGTTTAATTTTCGCCTGTTTCTTCTTTAGTGATGTTATACTGTATTATATTTCTTTTAAATGGTGTGTTATTCTTTTCGTCTTCTTGAATTTCCAGCAAAAATTCTTTAATATTCCCTTTGAAATCTTGAGTTACTCCTTTTTTGTTTTAGTTTTAATAAACGATTTATTAGACCGGTGCAATCTTACATCCCAAAACCAAAAATCAAACCCGGAAACACAAGAGCTGCGGCTGAAAAGGCTACCACTAGACCGAGGAAGTAGTCACGACTGCATAACACAGCCAACTAGCTTATGCTAGTGATAAGACCAAAACTCATTCATCATCATTATCAGCCTATATTAGTCCACTGCTGGACATAAGCCTCCCCAAATACACGCCATTGAAACCGGTCTTCGACTCTCCTCATCGACAAGTTTAGCCAAAACTAATTACCATGACATATTTATCATTACCATTGCCTCAATAGTGGATGGTAAATCCTGGTAATGAGAGGAATGGTAATGATAGTTTCGTACTTTTCATTTAATCAGTCCTTGAATTCTTGCAATACATATCCATAAAAAATAAGGAAGCATTCGAACTCATTAAAGATTATATTAACGTCTACCAGACTTTAAAACCAATTGACCGTTATCTCAAAATTTTACAAATGGTAATGAAAAAATTACGTACCAACGTTTAAATCTTGTCTTATATGTTCTTTTAAAAAAAAACTAGCAAGCGTGCGCCTCGTTCTCTGTCCACTCCCTGGCTGAGCGCGGATCGTGTGTGGGGATAGGTGGCAGGGAACTTCACTGCATTTATTTACACAGGTTGATTTATTTATTTCCAGTTACATGGACGGTAATGAGCTTTTTTTTAGTGCAAAAATGTTTTATTGCTGTTAACGTAAATAACACTTAAACACTACTTTGAAATTTCTATAGTTTCATTCTTTAATATGTACTTGAAACATACCAGTACAATAATCGACAGTAATACATCCGATTGAGTTGTTATTAAATTACGATTCCCAAAATTCGTACCGAGCGCAGTGAAGGTAATGATATTTTAGTTCATTTTTTATTTTTTTTACCTATTTATTTGTCAATATCAACATAAGTTTTAGGTGGTAAATATACCTATACAACTAACCTAAGATATAAAAAATATTTAGTCATTAAATAACATATAGTTTCGTTTATATTTCGAAGAACATTTGATTTGCACGAAATCAGAGAATCACCCTATACATCTAATTCAAAACAACCCTCCTTTCATCTTTTAAAATTATCTTTATAATCATGAAACGGTGTTAATAATGCATAATTTAACAGTGAAATGTTGAAGCGAAATGATAAAATGTCAAACTGAATGTACATCAAAAGATTCACGAGCGGCTGAACACCGGAAAGAAAGCTGGAAATCGGATATTACATGAATTATTAAGTGTGGCGGTGGATTCATTCTTATACCCCATTTTATCTTTTTATTACTCAATTTTATTAATAGGCAATATTAATTAGAACTTTGGTTAGTAACTTATTCTCCGGATGAAGAAGAAAATAATAAAAAAAGCAAGTTCGCTAGAGATTGTAAGTTATTTCTGCGTAAATCGGTTTAATATTACCTAAATTAGCAATTCATGCAGTCACTCATCTAGAAAGAAAGAAGGACATTGCATTTATTGGCTAACACGAAGAATATCAAATAAAAAAACAGATAAAAATACATGCCCTTAAATTGAGTGTGGACAAACAAAACAAAGGGCTCTGCCTCACCATATTGCTGCACCATACTGTATATACTCGTATATCATATGGAATGCGGCCCTGATATTCTGACAATACTTATCTATAGAATAGAATACTCTTTATTTGCACACCAAAGTAAAACATACAGAAAACTTAGAAAATATCTATCTACTTATCTGAAAAAATATCTAGGTATGCATATAAACTCTGGAGTTTATATACTGGTAGCTACGGGGCGTAAGAGGCAACTAAGGGAAAACAAGAAGCAGTGTCTTTCTATTGGATTGCCTACCACGTATCTGCGATCCCCAAGACCACTGCTAAGCGTAGGGATTATGGTAACCCCTGCTTTCTAAAAGGGAGGTCTTTGTTTTAGCAGTCGACGTCTTTCGATTGCGTCGTTTGATCATAAATTCAAGTATTACATCAGTCCGAAATTATTCAAGTAAGTTTTATTTCCAATCCGCTTTAAACTTTTTAATATTGATATTTTAAAACCATTGGACAGCGGTTCCTAAATCTTTTGATTTATGTCATTGAAGCCCAACCATATTCAGCACCTAAGCCATATCCAGCTATATAGTTTTATAATTAGGTACGGTATTACCGCAAGGTAAATGGTTCCCAAAGTAGCTTGAATAGTCCATTATTCGCGTTGAACAGGTCATCTATCACGAAGCGGGGGCTTTCACCGGACTATAATGAACGTATACCTTCCAAAAATAGCGTAGCGTAAATATCTTCTTAAAACGTAACCGAAAACAGAGATTATAGTATAATAGTAGCTGGGTAATAGTAGTTGTAAAAAACACTTCTAAACTTCTTCTTCACTTCGTAAATTATATTTTTTTTAATAACATAGGTATTACCTATTACATTTCGTGTTATTAATCCATTTGTTCAATAATTTAATTACTAGGTGGTAGGTTCCTTGTGCAAGGAGCCGTCCAGGTAGGTACCACTGCAGTGTCAGATACTCTGCCGCCAAGCAACAGTGTGTAAACATAGCTGTGTTCCGGTGTGAAGGGCACTGTAGCTGGTAAAATTACCGGACAATAAAGACTTAATTATCTAATTTTTCAAGGGTCAGCAACTCGCTTGTGATTCTTCTGGTGTTGCAAGCGTACATAGCCTGCGGTGACTGCTTACTATCAGGCGGGCCGCAAGCTTGCTTACCACGCTGTTGGTAGTGTAAAAAAAATATATTTTGCACTTTGAAACTAAGCTTGCATTTACAGAAAATGAAATTAGTTTCTCAAATAAACCAAATAATTTTATTTTACAAATTAGTATTGGTTTCTGAGTATTGGATCTGCAATTTTAAGCTGAGCTTAGAAAATTCACATGAGTTCGCCGCAACAGTGTTGGTCTTACATTTTATAGGACCGGGATCAATACTAGGCATCCAGCATCGAATACTTTACGTTTCCATTTGCGATTTTCAGCACCGATACCATTTATTTGGGTAAAATTTATTCGAATTGTGAACCGCAATTTTAATCGAAAGATAATACTGGATAATGCGTTCAATATATAACGCAAACAGGATTTACTGAAGTATGATAAAACATTAACAAAGAAAAATGTTGCAAATACTATATAAATATTAATCTAGAAATAAAAAAAAAAAAAAAAATGGTACTCGTTTATTCAATGAAACTTAAATTCAAGGCAATGTGAAATACATTGTAATATTTTTTTACATTAGATCTTGGTATTTATATGTAGGTACCTATATTAATCATCATCAGCAGCCGAAAAGACCACTGTTGAACCAAGGCCTCTCCTTTAGAAGGGAGGGGTTGCCATAATCCCCTCGCTTGGCAGGTGGCTTGTCGCAGTATAGATGGTAGGTAATCCAAAAAAAAGACGCTTCTGCCCGTCTTCTTGGCTTCCCTTAGTCACCTTTTACGGACATCCGGCGAAAGGATATCGCTATTCTTACCCGGACACCCCACAGGGAGGTACCTACCTATATTATCACACAATTTTTTTTTTTACCCAGGTGCAATAAATAGGCTAGAATACTAAATTATACTTATGACTAAAGCCGATCATATAACGGTTACACCTGACAAATGTGTGTAAACAAAATCGTAAAATGGCATGCGTACATCAAAATACAACACGAATGAGTATACCTTGGTACCTATACAAAAGTACTACGCACTTAAGTTTTTTCCTCCTTCGGCACAAACAAAGAACAATTCCCAAAAGACTTCTGCCAGTTTAGAAAATCAATACAACAGCAGCAAGCCGCGAGGTAGAAGGAAAATCGTATTCATCCCCCAGTGAAATGAATGTTAAAATCTTGAAACAGGGGAGGCTCAAAAATTATATAGTAGGTACATTCTTTCACTTTCCTTATTGGTCCGGATTGATTCAATAACATTTTAGCTGTTCCTAAAAATCTTACTTATGTATATCAAAACGTAGTGAGAACATTGAGGAACAGACGTACTTTTGCAATCAGTAACTTACGCACACCTTGAGATTTATGCAGTAGCTTTTGTGAACTTTAGTATACTAATATCAAAATAATCTGTCAATTTTTACTTATAATATTACAAATATTATGTACTATCGCGGCCACGAACGCTGTACCAGTTTTCAATCAAAGTCGTTTGAACGCCGTTACGTGCGTTTATCCCGCCCGCATAGTTCAGGCCAGCTCGTGCAAGCGATGATGGTCCTAAAGGTGATACCATTCGTGACCGTGAGAGTACATAAGATACATTGTTAAAATATGATCATGTCTAAGCTCAAGTGGTTACCCATTCGACTTCGCCGGAATGCTCACATACTATATCTTCTTTATCGCCCTCTTACCTTAAAAATCGTTTCATTTTTAGTCGTGAAGCGCATGCTAGAATTTTAAGATCATCAGAGAACTTGATGTTGGAAATGCCAATGCATTCCACAAACTTCTTTGATAAATCCTTTTCCGTACAAGCTGTTCGTTTGTGGAATGCATTGCCTGTTTCAATAAGAAGTGCTCAATCCTTGCTGTCTTTTAAAGAAATGGTCAAAGACCATTATCTGTGCCTATAAATTCCTGATACTGTTCTAACTTTTTTTTAATGTATATATTAATTACTATTAGATACTGTAATATATAACTACGTATACATGTAAGTATATATAATGTGTATAAGATGTACAATTTAAGATATGTACGAAGGTATGTACACCACTAACTACCCAAATAGTTGTTTCTTCTTTTTAAAGTTTTGGTTGTCTGGAAGAAATCGCTATTAGCGATCAGACCGCCATTTGTACCTAATTTAAGTTATTTTTGTAAGTTTTTCTGTATGTTTTAATTTGGTGTGCAAATAAAGAGTATTCTATTCTATTCTATTCTATTGTTCCGTAGGTACACATTACTTAAGCAAATAGTGTTTTCTTTTTTACCTAAACTATAACAGTGAGGGTTTTTATTTTGTAAAACTACGTCCAATTTTTCAGTACAGAGTTTCATGCAGATAATCCTAAACAACCCTAATTTACGCTATGTAGCATAGCCGATCCGATGCCAGGATGATTGGTCCACGGCTGCTTTTGATTAAAAATCATTTCGTTTTTTTTTTCCTACCCTAGCTCAAAGTCCAACATTTCCATCACTGCAAAAGTCCTTTGATATTACAATCCTGATGACTTATTTCAAACGAGTGATCACAATCCTTTACATTATCCTTCTGTATAGATACAGTTGGCAGAGATAGTCCGGACGTATGAGGTCAGTGAAGCGGGCCGTTATCCAGAATGTACTGCTGTTAGTTCGCTAGAATGAGAGCTATATGTCAGGTTGTGCCACCACACTAGCTGTAATGAACGTGATCATCGCTGAAGCGAACAAATGAATCGTCTCATCAGGACGTTAATTCCCCATCAGTGTAGCAAATGAGCAGTTCAGTAATAAAGCTATCGGGGAGTGCCAAATTGAGTTTGTTTTTCATTTGTATGTTTTTTTATTAAATGTAGTGAGAAGTCCTGATGGTAAGTGACACGCCTGCCTATAGACAGCTGCATCGAACTGCCACTTGTCACCCAACATATATTCTATATATTATTATGTATATGGGGTGTAAGGGACATCGTACCGAAAACCGATACCAGGGATCCAGTACATGATTCTGAACATTCTAATATTAAAAAAAAATATCGGCTTTTCGATGAATTTCCAAAAAAAAATGCCGCTTTTTAGGGTTCCATACCTAAAAGGTAAAAAGGAACCCTTATGGTCTGACTTCGTCTGTCTGTCTGTCTGTCACACCTATATATTTCAGGAACCACTGATGCTATCGATTTGAAACTTGGAATAGTTTTAGATCTTACTTACCCAACCTCATCGCAAATAAAAAATATATATTTTTTATTTTACTTTTTTTATAATGGGGGGCGAAATAAGTCATCAAAATTTTAAAGTGAGACTACTATATCGAGTGGGGTATCATATGAAAGAACTTCATTTGTACATCACAAAACAGATTTTTATTTTGGCTTATGTGACGTAGTTTTTGGCTGATAACCAAAAATGTAAAAAAAAAATACCGTTCCCCTCCTTATCTACGAAGTTTGTGGAGGGAATAATCTGAAATAATTATGGATAATGTATGTCTATCTATATTTTACAGGAAAAATAAAATGATCTATCTAAGTAGTACAGTTTTTTAGTAATCCTAAAAAAACCTCGTCAAACAAACTTAGTTTTGCGGTTTGTTTTATTTTGCTATCTGAGGTGTTACATGAATAGTAAAATTACTTTAATACGTCCAAAGATGGTATAGAACCCTCGGTGCGCGAGTTCGACTCGCACTTGACCGGTATTTTTTTTATAAAATTATGATAACATCATTATTGGTGGTCATAAAGCCTAATTTCAATTTAAAAACAAAGACAAACAAAGAATATCTGTCACTGTAGTAGTACCTACCTGGACGGTTGTTTGCACAAGGAGCCAAGCGCCTGGTAGAAAATATTTTGTTACTGTCAAGTACTGTGTACTGTAAACATGAAGGGGATTGTTTAGGTATTCAAAGTCAAAGCCAAAAATTGTTTATTTCAAATAGGCTTAACGCTAGCACATTTGAAAGTTCATTTAAAAAAAATCGAACCGACTTCAATATCACTGAAAAGTATAAAATAATTTAAATATTATTGAAGTTGGTGTTAGCTTACCGGCTGTGCATATTTGGCACCAACTTCAATAATATTTAAATTATTTTATACTTTTCAGTGATAATGAAGTCGGTTCAATTTTTTTTTTTAAAGATTTTATTCTAAACTTTTTAGTGATATTTTCTTATATAAAGATTGAACCATCGAAAACCGTAAAATTATCTAGGTAGGTTATGATCACATTATCCAGTAACTAAACGCCGTCTAAATTATTTCAAAGCCGCCCTGACTGATAAACTACCTGCATTACCCTGTCATAACGATCCGAATACTTTGTATAACGACTTATTCCAACTGATCGATAATCAGTTCAATAAAATCTTTAAACCTATAACATTATTAATTAATGATCGTGTGTCATTTAATGATTGGGCAACTGTAGGTATTCTTAAGAGTCGGAGAAAACTGTATGAGTTGTATAATGAAAAATCTTCAAACACTTGTCCACTCTTTAAAGAATATGTTAAGAAATACTCTAAGGTCTTTAAACGAGCCTGTTCCTTAGCTAAAGCAATGTACTTGAAAAACAAAATAAAAAAATCTGAAAATAAAATTAAAACTACATGGAGCATTATAAACAGCGAAACTGGAAGAACAACTGTGCGTAATCGCGATTTTCACTTGAAAATTAACGATGCTGACATAACAGCGGATCTCGATGTAGCGACCGCGTTTGAAAAATTTTTTGCTAATATTCCTTCAGAAATATCAAAAACCCTTAAGTCCTCGTCCACTTCCGCAGAGTTATTAATGCAACAAAGTGTACCCAAATGTGGAACAACTTTTGAATTCTCCTTCGTTACTACTAAGGATATTGTAATCACATTTAAAAAACTAAATCTGAAAAAAACCGCGGACTTATGGGGGCTATCTACTCAGATGGTCTTATCTGTCATTGATCTTATTGCACCGCAATTAACTGTAGTATTCAATAGTTGTGTCGCTAGTGGTGTGTTTCCTGACCTTATGAAACAGAGTAAATTAATTCCTATGTTTAAATCCGGTAGTACCACTGAGCCGACGAATTTCAGGCCAATTTCGGTATTACCTACATTAAGTAAAATCTTTGAAAAATTATTGCTTAACCAAATGTTAGACCATTTTAACAAATATGATCTGTTTCATGATAAACAGTTTGGATTTACCAAGAATTGTTCTACGACAGATGCAGGAGTCGAATTATTAAGAAATATATACGACGCCTGGGAGGAGAAACAGGATGCCCTTGGCGTATTCTGTGACTTATCCAAGGCGTTTGATTGCGTACAACATGATACGCTGGTCAGGAAATTACACCACTACGGAATCAGGAACAGAGCTCTCGATCTTCTGACTTCATATCTGAGTAATAGAATTCAGAAGGTTGATATTAACGGAACGAGATCTGCAGGATCTGAAGTTACGTTGGGTGTACCACAGGGTTCAATACTAGGCCCATTCTTATTTTTGATATATGTTAATGACTTACCCTATTTTGCAGGGGACAATTATAAGATTATATTGTTCGCTGATGACACCTCGCTTTTGTTTAAAATTAAGCGTGGTCTACAAGATTACGACGATGTGAACAATGCTGTATCTAAAGCTGTCCATTGGTTTAATGTCAATAATTTAAAACTAAATGAAAGTAAAACCAAATGCATAAAATTCACAACACCTAATGTCAGACAGGTGAAAACCAATGTTGATATCAATGGAGCTGTTTTGGACCCTGTAAATTCAACTGTATTCTTGGGCATTACTGTTGACGCCAAGTTGCAATGGGACCCACATATTGAGAAACTGTCGGGTAGGCTAAGCTCGGCGGCTTATGCGGTTAAGAAAATTAGATATGTCACTGATGTTGAAACCGCTAGAATTGTTTATTTTAGTTATTTTCACAGTATTATGTCTTATGGCATATTGCTGTGGGGATCTTCTGCAGATCTTAACACCATTTTTATCCTGCAGAAAAGAGCTGTGAGATCTATTTACAATCTAGCTCCTACTGATACACTAAGGCAAAAATTTAAAGAAATAGATATTCTAACGGTTGTATCACAATATATTTATGAAAATTTGTTGTATGTAAAGAAAAACATAAGTGCTTTTGCAAAGAATAGTGACCATCATAATGTAAACACCCGGAACAAACACAATCTTGCTGTACACTCCACGCGTCTCCACAGAATTAGCAATTCGTTCATGGGCCAAGGTATCCGTTTCTATAATAAACTGCCACAGGATATCCGAGACCTACCAATAAATAAGTTTAAAAGCACTATTAAAAGCCGGTTATCTAAAAAAGGCTACTATAAAATCTCGGATTACCTGGAGGATAAAGCTGCGTGGGCTTAAACTGCGATGCTCATGCAAGCCTCTAACTTTAAGAAATATTTATTGTATAAATTATTAAAAAAAAATACATACTTATATTAAAAAATGATAAGCCCACTGAGTTTCTTGCCAGATCTTCTCAGTAGGGGCCGCGTTGTGATCTGGTGGTAATTGTAAAAAAGTTGACAATATGTAAGTGCCCTCGTTAGGCCTATGCATAATAAAGATATTTTGAGTTTGAGTTTGAGTTTGAGTCTACATAGTTTTACATAATTCATGTTTCTTCAGAAAAAAATATCCGGTCGTAATGAAATTTGCATGGAATCATCATAGCAGTTTACTCTCTCGAATAAAAAAAGAATAATAATAATAATAATGGTCCTCCAGGAAGTTCTTATCCGGTTGTAATAAAATTCATACAGATTTAATACAGTGGTTTCTTCTTTCGAATAAAAAAAGAATCATTGAAATTGGTAAATATTTGCCGGAGTTATGACCATTTTTGTCCTTAAAAAGCGGCATAAAGTCATCGATATAGGCTTTCCTGCAGCCGCAGTCTACTCTCAGTGCGCAGTCACCATTCTTGTTTTTTCAGGAACTACTTATTACTAAGCAATAATTTTTTTATGGGACCCAATCAATGGATTGAAGAATGGATGGAAGAAAGATTTTTTCAAATCGGTTCATAATTGACAGTTATGCGCGAACATACATAAAAAATATATATATATACTAGCTGACCCGCGCAGCTCCATCCGCGCTTTTATTACATTTTGCTCCCCTTTTCACCCTCCTCCCTTAATTTATTTCTCTCAATCTCTCTCTCTCTATTATCCCCTCAAGCCCATGTGGTTCCAAAAGGAACAATGCGCGTTTTCTTTTAGGACCCAGCCGGGATTGAAGCCTTATAAGAAAAATATAATTCTATGCTCTTTCACTCCTCTCTCTTTCCCCCACCCGCATCGGTCCCCGTCACATTCCCCCTCTTCCTCTCCCCGTTGTCCCCTCTCTGAACCCTATCCCCCCCATCTCTCTCTCCCAACTTGCTCCATCTCACCCCTCCCCCTTGCTCCACCTAACTCCTCCGATCCCTCACCCCCTCCTCGAATCCCTTCTCCCTCTCTATCCTCTCTTGCACCCTCCTCTCATTCTATATATCCGTCAATCATGGTATCAGCAGCATGAAATATACTTTACGACTTATTCTCAGACCTACCCGATATGCCCATCTATTTAATTACGTTGCCTTATGTTGCTTAACCTTTACCTAGCGGCATGATATATAATTAATGGCCTATTATTAGACCTACCCGATATGCACATAAAATTTCATACAAATCGGTTCACCCATCTATTATATGACCTTACCTAACGTTGCTTAACCTTAACCTACAGGTATAAAAAGTATTTTATGTCCGTCTCTTGCTCCTTAGCTACCAATTTTCAGCCAAATCGGTTGAGCCGTTCTTGAGTTATAAATAGTGTAATTAACACGACTTTCTTTTAAATATATAAAGTTCTATGGTTATTGTATGTTCAATTTCACCGATAGATGGCGCTGTTCATAATGTAAATCACGCTAACATCGTAAATTACTGTCTAATGATATTCGATAATCAAAGTTCTAAGTTTTTCGCATCTTTTATTGTTGCGACTGTAATACAATACCTATACACTACCTGGACTTGGGGAGTTTCATTAAAATTTCATGATCTAGTTTGGACTCGCTCGGGATTTACAGATTTTAACTTTTCAAAGATATAATGTCATATTGCTATCAGCAACGTACTTAAAACCATACGGAAATCTAATGAAAATGTCCTGGGTGTACCGGACCGGCTTACCCCTTACAAAAATTGACCCTTCGCCACTGCCATATCTTATTCAAACTAAGTGTCTGCTCAGTCCCTATTGTATATAGCGTAATAATACATATCTTAATGATTAACTGATCAGTCTATAATTACCCTATTCTCATACAAAGGAAATTACGTGGTAATATGTGCAAGTAATGTTTCACTGCTTAGCCCATATGAAACATAGCGTGATGTTTTATATACCAATTTATACCTTGACTTCTACACAACACATCAGTGAAAGTCCTATCAAAATCCATCCACGGGTTTTCAAATGATACCTGGACAAACAGAACGACAGACAGATAGACAGACAGACAGACAGACAGACAGACAGACAGACAGACAGACAGACAATAATTCCAAAAAAAATTGTTTTGGCCTCTATGTCGATAGTATAGTATCCCCACATAGAAATTTTGGAAAAATATTCAATGTACAGAAAAAGTGCTCTTTGAGTTTTATTATAGTATAGATATATATACAGACGAATTGAGAACCTCCTCCTTTTTTGAAGTCGGTTTAAAAAAAAATACCACCGTATCACAACGCGGCCTCAACTGCGAAAATCCGGCAAGAAACTCAGCGGGCTTGTCATTTTTTCACTTTTTTAAACAGTGTGCCATGTTACAATTAGATCATATCATAGTGTGTCTTGCCGTTCAAAAGATCAAATACAACGACGAAAGTACAACAAACTAAAAGGCCAAAGGGATAGTAGTAGGACCAGTCCCCCAAAGCAGCACCGCGCACGAGTCGACTCAAGCAGCAGCCATCACTCCCTTCAACCATATTGAAGGGGAGGGGGTGGCCCGCCACACGAAGCCGCCACAAGCAATGACTTTGATGGCGAGCATATTAGGCACCACCACAGCGTCAGATCTTATACCGCCAAGCAGATTGTATAAACATCGCTGTGTTTCGGTGTGAAAAGCCTTATATTTCTTCTTTGTATCCAATTATTGTACAGCAGTCACAACGGATCTTTGTGTGTCTGAAGTTGGCTGCAAGACGCTGACCAGTAGCTATTTTTGTGTTTTTGTATTGACAACTGATGACTGTAGTTGCGCAATGGTTCGACAAACCCAACTTCAAACACACAAAGATTCGTTGTGGGATCTATGTCTGTCTGAAGTTGGCTGCAAGACGCTGAGCAGTGGCTATTTTAACCGGCTTTTTGTGTTTTTGTATTGACAACTGACGACTGTAGTTGCGCAATGGTTCGCAAAAGCCAACTTCAGACCACACAAAGATCCGTTGTGGGTACTTTATACTTTAATCCAAAACTTTGTTAAAAAACTAAGGCCGTTCACTTAATGTAAGCATTGTTTATGCGGCTTTGTTTAAGTTTAGGTATATTGTGAGAAAGTACCATTGGGCTTTCTTTGTTCTGCGGTAATGGTATTCACTTGAACATAACTCGCAATGCAATAAGATCCAAGTAGGTACACGCACGACATTTAAGAAGATGTATAGTGTGATTAGCTAAGTGGTATCTCAGAGACTGCCCGGGAGTAGCATTTAAATGTATGATCTTTCTTTAAAAAGGTTTGATAGCATCATTATTACAACTTAAAATGATGAAATTATTATTGTGATAGTCCGTTGACAACTTTTTATAAATCAATTTAACTATTACACAAAATGGGCTTTTTTTTATTTTAGGACACTAATATCAATTATGTGTAGTTTCATACACTACTTTATCTACACTCGTGTAATAGGTGAAAAAATAAAGTTTAAACCGCCAAACTACATTCAAATAGGTAGGTCCAATGCGCATGTGTACAACTGCGTCCCACCAAAGACAATGTATCGCGGCCTAGTAGATCGCGGCCTACTCGATCGCGGCCTACTAGATCTCGGCTTATAAATTCGATTTGTAATCTCTTTGGTCAGTAAAAGAATGACATGTACTTTAAAAACTTTTAATTTTTTTAAGAAGTGTAGCGTTTAGCGCTACAGGTAAGGAAAAGAAACAAAGATTTAAAGTAACAAGGAAGATATATTGAGAAAAGGACAAGATCTCAGAGGTCGCGGGCTCAAGAGGTCAGATTGTGTGGCACGATGCACCTGGCGGTAGTAGGCCAAGCGAGTCGGTGGTCTCCCGGCAGCAGGCGGGGAGACAGCTGAGCAGGGTGGCAGGCTTGGACAGCTGGTAGTGTAGCACGGAGGCCGACCAAGACCCGAGGTGTAGCAGGCTCTCAGGAACGGTAGACTGTACCAATCCTGGTACAAGGACCCCAATTCTGGGGAAGTTGAAGAGCAAAAGAGGGAGACCGAAGCCCTAGCCCGGCCTTTTATAGTTACGGTCGATGACCGGAAATATGTTTTTTTTAGTACTAGTGACATTACGTCCAGTAACGTCACCAGTTGATATAAGAAGATGAGCAGTGTTTATTTAAAATAAAAAAACTTTAAGCACCTAAAAATAAATTAAGGGAGTCTTTGAGTATATAAACTATGTATATAATTAAGATAAGGGATTTTACGAGAGCTAATTTATAAAGACGGGAGTCTTTGAGTATATAAACTATGTATATAATTAAGATAAGGGATTTTACGAGAGCTAATTTATAAAGATAACTAATCACGAACTATCAAGTTTTTACGTTTGCAACTATCGATTTTTGAACGAAATATAGCTGTCAGATGACAGTTCAGTGACATTTTGCTACTGTCACAAATGTCAACACAATGTTTTTCTGCAACCAAAACAAATGTTTTAATTGTTAAATTAGTGAAGATTTCATAAATAACTGTAAGTATTAGTGGTAGAAAAACAAGGTGTTACAGTATCCCCCCCGTTAGCGGAGAATTTTTCCTAGGGAAAATTCCATTAGACCTAAAGAAAACTGACTGGCTCTACTACAGTTTGTACTTAAGAATCAAGATATATACCCCTTCCATACCCAAGCAAGTACAATAATGCCCTCAAAGTGCATAGGCCCTTAGTAGGAGGCCTATACAAAGAAATCTGTGCCCTCAGACGTGACACAGATCATAGGTGTGCAGGCGACACCAAAGAGTGGCTATTAACCTTTAGTCGGTTAATAACCAAAGGTGAGGACAAATACAGCAGCTGTGTATAGAAGAGTAATAGACGTAGATAGTTTCAAGGATTTAATGGAGTACAAAAGGTGATAATCAAGGATGAGCCGACAATGTTTAGGAATGAAGTTGGGACACTTGTCACCAAAACTGAGTATTAAAGATTAAGAGAGTTGAGAAGGGATACCGTTCAAGGACAAGATTTACCATATAGAATTTAGAATATAGAATTATAATCTAGATTTTTTTTTTATTTTTACAAAGTAAAGTTTGCATGTATAGCAAGATGATAACCAAGGAATAAATTACATAATTATTAAGTAGCATAATTATTTATTTTAAAATCTTTTATATGCCAAGAACCTAGATTTTTGTCTTGCATGTCAGTAAGTTCATAGACCAACGGAGACAACTTAGATTTTATGCGACACTTAATAAATTTGGGAGCGAGTTTTTTAGAAAAGCGTTTGTCCTTATCACTCTGAAAATATGTGCGCTTCCACACAATATCGCCAACATTAAAATCTGCCATCTTGCGGCGAAGATTGTAGTGACCACAATTTCTGGAGTGACTTTTTATTAGAGAACTATGCACTTTATCAAAGATTTTCCTTAGTTTTCCCAAATTTTCCGCATAAGCGTCCCGAGGCGAAAATATAAGATCATCAGACTTATCGACGTCGAGATAATGAGAACCACAAGCAACTAATTCCCTACCAAAGACAAGAAATGATGGTGTGAAGCCAGTCACCTCACTTACAGCCGAGTTTAAGGCAAACTGTATTTTAGGTAGGTTAACATCCCATATTCGATGGTCATCGCTATTAATAAAAGTGGAAACAGCTGTCATTATAGTTTTATTGTATCTCTCAACGGTGTTAACTTGAGGTGTGTATTTAGGCGTATAGCGCACATCAGGGACTTTATATTGAGCGAACAAATTCCGTAGAGTTTGACTGACAAACTGTTTGCCGTTGTCCATGAGTATAGTACTTGGGACACCATGTACTAGGAACACTGATTCCTCGACCAGACGAGCTATGACGTCAGCAGTTGCACGACGTAGAGGGAAAAGAAGGCAGTATTTTGAAAAACAGCAGGTTATTACAAGTATCATAGTGTTTTGTTTCCTGGAAGAAGGTAAAGGTCCGACAAGATCCATGCTTATCATCTGGAACGGTCGTGAGCATTCTTTTGGCCGTCCCATCAGACCTAGTGTAGGATGATTAGCATGTTTATGGGAGTTACACGAGTCACAGTTAGAAATAAAATTAGAGACATCTTTTTGCATACCAGGCCAAAAATAATTTAAAGTGATACGCTTAAGCGTTTTAAAGACACCAAGATGAGCAGAAGTTGGTGCAGAATGACACTCTGTAATAATTTTTGTTCTTTCCTCAGCAGGAACGACTTCTTTCCACTCAAATTCGCGGATTAGAGGATTTAAGGTTTTGACATAACGATAGAGTTTGTTATTGTCAATTTTATAATTTAAGAAAGACATAGGTGCTGTTTGACACCCTTTAAAGATATTTAGATACCAAGCATCAGAGGTACTAGGAGACGATGAAGTTTGGTCATTAATTGCAGCGACAGGTACTGCACGAGACAAGGAATCAGGAACGACATTTTCTTTCCCGCGCCTGTGTTTTATTTCAAAGTTAAAAGCAGAAAGACGTATACCCCATCTAGCTAGACGTCCAGTTGGGTTATTTAAATTAAGAAACCATTTTAAAGACGAATGGTCCGTATAGACGATGAATTTTGTCCCATTATCCAAATAGCACCGCCAATGTTCTGCAGCTAATAGGACAGCAAAAGCTTCGCGTTCAGTAGCGCTGTAATTACGTTCTTGGGCTGTCAAAGATTTGCTCATGTAGGCTATAACCCTCTCTTCGCCATCGAGAATCTGGGTAAGGACAGCACCAATGCCGTAATCACTCGCGTCAGTGTGAATTTGGAATGGCTGAGAATAATCGGGACAAGACAAGACAGGCGAAGAAGTTAGACATTTTTTTAGAGCTTGGAACGAAGATTCAGCCTCTTCAGACCAAGTAAAAGGTGGAGCTTTTTTACCCTGAGAAGTAAGTTTATTTAGAGGAGTAGCAAGAGAGCTAAAGTTTGGTATAAAGCGTCGGTACCACGATGCTGTGCCTAGGAAACGCCGAACTTCCTTCCGATTTTTCGGTGTAGGGTAATCAAGTATTGCCTTTACTTTTTCGGGGTCAGCATGAAGACCGTTCGAGTCTACCAAATAGCCTAAATATTTAAGTTTTTCTCTGAAAAATTGACACTTTTCGAGATTAACTGTTAAGTTAGCAGATTTTAGTTTATCTAAGACTTTTTTAAGTAAGGATATATGCTGTTCAAACGAATTAGAGACCACAATGATATCATCAATGAACACGAACACTCTATGCTCAAATTCAGGCCCGTAAAAGAGCAAATCCACAAGTCTCTGTTGCGTAGCAGGAGCATTAGTCAACCCAAAGGGCATAGACTTAAATTGAAAGGTCCCCCTAGAGGGAATATAGAAGGCAGTCTTACATCTGTCCTCTTTTTTAATTAAAATTTGCCAAAATGATTTGGAAAGGTCAATAGAGGATAGGTATTTAGCATCTCTGAGGTTGTCTAAGATTTCAGAGATGTAAGGTAAGCTATAGGCATCTTTTCTAGTAACAGAATTTAATTTACGGCTATCGAGACAGAATCGATATTCGCCATTCTTTTTAGGAGCAAGTAGGACAGGAGATGACCAAGGACTCTCACAAGACTCGACAACATCTTCCCTGAGCATTTCGTCAAGTTGTTCTGAAAGAATTTTTTGCTTCACAGGGGACATTCGATAGTAGCGTTGCCGAATTGGAGCGGCATCACCAGTGTCGATAGTGTGTGTAATCAAAGAGGTACGACCCAGACCACGATTTTCGTACGATATCTCTTCAAATTGGCGAATGATGTTATCTGCCGTGCCCTTTTGTTCTGCTGAGAGCTGAGCGTAGGATTGTAAATTTTTTTCGTCCAATGTTACGTTAGACACTTCGCTCTCCTCGGGCAATTTAAAGACCACACTATCCAAGTTTTTCGGAAACAATTCAAATTTCTTCCAAAAATCAATGCCTAGTATTAAGTTATTTTTAATTTGAGGAACAATGTAAGTTCGAATTATTTCAGTTTTATCGACAAAGTGAAAAGGAATGTCAATATACTGACAAGTAGATAACTTTTGACCACCAGCTGTAGAAAGGGTTAACAATTCACCATGTTGAACTTTCAGATCTTTGTGTAAATTAATAATGTTGTTGTGTGAATTGTTACTTATAATAGAAATACAAGATCCAGAATCGAGCAACCCAATTTTTCTTGTGTTAGCGATAGTGACGTTAACGTAGGGACGAGAGATGTTAGTTTTATTTTCCAGGATTGAAGAGACCGAGTAACAATTAAAGAATTTTTTCAAAAATTGCACCCAATTTTCCCGGTCAGTTTTGTCAGTGTAGTTAGTTTTACAAAACTGACCAGGCTTAGATGAGGCTCTCCAACCCTGGCCTACAAGTTTTTTGGACTAGAATTTAATTTGGACTTGCACGCTGGACAATCAACCGACCGAAAACCTAATTTACCACACCTGAAACACAAAATTGTTCGGGGCTCCTTACACTCCCGAAGATCGTGAGTGTTGGATCGGCATCTAGGACAGAACCTATTACCTAGGGAAGGATTAGGAGTAAGTTTTTTTGTAGTAGAGGGCTCCATCGCAACCGCAGAGACTTGTGGTTTTTTATTAAAATTATAACTAGAATATTTATAGCTAGACCCCACCTTAGGTTCTACAGGTTTATAGGCAAATTCTGGAGCAATAGTACGAGAAGTTACCACCGGAGGTTCATGGAAATGTTGTATTCTGGACTGAATAACCTCGTAAGATTTGCACGCCGATTTTAAAGTGTTGATGTCAACCACAGCAGTTGACGCAAGAGAAGAAGCATAGCAAGGCCTAATATTATGTAAAAGGATTTCTAATTTATCTGCTTCATTTAGAGGTTTAGATAACCTAGCAAACATTCCATGCATTATAGATAGATAGATGGTTATACTCTCAGTAGCACCCTGAGTGCGAGTTCGAATTTCCTCCATCAGACGGTAGTCATAATCGTGGATGCTAAAGTCAGCTAAAAGTAGAGTGGTTAAGTCTGACCAAGAGGAAATTCCATCCTTCACTGAGCGATACCAATGCAAGGCATCACCAGTAAAAATTTCAAAACAGTTAGATAATATTTTCTCGTAGGAAATATTTCTAGATGATACAAACTCCTCTACTTGCTGGATAAAAGATCTAACACAAGTTTTACCGCAAAATTTAATTTTACTCAAATCAGAACTTATACTGCGTTCACATGTTACTGAGATTACAGGCTGGATAGTAGAAGATGTGCTTGGGGACACAGCCTTATCAAATTTGTTTTTAAACCCCTTTATGTCTTTATATTGTGCATTGAAGTCATTTTTAGTATCAGTTAAATCATCAACATTGCTCAATGACGTTGAATCTATCCTACCAAGTCTATGATAGACGTGGTGTAACAAACTTTCAGTACGCAAGTAAAGGTTAGTATCAAAATTATCCTTTAGTAGAAGCAGGTTCTCGCTTGATCTAAAAAGCGAATCCCGGACACCTTTTAGATCATCCTCCGGTTCCAAGTGAGAAGCAGAGATGGGGGCGGAAAGAAGTTCCTTCCCAATGTCAGATATTTGCTTTCTAAGAGAAATTACCGTAGCAGCTGGTTCTAGACCACGCAACCCGATTTCATACGATAATTCTGCTTTAGGCAAGGAATAAAAATTAATGGGGTAGGCCATATTAACTAAAAAGGTGAGTCTAGCTTCCTAAGTTAAAGAAAAAAATCAAGTGCACAAAAAAAAATAGGTGTATGTGGGTGCCGTAGAAATTGGGGAACCAAAGTATGGTTATAGGTTAGGTGGTTGTAAGTTAAAGAAATTTAAGCAAAAGCAAAATAAATTTAATTTAAAGTTTAAAAAGAAAGTGAGCTTAATTTAAAAATTTTATGTTAAAAAAAAAAACTGATGAGAAATTTTAAAAATACCAAAATTGTTGCAGCCAAAATAAAAAAAATGTATTAAGAGTGCTCAGCTGAAGTAAAGCAAGTATAGTTTAAAAAAAAAAATTTTGGCCGCAGATGGGTGGAGCGAGCAGAGGTGTTAAGCGCTCCTGGTGCTAGCGGACTCGGGTATCCTAGCTACAATAAAAGAATTACCGTAACTAGGATAGGTGGTATCCCACCGAGGCGTACTGCGCACAAAGTACTACCACCTAGAGGGTACCCACATACACATAGAAAAACAAAAAAAAATAAAAAATAATAAAAGAAGAACACAATCTGACCACTTTAACCGCTAGTTAGGGCGCCACTGTAGCGTTTAGCGCTACAGGTAAGGAAAAGAAACAAAGATTTAAAGTAACAAGGAAGATATATTGAGAAAAGGACAAGATCTCAGAGGTCGCGGGCTCAAGAGGTCAGATTGTGTGGCACGATGCACCTGGCGGTAGTAGGCCAAGCGAGTCGGTGGTCTCCCGGCAGCAGGCGGGGAGACAGCTGAGCAGGGTGGCAGGCTTGGACAGCTGGTAGTGTAGCACGGAGGCCGACCAAGACCCGAGGTGTAGCAGGCTCTCAGGAACGGTAGACTGTACCAATCCTGGTACAAGGACCCCAATTCTGGGGAAGTTGAAGAGCAAAAGAGGGAGACCGAAGCCCTAGCCCGGCCTTTTATAGTTACGGTCGATGACCGGAAATATGTTTTTTTTAGTACTAGTGACATTACGTCCAGTAACGTCACCAGTTGATATAAGAAGATGAGCAGTGTTTATTTAAAATAAAAAAACTTTAAGCACCTAAAAATAAATTAAGGGAGTCTTTGAGTATATAAACTATGTATATAATTAAGATAAGGGATTTTACGAGAGCTAATTTATAAAGACGGGAGTCTTTGAGTATATAAACTATGTATATAATTAAGATAAGGGATTTTACGAGAGCTAATTTATAAAGATAACTAATCACGAACTATCAAGTTTTTACGTTTGCAACTATCGATTTTTGAACGAAATATAGCTGTCAGATGACAGTTCAGTGACATTTTGCTACTGTCACAAATGTCAACACAATGTTTTTCTGCAACCAAAACAAATGTTTTAATTGTTAAATTAGTGAAGATTTCATAAATAACTGTAAGTATTAGTGGTAGAAAAACAAGGTGTTACAGAAGGCATGTGAATAAAGTGTGTCATTAGAGTACTAGTTTTTAGTTCATAATTAGAATACTACGATATGACTGTAGATAAATTATATTTTTATATGATATGTATAAACACAGAACTTCGAATATAAGTATATTAACACCCTATCGACAAACGGCATAAGTTTTGTTTTAAATACCAAACACGCACTGTATTTAACACAAAAATAAATATATAAAAAATAATAATGATATTATGACGTACTTCATCAAGACTATTAATGAAAATACAACAATAGCAATATCCCAGTGCGATGATATAATCAAATTGTCCCCGGCCTCCCCTGCACTTCTGCCGTACTTCGCCGCACCGACGCAAGGGGCAGACGGTACGCATGAATACCCACGATAATAGCTTCAATACAGTGCAAGGGTGAGTCCCGGTGATTTATTACACGCTAAACGGATTGGTTGTTGAATGGAAGATTTGCCATATCAATACCGTAATGGCGAATTTCCCCCTGCAACGAGGAGACTGCTTAGAGTCATCGTAAGTTTTAGTTATGTGTGGACAGTTTTATTAAACTCACAATTCACCTCTATATCCGGGCTTTATAAGATTTCAAACAAAATGATTCTTATTCTTTATTGCGAACAATTCAATTATACTATATAAAAGTACATAAAATTATTTCACAAAGGTGTGCTTAACCCAAACATTATTTTTTTACAGCTAACCTTTGAGTGCTACCAGTATAGCAACTTATAAAGAGAGAGAGAGAGAATCCAGTTTAACTAATGAACACATTCTTAAACCACAAGTAATTAAGTTTATTGCACTTAAAATGTATGCTCTACTTAATTTTATATTCAAAGTACCTATTACACTTCCCTTTACATTTCCTTAATGTGACTAATAATTACAGTAATTGTTATTGTAATAATATACATACGTAATTCCGTACAAAAGGGTGTGAACAATAGTACTTTTCAGAATTAACTATTGGCATAATTAGTAAGACTGTACCGGCAGGGTGAAAACGATACCATCTAAAATATTAGTTTTGCTCGAGCTATTGCCATTGGGTAAAAAAAAATATATTTAGGTATACATAAAACGGCTTATGTAGTATGACACGCTAGATGTCCATGTACCGTTTTTTTTTTACATTTTTGATAACCTTTAGTCGCTTTCCCCACCACTGAAAGGGGAACATTATATAACATTTTATTCTTCTTATCAACTAATCTACAAAATCTATTAAGTCCCCACGACGCTCGAGTAAACATATTTAGCATCAATGCCTCCACAGCTCTAGGTAGTGATTTTTACATACAAAATCCGTATTTATTTCAAAGGTGGAGAATGTAAAAAAATCTTAAAATAAACCGGGATAAAAAATTTGTAATAGTTTCACTAACCTAAATATAAAATCGTTTTTGCAAATCTGGTACGCACAAAATTTATGTTCAGAAAATGAATTCAGCTTCAAGAATAAATTCGTAAGTTCCAAATAATATTTCTTGTACAATTTAATTAAATAGACGAATTGAAACAGAAAGTTATTTATATAGACTTCTAATTAAATCAATTGTTTCAATTTACTTATATTCTCGCAATAAGGTTTTGGGTCAAAAAAAGAAAAACGCAACGTATTTATAAAAGTGATGTATAACTTTACGACCTATTGGGACATTTCTCAGTAATTTCGCCATTCTCGACCGAATACTTGGTATGGGTCTCCCTTTGTTCTCCCTTTCACTCTTCCTTGGGCAGTGAGTATCCATGTGCTGCCCACTACCTTCACTGTGTCCTACCACATCATTAGTGCGCTGTTAGCGAACCTACTGTGTATATTTAGCACCAACATGCATCCACGCGCACAATGTTTACTGTCCACCTAGTGGGAGGCCTGCCTACGCTGCGTCTACCGGTTCGTGGTAGCCACTCGAGAACCTTTCTTCCCAATCGGTTATCGGTTCTTCGAGCGATGTGGCCTGCCCATTGCCACCTCAACTTGCAGATTCTGAGGGCTATGCCGGTGGCCTTAGCTCTTCGGCGAATCTCCACTTCGGACGAGAAGATTTCGCATAGTATAAAAAATATGCACTAACAATTATTAGACTATTCGTGCTAAACCAGCGCGGTGCGCCGCAGCGTGGACTGAAAATTGAGGTCTATAAAACCTTGCCCAGGTACCTAGAAAAACCTCTGCATGAACTTTTATGTTTGTAAACTTAAAAACCCGGGGTGAATCCGATGCAACTCGCTAGTATTCAAATATTTTTACAATATTCTTTAAAGATTACATACATCAACGTGATGTAATAATTCCCTTTCTCACAATGAAGATATTTTTCTTTTGAAACAAGAATTAATCCATGGCAGTTTTTTTACAAACTCAATCGTACGAGGCGAGGTTCGGGAAAATATGATCCAGAAATAGCCACTTGGAGCAACAATGGTGATTTACAAACACAATAGAGACGTGGCGAGGGGAGCTGATGGATCACGATCGTGCGTTTCGGGAATAGTGATGGGGCTGTATGTTTATATCTACTTTAACAATGGATTTTATAGATATTCTTTTTATGATTAATTGCAACACTATTTTTTTAAGAAAGACCTGCTTTAATTTCAGTACAAAAATGGATTAGGTTACAAAAAAGGATATAGTATAATGTTTTAAGAAAAAGTTAAAACTAATAAACTTAAAAGTATTTTTTTTTAAATCTATTACAGTCTCTAGAATAGCTTTATTTACTGTGCTTAAAAAAGAATCCCATTAACAATCCCAATCACAACAAATAGGTAGTAGGTATACAGGGTGTAAGGGACTACGTACCGAAAACTTTTATATAAGATTTCTCATATTGTCAGTTACAACATTACAGATACCATTTATATGAAAAATGACAAATGACTAACTTGTTAATTATTGAGCATGTAATGAATACGTGCGGAATAATATTTATTTTTCAAATTACATTGCTAATTTCAATCAAGCCGCCTGCCAAGCGTGGAGATTATGGCAACCCCTTCCTTCTAAGGGAGAGGCCTTTGTTCAGCAGTGGATTTTCGGCTGCTGATGATTGCTAATTTTGCACAAATAAGTAATTTATTGTTAATAAATTGAAATTAGGATTTATTTTTTTACCAATAATGATTTTATCCTAATTTTATTAAAATAAAACTAGGATAACTAGAACTAGAAACTAGGAATTCATGAAAATGCCGATGATCAATTTTAACACTAGAATGTTCAGAATCATGTACTGGATCCCTGGTATCGGTTTTCGGTACGATGTCCCTTACACCCCGTATAATGTAAAATCAAATCATAAATCCTGCGATTGAGTTCCGAATAAAAAACTGCCATTATATTAATTGTATGTACTCTAAAGTAAGGACTATAGATATAATATCGATAGACATTTCTTTTACATTTACAGCCTTAACGGTATTCTCTTAATTCTTCTTTTAATTGTAAGTGCCAAGCTAAATAATGTACACAGTGTCCTAGAAACAAACACAATTTCATATAAAATGTGTAAATGCCAGCCAAGCTTAACGAGTAGCAAACGAGAGTTCGAATGGGTCATAAAAAATAATTACCGTCCAAACAAAAACAGTAAATCGACAATTCCCCTCACTATTGGCCAGAACTAGCGCCGAGCGCGACCCAGGAACGAAATGTGCAAACAATTAGGCGGAGGTCTTTTTTGTGCTCCACAGTGCCCGGGGTGCTAGGGGTGGGACAATGGCACTTCGTGTCAACGACAGCTCGCCTCTATTTAAATGCGGCTGGATCTATGGAACTCTCTACATCTGTTACTTTCACACCGACTATAAATTATGTTGTAATGACAGTGCCATAAAAAATTAATACGCTTTATATTATCTTCTTTTAGGGTAGCGTATATTGTTTTTTTTGTTATCGAATTCTTATGGGAAATAACTTAATCAAATAAAAACAAAAGAAAAATTTCGTGAAGTAAACAACAATATTTTACAGAATATTATTTTTGCTAACAATTATTTATCTGCTAGTATAATAAATACGGTAATACACACATCAAAAGTGTCTAGGGATCAACATATATTTTTGCAATAACTTTTCTCCTGATTGATATTAATTAAAATTTTCTTTAAGGATTCATCAAATAAAGTGTTTTCGTTTGTCACAGTAACGATAAACCAAGTCACCTTTGCATTAATAAAGAAATTTGCCATTTTCCTAATAAAGGGATTTTTGACATTTGAACCACTAACACAAAAGTTCGAAAAAAAGACTGATATAACAGTTTTCTTTAAAATTTTATTGGGTAACTTAAACAATTAATAATCCGTGTTTCTACCGCGAACACTAACAACACAAGAACATCGGTTTGGCATACTCAAAATGAGTTCATCCAAATCACGCTGTGGAATGGCCGCCCCTGTTCGTTGCAACAACAAAAAAAGGTCTTCTTGCGACTGGATACCCTCCATATTCGGCAGAGCTCTTCTCTGTAGCATATCCCATGCATGCTCAATCGGGTTCAAGTCTGGCGACTGAGCAGGCCAGGGCAGGACATTGATGTTAGCTGCGGCGAGAGTCTGTCTTACAACTCTTGCGGTGTGCGGTCGTGCATTATCATGCATTAACTGAAATAAGGGACCGATTTGCACTTGTAGAGGAACGATGACGTCTGATACAATCGTCTCAGCATAAATTTGAGCGTTGAGGTTGCCTCTGATCCAAATCAACTCAGTTCTTCCGCCGATCCAAATACCCGCCCATACCATGATGGTTCCACCACTATAAGGATGGACTTCCTGGCAGGATTTTAATCGCTGTTGGCGTCCAGGGGTTCTCCAGTGTCGTATACGTCTTGTATCCGGTCTCATACCAAAACGAGACTCATCAGAAAAGCACACGAAACGCCATTGTTCTTCTGCCCAATTTCTGTGTTCAAGAGCCCATTGATATCGAATCCTACGATTGTGCATTGCTATAGGTGGTACCCGTAGCGGTCTTCGGGAATGAAGGTTCACTTCATGCAAGCGGTTTCTGACTGTTTGGTCGCTAATTAAGTTCCCTGAAGAGTGATGAAGCCTCACGGCTAACATCATGGCAGTTATTGTTGGAGCTCTTCGAGTTAAGATTTGAATATATCGGTCTTGTCTCCGTGTGGTGCAGCGATACCGTCCTCCATGGCGCTCAGCCACGGTACCAGTGCTTCGGTAACGTGTCCAAAGTCGACTGATAACACTCTGACTTGTATTCAGAGCTAAAGCCACAGTACGTTGCCGGGAACCAGCTTCTATCATTCCCACGGCTCTGAGCATTTCTTCCCTGCTTAAATGACGTCGCCGCTCCATAATAACGTTGGTTTTAATCAGTAGTAGGGAAACAGTAGCACTAATAATGTCTTCAATGCGTTGTATGTTTTTATAGGGAAAATATTGACAGCTGATTTTCATCTTTTACTCGAATTTGATTCACAGTTCCTGATTCAAATTATGAAATGCACCAAAAAGGATCCATATAAATTTATAAAATCATAAATTTATTACAAAGCCACATCTCAATCTCAAGAAATCCGCTTAAAAATGCTTGATCCCTAGACACTTTTGATGTGTGTATTATGCGGTAACAGCTCAGTGGGCGAGCGCTTGCCTTGGAAACAAGGTGCGCAGGTTCGAACCCCGGCTCGCACCTCTGATTTCTTCAATGAATCATGTGCGAATCGTCTTTGTGCGATTGTTACTAGCTTTCGGTGAAGGAAAACATCGTGAGGAAACCTGCATGTCTGAGAAAGACTAACTAGCTTTCGAATGACGTGTGAAGTCCGCCAACCCGCACTTGGCCAGCGTGGTGGACTATGGCCTAAGCCCCTTCATCTTGAAGGGAGGCCCGTGCCCAGCAGTGGGACATTAACAAGGGCTGGTATTATTATTATTATTTATTAATAAATACGCACTTCACACGATAACGTCTAAGTTACAGTAAATATTATTCTGTGTTGGTATTTTTAACACCTTAGTTTAACACATAAAACCTTTACGTCCCTATATTTAAATCCCATTCAATTCACAACAATAGACAAACATAAAATACTCAACAACGTGCGAACTTTGATACACTATAAAGATTAATCTCATCAATCGATTCCAACACTATTGTAAGAGTTTACACAAATGAAAGGGAGACGTTTACGCACATGTAAATCCATTCAAAGGACTCTTTTGATAAAGGTCTTTTGTGAACTGAAGTACGATAAAGTCCTATTTTTTCTTTTAAATAATAAATAATGTCCTCCAGACCCATAAGATCTTTCAAAAGATCAGCTATCAACGCGGGAGATACAGAAGTGCTTGTATAGACACAAGTGCACTCTTTCTTCCTTTACTTTCACATACCGATAGGATGGAAGACCGATACGACCGGAGAGAGGTCATGCGTTGGACCGAATTTTTACATGCCCATCTGACGCATGGATCGTCTTAATTTCCAGACAGTCAGGTGTGGTGGTAATGAACAACGACACAAACATATTTCTCCCCACAGGATTAGAACCCGCGACCTCCGGTTTGCAAAGCGAGTGGTTTTGTCGTTGCGCCACGGAGGCTACAATACATAAAGTACTGGCAATCGGAAAACTTCGTGCGGATACTGACTGCGTGAACCCATTCGATCTCATGCATTTAAATTCAGAATTAGTTCGGAGCCTTGCGGCAAACCGACTTTTTCCGAAGGTAAGCAAGCTATACCTCGGCTTTCTCTCTAATACCGCTTTCATTGAAAACGTGATTGATTTAATGGCCTTTTGTGTACTATAAAGAACTTTTAAACTTGCTTTTGCTTTTATAAACGTTGAAAAAGCAAACGGTTTTTCCATTCGGCCATCGTAGTATGCAAAGATTCCAATTTAAGTAATGGCTTGGTTTTTTAAATGTTAGTGGTTTTTATAATGACTGAAATTTTTTATCAACATTTTGCTTTAATAAAATTCTAATAGTTTTTTTAACCGCATTTTGTTATTTGTTATATTTGTTATTGATATGAATCAAAAAGCTCATCACGTAACATTTTTCATTAAGTACGTAATAAGCTAAATAATTAATCTTTTACACGCAATAATCTCATTTTTGTCATAACGATAGTTTATTGGTCGGTATCTTTTATCTTAGAAAATAAAGAGGAAGCCACGGATAAAAGCCACTACAATATAGTTCGATTCAAACTTAAAGGCGGCTCTGTGAAATTCGTGCATTGCGTCTTCGCGCATGTACTCTCGCGGTCACAAGCGGTGCACCACCTTTAGGGCGATAATCGCTTGCACGAGCCGGCCCAAAATACGTGCGGACGGGGTAAGCGCGCGTAAAGTCGTTCAAACTATTTTAATTGAAAACTGGTACACCGTTCGTGTCCGTGTACAGTCAAGTTGACAATCGACAACCTCGGCATTACCCCGCTGAAACCTTAAATTGGTTACTGCGCAGCGACTTGAGCCTAACTTCACGGCCGCCTTTAAGTTTGCATCGCACTGTAATACTAAGTGTGATTTACAAAATAAGGGGTACTAAAAATAATACTTAAGTGTGTTTGTACTGATAGCCAAAGCAGAATACCTACTCTATTCTGATGCGCAGACCACACACGTTTTAATGACGAGCTTACTAGTTTTACGATTCATTCAAGTTAGGTACAGTAAATGGAACACATTTTACGAGAGACAATAGCCTGAACGAAGTCATGTGTCTTCACGTAAACAGGAATATATGTCTAACAAGAATTTTATTCATACAGTAACCGTGTTCCTATGTTGTACCAACAAAGTACTCGCATTCCCGTACAGGTGATATCATCATTTCACCTTCCAACTGGGAGTCACCCTTAACGACATAAATATTTTGAAGACAAACCCAGGTCGCGCAGAAAAATGTATCAAGGACATAAAGGATGGCGGCATGTGTCGGTTCGTTACGTTTTGTCGTTCCCTGGGGCACTCCTCAATGGGCTCGATCTGCTCCTACAGTAGGGACACGAAAAAAGTATCGATACTTTGTGGTATGAGAGTATATTTCCTTGCGATACCGATATTTTTATACTCGATTCTTCTTATTCGATACTTTTACTCGATGAGTTCTTTTTGACAGGTATCGAATAAGTCTTAGAAATTACCTATTGTAATCTTATTCTTTCAGATCTTTACGGCTTGTTAAGATAACTGACGTCACTGACTGATATTGATCATGTTTTTGGCCGTTACTGCGAGCGCTATGAGCCTAAGCTCATAGAAGAAAAAGAAGATTTTTTTTTTGACAGTCACAAACATGGTCTCCCAATTACTTGGGAAGTAACACACAAAATACTACTTAACAAAACAACATACAGAAGTGAAAAAAAAAGAAATCAATATAAATACAGCTCGTATAGACTCTTACGATTATTTTAGCCTATACTGCGGTCGTCATGACTTGAAGTACTTGATCCTAAGGGAACTACTCGATACTTTAACACTTTGATTCTTTTTGTTTCGATACTTGTAGGAGTACGATTTTTTTTTTCAATACTTTTACTTGGTGGTGGAACCACCGCAGTGTCAGATATTCTGCCGCCAGGCAGCAGTGTGTGAGCATTGCTGTGTTCCGGCGTGAAGGGTACTGTAGCTGGTGAAATTACCGGTCACTAAGACTTAAAATCTAATGTCTTAAGGGTGATTCTTCTGGTGTTGCTAGCGTCTTAGGCTGCGGTGACTGCTTACCATCAGGCGGGCCGCACGCTTGCTTGCCACCTTGGTAGTATAAAAAAAACTACTCATGAGTATAGTATCGATACTATACTCATGAGTATAGTATCGATACTATTCGATACCGTGTCCCTATCTCCATGAATGTTTTATGCCTGCGCTGCGTCACAATTCAGATTTGTATCCACTAGTTCAGTAAGTTTACGGCCGCTTGTTGTCCCACCTAAGGCGATAAAAGGCTGTGTTTATTGTTTTCTGTATTGCGAGCTGCAAGCTACACGTTATAATATGGACGATCGTTGAATAATGCTGCTCCGAGCCATTAATGTTGAGATACGGTGGAGATTTGTGGTGATTTGATTCGGCGTTTATAGAGGCTAGTTTGGTCCCTGGATAATACACGTAGCCTTCGTGGCGCAGCAGAAAACCGATTGCTTTCCAAACCGGAGATCATGGGTTCAAATCCCACGGGAGGCATCAAATTGTGTGTAGTTGTTCCTTACTGGTTAGGACAATACAGGTCGATCAACTGATTGTCTGGCAAGTGAGAAGATCTATGTGTTGGATGGGCATGTAATCTTTATATATATCATTCTACTGTACGTGTGTATGTCACTGAACTCCTCCTAAACGGCTGGACGGATGTTGATGAAATGTTTGGTTTGTGTTCAAGGGGATTCGAGAATGGTTTAGATTCACAAAGCGCGGGCGGAGCTGCGCGGGTCAGCTAGTAAATTATAAAAGCTTAAAAAGCCCGACTACAAGGCCTGTCTTTTAAGTTTTGTCGTTTCCATATTTCCCGGCAATTTTGAATTTGGTACTATTCTATATTCGAATGTGTTTAAATTTTGAATCTCAAAACAGTTGAAAGTATTAGGATTAATGCTATTGTTTAGTCACAGCGTCGATTGGAATCTGTCAGGTTACGTACGAAAATGAATCTTTCTAAGGAAAATCTTCGTGCAATAATTTTCTACAACTTTAGAAGAGGCCTGACACGGCTTCAGTGTTTTGAAGAGCTAACATCTGTGTTCAGTGATGAAGCCCCATGTCTGCGGACTGTCGAACACTGGTATTTAGAATTCCAGCGTGGACATACTAGTGTAAGTGACAAATCTCGCGAAGGACGTCCAAAATCCGCCTTCACTGAAGATAACATCATTGCTGTGAGACAGCTAATTCTGAAAAATCGTCATGTGACGTCGAGAGATAGAGGCTCTATTAAGCATCTCAGGGACAACCATTCAGAAGATCTTGCATGAATCGCTTGGTGTGAGAAAGCTAGTTTGCCGTTGGATACCGCATCTGCTTTCCGACGATCACAAGGCGGCCCGCGTCAGATGGTGTAAGAAAACTCTGCAAATGTTCAACCAAGAAGAGTCAAATCACGTCTACGACATCATCAGTGGTGACGAATCTTGGGTCTATGCCTACGATCCTTATTCCAAACACCAATCTACAATCTGGGTCTTTCAAGACGAGCCAAAGCCGACTAAAGTGGTTCGTTCTCGAAGCACTTCAAAGAAGATGGTGGCCACGTTCGTTGGAAAAACCGGCCATGTTGCGACTATTGCACTTGAAGATCGTAGAACGGTTAACGCAGAGTGGTATACCACAGTTTGTTTACCACAAGTCATCGCCGAACTTCGAAAATCTAACTCAAAGCGACGCATCATCCTGCACCACGACAACGCAAGCTCACACAGCGCTCGTCCAACGATTGAGTATTTGAAGCAGGAAAAAGTAGAAATTCTTGACCATCCTCCATACAGTCCTGACCTAAGCCCTAACGATTTCTTTACATTTCCTAAAATTAAGAAAAGTCTTCGTGGTCAAAGGTTCCAGTCCGGTGAAGAAGCAGTCGACGCTTTCAAGTCAGCCATTTTGAACACCCCCACTTTAGAGTGGAATAAATGTTATAATAACTGGTTTGAGCGAATGCAAAAGTGTATTAAGCTACGTGGTGAATACTTTGAAAAACAATAAAAAGTACTATAAGGTTCTAGTTGTGTTTTTTTCTTCAAACGACAAAACTTAAAAGGCATCCCTCGTACGAACAAACAAAATGGACTTAAATTTCATTATACATACCTAATACATATACACATGTATATATATTTCAACTCGTCTCGTTAATACCATTCATTTGATATCCATATTGATGTTTTGACTGACGGCCGCCATATCAACTTTTGTGATAAAATATACGACCTATGTCACTCCCACAACTGAAACGAATCTAAGGACATATTATAAGTCAAAATCCTTCAAGCCGTTTAAGCTGCAGGCCGTTCCAAAGAATTAGTCATACATAGGTACATATTGTCAGGTACATGTTGAAAAACATAATCCTCCTTCTGGGGCTTCTTCTTCTTGCGGTGCCTCTTCACTACTGAAAGTTGGCCGTCAGCTCATGAAACCTAGATCGGTCCCTTGCCAAGCGAAATAGATGTTCCACGCTGGCAATCTGTCCACTGTCTGATATTTCTAAGCCACGATAGCTAGCATCTTCCGACTCGTCTTTTCCCCTCAATTTTACCCATCATTATTACCTGAAGAAGATGGTATCGGTCATGTCTAAAAATATGTCCAAGGTAATTGTCTTTTCTTCTCTTGAGTAGGTTCGTGAGTTCACGGGATTTTTTAACTCGTCTTAAAACTTCGTGGTTCGTTACTTTTTGTGTCCAGCTTATTCATAACATACGACGGTAGCACCACATTTCAAAAGGCTCTAGTTTTTGGCGCAACTTCTCCTTTATGGTCCAAGCTTCGCAGCCGTCTCCGCTTCTGGGGCAGTCGGGCAAAATGTCAGTCCTGTGCCTGACCTCTACTCGGTCGTGTCGGTCTTCCGTCCCATCGGAAGTTGAAAGAGAGAGAGAGAGAGAGAGCGCACTTGTATCTACGCAAGCACTTGTGCACTATATCTCCCGGTTAGATGGTTGACCAGTGGAGTGCCGGGTTAGAATTGCATTCCCCCCATGAGAGAAGTCTCGTAAGAGGCGACTAAGCGAGAACGGGAAGACGGGTAGCAGCGTCTTTCTTTTGGATTTATCTTCCACCTATACTGCGATCCCCAAGCCGCCTGCCAAGCGTGGGGATTATGTCAACCCCTCCCTTCTAAGGGGGAGGCCTTTGTTTAGCAGTGGACGTGTTTCGGCTGCTGCTGATGATGATGAGATGGTTGATCTCGTAATAGATTGTCCGCTGAAATGAAATCGGTCAGGAGAATACTTTTTTTTTCAATCTAGGTTGATTGAAAAAAAAACTGACGAGACTTGAAGCAAATCGTTCGCCTGATGGTAAGCGACACACCTGCCTATAGTCAGCTGCATTGCACTGCCTCATTTACGGAGACGCGGGGCGTCGCGCGTCGCGTGAGGCGTGGCGTCTCGCGGCGCGTCGGACGTTTTTATTGTTTACGTAGCGGTGGCGCGTGAAGCGGCACGTATCATCGCACGCGTAAACACAGACTTATATCAATATACGATGTTGTTTGCAGAGACGCGAGGCGGGAAGAGTGGCGGTACCCGCCGCTGCGTGCGCCGCCGCGGTTAACGCCGCGTGGGACGTGACGATGCCATCCGCGGGCTCCGCAGTAAAACACGCTCCATTTCAAGCAAACGCGTGTAATATCGCTTCTCCGTAAACGCACTCATACAACGCCCTACATTGGAATTTAGTGCCGCGCCGCCACACGTGACGCGCGACGCCCCGCGTCTCCGTAATTAGTTATTAAGAGGCTGACGAGACCTAAAATCTTTCCACGTTTCGATGTTTCAGTCACGCCCCCGTGTCACGCCCTCTAATTCTCCGATAATCCAGCGCGATGCCATTTGCGGTAAAATAATGAACTACTACAAGCTGACGAACGCATTGCCGCGATCAATAAATCGAATTTAATCAATAGATGGCGCTGTTAATAATATATATATATTTTTATAATACATACATAAAAGATAAATAACATCTAGACGCTTGACTGATACAAATACTTATAAACTTATTTTTTTGGAAATACATACTTAAAATAGATAAATAAAACTCACACACTTGGTGGGAATCGAACTCACGACCTATTGAGTAGCAGGTGTCTTACAACTAGATTAACAGGCCCGTCGTGCATTCATTGTTGTAATAATTTATTTCTAACCGACTTCAAAAAAGAAAGAGGTTCTCAAATCCACTGTATATGTATTTTTTATGAATGTTCGCGCATAACACTGGCAATTATTAACCTATTTGAAAATATCTTCCAAAAAAAAATATTTCGCTCGTATAAGTAGTTCCAGAAAAAACAAAAAAGGCGGGTAAGTTTTTTTTTAAAAACGCCGTAAATTAGAAAACGTTAAAAAAAATATACCGAAGAATTGAAGTCGGTTCATTTTTTATAAAGAATTATCCTGTAAGTAGAGCAAGTAATAAATTAGACATGGCGAAAAAAAAATATTGTAATTATTTTAAGACTTTATTTACAACTACTATAAAATACTTTTCGGCCTAAACGGATTGACACCCACCAAAAAGGTGTTATAAGTCTGACGACTATGTCTGTTCGTCTGTCTGTCTATGGCGTCGTATTGCTCCAACAAGTAGACGGATTTGAATGCTGTTTTTTATTTATTTTAAAGCTAGTTTAAGCCAGATGGTTCTTAGCTATGTTACACGAAAACCGGTTTAGCCGTTTGAAGACCATGAACTCTTGTCCAAATCGATGCAGGCATAATAGATATACAAAAGACATTTTCTATAACTTCCATTCGTCTGAAAGCCACGAAAAATTCATGAGTACCTAAATCCGATGATACTAAAGAGTAAGTGGTAACATCACCACGGCTTAATGTTGGAATGATAGACCCAGGATCTCTCCCTGAATAAACGTGGACACCCGAATTTGAACTCGTTGATAGGACTCGCCGAGTAGTTGGTACAATAAAATATTTTCAAAAAAATATAAACCGACTTCAAAGTAAATTATCTAAAAACTATTTTAAAAAAAATAAAAACCGACTTCAAAGTAAATTATCTAAAAAGCATAAAATAACGAAAATATTATTGAAGTTGGTGTTAGCGTACCTGCTGTGTATATTCTGCACCAACTTCAATAATATTTTCGTTATTTTATGCTTTTTAGATAATTTACTTTGAAGTCGGTTTATATTTTTTTGAAAATATTTTATTTAACACTTTTTAGTGACTTATTTTACCAAGATAGGTATCAGCACTATCACGCAACTGGAACGTCTACATTACAGTAACTTACTGAAAACATAAAAAGTTTATATCTCTTAAACTACTGGACCGATTTTGATGAAATTTGTACTCTACCCTAAGTTGAAAAATACTCTAACTATTGCAAAAAGAATTTTCGAAATCGGACTTGTAGTTTCTGAGAAATCCGCGGACAAACCTACATACATACATACATACACTCGTGAAATTTGGTAAATTTGTTTAGAAGCCCACATAGACTAACATATATGAATATTACGCATTTCTATTAATATTACATACATACGCGTCGAATACAGAACCTCCTTTTTTGAAGTCGGTTAAAAATGGTGATCAGGGTCTGACGTACAGTCACAGGATCTCTGCACTATTAAACGTAGCCCCACCGATTTTGAACTCGTTGGACCGAGTCATTATCATCATCATCAGCCGGAAGACGTCCACTGCTGAATATCCCCCTTAGAACGCCACAATGAACGACAATTGGCTATTTGCATCCATTGGTTACTTGCGACGCGCACAATGTCGTCTGTCCACCTAGTGAGAGGCCTGCCAATGGTGCGTCTTCTGGTTCGTGGTCGCGACTCGAGAACCTTTCTTCCCCAACGGTTATCACCACTAGCAACACACACTGGTTAAAAACCTTCGTCTTCAGGCACTGCGGTATTTCGGACGAGAAGATATTGCGTAGTTTCCCGAACGCTGCCCATCCGAGTTGGATTCTTCGGGTGACCTCTTTGTCGAAGTTGGACCGACATAGTTTGTCCTAGGTATACGTAGTGGTCAACAACTTCGAGTGTATCGATCCCAACAACTACCGGTACGGATGCAACATGGACATTAGACATGATCTTCGTCTTGTCCATGTTCATTTTAAGACCCACCTGTTGGGAAACGCTACTGAGGTCGCTGAGCATCGTATTGAGGTCCTCCAGCGACTCTGCCATAATGACTATATCATCGGCAAAACGAAGGTGAGTGATGTATTCGCCATTGATGTTGATGCCTAATCCGTACCAGTCCAAGAGCTTGAAAACGTCCTCCAATGCATTTTAGAACAGTTTCGGAGAAATAACGTCTCCCTGTCTCACACTTTGATCGGTTGGTTGGTCGGATTGGTTTCCTGCTCTCGTCCTGTAGTCGGATCGACATGGTGGCGTTGCTGTACAAACACTTCAACACTTCGATGTACCTATAGTCAATGTGGCACCGCTGGAGGGACTGCAATACCGCCCAGGTCTCGATTGAATCGAAGGCTTTTTCGTAGTCCACAAACGCTAGACATAATGGCCGATTATACTCCTCGGTCTTCTGTGTAATCTGGCGGAGCGTATGAATGTGGTTTACGGTACTTAAGCCTTTTCGGAACCCGGCTTGTTCCCGAACAAGCCGGGATGACTTCCAGGCTCGGGAGGCAGGAAGTCATCAAACCTACGCTCGAGACGATTCGTAATGACTCCCGAAAACAGCTTGTACACATGCCTCAGGAGTGAGATAGGTCTATAATTCTCCATTAAGGTGTTATCATCTTTCTTGAAGAAAATCACTGCCACACTTCTGTGCCATGCTTGTGGCGTAGTACCCTCGAGTAAGACGGAATTGAATAACTTCTGGAGGACTAAAAGTATCGGGATTCCACCCACTCTCAGAAGTTCTGTTGTGATTCCGTCTTCACCTAGTGCCTTGTTGTGACATTCATACGCTCCGCCAGATTATACAGATGACTGAGAAATATAATCGGTCATTATGTTTGTGGACTACAAACGTGGGGATTATGGCAACCCCTCCCTTCGGGGGAGGCCTTTGTTCAGCAGTGGACGTCTATCGGCTGCTAATGATGATGATGATATTGAAGTGTCGAAGTGTTTGTATAGAAACGCCACTGCGTCGATTCGACTACAGGACGAGAGCACGAAACCGATCCCAGTACAGAAAGATGTGCAACAGGGAGATGTTATTTTTTTCCGAAACTGTTCACGAAGGTATTGTAGGACGTTTTGAAACTATTACGGACTAGAACGGATTCGGCATCAACATCAATGGCAAATTCGTCACTCAACTTTACTTTGCCAATGATATATTCAAAGTAATACCGAAAGTTGTTACCACTATGTATACCTAGGATAAACTATCCAGTTAGGTTGATCCTACTATGACAAAGAGGTCACTCGAAGAATCCAGGCCACATCGCTCGAAGAAACGATAAACGATGGGAAAGAAAGGTTTTCGAATTGTGACCACGCACCAGAAGACGCAATGTAGGCAACCCTTCCACCAGGTTGACAGAGGACATTGTGCGTGTAACCGGTGGATACAAATAACCAATAATTGTTGTTCATTGTAGCATTCCAAGGGGGAGGGCCTATATTCAGGAGGTCTTCTGGCTGATAATGATGATGAATAGGTCTCGTCGAGTAGTTTATAGAAAAATGGTGAACAGAGTCTGATGATGGAGTATTAAGTTGGTTACATGATCTCTGCACCATTAAATGTAGAACCACTGAATTGGAACTCGTTAGACAGGTCTCGACGAGCAGTTGGTAGAAAAATGATGGTTAGGGTGTGACGCCATCGTCACAGTCATTTATGCAGAGTTCCTGTGACCATGACCTGCTCCATAGCAGGAGATGGTCACAGGAACTCTGCATAAATAAACGTAAACCCATCGAATTTGGACTCGATTCGATCTTAACCAGTAGTTGGTTGACAGATCAGGGTCATTCAGTCATCAGTTTCAAAGTTCGTTTTCTAATGTCTGCAAAAAATATAGTAGTGAATTGATCGAACTTCAGAGATCACTGCTGCCAGCCTCGAATCGATAAATTACATTTTTTATTACGATTACTCTAAAAGTCCGTCATTATAGCCTACCAGAGTTCATTCCACGGTCCCGTTCCACTTCAAATGCAAACACATTATTTCTAGTTTACTTGCACCTATTTCAATTCACCAATAACGATTCCTTTTCCGATTGTTCAAACCTGTGATGTAAATAAGTATGATTCCCAAAAGCATAAGAAAGTAATATACCTATATATACTATCAGACGTTCTACTATATACTTTCAGACGTTCCCCGGACTGACACATTTTGTTAACTGAAAAAAAAATTAAATAATATGAACATAATTCTTTTACGGTGACTCATTTTGAAAAAAATATTCTATAATGTACTTATGGGTTAACTATTGCCGAAAATAATCATATTTTTCATTAAATTTACAAATAATAGCAATATTATGAATTTATAAAATATACTGAATTTAGTTTAAAAACAAAGGCTGGTGCATGGCGCTATTTTGATGACAGTTTGACAGGTGTTTGTTTATGTATACCGGGATGACGTAATTCACCCTGATCGGTGTTTATTACAAAATTAGCTGTATATTAGTAATTTATTTATTTAAAAATCACGAATATCTTTCTATTATTATGAAAATGAGGTTAATTTTGGGAATCTGTGCAATCTGTTCTAATATTCAAAACCACACTTTCATTGGTATCGTGTTGCAGTCATCGTGCCTATAACATACTCTCTACTCTATCATGATATTATATTTCGATTAATATTTTCTGACGTCCACGAGTTTTTTAAGCCAGTTCTAAAATTGTCCTAAGTCTATGACAACCCAAGAACGCTTATCGCTCGGGCTAAAAATAATTTTACAAAGTATACTTACGTATAACGAATAACGAAGGAAATTTTCATATAAACAACAGCATCTTCATAAATAAGTGAATAATTAGGTATAAAATATGAAACATTTTACTAGGAAATTAATAATTACCTACCTATCAATTTATTGTGGCCTTCTTACGAACTACATTATATCGATCTATAAAGCAAGTGCCTATGTACTTTCCTATTGCTGACTTACATAAAATAATAATTATATCTTGGGACAATCCACACACGGTCACCCGATCCCAAACTAGGCAGAGCCTGTACTATGGTAACCGGACAACTGATACTAATACTTACTTGTATTACATTTTTTTTTGGTAAATATATAAGTAAGTAAAAAGATAAATAACTCCCAGACATTTAGTGGGAATCGAACTCACGACCCATCGGGTAGCAAGCAGCTAGGGTTACTAACCACTAGACCAACGGGCACGTCGGGACTTATGAATAACAATCTCAGATGTTTCACTTTTGAACTGTTCCCCAGACGCATCTTTTTATTATAAAGTAAATAATACTTTATATTATATTTTACTTCTTTCAAAACTATAAACAAAAAATATTAATATACAAATAGTCAGTCGCTGCACCTGGGATACGAACCCGAGATAAGTCACGACATCACTCGAACAGTACTCAATACCGCTAGGCCAAGAATACTCTACACGGTTTAGACGAAATTACAGTACTAGATCCACATGAAGCATGACGTAAATAATTTCGGAAATGAAATTATGGTGCTGGTGTGCAAATTTCGTCAGTAATAAATCACATAAAAAATACCTACATTACAATAATATTTAAAACATTTTACTTACTTTCTTTTCGTTCGTTTAGGGTAGTGACCTAAAGATGTTTTGTTTGTTCATATAATAAATGCGCTTCTTTGCTGGTCTACGGCATTTTTTATTGGTCTCTTTATAATTTAATTATTAATTTCGTTACATATTTATTTATATTCTATCGCAATGTATGTAAGCAAATCTTAAAAAACAAATTATTTCAAAAATGTAAACTAAACGTAATAAAATAAAGTAATATACCAAAAGACATTATTATTTTTAAACTATAAACAAAACTAATAAATAAACAATATAAAAAGACATCGCCTCTAGGATACGAACTCTCATCTTGTCTGGTTCTCGCGGATATTCTATCTGTACACAGTACCGCTAGACCAAGGAAACATTACGAGTTAAAGTGAATTATAAGTATGTGTTCCACAAAATACTCATTTCCGATTTTGTGCAGGTTTCACCAGTAAAATAAATTTGTAAATAATCACTAAATGAAAAATACGTACATTTCAATATTATTTAAACATTTTACTTATTTTCTCACTTCCTTAGGATGTTTTTGTTAGTTTTATACAAATATTTGGTTGATCTCCGGCATTTTTCTTTATTTCCCATTTTTCGTAATCAATTAATTTAATTTATTTAAGTAATTATTATTTGTAATAGGAATGTACCTATGTACAAGCAATTTTTTACAACTTATTCATAAACAAAATATACGCAACTAAATTTGCTGAAATTATAAATAATGGCTCTCGCCGTTCGTTGCCCTCTTGGGCAGCGGAGCAAAGTGGCATACGTCCGTCTAGCAATCCATCCATGCGATCACTGTCGGTCTGCATAGAAGAGAAAGAGAAGCGCGATGACCGAGGGTGCGTGTAACCTAATACAATATTTAAAAAACATATAATAATTTATTATTTAATAATGGGATGAGTAATCGAAAAATAAATACAGTCACGTAATGTATTTACATATGATACGTTATTGTTATTAATTTTACCAACACACGTTGACGAATAACGTAGACGTTTGCATTTAAAGTTCGTTTTAGGAGGTCACTTTACAATTTTTTTGTATTGAGAAAATTTTTGGAAAACGCGTTTTGGCCATGGCGGGTGTCTAAGAAATATGTTCAAGAATAACATATATTTTTCCTGTTACCACAAACTGTATAGATTTGGCTAGAAATGGTTTGAAAAAAGCCTATTTGGCTCTGGTCAGCCTCTTAAGTCGTGTCACCAGCTACATTGCCTTTCACATCGGAATACAGCAATGTTTATACACTGCTACTTGGCGGCAGAATTTCGACACTCAAACTCAAAAATCTTTATTTCAAATAGGCTTAACGCTAGCACTTTTGAATGGTCTTTATTTTAACTGGATCACAACGCGGCCTCAACTGAGAAGATCCGGTAAGAAACTCAGCGGGCTTTTTTTCACTTTTTTTTAAACATTGTGTTACAGACTTCCGGGTCCCTGCTCAACTTTGTGCACCTATGTATATGTATGACTCTTGATTAGCTTATCTGTTTGTCTATATAAACCGATGTGTCACAACGTTCGAGATATTCTTTCTGTAACCGTCGTTGAGAACAGTTGTAAGGGGAAACTCTGCCCAATTGTTTATCAATACATATAAAATTACTTGTCCTGACTGACTGACTGACTGACTGACTGACTGATTCATCAACGCACAGGCCAAACCGCTGGACCTAGAAAGCTGAAATTTGGACAGTAGGTTTTTCTTATGACGTAAGCATCCACTAAGAAAGGATTTTTGAAAATTCGACTCCTAAAGGGGTTAAATGGGGTGTTTTCTTTTGTATGAAACTTTTTATTGTATGGTTCGATTGACTTGAAATTTACTGGAAAGATTCTTTGAATAAAATAAAGAAACACGTGTTTCGGGATTTTTTAAAAACAACCATTGGGGGTGCGCTAGGGGTTGGTAAACTTTGTATGGGAAATAATTATTACTTGGTTCAATTGATTTAAAAGTTGGTGAAAATACCCTCAAAATAAAATGATTGAACACGTATTTTTTATTTTTCAAAAAATCTACCCCTAAAGAGGGATAAGAGGGAAAAATTTATAATCTATATTATTAAAAGAACAGGCTTTTTTTTTCTAGAAATCACCGTACATTCAAAACCATTTTAAGTAGAATCATGAAATTTGAAGGTGAACAATAAGAACGAACTCGACATTTCACACTTAATTAGGTCAAATGGGCTCCCAAAGTGTGTATGGTTAAAAAAAAAATCATCACACAGACACGAAACTTTGTCAGTATACTGAGCAAAACAAATAAAGAAACACATATTTCATTACTTTAAAAAAAACGACCGTTAAAGGGGTGCATTCGCATGGTGTTTGAGTATGAAATGCGCATAAAAAATTCATGCTGTATTGATGAAACTTTGCGAATACATTTTTCACCGCAAATGCAAATCCATGTGCCAATAATATTGTTTTGATTATCAACTCCTAAGAGGTTCTAATTGGGGTCCAAAAAATGTTTTTTGAACTACAGCCAATACTTAATTTATGTATTGCATACAAGAATCTAACATACCTATTCCGGCAAAAACAACCCCTAAGTTAATTTCATGGATTTGAAGAGTTTGCACATATAAGGTTTTCTATTTAATGCTATAATGCAGGTAGAGTAAACACCAACTCGGTATTTAAACTCAACACAACAATTGAAGAAACTAATTTTTGGATTTTTTTCTAAACCTTGATCCAACTCGAACCAGTTCTATGCAGTTTGATAATCGGGCTTGATTCATCTCGATCCAGTTTGTTTCACCTTGACCCGCTTTGACCCACCCAGACTTAACTATTTCGATCCACCTCAGTTCATCTCGATCTACATCGATCCACCTCGATTTACCTCGCTTTAGCTCGATCCAACTTGATCCTGCTTGATCCAGTTTGATCCAGCTCAAACCAGTTTTATTCAGCTCAATCCCGTAAACCCCGGTTCAATTGAGTTTGATGATCCAGCTTGGCTCAACTCAATCCACTTTATTCCAACTTGACCCACTTCAAACCACCTTAACTTATCTTGATCCACCTCGATCTATCTCGATCCATATCAATCAATCTTGATCCAACTCGAACCAGTTCAATGCAGTATGATAGTCCGACTTGACTCATCTCGATTCACTTTGTTTCACCTTGACTCACATCGACCCACCCAGATTTAACCATATCGAGCCACCTCGGTGCATCTCGATTCACATCAATCCACCTCGATTTTCCTCGCTTTAGTTTGATCCAACTTGATCCAGTTTGATCCAGCTCAAACCAGTTTTATTCAGTTCAATCCGGTATTATCCGGTCCAATCGAGTTTGATGCAGTTTGATGATCCGGCTTGACGCAACTCAATCCACTTTATTCCAACTTGACCCACTTCAAACCACCTTGACTTATCTCGATCCCCTCAATTCATCTAGATTCATATCGATCCACCTCGATCCAGCTCGAATCAGTTCGATACAGCTTTATAATCTGGCTTGACTAATTTTGGTCTATTTTGTTTCATATTGACCCACTTCGACCCACCTTGACTTATATTGATCCGCGTCGGTCTATCTCGATCCACAATCCACATTGATCCACCTCGATTTACCTCGGTCCAGCTCGCTTTAGCTATATCGAACTCAAACCAGCTTTATCCTGCTTGATCCAGTTTGATCCGGCTCAAACCAGTTTTATTCAGCTCAATCCAGTTTTATCCCGTTTAATCGAGTTTGATGCAGTTTGATGATCCGGCTTGACGCAACTCAATCCACTTTTTTCCAACTTGACCCACTTCAAACCACCTTGACTTATCTCAATCCCCTCAATTCATCTAGATTCACATCGATCCACCTCGATCCAGCTCGAATCAGTTCAATACAGCTTGATAATCTGGCTTGACTAATTTTGGTCTATTTTGATTCATATTGACCCACTTCGACCCACCTTGACTTATATTGATCCGCGTCGGTCTATCTCGATCCACAATCCACATTGATCCATCTCGATTTACCTCGGTCCAAGTCGCTTTAGCTATATCGAACTCAAGCCAGCTTGCAAACCGGAGATCATGGGTTCAAATCCCACGGGAGGCATCAAATTGTGTGTAGTTGTTCCTTACTGGTTAGGACAATACAGGTCGATCAACTGATTGTCTGGCAAGTGAGAAGATCTATGTATTGGATGGGCATGTAATCTTTATATATATCATTCTACTGTACGTGTGTATGTCACTGAACTCCTCCTAAACGGCTGGACGGATGTTGATGAAATGTTTGGTTTGTGTTCAAGGGGATTCGAGAATGGTTTAGATTCACAAAGCGCGGGCGGAGCTGCGCGGGTCAGCTAGTAAATTATAAAAGCTTAAAAAGCCCGACTACAAGGCCTGTCTTTTAAGTTTTGTCGTTTCCATATTTCCCGGCAATTTTGAATTTGGTACTATTCTATATTCGAATGTGTTTAAATTTTGAATCTCAAAACAGTTGAAAGTATTAGGATTAATGCTATTGTTTAGTCACAGCGTCGATTGGAATCTGTCAGGTTACGTACGAAAATGAATCTTTCTAAGGAAAATCTTCGTGCAATAATTTTCTACAACTTTAGAAGAGGCCTGACACGGCTTCAGTGTTTTGAAGAGCTAACATCTGTGTTCAGTGATGAAGCCCCATGTCTGCGGACTGTCGAACACTGGTATTTAGAATTCCAGCGTGGACATACTAGTGTAAGTGACAAATCTCGCGAAGGACGTCCAAAATCCGCCTTCACTGAAGATAACATCATTGCTGTGAGACAGCTAATTCTGAAAAATCGTCATGTGACGTCGAGAGATAGAGGCTCTATTAAGCATCTCAGGGACAACCATTCAGAAGATCTTGCATGAATCGCTTGGTGTGAGAAAGCTAGTTTGCCGTTGGATACCGCATCTGCTTTCCGACGATCACAAGGCGGCCCGCGTCAGATGGTGTAAGAAAACTCTGCAAATGTTCAACCAAGAAGAGTCAAATCACGTCTACGACATCATCAGTGGTGACGAATCTTGGGTCTATGCCTACGATCCTTATTCCAAACACCAATCTACAATCTGGGTCTTTCAAGACGAGCCAAAGCCGACTAAAGTGGTTCGTTCTCGAAGCACTTCAAAGAAGATGGTGGCCACGTTCGTTGGAAAAACCGGCCATGTTGCGACTATTGCACTTGAAGATCGTAGAACGGTTAACGCAGAGTGGTATACCACAGTTTGTTTACCACAAGTCATCGCCGAACTTCGAAAATCTAACTCAAAGCGACGCATCATCCTGCACCACGACAACGCAAGCTCACACAGCGCTCGTCCAACGATTGAGTATTTGAAGCAGGAAAAAGTAGAAATTCTTGACCATCCTCCATACAGTCCTGACCTAAGCCCTAACGATTTCTTTACATTTCCTAAAATTAAGAAAAGTCTTCGTGGTCAAAGGTTCCAGTCCGGTGAAGAAGCAGTCGACGCTTTCAAGTCAGCCATTTTGAACACCCCCACTTTAGAGTGGAATAAATGTTATAATAACTGGTTTGAGCGAATGCAAAAGTGTATTAAGCTACGTGGTGAATACTTTGAAAAACAATAAAAAGTACTATAAGGTTCTAGTTGTGTTTTTTTCTTCAAACGACAAAACTTAAAAGGCATCCCTCGTACGAACAAACAAAATGGACTTAAATTTCATTATACATACCTAATACATATACACATGTATATATATTTCAACTCGTCTCGTTAATACCATTCATTTGATATCCATATTGATGTTTTGGAAGTAAAAAAAAATACAAAATGGTGACTGACGGCCGCCAACTTTTGTGATAAAATATACGACCTATGTCACTCCCACAACTGAAACGAATCTAAGGACATATTATAAGTCAAAATCCTTCAAGCCGTTTAAGCTGCAGGCCGTTCCAAAGAATTAGTCATACATAGGTACATATTGTCAGGTACATGTTGAAAAACATAATCCTCCTTCTGGGGCTTCTTCTTCTTGCGGTGCCTCTTCACTACTGAAAGTTGGCCGTCAGCTCATGAAACCTAGATCGGTCCCTTGCCAAGCGAAATAGATGTTCCACGCTGGCAATGCCGGTCCACTGTCTGATATTTCTAAGCCACGATAGCTAGCATCTTCCGACTCGTCTTTTCCCCTCAATTTTACCCATCATTATTACCTGAAGAAGATGGTATCGGTCATGTCTAAAAATATGTCCAAGGTAATTGTCTTTTCTTCTCTTGAGTAGGTTCGTGAGTTCACGGGATTTTTTAACTCGTCTTAAAACTTCGTGGTTCGTTACTTTTTGTGTCCAGCTTATTCATAACATACGACGGTAGCACCACATTTCAAAAGGCTCTAGTTTTTGGCGCAACTTCTCCTTTATGGTCCAAGCTTCGCAGCCGTCTCCGCTTCTGGGGCAGTCGGGCAAAATGTCAGTCCTGTGCCTGACCTCTACTCGGTCGTGTCGGTCTTCCGTCCCATCGGAAGTTGAAAGAGAGAGAGAGAGAGAGAGCGCACTTGTATCTACGCAAGCACTTGTGCACTATATCTCCCGGTTAGATGGTTGACCAGTGGAGTGCCGGGTTAGAATTGCATTCCCCCCATGAGAGAAGTCTCGTAAGAGGCGACTAAGCGAGAACGGGAAGACGGGTAGCAGCGTCTTTCTTTTGGATTTATCTTCCACCTATACTGCGATCCCCAAGCCGCCTGCCAAGCGTGGGGATTATGTCAACCCCTCCCTTCTAAGGGGGAGGCCTTTGTTTAGCAGTGGACGTGTTTCGGCTGCTGCTGATGATGATGAGATGGTTGATCTCGTAATAGATTGTCCGCTGAAATGAAATCGGTCAGGAGAATACTTTTTTTTTCAATCTAGGTTGATTGAAAAAAAAACTGACGAGACTTGAAGCAAATCGTTCGCCTGATGGTAAGCGACACACCTGCCTATAGTCAGCTGCATTGCACTGCCTCATTTACGGAGACGCGGGGCGTCGCGCGTCGCGTGAGGCGTGGCGTCTCGCGGCGCGTCGGACGTTTTTATTGTTTACGTAGCGGTGGCGCGTGAAGCGGCACGTATCATCGCACGCGTAAACACAGACTTATATCAATATACGATGTTGTTTGCAGAGACGCGAGGCGGGAAGAGTGGCGGTACCCGCCGCTGCGTGCGCCGCCGCGGTTAACGCCGCGTGGGACGTGACGATGCCATCCGCGGGCTCCGCAGTAAAACACGCTCCATTTCAAGCAAACGCGTGTAATATCGCTTCTCCGTAAACGCACTCATACAACGCCCTACATTGGAATTTAGTGCCGCGCCGCCACACGTGACGCGCGACGCCCCGCGTCTCCGTAATTAGTTATTAAGTCGTGTCACCAGCTACATTGCCTTTCACATCGGAATACAGCAATGTTTATACACTGCTACTTGGCGGCAGAATTTCGACACTCAAACTCAAAAATCTTTATTTCAAATAGGCTTAACGCTAGCACTTTTGAATGGTCTTTATTTTAACTGGATCACAACGCGGCCTCAACTGAGAAGATCCGGTAAGAAACTCAGCGGGCTTTTTTTCACTTTTTTTTAAACATTGTGTTACAGACTTCCGGGTCCCTGCTCAACTTTGTGCACCTATGTATATGTATGACTCTTGATTAGCTTATCTGTTTGTCTATATAAACCGATGTGTCACAACGTTCGAGATATTCTTTCTGTAACCGTCGTTGAGAACAGTTGTAAGGGGAAACTCTGCCCAATTGTTTATCAATACATATAAAATTACTTGTCCTGACTGACTGACTGACTGACTGACTGACTGATTCATCAACGCACAGGCCAAACCGCTGGACCTAGAAAGCTGAAATTTGGACAGTAGGTTTTTCTTATGACGTAAGCATCCACTAAGAAAGGATTTTTGAAAATTCGACTCCTAAAGGGGTTAAATGGGGTGTTTTCTTTTGTATGAAACTTTTTATTGTATGGTTCGATTGACTTGAAATTTACTGGAAAGATTCTTTGAATAAAATAAAGAAACACGTGTTTCGGGATTTTTTAAAAACAACCATTGGGGGTGCGCTAGGGGTTGGTAAACTTTGTATGGGAAATAATTATTACTTGGTTCAATTGATTTAAAAGTTGGTGAAAATACCCTCAAAATAAAATGATTGAACACGTATTTTTTATTTTTCAAAAAATCTACCCCTAAAGAGGGATAAGAGGGAAAAATTTATAATCTATATTATTAAAAGAACAGGCTTTTTTTTTCTAGAAATCACCGTACATTCAAAACCATTTTAAGTAGAATCATGAAATTTGAAGGTGAACAATAAGAACGAACTCGACATTTCACACTTAATTAGGTCAAATGGGCTCCCAAAGTGTGTATGGTTAAAAAAAAAATCATCACACAGACACGAAACTTTGTCAGTATACTGAGCAAAACAAATAAAGAAACACATATTTCATTACTTTAAAAAAAACGACCGTTAAAGGGGTGCATTCGCATGGTGTTTGAGTATGAAATGCGCATAAAAAATTCATGCTGTATTGATGAAACTTTGCGAATACATTTTTCACCGCAAATGCAAATCCATGTGCCAATAATATTGTTTTGATTATCAACTCCTAAGAGGTTCTAATTGGGGTCCAAAAAATGTTTTTTGAACTACAGCCAATACTTAATTTATGTATTGCATACAAGAATCTAACATACCTATTCCGGCAAAAACAACCCCTAAGTTAATTTCATGGATTTGAAGAGTTTGCACATATAAGGTTTTCTATTTAATGCTATAATGCAGGTAGAGTAAACACCAACTCGGTATTTAAACTCAACACAACAATTGAAGAAACTAATTTTTGGATTTTTTTCTAAACCTTGATCCAACTCGAACCAGTTCTATGCAGTTTGATAATCCGGCTTGATTCATCTCGATCCAGTTTGTTTCACCTTGACCCGCTTTGACCCACCCAGACTTAACTATTTCGATCCACCTCAGTTCATCTCGATCTACATCGATCCACCTCGATTTACCTCGCTTTAGCTCGATCCAACTTGATCCTGCTTGATCCAGTTTGATCCAGCTCAAACCAGTTTTATTCAGCTCAATCCCGTAAACCCCGGTTCAATTGAGTTTGATGATCCAGCTTGGCTCAACTCAATCCACTTTATTCCAACTTGACCCACTTCAAACCACCTTAACTTATCTTGATCCACCTCGATCTATCTCGATCCATATCAATCAATCTTGATCCAACTCGAACCAGTTCAATGCAGTATGATAGTCCGACTTGACTCATCTCGATTCACTTTGTTTCACCTTGACTCACATCGACCCACCCAGATTTAACCATATCGAGCCACCTCGGTGCATCTCGATTCACATCAATCCACCTCGATTTTCCTCGCTTTAGTTTGATCCAACTTGATCCAGTTTGATCCAGCTCAAACCAGTTTTATTCAGTTCAATCCGGTATTATCCGGTCCAATCGAGTTTGATGCAGTTTGATGATCCGGCTTGACGCAACTCAATCCACTTTATTCCAACTTGACCCACTTCAAACCACCTTGACTTATCTCGATCCCCTCAATTCATCTAGATTCATATCGATCCACCTCGATCCAGCTCGAATCAGTTCGATACAGCTTGATAATCTGGCTTGACTAATTTTGGTCTATTTTGTTTCATATTGACCCACTTCGACCCACCTTGACTTATATTGATCCGCGTCGGTCTATCTCGATCCACAATCCACATTGATCCACCTCGATTTACCTCGGTCCAGCTCGCTTTAGCTATATCGAACTCAAACCAGCTTTATCCTGCTTGATCCAGTTTGATCCGGCTCAAACCAGTTTTATTCAGCTCAATCCAGTTTTATCCCGTTTAATCGAGTTTGATGATCCGGCTTGACGCAACTCAATCCACTTTTTTCCAACTTGACCCACTTCAAACCACCTTGACTTATCTCAATCCCCTCAATTCATCTAGATTCACATCGATCCACCTCGATCCAGCGCGAATCAGTTCAATACAGCTTGATAATCTGGCTTGACTAATTTTGGTCTATTTTGATTCATATTGACCCACTTCGACCCACCTTGACTTATATTGATCCGCGTCGGTCTATCTCGATCCACAATCCACATTGATCCATCTCGATTTACCTCGGTCCAAGTCGCTTTAGCTATATCGAACTCAAGCCAGCTTTATCCTGCTTGATCCAGTTTGATCCGGCTCAAACCAGTTTTACGTTTAATCGAGTTTGATGTTGTTTGATGATCTAGCTTGGCTCATTTGGATCCACTTTATTCCAACTAGACCCATTTCAAACCACGTTGACTTATATCGATCCATCTCGGTCCATCTCGATTAACTTCGATCCATCTCGCTTTAGCACGTTTCACCTTAATCCTGCTTAATCCAGTTTGATCCAGCTCAAACCAGTTTTATTCAGCTCAATCCGGTTCAATTAAGTTCGATACAGTTTAATGATCCAGCTTGGATCATATCGATCCACTTTAGTCCAACTTGACCTATTTCTAACCACCTTGACTTATATTGATCCACCTCGGTCCATCTCGATCCACATCGACCCACCTCGATGTACTTTGATCCAGCTCGGTTTTGCTCGGTTCACCTTGATCCTGCTTGATCCGGTTTGATCCAGCTAAAACCAGTTTTATTTAGCTGAATCCGGTATGATCCGGTTCAATGCAATTTCATGGTCGTGATTGGCTTAACTCAATCCACTTTATTCCATCTTAACCCACTTCAAACCACCTTGGCATATCGATCCATCTCTGTCTATCTTGATCCACATCGATCCACTTCGATTTACCTCGATTCATGATCATAATTGATCCTGCATGATCCAGTGTAATCTAGCTCAAACCAGTTTTTATTCAATTCAATCCGTTATTACTCGGTTCAATCAAGTTTGATGCAGTTTGATAATCCGGCTTGACTCATCTCGAACCAGTTTATTTCACTTTGAGCTACTTCGACCCACCTTGACTTATCTCGGTCTACCTCGGTCCATCTTGATCCACATCGATCCACCTGGATTTACCGAGGTAAATGATCCAGCTCGCTTTAGTACGATGATCCAGCTCAACCCAGCATAGGCAGCAGGCAAAAGAATTTTACCCTTAGATTACACATACTTACAAACACACAAACATACAAAAATACAAATTTAAACCCTTTACAGTATTAGTATAGTATTGTTAGTAGTGTTAGATACATAAAGTTAGATAGTATAGAAGTAGGGGGAAGTAGGGAGTAGGATTTCTTATCAATTGTAAAACAAAGTCACGGTACTATTTTCAACAATGACGAAATTCCATTCTTACTTTCATTCCCTATTTCGACCATTTCAATCGTTTTCTTCGGGATAAAAAGTAGCCTATGTCCTTTCTTAAGGTCTTATCTGTCTCAGTACCAAATTTAATCGAAATCGGTTCAGTGGATTAGGCGTTAAAGCGTAGCAGACAGACAGAGTTACAAAAATACAGGCTATGTCATTAAGTATGTATATTTGATGAAATGACACATAATAGGTCCAGGTTTAATAAAAGTGTAAACAATATTTTTAAAAACCTTCATCCTTAATTTAAAACGCGTTTTACTTACAAAACCAACGCGGGCGAAGCCGCGGGCTACAGCTAGTAAAATATAATTGACCGTAAAATGCTTATGTGTTGATTATTGCGACTATCCTGATTATCCGACTTTGAACAATTGCGAGCGATGCTGCCTCGGATTGTACCACAACACCAGTTAACAATTCATATTTTAATTACCTCAATACAGTAGGTATATGGATTCAAGGGCTGATTGCTAAATGGCACATAGTTAGAGCAATAATCTAGTAATACGAGTATGAATTCCGTTTGATTCTCATTTGACTCCCGTTATACGTGATATCTGAATTATTTCAGTGCTATGGGAATATTAAGCAATTTAATGTGTATTTGGATTAGTACTTGAGTATATAATTTTATATAGTAACTTGAGATTTTGAGATATTCGCTTATGTATAGTAAGTACTTACATTATCGTAACTATCGTTAGGCAGAAAGTAGAAAACACTGAATTAATACCAGCCCTTGTTTTGTCCCAATGTTGGGCACATGACCTTCAAGATGAAGGCTTAGGCCATAGTCCACCGCACTGGCCTAGTGCGGGTTGGCGGACACGTCATTCGAAAGCTAGTTAGGCTTTCTCAGACATGCAGGTTTCCTCACGATGTTTTCTTTTACCGAAAGCTAGTAACAATCGCACAAAGATGATTATAGCACATGATTAATTAAAGAAATTAGATGTGGAAGCCGGGGTTTGAACCTGAGCACCTTGTTTCCAAGTGTTTGAATGTCTGTGGTTTTATTTTAGTATTTTTTGGCTGTCGGTGACTGTGTGGTCCACAGACTAATCATTTAGTGAGGGGGACACGTCAATTGGTAATAGGATTAATGAGGTGCCCCGATAATATTGATATTATTGACTTCGATTTTCTTGTCTAGCACTAGACACATTCAGCGAATTGATTATTAAAAAAAACCCTCTTCTACCCATGGGGTGTTCGGGTAAGAATAGCACCCTCCCATCTCTTCCCGCTGGGTGTTCGTAAGAGGCGACTAAGGGAAAATAAGGAGATGGGCAGCACCGTCTTTCTATTGTATTAACTACCACCTATACTGCGATCCCCAAGCCGCCTGCCAAGCGTAAGAATTATGGCAACCCCTCCCTTCTAAGGGGGAGGCCTTAGTTCAACAGTGGACGTGTTTTAGCTGCTGATGATAATGAACTTTTTCTACACGTTATCGCGAATATTTCCAGCAAATAAATAACATATATATAACGGGTGTAAGGGACATCGTACCGAAAAAAATTTTATAAGATGTCAAATAATGTCCGTTACAACATTACAGAAACCATTTATATGGAAAATGACAAATGACTGACTTATTAATTTTCGAGCATGTAATGAATATATGCGGAATAATATTTATTTCTCGAATTACATTGCTAATTTTCTAAAATAATAATAGTTAATTGCCTATTAATTAATTGCCTATATACTGTTATAGTGCATAAAGAATAAATAAATATTTAATTAAATAAATTTTCCACAAATAAGTAATTTATTGTTTTTAAATAAAAATTATGCTTTATTATTATACCAATAATGATATTATACTAATTTTATTTAAACAAAGTCGATTTTTTTTTTGGAAATTCATGAAAAAGCCGATGAAAAATTTCAACACCAGAGTGTTTAGAATCATGTACTGGATCCCTGGTATCGGTTTTCGGTACGATGTCCCTTACACCGTGTATATATAAATAACAAATAACTTTCTAATAACATAAGTAAACAAATAAAAAATATGGCAGGCACGTGGGCAGAAATACTAGCTAAGATTACTAACCCCGGTACCGTTTATACACGTCCCAGGTTATACATACAAAATATGAGATTCTCCTTTATTTTTGTACGTAACGGAGGTCTGTGTAAACAAAGGGTTTGCAAAAACTTCCTGCGGTGGTTGGGAGATAGACATTTGCAATATGAAGGGCAATTACACCTTGGAACTGTTTTATGTTATAGCCGTAACTATCTGGGTTGGACATATTAAGGTACAAACATTGAGTTTTGTGTCACACACACTTACTATAAAGCGGCTATATGCGGAGTATATTGAAAACAATAATACCTATTTATATGATTTCTTATAAATTGAGCTTTATATTTGCGCCCTTTGCGGTGGAGACCATGGGGCCTTGACCTCATGAGACGCATGGTTGGTTGAAAGAAATTTCATCCAAACTTATCGAAGTCTTAGGAGACCGCCGGGCTGGTAGCTTTTTCTGTCAACGTATAAGCTTGGCTATACAAAGGGGTAATGCCGCCAGTCTTTTAGGTACCCTTCCCTCCCAGTGCGGCGACTTTGAGGAAGGTTTTTACTTAGTTAAGTGTACATGTTTGTAAATAAACAATAATATGATTTCTTATAGAAGTAGTATTTTTATACTTACGAGGAATTATTTGACCCAAATATAAGTAGGTACATTATGTACTATATACTTATAACAGAAACATTATGAACATTCTATGTTTTGAAACACTAACTTCGCAGGATAATATAAGGCCCTGGAAACGTTGTTCTGATATATAAATATGTTTTCTGTATCAAATCTGTCAAAATCAGGCATGGACATCTTGGGCACCACAATTTGCTGTCTCATAGATCCCGCTAGAGTAACTACACGCTTTTGCAATATCAATATGCTGGAAAAACAAAACGACTATCAACTACATACAAAAATACACGAAGATATTACCTTTGGTGCTCTCGACGACGCAGTCTATCCTCCAGAGAAGTAGCAACATGTATACTGTGAGCAGCATTTTGCCGCCGCGGGAGCGAAATAACTCAGTTTTATGGGCCATCTTCATGCGCAGCCAAATTTTTGGCACCGCCGCCTTTTATAGGCGAAAGTAGCGACATCACAGGAACACTTTGTTGTTTTAAGTTAGGGGTTCCGACACTGAGTGTTATGCGGTCGTAGACGGGTTTACTGCACCGAGTTTGTTCCACGCGAACGCAAATTATGTTCCACTGGCACTGTTCTTTGTTGCTTTATCTGGAACAAGGGAAGTGCGTGTTAACAATTTGTACTATTGTTATGAGATTCCTTTATAGTATAATTTAAACATAAAATCAAAATTGGTGATAAATAAGAGAAACGAAAGGTGAAAGGGGTGGTATTTCCAACTTGTTCATCGTCGGAGAGGAAACCTTCAAAAGGTGCCCGGCCTCCGTAGGGGCAGACGCCGGGTTTGGTGGGATTTTTACCCACTAATACCTCCCCGGTGGCCTTCATCGACGCAATGAAAAGGCCCAGGGTGGCATTTAGGAGAGACAAAAAGATCCTACCCTAAGCATCTACGTCCCACAATCCTTTAAATTAGGGGATCACCACGTTACATTTCTTTTCCAGTTCGATCCAGTTGACCAGGATCCGCCGCTCCGAGCTTCGTGTACCTACTGGGCGGAACCCCGGTCGCAATGATGGCAAGTCATCGTCGCCTCTCGCCCTATCCCTATGTAGAGCATCAATTTTGAATAATAATATTCTGGGACAAGCCACACATGGCCATCCGGCTCTGTATCAAAAGTAAACATAAGCAGAATGACTCAAAATCAAAACAACCGAAAAGCAGAACGACATGCGCGCAAAAATTCTTAGTAGCAAAATGACCTACACGCAGTCCTGTACGCAAAATGTCCTTGTAGCATTATGGTCCAAGACATGATGTCAAAATTCCGATCCCAAACTAGGCGGAGCCATTATGGTAACCAGATTACCGATACATACAAATTGATAATACCCAGACACTTGGTGGGAATCGAACCCACGATCTATTGGGTAGCGGCGCGGGTATCTAACCACTAGAACAACGGGCCCGTCAGTAAATAATTATGCCCGTCAATAGTCGTTCCTTACTGGGTAAGATAATACAGGATTGACTGGAAGGTAAGATATTCCATACACCAGATGTCCAATCCTACGCGTGACCTCTCCCAGGTCGTGCCGGTTAATAACCTAAGCCGACTGCTCTGACTGCATCATCAAATGAACAACTCTTCGAACGTTGCGGTGGAATAAATATTAACAACAATGATATTATATACAATAGATATGCCACTAGCGCACGCCAGACGTTCAGCGAGTATCCTTCAACTGGGTTTTGTAGCAGTTAGTCGCACGCCGTCCCGCGTAGTAAATCGTGACGTCTATCATAAAAAAATTAAAATGCCGTTTGCGTATTTATTATATGTGCACAAATTACCAGGCAAAAGTAAATAAATCGTAAAAGTCAGGGATAATATAGCACATGTAACTTTGAAAAAATAATTTGATTTTGTAAAGTATTTTAATTTTCTTAATAATATTGTAAGAAATAATCCGAATATTGAATGTTTCAGTTGACGTGTTGACACTGACAAGCGTTTAACCAATGCTGACAACGGAACGCACAAAATATAGCCATCTCGTATTCTCTTACTTTTGTTGTTATGCATCTGTCCTTGTCAGACTATAGGTAGGAAAATGTATAGCTAGGTATAGCTAACTACAAGTGACACAAGTTTTATCGTGCGTTAGTAGGGATATAACATATCTTTAGTAAAATATCATTGATTAACAACAAATATTTTGTATACATGCATTTTGGTAGACAGACAGATCCAGAGTTAGCAGAGTTTTTTTTTCAGATATTATCAAATCACTTATAGGTGGTGTTAGATGAATAGTAAACAAAATTTTTACGTTCAAATAAGGTTCGGACCCCTCGGTGTGCGTGTTAGAATTTCACTGTTTTTTTTTAAATTCTAAATCCTGTTTGATTATCAAGATTATTTGTACGTTGTAGCATACTCATTTCATTCCTCATAATATATCAACCTCCATTGTCATACCTCATCATTTTTTAAATATTTGTATTTATTTTTAACTAGCTGACCCACGCAGCTCCGCATGCGCTATTTTTACGATAACTAAACTTTTAATAACATACATTCGCATCGAATACATAAACTCTTTTTTTATAGTCGGTTAAAAACTGGGACCCACTTTTTACTTGCTCTCCGAAGCACAGACCAGTTTAGTCCATATGGCGTTAAACGGTCACCCATCTATTTAATGACCTTACCTAACGTTGCTTAACCCGATCGATTACAAAACCTTGATAACAACTCTCTATGAGTGTTCCCTTACTAATATTTATTATAATTATGAAGAAAAATTGATAAAATCGGACCAAGCGTATAACCAAGTACCCATTTTGACTTTAATCCCCTCTCCCAAAAGAACCGTGCTAGATTACGGGATAAAAAGTATCCTATGTCCTACCTCGTAGCAAGATCTCAAATGATGCCAAGTTTCATTTGAATCCATTCAGTAGTTTCGGCGTGATGCTCAGCCGAGATACAGACAGACAGACAGACAGACAGACAGACAAAAATTTAAAAAATTACATTTTCGGCCTCAGTATCGGTTATAGAATGCCCTCCAAATATAATTTTCAAAATATCTTCAATGTACAGAATTGGACCTGTTACAGTTTTATTATAAGTATAGATTAAATTTAAAAATTTAAATTTAGACAAGGAGCTGTCAAGTGGCAGAGAGGAGAAATTAAACGTCAGTCTGGAGTCTCGAGTGTGGAGAGTATAGAGTCTTGGGTCTGAGGTCTACAGCCTAGAGTCGAGGGTCGTGACTCTGAAGTCGCAAGACCGGAGGCTGAGCTGAACCAGGTCTTGAGCCGGAATCGGCCATTATCTACGCCAGAGGCCACGTATCTACGGGTGCTGCTGCTGTGGCGTGCTGACGCCCGCACCCCATTTTCATCGGCCAGCCTGCTGGCTGACTGTCGTGGCCGGTACTGAACCTGCCGGCGTCCAACGGCCTGGCTGCGGCTGTGCCATCTAGGCACGCCGCCAGGCTTTCCTGCGCCCAGGAATCTTTGCAAGCAAGTTACGTGATCTTACGCTAATAAGTGTCCGCGTTCCCGACCCGGTGAAACGAACTGCGTACCTATCTTTAGAGAACTGTAAACGTATTATCTGAGATTATAGTGTTATTGTAAGTCCTGAGTTCTCATTCTTTTATTGCTACTTCCCCCTTAGGTACCTACCTGTCTTAGTAGCGGTCTCCGGGTTCTCTCTGCCTGACCACTAAACCATACGTTACGTGACAACGTTCATAACTCATATTTATTTCGACGCAAAGCCCATACATGAAATTAAATTATGTTCATCATGTAAATACAGAATGTTTTGGAGAATTTGCTTTGTATGTAATAGTATTAATTATAACGTCGGCTGTGGTAATCTTGTTGCCTATCTACAGCTATCTGTACATGTTAGTAGGTAACACAATTTAATGTGTAGCAGACCCTTTGTACTAGCAAGAGATCGTCCGGGTAGATACCACCGCAGTGTTAGATATTCTGCCGGCAAGTAGCAGTGTATAAACATTGATATGTCCCTGGTTTAAGAGCACTGTAGAGAGGCACACGAAGAGTAATTTAAATTCATGGTTAGGTACGGTCGGCCAAGAAAGTCGTTTACCAGTTTTGACAAAACTTCCTATGCAATCAAAATAACAATAAGGTTGAACATTTCTATCAGATGCGACAATTTAAACTAGGAACACAAGTCAGTATTGACGTTAACGATAAAGAGAGCATTAGTAACTGTATGAATAATTGCAAGAGAAAATCAACCTTGTTGTTTTATGATGTGCATATGAACTTCAACCGTAGGGTGGTAAACCATATTTTTGGCTGACCGTACCTACCTAGTGAGTTTTTTCCCGACTGCACCAGAAAAAGGGCTGAACGACAATGACGTTTGACGTCTCGTTACTAAGATAACTTACATATTATTATTACGCCAAGTTTTTTACAGTATCAACAGGGGACACTGTTAACTTTACTAAGTAGGTACCACCGCAGTGTCAGATATCCTGCCTCCAGCCAGCAGAGTGTAAACATTGATGTCTTCCGGCGAGAAGGGCACTGTAGCACATTACCTTAATCATAAATGGCTCGGGTGACTAGCGGCAGTGCAATGCAGTTTTTCTGATGGAAAGCTGTGACGCAATCGAAGATGGTAAAGCACACTATCCTATTCACTCTTGCCTTGAATACACCCAAATTATAAACGGGCGGGGAAGCCGACGCAGGCAATCTATTCCAGTCCTTAGCTGTCCTCATTATAATCGAAGAAGCAAATCGCTTAGTCCGGAATGAAGGCACGTTCACCACAAGAGGGCGCTGTGCGTCTGTGAGCTGTCTTTAAGCAGGCGAGTCGCTTACCATAAGGCTCAATTATTATTCACACCGAAGACGCCGCTCGAAGCCGCTCGAGGCCGCTCGGGGCCGCCCGCGCGCCGCCTTTTTCAAGCGATACCGGTCTTTTACGTATTGTAGATAACGTTTAAAATTCTTTCACACTGAAAGTGCGCTGCCGGCCGCTGCCGTTCTGGTGTGAATTGAGCCTAAGGCGAATAATAATAATAACTTTTTATTTCAGGCTACATAGGCCCATAGATAAATACCTTAAACTAACATACATATTAAATACAATATAAAAGTTATACATATAAATTAACACGTCGGTCGTCTTCGTGTCGCGCGCGGTGTCATGTAGCCGACCTCTGAAGCGGCGAAACAAGACACCCTTCGGCCAAAATTCCTCCTTCATGAAGGTCGATAAATGGGCGGTCGGTATTCTCACCACAAAGGAATTAAAATTCACCCTATGGCGGGACTCCAACCGTTCGACCCTCAGTAAGAACTTGGTCTTCACTATCATGTATTCTACGATCTCCTCGGCCTTCGTAGAATAATGAAGTCTTGACACATAAAGCAGCGTCGTGGGTTCATTCCGGTGGGTGGGAATGTATTGCTTGCGGAAGCTAGAATAAAATCTCCTCTTCTGACTGAAGATAAAGTGAGAAGTTTCCAATTTAGAAATGGATGTAAAATGTGCATTTATGATATTATCACCAGTATTAATAACTAAAGCCAGTTGCATTGCACACCCGTGGGGTGTCCGGGTAAGAATAGTACCCTCCCATCTCCCCCATTGGGTGTCCGTAAGGCGACTTAGGGAAAACAAGAAGACGGGCAGCAGCGTCTTTCTATTCGATTACCTACCACCTATACTGCGATCCCCAAGACGCCTGCTAAGCGTGGGGATTATGGCGTCCCTTCTTCGGAGGAGGCAGTGGATGGCGTTCGGCTGCTGATGATGTGTTCGGTAATTACACCAGCTACAGTGCTTCACATCGGACCACAGTGTAATGGCCATATGCGGCCAACAGCGTCTATCATTCCCAAAAAAAAAAAAAAAAATGTTTATTCTCTGCTGCATCAAAAGTCAAAAGTCAAAAGTCAAAAATAGTTTATTTCAAATAGGCTTAACGCTAGCACTTTTGAAAGGTCAAGTAATTTTTTTTTTAAAAAGCTACCACCGGATCACAACGCGGCCTCAACTGAGAAGATCCGGCAAGAAACTCAGCGGGCTTGTCATTTTATCACTTTTTTTTTTTTTAAACAGTGTGTTATGTTACAGTTAGATCAGAGCGACAGTGTGTCTTGCCGTTCAAAAGATCAAATAATACAGGGAAAAAAAATAATAAAATACGACGAAAGTAGGTACAACAAACTAAAAAGCCAAAGGGATAGTAGTCGGACCAGTCCCCCCAAGCAGCACCCGCGCACGAGTTGACTCGAGCAGCAGCCATCACTCCCCTCAACCATATTGGAGGGAAGGGGGTGACCCGCCACACGAAGCCGCATGGCGGCATAATATGCGATACTACGTGGTGGACAGTGGCTTGCAAAAGAGACCTACCACCAAGTAAACGCGTGGAAAAGTATATAAGTATTTATAGTAAATGGATATAAATCAAGTCAACAATAATCGCACGACACGACATTGAAATTTTGTAAAACGCCAAAGTTTATCTACTATAATTTAATCTCCTTGTACAACGCATAGAGATTATAGTCCGGACATAGCGAACATTTCATCACAAAACATATTACCAGGGGTAATAAGATATTTAAGTAAATGTTCATATCGCCGTGGGCAATTACACCTCTTGCATTTTCATCCCGTCTTTTACGTTAATTACATCCGTCAATCCGCGGTTTAAGTCATTACACTCCTTTATAGCATCTGATCAGGCTTTGTATTGTACAATCAAGATTACGGTATACAGTATATTTAACTTTATACGAAATAAAGCATACTTTCACGGTAGCAAATGGGTGTTATCTCGCCTTTGACTGATAAAAAATACGCAGTCATGCTTATAAATATTTCGTTCTAGGCGAAAAATATTTTGTGTGTTGAATATAAAGAGCGTTGGGTCTTCCTGTTCACTATTTTCTAGGCTTATTTATTTTGTACATTGGAAAAATTAATAAATAATGATGTACGTAAGTAATGTTGATTATTTATGTAATGTAATGTTGGAACAAATGAACAGATCAAATTTATTGCAAGCGATACGCCTGCCAAGGAGCAGGTTCACTGCACAATTACGTGACACCTGAGTTATTAGTCACCTATTAAGTTCCTAGCTCAATAAAAGAAGAAAATAAAAATAGTCAAAAAATCTTTATTACGCATAGGCCCCGCGGGGCCTCTTACATAAAATCATACCGGATCAAAACAAGACCAAATGTTAACACTTGTTTTACAGCAAAATGTCTGCTGTCACCATCGACATAATATAACTTAGATAAACATTCACGAACAAAATGACATCTAAAATGTGGTCGCGGAGGTTGCAAACTTATGTGTGCTGGTGGCGGAAACGTGAACTAACGATTTTATAATGATATTGACTTGTAGTTTGACAGTTTCATATAGACAGTAGCGACACTCCTATCGGCAAAAATAAATTTAATAGGACGTGGCTTGTAAAGAAATAGCGACACAAGGGCGCTATTTCACGCTACCACTTTTTGAACCGTGACACCAAATCTAGTTTATATATTATACTAGCTGACCCGTGCAGCTCCGCCCGCGCTTTTATTACATTTTGCTCCCCATTTCTCCGTCCTCCCTAGATTGATTTCTCTCCATATCTCTCTCTTTTATAAAAAAAATCGAATTATATGCTCTTTCTCTCCTCTCTCTTTCCCCCTCCCGCTTCGGTTGCCGTCACACACCCCCTCTTCCTCCCTGTTGTCCCCTCTCTGAGCTCTCCCCCCCTCTCTCTTCTACGAACTTGCTCCTTCTCACTCCCCCTCACTCAACCCATCACCCCCTCCTCGAATCCCCTCTGCCTCTTTCTCCTCTCTTGCACCCTCCTCTCGTTCTATATATCCTAGTCAATCATGGTATCAGCGGCATTAAATATACTTTATGACCTATTCTCAGACCTTCCCGATATGCACACAAAATTTCATACATATCGGTTCACCCATCTATTTAATAACCTTTCCTTATGTTGCTTAACCTTAACCTAATGGCATGAAATATACTTTACGGTCTAATCTCAGACCTACCCGATATGCACACAAAATTTCATACAAATCGGTTCACTCATCTATTTAATGACCTTGCCTTATGTTGCTTAACCTTAACCTAGCGGTATGAAATATACTGTATGACCTATTCTACCCGATATGCACACTTTCATACAAATCGGTTCACCCATCTATTTAATGACTTTTTTTTTTTTTGACGCGGGGGAAATCTTCCAAAGATCCCCGGGAGCTGTGGGGCTCGACCGGGGTATGTGGGATTCTTACCCACTAAAACCCCCGCGGCTGTCGCATCGGCATATGAGAGGGGAGACCCCAGGGCTCTCCGGTGGGATCTGCACCAGGGGCCCCTCAGTGCCTTGCCTTTGAGCCCGCCACCGGGGGGCGCATTGTAGCCCCCCGGGAACCTGTCACGGTGCTCACGGGGACGGGGGTCGCAACCCCGCCGCCGTCCTCCTCGGAGTCGCCGCCGTACTCAATGGACGCTCAAAGGGCCCACACCCCGAGCGGTCAGCGACTCCGAAGGCTATTTAATGACCTTACCTAACGTTGCTTAACCTTAACCTACCGGGATAAAAAGTATCCCATGTCCGTTTCCTGGTTCTAAGCTACCTCCCTACCTTTTCAGCCGAATCAGTTAGGCCGTTCTTGAGTTATAAATAGTGTAACTAACACAACTTTCTTTTATTATAAAATCTTTTTTTTTTTTAAATTTAACCGACTTCAATACACTGAAAAGTATAAAATAATTTAAATATTATTGAAGTTGGTGTTAGCTTACCGGCTGTGTATATTTGGCACCAACTTCAATAATATTTAAATTATTTTATACTTTTCAGTGTATTGAAGTCGGTAAAATTTTTTTTTTAAAAAGATTTTATTTTAAACTTTTTAGTGATATTTTCATATATAACGATTGAACCATCGAAAACCGTAAAATTATCTAGGTAGGTTATGATCACATTATCGTCTACATAGTTTTACATAATTCATGTTTCTTCAGAAAAAAATATCCGGTCGTAATGAAATTTGCATGGAATCATCATAGCAGTTTACTCTCTCGAATAAAAAAAGAATCATCGCAATCGGTTCATAATTGTCAGAGCAATGTAATGGAGAACATCAGCTTTATGGTTTTTACCAGATAAATTCCTCCACATCGTTCATGGTCCTCCAGGAAGTTCTTATCTGGTTGTAATAAAATTCATACAGATTTAATACAGTAGTTTCTTCTTTCGAATAAAAAAAGAATCATTGAAATTGGTAAATATTTGCCAGAGTTATGACCATTTTTGTCCTTAAAAAGCGACATAAAGTCATCGATATAGGCTTTCCTGCAGCTCTCAGTGCGCAGTCACCATTCTTGTTTTTCAGGAACTACTTATTACTACGCAATAATTTTTTTATGGGACCCAATCAATGGATTGAAGAATGGATGGAAGAAAGATTTTTTCAAATCGGTTCATAATTGACAGAGTTATGCGCGAACATTCATAAAAAATAAAAAAAAAATATATACAGACGAATTGAGAACCTCCTCCTTTTTTGAAGTCGGGTAAAAATAGATTAGTTGTTTAGTGATTGTATGTTCAATTTCACCGATAGATGGCGCTGTTCATAATGTATTCATCGTTCATCGTAAAATACTGTCTTATAATATTCGATAAGGAAAGTTCTAAGCTTTTCGCATCTTTTATTGTTGCGATTGTAATGCAATACCTATTATACACTACCTGGACTTGGGAAGTTTCATTAAAATTTCATGAACCTCCCCCCCCCCCCCTAATCTAGTTTGGACTCGCTCGGGATTTACAGGTTTTAACCTTTCAAAGATATAATGTGATATTGCTATCAGCAAAGTACTTAGAACAATACAGAAATCTAATGTAAATGTCCTGGGTGTACCGGACCGGCTTACCCCTTACAAAAATTGACCCTTCGCCACTGCCATATCTTATGCAAACTAAATGTCTGCTCAGTCCCTATTGTATATAGCGTAATAATACATATCTTAATGATTAACTGATCTGTCTATAATTACCCTATCCACATACAAAGGAAATTACGTGATAATATGTGCAAGTAATGTTTCACTGCTTAGCCCCTATGAAACATAGCGTGATATTTTATATACCAATTTATACCTTGACTTCTACACAACACATCAGTGAAAGTCCTATCAAAATCCATCCACGGGTTTTCAAATGATACCTGGATAAACAGAACGACAGACAGACAGACAGACAATAATTCCAAAAAAAATGTTTTGGCCTCTATGTCGATAGTGTAGTATCCCCACATAGAAATTTTGGAAAAATATTCAATGTACAGAAAAAGTGCTTTTTGAGTTTTATTATAGTATAGATCGATGGCTGTCACTATAACATTGATCCCTTGCCGAGAGCCCTTGTGATCATAAGGCCCTCCACCACAATTTACTAATATTTACTACCACTATGCATAAATAAAAATACAAGCCGTAAATATAATTTCTTAAAATAAGAAGTACTTAATGTAATTTTTTTCATATTACGAAAAACCTTTTCTATTTAATTACTTTGCTCGGGAGTATATAAAATCATCCAGTAACGGACGGGGCTGGCCTTTCTACAGATCTTATCTTTTTTTTCAGAGTTTTATAAATGGAACAACATTTACGAACCCGCAACAGCTGCGCTCCTTATACATCAAATAATACTAAAGGGGAAAGAAAAGAAACAATCCGTCGCTCGAAGGGTTAAACATTTATAGGCGACTTATTGCGCCCATAAAAACATTTTCTTCTCCTGTTCAACGTAGGAGCTGCAAGAATCTCGGCTTCCAACGTCATTCGCTTTAGGAATCCCATTAAGGGAACGACTCTACTTGTATGCACAGTTTTATTTTATGCTTCGCCACCCACTTGTGTTTATTGCTACGTGCTATTTTACCTGTAAATGTTGTTCAGTATTCACTGAATCTCTTTTGTTAAGGTTAGTATGTTTTAGGCCAGTATTCATAAAATCAATATCGTCTCAATAATGCTATTTACTAGGCTTTCTCGAGATTAACGCTGATAAAACCATTCGTTTCGCAGATTTTTATCACTCACTTGCAAATCTACATAAAATCAGTTAATAACAGAGTTGTAAATCGTTGTTCGAGATTTAAAATAAAGCCGATTTCGTCACAACAAATAAAGCTGTTAAATGGGAATCGAACGTCTTACTCATGTTGTCAATAATATATTAAAAAGCAAAACTCTTTTTGAATGACACATGCTGTGAAACACGACACCCATGTGAAATGGAAGTCGATACCGGATTGAATGTCAACACGTCATAATTCCGTCTTGAAATACCGTCGGTGCGGTGAACGATGAATGGACGAAAATGATTTAAAAGCTAAATAAGACTGCTCAGTTATCAAACGAGGATCTTTCGAAAAATTCTACGACTCAATTTGAGTTTGCCTCCAAAAATATTTAAATAGGAATAAGTCTGCTTGAGGGAGCAAAATAAAATGACTGAACTCAAACGCAAACTCAAAAATAGTTTATTTCAAATAGGCTTAACGCTAGCACTTTTGAAAGGTCATGTTTTTTTTAAAAATAAGCTACCACCGGATCACAACGCGGCCTCAACTGAGAAGATCCGGCAAGAAACTCAGCGGGCTTGTAATTTTTTCACGTTTTTTTTTAAATAGTGTGTCATGTTACAATAAGATCAGAGCGACAGTGTGTCTTGACGTTCAAAAGATAAAATAAGACAGAAAAAAAATAATAAAATACGATGAAAGTACAACAAACTAAAAAGCCAAAGGGATAGTAGTCGGACCAGTCCCCCCGAGCAGCACCCGCGCACGAGTTGACTCGAGCAGCAGCCATCACTACCCTCAACCATATTGGAGGGAAGGGGGTGACCCGCCACACGAAACCGCCACAAGCAAAGACTTTTCGATGGCGAGCATGACCGATCTAAGATCTCAGTGGCACACGTCTAACATTTAACTTCTGCTGTTAAGCAGTGCCTCGTCAGGCAAGACACAAAGCACTTTAACTTATTATATATTACTGAATGAGTCATATAAGTATATTTAGAATTTAATTTACTAGGTGGTAGGTTCCTTGTGCAAGGAACCGTCCAGGCAGGTACCACCGCAGTGTCAGATATTCTGCCGCCAAGCAGCAGTGTGTAAGCATTGCTGTGTTCCGGCGTGAAGGGCACTGTAGCTGGTGAAATTACCGGACACAAAGACTTAACATCTAATGTCTTAAGGGTCGGCAACGCGCTAGTGATTCTTCTAGTGTTGCTAGCGTCTATAGGCTACGGTGGCTGCTTACCATCAGGCGGGCCGTACGCTTGCTTGCCACCTTGGTAGTATAAAAAAAATATAATTGGTGGCAGTTGTAACAAGAGATGAAAGTTGTAATTATTGTATGAAAAAATGCTCAAAGGCGGCGGCATATAGGTAGGTATATGCCCCTTCGGAGTCGCTCGACGTTTTCGTCGCTCAACGTCGGGTGTGGGCCCTAGGATTTCCATTGACTACGGCGGCGACTTCGAGGAGGACGGCCCCGTGAGCACCATGACTGGTTCCCGGGGGGCTGCAATGCGCCCCTGACGGCAGGGCTCAAAGGCAAGGCACTGGTGCAGATCCCACCAGAGAGCCCTGGGTTGCCCTCTTATGTACCGCTGCGACAGCCACGGGGGTTTTAGTGGGTGGAATCCCACATACCCCGGTCGAGCCTCACAGCTCCCATCGACTTTTTGAAGGTTTACCCCGCGAAAAAAAGGTATATGACGCTTTTTTAATCACATTTGAACATCATCAAAAAAGGAAGGAATCATATCTAACCTTCGATTCAAAATAAAAACAACAAGTCAAATTAATGCTGATCAAAATACTAAGCGGATGTAAGAAATTTGTACAGCTTAGTAATCATCTTTCACAGCTTCAGCATCTTCTACATAATACAAATTTAATTCACAAGCATCACCACAACATCACCACACCATTGGAATCTCGACGCAGCAGTTTCTAATTTATCAAGTTAACGTGGTGTCCCATTAAAGTCGTGCAGTGTTTGGCGAATTAAGATGTCTGCCCACATGACCGGACCATACTATGACCGTGGAATGTAAGTGTCTGACCCGGAACAGAAATGTCGGAGACTAGTATGCACTCAAAACGTACCTATCAATATGTCCTAGCATGCCCGGCACCCAGACTGTCAACTGCACCACAATCAAATGGACCACAATGTTGTTACATTGTGGTGCAACTGATCAAATCACACAAACAGACAGACAATATGTTTTGTACTGTGGTGGTACGTAGCAGAATGGCAACGACCTACCATGCAGTATTTTTTTTTAATTTCAACAGATTACGTGCATGGCATCATGTCGGCTACGCGATGGTCTAGTGAGCGTTGGCTCATACAGTGTCACAAAAAAACGTTTCTTTTCGTGATACATAGTACAGTCCGATCATGTGGACAGATACTCTAAAGATCAAGGCCGGTAGCGTTGCGGACAGCCAGGGAACGACTCTTTTTACCCGACTGCCCTAGAAGGAGGGTTATGTTATTCGAAAGTACAGCTTAAGCAGCTCAGCTTGATGGACTTTGATTCATAATATGTCTTTAGATTCGTCTTACTTATGGGAGTGACATAGGCTATATATATTTTTTTATTCAAATTAAGTTAATATGGCGGTCGTCAGTCGCCATTTTGTATTTTTTTACTTCCAAAACATCAATATAGGTATCCAATGAGAGGTCTTAACAAGACTAGTTAAAAAATATGTATATTTTGTATCACTTTGTTCGCATTCGGGCTTTGTACGCTTTTATAATTTATACTTGTTTCATGTATCTATTTTATTTCACTGAAATCGTATCGTTTTTTTTTCATTTCTTATTTAATAAAATAGTTCGCTCACGTCGTTGCTCGTCCCAGTCTCAACGACAAGTAAATAGGCGGTGTGACAAGTCCAATTGTAAAAGTAAAAAGTAACGCGATAGAGTTCCCAAGGGAGCTATTCTCGTACCGTCGACTCCATGTATTCTTGGATAATTAACTCTTTATGGATACGGACATCTGTTTAAGACTCAGCTTGTACTGCATTTAGAACAGCTTGATATTAACAGGATTATGTAGAATATTGCAATGTTTGTTGAGGAGAGTTCACTTCTTTAATCATGAATTAAGTAATTAAGTTTATGAGTAGGGCTTTGCAATCATCTAGGGATGACGTTTACCTTATAACAATAAAACCCTAAACCTAACAAAAAATTGCAGCCCCTATAGCATCACATTTTATTGACTTTAGGTGCTAGTTTTGCAAATTGGATGTCACGGGCTTAAATTCCATGGGAACCAACAACTTTCTACAGTTATTGCAGGCAGATCAAGGGATTGTCAGAAAAGTAAGATGATCCATTTGTCGAATGGGCTTGTAAAAAAGTCGGTCCTGCGTAGTGGCAGACCGAGAGAGGGGGAGGGGTTGTCGCGTCATGACCCCAAAATCGTACACGTACAAAATTATATATCTTAACTTCCTGCTATAAAAGTTTAAATTATTATATCAAAAATGAGTTGTCAAAGTAATTTTAAAAAAATGGCTTAGTGAAACCTTAGAGACTACAGGCCTACAGGTTTAGGTCGTCAAAATATTCTTCGGGTGACCTCTTTGTCGAACACGCTTGAGAGAATACCGGCTGTGAGCAGGGCTGCGTAGATCGGACCAAAAATAATAACTAAGAAGACCTATGGGTACACCGGCATAATTGTGACCTAAGTACGTTCAACATCTCAGTCCTCCCGTGACAATGGATGCTGCAAAGTATTCGAAACGTTGGGAAAGTAAAATCTAAAACAAGTAATAAGTTTTAAAAACTAAAACCCGACTACGGATAAAATCGCAGTCTAATAATGTGAATTATATAGCCTATAACCAGCGGACAATCAAGACGCTTCGAACGACACTAAACTTGTCAAATTATATTAAGTAGATTAGAAGATATGCGAGAACAGATGAACATACATACAAACATACATACATTCTTGTTAAAATCATAGCCCTCCCTCCGTTCCGTAGTCGGGTAATAAACTGCGATCCATTGTAGTATTGGCGTAAATAAAAGATAACATTACAGCTTATACTCATTAAAAATATCCCGTTTCAAAGTCGGTTAAGAGAGAGAGACTGCTGAAGTGCTTCCATGCACTTTATTTTAAAAGCTACTACATAATAAATGTATTAAACGTAAAAAATAATTATCTAACATAACCAGATAAATAATAGCCACCACTTGCTATTTGTGACTTGGTTAAGTTACGATTATGAACCCTTTAGTAAAGTCATCGATATACTATAAGTAAAGTAATGGATGCAATTAACACATGAGTTATTGACTGTTGTACGAATAACTTTTGACACTTATTAAGTTAAGTGCGAGTAGTCTGTCAGTTATATATATCTGTAAATAATCATAATTTATAGCAGTAACAGGTCAGTGGGCGAGCGCTTGTCTTAGAAACAAGGTGCGCAGGTTTGAACCCCGGCTCACACCTCTGATTTCTTAATTAATCATGTGCGAATCGTCTGTGTGTGATTTTTACTAGCTTTCGGTGAAGGAAAACATCGTGAGGAAACCTGCATGTATGAGAAAGCCTAACTAGCTTTCGAATGACGTGAGAATTCCGCCAACCCGGACTTGTCCAGCGTGGTGGACTATGGCCTAAACCCTATCATCATGAGGGGAGGCCCGTGCCCAGCAGTGGAACATAAACAAGGGCTGGTATTATTGCATAAGCGTAATTTCATCTTGAGAATATAATTCAGATATCCTTGTAGCAATTTATTTCAAGGATCCTTTAGAATTAATACAAAATACGGAGGCAGACTGGTTTCAAACTAGACTAAATGATGGCATTAATAAATACTTACTTAAAATTGTGAAAATGATGTTCTTATTTGTAAATAAACTTTTAATTTTGTTTTTTTGTTTTCCTAACCTAGTGTTTGACTGCAATTCCAAATGTTCGAAGGCTGCTAGATAATAATCTAGGGTGGTTAAGCATACTAACAGGCCTACCTAGTAGGGGTGGGCGTTGAACGAAAACTCTCTTTTAGGACAGTTTTTTGTCGTCAACGATTAAACTAGTTTATAGTCCACTGTTTAACGATTCGACTAGTTTATCAGTGAACTCTATGCAATACGTAAGTAGTCTGTGCACGTTGACTACTAAACTTTTCATCAACAGTATAAACTTTAAGTATTTTATTAACCGGTAAATACGTCGACGACCTATCACTACTGCCTATAGACAGCTACATCGAATTGCCGCTTGTCATCTGAGACATTAGAACTGATATTAAGACTCTTGTGTCCGGTAATATCATCAGCTACGGTGCCTTTCGGACCGGAATACAGTAATAATTACAAACTGCTGCTTGCCGGTAAAATCTGATACTACTACCTTGATGGTTCCTCACCTATATAGCAAAGAGACACAATATGTATGATAGTCACTGTTGGCCGCAGATTGCCATTACAGCTCCACAGGATATGAGGAGGCAAGCACTTATATTAAGGACAGGGGAGCAACGAGCTCAAGGGAACCTCCAGGAGGCACGGCCTTGGTTTGGTTGGGCTGTGGCTTAAGAGCAAGCGCTGATTCTACCACAACGCGCCTCCACTGGGAAGATCAGGAAAGAAACGCAGTGAACTAAGCTCGTCGTTGAGGTGGTATACGTACGACATTTGAGCCTTGCCGCCGTTGGCGAGACCGGTGCCTGATACATACAAATCGTAGCTCCACCGCTAATGTTGTGACGGTAAATGGATCAAAAAAGTAAAACCTGTTTTTCTTTACAAAATCTAGATTGGAACAATAACTGGGTGGAATATGGCATACTGAACCCTACCAATTATCTTTGGCTGGCCACCGCTTAGCCATCATTCTATGTCCATACATTTGTTGTTCCAATTTTGGTCTTGTAAAGAAAATATATATACATACGGGGTGTAAGGGACATCGTACCGAAAACCGATACCAGGGATCCAGTACATGATACTGAACATTCTAGTGTTGAAATTTTTCATCGGCTTTTTCATGAATTTCCAAAAAAAGAATTCTCTTTTTTAATAAAATTAGGATAACATCATTAATGGTATAAAGCCTAATTTCAATTTAAAAACAATAAATTACTTATTTGTGCAAAATTAGCAATCATCAGCAGCCGAAAAGTCCACTACTGAACAAAGGCCTCTCCCTTAGAAGGGAGGGGTTGCTATAATCTCCACGCTTGGCAGACGGCTTGATTGAAATTAGCAATGTAATTTGAAAAATGAATATTATTCCGCACGGTATTCATTACATGCTCAAAAATTAACAAGTTAGTCATTCGTCATTTTCCATATAAATGGTTTCTGTAATGTTGTAACGGACAGTATGAGAAATCTTATATAACAATTTTCGGTAGAGGAAAGTCACCAAATATGGAATACCATTTTGTTTTGGGAATTAAAAAAAAATAGACTACAAAGAAAAGAAAATAGTTTAATGTTATTACTAATAAGGCATACATTTATATGCAGTAATTAACAGCCTTTTATCAAATGTTCTAATGTTTATTGAAACAAATAATTTACAGTTTATTTACAAACATGTACACTTAAACTAGGTAAAAAACTTCCTCGAAGTTGTCGCCGCACTGGGAGGGAAGGGTACCTAAAAGACTGGCGGCATTACCCCTTTGTATGGCCAAGCTTATACGTTGGCAGAAAAAGCTACCAGCCCGGCGGTCTCCTGAGACTTCGATAAGTTTATCAAATCTTATCTTTAGTCTTTTATCAAATATATTAATTATCAAATTAAAATCTAATACAAAAAACAAAATCACAAATGAGTAACCATAGGAATAGGTACTCCATATATGGAATATAACCATATATCATCATATCAATGACAAAAATGGCAATAAATATCTATGAGATCAAACATATTTAAACAAAATATTATGATAAATGAAAGAAGTTGCTTAAGCTCACTTGCAAAAGTCTTAGATCCAAGTAGATATCAAACTCTGGGCCAGCACAATCATAATGTGCCCAGAGCCAACACATTATGCACTTAATCCAGCTTTCTCCACTTTTATCCATGGAAAAAGTCCCATACAGAACATACTTTCTGCATCAGCAGAGTCAGGGGAGATCCATCAACTAATCATATTCACTGCTTTCATCAAACTGGATGACGACTGGTCCATATTTGGATTTTTATACCAGATCAAACTCGTAAATATTAAAAAAAAACTAGTCACAATATTTTAATACAGGTCATAAAATGTTAAGATAAACATATTATCGATGTACTCAATAGTATAACACTTATGTATACATACATAGTATACTGGTAATACTCATTTATTACATACCTTTAAATTTTTCTGCGTGACAACAAAACAAAACACGATTGCCACACGAGTAGCGGTGCCGGTATATCCACGATGGTGTGAGCGCGCTAGTAAAGCGATCGAATGAAATAGAAGATGGTCGTGTATTGTGTTTCAAACTTATATTTTTGGAGAAATGAAGGAATCCCATATTTGGATACTATTCCATATTTGGTGCCTTTCCTCTACGTAGGCACCCTGTATACAGTTGAATTGAGATCCTCCTACTTTTTTGAAGTCGATTAATGTATACCTTATCATGTAGATAAGGTATACATGGGTATCTTCCCTTACTCCACCTGTAATTTCCGCTCACTAAACAATAATGTCAATTGTCTATCTATGCGAAGGAATGAACTAGTATTTAATTAATCACGAACCCAAAATGGTTCCATTAAGAAAGTAATTAGTATCGGACGCGAAAGGACCTGGAACTGATAAATATTTCAGACTGGTGGGATAATGGAACGGTGTCTGTGACAGGCTTTAATATAGGATTAGGTAAAGATATGTTTTTGTATCCGTGTCACCCGTAAGGTGTCCAGGTAAGAATAACACCCTCCCATCTTCTCCCGTTGGTTGTACGTGAGAGGCGACTAAGAAAAAAAAGAAGACGGGCAACAACGTCTTTCAATAGAAAGACGTTGTTGCCCGTCTTCTTTTTTTTTCCAATCCAATAGGATTACCTGCCACCTACCTGTGATTCCCGAGACTGTGATTTTTGTACATGTCCCAAGCTCTGTACTTACAGTCCACAATTAACTAAAATGAATCAAGCTTTTGTAATACAAAAGATTTTCTGTGTTCTATAATCGCGACCAGTTAATCTAATCGGAGAGCACATATTAAAATATGCTAATATACCTACTTCAGAGTATTCGGGTTTTGTATTAGTTACTTCAAAAACTTTTTGATTGCCTACAAAGACGGAAAACGGAATGACTCTCATCCCATGGAAGATGGGTCGGGCCTTGGTATGGGATCCCCGTCCCATCTTTCAGAAAGACTGGAGATGCCGCCGCGTCTGCTGAATACCTCAATATAGTAGCCTCGATCGCGGCTATATGTTTAAGCCGTTTGGAGTTGAGACATTGGGTCCGTGGGGTCCTAGCGTTCATCGCCTTTTTAGCGATTTATCAAGAAGGCTAGTAGAGTCAACAGGGGACCAGAGGGCTGGCACATACCTTGCTCAGCATATTAGCATTACCACCCAGAGGGGTAACGCTGCCAGTCTTCTGGGTACATTACCAGGTGACAGCGATGCACAACCAATTTATTGTATTTTTTTTTTATAGTTATGTACATATTATTTATTATCTTTTTATTTTCTTAATGTAAATACTATTAAGTTTTAAACATTGAATAATAATAATATACTTCACCTACAAATAATTAAAAAAGTAAGCATCAGTCCAATTAATTACACAAACAAACAATGGGTATTATTGGTATTACACGTGCAAACATTTAAATATCGAAATGTAAAAAATATTCTTTTTTGTTCATTAGAATACAAATACAGGTTGGGCTCATAAATATCCATATCAGTATGGGACAAAAATTACAGATCAAAATTGGACACAAAGGTTACTATTATTTACCGGTATCAAGCTTATGTACTACCTGGAACAATTCAACAGGGTACAGACCGCAAAAAAATCCACTTAATATTCAATGCGGCCACGGGTATGTAATAAATAATAATATACCTATTTATTTCAGTTTGCAAATGATTTTTTCTTACACAAAGGACATTTTTTTTCATAAGAAAAAGGATTGTCGTAAAAAAACTCTTTTTCTTTTAAAATCTCAAAATTCTACTCCTTTGGAGGATTATGCATATGTGATTTGTGAGATACAAATCACATATGCATAATACGGTGAGAATTTTCAACCATCAAAAATAGCTCTCGTAAATCTGGCACCTATAATGGGATCACTGTTATATTAGATGAACAATCTTTAAAGTACCTATTGTCAAAAATCTATAATCAACTCAAACATTGTAAAAAAATACAATCAAAACTAAAAAGAAATCTTTAGTCCTATTTTATGAAACCCTTTTTTCAACCGTCTCGCATACCATTAAATTACGAAACTTTCAGACCTTTGGCAAAGGGTTTTTTAATTAAAAGGTCGATATCCGATTTCTCGTTTATCTTTGAGTTTGGAAGATGAGATTTCTTTCTTTTCTGTTTTATTTACTCCATGACATCTTTATACCGCTCCAAGAAGTACTCGTTCCTATTTTTTTAAGCTTTGTACAATACAAATACAAATGAACCTATTCTATAACATTTATTTGAGATATTCAGAGCATTGTGGGAACACCCACGCCAATATAATTTGTTCATCCCTGATGTAATGTTCATCCATAATGTCCTTCTAGGTGATGATGTTGATACGACCATAGCGGCCAATCTTGCACAAGATTACCCATCTACATGGGAGATATTAAAGGACACAAGTGCACTCTTTCTTCCTTTACTCTCATAATCCGATGGGACTTCATGAGATGGAAGACGACACTCAGCTCCGCCCGCTTTTAACTGTTTTTTTATGGATTAACCCATTTTTTTTTTCATTCATAATACCCTTGAATTAGAGCAAACAAAACAAAACAAAAGTTATTCAAATCAGTCAACCCGTTTCTGAGTTTATTCATAGTATATTTATACTATATAGATTTAAGTTTATTTACTTATTTTTCATAGCAACTACATTTGAGAAAGATGTTGTTATTGAAAAAATCGATAGTTGCAACCAAGATTGTATTCTATAAAAAACTAGTAAATACATCAGCTCTGCCATATGAGGCTGAATGTTATGGAGGTATATTTTATGAGAAAACTTTGTTAGGGCGACAAAAGGGGAAACTGGGGACAATTATACCGTTCGCCCACATAACACTGATTATGTAGAACTTTATCTTTGTACTGGCTGAGAAACTTTCACGCTTTAGTGATTTCATTACCATGGGTTTTGTGTGTAACCTATGGGATTTGGATATAATATAACTGGTGAATTATGTAAGTATATTATGTGAATAGCGGCCAGTCGCGTAAATCTTTAAATATACTGTATTTAAATTTAAATATAAGGCTAGTTAAATGCCGTAAAATAAAAAAAGTAAAACAAATTGGTTCATAACAGATATTCATCATTACTGGCAGTAACAGCTCAGTGGGCGAGCGCTTGCCTTGGAAACAAGGTGCGCAGGTTCGAACCACGGCTCGCATCTCTGATTTCTTAAATTAATCATGTGCGAATCGACTTTGTGCGATTGTTACTAGCTTTCGGTGAAGGAGAAAATCGTGAGGAAACCTGCATGTCAGAGAAAGCCTAAATAGCTTTCGAATGACGTGTGAAGTCCGCCAACCCGCACTTGGTCAGCGTGGTGGACTACGGCCTAAGCCCCCACATCTCGAGGGGAGGCCCGTGCCCAGCAGTGGGACGTAAACCAGGGCTGGTATTATTATTATTCATCATTATCATCACCAGCCGGAAGACGTCCACTGCTGAACATAGGGCTCCCCCTTCGAACGCCACAATGAACGACAATTGGCTAATTGCTTCCACCGGTTACCTACGACACGCACAATGTCGTTTGTCCACCTAGTGGAGGCCTACCTACGCTGCGTCTTCCGGTTCGTGGTCACCACTCTAGAACCTTTATTCCCTAACGGTTACGGTTCCCCGAGCGATGTGGCCTGCCCATCGCCACTTCCTCTTGCAGATTTGAAGAGCTATGTCGGTGACCTTGGTTCTTCGGCGAATCTCCTCGTTACTCCGGGCATAGCTTACAGGCATTGCGTCAGCAAAATTACAGTAATTTTGCTGATGCAATGCCTGTAAGCAGTAGCGAAATTGATGAACTCATAATGTTGTCTTTTATTTACGCGAATATTAGACATTTACGGATTATATCGCGATTTATTTTAATTTTCCCGACGTTTCGAATGCTTTGCAGCACCCATGGTCACGGGCGGACTGAGATGTTGAACGTCCCTGCGCTCTATTTATACTGTCATAATTTTCGGTGTACCCTCAGTTATTGTTGTTGTTTTTATTGATGTACCCTAATTCTTATTGGTTATTATTGGTGTTGGTCCGACCTACGCAGTATGAGCTTACAGTATCTTGACGCCGTGCAGTGTTTTGTCTGGTTTTGGATTTAATTATATTTATCACAGGATCCCAAGCTGGTGGTAACACCCAACCATCTTCTCTATTGAAATTAGGATGTTTTTCGATTTCAATAGCCTCACGAATCATCCTTGGTTGGAAACGGTGTTCTTTTGCGAGGATTTGTGGTTTATCAAATCTGATATAATGGCGGGTGCGATCCTGAACGTGTTCACAAACTGCAGATTTTGTACAGCGTCGGTGTTTCACATCAGCTATGTGCTCTTTAACGCGAGTTTTTATTGCACGCTTTGTTTGCCCAATGTAGGAGAGCCCACAGTCACAGTCGAGTTTATAAACTCCTGCATCCTGTAAAGGTATGTGGCATTTGACAGGTGGTAAATATTGACTAATCTTCTTTGGTGGCTTATAATAAGTTTTGATTGAAGCCCGCTTTAAGATGTAGCCAATCCTGTCAGTAACCCCTCTAACATATGGTAGGACAGCAGGCTGACGCTCGACCGTGGCTGGTTTGATACGTTCACTATGATGGCGGCGCGGGATACGGAGCTTGTTGTCACGCAGTACTTGCTTGACATGTTGAAGCTCAGCGTTCAGATGGTCATCATCACAGATTCCGCGTGCTCTTTGAAATAAAGATTTACCCACTGTAGCTAGCTGTGTTGGGGGATGATGAGAATCACCATTCAAGTACCTATCTGTATGGGTTGGTTTTCTGTATACAGTATGGCCCAAGGTATTATTAGGATTCCGCATTACTAATACATCCAAAAAGGCCAATGAGTTATTTGACTCCAACTCCATTGTGAATTTAACTAATTAATATTATTATTTATTTAATTCAATAAGCCAGCCAGTCGGCCTGACGGCTCCTCGTACCCGTCATCATCATCAGCAGCAGGCGAAAGACATCACTGCTAAACAAAGGCCTCTCCCTTAGAAAGTAACCATAATCCCCACGCTTGGGGATCACAGTATAGGTGGTAAGTAGGTAATCTAATAGAAAGACGCTGCTGTCCGTTTTCTTGTTTTCCCTAAGTCGCCTCTTACTGACCTCCGAGTAGATGGGACGGTTCAATTCTTACGCGGATACCCCACGAGTAACCTCTTCATATTGAACCACGATAAAATTTGTATTTGGTCTTGTTAGTATGTTTTGAGTCGGTGGTATTGTAGCGCCCAAATTAATATACAAATTTGAATGCGGTTATAATCCTTGAGCACTTAGGAATTAGCCATAATTTGTATTATATTCGCCGTACTCGGTGAAGAGCTAAGGCTTGCACCCCAAACGTCCAGCGACTCCAAAGGGTGCCCCTTATTTATAGCCCAGGGCTGAATCTGATACAGACTTGTTTCACGGGAGAAATCTTCAAAAGGCTTGGTTTAGAGCCTGAGAGGCTTGGTTTTTAGGGTATGTGGAATTCTAACCGACTAAAACCCTCCCAGCCGAGGAGGAGGAGAGCCGAAGATCGGGCTCAGTGGCGAGCCTTGGGGGAGGCCCATGTCCAGCAGTGGACTGATGTGGGCTGATGATGATGATGAAAACCCTCCCAGCTGTCGCATTGACACAAGAGAGGAGACACCCCGGCTCTCCGGTGGATTTTGCACCAGGAGGCCCTCAATACTTTGCCTTTGAGCCCGCCGCCGGGGGCGCATTGTAGCCCCCTGGGAACCAGTCCTGGTGCTCACGGAGACGGGGGTCGCAACCCAGCCGCCGTCCTCCTCGGAGTCGCCGCCGTACTCAATAGACTGTCACGTTATCGCCGATAATAAAAACCTCAAGTAACGTAAACAAAATAGATTTAATAAAAGATAATAAGGTACAAGGTCGTGGGTAGGTTTTTGGTACAATAGCTGTTAGTATTAATTACAGTACTTTTATTTTATATAAGTATTTTAAATATTATATTTGTTGTATATTGATTGTAACCAATCAATATAATTAGATTGTAAGTTTGAACATTTTATATGTTACAGGATGCCCACACTCCGAACATACAGCGACGTCGAAGGTGAATCTGATACGGACGTATCGCAACCCAAAATTCACTCCCTTCCTCTCCGATAAGGAAAAATCCTGAAAATATTAAATACACACACGAGCCAAATATTTGGAATTCCGTATTTATCCTTCGTACCCGAGATGTTTAGCCGCTTTTTATTCGAAGGGTTTTCATAAATTCGAGACGAGACTGAAGCGTAGCTTTGCACACGAGATCGGTAGATTAACCTCAATATCTTCATAATCCCTTAATCAGGTTACGAAACACAATCAACGTTGTGGTATTTGAGTTGAGATTTCCGTTGTAGATTTACCAAATTTCCTGTTTTTACTCCTAAAGATACAAATTAATGAATATCTTCCTAGCCGATAAGACACACCAGCAACATTATAGAGGCGGATCTCTAAAATACTAAAACAACTGTTTTTTCTTTTTATTTATCTGACTTTGCGTATACATTGGGATTTGTGAATGCGAATAATGTCTATTTTTATGGTTCCATACTTACCTAAAAGGTAAAAAAGGAATCGTTATGGTGGGACTTCGTCTGTCTGTTACACTTATATATTTCAGGAAACACTGACTATTGATTTGAAACTTGGAATAGTATTAGATCTTACCAACCCGATCTCATTGCAAACGAAAAAATATTTCTTATTCTATTTTTTTATTGGGGTCGAAATGGGACATCAAAATTTTAAATTGAGACCACGATATTGAGTGGGGTATGATACGAAAGGGCTTCATTTGCACATCTGAAAAGAGATTTTTGTTTTGATTAATGTCACGTAGTTTTTGGCTTATAATAAAAAACGACAAAAAAATACCGTTCTCACTCCACTTATCTCCGAAGCTTGTAGAGAGAAACATCTCAAACAATTATGGGTTAATACATGTCTATCTATATTTTACTGGAAAAATAAAAAAATAGTACAGTTTTTAGTAAACCTAAAAAATACCTCGACAAACAAACTTAGTTTTGTGGTTTGGTTTTTTTACTATCTGAGGTTTTAGAAGAATAGTAAAGCAATTATAATAGGTCCAAAGACGTTAAGGAACCCTCGATGTACGAGTCCGACTCGCACGGTCAAGTAAGATGTTTTATTTTAAAGTTTGTAATTTGTGCACTATAAAGAGTTATCTATCTATTTAATACACACTTCCATATAAAAAAATAGTAGTATTTTAATGAAATCTCGTGCAGAAGTTCGACGAGCTATCACCAACACTGCCGTCGCTCCCCCAATCCCTCGCCGCCTTTGAGGACGTAATTAAATTGGGAAATCATTTTGTTAATTACACAAATTTCATTGCCGCTCATTGTGTATATCCGTTTTGACTCGACGTTTAATTTAATGGGAAAATGAACTCCATTTTGAAATACAGTCGAAATTTATTATGATGACAATTATTGGTAATCTCCTACTAAAGTTTAATGAAAGACTATAATGTAACTTGTGAACATAATAATAAGGACTACCCGGATACGCGGCTGTCTTAGAATATCCTTAAAGGTTTGGGCCCATGGACTCAATTACAATGTGACCAAAAGTCAAATATTGGAATTTCAACCTTGTGAGCAGAGGCTGAATGGCATTTCACGCAGTTTTCTGTATCAACATATAAGTACTTTGGTATCTAGGTATCGGAGGATGTTAGAAATAATGTCCAACCAAAATAGCTTTTTAGAAAGAATGATTAAAAACTTGTCATCATCGCCACCTGAAAGACGATACAATATTTAATATAGGCATTGTTCTTAGAGGGGGAGGGGGATGGATAGACTAATAACACCAAGGTGGGAGTCGAAACTACGACCTAATAGGTAGTGGCCAGGGCGTCTAACCACCAACAGGCTGGTCCCATCCGATGAAAAACAAAATACATGCAGTTCTTATTAAAGAACTATCTAAATAGTACACTAAGAATTATCTGAATAGTACATTAGTACTATTCAGATTCATGCACTTCTAAATAATAGACAAAGTTTGGTCCAGTCTAATCGTTGGATGCAGCGATCGGTTCGTTTAGAATTTACATAATACGCTTAATTGCCGTTGCGGTTCATGCAAGCGCGATTTCAAATGCGGAAAACCCACAAGTGTAACGCTTGAGCGCTTTTCTAGGTCCGCTCCGATAGGACTTTGTTAATCTTTAGGTGATCATGGTAGTTACTGTATCAAAATATTATTATTATTTATAATAATAATAATTCCAGCCCTTGTTTATGTCCCACTGTTGGGCGCGCGTCTCCCCTCATGATGCCCTCATCATGAGGGGCTTGCATACAGCCCCGACCTGGCACCTTGTGACTTTTTTCTGTTCCCAAAAATTAAGAACCAATTACGCAGTCAACGATTTTCGTCACCAGAAGAGGCTGTCGAAGAGTATGAAAAACACGTTTCTGAGGTTACCACGGAGGAGTGGCACAAAAGTTTTTAAAATTGGTTTAATCGCATGAAAAAGTGTATTTACGCAAAGGGAGAATATTTTGAGAAACAATAAATTCATTTTTGACCATTCCGGAAACTTTTAGTGCGCCCCACGTTTTATTCTTATTTTGTATATATTTATGACTAGAAGGTCTAGAGACACCACAAAATCAACATGGCAGATATTATTTTGAAGGCAAACGTCAGCTATCAATAAAAGGGTAGTGGATTTCTATAAGCAATAACTCCGGGAAATAAGTTTACGACATAAAAGCGCTTCTATTAAGTTACTATTCCGGGCATGCAGGAATTTCGTTAAGTTCGACATAAAAAACGGAATCCAATTTACCTCGCGGTTAGATAGAGATCTGTTTATGTGTCCTATGAATGTATTATATGTTGTTTATTTTATTTTTAGGGTTGACTTGACTGTTCAGCAAAGGTACGAGAGTGTTTTGGTACCGAATATACTATATTAATAAAAAGGTAACGTATGTAACATAATTTTAACGTAAGCTGTGACTGTTTGATGGTGTATAGGTAATATGACCGCTATTTCTTCTTTTATAATATTAAAAATAATTTATATTTTTATTCGTCGTGCTTTTTAGGGAATACCTACTTATATGTAATTTCTTTTTTCTTCTTTCTATTTTAGCCATCTTTTATTTCCTACTTACATATTATGCGCAACAAGACAAGGTTCTATATTTTATAGAAATCACCCCAGACTACACAATGTATGATGTAAATTTAATTTGTTTTTTATTTTTGTTAGTGTACAATAAAGAATTAAAGAATGTTATTAAATATGTAGTATTTACTTCAAATGTAAAAATAATTAGGTATAAATAATTATAAAATGTTTTAATAAAACATTGATTAATGGAGAGATTCATATATAGCAGCCTTAAATAATAATAATTCAAGTTAAAGTTATATTTATAAGGACGACCTTGCTCCGAGGAGAATAATAGAAGATATCATCACAGAATATAAATCACTTTTATTACAACACACTTTGTACACTGAATATACACGACTACAATAAATTAGATAAATCAAATTCACAATAAACAGTTACTTCCAACTCTTAACAGTCTCGTGGTTGACACTCCAATCCCCTCACAATACTACCGACCATGCTTTTATCAGAAAAATCCCTACCCGAAAACTAAACCCCCAAACGACTCGCCACGACCAATCACAGCCCGCATCAGTTCTCTTTAATGCGGCTCCGTGATTGGCCGGCGGCGGCGCTACGAATCAATTGCAGAGTCTATGACTAACTTCCGCATCTGTCAGTACTCGAAAAGTAGTTACCAGTATATTAAAATATTAAACAATTAAAATAAAGTATTAAATAAGTAGCGATAAATCTCTACAAAATTGCAAACCCTAACAATCGACCATCCTGACGACGTGTGCGTCCCCGCACACGACCCAGGTGGAACCCTAACAATCGGTGTCGAGTACATGGTCAGCAGCACGAAGGTCCATTCTAATACAATCAATTGAACATCAACAATTTGTACAAACTATAGTTTAGAACCTGTTTTATTCTTATCTTATTTACATCATGTTATGTACATGTATTTTACATTAGGTACTATAAACTTCGTTAGTTAATTAGATAATTCCATAATAATTCCATTCCTTTTATTTTATTAAAAACAAATGTATCATTTATCTAATTGCTGTTAGGAAAACTGTACACCTATATTGTAAACATCTAGTATTCCATTCTATTCTAATTTATTAGACAACGAATCGAAACCACATCAAAATATCAATATGTACATATATCAATAATTGCTGTTAGGAAACTGTACACTTTTATTTCTATTCTAATTTATTAGACAACGAATTGAAACCACATCGAAATATCAATATGTACATATATGGACTTACTCAGGTCCACTAAAGACTGGTGACTGGCACACCAGCGCAAGCCGATCGATTGCTTCACACGGCGCAGGTGAGACTACTTAATGGGATTGGGATCGAATCGAGTCCGTGCAGGACTGCCCAACTACCATTTCAAAATCATATAGACCCCAACTGGCGGATATACAAGACGATCGATTACTTGATACCGCACAGTGGGACAATGCATCGTGGTGGCTCACACAAGCCGATCGATTACTTGTGGAGACGCACCATCGTGGCACCGAACGTATCAAAATATGGCACGATCGATTCGATACCATACATGACCGCCCGACTACCAATTCGAAACACCAACTGGCGGCACAAGCCGATCGATTACTTGATACCGCACAGTGGGTCGATGCATTGTGGTGGCTCACACAAGCCGATCGATTACTTGTGGAGACGCACCGTCGTGGCACCGAACGTATCAAAACGTGGCACGATCGATTCGATACCATGCATGACCGCCCGACTACCAATTCGAAATCAGATTAACACCAACGGCGTGCACAAGCCGATCGATTACTTGAGACGGCGCAGTGGGCCGATGCGCACAAACCGATCGATTGCTTGTGATTTATCTGGAAAGATACAAAAGACCTTCTGTAGCAACATTACTCTTAATATCTCATATTATACACACAAAATTACGGATTCAAATTAATTACTATCATTACTATTCTACTACATTAGCTTTAGATTCATTTTCGTGAACTTCTATTTCACCTATGTAGTTCCAAGGCCTGCTAGTTCATAGTTCGTTTTGCATGCGTGCTAATCCACAAAACATTAATGACTACAGGGTTCTATAAACGTGGATATGTCCACGTTTATAGCTTTTTGCTTTGCCCATCACTGTTAAAGCAGGTTTATATTTCTGTCCTTTTATCTATCCTATCTTGAACCCCATTTCGAATAACGGAAACCACTATTAAGGAGAGTTTGATAGACTATCACGTTAAGAATAGAGCTTTATCCCATTCATGCTGGCACCAAATAACACCTCTGAATCAGATACACCTATGTTTTTTTTTTGCGTTCTTAAGTATCCAACAAACTCTCCCCAAAAGCCTAAATCAATCTTTCTCATCATTTTGTTTAGTTCGTTTAGCGATTCAAGGATAGTACGATTGAACCCTTCCAACTAACCGTCAACACCGACTAAACAGTGTTCAAATCTTATGAAAGCATGTGATGCAGAATAACTACAGCGATCGCTTGCCAAGAGATCCCCTGATCGACCCCAATTGTGTAATTTATAATAATCTTCAAAAACGAACACAGATTGTTTGTTTTCTTGACAGGTATAATCAATCAGGTAAACACACCCATAACTACAAGTAGGTGAGTATAACCTCCCTTAGATCTTACGAAGGGCCCAAGGTGGTCAACATGCAAATCATGAAACGGCACCACTACTTTTGTTTTTGTGACATTGCGGAGTAATTCGCTTTTAAGTTATGTTTTTTTTTAAATAAGAGAATTCTATGCAAACGTTTATACCCTTTTTTTTTTATTTGCCAATACATAAATCGCTTCTTATTTTATTAATACTTTAATCGTATATACCAACGATATTGTACCATAATTTTAATTTTATTTACATTTTTTTTTTGTGGCCCTACACGGTCCATAATTATACTTAGCTTTAAGCTACCAATTTAATAAATAACCACCTTGTAAATATTATGGAATGTAATAAACGATATGAATCTATTAATTTTAACATTATTTTCTGACGAACCAGGATTGTCAGTTCTAAGGTCTTCTTTTGACACTGAAATATTCAATGTTGCCGTGGTTCATACCTGTTCATACGACACAGTTGCCACACCGCATCCCTCAGAACTACCCATCGAATACTGCTATTATTACCATAACATAATACTTGACAGTCTTTTAAAACGTAGTTATTTATGTAATTTAGGCACTTTTCATCATAATCGCTGTTAATACTTTTGATCCTACAGATTGGTCTCCCAGTTGGACAGTGCAACCAGTAGTCACTAAAGTTTGTTATTACACTCAGAAATTGGTCAGAAAAGGCTTCCACATTGACGGCTACGGGATTTCGCGGTAGCTTATTTGGCGACATGGCTCACTTTAGAACCAGTCCTATGTTACAGAACAATCGACCTCTTGCAAAGTTTACACATATAGACACCTACTAAAGGTTCTCGGAATTAACCCCGGTACAGAAATGTGGAATGCAGCTCACTAACCGGTAATTATTAAAATACGGTACCTAGCAGATAACCCTAAACTTTCGCAGAAAGAAAATCACAGCTAAACTTTACAACTGAGTAGAGGTTCTTCGCTTCTGCTAAAGTCTATGATATAGTATAGTAAGCGACGATATGCTTGCTCTACTCAGAAATCGGAACCCAGCTATCAACCCAACTTATTGTAGCAGTGCATGCTAGACGTCGAGCCAGCACCGAATTAGACGTAGAACCTAACGCCGCAGGGATCCGTACTCACTATCGAATTTCTGCTCAACGTAGAGCTGACCGTTAAACTATTAGACCCTCGTGGCGGTAATGTTGCTTAAGCAAATTTAGTGAACACGAAAACTTGACAAGCCACTGTCGTAGCATCGAGCTCGAGCCCTTGCTGCTTAGAGAACAGCACTACGGGTAATACCGACGACAGGCCTGTGCAGCTAGTAGAGGCATTTAGTCTTCAATGACAGGAATAAGATAATTTCAAGTTTACAGCCAATAATCTATGCACATCCTAAATGACCCATCCCTTTTACGAACAAGCAAAGACTAGCTTGAGACGGGCCTTCGCGTTCGTGATGGGACAACCTGTTTGAGTGGTAACTATTCAACACGTGATGTTTGCGCGTCCTAAATTATGGAGGGACGTCGACAATATTTAGAGTTTCAGTATGTCTAATAGACGTTGCTTATCTTCAGACACACGAGCCTGATTATTATAATGCTGTGCTTGTGACTACATTTGACGGTGGTCCCGTTATGACCTTGTCAGAAAATTGCACTATCCCCACGACAAAATACAAAATCTATCAAGATCCGACATATGGCTGATGATTGCACTATCACAACATCAACACGTCCGCACTTAGCTTGATACGTCCTTTAGACATGTGTTACTGTTTCTACTCTCATGTGTACTATTCAGTTGCAATGCGTTTTTTTTCTTTTTTTCATAACTGCTACTAAATGGTAGATCAATCAGCCAATACCGTGGCTGAGCCGTACAACCCAAAGACATCGACTGATCAAGCCGTAAGGGAACATTCACTCATTTGTCTAACTCAGGTTAAGGAGAATTTATTACCTACATCAAGAAATTGCAACTGAGTCAAGTTTTTATAAGCGATTAAGTATGTTCGTGCAATTCACCACCCCCTGATACAACTTGGGCAGTAACGTCTATGCATAGTTGAGGTGATAACATACCCAGACTTAACAAAGGACCATGCCCATAGTATGGAGCTGAAAGTCAGCAATGCAAATTGCACTATGTCACAAGATAACTTTTTAGCAGTATGTATATGTTATCTAGATTTAATGTTATGATATTGGACATTAAACATGATAATTTCCTACTGGTTTTTTTTTTTACTTTATCGTTCACAGACAGCATTGCTATTAGTTTTTCACTAGGAACTTCATGATCACATAAGCTAAGCCAGATCAGTGTTCTTTTATATACTTATATGTATGTTATCAGACAAACATGTCAGTTATGTGGAATTATCTAGTCTGTCCCCATTGTATAATGTCAATATGTATGTGAAAACAATTTGGTTAGATACACTGGTACTGCAATGTTAACAAGAACGTCTTATTATTATTATTTTTTATCTAGTGCTTCATATGATTTAAAATTAACATAATTCTAATTTTATTTATTAGAGCAATCTTGTAATATACTTTCTCTGGGCATTTCTGGGGCACAGATGGGCATTGTCCTTTGTAAAACCGATGAGAGATGATTAGACAAAGTCCTAATTTTTGCACAACATATCCATTCGTTAAAGTGGAGTCACTGCCAAAGGGTACAAAGGCGGTGAAGAGTCCTATTTTCCGTACTTCATTCATAAGTTTTGAGTAACGGCTCGGCTATTCCGACTTAATTAAACCTATACATGTCGCTTTTTGCAATGCATTTTAATAGATTTAGGACAGCACCAGTAATTCATATTGGGGAACTTACTGGGGAACAGTCAGCAACAGTCAGCAACAGGACTGATGATATTTAATGCCACAAAGATATTGCAAGAGCAGATCAGGATATGAGCATCGCGATGCCAGGGAACCAGACCTCAAAGTTCGATAGTTGTATCTGTGAATAATACACTACCGCACGTTTTCCCTACAATATCACGTTGATTGTGTGTCAATTCTTCGTAATAAACCTCGTACCTACTCCTTCGTCCTAAGACTCCTAAGTAGCCCCCCTTCAAGACATAAGACCCGGCTAAGTTCTGCTCGAAAGGAAAAGCAAACAGTAATTTCTCTTGCCATTCCTACCAGGTCAATAGAATCGTACTACCAGACCTCGGCCAGATCCTAGAACTTCAAAGTACCAAAATCAGTGATAGTTCTATCACCCTCCCGTATAGCGATGCACACTTGGTAAACAAATATCATTAATTTAACAAAGTATGCATGCGTTGAGTTCAAGGATCCAAAATCTAATATTATATAAGGTTTTTGCGTCCTGGGAAGATGCAACACCATCCCTAACGCATTTAAAAATATCGAAAACATTTTTTTTTTTTGTAAAATGAAGGACTACGTGACCTGTTAGATTGTCCCGCGTCGACACGTGGCTCTGTGCTACCGGCAGTCAGCGGACCGATTGCGATGGCTCCTTCCACGACGGTCGTTGTCCCGCCGTGATTGTGAACGCTGATTCCGATCCACCTTAGTCATCCTCGTGGCCGTCATTCCGTAGCTCACGCTCGACTCGCAACAAAAAGGTTGTGTGAATATTATGTTACAGACTTACACGTGTATCGTATTATGACGGTAGCTTGTAAATATTAGAGAGCATTTTATATAGGCAATCTAAAATTACTACCTATGTAGTTAAAAGAAAACAGATTGACGACTACCTAACACAATCACTGCCATACACTGTAGGAATATTTTGGTATCAGGTCACCCAATAATAACCGATGAGACCATAATACATTACTAATACTGCAATCTGACACTAATACTGCGCACTTCAGATATAATTCGATACAGTACAGACACTGCTATCATCTTCCATATTATTCCATATCATGCAAGAAATAAATACAATCTCCCAATTATATTATTAGTTATAGACTATCCGAAACTGTTACATACCTATGTATTTTTTTTATAAGAATACAATTGGTATGGATGTATCTGTCAATCATTGGACTACCTATTGAAATTTCTCCGTCTTATCGTCAGCTGTTTTTATTTGCAGAAAATAGCGGATTATACTTATACGGTTTAAGACATTTATTTTCGCAAAAGATTACAAGATAATCACAGAGAAAATACAAAATATAATATACGAACAGTTTGATTTGCTCAATTAGCGTTGTACATAAAAATAGAGGGTAGGTACTTTAAAAATATTTAAACATTTTTATTTTTCCAGGTATTGCGGGTACCTTCAAATTTCATTTAGAAATCACAATGCACGATGATAAATTTTAAGCAGCAAACCGATATAGAAAAACTACAACGCGTAGAGATAAATATCAATTCAAACTAATTCAAAAGACAAATATTACTTAATTCAAAACACTTCTTGTCTAAAAATTGTAGATTTGGGCGTGTACTTACGTTTTGTTGAAGTTAGTTGCGATAGCCACTTCTGATCTATAAGGGCGACCTTGCTCCGAGGAGAATAATAGAAGATATCATCACAGAATATAAATCACTTTTATTACAACACACTTTGTACACTGAATATACACGACTACAATAAATTAGATAAATCAAATTCACAATAAACAGTTACTTCCAACTCTTAACAGTCTCGTGGTTGACACTCCAATCCCCTCACAATACTACCGACCATGCTTTTATCAGAAAAATCCCTACCCGAAAACTAAACCCCCAAACGACTCGCCACGACCAATCACAGCCCGCATCAGTTCTCTTTAATGCGGCTCCGTGATTGGCTGGCGGCGGCGCTACGAATCAATTGCAGAGTCTATGACTAACTTCCGCATCTGTCAGTACTCGAAAAGTAGTTACCAGTATATTAAAATATTAAACAATTAAAATAAAGTATTAAATAAGTAGCGATAAATCTCTACAAAATTGCAAACCCTAACATATTAGTACAACAAATATAAACGTTTTTGAAAAATATATAGTCTATGTCACACCCACAACTGAAAGAAATCTAAAGATATATTATTATAAGTCAAAATTAATCAAGCCGTTTAGGCTGTAGGCCGTGCCAAAGAAATATATATACATACATACGTATACAAACATACTCCCGAAAAACATAGCCCTATTCCTAGGGAACTGGGGCAAAAATAATAGTTAGGGGAAAGTGGTCACCCTTCGTACGAGGGGCACATTCATACAGTAAGTCTAGAAGAAAAACTAAACGGCACACAAACACGTCTTTGCTTGTGTGCATAGACATACCGGCCACCATGTTACTAACGGAACTTCGGGGCAGTCGCGCCACGCTGTATGAGCTGACAAGACGTTAAGTGTTTCCGCGCGTGGTGAGTAATTTTACTTACTAAAGTTTAGTTCGTAATTGTAGGAAGAATTTTTATGTTTTTGACTAAATAATGATGATTAATTAATGTTATTGTTGTTTATTTTGAGCTTTAATTGTAATATTTCTCATACTAAATTAGAATTTATATGAAAGTGTAATTTTAATTTTAGTGTAAGGCCTGGGGCACATTCGGACAGTACTGCAGGGGGCACATTCGTACGTAAACGAATGCTCCCCCTTTAATATCTTATTTTTATACTTAGTACATCAAATTTCTTTTTTTTATGAAATGTATACAGTAGGTACGTCAAAAATTGTTTTAAGCATATTATAATTAGGGTACTTCTATACATATTATAAAACAAAGTCGCTCCCGCTGTCTGTCTGTCCCTATGTATGCTTAGATCTTTAAAACTACGCAACGGATTTTGATGCGGTTTCTCTTAATAGATAGAGTGTTTCTTAAGGAAGGTTTATATGTATAATACATGCATAATATAGTAGAGAAACACTGATAATTTTAGAGGTTTCTAATGTGATGTCGTAAAAAACACATTTTTTTGCGCTTACATTGCAAACGCTGGCTGAACCCTACAAGATAGATCAAAAGAATGTACTACAAGATTGTAAACTTTAACAAGGTCTACAAAAAATTCCGCGAGGGTATATGTTTATCTCAAGGGTAACCCACAATAACCATTTTTAATCCTTTATTTTTTATGAGACTTACTATTAATAAATTGTTGTTAGTATGAATTTGTCCCCTCTTCGATGTAACGTAAACTTCAATAATATTTACACTAATGACAAAAAAGCTGTGAACGTTGTTCATACTGCTAGGTTAAGGTTAAGCAACATAAGGCAAGGTCATTAAATAGATGCGTGAACTGATTTGTATGAAATTTTGTGTGCATATCGGGTGGAATCTAAGAATAGGTTGTAAAGTATATTTCATGCCGCTAGGTTAAGCGGCAAGGTCATTACATAGATGGGTTAGATGGGTGACGGTGGCGACTCCAAGGAGGACGGTGACGGGGTTTCGAGCCCCATCCCCGTGATAACGATGCCAGGTTTCCGGGGGCTATAATGCGCACTGAGGGGTATTTGGTGCAGATCCCGCTGGAGGGCCTAAGTCCCTCTTCTTATGTGCTGATGCGACAGCCGCAGCGGTTTAAGTGGGTAAGAATCCCAGATACCATGATTGACGAGGTTATAAGTAAAGAACGAGAGGAGGGTGTAAGAGAGGAGAGAGAGGGGGACGAGGGGGTGACGGGGTGAGGGATAGGGGGATTAAGGAGGATCAAAGGGGGAGTGATTGGGAGCAAGGTGGGAGAAGAGAGAGGTTCAGAGAGGGGACAACGGGGAGAGGAAGAGGGGGAGTGTGACGGGTACCAAAGCGGGGGAGGGGGAGAGAGAGGAGAGAGAGAGGTGGTAAAGAGAGGTGGAGAGAGAAATAAATCAAGGGAAGGAGAAAAGGGTAGCAAAATAATAAAAGCGCGGGCGGAGCTGCGCGGGTCAGCTAGTTTTATGTATATAGATCAGAAACCTTTAATTTAGCTCAGCTGCTTAGTTTTATTATGTAAATCTTTTATAAAATATTTTCTTGCAGAATCATGGTGTGGAAATATAAAAAAGGGTACGCAAACCGAAGAGCTAAAAGTATCTTATCTTCGGAAGAAACCGGGATCATCATGGCGATTATATTACCCTGATGTAGAAGATATACATACTTTCTATTTTGGAGGCATCGCCATGATCCTCCCTGATCCTTCGATACGAGCAGATTCTACACCTAGAATGGCTAGACTTTTTACTTTGGCAGTTAATTTTAATGTGCAATAAGTTCTAAAGTTACAACCAAATGTTTATTATACCTACTTTAAGTTTCAATTGTCAAAGATTTATTACAAAGATCTCACACATATTGATTATAGATCTGTTACAGACTGATAGTAAATTTTAGAATTATCAAAAAGTATAATATTTTATTTCTCGTTTTTTTACGGAAGAACAATTGATTAATTATGAGTAAAGTGAAACATTATTAAGTAAGTTTTATGATAGAAACATTATTCTTTGTGATATAATAAAGTTATCGAGTTTAATAGGCTTTTTAATTACCCTGTATCAATCTACCCCATGGTGTATGAAAGTACCCCACTCGCTGTATGAAAGTACCCCACCTGTGGGGTGCGTTCGTACAAATATCTTATCGTAGAAAAATGGCTATAACCCTTTAATCGTCTGACATAATAGTTTCAAAGTTTTTAGTAACTAACTATGATATATTTGTTACACGTAGGTGCATAAACTAGATAATTTTGACAGTTGATCAAAGAGTAAAAAAAAAATGTAAAAAGTGTACGAAGGGCGACCACTTTCCCCTAACTATTATAAATGTATACATATCTCTCTCTCTCTCTCCTTAGAACTTATTAATCCCATCTGATGGTGGGGTCTGCTTTTCCCGTCTTTGCTTTCCACTTCGCTATATCCGAGGTGTCATTTTCCGAAACATTGCAGAACTGCAGATCTTTTGCAATACAATCAGTCCATCTTAGCTTTGGTCTTCCTATTCTTTTGGAACCAGGGAGGTTAAGATCGATTGCGACATTTCCGATGTAACTGGGAGGACTCCTCTTCACGTGTCCAAACCATCTCAGCCTACTTTCCTGAAGCTTATCAGCGATATCTCGTACTCCGAGACTACCACGAATGTATTCATTGCGTATTTTATCAAATCTCGTTACTCCGCACATCCACCGAAGCATCTTCATCTCAGCCACGTAAATGGTATGAACGTGGCGTTGCGTCATAGCCCATGTTTCACTTCCTTATATAAGCACGGGCTTAATTATGCTTTTATATATGAGACCCTTAAGTTTGACCCTTGAGTTAGTTTAGTTTTTATAAATGTATACATATATTTATCAAAATTATCTCCATTCTACTAAGTAATAATACATTCAGCTATAAAATAACATAATAGATGAAACGTCGTCGAAACTCGTAAAAAATAGTCTTTTATTTCCAAACGTATTGAAAAAGTCACCCTAACTACAAAGTATCATATAACAACACGCTCCAGTTACAACGCAAACTAAAATTAGCCATCGAATACCGTAGAACTTACAAAGTAGCCATTTGAATTCCCCTGAAAAGTATCTGACATTTAAATCTGACAATTTATGACAAATGAAACACGACTGCCTGACATTTGGGAATCTGACGGCCCGTGGTCGGTCGCTCTGATTCACAGAGAACAGTTTCTTAGTGGTATTTTAGAGACATAATAAAGTAGTGGTGGGAAATTATTCCTGCATACCAATACTTTAATGTAGAATGAGAGCGTCACAGGTTATTAACATTGTTGAATTCCGATTATTGAAATTTGCAAATGAAGCCCTTTCATATGATATGGTTTGGACGGGATTACAAACAGCTTATTGAAGGCTACTAGGAAACAGATTTTGACGCCATTGTCTCATATTTTTAATCCAAGTTTACAAGCTGGCCTCTTTCCGTCAATGTGGAAAGTGGCTTCCATTACACCAATTAACAAAGATGGAGCAACAGATGATCCGAAAAATTACCTATTTCTCTTCTGACTGCTTTCTCCTAGCTCTTGGAGAAAATAGTAAATGAGAGGCTCGTTAACTATTTGGCAACGCGGAACCTGTTGTCAGATAAACAATTTGGTTTCAGGGGACAAAAATCTACGAGTGACGCAGTGGCACTACTTACTGATCTTACATCTAGCTACCTTGATAAAGGGCGTAGTTGCTTAGCAGTCTTTCTAGATCTGGCCAAGGCGTTCGATACCGTTTCAGTGCCTATTCTCCTAAAAAAATTGGAAAAAATTGGTATTCGTGGGGTTGCATTGAACTGGTTCACGAGTTATCTATCAAACAGATAACAACTAGTGCAGATTAATGGTCTTAAAAGCGATCAGCTACCAGTTAACTTTGGCGTCCCACAAGGTAGTATTCTCGGACCCACGCTATTTCTTATATATATGAATGACTTACATGACCTGGAAATCCCTTGTGCGGAGCTTATCTGTTACGCTGACGACACCGTGGTTCTGTTCCGGGGATCTACTTGGGAAAACGTTTTTTCTGATGCGAATAAGGGTATGACTCGTATTGCCAAGTGGTTAGAATGAAACCTTCTTACACTTAATACTAGTAAGACTAAATTTGTTTGTTTTCACAAGACCGCTGCGTCAAGTCCCGACAAGCGCCTCAATCTACACATCCATTCCTGTTCACATTCTATAGACTCAGCTGTCTCATGTAACTGTATCGTACTTCAGCGTACAACGAATATTAAGTATCTGGGCATAGTGCTGGATGAGCATCTAACCTTTCAGGTCCACATAAATGGACTGGCAGGGAAAGTGAGAAAATTAATGAGGATCATGCGAATCCTAAGACGCTCGGCAAACCTTGCTACCTTAAAAACTGTTTACTATGCAGTGTGTCAATCAATTATTACGTATTGTATTGGGATTTGGGGGTCTGCTGCAAAAACGCATCTAATTGTTCTAGAAAGAGCTCAACGTGGAATTTTAAAGGTACTACGAAAAACTTTTAGATTTCCGACGGATTCACTTTATTGTACCATGAAAGTTTTGCGTGTTAGGCAATTGTATATTTTAAGGGCCTGTCTATCTGTTCATAAGTCGCTTCTTAAATCGCCAGATTATAAAAATCTCTTGAAAAACGCGTTTTCAGGGTACCTACCCCCACAGTTAAAACCACCTTTGCAAAAAGATTTGCTCGAGTCTGTTTTTTGGCCACGTACAATGCTGTTACATCTCGTCATAATCTGAGTGTTCTTTCTGTGAAGGAAGTTAAGGAAAAATTGACAAAGTTGCTTTTAAGTCTGGATTATAATCAAACAGAATCTCTATGTATCAATAGATAAACCTCTCAAATTCGGATTAAGTAGGTACTCCTTTGCCTACAAACGTACACACACGTACACACACGTATATCATACACAAACGTACAGACACTGACATACCAAATATACACTTTCGCACATTCTCAAGCATATCTAAACACTTCTTCTAAACAAGTCTTGTTTAAATTCTGATGTCCACTTCTTAGCTGGTTTCCCAAGATACAGGCTGTGACTAGTTTGGGAACCCCTGGTAATTCTTTTAAGAATGTTTATTGTTGTGTCTAGTTTGTAATTGTGTGTTGTAAAACTGTGTTTTTTTAAATAAATTATTTAATTATTTAATTTCATTATATAGTAGTCTACGAGTAACTTTGAATTTTTTTACCTTTTAGGAACCCTAAAAAGGAATATTCGCATTGCTAGTACATATCAGGCATAAAATACATAAGAGATATTCAACAAAAAAAGTAATACCTATATATACCTATGTTATGTTGCGAAACCGAATAATACCCATAGTGAACGGTCAGAGGTTTTTTAATAATCTGTAGAGTAGAACAACACACCGTGGGCTATATATCTTTGGGCCTATATAAATGATCGTTGATACGACCATTATTTATTCAAAAAAACCTATATGAAAAAAATGAATTTATTCCATCGCAAATTCTCGCACAAAAGACCTAATATTTTAGGATAATCGGAATAATTTATGATAAGACACATTGGAGTATAAATCTTTGTGATAATTTATGAGGATTGGGAGCATAACTTCCAAAAGCATCCGTTGTTATTGTATTCATGTTTTTTTGGACGTTCATTTAGGATTTTTAATAGGATTGACAATTTTATGTGTATTTTTCTCTACAGATTATTGATGCTGCAGACAACGCAAAAGTGATTCGTGCTATAATATTTATTTAAGTTAACATTAACTAACTGTTTTGTTCATATAAAGGATTTATTTGACGGTCCCGTTGGTCTAGTGGTTAGACACCCTGACTGCTACCCGATGGGTCGTGGGTTCGATTCCCACCAAGTGTCTGGGTGTTATTTATATATTTAAGTATGTATTTATAAAAAAAAGTAAGTATATAAGTATTAGTATCGGTTATCTGGTTTCCATAGTACAGGCTCTGCCTAGTTTGGGATCAGATGACCGTGTGTGGATTGTCCCGAGATATGATTATTTAAGTATTTATTTATTTTATTTTAGCGCTTGTATTTTTTTTACATTAAATTATTTTAGTTTTACCTCGACTTTTTATCCAACCCTTTGAAATTCAGCTGTGAAAAAAAATGCATTTCAGAGTGGTGCAAAACGTATAGTCGATGAATCTGCCAAAAAGTGAGTTCTTAATCACAAAGAAGTGATAACGAATACTGCACGTGGTACACTTGTCGGTGCGGTGCACAACCTTAATATTTTTCTTTCTAAAAGTAACAACATGTCGCGTACATGCCCTAGTAGTGTCAGGGTTGATGTACTCGACAAGAAGAGGAGGGAAAAAGGCAGGGTGGTCGGCCTTACTTGCGCTGATGTCAATCCCGTCTCGGATCCTCCACGGTAAATCCCGGAGCGTAGGGCTTCTTCCCCCAGGGGTGGTTTCGGTTGGTGTTCAGCTGTTTCGCGTAGCCAACGGTCCACAGGGTAGGAGAGGAGCTTAAAATTGTGCACTCGCGTCGCACGTCTTTAGAGCGGATGAATTGACAGATAGCAAATAGAATTTAATGATCCGTAACTAGACACTTAAATAGAACGTTAAGGGAAAGGAGAGAGCTCTGTACGTTACGACGCCAGAATTTGAATAGAAAGGAATCAGTTTAGTGAGTGAATGCGTGAGTGAGATGTATGTGATGTACACAGATTAAAAATGGTTAAATGTACCAAACACAACAAAACTGTACAATTAAGCAAACAAGAAAATGTCAATGTTTTTTCTATTCTATTTGACACTGGCCATAAAGTAAGATCGTATTTGACACACACAGTGTCTCACGCTCGATTTGAAACCCACTCAATGTTTCACGAACGCCTAACCGCGCTACCGCCGCAACCCACTGATTAATCACTCGATACGTTCCATGATACAGACAAATAGTTTTACATCTGTAGGCCTAGTGTAGGATTCGTTATTTAAAATACATACTTTACTTAACTTGGGTTGCGTTTAATGGAGTGCCTATCACCTTTACATTTTAACACATACAAATAGACTCCGAGGCATCGGGTGATATAATACTTTTGGTATCCTCCGTGGTGCAATGGGAAACCGCTTGCTATGCAAACCGGAGGTCGCTTTGTGTAGTTATTTCTTACTGGCTACTAGAATGTAGGCCGATCACCTGATTGTCTGTAAAGTAAGATGATCCATGTGTCGTATGGGCATGTAAAAAGTCGGTCCTGTGCCTAACCTCTTCCCCGGGCGTGTCGGTCTTTCGTCCCATCGGATCGTGAGACGTTTATAGGAAGAGAGAGTGCACTTGTGTCTACGCAAGGGCTTGTGCACTATAAAATCTTAGATGCTCAGTGGTGCAGCGAGAAATCTTACGCTTTGCAAACCAGATGCCATACAAGCAACACGAACTTTGCCTAGTTGTTCCTTGCTGCTTAGAACAAAACATGATTGTCTGAAAAGTAAGATAATCCATGCGTCTCTTGTCGATTTGCCGTCTCATCACGAACACATATAATATGCGCTTGTATTTGCGCTAACATTATTTTGTGCATTATAGACCGTTGTGGCCAGATTTTTTGGTATCAGATGGTAATACCCGTATGTAGACTGTCCTAAAATATTATTATTTCATCGTCCTCAATAGCCGGAAGACGTCCACTGCTGAACATTGGCATCCCCCTTAGAACGTCACAATGGTGGATTTATATCTTGCAGGAGTTATAATTTTACGTTTATTAAAGTATTTAATGTAACGACTTTCTGCCAACATTTAATTTCTTTATTCTTTATTCTTTATTCATTAGGATCCTCAACAAGAATTACATAAGTCAATTAATACAAATCAATACAAAATATCATGTCACATGTATCCTTAATTATAGAAGACCACAGCATGCATTAATTTACCTTATAAATATAACATTTTATTAGAATACGGATAAAATTACAATTAAATATAATTAGAATTATACAGACAAAAGCATAAAAGATGTCAAAGTGTTTCAAACAATAGGGGTAGTTGTTTAATTAAAAAAAAAAGAAAATTAAAAAATATTGGTGAAAGAGTTATTAATTGAATTACAATTTACAATAAAATAATAATATTATAAGTATACTTATTTAATTAATAAAAAAAAAAAACATTACATGACAACTTAGATGTGTAGTGCTTTGAAATGTTCATTAATAAGATATTTAAATACTCCAATTCTTAAGCTGATTAAATCATAATTTCCTCTCCTGACACCTCCTTTCCTAATGACCTCTTATATAATTAAATATGTCTCCATAAAGTGTGTGCACAAGTTTCAGCGCCAAGAAGCCCTCAAGAGTTTGTCGTAATAAAATATGTTTGTTCCATAAGTACGCGTTATCTGAAGAACATTATTGAAAAACTTTTGACAACGGTTAACGAGGGCCGCCACATGTTAGCTGCGAGCATTATGCGGTAATGACGTAATTATTATCGCGATGGTGATGATAAATTTTCTATACACTAAAATAACTCTTATGTAGTTAAGAATATAGATGCTTATTGCATGGTACATTAGCTAAGTTATTTCTGTTTTCCTAACGTTTTACAAACTTAAGAAGCAAGTAAGTATATGAATATTGTATGTGTGACGAAGTACTTTTAATGCTATCATGGGATCTCCTTAATCTTTCGGATTCACTGGACGGTTGTGTTGTGAGCCCTAGTCGTCCATCGAGTACGGCGGGGAGTGCGGGGAGAATAGCGGCGGGGTTGCGATCCCCGTAACTACCGTGTCAGGTTCCCTAGGCCGCGCCTCCTGGTGGCAGTGGGCTCACCCAGGCCAACTATATTGGCAGATTGTATAGCAGTAAATACTAGGTGGTAGACGATTTGCAAAAGACACTGTCTAGTTACGTAGGTATACTTAACCGGCAGTAAGATACCTATAAGGTATGGCCTGTTGATATTATATTTTCCACGATCTCAAAGGCAAACTGGTAGAGAATGAATGCTCACTGGTCAAGACTATTTTATAATATGAAATAACGTGTTTGTAAAAATGATAAAAATCAATATACTTAACTAAGTATTTGCGAACATGTTTTTAAGACAAGTCTGCTTGTTTGACCACGACTGGTACCAATATAACGTAAATCACGTTAGTTTCTGATTAAAATAATTCTTGATAGTGTAACGCGATAGTCTAAAAGTATAGAATAATAATATCTTGGGACATAATATTAATAGTACTTATTTTGTAAAATAATTAAATAAGTACACTTTAGTAACTGTTTTCCAATGAAAAGAGCATTTTAATGATGTCTAGACTGTAATAGGCTTATTTTAGTTTATAAAAAACATCTCTTATCATCTGCTCTGAAAACTTCCACTTCAGTTCAATCAGCCGTACAAATATTTAAGCATTATAAACAAATATAAAAACTGTATAAACAAATTTAAAACTCAGAAATGCTTGATGGGTATCAAGCTTCGCTCATGATGGGGCAGTTTGGATCTAAAGTTTATTGTACCTCAGGCTTTCCCGTAGTGAGAGTACTAAATACGTTATGTCTTTATTTGTACTTTCATGAAATAATAGAGTAAACAAGTGTAGATAATTACTACCTACCGGTTCCTTTTGATGTTGATACCCATAAAATGAAAAATACGTATGGGCCTATGTCACTCTCATAACTTAGGCGCATATATCATATAAGTCAAAGCCATCAAGCAGTTTAGGCTGACTGAAGGTCGTACTAAAGAAATAGAAATACATGGTATGTATATATTTATGTAAGTTACGAAAAAACATAGCTGTCCTTCTGGAGCCGTCGGCCAAAAAAATACGGTATCAGAATTGTGAGAGATAGATATCACACCTTTCACACATTGCTAAAAGAATCCACCAGAACCTCTGGTGTGAAATATATGAAAAAAAAGTCACGGTCACGGTGGTAACAATTTACCACGTACATTCATACATTACCATTTATGTAGGCACCTTGATAAAAACGTAACAATGTTACATTTTATAGGGGTCGTCCATTTTGTAACACCGAGGATTTTTATAGCCGATACGTTGCCGACTTTTATAAAGCCTTATAAAAAGCCTGTGCATTTAATCCAGTGTGTGGTCCTATAAAATTGTACTGACAAAGAAAAATTCTACTTTTTTGTCGTACGTTTAATAGCAAACCTAGTGTCCAAGTTGTCCCTGAATTTTTTTTTTTTTGTTTTTTTTTTTTTGACGCGGGGGAAATCTTCGAAAGATCCCCGGGAGCTGTGGGGCTCGACCGGGGTATGTGGGATTCTTACCCACTAAAACCCCCGCGGCTGTCGCATCGGCACATGAGAGGGGAGACCCCAGGGCTCTCCGGTGGGATCTGCACCAGGGGCCCCTCAGTGCCTTGCCTTTGAGCCCGCCGCCGGGGGGCGCATTGGCCCCCCGGGAACCAGTCACGGTACTCACGGGGAGGGGGTCGCAACCCCGCCGCCGTCCTCCTCGGAGTCGCCGCCGTACTCAATGGACGCTCAAGGGGCCCACACCCCGAGCGTCCAGCGACTCCGAAGCAGTTGTCCCTGACTTAGCTTAACGACTGCTGTCTAGATAACAACAACTAGGACCAACTTTTTACGTGCCCTCAGAAGCACGGAGACGTTCTGTTCAAATACCACTAAATGGCCATCCATCTAAGGACTGACCGTGTCCGACGTTGTTTCACCAGTTTACCGAACAGTGATTAAAACTATGAGTGCTCCAATACTCTAACTAGAAGGATATCTTGGTGTTAACCAATACAGATAGTATCGTTTCTGATAGCTAAGCGCAAAGACTATAGCTCGCTGTGTATGGCTGAGTGGGACCCTCGATTCTTTTGGTCAATTGCCTTACGATTCATTTTGTACGAACACTTTTTCTATCTTTTGATAAAAGAAACGATGATAAATCTTTAAATTCCTTTCGATTAAATTCAGGGAGATTTAACATATAAAGAAAAAACAGAAAAGCACCATATTTTTCCTAAAATACTATAATTTTTGATCTTAATCCTTCAAGACTGAGAATAATGCGTAACATTCGTTTTGTGACAATTTTATCAGCTGCAACATTGACATCAAAAACTGGCGACGTGTAAAAAGCTTTTAAAAGTAAAAATAAATATTCAAATATTTAAATACGTTTCTATTTGACGGGCAGTTAAGCGATAAATTTATAAAGCTTGAAATATTTTTGTACGCTTCTGTACCTGCGTACATCTGAGATAAAATCTGTTTTAAATAAAATTGTGTTCGTATTTTACTACTGTACATAATAGAAAAGTACCTCAACGGTATTTTCATAGAATTTGGAAGGCGCTTAAAGCCTTTTTGTAAGTGTTAAGATTTGGAGATTTGTATTAAAACATATTCTATCTTTAAGTCATTATATGCTATCTATTCACGTATATAAATAACACCAAAGAAACAGTTGAATGGCTTTTAACCAGAGCAAAACTACGCCAGTGGAAAATTGGATTCTACCGTTTTCAAATAGCTGGTTATACTACGTATGCCTTGATATTCAAAAATAATCGACTTGGATTGTATAAGCGGGGGTATTTGAGGAGATAATAAATTCCACGTGTTTTAAAAACGAGATCACGTCTGGATTCGATATATCCGTTCTCTGCTGAAAAATCTCTCCTGAGGTCACGTTTGGATCCGAATTATTCGTAGCTACTTAGAAAATCATTCCATTCCGGAATGTATCTAAACAAAAATATGGAGAACAATATCAAATGACAGTATTTAAAAAATATTCTCAGTTTGGTGTCATCGGTAGCCGAAAAAACGTCCACTGCTGAACAAAAGGGCTCCTCCTTAGAAGGAAGGGGTTGCCTTAATCCCTGCTAATTATAGGTGGTAGGTAATCCAATAGAAAGACGCTGCTACCAGTCTTCCTGTTTTCCCTTAGTCGCCTCTTACGGAGACCCAGCGAGAGGAGATGGGAGGGTACTATTCTTACCCGGACACCTCACGGGGATAGCACTGAATAAGTACATATTAAGTAAAAAATATAATTATAACTGGATTTCATAAAACTAAGAAATTGTAACTATTTCTACAAAACCTGTTATGCAGGTATTTTGTGCAAAAATAAAGACCTCTTCAATTCTATTTGCAAGATAAATAGACGGACCTTTCTTTGGACGGTCCTAATATAAAAAAAAAAACAATGATTGATGTAGCGTATGAACCGGACAAAATAATAATATTTATAAAAGTAGCCGGTCTAGATTATTTATTATCACACGACTTGCTATGGGGCTGATAGATATCGGGCTTATTGAGAAACGACACTTTGTTTATATGGATTTTAATTGTGTTGTAGCACCAAAGAGATTAAATTTATAGCCCATAGAGCGGACTTGCAGTGGAATGCTTGTCTTTGGATTTGACTATGTTTATCACGGGATCCCAAGCTGGTGGTAGCACCCAGCCATCTTCTCTATTGAAATTTCCAAGACATTGAAGACCTCAAGACACTGTAAGCTCTTTCTGCGTAGATCGGACTAACAATAATAATTAGAAGACCTGAGGGTACCCTAAGACAACTATGACATTTGGACAGCTACCACCTCAGTCGGCCCGTGACCATGAATGCTGTAAAGTATTCGAAACGTCGGGTAATTAAAATCAAGAATAAACCGCGATATAATCCGTAAAATTAGTTTCATTTCAATGTGTAGTATTCGCGTAAATATCAGAAATCATTATGAGTTAAATGTATTTGACGAATAACAAACTAGGAATCTTCGAGCTCGAAGTAAAAAAGTTACGATAAACAAATAACCTTCAGCCGCAGCCATCAGCACAGTGACGTCTTATAGAGTACTGGCAACAGTGGCGTAGCTTGTCTTAGACGGGCCCTATATAATAATTTGTTTGGAGGTTCAAATGAAGTTACGGCCTAAAGTGTGATCGTGGGTCACATTTTACGTATTTTTGCTTACACGCGTCCCCCTATCCCTGATACGGCTACGCCCCTGACTGGGTACCAGACCGCACTCTTTGTCGTATTGTCGCCAACCTGGTGTTGTTCAAATTGCCCTTAGACCCAGAGGTCTACGGTACGAGAGAAATCTTTAGGCCACGTCAGAACATGGCCTAACGACATTTCTGCCTAAACAACAACAACCAGGACCAAGTTTTTATGTGACTCCCGAAGCACGGAGATTCACTCAATTTAAATGCAACTAAACGGTCACCCATCTATGGACTGACCACGACTGACGTTGCTTAACCAACTGATCGAGTACCGAGAATCGATTATATCTGGCAATGAGCGGCTTACCGCATTCGCCACAACGTCACTCACAGTCTTCTGTAAGCTATACCTAGGTACTCTCGCGGTCGCAAGCGGTGTACTTTAGGAAGATAATCGCTTGCACGTGCCGGTCCAAAATAGGTGCGGACGGAACTTCGTCCTAACGATTTTGATTAAAAACTGGTATACCGTTCGTGTCCGCGATAGTAGGTATGTTTGTAGTGTGGCATCTCCAATTTGTTCAGCTAGTATATACTTTTAGACTTTCGCGTTCCATTGTTAAACTTTATTTTTATCGGGAATTAACGCGATTTACCTTATATTTTAGCTTGACGTTTCGGCCGGGTTGCACCAGCCGTGGTCACAAGCAGACTGGTTCAGCGAGACGGCTCCGTGCGGGAGGCAGAAATATCTTCGTCTACCCCCGTTCTTTCACTTGTAACGTTAAGCCCACTACACACTACACTCACAGTATCTGTATATTTAACCGCCGGCAAATAGCGAGGTTTTGTCATTTTAATCACTGGTTCCCATGTAGCTGATAACTTAAAGCCATCTTCCCGGTTGAAATTTTTATATTTTTTAATTTCAATCGCTTCACGAACAACTCTAGAGTAAAAGTGTCGATCGGTGGAAAGGACTTGTGGGCGATGAAACTCAATCCAGTGATTTGTATCCGACTGAAGTATATGCTCGGCAATCGCTGACTTGCTAATCTGACGGTTCTTCACAGCGGTGATATGCTCCTTAACCCTTTCTGCGATAGTCCGCTTCGTTTGGCCTATATAGGAGCTACCACAGCTGCAATTAATTTTGTAGACACCTGGTGTTTGTAATGGCAGAACATCCTTTGCAGTACCTACAACGTTGCTTACCTTGGACCCAGGTACGTACACAATGGGTACAGAATATTTCCTTAACACTGCACCCATTTTGTCCGTCACTCCCCTGATATAGGGCATGTAAGCAGGTTGTCTCTTGACTTCAGGACGTCTGCATTTCTTCTCTGATCGCCTCGGCCGTCCACTCGTTCTGTAACCGTTTTTCACCAGTACCCCCCTGAACATGCTTGAGCTCCTGTTCTAAATGTTCAGGGTCACAAAGGTCGTATGCTCTATTGTTGAGCGATGTAACTACGGATTGCAGATGACGGGGGTGATGATGTGAAGATGCGTGCAGGTATCTATCAGTGTGTGTAGGTTTGCGGTACACACAGTGTGACACAGTTCCATCTGTTCTCGCAAAAATCTTAACATCCAAGAACGACAACGACCTGTCCGTCTCCAATTCATATGTGAACCTCATGTTTGGGTGTAAGGAGTTAAGATGTTCTATATACTGAACTACTGCCTGTTCACCGCCTTTGATGATGCAGAATATGTCATCAACATATCTCTTCCACAATCTGATTGTCTGGGGCCCGAGACTTAAAGCCCTTTCCTCAAAATGTTCCATCCACAGATTGGCAAGTACAGGGGCTACAGGACTACCCATTGCGACGCCATCGATCTGTAGGTAGTATTGTCCTTGAAAGAGAAAGTAATTTCCATCTAAACAGTTCTTTAGTAGTGCCTCGGTGCTGCAGCCACTTGTTGGGAAGACGTCGTCTTTTGTGAAGGACTCGCGTCATTTTGTCCAGATAATCAGGGATTTCACATTGGAACCAAATGATGTCATGGTGAGTTTTGATGTAGAATCGCTTTTCACCAATGTTCCAATTCTTGAATGCCTGGACATCGTGAAAAACAGACTAGGTGACAACGAGATGCCGTTTAATTATATTGAACTACTAAAGAACTGTTTAGATGGAAATTACTTTCTCTTTCAAGGACAATACTACCTACAGATCGATGGCGTCGCAATGGGTAGTCCTGTAGCCCCTGTACTTGCCAATCTGTGGATGGAACATTTTGAGGAAAGGGCTTTAAGTCTCGGGCCCCAGACAATCAGATTGTGGAAGAGATATGTTGATGACATATTCTGCATCATCAAAGGCGGTGAACAGGCAGTAGTTCAGTATATAGAACATCTTAACTCCTTACACCCAAACATGAGGTTCACATATGAATTGGAGACGGACAGGTCGTTGTCGTTCTTGGATGTTAAGATTTTTGCGAGAACAGATGGAACTGTGTCACACTGTGTGTACCGCAAACCTACACACACTGATAGATACCTGCACGCATCTTCACATCATCACCCCCGTCATCTGCAATCCGTAGTTACATCGCTCAACAATAGAGCATACGACCTTTGTGACCCTGAACATTTAGAACAGGAGCTCAAGCATGTTCAGGGGGTACTGGTGAAAAACGGTTACAGAACGAGTGGACGGCCGAGGCGATCAGAGAAGAAATGCAGACGTCCTGAAGTCAAGAGACAACCTGCTTACATGCCCTATATCAGGGGAGTGACGGACAAAATGGGTGCAGTGTTAAGGAAATATTCTGTACCCATTGTGTACGTACCTGGGTCCAAGGTAAGCAACGTTGTAGGTACTGCAAAGGATGTTCTGCCATTACAAACACCAGGTGTCTACAAAATTAATTGCAGCTGTGGTAGCTCCTATATAGGCCAAACGAAGCGGACTATCGCAGAAAGGGTTAAGGAGCATATCACCGCTGTGAAGAACCGTCAGATTAGCAAGTCAGCGATTGCCGAGCATATACTTCAGTCGGATACAAATCACTGGATTGAGTTTCATCGCCCACAAGTCCTTTCCACCGATCGACACTTTTACTCTAGAGTTGTTCGTGAAGCGATTGAAATTAAAAAATATAAAAATTTCAACCGGGAAGATGGCTTTAAGTTATCAGCTACATGGGAACCAGTGATTAAAATGACAAAACCTCGCTATTTGCCGGCGGTTAAATATACAGATACTGTGAGTGTAGTGTGTAGTGGGCTTAACGTTACAAGTGAAAGAACGGGGGTAGACGAAGATATTTCTGCCTCCCGCACGGAGCCGTCTCGCTGAACCAGTCTGCTTGTGACCACGGCTGGTGCAACCCGGCCGAAACGTCAAGCTAAAATATAAGGTAAATCGCGTTAATTCCCGATAAAAATAAAGTTTGTTCAGCTAGTAATTCCTTTGTAATTGTATTAAGTGTTTTGTGTCCGGTAATTTCACCAGCTGCAATGCTCTTTAGACCGGAACACAATTACGTACGTAAGATAAGTGACCAATGTTCAATTATAGGCCCTTACACAAATTACGTAGATTCAGTGAGGGAAGCAGCGCATATAAAACATGTAGCCTTAGATTCGAGGTATCTATTTGCGCAGTGGCGATCAGTAGCCAACAAGACTTGCGGTTTGATGAAAGAATTTTCATCAAAATTTATGAAGTCTTACTGCTAGACTCACAAACATCAATTAGTATTAAAAATCACTAATCCAGTTCTTGAAATCGGATTATTTCGACGCTCGAATACGATAATCATTAATACTTTTATCTTTTACTCAATAATGAAATGCATAAACTATCCCGAGTCGAAATATTCAGATTGTTGACAAAAAATGTCTTATGGAGTTATTTTATTGATTTGACACAAATGTGTCAATATTGTAGGCAAGGTAATGGTAAACCATGCCGCTAATTCCTGGGTAGTTTGATTTGGATCGGCTTCCACCATCTCTTTCAATTCAGAGTTATTCACCTATGTGGGCGGTCTTCCACGTGGTTCGTTCTTCAAGTCGAAGTTTCCATTATGAAAGCGCAAAAACAAAAACGCACGGTGCGTTCATTAGCAGTCTCCTCTCCAAACGCAACGTTGATGTTGCGAGCCGTTTCTACCGCGTTAGTACCGCGTCGGAACTCGTATTCAAAAATGACTCGGATTTTCGAAGTATCGATCTTTCGCGTTTAAGCTGAATAAAAAAAAAAACAATTGAACATCGAAAATCGAATGTTTTCAATCGAATCGAACCCCTATTATTTTCATTTTCCAATTAAATAATCACATCTCATTAAGTTTCAAAGATTGCTATTTTATAAACCCAGAATTAAAACGTAAAACCCTGAACTTCTTTTCCGACAATTTTATAAGAATTCGACTAACATTTTTTTTTTAGATGAAAATATGTATGTTGAATCTACGTCATGAGGCGTTCTTGAAAAATTCCTTTGAACTTTCTCTGGGCCGAACAAGCTTTATATTTACAGCTGTTTTATAACATCCGCTGTAACTTCTTTTGTGTAAATATTATGCTTGAGATACGTGCTAAAACTTTGATATCATTATTACAATTAATAAATTAGTTGTGTCTAAACATCGATGTTTCTATATAAACATTATAAAATTACAAAATATTAGTATAATACGTCAGTATAATTTATATCAAGTAACTTAGATGCAAAAGTATTTAAAAAATGAAATAATATATTTAAATATTATTATTATCATGGTATTTTATTCACGGGTTATGCCCGGACATTTTAGAGGCTTGCGTGGGGACGGATCCAACATGTAGAGGCCCTTTTTAAGAAATAAATGGTGTGTAGAAAACCTCCCGGTGTTAATTGCTAAGATGGTTAAAAAATGGCAGTTGACCTCGACAGGTGTAGGAACTATTGTTATTAATATTTAAATATTATTTATTATTATTATTATATATTTAAATATTGTTATTATTATTTATTTATTACTAGCAGACCCGCGCAGCTCCGCCCCCGCTTTTTTTACGTTGACACCAATTTTCACACATCAAATTGGTCAAGCCCGATCTACGTTTTAGCGAGCCTATTCATTTATATAGTATATACTTACATATATAGATGAACGCTAATTATGTATGCAATTAGCATCCATATTCCAAATGCGGACGAAAACAACGTAATAGAAAAGTACAACAAACTTAATCGACTTACAGTCACTCCTTAAACGAAACTCCAAAGCTTGGTTCCACAAACACGTCGAACAATCCGTCACAAAACCAAACACTCGCTAATCAAGATAATTTTGTCACCACATTAAGCTGTCTAATCCGCGACAGAGTTTCTTACGCGTAACAACATTCGAAGTGAGAGACGGGCGAGCGATACGTCCCAGCCACCTCACGAACCGGGGACATCTGAAAAATCCCGAGTCCTGGAAGCTTACTGTCGCACGATCTCCCCTTTGAACTTCACTACAGTGCAGATACCTCCAAAGGAAACTCTACTCTACATTCTAAATCATAAAGTACAAAATTCAGTATGACGTGACCGCAGTATCCGCCACAGAACATTGAAGATGCTGCGCGCATGCGATTTCCGTACACACACTTGTATAAATACATTTGTGTGCTAGTGTATGTGAATCGTAGAGCAACGTTACATTGTTTGAGATGGTGGACACCATTGTTGTGGGAATCCGCCACCGGGTGCCATAACTACCAGCTCACAGTCAACTGTGATTGATGTATTGATACCGGGTCCGGTGACGTCATCAGTAATAGGATACTCTATAGAAAATATGAATCTATTCGGTTTTCTTACATAATTTTGACCTTCGTACACACCTTTATCCTAATACCAGACAAGGCTACGTTGGAACATAAACTCTAGAGATTAATTACGCAAGTCCTAAATGTCTGCGGTAAATTATAGGAGTTGAGGCAGTTTCATAACAGAACGTTTCAAGAAACGTGACGCTGAGTACCTACATAAGGCACGTGGTTTTAGGCCTGTACTTTAATTGAAATAAAATGACATAAAAGGGCGCGTGATTTTAAGCGTACAGGCCTAAAATCACCATTTGATTTATTTCAAACTAGCTGACCCGCGCAGCTTCGCTCGCGCTCTTTCACTTTGCTGAACATCATGACATGATCAAATGCATAGTTTACGATTCTATAAAGGACATACAGGACATACAGTCAAACAGACAAACAGACAAACATTCATTTTTATTTAAATAGAAGATAGAAGAAGATAGATCAGCTTAGCGCTGGCACTTTTGAACGGTCGGTACTTTTTTAAACTACCAGGCAGCGTCAAACAAGGACATCCGGCACGAAACTGAGTGAAATCCTTCACCCACCCATATTGAGAGAAAGGGGGTGACACAACACGCCACACAAATCCGGAGAACAAAACAGCAAAGAACGGAGCAGGTGATCAAAGTGGTATAGATCAGAAAAACCTAGTGCGAACTCGCACGACTGTCATTTGTCAGTGCGTATGCATTATTCAAATTACCTACTTTAAAATAGAAAAACTAGATAACGGTTATCAGAAGTGACGAAGCATTAAGGACTCGTTTGCACAAGGATAAATTTTTGATCCAGTGGTATACCTACTAGTGCAAGTCTTTTAGTAGTACCTAATCACTAATGCAAACTTGATGAATTCAAGTTTGTAAGGTTAAGAAGTTTTTGGATTTTAGAATTCATAACGCAAATATGCAGGTAACTATTCATTACGTAGACCATTATGTAATTATCTAAGTACCACAGGTATAAATGGGACAACTTAGTACCATTTGGTATAATTCAATGGTATATCTGGTCCGAAGCCGTTTTATCGTCTTGCAAATCAATGCCGACTTACGTTTATCTGTGTCCATGATATATGCAGATTGTTCCTATTTCTAACATCAAAGATAGAATGCTTAGTGTTACTAGATAATTGGAATATTCGAAATAGTAAACAATATCTAGTCGTGAAACTATGTAGGTACATTTAACAGCTTCTCAGAACAAATTCTAAACATGTGTACCAATAAACTCATTCCGTAAGCGGAGAAACTCATAGCAGCAAGCAACGAGCTTCCATAGTTACGCATAAAAAATTAGACAGAAATAATAAAATAAAAAAAAGATATTTTAATATTTAAAGAATATATATTTTCTGGTCTTATTAAATTCAAATATTTTATTTTGTACACCAAGCCAACCAAATCAACAAAAGTAAAAGTAACATTTTAACGAAATCAAGGGGTTAGGTATAATTATTTTTCTTAGGATAAAATTTCATCTATTTTTTTACACCTGCTTATGCAATGAGCTGAAAGTAACCTAACATTTTCAAGTTCTACAGAGAATTTTCCAATATTTTGGCCATATTAACCTAGTATCAGTCTTGAAAGACCATAGTGTGCGTGAGCGTAGAGCGTGTCTCCCACAACACAGGGTGACTTGGTAGCGCAGAAAATTGTATCTATATTCTATTTTTTTTTTCTGAATAAAGATATTTTCATAGTACAATGTGCCATAGTACCAAGTCGAAAGCTTGTTTTTAGATTACAGTGATAACTCTAGGTTATTATGCCAATAACCCTTACGCATTTGAGCTGTACATGTTTACAATCATAACACACGTAAAGTTTCACTCAACGCTCGAGATTTCACTCAAAAGATACAAATAATCTTTCATATTCAACTCACGACTATTCGCCGTTAAAGTTTTAAATAGACGCATTTCAACGATTGCTTGTGTAAAATGATATGCTTATTTTTTACGTCATCGTCAAATTTGAAAGTTTTTTTTTTCTCCCTATAAACCAGTGCTTGACTGCAGTCCCACCTGATGGAAATCGGCGACGCAATCTAGGATGGTAAAGCACACTGGCTTATTGAAAAGCCTATTCACTCTAGCTTTGAAGACACCCAGATTATAATCGGGCGGAAAAACTGACGCAGGCAAACTGTTCCAGTCCTTAGCTGTCCTTATTATGAATGACGATGCAAATCGCTTAGTTCGGACTGAAGGCACGTTTACCACATAAGGCTGTGTGCACACCGTGCGTCTCGTTGTCCGATGATGGAAGGGGGATGGTGGAATCAAGTCATGTAATTCCTGCGCACACTCTCCAAAATGCATCTTGTAGAATACCGAGAGGCTGGTTACTCTGCGCCTGTGCTCCAGGCTTTGTAAATTGGTCTCTACTAACCCAGAGTTACCAATAAGCCTCTTAGCGCGCCTCTCCACCGAGTCCAAAGCTGAAAGATGACATTTTGGCATGGCAAGTCTAATCTTTGTGACCACTATTCATACCATCGCTTCATTATCTACGTAAAACTCCATTCAAATACAGACACTTATACGTACAATTTGTAGTTGTCCTTTAAACCCTGCTTAGTAAAGTAGTTCAAAACGAATCACCCCTTCCATCAATTTACAATATTATCCACATCTGAAAGTTTATGAAAATCCCATCAAAAATTTTCTTAAGAAATTTTCGGGATAAGGAAACCGATGTCGGCATCACTCCTCACGCTCTGTGCTGCAGTATTGTCAAACTGTCAACCACTCCCTTCTGATTCGAATCCATTCCCAGGTGGCTTCAACAGCTTCGATTACCCGTTTACAAAAGTCACGAGCACAATTCCCACCAAACTTGTTTAATTAAAGTTTTCGCACTCTTTTTCCCTTTAGGCTCGGAAATAATCTCTACTTCGGAACAAGAAGTGGTGTAGAGACAGTATGTGTTTATTTATTTTTATTTATTTTTAACCAACTTCAAAAAAAGGAGGAGGTTCTAAATTCGACTGAATGTATATTGTTGGAAACCCTAAATAAGATTATTTAAAAAAAATATAGAATCTGTCCAGAAACCATTGTCTCTGGGCCACCTTAGTAAAATAAAAACTGAACATACAACTGAAGAATTATTACCACACTTCTGCAGCAGGAATACATTGTAATCACCATGACGCAGCAACTTCACTTAGACTTCCGCACTGTACGAGATCTGAGAAACGAATGACCGCGGTACCGCTAGAGCAGTGACATATACGCATTCGCTGAGCGCGTTCGGCTATCCTACCCACAATTTATTTAATATCAGTTTTGGAGTCTAACACGGCCTCTCCTGATATGAGACCGTCCTCGGGCTCGCTAAATTTTGATGACTTCTCCTAGAGCAACACGAAGAAACAGACTCCACCATTCATATATAATCCCGCTAGGCTGCGACGAACACGGCCCAGTTTCATTGACTTGACTAGTCTAGTCCTGCACAAAATACAGACGAACACAAAGAAGTCAGTCATAGCAGAAAACATTTAGTCATAGGCTTTACTCAGGCCTCTTCCTGCGCAACCGATACCTTGTGCACAACCAGGCTTTACATCGGTCTCTAACAGGTCACCCCGAAACCCACGAATCGTTCAGGCTTTACACAGGTCTCTAGTCAGCGTGGGCCCCGCTGACGGAACCCGTCACCCTCAAACATTGTGGTCACCTCAAAACCACGTGCACGTGGCTTTAAATGAGTCTCTCCCACAACGGTGAATACAAACACATCGTGGTCACCCCAAAACCACGTTAATGGCTTTACATGGGTCTCCCAACGACTGTTTACACAAAATGCGCTCGAAGAATTTGTGACAGATGCCGACGTCCTCCTCCGCACGTTTCGGGACACAGTGCACATCGCAGGATATGGCGGCAAAGGCCATCATCCTTCTGCAGCGCACGCCTCGCAAGCCAGGCCTCGCAAGCCACAGCTAGCACCCACGTGCCTTTATTTTCCTCTGCGAACAGAACAATAGAACGCAAGCCCTTTTCCTTTGGATTTAGGGTCCACAGCACCTTATCGGCGCAGCCCCATCCGAAAATATCAGTGACACACTAAACAAGGCAAAGATGTCTTAACATCTACGTATATCGCATTTAGCCTGTTAGTAAGAATTTACCAACAGTACAGTACAACAGCACTGTCAGACCCGGGAATCGAACCCAAGACTTAGAGACAACAAAATCATAAACTACCAGATCTGGGAATCGAACCCAAGACTTAGCGATCACAATACCATAGCGATTATTACTGATCACAATACCATAGACTGCCAGATATGGGAATCGAACCCAAGACTTAGCGACCAAAATACCATAGGGGTATATCAAATAAAGATCCAGTTCTCCACAACGGTATGCTAAAAGCGCATCAAAAAACCACTTTTCAGCGGGCATACATTGTTTTGCCCACCTCACCGATCATAAATTCCACGCTACTTGTAAATGATTAGCGTATTGCTCCCATAGTCTACTCTTGGACAATAAATAGGTTCAAAAAGAACACCTCTTTATATGCTTATTTTCAAGAACAGTGTGCAACTTACGCCAGTGTAACTGTCATTACCACACGGTCAATCCTGCAGCTTCTTACTTCGGTGTCTGGCCATCACGGCCACGGCGTAGCGACAAACACCAGTGTGCTGCACGGTGACCGACGATGTAAGCGGTAGTCACCAACGCCACCGTGTACGTTGGTGACTGTTAACAACACTACGTATACGACGAGCGGGGCGCGGGGAGTGGGAAGGAGGTCCTCAACTCGCCGGCAACAGCCGCGCGCCCGCGCCCCCAGACAAAACCAGGACACGACGCCAACTCCACGCGTGTAAATACAATTTTTCTTCTACATTACTACGCATCGTATGAAGATACAAAATCAACAAAGTTACGTTTGTGAACACTATATTAATAAAGGATATGTCACAAACATATGGAGGACCCGACGAGATATTGCTGACAAATTGAAGAAGACACGAAAACGTATAAACGTTTTACTAACTCTGATGTTGTGTGTGGCCCGCTGCTGCTGGATTATCTGTGGATTTGGCTTACATGGCCGCTCGATCGGGGAAGTAGCTTTTCACTTTATATTATTATTTACCTACCTATATAACGCGTTGCTTAAATCAATTGCCTATCGAATTCAATATTGTTTAAGTCTTAAATCTGAACAACCACCTTCATTCGTGTCCTTGAATTTTGTTAGCAAATGTAATCTTCTTTGCATTTTATAGCAATAATTCATAACGTAGGTATCTACTACGTATAACGTACTACTGTACTGCTTTAGATATTGTGCTGTTAATTACTAAGCAATTGCAACCGTCGTATATACCTAAGTGCTTGCTACCTACTATTTTTTGTTTGTAAGTGGGTTTTTTCCTGTGGGGTTTATCAAATTATAATATTAAATTGCCCACTTACGTGCTAAATCGATTGCAGCATTTAATTTGGCTACGATTGCTTATTAATTTATCGCTGTGCCAATTGTCTCGTGAACTTATTTATTCTCACGTAACTTATTTAGGTCCCAACTTACTTAGGTACCTACTTATAATATACTACCTATTCTAAACGTCCATTTTGTTAAAATAAGATCTCTTTTGTTGTTAAATTTCGTTTACGTAATTACTTACTACAGTGATATTATAAGACATATAATATCATTGCCTAACTAAACCTGAATATTTCAATACAAGGAGTTAATTTCTTTATCCTTTCCATTTTTACTATTTTTCTTTGTTTTTATTTTGGCCTCATTAAATCACATCGTTGTAATTTACTGCACATTTAGCAATAAGTGCTTTATACAACCGAATATTGCCGATCATTCCAGTTAACGTGACTTCGCGACTTCGTCAGCCTTCCAAGATACCACTGCGTGTCACTACCTACCTACCTACATACGGGCAGCGAAGTTCGTGAGGCGAACGCGTACCTCAAGTTGCCGTTGTGTTTGACATAACGGCTAGCACGGTTTGGCTTTTCTATTAATTACTACTTTGTTTATACTCACCCTTTGCTATCTTTTATTTATTCGTTATGGCCGAAGATATAAAAAAGTTAATTAACGGTCGTGGTACGATTAAGGCAAGAATAACTAATTTCCAAAAATATATGGATACAATTAAAGGTATCGAGCCGGAAAAAATTACTAAACAAGTACTCGGCGAACTTACATTGAAATTAACAAGATTCCAAGAGCTTTTGAGTTATTTTGATGAAGTTCAGGCGAAGATAGAAATTTTGTCACCTAGTGAGGATCAAATTCAGGAGAGGGACAACATCGAAAATGATTTCTGTCGTTTAATTTCTTCAGCCCAAATTATTATTGAAGCTTCTCAGAAACCGGAACATCACGCTGAAAATAAATCTATCTCCGGCGGTAGTACCTCGTCCCACAAGAACTTTAATATCAAATTGCCAACGATTAATATTCCTAGTTTCGATGGAACTTATTCAAAATGGCTTGAATTCCGTGACACGTTCGATTCGTTAGTAAATAAAAATGACTCAATACCACAAATCAATAAGTTCCATTACTTACGTTCTTCGTTGGATGGAGGTGCTGCTGTAGTGATTAAGGCACTTGAATTTACGGCTGACAATTATAACGTCGCTTGGGAACTTTTATGCGATAGATATAACAATACACGCCTTCTTGTTAACAACCATTTAAAGGCCTTATTTACTTTTGATACTATTAATAAGGAATCATATAAATCTATACGGTACATGGTCGATTATTTCACTAAAAACTTACGAGCTTTAAATACATTAAAGGAGCCCACGGAACATTGGGATACATTAATTATTTTTATGATGACAGCGAAATTAGATAGTACCACAGGTCGCAAATGGGAGGAACATAGAAACACACTAGTGCACTCTCCAACTCTTGCTGAGTTTCATCAATTTTTGCGCAATAGAGCTGATGTGCTGGAAACGATGCAATTTAATAAAACGGACAATACAAAGGGTGATAAAAACTTTTATTCTAAGGATGTCAAAATCTCTAAATCTTTTGTCGCTTCTAGTAATTCCAGCTCAAATGTCACTTCAACTAATAAACCTTGTGCTATTTGTAACCAAGATCATTTCGTTCATGAGTGTGAAAAGTTTAAGAACATGAACACAGAATCTAGACTGGGCCAAGTATCTAAGTACAATCTTTGTCTTAACTGTCTTCGCCCAGGTCATCTTCCATCACGATGCTTCCGAGGTCCATGCAAAATCTGCAAAAGGAAACACAATACGTTAGTTCATAAGCAATCTCAGAACAATAATAAAATTCAAAACAACGATAGCAGTAATAACACACAAAATGGTTCTCCTATAGTGCTGTCTGCAATGATGCCCAGCCAGGTATTATTGTGCACAGCGCAGGTGGAATTATTTGACGAGATAAATAACAAAACTTACATTGCGAAAGCGTTGCTAGACAGTGGCAGCCAGTCGTCATTTGTAACGGAGTATTTACAAAATAAAATCAACTTACCTTGTTCCACTAAAACTCCAATCAATGTATCTGGAATAAATAATACAATTATCAATACATCAAAATACTGTGACATATAAAATCTAGGTTAAATTCTTTTCAAATTAAAGTATCCTGTCTTGTTATACCACACATCACAAACAAACTACCTTGTGTTGAAATAGATCCAACACAACTTAATTTACCTTCAGACATTCAACTAGCTGACCCGAGCTTTTTTAATCCCTCGGAAATTCAAATTCTCTTGGGCTCGGACGTATTCTGGGAAATTATAAATCCAAACCAAATCAAACTTGGGCGAAACAAACCAACACTTCAAGATTCAAATTTTGGTTGGCTCGTAGCAGGACCAACTGGAGGCAATGCTCAATCACCCACAGTTGTTTGCAATTTTTCTCAAGATTTACAAAAATCCATTTCTAAGTTTTGGGAGATTGAGGAATTGCCATCCCTTAATAAACCTATTTTATCCAAAGTTGAAGAATTTTGTGAAAATCATTTTTTAGAAAATACAAAACGCCTTACTGATGGTCGTTTTTCAGTTAAAATACCTTTGAAAGAATCTCCAGAGGCCGCTCTAGGGGATTCGTTCAACATTGCAAAAAAAAGGTATTTTAATCTAGAAACAAAGTTAAACAAATTTCCCCAATTGAAGGAAGAGTACAAGCAATTTATCTATGAATATGAGCGGCTGGGTCATCTATGTCAAACAAGTCGCCCTTCTTTTGGATATTACCTCCCCCATCATGCTGTAATACGAACTGAAAGTGAAACAACACGTTTACGCGTTGTTTTTGACGCCTCTTGTAAAACTACTTCTGGTAAATCATTTAATGAAATACAGCTGGTAGGGCCTGTAGTTCAGGATGATCTTCTGTCCATTTTGTTAAGGTTTCGGCAAAATGCATATGTCGTAACAGGTGACATTGAGAAAATGTACCGTCAAATTAAAGTAGACGAGTCACAACGTCATTTACAACTAATCCTCTGGAGGGACGATTCCAGTCAGCCGCTCAGAGTACTACAACTGAATACTGTAACTTATGGGACAGCCTCAGCTCCGTTTTTGAGTACAAGGTGCTTGTTACAGCTATCAAAAGAATGTTCAAATGATCCTGACGTAGCTACTGTTATCAAACATGATTTCTACGTGGATGACTTAAATACAAGTTCTAACTCTAAAATTCATTTGCAAAATATAGTAAATGGTGTCGTTATTAAACTAGCAGAAGCTGGTTTTCCTTTACGAAAATTTCGGACAAATGCACCAGACATTTTTGAGAATATTTCTATTACAAATCAAAGTCAAGATTTCTCTAAAGAATCTACTGTCTTGGGTCTGAAATGGTCCCCTCAAACTGATACTTTAAAATTCTCAACCAAAATTGAGGCTGTTCCAAAGGTTACTAAAAGAAACATTCTTTCAACATCATCAAAAATATTCGACCCTCTTGGCTTATTGTCTGCTACTACAATATTACCTAAAGTTCTACTTCAAAGGCTATGGTTACTTAAAAGCGGGTGGGACGAACCCATCCCAGAACATATAAGAAGTGAATGGCAAGAATTTACTTCAATGTTACATTGCTTGTCTACCTTTGAAGTGGCAAGACATGTAGTGTGTGAAGCTCCTAACAGTATTGAAATCCATTGTTTTGTGGATGCTTCACAAATGGCTTACGGCACTTGCTTGTATATCAGATCCCTCGACAATGTAGGTAAATGTACGATTCGTCTTTTATGTGCCAAGGCCAAAGTTGCCCCATTAAAGCCAGAACTTACGATTCCTCGCCTTGAGCTGATGGGTGCGTTATTAGGCTCCCGATTACTCGCAAAAGTTTTACAGTCACTTCGTCACAAGGATATACAATTTTCACGGTGTATTCTTTGGACGGACTCAACAATAGTATTGGGTTGGATTAATACTCAACCGAAGACCTTGAAGACTTTTGTGTGTAATCGCATACAAGAGATACGCGAGCTTACAGCTCAGTGGGAGTGGCGATACGTACCGACTCACGACAATCCAGCTGATCTCGCTTCCCGAGGAATTAAACCGCAGCACCTAAAAGACTGTAACCTATGGTGGAAAGGTGCCTCTTTTCTCACACATCCAGAGGACAAATGGCCTCAGTATACCCCATCAATTATTACATTACCTGAAACAAAGGTTAGTTTAAATATTCAGTGTGAACCCAGTTTTATTCAATTTAATAATTACTCAAATTTACACAAATTACAAAGAATTTTTGGCTACGTTCTACGTTTTATACACAATGCGAAACACAAGATCAATAAAATAACAGGTGTATTGACGTCGAGTGAATTAAGGCAATCTTTACACCTCTTAGCTAAATGTTCACAGAGAGACTCTTTTGCAAAGGATATTCATTCGTTACAAACTTTAGGCTCAGTCAATCATAAATCTAATATTTTGCCTTTACATCCTTTCTTAGATAAAGAAGGAATACTGCGCGTTGGTGGACGTATACAAAGTGCATCGGTTTCATACAATAAAAAACATCCTATTCTTATCGATTCGAAACATCCGTTTACTATACTTCTTTTTGCAAAAGAGCATCTCCGTTTATTGCATTGTGGACCACAGCAACTGTTATCCTCAATACGTGATGTGTTTTGGCCCACTGGTGGCAGAACTCTGGCTACAAGAACTGTAAAAAAGTGTGTACAATGTGTGAGGATAAAGGGTAAAACAATACAACCTGTCATGGGAAATCTGCCTTTACCTCGTGTGAATCCAGCTTCTCCGTTTGAAACCTGTGGTACCGATTTCGCTGGTCCTTTTCTTATTTCTAGTCGTAAGGGTCGTGGCTCAAGAACAACGAAATGTTACTTGTGTCTCTTCGTTTGTTTTTCTACAAAGGCACTGCATATAGAAGTAGTAAGTGACCTTAGTACAAACGCGTTTATATTGTGCCTACGTAGATTTATTTCTAGACGTGGTAAACCACATACGATATATTGTGACAATGGCAAGAATTTTGTTGGTGCAAAGGGTGAGTTAAACAGAATGCTTAGATCTGCCAACGATTCTGTCACTATCTTTAGTGCTAGCGAAGGTATCGACTTTAAATTTATTCCAGCCTATGCCCCTAATTTCGGTGGTATTTGGGAGGCTGGTGTCAAGGCCGCAAAATTTCATTTAAAACGTATCGCGGGCAATTCTAGTCTAACTTTTGAAGAGATCTCAACATTGTTCGCACAGATTGAGGCAATATTGAATTCGCGGCCATTGACTCCTATGTCCGCGGACCCCTCTGATTTTTCTCCATTAACCCCGGGGCACTTCCTTATCGGGCGTCCTTTATCATCACTGCCATCTCCAGTCACCGAGAAGCTATCCTTAAACCGCTACCAGCATCTAGAGAAGCTTAGACAGCACTTTTGGGCACGCTGGTCACAAGAGTTTTTGTCCGAACTTCAACGACGAGTCAAATGGACTCAGGATAAAGGACAACAAGTTAAGATTGGAGACATGGTCGTCGTCAAGGACAGTCAATTACCGCCGATGAAGTGGATCTTGGGACGAATTCAACATTTATATACCGGACCCGAAGATGGAGTCTGCAGAGTTGCTGACATCATCACCTCAAAGGGCACAATCCGACGAGCATTAACGAAAGTTTGTGTGCTGCCCGTGGAAGAATCCCAGGAGCTCCTTGGAACCAGTGGCTTCCAAGGGGGGGCAGTATGTTAACAACACTACGTATACGACGAGCGGGGCGCGGGGAGTGGGAAGGAGGTCCTCAACTCGCCGGCAACAGCCGCGCGCCCGCGCCCCCAGACAAAACCAGGACACGACGCCAACTCCACGCGTGTAAATACAATTTTTCTTCTACATTACTACGCATCGTATGAAGATACAAAATCAACAAAGTTACGTTTGTGAACACTATATTAATAAAGGATATGATATGTCACAAACAGTGACTACCGCTACCGGGCGGCAACGCCACAGCGCGACCGTAGTGGGGCTGCACAGCGCCATCTTCGTGTGGCAGCCCGTCGCCACCGTAGTGTGGTGGCCACGTCACCGTTAGGGCGGCAACGCCACCGTTAGGGCAGCAGCGCTGCGTTTAGCGCCCAACGCCACTCTTGCAGCGGCGTCCAGCGCCACAATGCAGCCACTAATGCCACAAACGCTCTGGCGACTCGCACTTACACATTTTGTGAACATATCTACAGAAAACGAATTAAAAATTTGACAGGTAGGTAATCAGGTAAGTAATCACAATTAGCACTCGTCAATATATTAGGCCCGTACGACCCACCGGACTATAACCGCTCGGTCTTCCTTCAAAAAACATATTCTGATCGAACCAGGATTCAAATACGATTATTAGTCATCAACCAAGAAAATAACCAATAAACCAAAACAACACTTTACAAATTGCAATGACTGATCGAGGTAACAACAAAACATCTTTCAATTTTACTGCCAGATTTATTAATAATCGCACTTTATAGCAGTTAAACTCAAATCAACCCGCTGCTAAAAATAATACGAAGCAACGAAATAAATCGATGTAGTTCATTTGTATTAATCTAGCCGTAGCACTGGACTTTACCGGTCATTAGGTACTTTTACGAACGAACTCACTATAAACCTAAATAGTCACTGGCTCGATTGTTCAACCATTGTGAGTTTGTCTCTACTGTACTACTGTACTAACAACAGTACTATTAGAACTGCAAGCTGAACTATTTTGATTTATTAAGACACCAACAAGATACAAGCTTTACAAAATATGATGCTTATTATAAATAGACTATAGGTAGCCAAGCAAGACCTTAATTACAGGTGCCCATGGATTGTACAATATAAAAGTTGAATAGCAGACGAGATAAGAGATGAGATAGTTAACTAACAAAAGCCTATAGTAGATGAGAAGGTGTAGCCTAAGATACCAATTACAATTTACAATTTAGAATTAGAATATAAGTGATTCCATATACACTTTTTAAATTGTGCGGGGCTCATAGCAAATACATCAATATTTAGATTCTTACTAAGCGAATTGTACTGTGCCTGTAGACGGTCGACGCATGAAAAATGTCCTAAATTACTTCTAAATGGTTTAGGTTTAAAGAGAGTATATTTTGATTTACGAGGTAAATTATGTGGAATGTGAAACTTTACAAGGTTAAGTAATTGAGGACAATCCTGCAGGCCGTTTAAAATTTTATATAAGAACATAAAATCCAAAAGAATTCTACGATCCTCCAATGAAATTAGATGATAATGTTTCAGTCTCCTGCGATAAGAGGAGAGTTCTCTGTGCCTATTAGAGTAATAAGCAATATGTCCCAAGAAACGTTTCTGTACATTTTCTATTCTTTTTTTGTGGATGTCATACTTAGGCGACCAAATGCAACTACAGTACTCAAGAGTAGACCTTATGTAACAGTTATAAATTAAAAATTTGGTAGATATTTCTTTGAATTCTTTACAGTTACGAAGTAAAAAGCCTAAATTTTTAAAAGATTTCGTCACAATATGATCAATGTGGAAATTAAAATTCAGTTTAGCATCAATATATATGCCAAGATCTTTAACAACATCTTTTTGTTGTAGAACGTGATTATTAAGCGAGTAGGAAATGGGTGCAACATCCTTTTTTCTTGTCAAACGGATATGATGGCACTTATCAACATTGATGGAAATTTTGTTTCTAAGGCACCAAATTTCAAAGCCGTCAAGATCTTTTTGTAAGAGTACGGGATCAGACTGGTCATCACGGATGGGTTTTACTATTTTGAGGTCGTCAGCGTATAGAAAAATAGCAGAGTTCTTAAAGACAGTGTTAACGTCATTAATAAATACGTTGAAAAACAAAGGCCCAAGATGAGAACCTTGTGGCACTCCAGATAAAGTAAAATTAGTGTCAGACTGGTAGCCATTGACTACCACTTTGAATGTACGACTAGAGAGATAAGAGTGGCACCATTTTAAGAGATTCCCTGAGATTCCGTTGTCAGATAATTTACTCACAAGCAAACCGTGATCAACCTTGTCAAACGCTTTGCTAAAATCAGTATATATGACGTCAACAGAGGTACCACTATCGACCAGGTCAGTAACAGTAGATAAAAAAGATGCGAGATTAGTAGCAGTAGACCGAGATTTGATAAAACCGTGCTGGTTGGAAAGAAATATATGTTTAAAATGGGTAGACAGTGAAGAATATAATATTGATTCGAATAACTTGCTAAAAACAGGTAATAATGAAATTGGACGATAATTTTTGGCGACCGTGAAGTCACCTGATTTGTGAATTGGTACTACTAAAGCTTCTTTCCATAGTGACGGAAACGTTCCAGTACTCAAGGACTTGTTAAATATTAATGATAGAGGATATGCCAAAACTTCACAACATTTTAACACGAATATCGTGGGGATGCCATCAGAACCCGCACCCTTACGAGTTTCAAGTTTTCTGGCATAAGACAAAATTTCATCCAGGTCAAATGTGACAGTGTTGAGACAACGCGCTGTGTTTGTGTGATCATTCAAATGAAGCAAATTTTCCCTGCTGGTGTCGTCAAAAAAATCTTGCGATCGATTGTAATAATCCTTATCCTATTCGTGTTCCATTACCAACATGAATCGTTCAACCCGTGGTCATATTTACGGTCTATATTGGGTAAATTAAACAATCTAAAATCTATAGTAAGTAGAAAAATTATGTACATGTTATATTATGCCCTGGCTGATGCGTACGTGCGACCATTGCGTATGGGTTGGGTAGTTATGGTTTGGTTTGGGTTGGGTAGTGGCGATTCAAATTAGATTATTAAAACTATTAGTAGACAAACGTACAAAAAATAAATTACAAAAGGAGTATGAAAAGTTATTTAAACTTACTAAAATATTGCCGATAGATCAAAAGGCCTAATTAACAGTATTATTGGAATTCGGTAATACAAAATATTTGAAGAAAAACATTTATAAATACCCAACCCGTACAACTAAAGTAAAAAAAATATATTATGTACCCAGAACAAATTATTATGGCAAGCGTACGAGAAGATTTATTGTACCGCTACTAATGAATGAGCTACCAGAGGGCTTTATGATAGGCATTAAATCTAGAAGACATTTTAAAACTACACTAAAAAAGCACTACCTATCTGGAGTGTTCTGGGTGGATATGAGATGGCTGGAGCATGGGAATGATGCGGAAATAAATAAATGCTTGCGTTGCCTTCAGAGATTTTATTGCAACAGAACCACAGATAACCAACGATAATATATATCATCAAGATGGCGCCTCTGGCGCATATGTAAAGGTGCTTACATACATTACACCTCCCTACTTAAATGGCTACCAGTAGAGCTAAGCCCTACTACGAATAACGACTACATTTTAACAGTAGGTATAATAAAAACTAAATAATAAAATAAGTTGTTAATCAAACATAAATCTAGATACCGGTTTACGTATACGTTTTGGACAGGCCTGAGGAAGTTCAGGTGTAGGCATCTGTGGTGACGAAGGCGGAGTGCTAAACTTACTACTTGGACTTTTAACTGATTCCGACTCAGAATGCCCAGTACCCTCTACCATATCCTCCGCTACGGCCTCCGCTAAGGCCTCCGCTTCCGTCACCGCAGGCGAGGGACAGTTCAGACCCTTCTCACTACTAGTTCGGACCTCCGCCGAACCACTCCCCTCGCTCTGGCTTGGTACATCTATTAACCCAGACCTGCGCCTCACTTGATCAATATGCCTTATTACTTGTCGACCGTCTTCCCTGTTCACCCTATATCTCCTTGAGCCTTCACTATGACTTATATTTCCCTTTACCCATTTATCTCTATGACCATACTCTCGCGCCCACACCGGTTCTCCTGGCGCTATTGATCGTTGTACGCCCCCAGCACCTTTTACCTGCCTACTTTGAGCTTGTTGAACTTTGTCCACCAGCGCACGATCGCTTTTTAACAAATCCAGTCGTGATCGTAATGAACGTTTTTGTAAAAGTACTGCTGGGCTGTCTCCTGTGCTCGTATGAATACTGTTACGATAGGCCAGTAAAAATGTTTGCAACGCGGCATCGATATCGATTGATTCCCTAGTTGCTTTTTTAATTGCTTTTTTACACAGTTTTACTGCGTTCTCTGCGGCACCGTTCGATGAGGGATGATATGCAGGTGAGAACCGTTGGCGTATGCCATTGTGTTTTAAAAATTCCTTAAATTCGGAACTAGTAAATGGGGGTCCTTGATCCGATACTACTTCTATGGGCAACCCAAATCTCGCAAAGGTACTTCGCAAAGTTTTTATAACTGAAGTAGCATTAGTTTTCGCCATGTCAAACACTTCTAACCATTTCGTGCTCGCATCTAGTACTACCATAAAGGTTTTACCTTCTAAAGGACCCAAGAAATCGATATGGATTCTGCTCCAGGGCTGTTCATAATACGGCCAAGGTTGAGGCGGCACGTGAGGAGGTGCCTGCGACTGCAACGCACAAGTCTCACAGCTTTGACAGGTGGACTCGATGTCCGCATCGATGTTGGGCCACCATACATAACTACGCGCTATAGATTTAGTTTTGACAATTCCCATATGACTCGCATGTAATTGTAACAGTACCGATTTCCGTAAAACGAATGGTATAACTATTCTATAACCCCACATCACGCATCCTCTGTCTACATACAGCTCATTACGCTTTATATAGTATTGTTCAAGGACCTCCTTGGGCCGTGATGCGGGCCACCCTGATAAAACATAACCTAAAATTCGACTCAGCTCAGGATCTTTTGAAGTCTCTCTTTTTACATCCTCATTTGTTACTGGAAGGAAATTTTCTACAAAATGAACGTAGCCTAGATCCTCTACTTTAGCCCGAATTCTATCTGTCTTTTGTGGTAACCGCGATAACGCATCTGCACAATTTCGGTTTGTCGGAACATATTCTATGTCATAATGATAACCGGATAATAAAACGGCCCAGCGCTGCAATCGAGACGCCGCCATTACAGGAATACCTACCTTATTACCAAATATGTGAGTTAAAGGTTTATGATCGGTTCTCAAAATGAATTTCCTACCATAAAGGTACTGATTAAATTTTTTAACACCATATACAATCGCTAACGCCTCCCGGTCTATTTGAGCATAAGCCCGCTCTGCCGCTGTGAGCGTGCGCGAAGCGTAAGCGATTGGCCGCTCGCCCTCTGCTGTCAAATGCGATATCACCGCGCCAACTCCCACAGCACTGGCATCAGCAGTCAACACTACAGGTAAGTCTAAAGTATAATGAGTCAGCACTTCCCCTGAACTCAATTTACCCTTAATTCTATCAAAAGCTTTTTGACATTCATTATTCCAGACAAATTTTACCCCGGCCTTAAGCAGTTGGTACAATGGAGAGAGTATTGTGCTAACATTTTGCACGAATTTACCGTAATACATAACTAGGCCTATAAAAGCTCTCAACTCAGTGACATTAGTGGGAGCTGGTGTGTTAATGATAGCTTTCACTTTTTCCGGACAAGTGTGCACCCCATCTTTGCTAATAACATGCCCTAAATAATTAATTGACTCTGCAAAAAAAAACACACTTTTCCTTCTTCACGCGCAAACCGTGAGACTGTAGACATTCAAACACTCTGTTTAAATTTTCTATGTGCTCAAAACTATTGCGTCCTGTAATAATGACGTCATCTAAGAAAACCCCTACATTAGGTAGCCCCGCTAACAATACTTCTAAATGCTTCTGAAAAATACCTGGACTTGACGACAACCCATAAACTAAACGGTTATACATATACATACCCTTATGAGTATTTATGACAGTATACTTTTTGGATTCATCAAGCTCAAATTGGGCATATGCCTGGGACAAATCGATTTTGCTAAATCGTTCCCCACCATGTAAGCGCGACAGTAAGTCTTCTATACGGGGTAAAGGGTAACGGTCGACCTCCAGCACTCTATTTAATGTTACTTTAAAGTCAGCGCAGATCCGTATACTACCATCTTTTTTAAGCACAGGCACGATGGGAGTGGCCCAGTCCGAGCGCTCGACCGGCGTGAGTATGCCGTCGCGCACCATCTGGTCGAGGGCACGCTCCACCGGTTCCCGCAGCGCGTATGCCAGCGGCCGCGCGCGCAGGAACACGGGCTGCGCTCCCTCGCGCAAGTGGATGCCCACTCGGCCACCCTTGAACCGTCCCAGGCCTTCCGCAAACACTTCAGAGTATCTAGACATAAAATTACATTCATCAAAATCTTCATACTTAACTTGATTTACATTGTGATATTCAAATAGGGGTAATTGAATTTTAAGTTCAGCCAACCACTGCCTCCCTAATAGAATTGTTTTTCCCTCTTGAATCACATACAAGTTTAAATATTTTTCCTTACCATTAAATTTAACTAGTGGTTTTGCTACCCCCACCGGCTGGACTAGTTCACCTGTATAATATCTCAATAAAACCTTACAGGGTTTAAGACATAAATCACTAAATTCCTGTTTATAGAATTCATAACCAATACATGATACAGCACTTCCAGTATCACATTCCATTTTAATTTCTTTACCATGAATATTTATTGGTATAAACAACGGCGTGCACTGAGTTATTGACAACTGATTAATATCCCATATAATTACCTCATCAGAGTCCAAGCTATCGGTTTCCTCTTCTTGATTGGAGCTTTCCGCCTTTGCAACATCTACCTGATGGTACACTGCAATCTGATTTGGGCATACTCTTCTTAAATGTCCTTTCCGATTACATACTCTGCACACGTAGGCCGCGAACCGACACTGTGTCGTGTCATGCGCTCCTCCGCACGCTCCACAACCTGGTTTCCGACCCCGTTCAATGGATGTATACCCGTTGGCGCGCTGAGTCTGCTGGCGAGGACGCAAGGCCCCACGCACCCCGTTTCCACCTGCTTGACGCGTTGGCGCTATCCGCCCCAAACGCCCATTGTTGTGGCCTGCAGTCGCTATTGCCTGGCATTCTGCTGTGCTTGCAGTGCCTGACGTTACGCATGGCCCATGAACTTCGACCGCCGCGGCGTTCTTTTCTGCTGCCTCCATGCTCACTGCTAAACGATATGCCTTCCCATAATCTAACTGCTCTTCTGCGAATAGTCGTTGCCTTATCGTTTCACTTCGAATACCACACACCATTTGATCTCTAAGGTTTTCTTCCAACTCCTGTCCAAATTCGCAAGTTTTAGACATTCTTTTTAAAGTTGCGGCGTATTCCGCTATTGATTCGCCGTCCTTCTGTACTCTATGACGAAATTTATATCTTTCTGCGAGTGAACTTGGTTTTGGCTGCAAATGTTTTTCCAAGATGTCCGAAAGTTCTTTAAAAGTTTTGGTATGGGGTTTGCTTGGCGTGCATAAATTCACTAGAAGTTCGTAACATTCCGCGCCCATTACAGTAATTAATGTGGGCACCTGCAGTTCGTTCGGAATTTTGTTTGCAACGAAATATTGTTGTAAGCGATCCATGTATAACCTTAAGTCATCCTTTTGTACATTAAATTCCTGAATACGTCCGATGGACATCTTGTGCTATTCGACAAAACTCTTTATTTCTATTATACACGAGAGTTCGTACGTACCTCGTTGCCACTGGAGTGTTCTGGGTGGATATGAGATGGCTGGAGCATGGGAATGATGCGGAAATAAATAAATGCTTGCGTTGCCTTCAGAGATTTTATTGCAACAGAACCACAGATAACCAACGATAATATATATCATCAAGATGGCGCCTCTGGCGCATATGTAAAGGTGCTTACATACATTACACTATCTTTGTGTCCATAGTGAGGCTTTAACTAATTTTAATTTGTGTTGTATAACTTTTAGTACTTTCTTATACCTAATAGTATTCCTATTTTTAACCGACTTCATCATGTTTAAATAAACAGTATGTCAGATGCTAGCGTTGTAAAACGAGAACGACTGCCGACAAACTACTATGTAGTTTGGCAGAAGATGAAATATGTCAAATGTACTGTTCTTTTGTATACAATAAAAAAAAATATTTTTTTTCATAACGAACTACCCGCATATGTATTTATTTTTTTGAGAATAACAAACATGAAAATAATGGAAACGAATACAACTAAATGCATCAGAAAGCGAAGCGGATAGGCCAGAATCCAATCCCACTTCTGATGTTGGAAACCCTAAATAAGATTATTTAATAAAAAAGAGAATCTGTCCAGAAACCATTGTCTCTGGGCCACCTTAGTAAAATAAAAACTGAACATACCACTGAAGAATTATTACCACACTCCTGCAGCAGGAATACATTGTAATCACCATGACGCAGCAACTTCACTGAGACTTCCGCACTGTACGAGATCTGAGAAACGAATGACCGCGGCAACGCCAGAGCAGTGACTTATATACGCTATCCTACCCACAATTTATTTAATATCAGTTCTAACACGGCCTCTCCTGACATGAGACCGTCCTCGGGCTCGCTAAATTTTGATGACTTTATTTAATATCAGTTCTGGAGTCTAACAATATTATTTATTATATATTTTTTTATTTTTTATGTATGTTCGCGTATCACTCTGGCAAATAGAAACCGATTTGAATAATTCTTGTGCCAATAGTCCAAACCACTGAAAGGATCCCATAAAAAAGTTATTACGTACAAATAAGTAGTACTAAAAGAAGAAAAATAGCACGTTAGAAAAATTCGCTAAAATGCCTAAAAGATGATATTTTTGTTGCTTAATATTAGTTCATTTGTCAGAGTAATGTAGTGAAGGATATCGTTTTTATGGTTTTTGCCAGATAAATTCCTCTACATCGTTTATGTTCCAGGAACTTTTTCCCTGTTGTGATAAAATTCATTCAGATCCATTGTCATTCATTGTCAGATTCATTACCAGAGTCATAGCTCTGACAAATATACCAATTTCAATTATTTTTTATTGGAATGAAAGAACCACAACAATGAATCTGTATGAATTTTATGACAACGGGGAAAAAGTTCCTGGAACATAAACGATGTAGAGGACTTTATCTGGAAAAAACCATAAAAACGATATCCTTTACTACATTACTCTGACAAATGAACTGATTTCGATGATTCTTTTTTTATTCAAGTTAGAGTGAACTACTACAATGATTCCATGTAAATTTTATCACGATCAGATAAATAATTTCCTAAAGTAATATGAATGATCTAAAACTATGTAGTTGATAATGTGATCATAACCTACTGAGATCATTCTACCGACTTCGATGGTTCAGTCTTTATATATATGAAAATATCACTAAAAAGGGTAAAACACCAACAGTATGAAAAAAATAACTGTAACAGGAGCGACTCCACACATGCCTATATCTAGAGTACGTTAACCCAAGTTTTTGTAGGTACTCAGTGTTTGCTTTCTGGATTCGAGTTGAACTTCCAATATGGCGGAAAGTATTCGAGCAATCGCGTGTTCGACATGTTAGAACATCTAGGAATAAGTTTTCTTCCATCAGATTTTAAACTCCAGCGTACTGGCATCGAAAATTTTGCCGATGAACGTAAAACTGTGGGAAGTAGTGAATCAGGATCTCCTGGTATCAGGTGTAGTGCTCTTTCCAAACTTCAGTAAAGCGTTTATAATACCGCACCTGGTGCTCATTATTCATAACAAATCTACCAGATTATTCTAACTTTGTTTTGCCAGTATGTTTTGCAGATTATTAGTTTTATATTATTGGATACTAATGTACGGTATATTGTACCAGTAGTCTTTCCCCTATTGTTTATTAATCTTATTGCTTAGTCGGCCTTTAAGAATACTAGGTGGTAGGTTCCATGTGGTGGTTTTACTAGGTGGTAGGTTCCTTGTGCAAGGAACCGTCCAGGTAGGTACCACCGCAGTGTCAGATATTCTGCCGCCAAGCAGCAGTGTGCAAGCATTGCTGTGTTCCGACGTGAAGGGCACTGTAGCTGGTGAAATTACTGGACACAAAGACTTAATATCCAATGTGTTAAGGGTCGGCAACGCTTTAGTGATTCTTTTGGTGTTGCTAGTGTCTATAGGCTGCGGTGACTGCTTACCATCTGGCGGGCCGCACGCTTGCTTGCCACCTTGTTGTATAAAAAAAAAACTAATACAAACATCAAAACTATTCCACAAAAATTGATATGATGCCAGAATCAGATAAGTGAGAAAATATTAGAATTTTACGGATGATAGAAATAGAGATGTTAGAACAAGATATAATATTAATACAACAACAACACTTCCACCAAGCATAATTGCTTCCACAAAATGATTGACAGTACTTATTTCTATGATAAATAGTTGGTAAACTGAAGCTTAGTCTATTAAAGTTTGTCGAAGTATTTTAGAGAATATCAGAATATTCTGTTGTACTATTAATTTACGCTAACTTTTGCACGGGAGTAAGTACATTAGTTCGTTGGCTTCGCTACGGGTGTGGGGAAGAGTTACAAATTTACAAACTATTATTACAAGTTATAATTAAAAGCATACTACAGTATAGATCGGCAATGTTTGCTGAAGCGTGTTTGAAGTGAATTACTTATGTACATACGGTACATGAGTTTGAGTACATAGGTTACAAATCTAATTTGTGAAATTGGAATTGCTTCAAATTGTGACTTAAAACTAAAGTTTAAAGTTTATACAAGTAGTAGTATTGCTAATAAACTTTATAAGTTTGTAAGCAAAGACCTAGGGACACTCGCGGTCACAAGCGGTGTATCACCTTTAGGACGATAATCACTTGCACGTGAATATACCAAAATACGTGCGGTCGGGGTAAGCGCACGTAGCGTCGTTCAAACGATTTTGATTGAAAACTGGTATACCATTGGTGTCCGCGATAGTACCTACTACGTACAAGAACATACTTTCATAGAGGCTTCGAAGCTACACACGCAGACACAGACAGACAGACGTTGACAGATGAAGTTGGAGAATGACAATGAGCATATCAAGAGGAACTTAAACATGATAATGTAATATCAATAGCCACCATAATACCAAATATATGTTGATTGATAACAGAAGACTAAACAATCATATCATTAAACAAGTATTAGCACACAAACCACCATGTATTAAGACCACCATAGCTTTGAATTAAATTATAATAGAATTGTAAAATAATGTTCACATTGCCATAAACAAAAGCATTCAGAGCTATGTTACTGTTTATTTTTTTTATCAGTAACTCTATCGAAATACACATTTATTATTTAAAAGTATTTATATTTTATACATCGACTGTCTGCATAAATACAATCTTAGTCTCTAAGGACTTGCATGAATATAAAAGCAAATATCTATCCATCGCCTTTGCGTTCCAATAAGAAAACTCTGCCAGTGCTTCGCTCGGTACTAATACATCGAGCATTAAGCAAAGACCTCGATTTGCAATCTGCGGTACAAAACGTTAGCGGATTCGATTTTCCATTCAGAGCGGTACACTACACTACAACCAGTTACATAAGCTGTACTATTAAACAAACTGTCGCCTTTCGAGCTATACGACTTCAGACTTAAGTTAAAGTGGCTCTTTTGGGATGACTATTACGATTGCCTTTTGTTGTTTCACGGACGTTATTTCTGAATACAGTATGCCGATCAACTCGCGTAAAAGGTTTTAATGCGGGCAAATATTCATGATTTGGATATCCTTTAAATAGTTTACATACAAATGTTGTAAGCTATTTAGTAGAATGTGAGAGCGGAGAGGAGGAATCGTTAATAGCCAACGATGTACCGCTAATTAGCTCGTGTGGGTAAAATTATCTTTGCCTACTGCGTGGTCATATGATAGACTATTTTAGTTACGTAGTTAACCCTGTCAGTCAGATTAGGTTGTACTTATAAAATAGATTTATGTACTATATCTAGTCAGTTTTTTTTAGTATCATGCTCCAAATATTTCTCCACGGTTTCGGACTTAAGGGCTCCCACACATAACTGCGATGCGATGCGAGCCCTAATACCTCAATGGTCCCAAATTTTGAGGCCTTTCGGAGATTTAATCAGCAACCTGTAGAATGGTTTGTGTATGATAAAAACAAAACTCAGCTTATATGACTGAGGCACATCTTGTGGGTTTTAGGATACACTGCCTAATTTTACTGATATTTGATGAATTGTTCATCATAATTTAAATGTTGACGAGAAATAAATCGAGGAAGATGAAACTGATATTTAAAGTTATTCTTTGACATGTAAATGTCAGATGACAGGTTAATTCAATGATTTTTGTAAGCTGCTGATGGCGTTAATAGGGAACCACGGCCTTACGGATTCTGGTTTGAGTTTTTGTCTGTATACATTTTCTGTAGTATAATTTATAATATTTTAATATGAATTAAGAATATTTAAACTGCTAATTATATAAAAAACAGTTTAATGTTTTTAAATGCTTCAGCTTCAGTTTAATTGGCTACGTAAGCGTTAATAAACTGAAATGTTGTTTTGAAAGTTTGAGATAAAATTTAAAACTGTGAAGCTCGTTGAGTTTTTATATTTTAAACAGAAAATATCATTGAAAAACGGTCTGGAGCTCATACCAAAGTAGCAACAAAATAAATGAGGTTTGTTTAATTACTGTGATAACATTTCTAGTAATATACAAAATGAATCATCAGAAGCCGAAAGAACGCCCACTGAACAAAAGCCCGTCGGGAGGGAGTGCCATAATCTCTACTTTTGGCAGGCGTCTTGGAGATTTCAATATAGGGAATAGGTTATAAATACCATAGAAGACGCTTCTACTCGTATTCTTGTAGTCCCTTAGTCGCCTCTTACGACCGACACCCAATGGGAGGAGATAGGTAACCACCTATCTCCTCCCCAACGGGCCAAATGAATGTATCAGATAAATTTGATAATATGATAAAGTTTAATTGAGGACTCATCGTTATCTTTCTAATGACTTCAAATCATCAATAATCGACAAATTTTAATAGAAATTATATGTATCATTTTAACGAAAAACTTATTAAACTTCTGCGAAAAACCATATATATGTCGCAGGGGGAATATCTATCTACTACATAATTAAACACAAAATAAAAGTAAAGAAACACAAACAGAAGGATACTGATATCCTAGCAACGTTTTTTTTTTTGACGCGGTGGAAATCTTCCAAAGATCCCCGGGAGCTGTGGGGCTCGACCGGGGTATGTGGGATTCTTACCCACTAAAACCCCCGCGGCTGTCGCATCGGCACATGAGAGGGGGGACCCCAGGGCTCTCCGGTGGGATCTGCACCAGGGGCCCCTCAGTGCCTTGCCTTTGAGCACGCCGCTGGGGGGCTCATTGTAGCCCCCCGGGAACCTGACACGATACTCATGGGGACGGGGGTCGCAAACCCGCCAACGTCCTCCTCGGAGTCGCTGCCGTACTCAATGGACGTTCAAAGGGCCCACACCCCGAACGTCCAGCGACTCCGAAGGGATATCCTAGCACCGTACCTCAACTCTCCGATACACGACATACTAGTGCCTCTCTGACAAAGCCTTACTCGAATGAACCATGCCTCACGAGGTTAACAATCGGATAAGAATCAGAGAAGGGCATTGAAGTCCTACCTACCCAACGATTGACCTCCTCCATTTCCCCTCATTGCCAACCCTGACCTGACCAACCAGCTTCCTATCACGACCTAAAAGATCAAATAATTCTTGCGTTTCGATGCCAATTATTAACCTGTACTAATGACATTGCTACGACATATATATAAGTTTACATGCGGTTCTTTGAAGGAATATATTGTGATGTTATGTTTATTTTGTCGCAAAATTTATAGCAATCGATATGAGTTTTGTTAGTATATTACATTGTAGATATGTGCATACCGTTTTATATCGTCTATAACTTGGTTCTGTATCACTATCCACACCTGAGCTCGACCCAGCATACATCATAATAACGCCATAGTAATACCCACAGTTATGGCAACATTTATCCCTATACATTACAAAGGTTGTAGCCAAGGGTTGTAGTGTTCGTTTATACTCATGAATAATAAAATGATGCAAGGGACCGTCCAGGTAAATACAGGGTCAGATATTCTTCCGCCTTACGATGAAAAGGGCACTGGAAAAGGTGAAATTTACTCTTGTTTGTTTCACTTAGTTGAATAAAATAATTGCATGACTTGATTCCACCATCTCCCTTTCATCATCGGACGACGAGACGCACGGCACGTATACACCCTTATGTGGTGAAAGTACCTTCAGTGCGGACGAAGCAGTTTGCTTCTTCATTTATAATAAGGACAGCTAAGGACTGGAACAGTTTTCCTGCGTCGGTTTTCCCGCCCGACTATAATATTGTGGGTATCTTCAAGACTAGGAGTAGAGTGAATAGGCTTTTAATAAGCTAGTGTGTTTTGCCATCCTCGATTGCGTCGCCGCTTTCCATCAGGTGGGACTGCAGTCAAGCACTAGCTTATAAGTAGTAAATAATAATAATAATAATTGGAGCAACCAGCTGAGGAAGACAGAAGACCACAGTCAGATAGAAGCAGTAGAACTCAAAGAGGACGGTAGAACTTAGGAACTTTGTGGGTTTTGCACTCACGCACTAGGAAGGTCTCGCTGCAAGGCGAGCAGCCGCTGGCGGGACTCGCAAGAGTACAAGGTACGTTCCCGGGCCCTGTCAACACAGCGGAATGGGGTTTTAGTGGGTAGGAGTCCAACACATTCCGCACTGCTACACCCGTAGCGGATCCTTCCATGAGGATTTCCCATCGATAAACTGCGGTGATTACCAGAATACGTTATCACTTACACAAACTTTCATTTCACGAATACAAGTAAAATGACAACAAAAACACTATATATCGGACAATTGCCAATTTATATTCTCGTAAAATGTTTATGGATAAAAGTACTAACCTACTTCTAATACTATATTATAAAATTAACTTTTAATTTTATTTCTGTTCAATAAGATCTTAAATTAATTTGTGTCTCTACTTTGTTCGTTTATCTAAGCTCGAAAGATTGATTTAGTGCTATCGTATTTCTAAGATAGTATACAAGCTCAGTTTCAATTTAAATTGAGGAACTACGGTTTTGGTACCCAATCAAAATTGGTTCAAGAACAACAATTAAGCGTGGAATAATATTACGAAAACTGTTGTCAACCCTAGTAAGGTCTTTAAAAAAAATTGTCATTCCGCGAATTAGGTAGAAATGAAGGTACATTTTGCGTAGTTTACTTTTTAATTTGACTGAAATAGGGTTTGCACATCAGTGAAAATAATAATATTTATTTATATTTATTTTTTACGGGGTATTCTGTAACACGTTGTATAATGTATGTATATCTATTTCTTTGGCACGGCCTACAAGCTGAACGGCTTGATGTATTGCGAGATATAATATGTCGTTGGATTTTCACTGGTTATCTAGAAAGCAGTCGTTAAGCCAAGTCAGAGGCCTGAACAGCTCTGACACCAGGTTGGTTGCTACTCATACATTGTTTGTACGATGCACAGTGTATTACTGAGCCAACGTTATTATTATATACTAGCTGACCCACACAGCTCCGCCCGCGCTGTGTTTACGTTAACTAAACTTTCAATAATATACATTCGCATAGAATACAAACCCCTCCTCCTCTACCTCCTTTTTTAAAGTCGGTTAAAAACTTGGACCCACTTTTTACTTGCCCTCCGAAACACGGAGACGTTTAGTTCAAATGGCGTTAAACTGTCACCCATCTATTTAATCACCTTACCAAACGTTGCTTAACCTGATCGATTTCCAAACATTGTTAACAACTGTCTATGAGTGTTCCCTTACAAATATTTATTATAATTATAATGAAAATTTGTTAAAATCGGAGCAAGCGTATAACCAAGTACACCTTTTGACTTTAGTCCCCTCTCCCAAGCAAACTGTGCCGAATGTCAGGATAAAAAGTATCCTATGTCCTACCTCGGAGTATTAACTCAAATCATGCCAAGTTTCGTTTCAATCCATCCCGTAGTTTCGGCATGATGCTCAGCCGAGATACAGACAGACAGACAGACAGACAGACAGACAGACAGACAGACAGACAAAAATAAAAAAAAATACATTTTTGGCTTTAGTATCGGTTATACACATCATTTTCAAAATATTTTCAATGTACAGAATTGGACCTGTTACAGTTTTATTATATGTATATAGATAATTTACAACGTTATTTACGGCAAGGAGAAAGAAGAAATGAAAATTCGTTTGTTTTTTCGGAGAAAGACGAATCCTAAAAAAATGTGATTCATATCTGATGAATCCTTAAATCAGATATGAATCACAAGTGACTGGTTTACCAGGTATTGAGTTATCAATATGCCATTGCACTTGAGCGATCGATAAACGACTATCTGATATTGCATATCTGATTTCCGTTTAAACAGCGGGCCGTACTGCAATATCATGGAAAATTACATCTCGTGTTCTCGATATTTGACATATTATTACCTCTTGTGAGGAACGCTGTATGGTATCGATAATTTTGACGGGATATAATACATATATCGATGGCTCCTACGTTAAGTATCGTATGTCTAAAAACATGATTTTCATGTTTTCATTGATTCGTAATTAAGGTGTTATTTACTTTTTAATCCCACTAACAGAATTTTCAAAACGTGAAAAATGAAAAAGTTTTTTCCCGTATAAAGGCGTATGTTATTTTTGTGGGCGCCGTAAATAATTGTATTTACTCTAGCTATATTATACGGGGTAAAGGTGCACGGGAGTACGGATGATCGGCGAATCGTATCTATCACTTACCGGCTTGTACGTGGGAATTACGCTCCGCTCGCACGGCACGAATTCGTTTTACCATTTACTTAATTTAAATCACTATATAAGATTGATAATGAGTAAAAATAAATCATGTTCGTATTTGAGACATAATTCAAGAACTCAAAGACTCTGTGATGTTCCTTTTGGGGTTGTATTGTATCGTTGTTGTTAAGTTTTTTACGAAACTATGTCAAAAATATCGTATATAACAAATACAATTTAGTACGTTGCTTTTTGGTCATCAAATTATATCGTATGTAGTACTTACGATTTTGTACGCTGCCAATGGAATCAATTATTTTATCGTATGTACTACGTACGACTATTTACGTGGTATTTTTAAATCTGACTTTTATCGTATGTGTTATTTACGCTGATTTACGTTGCAGAATTGGATATAGTAAGGTTAACATACAATAAATTACGTGGTAATTGCAAAAAAAGTACTGTCTTTTGTTACTTTTTTTTTAATTTTAGAGTCTCTATTGCCATCTGGGACTCATTTAATGGAAATAGAAGCACTTTCTTAGATGCCGGAAGAAGATATTTCTCAAAAACTACCAATACTGTCAAATAACAATTCTGGTAGGTAAACATTTACTTATTAAAATACTTTGTGTTAAGTTTCTAGGATCTATGACTGCTGTATGATTTACATAAACATCTTTATAAAGTTTTTTTTTTCAGATGAAGATTTGATAACATTTAGAAGTTTTTAACCATCGAAGTTCGAAGAAGATGAAGTAAGTGCCATGCAAGTTTAGTCACAGCTTATGCCAGATTTAAATAAAACCACACTTGAAGCTAGTTTGACCTATACCTTGGATTTTAATAGTTCCGTACTAGTTATCACGCCACCCACCGTAAACAGTAACACTCCTCATTCAGAACGAAATAACAATGGTGCAGAAAATATATTTCAGGACCACTCTATTAAGAAAAATAACCCGGGAATCATACAAACACCTCATTCCTTATCCAGGCTGTGAATGTTAGTCCTTTGGACACAGATTGTGAGAATGTTTTTGTTGGTAATGTAATTTTCTGTATTATATATTATATAATGTAATGTTTCTCAGATGTTATGTCGAAAAGTGTGGGAGTAGTTGCTACAGATGTAAGACGGTTGTGGGACTTATTTTAATTTGGGGTTACTCCCACCACTCATTCCCACCACTGTGAATGTCAGCCAGGATCTACAGTGGTCACCAGTGAAGACGCCGAGGTTTGACCCTCGGCGAGTCCCGGGGAAACGCAAAATTGTCTTGGAAACCGCAACAAATATAATTATAAAAGTATATAGGAGGAGTAAAAGAAATATAAATTCTATTTCCCTCCTTTGCAAAGCGGGAGACAAATAACAATCACACGGATTGATATAACCTCAGAACGAAAGATTCTTACAGGTGCACGAACCCTTGTTAGTCCACCTGTAAGGCACCACGAAAGTTATGAGATTTGAAGAGATCTATATTAAGCTTTCTACTATTAAACTTGTTTCCAATAATAAGTATGGCGGAAAGGCTTCAAAGCACGAAAATGTTCCATAGTCGCTACAAGGTCCGAGTATACAACTCCGCATGTTATTTCCAAACTATTCAACATACTCGTAACATGGTGATGGTGTTCACTGTTCAGAGGACAAAAATAAAGAAATTAAACGTACTTTCTGTAGATCCAAATAGACTTCATGTAATATAGTATGATCTAACAGATCTCAGAAAGCTAATACCAGACGAATGACAACGAAATGAAAGCGATGTTGTTGTGGGCCTACTTTACAATAAGCTGCATATATCTAAATTGAAACAAACGTTGAAAAGAACATAATTTTATGTATTATATCCCAGTTTATTTTTTATTTTAATATCCCGACGTGAACACTTTACAGCATTCATGGTCGCGGGTTGACTGAGGTGGTAGTTGCCTATACGTCATAATTGTCTTAGGGTACCCTCAGGTTTTATCATTATTATTCTTAGTCGATCTACACAGAAAGAGCTTACAGTATCTTGAGGTTGATATAATCCGTAAAATTAGTTCAACTCATTTCAATAATAAACGATGATTTAATGAGTTACAAGAGGTGTAATTCCAGCTATTCATCACAATTTTTACGCCAACCTCCCAGTGGAGTCAAACTGCACACATTGACTCGGAATGATTCAGATTAAGGATTTTGTTTTAGAATTTATATTATAAGGTTTTAACTTACCTAAAAAGAATTTATATATTATAAAAAGAATTCGTTCCGTTCTGTTGATTTGTTTGTACTAATTCTGTTAATTTTTTATTATTATTTTTTCGGTACGCATTTTTATTTCTTACTTTTGTTGTCTAACTGTTATTAAAGGTATAATGTCAGTATTATAGGTTGATGTTTCTGTTTTTTATTAACTATAAGTAATTATTTTATGATAGTCAAAGCTATTTTAAAAGTTTTTCTATGTCCAATAATAAAGCTTATCATACGCTCTAATAAAGTGTTTGTTTAGGTATTTGTAAGAAATTTTATTTTACCAAAGAAATATTAAGAGCATTATTATTTTCAGGCAATCGTAATTACGTTTGTAAGTTTTATTATTGTTTTAATTGTGTTGATTTTTCTGCGAGAGTTAGAGCTAGTGAGTTACCTACTTTGTTGTCAGACCTCTAAATAAAATATTTTAAAAAGTAATTTAGATTCAGTTCAGTTGTTTTATTTATTATTTAAATATTTTGTTGATGTAATCACCTATTTCATTTAATATGGAGAAAGTAAAATATAGTATGTCTCTTAATGCCAAATTAATGTCGATGTAAAACATCGTAAGTAAAATATACGATATTTTCTGCTTACTGAATTGCAGCGTATGTAATCGTAAGTAATACTTACGATATTTGTATACTGTAGATTTCCATCGTATAGAAGCGTAACAACAATATCTCTAAAACGAATAATTATTAAACGTTTGTTTTCATACTATTCGGTAAAATAAGGCATTTTCTATGTTTGGTACAAATTTCAGCCAAATAGCTTCAAATTTAAAGAACAAGCGTAGAAAAATATCTTAAATTCGCTCTCCTGTAAAGTGCGGGTTTTGCACATACGATACTTAACGTAGGAGCCATCGATATATAACATTAATATAGTATGTCAATATGTGAGAACAATAAGCCAAATCATAAAATAAACAAAGTTAGTAATCATAACAAAATAGTTAAAAAATAATAATAACATTTTTTTCTACCATGCCGGCAAGCACGCATGCTGCTAGCCTGATAGTAGCACTGCAGCCTATAGACGCTGCAACACCAGTAGAATCAGTAGCGTGTTACCGAATCTTAAGAGATTAGCTATTAGTATTTTGTGTCTGGTAATTTCACCAGCTGCAGTGCCCTTCACACCGGAAAACAGTATATGACGCATGTTTTATAGATAATGTTTCGAGGAGACATTAACGTTATATTGATTCCCCAAAGGATACACATTGAAGAAAAAATCAACAAGCACCAGCATCTACCTGTATTTTGTAAGTTTCAATCGCTTACCATTCAACATAGAGCATAAATGACGGGCCCAGCGAACGTTCAGCGACTCCGAAAAGTGGTTAGACTTTGCGTCTGGGAGTTATTTCTTTATTGAAGTATGTATTAATTATCTACACAGGATGTGGTTCTTCATTCTTGCCATATTTACGGAGGTTGATATATACCTTTTAAAGAACATAAATCAATCATTAAATGATAGACGTAAAATTATAAATTATTTTTTATGTTTGGTATGTACGAAAAGAAATCCCGTGTGCAACCGTCACTATAAAATAACCCCGTCTGGCACCGCTCTTCGCGAAAAGTAGGTAAACAAGAGCACGCGCGGAATTGCCAACGTTGAGACCTATACTGAGCGCTCGAGAGCTCTTATTCTGGTTGAACGTTAATCATGAATCATTAATTATCTTTTAGTTATTAGCCACTGAATTATTAATGTATTTTTAATCAATTGACATAATCCTTAACTATTAGGTCTACAAATATGGCAAAAATGTAAATCCTATATAAATATTCGCATGAATTGTCTGGTTACTAATAGGCTACAGGTTCCACCTAGTTTGGGATCAGATGTCCGCGTGTGCTTTGTCCCCGGACAAATTAATTCAGTTAAAGACCAAGGGTAATTCAGTTAAAGGCAGAGGTTAATTCAGTTAAAGACGCATTCAGTTATCCAATCTAGCCGCCCCTGAAGCCTTGCGACAAAGCGCCCCAGGTAAACGCATACCGTTATATATTTTAATTTTATACATAGCTGGGGCATCCTGAACAGCTCCCTTATCGGGGCGCATTTGCATAATACCTATACGGCTGCAAACGCTTTTGATATTGCGCCGCAGATTATCACGGCATAAGCCGACGTCTTTGGCACACTCAATGAGATTCCACGGCCCGAAGCGCGGCTGGAAATAATCCAGCGGCGGATATCAAGGGCGGTGCCAGATTTTAGATTGTTACATTGTTGCACTTGAGATACGATAAGGAGAAATAAGCTTGAAGGATGTGTTGGTTACCGTTTTGTATTTGATCGGAAAAAACGAAAAATAACGTTATAATAATACCGGGCGTAGCATGTAAAAAGTATCCTAGAAGATCGTGCTTCGTACTTCCCAATAATAATGTACCTACGAGTATGTCTTGTGGGGTGCTAACCAGGGTATGTTAAATTTTTACCCACTGAAACCCCCATGGCTATCACTTTGGTGCATGAGAGAGGGACCTGAGCGCTCTGGTAGGATTTGCACCGCGTACGCCGCCGTGCCTTCTTGAGACCACCACCGCCGGGGGACGCATTATGGTCTCCCGAAACCGCCACGGTGCTCAAGAGGACGGGATCGCTGCCCGCCGCCGTAATTCCCCGAGTCGCTGTAGTACTCGCTGGATGGGCGGGCGTCTACGTCCCACACCTTAGATGTCCGGCGACTCCGATGGGTGTAATGTTTTTTTGTTGGGGGTTTTCAACCATGACGGCTATTCTCTAGTAAGATTATCCAGTTGAATAATATTCTTCGTTGGGTAATGTGCGTAGTTCGCAGGAGATATTAGATTTTACAAGTGCTTGCGAAGACACAAGTGCACTCTCTTTTCCTTTGCTTTAACAATCCGATGGGACGGAAGGAAGACCAATACGACACTTGTTTTTTAGAATAAATAAATAATTCAAGTAGTCAAAATACATCAATAATCCATAAGTAATCGAGAGAAACAAAGAAATAAAACATTCAAACGATTTCATTTTATATTTCCGTCAGTTGAAGTGATTTACGACTCCGCACACAGTATTCTAATAAAACGCAGCATATGCAAAGTTCAAACGGAGTAATGGCACGAATTTAATCGACTGAGCAAACATATGGACGTACCTCGCCTTTTGTTACAATATATGAGATGTAATTCTTCAACGGATTTGCAGGGCGCCGCGCCGACTCGACGGTGGCACGTTGGAGGAAAATTCGAAAAGTTTATCTAAGTATTCTCATGAATATTGTTGTATGTGACAATGACTACAATGGTAGAGGGATGTGTATGTAACAAAAAAATAATTTACAATTGTGAATGTACCATGTGTATGGTCATGTGTGTATGTATGGTCTTTACATTTTGCATGGAATTATGTGGTCCGATAAACGTATCCGCTTTATTCTTATTTTTTTACAGCTGCGTTATAAATTTACTTACTCCTGATACATTTTTACGTGAATATTGTTGTATGTTACTTATTGTATCACTACGAGGATATTTATATAATCATCATCAGCAGCCGAAACACGTCCACTACTGAACAATAGGCCTCCCCTTAGAAGGGAGGGGTAGCCATAATCCCCACGGTTGGTAGGCCTCTTGGGTAAACTCAAACTCAAAATTCTTTATTATGCATAGGCCTCACGAGGGCTCTTACATATTGTCATTTTTTACAACTACCACCGGATCGTAACGCGGCCTCCACTGAGAAGATCCGGCAAGAAACTCAGCGGGCTTGTCTTTTTTCAATTATATAATAAAAAACAATATTACAATATATATATATCTTAAACTATAAGCTTGTAAGAGTAGGTACTGCAGTTCAAGCCCACGCAGCTTTATCCTCCAGGTAATCCGAGATATTATAATAGCCTTTTTTAGACAAATGTCTCTTAATGGTAGTTATACATTTGTTTATTGGTAGATCTCGTATATCCTGGGGCAGTTTATAAAAACGTATACGTTGGCCCATAAAGGAATTGCTAATTCTGTGGAGACGCGTGGAGTGTACAGCAAGACGCAGCAAGGTAATCCAATAAAAAGACGCTGCTGCCCGTCTTCTTGTTTTCCCTTAGTCTTACGGACACCCAACGGGAGGAGATGGGATTTCAGAATTTATATAATTCTTTGTCCTAATTGTCCTTCTTCAAATTTTTCTCTCGGGCCCGCTGGAAGATATTTCTTTTTAAATATGCTTTGTAATTTTTTTAACCTATAACTTGTCTGTATCATTCGTCTGTGCAAGAAAGAAAGAAAAAAGAAAGAATACACGGACCCCCCGGTACTCGCGACAATGCAGGGCCTACAATACAATTCTTTATCGCCCGCTTCGTGGTAGAATTTAGTAGGGACGCATAAAATCCTCCAATACATCTTTTTTTAACGTAGGATAATCTTCAAGGATAGATACCCGCACCGCTACGGAGGTAGTACTTATCGACTAAAGCCTCACAGTGTCCTCATCCCGCTGTGTTGACGGACGGACGGGAACGTACTTTTGTACTCTTCCGGGTTCAATGTGTCCAAAATATCCCAGCCAAGTTTGCCTGCCCAACCTCAATACCATATGGATTCTTTTTTTTTAATTTGAGATCTGTTTTCAGCAATCATAGTTTTGAGGTATGCAGGGGAACGAAATAAACATGAATTGTTTTCTAGACAATTTTATATTTGTAAACAATAGCTGTTATCTTTGTAATTGTTTTATTTAAGTGTAATTTCAGGTTTGATTTTATCAGTACTATCTTAGCAATCGAATCGTGTAGATTGGCATCAGATATTTATCACCGGAACAATAATAAAGAATGGCGTAACTCGGTGTGATGCATCCCTCTTTTATTTTACCGCGACTAGAAGCTATTATTCACAGTGATTTTGATTGATGTGATTATTATTATCTTTTATTGATCTACACAATTTTTTTAAACGGCCATAGTAGCCATAGTTATTTCAAGTATTCTCAACATTTTTTAATAGGTATCATGATATTTGGATCCGTAAAAGTTACGTTTCCGAAATAGGTGACAGATTTGAATGTGGTTTTATATTGTTTGAAATCGAATATTTATTGACCCTGGGTAACATAGATATATTAATCTGAAATCAAACTACTTTTACGGATTATATCGCGGTTTATTTTAGATTTTATTATCCCGACGTTTCGAATGCTTTGCAGCACCCATGGTCACGGGAGGACTGAGATGTTGAACGTCCTTTATGTCACAATTATGCCGGTGTACCCTCAGATCTTCTTAGTTATTATTGTTAGTCCGATCTACGCAGTAAGAGCTTACAGTATCTTGAGGCCGTGCAGCGCTTTGTTTGATATTGGATTTAATTATATTTATCACAGGATCCCAAGCCGGTGGTAACACCCAACCATCTTATCTATTGAAATGGATGTTTTTTGAATTCAATAGCCTCACGAATCATCCAAGGTAGGAATCGGTGTCGGTCTAAGCTCTTACTGCGTAGATCGGACTAACAATAATAACTAAGAAGATCTGAGTGTACACCGGCATAATTGTGACATAAGAACGTTCAACATCTCAGTCCTCCCGTGACCATGGGTGCTGCAAAGCATTCGAAACGTCAGGATAGTAAAATCTAAAATAAACTGCGATATAATCCGTAAAAGTAGTTTGATTTCAATGTGTAATATTCGCGTAAGTAAAAGACAACATTATATTAATCGGGCTAAACTAACAGCTAAAATATTTATTGATGTGAAAAATAATTCTACGTATTATGCCGCATTTCTACTTTTGCGACGACTGTTAATCAGTTATTAAAATCATATACCTTCTTATGTAATATGGTAGCAACCTAGGAATTTGTAAAACATAGTAACGATACTATTTGGGTCATCGTTTTTCCAGATTTAACATTGATTTTGGCGTAAATGGGCAGGTACTGTACTGTACAAGAAATTATTTATGTATAGGTAACGATTTCTTGCGCGAATCACTTTGAAATTAAACTAACTACGGATTATAACGCGGTTTGTTTTTATTTTTACTATCCCGACGATACTATCCAGAAAATTAGTTTCAATTCCTTATGTAAATAACTGACAATCATTTTTTCATCTAGTATTTTATGTTATCTTGGATTGTTTAGTATAAAGATAGCATAGAAAAATATAATTCTATTTCATAAGAAATCATATGAACAACATTCAAGAAGTGGATATGAAAATGTTTATTGTCTTACTTGATTGTTATCACAGGCGGTATTGACCTAAAGTAGAAATTCCATTTAATCAATGTATCAATCAATGGTTCAGTTATCATTTTGATTATCTAGTGTGCATTTAAATTATTAATATAGTATAAATAATGTGCATATGATACATTGTCATGAGTTTGGGTGCAGTTCTGTAACAAACCGCAGGTGAAGTTTTCGTTAAGCTAGGAGACGGGGAATACTATATTATGAAAGGTATGGAATTGCTTGATATATAAAAATATAGTGTGTGTGTGTATACACTAAATTGCGTCGTAAAACATTATACTTTTTTTGATAATATTATTCAAGCTGAACTCGATTTTATGGTTTGTGCAGTATTCAGTACAATTCGATTTCCTACTTGTGAAGTATTTTTAGCAAATAGTGTTAGGACATAGACATAGAATAAGTTACTTCGTTGATATAGTGTTAGCGAGTTTGCTTTATTTTAAACTTCAGAATCTCGCCAAGATTTCAAACTATTGTAACGTGAACTGGAATTAGGTTATTCAAGACACATCTTTGAAGACCAATCTAACATTGTTACTATTTATTTCAGGAATCATAATAATTAGTGCATTAGCACTGGTTTACGCTCATGCAGAAGATTATAATGTATATGGCTGTCCTCGGGACCATAAAATCGAAAGATTGCTGCCACATGAGGAAGACTGCAGACAATTCTATCAGTGTTTCAATGGAATACGCATTATGCAAATATGTCCTGTTGGACTATATTTTGATTCTGAACGTGATATCTGTGACTGGCCTCAAAACACCAACTGCGGAAACAAACAAGAAGACGATGACGCAAGCACTGGTATAACTGAAGAACTAGATTTTAGTGACCCTAGCCAAGCCCCAAAAATCTGTTCTACTCCTAATTCCAATGGTATTTTGGTGGCACATGAAAACTGTAACAAATTTTACATATGCACATCTGGTATTCCCGTGACATTTTACTGTCCGTCGAATTTACTCTACAATCCTGGTAACGAACGATGCGACTGGCCAGAAAAAGTTGATTGTGAAAACAGACCCATTTCTGAAAGTGATAACAATAATAATGACACTAGCGAAAATATTACTGAAAGTGAAGATTGTGAAGATGATAATAATGGAAACAGTGTTATTGTTTATGATGATCCCAGTAAAGCACCAGCTATCTGTAAATCTGAGAATTCTGAAAACGTATTAGTCGCTCATGAAAACTGCAACTATTACTATAAATGCTCTCAGGGGTTGCCAGTTGCTTTAAAATGCCCGATTAATCTTTTATATAATCCTACTAAGCTATATTGTGACTGGCCAGAAAATGTAGAATGTGGTAGTAGAGTAATTTATGAGATCAATGAACACACTTACAGTAAGAATAAAAAAATGGTAGCAAGATATGTAATAGATGTTGAAAATGGCATTAACAGTGAAGCAGTTTCCATTTGCGCAAATAAAAGCTCTGATGGATTGCTAATTGCACATGAATACTGTAATAGGTTTTACAAATGCTCACACGGTCTCCCTGTTGCGTTAAAATGTGCGGTAAATCTCTTATACAATCCTGAAAAGAAATATTGTGACTGGCCAGAAAATGTTAATTGTAACAGCAGAGTGGTTCCTGATACTAACAGTGAAAATGATGAAAGGGATGAGGGTGTTCCAAATCCTGAAATTGAAGGATCCGATAGCAGCAATAATGGAGAAAATAGTAATCCAGGCGAAGCGCCTTCTATTTGCACAGCCAAAGGTTCCGATGGCATATTAGTCGCTCATGAAAATTGCAATCAATTTTACAAATGCTTTAATGGCCTCCCTGTCGCTATGTCATGCCCACTAAATCTGTTGTACGACCCAAGTAAGCAATATTGTGATTGGCCAGAGGCAGTTGTCTGTGGCGATAGAGGTATCCCTGATAATACAACTGTTGATGGAAACGGAGAAGAAAGTGAAGGCAATGATGGGTATGAGGTTCCAGAACAAGATATGAATGATGACCCCAGCAAAGCACCGGAGATTTGTGCAACTAAACCTTCTGATGGAATATTAGTTGCTCATGAAAATTGCAATCAATTTTATAAATGTTTTGAAGGCCTCCCTGTTACTATGTCATGCCCATTAAATCTGTTATACGACCCAAGTAAGACATACTGTGATTGGCCGGAGACAGTTGACTGTGGAAATAGAGGTATCTCTGATCCCGTCGTTGATAATAAAACTGATGGAAACGGGGAAGAAAGCGGAGGCAATGAGATTCCAGAACAAAATATTAATGATGACCCTAGCAAAGCACCAGAGATTTGCACCATCAAAGGCTCAGATGGTATATTAGTTGCTCATGAGAACTGTAATCAATTTTACAAATGCTTTCAAGGCCACCCAGTCACTATGTCATGCCCATTAAATCTGTTATACCAACCTAGCAAGGAATATTGTGACTGGCCCGAAGCAGTTAACTGTGGAAATAGAGTAATTCCTGATCCTGACGACAACAATACAGATGTTGATGGAAATGGGCAAGAAAATGAAGATAATGGCGGATATGAAATTCCAGAACAAGATATTAATGATGATCCTAGTAAAGCAGCAGAGATTTGCGCAGCCGAAGGTTCTGACGGGGTGTTGGTAGCTCATGAAATATGTAATAAATTTTATAAATGTTCTGAACGTATCCCAGTTGGTTTATTGTGTCCAGCAAATTTGTTATATAATCCTAGTTTTAAGTATTGTGACTGGCCTCAAAATGTTGACTGTGGTGATCGAATACTTATGCAAGAAGACGACGATGAGGACAAAACTGAAGACGGTGATGATGAAAGCAAATTAGATCAAACAATCTATGAGGCTCAAGCGGCAGTTATGTGTGCTGAATCAAGTTCAAACGGCGTACTCGTCCCACACGATAATTGTGACCAGTTTTATAAGTGTGCATTTGGTCTTCCAGTAGCCATGGCTTGTCCTACAGGTTTGCAATACAATCCTAGTTCCCAAGTTTGCGATTGGCCAAGCAATGTTGAGTGTGGTACCAGAGCCAGGAAGATTCACTCACAAAAGTCTAACCAAGAAGCAAAAAAGGCTCTTAAATTGTTATTGAGAGTTTATTAATTGTTTAGCATGCAACATGTGAAAGTAAATCGATCACTTCATATCATTTATTACTCTTAGATAATGTTTGTTCAAATAAATTATAAATTTATTGTTTCCAAAAATTAAAATTATTTTTATTTAATGATCAAATGTTTTATTTGTTGACAATGCATTGTTACTAGCACACATTTTACTAGTACATTTAACTTTTTATCTTTATTAACAAATCTCTAGAATGTTTCACCTATACACTAAGTTTGATTCCATAGTTAATGTTGTAATATAGAAAATCATAACAATGACTATAAATCTACATAGAAAACGAAGTATTTGACTTAAAATGGCCAATAAGACTCCGATACGTTGGTGCAGACTGGTTTCTTTATAGGTGTCATTACTCAGGCTTGCGGACCCGCCACCTGAACCCTCGCCGCGCATACAATCTTTTCTGCAATGCAGTCTTTTCCACACTTCAGATGTTCTAACATTAAATTTATAATAAACTAGCTTTCCTCACGTTTAAAAAACGGTCTCGTGAATTTGTTATCGACCCTTAATCGAGCTTTTGTGGGTAGGATGTGTAACCATTATGTAATGTAAATAATATTCTGGGACAAACCACATACAGTCATCTGTTCTCAAACTAGGTAAAGTCTGGGAAACATACTATTACAATACAACTCATACTAATATTTACATTGTTTTTTTTTTGTAAACACATACTTTAATAGATAAATAACACCCAGACACTTGGTGGGAATTGGACCCACTTCCTATTGGGAAGTGGCCAGGGTGCCTAACCACTAGACTTACAGGCCCGTCACATGTAGTTATATAATCATTTGACATCTCTGAAATGGTAAAAAAATATAAATTTATTGCGCGACTTCCACTATTCTAAAATTCACATGCCAATGACTTAAAGGTCCTATTCAAAACTTAAGAGGCACCAAGCTTGACGCGCAACGCTTCATTACTTAACGCTATTAGCGAAATTAAACGAAGTATTGAATTTCATAATCAAGACGAACCAACTTTATTTAAAGGTGCTTACTACCCTAACTTCAGGTTTCGGCAGATAGCGGACGAGACGGGACGGCGACGGGACAATTTTTTTATTTTTAGTATTACTGTTGACCGCAGATGGCCATGACAGCTTCACCGGGCAATAAGGCGAGCGCTTAAAGTGCTCCATACAGAAGAGTTGGGGGAGCGACTAGCTCAAGGGCACCTCAGGGAGGCACGGCTTCGGCTTGGGTAGCTTGGAGTGTGTGAGTTTACCACCGGTTCGCAACACTGAGAAAAGCCGGCAAGAAACTTAGCGAGGGGATTCGGTGACGGGACGTGAAGAGTTGTAATGTACTAGTTAATATAGAATATTATGTCACACAAAGACGTCAGCCGCGACATGCCCCGTCACGTCACCGCCGCGTCCGACGGGAACACAACAGCACGTCGCGTCCGACATGACGCCAGTGTTGCATAATGGACGTGGAAAAACGGAAAATGGATAATATCCATTTACGCTGTTTTTTGCTAATGGAAATGAAAGCAGCAGGTTCCAAGTCTGAATCGCTCGATATTTTTGGAAATTCTCAAGAAATCGCGCCCAGTACGTGGGGTCATCACGCCCGCAGTGTGACATCCACACCGCGTCGCCGTCCTGCTAGTGTCCCGTCGACGTCCTGTCCCGTTTCGTCCGCTGTCTGCCGAAACCTTTAGGAATATTCAGTAATTATAACCAACATCGTAATTCGAAATACTTTGACAATGAGTTTTCGAACTACCTTGGGTGAAACGTCAAAACTAGTACAGACCCATTGTTGTCTCACTGGAGCATTGAAATATTATAAATCTTTGCTAGTTAGCGATTCTTTGATAAACTGCCAGTAACAATCTAGACTAAACTATTATATTGTTTTAAAAATTACCAATAATATTTTCATTTAACAATCTAGGTCTAGTTTCTATTGTTTCAAAAATTACCATAATTACATTCATTTTAACATTCATAATTAAATGCATGACTGAGATTAAAAGTTTTAAAAACTAAAACCCGACTACGGATAAAACTTGTCAAATTATGTTAAGGGGGTAACATGCGCCAATGACCTTGAGAATCTGGCCGCTCCGGCCGAGAGTTGTCATCGTAGAGGGCGCTACTAGTAAATATGAATATTACATTTGAAAAATTATAGACTAAAATATGCAGATGTGTCAAATGGAGCTTTATTAATTTTGCCTATTCCGTTAAGGAAGGAAATTTCAATATAGTTACATTTACTGCAAATATACTTAACGATATCACTTTTGAATATTTTATTGATTATGTATACATAAAAGGAAAAGAAACTGATGAAATATAAAATAATAAAATAAAATTTATTGGGAACTTAAAATAATACATGATAAAAAAATTATATTAGTTCATAGTGACGCGAAAAGAACAAGACTGATGCAGTATAAGAACGGTCCCCGCCAGCTCAACTCGTCGTTCACTGGAACATATTCTGTTACGTCAGTCGAAAGACGGGGAAATTTACATTGCCGATCAATCTTACTTAGCTTGTTGATCTACCAACACGAACACCGTATACCGAGAACCACACTGCATACTGCTGGGACCTTCTGCTGGTGACTGATCTAGACAAATGTCTAAATACGAAGTCATTTTATCCTCCATAATCACTCTCTGGGGAAATCTGTATCTCACTTTTTTATACCTTGATTTTGATGTATACTTTGGCGTGCCGCCTAATTACAATCTGATAACGCATCAACTTACAGTGGTAACGTAATTGCGTGTTGCGTCAGGATATGGATTATTGCATTTCATATTCCAAACTTCATATCAAAGGTTCTCTCCGTCTATTATAGAAGGGTCAATGCCTAAATAGTGAGACTTTTACATACTTCTATTCTATTGTTGGTGGCTATTAGTTGGGCCCGGTAACCACCGGGACGCACTTCGACCCAGCTGGATCCATTGTGCCTGCCCTAGCCCTTACTCTGTTGCTGACTTATCGAAGAGTTTGTTTAGGTACCCCAAGATTGCACCAGCTTGGAGCTGTACATAATTATTTGGTGTAGGATAGGCTACTCCAAGTTGACTCAATCTATGTCCTGCTAGAGCGTCGCAGCGACACAGTATCTATAACATCGACTCTTTTTCATCTTCACAGAAACTACAAGTATCTACGGTACTTAGGCTCATTTAGCTTCTTGATGCACCCATTAGGTGCCTGATTTGTGATCTGTTTAGATTTAATAATTTAAGCTCACAGTCCACCCTTGTGCTGGGGAAAGTTCTGGAGTGATTTAGGCCAATCGCTGCCCTCCATGCTTTCGTTTGTTCCTTCCTAGCGTTTGCATGTAATGCTGGTAGTTCCATTCGGAATCGCTATACGTATGTACTACTTATAATTTACAGTAGTCACAGCGGATCTATGTATGAAGTTAGGTTTAGCGAACCATTGCGTAAGTATAGTTGTGAGTTGTGAATAAAAAAATACAAAAAATAGCTTCTGCACTGTGTCTTGCAGCCAACTTCAGACACACGAAGATCCGCTGTGACTACTGTAAGCGTACTTGAAATGGAACTATGCACAAAATTCTAATGTTTTTGTTATGCACGTCAAAACGAAAGCGCTTAATAGAGCCGCCAAAATATAGAAAAAATATCAGAAAAAGGATATTTTGAACATATTTCCTGAAATGGTTCCAATTCTTCCAACCACCCATCTGATAGTAAGGCTTTTTGGTACGTGGAAAAATGAATTGAAACGCACTGTATTTAAGATGTTCGCATTTGCCAACGACAGGGACTTAAAATGCTGCAAAGACACATGCCAGTGGCCCTGATGAGATGTCAACGTTATTTTTAAAGACGCGTCTAACTGTATTGTTTCCTATTCCCACTAGTACCCAAATAACAAATAACCTAACTCCATCTATACTTAAACCCATACTTACTAGATACCCATCGTAGACCCAAGTCGTGCAGACCCATAAAACCGTATATTATTATTATTATGGCAATTAGTTCCGTGATCGACTCCGTGATGGCCATCGAATATAAACAATGATAAGATACTTAACTTTTTTACATAATAAAGTACAAGTCAAAACCACCCAGACCCAAGACAAATAGATTACATTTAATGCACATGAGTGTGGGAATCGACTCCAAGATCTTATGGGTAGCGGCCAAGGTAGCAAACTACTAAATCAACGGGCATGTGTTGTTAATCAATACGTGGATGCCAAAGTAATCCGTAGTACTGTTTGTTTTAACGCACGAATTTAGTAGAAGAAGAAGAAAGAAGAAGAAGAAGAGTTTTTAGTGTAACGACGTATGTACATAACGTAACTTCGTCTTAAGTTCTGTACCGATGGCGGGGTTTGAACTACGCGGAGCAGTAGACATCGATTTTAATAAGCAAATAGGTTTTAGAGTAACTAAAATTTTAACGTGGTGGTACTTTTTCTGACAACACCACCATGAGTTTATTGTTACGCAACTTAGTTAAGTAAAAAGGTATTACCTGATAGTAATCGAATCACCGACCCATAGAAAACTCCCTTTCTGTCCCTGTCATACAAAACTATAATTATAGCGTTTCGGTCCAGTAGTTTCACCAGTTTTGTTACTTAGCGGCAGAAATCTAAGATTGCGGTGGCACCACCTAGATAGCACACAAGTACCCTTCCAACCTAACCAACCCAGATATCTCAAAAGACGAGCAACTGTCCGTTGGTAAGCGTGTCACTCACCACCAAGCAAACCACCTGGGTACTATACTCGTTGCTAAGTTGAAAAAAACCAACATGATAATAATAATAACACCATTCATGTTTTGACAAAAAGAAGGCATTGTCAAGTATATCATAATGTATGTCATTTTGTCGACCTACTCAGTATTAAATACGTTCTAAATTAGTAAGATCGTATGACTCTGATACGCTTTAAAAGTTAGGCATTATACACGGCACCGATACTTTCGCATACTCTATGATGAACCACAAAAATGGTAGTAACATAAAAATATATTTAATTAAATAAACAAGTATAAATTCCATTTGCAATTATTTATAGTGTTATCATTATACCATTTATAACATATTTTAATTAAAAATATGTTTAAAATCATTTAAATTAAATCCGACTTGTCAAAAAAAAATCGGGCATGTCCACTCGCCGTCACAGTCCACGAAAGACTGATATATGGCGATCGCGGGGGCGCTGCAAGGGGAAATGCATCGCGTACATGGTTTTTCTATAATTTCTTGTAAATCATGTATGAAATTAAGAAATGTAATCAATACAAATTGTAGAATAGGTTATATGCTTTTTAATAGTCCAAGTTTGACGTCTATCCGATGAACGGATGTTGAACGCTAACACAATTCATATCCAACGTAGTACATTTTTTAAATACATATTGCTTGAAAACGTTATATTTAATCCAATATCTAATCAATAAAACTATTTGCTGAAGATCTGAGGTATAAGTACATATAATTTTCATAGCCAATGCAATAGCGGATTGATCCATCGAACTCTTTAAACTAAGGCTATTTTTGCAATTTTACCGTTGTTACCCCCTTAAGTAGATTAGAAAATATGCGGGAACAGATGAACATACATACATTCTTGTTAAAATCATAACCCTCCCTCCGTTCCGTAGTCGGGTAAAAAGAACCCTAAGTTGTTTACTAGACGTAATTTTTTTGTCTCTAAAAATTGCGCCACTAAGGCTCTTTACTGTTTGTTAGTCAATAGGTATTTCATCATCATCATAATCATCCGCAGCCGAAAGACTGTAGAACATAGGCTTTCCCCTTAAAAAGGAGAGGTTGTTATAAACCCCACGCTTGGTAAGCGTCTTGGAGATCAGTAGGTACCTATGTAGTTAATTTATTTAAATTAAGATAGGTAAGTAGGTTTACGTAATTGGCCTTTGGAATCGCTGGATGTTTGAGGTCTGGGCCTTAGGTGTCCATCGAGTACGGCAGCAACTCCGTGGTTCTCCACGGCGGCGGGGTTGCGACTCCCATCCCCGGCGGCGGGGTTGCGACTCCCATCTCCGTGAGCACCGTGGCAGGTTCCCGGGGGGCTATAATGGGCCACGCAGCGGCGATGTCGAAAGCAAGTCACTGAGGGGGACCTGGTGCAGATTCCAACGGAGAGCCCAGCTTCCCTCTCTCATGTGCCGATTCATCATCCGCGGGGGTTTTAGTGCATAAGAATCTCACTTACCCCGGTGACCCCATCCCTCCCCCCCATACACAGCGTACAGGGTACTTACCGGGTATTTTATTAACATTCGATATATTAATGATTTCTGATATTTACGCGAATATTACACATTGAAATGAAACTAATTTTACGGATTATATCAACCATACACCTCTGGAGTATACAAACTGGATTGTGACTGTGGGCTCTCATACATCGGGCAAACAAAACGATCGGTAAAAACCCGGGTAAAAGAACATATAGCTGACGTTAAACATCGACGCTATACGAAGTCTGCAGTCTGTGAACATGTTCAGGATCGCACCCGCCATTATATTAGATTTGACAAACCACAAATCCTCGCAAAAGAACAGCGGTACATACCAAGGATGATTCGTGAGGCTATTGAAATTAAAAAGCATCCAAATTTCAATAGAGAAGATGGCTGGGTGCTACCACCAGCTTGGGATCCGGTGATAAACATAGTCAAATCCAAAGACAAGCATTCCACTACAAGACCTCAAGATACTGTAAGCTCTTTCTGCGTAGATCGGACTAACAATAATAATTAGAAGACCTGATGGTACCCTAAGACAACTATGACATTTGGACAGCTACCACCTCAGTCCGCCCGTGACCATGAATGGTGTAAAGTATTCGAAACGTCGGGTAATTAAAATCAAAAATAAACCGCGATATAATCCGTAAAATTAGTTTCATTTCAATTCGATATATTACATCTATTGTTTATGAATATGCTTACTCTAATAATTATTTATAAATCATTCCAAAGCCAAACGACATAAACATCTAATAAAAACCAGCACTTATAAGTAAACAAATATAAGTGTGATCAAATTACATCACCACGAAGCAGAAAGCGAATAACACAATAATTTCGAGGAAATATTTATTCTGAGCGAAATGCGTGATATGAGGTAATTTGCGCTTGTCAGCATGAAAGAAATACTGATTGGCCTGCCACGTTCACCGTGCGGTATGAGTGCCCTGAACAAACGGACGAAAAAAAACCTATGATTTATTATTTACACCGCGCAGTAACATTTATCAAATATGATCAAAAAGAAAAATGTAAAGGTTATGGAATAATTCATTGATAATTATAACGGTCCTATGATATTTTCTATTTCTTTGTAACCATACTTCTGACGTTTTCATTTTCATCTAATTGGTAAATCCAATTAAGTATGTGTAACAAAAATAGGTTCTCTAAGATCAAAGTAACAGAATTTTCTTATTAAGTAAATAAATACTCTATTTGTTGGAACTCGATTGGTTGGAATTTGATTGTTAAGGTTCTTAAGTAAAATAGCGATAAATTTCAACATTACCAAAAATATGAATGCTAAAAAATAAAATAAAATAAATAAAATAAGCCTTTATTGCTGTTTTTCTTTTTACAATATTCTAATGAACCAGTCGGTTCTTAATTTTTCACATATTTAGTTAGTTATTGGCGGTCGGTATGTTTTACAACAGCTTGTTCTTCGACATAGGCCTCCTCTAAAGATTTCCATACCTCTCTGTCTTTAGCCATCCGAATCCACTCTGAACCGGCTACTCTTTTGAGATCATCATATGAATGCTAAATATAATCAAATCCAAAGACAAGCATTCCACTGCAAGACCTCAAGATATTGTAAGCTCTTTCTGCGTAGATCGGATTAACAATAATATGTAATTAGAAGACCTGAGGGTACCCTAAGACTATGACATATGGACAGGTACCACCTTAGGCTGCCCGTGACCATGAATGCTGTAAAGTAATCGAAACGTCGGGTAGGTAATTAATCAAAAATAATAAAATAATAATCGCGATATAATCCGGAAAATTAGTTTCATTTCAATAATAAATATTACCATTGTCAAGGAGATTAAATTTATTAATAACTAGCGATTCCCTGCGGCTACGCCCGCTATTTTTATTTCCACCCCATTTAATCCCTTTAGGAGTGGAATTTTCAAAAACCCTTTCTTAGTGGATGCTTACATTATAAGGAGAACTTGCTATCCAAATTTCAGATTTCTAGGTCCAGCGGTTTGGCCTGTGCGTTGATGAATCAGTCAGTCAGTCAGTCAGGACAAGTAATTTGTGTATAGATGTACTAATTAAATGTATAGATGTACTGAAAAAAAAATTGCAAACTTGGTCATAAAAACAATCTCTGTATGTTGTCATCATTGGGTTCCCTGCATTGATGCTTTCGATTTTCAAAAACATTTGTTTCCCGCTCATTGCCTCGCAGAACGATAGAAAAAGATTTTTATATAGGTAGGTACTTTTCCCTCCCGCATATTTGTTCGACAATAATGACATATTTTCGACTCATTTTCGGAAATGAAAGAAGGTATACTTTCCGAGCAAGTGTAGTAAGTATAAACATATTTTGATGTTGGTGTTGGTCTTAAAATTAAGAAAGACATTGCATCATCTGGGAGTAGCCTATCCTACACCAAATGATTATGTACAGCTCCAAGCTGCGCGATCGTTGCGTACCTGAGGGAGCTCTTCGATACGCCAGCAACAGAGTAAGGGCTAGGGCATGCACAATGGATCCAACTGGGTCGAAGTGCGTTCCGGGAATACCGGGCCCAAATTTATAGCCACCAAGAATAGAATAGAATAGAAGAAAGACATTTCAGCATGTTTTCCCAAAATTGAGTTTGAGACACGTTTGAGAGAAACACATACACTATGATGTTGTGTAGTGTCGTGACGCGTCAGCAGCAAATTGGTTAGGATACAATAAGGGTGTCTTCAAATTTCAGCGCTACTGCAGCGCGACAGCAATTCTGCAAATTTGAAGGCACACTAAGTTAGGGACATAATATTATTAAGAAGTATTGTGGTCGCAACGCAGCGCATTAAATATGTGAAACCGACTCAATACGACACAATGCGACAGCAGTCTGTTTATGTCTTCAGCTTACTAGTCCTCTACGAGTAGGTAGTAGCTGTGTTATCGACCGTAGGTAGGGCTATCAATTGTTCTTCTTGCTGCCAGCACATCGATATCCCTGATACGATCATAGAGTTTATATATTATATAATATACAGGAAAAATAAACAATCCGGGTGTCCTGCAGTGGATAAAGTTATCAGTTCCTGATAGATACGTGCACCGGCGGCCCTGCTTATTCGCAGTACCACGCAGTCGCACTAAATTACTGCAGAAGATATCACTGACACGAACGTTGCGCACACTAAACCTCGTTGCCGAAAGACTGGATTTGTTCTCTTGTTCACTGGGGGAATTCACAAGAGTGTCATTGTTTGTAATATGTTATTATGTTTAGGTATAAGTTTATGTATATTTTTTTTGTGTTGTTTAAAATAGGAACCTACACTATCGAATTGGGATTGCCTGTAAAGATAGTTGTTTGTATGATAGTAAATAAAATAAATAAAATAAATATTGGAATAGAATACGCGTTTGTCTATGGTCCCCTTAAACAAATCGTAGGCAGCCTAGGCCTTCTTTAGTTCTTCCTCAAATAAAAGAGGTAGGTGAACTATTTAAAGTTATATTGATATGTAAGTGACAAGTAGTGATGGGTTTGATCTGTCACTAGCACAAATGTTGATAAATACAACTAACGGTACAGTACCTATTGTTGTGTATATGGCTTTTCGATGTTCTTATTTGTGCCTACGGTTCTTACTTGAAAATAAGCATTCTATAGTACTTGTACTTATACATGTTCTAAGGATACAATCTTCTGGTTGTGTTGTTAATATCTGGCGCTTCCATCCATGACTGCTTCAACATTTACCATTGAATGGAATCATATTTTAACACTAGCTGTCATTGAGTAATTTAGCACAATTATAAAATGTTCTCTTTCAGAATATTCAATATAAAATCATTTTATTATTTACACATGACTGATAAAGGTAAAAGGGCTTTCAAACCGAATTTCTAATGACTTATAATATCGAAAATAGGTGTTGATTTATTTCAGCGTTTGAACCGTCTGTCACATTAAAGAAACAATAAAGTGAATACTCTATTTGTTAGGGTTGTCAGGATACAAATAAATTGCAGTCTAATATAATATTTCCCTGGCATGTTCGGTGTTGTGGATTTTGGATATGGAGCGGTGATCTGGAGCCAGCAGTTTTACGGATACATATTAGAAGGCTATTAAATAAATATCCTATATTTAATGTATTTTTTTTCTATCCATCCTTAGACAACCTTCACTCGTTCTCGGAAGAGATCGCCATGAGTGATAAGACCGCCCATTATACTTATTATTTTTGCAGAACTTGTAAATTTATTACTATCTGGTGTGCAATAAAGTGTTTATAAATAAATAAATAAATCCTACGTAAGCTTGAAATACATTCTTGTTAACAGAAGCTGAAACTTAAATTGATGTGTGTCAGAGTTGTTCAACCTGCCTTTAGGCCTCTTGCTGGGCTTAAAAACTGCAGTCTAGATGACAATAACCGGGACTTTCAAATAAATGAATAATTACAGAATCTATTAAAGATCCTACTTATCTATAAATCCCAGGTCAAAAAGACAATCAAAATGTTTTGTACTTTAGTTAGCAACCCTATGTCTCGAAAGCCCTGAAGCATTAAGCGTTGATTCTGCCTATATTTTACAAGACCACACAAAACAGCGCACCTAGTTCGAATAAGGACAGTAAAATGGATCTTCCCGCATATGAGGATCTCCTCAAACAAATAAAAAAGAATTTGTGGCTCGCGGGGATTCCATACGGGGATCTAAAAATATACACCAGATTCTATGTCTTATTACTCACTATAACAGTGATGATGATAATAGAGATCTCATTCTTTGTTTCAAAAATATCTTCAGAAAATTTTCTTGTGTTGACTCAATTGGCTCCATGTATCTGCATAGGAGTTCTATCCATATTAAAAATCTTAGCCCTTACTACGAAGAGGGGTAAAATCTTTGATTTGACAGAAAATCTTGGCAAACTCTATGAAAATACTTTAGAAGATCCCAGAAAGAAATGTTTAGTAAGACCTAATCTCGTGCTAGTGAAATTCTTGATGAAATACTTTTTCATATTGAACACCGTCTTGATTACTGTGTATAACTTTTCTACACTCATAATCATGGTGTATCATTACATCACAACTAATGAAATAGTGTATATGCTTCCTTATGCTGTTCTGTTGCCATTCTCTACTGACTCTTGGCTGCCTTGGACCATAGTTTATACCCACTCAATTATATGCGGTAAGATTGTTTTATATTTTTTTAACAACTTACATCAGGTGATAGGCAGATCCATAGAATAATGCCGCTCGTCATCTGATCGACGAGTTATTAAGTTTCTTGAGCTCAATAATTCACCCATCTTCAGCGGCTTATTCCAAGTAGTTCTATATTTACAGTGCCCCACGAGAACGCAGCATATTATGCTTACACATTGCAACTTTATGCCAAAATATATTAACACTCAGTGCCTAACAAGACAGTCTCTTGCACACGTTTTCTATTATTAAATATGTTTATCTTTAACCTCTCTTCCTAAAGTTAAACGGACGTCTTTGGGCTGATGATGATGATGTTGAGAGACTTCAATATATGTAGTTTATAGTTCTATCACTATCTATCGAGAAAGTAAGGTAAAAAAATATTACTCTTAGACGTGGTGGTCCAATGTATAATATCTAAAGTTGTCTATAGAGTTTCTATGTCTTCTTTGTAAATCATTTCAATGCAAATTTGTGTCCTGTTCCAGGTTTTATTTGCGTTCTATACTATACTACTGTGGACGGCTTGTATTTCGTTCTAACATCCCACATTTGTGGTAACTTCTCTATCATCAGTGATATGATCCTACATTTGGAGTTATCAGGTGTTTCTCGTTTGGGTGAAATTGTTAGGAAGCATCAATACATATTAAGGTAGCAAACTACAATATTTAATTCCATTCTTAGCTACCTTTTATTTTATTGCATTTTTAGAATCCTCATTTCTAATCTATCTATCTATCTATACTTATAATAAAACTGTAACAGGTCCAATTCTGTACATTGAAGATATTTTGGAAATTATATTTGGAGGGCATTCTATAACCGATACTGAGGCCGAAAATGTAATTTTTTAATTTTTGTCTGTCTGTCTGTCTGTCTGTCTGTCTGTCTGTCTGTCTGTCTGTATCTCGGCTGAGCATCACGCCGATACTACTGGATGGATTGAAACGAAACTTGGCATGATTTGAGATCTTACTACGAGGTAGGACATAGGATACTTTATATCCCATAATCTAGCACGGTTCTTTTGGGAGAGGGGATTAAAGTCAAAATGGGTACTTGGTTATACGCTTGGTCCGATTTTATCATTTTTTCTTTATAATTATAATAAATATTTGTAAGGGAACACTCATAGACAGTTGTTAACAATGTTTGGAAATCGATCAGGTTAAGCAACGTTAGGTAAGGTCATAAAATAGATGGGTGACCGTTTAACGCCATTTGAACTAAACGTTTCCGTGCTTTGGAGGGCAAGTACAAAGTGGGTCCAAGTTTTTAACCGACTTTAAAAAAGGAGGTTTTGTATTCTATGCGAATGTATATTATTGAAAGTTTAGTAAACGTAAACACAGCGCGGGCGGAGCTGCGTGGGTCAGCTAGTACTTATAATAAAACTGTAACAGGTCCATTTCTGTACATTGAAGATATATTGAAAGTTATGTTTGGAGGGCATTCTATAACCGATACTAAATCCAAAAATGTATTTATTTTTATTTTTGTCTGTCTGTCTGTCTGTCTGTCTGTCTGTCTGTCTGTTTGTCTGTCTGTCTGTCTGTCTGTCTGTCTGTCTGTCTGTCTGTCTGTCTGTCTGTATCTCGGCTGAGCATCACGCCGAAACTACTGAATGGATTCAAATGAAACTTGGCATGATTTGAGATCTTACTACGAGGTAGGACATATGATACTTTTTATCCCGTAATCTAGCACGGTTCTTTCGGGAGATGGGATTAAAGTCAAAATGGGTACTTGGTTATACGCTTGGTCAGATTTTATCAATTTTTCTTTATAATATAATAAATATTAGTAAGGGAACACTCATAGAGAGTTGTTATCAAGGTTTTGTAATCCATCGGGTTAAGCAACGTTAGGTAAGGTCATTAAATAGATGGGTGACTGTTTAACGCCATTTGAACTAAACGGTGCCGTGCTCCGGAGAGCAAGTAAAAAGTGGGTCCCAGTTTTTAACCGACTATAAAAAAAGAGGTTATGTATTCGATGCGAATGTCTGTTATTAAAAGTTTAGTTATCGTAAAAATAGCTTCCGTTAATTTTCCGATAACCGTTGGGGAGGTTATCGGAAAACCATATGAGTATGATCAATCCGTGACTTGAAAACGTCAATGTTCATATGTATAACTAGCTGACCCACGCAGCTCCGCATGCGCTATTTTTACGTTAACCGTTGGGGAAGAAAGGTTCTCGAGTGGCGACAACGAACCGGAAGACGCAGCGTAGGCAGGCCTCCCACTAGGCGGACAGACGACATTGTGCACGTCGCAGGTAACCGGTTGATGCAAATAGCCGTATCGTACATTGTGGCGTTCTCAGAGGGAGGCCTATGTTCAGCAGTGGACGTCTTCCGGCTGACCATGATATGGTTTTCAATAGTAACATTAATTTAATCTGTAGTTGATACACTATGGCCGACCGTTTAACTCTCGTGTCGCCTGCGCGGTAAGAAGGGAGCGGGGGCGGGTAACGCTACACACGGAGTCAATAATCCAAAGATTTATCTCGAGATAGACATTGTTGGTAAAGAATAAAATAATAAGTATCTTTTTTTTAAGTATTTATTTTTAAGTTTTACAAATATTTTATAATAGCTTCATAGGTACAAAATCATAAAACAATAATTAACTCCGTTTAAGAAATATTTAAATACAGATAAAAAATTTATAGGACTATGAGTCACTAATATTCATATCGCTTGAATCATCATCACTGTCTGTGTAGCTTGAGGAGTCAGAATCGTTTAGCTTGCTTGTTAATTTTGTTCGCAAAACTGGAAGAGCGATTCATCTTGAGATTTATCTTGGCAGTCGTATACCTTGTGCGTTTATCTTCAAGCGTCCGTAACAAAAACACCAACCGCGCGTGCTGCCGCACTTGACGTAAGCTCTCTGCTCCGCGCGCCCCTTTCACCCATCCGCTAACATCTCCCCTCGCTCCCTTCTACCCCCTCAGGCGATACGCGTATTAAATGGTCGGCCTATAGTTTAAGTCACTGTTATAATAATAATAATATTCTATGACAATCTACACACGGTAATCCGATCCCAAATTAGGCAAAGCCTGTGCTATGGGAACCAGACAACTGATATTGATACTTATCTCGATTATTTAAATAATACTTAATTTAAATAACCCGATCATTAGCTGGGAATCGAACGCACGACTTATTGGGAAGATAGTAGTGCAGTAGCAGGTAGTAGCAGTAGCGGCCAGGGTGTCGAACCACTAGACCTACAGGCCCGTCAAATATGATAATGTAATTTTATATTTATTTTGTATCTTCTTCTCTGTCGTAACGCTCTTGACATAGCGGTCGAGGCCGTTATGTAGTGTCACTAGGGGCAGATGTTACGCGCCTCACGACTTGTCGCCGTATTTCTCTGTTTGCCGTCATCCTGGTGCACTCATGGAAGGGACCGCCCAGTGCAGATTTAATTTGGTCGGTCCATCGCATAGGTGACCGCCCGCGCGGTCTAGTGCCTTCTACCTTACCCTGCACGACAAGGCGCTCTATGGAGTCTTCGCTTCTTCTAGAGACGTGACCGAAGAACTTGAGTATACGGTATTGTGCGGTTTTCGAGAGACGCTGCTTGATGCCGAGTTCTTGGAGGTTTATTTTGTATGCACGAGGGTTATTATCAGATAGAGGTTACAAATACAGGCTGAAAAGATCCTTAAATAAACCCCATAGTCGTACTCGTTTACACTATAAAATTCTTTACAATTTTCTCGAATTGTTACGTAATTAATATCATAACCACTTTGCGGAACGGACCACGCTTTGATTTTACAACGTCTAAAACCGGCAAAGAAATTGGTCGAAATCCCACGTTTATATAATAAACTAGCTGACCCACGCAGCTCCGCCTGCGCTATTTTTACGTTAACTAAACTTTTAATATCAGACATTCGCATCGAATACATAACCTCCTTTTTTATAGTCGGTTAAAAAGTGGGACCCACTTTTTACTTGCTCTCCGAAGCACGGACCCGTTTAGTTCAAATGGCGTTAAACGGTCACCCATCTATTTAATGACCTTACCTAACGTTGCTTAACCCGATCGATTACAAAACCTTGATAACAACTCTCTATGAGTGTTCCCTTACTAATATTTATTATATTATAAAGAAAAATTGATAAAATCGGACCAAGCGTATAACCAAGTACCCATTTTGACTTTAATCCCCTCTCCCAAAAGAACCGTGCTAGATTACGGGATAAAAAGTATCCTATGTCCTACCTCGTAGTAAGATCTCAAATCATGCCAAGTTTCATTTGAATCCATTCAGTAGTTTCGGCGTGATGCTCAGCCGTGATACAGACAGACAGACAGACAGACAGACAGAAAGACAGACAGACAGACAGACAAAAATTAAAAAAATTAAATTTTCGGCTTCAGTATCGGTTATAGAATGCCCTCCAAATATAATTTTCAAAATATCTTCAATGTACAGAATTGGACCTGTTACAGTTTTATTATAAGTATAGATTAATTGAGGAAAAACCTTTGGCCAGCGGTGGGACATTAATTATCAAATTTAATTAGTAAGAACGCGGAAGAGATAGAAATCAGTATTATTTCTGTAAACAATTTCAGACTGGGGGAAGATTTGGAAGACATTTTTACAGCACCCAATCTGTTTAATGTTTTGGTGGGTTCATTGGAGATATGCGCGCTCGGATTCAATTTAACGGTACGTTTTATTTAATTATTTCGCTTTACTGCTACAAGTGTAAGTTGATGTTCGAAAAAAAATTACCGTTTTTTTTTACTGGACGCTACCTCCGCGGTTTTATTTCCGCAGTTTGTTCTCCTAAAGGAATTATCATCATCAACCTGAGAATGTCTATTGTTGTTTTAGAATTAATTAAATTAATTAGATCCATTGTATTTTTCTTTTATAGACTGGAAGTTGGGAACAAATCCCCGGGTGTATTTTGTTTCTTCTCTCAGTACTTTTACAAATTCTTATGATGAGCGTTTTTGGTGAAAATATTATTAGAGAGGTAAGCACTTAATCTATATCTATAGAAATCAATGCCACTTTTCGTTGGAATTTTATAACTCAACAACGGGCTCACCTATCCAAACCAAATGTTTAGGCTTGTTTGGACTATTTAGTAGATGGTTTATGTGAAGTTTGCACAAAATCAGTGGAGCGGTTTTTTTAATTCAACATAAGCTAGTGCTTGACTGCAGACACACCTGATGGAAAGCGGTGACGCAATCGAAGATAGTAAAGCACAATAGCTTATTAAAAGCCTATTCACTCTAGCCTTAAAGACATCCACATTATAATCGGCCGGGAAAACCGACGCAGACTGTTCCAATCCTTAGCTGTCCTTATTATAAACGAAGAAGCAAATCGTTTAGTCGGTACTGAAGGCAATTTCACCACATAGAGGTGTGTATGCGCAGTGCGTCTCGACGTCCGATGATAGAAGGGGGATAGTGGAATCAGGTCATGCAATTCCTGCGCACACTCTCCAAAATGCAACCTGTAGAATACCGAGAGGCTGGCTACTTTGCGCCTGTGCTCTAGTCTTTGTAAATTGGCTTGCACTAACCCAGTATCACCAATCAGCCTCTTAGCACGCCTCTCCACTGATTCCAAAGCAGCTAGATGGCCTTTTGCAGCACCGGCCCATATATGACTACCGTCCTCCACACACGACCGGACTTGTGCTTTATACAACATCAGAAGCAGTCTCGGTGTGAAGTACCGGCGGACCTTTGCAAGGACACCCAACTTCCTTGCAGGTACTTTGGCCCTGGACTCAATGAACTGCCCAAAATGTAGGTCTGAGGAAATTTCAGCTCCCAACAACTGCAGGCGGTCGGTGTATTCCAAGGATGCATTCTGAAAAGTAGGAGTCAAGTTAAACGGACTCCATTTGGCGGTGAACAGACACGCTTGTGTTTTGGTGGCATTGGATCTCACAAGATTGGCATCGCCCCATTCGGAGATTGCCTGAAGTGAGAGATTCGCGTGCTCTACCATGGTCTCTCTTGCGGATTGAATAATATCCCTACCGGCCCGAGCACTCTGCAGAAATCTTTCCACAACAGTGCTGTCATCTGTATACCCATAGATACTGGGTATCATCAACAGATCGTTAATATGTAGCAGGAAGAGGGTTGCGGAAAGAACGGACCCCTGAGGAACACCGGCATTAGTTATTCTTTATTGTTATTGGTTCTTCATTTATCACATTTTTGTAACAATTGAATTCAATAAATGGCGGATCACTTTGTAAATGGGGATTGGACTGTCCAATTGAACCAAATTTTTTTTTATATTTCACTTTATACGTAGCGAAGCACGTACCGGGCCGCTAGTTAGCTCTAAAACTTATTCAGAAATCACCATGTATTTTTAAATTAAATATAAACATCAATTTACTTTTGGTTTAGAGCTTGAAAATTGGCGATGCGGCATTCCTGTGCAAATGGTATGAAATGGACAAAAAATCTAAAAACACCATTCTAACTATCATGATAAGGTAAACGACTATACTGTTAATTCTACTGTCTTATACGCGTTTCCTACATACTAAATTAATAAATGAGATCAAGTCATAGATAACCAAAGTGACCGACATAGCTGAAAGGATTAGCCAGCTGAAGTGGCAGTAGGCTGGTTATATTTAAAGCAGAACCGATGACCGTTGGGATAAATTTGTTCTGGAGTGGAGACCGCGAATCGGGAAGCATAGTGTAGGACGCCCTGTGACTAGGTGGAGAGACGATATTGACAGATCGGTTGGCAGAAACTGAATGAGTAGAGCCAAAGATCGCTCAGTGGCGTATCTTGGGGAGGCCTATGTCTAGCAGTAGACTGATGTGGGATGATGATGACGTCATACAGATTTACTAATATACCTATCAAGTTTGTATGTAGGTACAGATATGAAATCTATCAAAATTTCAGGTCTCACAAGCCTCAACAATTAACTGCATATAAATTTTCTACTATTTGTTACTCGAGCTTTACAAAGGTGAGTTAAAAGAACTAAAGTCTGTTAAAAGTACTAAATCAATATACTTGTACCTGCTAAATCCAAATCCTGAATTTCGCCCTCAATGTAATCCTATTGTTACCGAAATAAATGAAGTACTGAGTCTAAAGAAATTATTACAATAGCGAAAGTTCAAATACCAATCACACTTATACTCAGTTCTACCCATTTCCTCCTATTAGGTGTCGTAAACGGCGACTAAGGGAAAATAAAATTACCTACCACAATATCATGCCTACCACCTATACTGCGATCCCCGACCCGATCCACCTTTGTACAGCAGTGGACGTCTTTTGGCTGCACAGGGAGGGGGAAAGAGTATAGCTATCTAAAAGACTGGATTGGTGATAATAATTGTAAAGATTTTGGCATTGACCTCTGAAATCTGAATAAAAATAATTATTTACTTAAATATGTTTTCTTTCAGATAATTAGCACTTCGTGGTCATACTTTACTATACTAAGAACTGTATACAAGCCACTTGAAGATGATCACGAATAAAACACAAATCAGGAGAACCAATAATGTATTATTGGATAAAAATAAATAAACATTACTTTATCATTAGCCCTATGAAATAAAATTACAATGAAGAAAGCAAAATGCAGAGCACATTTGTGTAGGATCTCAATGATATTTTATACAATAGATATGCCATTAGCGAACGAAAAGTGAAACAACGAAAGTCACCCAAATTGGGTGGACTAGCAGTTAGTCACGCATCGGTAAAATGTAACGAAAGTGACGTGTGCCTTTAGAAAACAAGTAAAATGCCTCCATGCGTATTTAGAAAATTTACAAAGTACCTACTGTACAGAAGTAGGATACCAGAATAAGGAAAGGATAACGAAAGTGACGTGTGCCTTTAGAAAACAAGTAAAATGCCTCCATGCGTATTTAGAAAATTTACAAAGTACCTACTGTACAGAAGTAGGATACCAGAATAAGGAAAGGATATCATAACTAATATATGAAAAATTATTTTGTTTTTTTTTTATAATTTTTTTAATGGCAATTGCTTTGAACATTATGCCAATGTCAAGTTAAGAATATTTTAATTACATGAGTCACAATTTTTGGCGCGCATTAGTACGGATATAGCATATATTATCAATAGTTTATAATATCATTGGTAGGATCTATTTTCAAAATGAAATTATCTAATATTAAAATGATCACGGTAACAAGTAAAAGTGTATTATTTTTAATTAAAACCATCATATACCTTCAAAAATCCTACCCTTTTTAATGTAGACTAATTAGCCTTTTTCCATTTAAACCCTAAACTAATTTGTTGTTAGTCCTCAAAACGTACTCACCTCTCAACTGGCGGGAACATCTATTAATTCTGTTCCAAAGTTTGGCTCAAAATCATTATTTTGTTGAAACAAAGGGCAATTAGCCGATATAAAGCCCACCTGTTCCTTCCCTGATGTGAAATATTACTTGTGGGATGTTACAACTTTTCGGACAATCATTTATTTTTAAAATAAATATTTCTGCCACATCGTCATCACCACGTCATATTCTGCCGCCAGCAGAAATGATTAAGCGTTGCTGTGTTAAGCGTGTAAAGGGTTATTTTGATTACTAAAAACTGTATAGTAGTACTTTCTAAGTAGTAGTTTCTTTTCTTTTTTACTACTAAAAAGAAAAGAAGCTACTAGTTAGAAATATCATTTTATTGGTTCTGTAAAAGATATGTAGATATACCTCTATTATCTATCATTATTTCAGATGTTTTCCACCACAAACTTCGGAGATAGGGGTATCTATTTACATTTTTGAAAGCCAAAAACTACGTGACATGAGCCAAAATAAAACTCTATTTTAAAATGTGCAAATGAATCCCTTTCATATGATAGGGACTCGATATTATTATAGTAGTCTCACTTCGAAATTTGGACACACCATTTCAGAGCCAGATAAGGAAGTAAAAGAAAAAAAAATGCGACGTACTTACGACTCAACCAGAGTAAGTAAAATCTAAAACTATCCAAGTGACAAATCGATAGTAACAGTGGTTCCTGAAACATAAAGGCAAAACAGACAGACGAAGTCACACCATAAGGGTTTCTTGTATACATTTTAGGTATGGAACCCTAAAAACAGTACAACCTTGCTTCGTTATCGTTATACCAGTACAACCCTGGTAACATGCTACATAATGATGTAGAATCAATACCACCATTATAATTTAACAATTCACGATTATTCAGGCATCTCGCTTGAAGCTCTATTGATACAACCCTATTAGCGATAATGGCTACGAATACCCTGATTGTTTCATGTTGTTCACTAATAAATCCGGTCAAAATGGTGAACAGGGTCTGATGATGGAGCAGAAAGGTGGTCACGGGATCTCTGCACCAATAAACGTAGACCCACCGAGTTTGGGCTCTATATGTAGGTCTCGACGAGTAGTTCCTAGAAAAAATGGTGACCAGGGTCTGATGATGGAACAGGAAGGTGGTCACGGGATCTCTGCACTGATAAATGTAGACCTACCGAGTGTTGGGCTCATTGGGTAGGTCTCGACGAGTAGTTACTAGAAAAATGGTGATCAGGGTCTGATGATGGAGCAGAAAGGCGGTCATAGGAGCTCTGCACTAATAAACATAGACCCACCGAATTTGGATTCGTTGGATAGGTTGCTGCGAGTAGTAGGTAGAAAAATGTTGATTAGTCTGGTGATGGGAGCAAGCAGGAAGATGGCGACAGGAACTCAGCCCCATTAAATGTAGGACCCACCGAATTATAATAATAAAAATAAAATAAAATAAAAAATAAAAAAGCCTTTTATTTCTTGCAATAAATTACAAAAGTGTGTTTACAAAAAGTGACTAATTGTTGGTTTATATCAAGTTGCAAGAACCCCGTCTTCACAGGTGAAGGCCTCCTCCAAAGACACCCATTTATCGCGATCCTGAGCGACATGCAGCCAATTTGGGCCAGCAATATTTTTAATGTCGTCCTCCCATCTTGTCACGGGTCGTCCTTTTCTTCTTTTCCCTAAAGGGCCATTCCATGATGTTACGCTTTTAGTCCATCTCTGGTCCCTTAGTCGTGCCACATGTCCTGCCCATCCCCATTTTAATTTTTGTGCGTATAAAAGAGCGTCTATTGATTTTGTGATCTTTCTAATTTTTGTGTGCCTTATTTTTTTGAATTTTTTTTATATTCAACATGCTTCGCTCCATACCTCTTTGACAAGTAATTATTTTATTTTTTGCCTTGGTTGTGAACTTCCATGTTTGGCAGCCGTATGTCATGCACGGTAGAAGACAAGAAGTCATAACTTTTGTTTTTATGTTCGTTGGCATGTTGCTCTTAAATATTTCTTGGAGACTCCAATATTTGTTCCACGTTTGTTGCGTTCTTCGTTCTATTTCTATCTCGTTATTTTTGCTGTCAAAACTTATTCGTTTGCCGAGGTAGATATATTGTTCCGTGTACTTTAGTGGTTCGTTTCCTACTGATATTGGTTTTTTTGCGCTGTTTGTCATTACCATAGTTTTTGATAAGTTCATTTCAATCATACTTTGTAGTTGTGAGCCCGTTTCCGATAGAATGACCAGGTCATCGGCAAATCGAAGGTGACTAAGATAGTTGCCTTTTATATTTAGGCCGTATTTTTTCCAGTCCAGTCCTCTTATGATTGATTCTAGTATCGCTATGAAAATTCTTGGAGACAAGGGGTCCCCCTGTCTTACACCTCTTTTGATTGGGAAGCTTTGCCCCGTCGTTTCTAACCTTACTCTACCTGTACTGTTTTTGTAGAGACTTTTAATTACTTCAATGTACTGGTGTTCCACTCCTTGGCTTTCTAGAGCTTCCCATATGCTTGTATGTGATACTGTGTCAAAAGCTTTCTGGTAATCTATATAGGCAATGTAGAGCGGTCTCTGCTGTTCTTGATATTTTTCTATAAGTAGCTCTACCGTGTGTACATGGTCTATTGTAGAGAAACCTTTTCTGAAGCCTGCTTGTTCGATGGGTTGATTTGCTTCTAGGGTAGCACTTATTCTTTGGTTTATGATGCAGGAAAAAAGTTTGTATATACTAGGTAGTAAGCTTATTGGTCTATAATTTGCAATATCATTCGGATCACCTTTTTTATAAATTAGGATTATATTCGATTCCGTCCATTGTGAAGGTATGGAAGCAGTTATTAGTATTTGATTGAAAAGATTTGATAGTGGTAGAGCTAACATTGTGTGGGCGGCCTTTAAAGCTTCGTTTGTGATGTTGTCTGGGCCTGGACTTTTATCTAATTTCAATCTATTTATTGCTTCTTTTACCTCTGATGTGTTGATCATGCTTATTTCTGTTTTGTTGCAATTGTATTTGGATTTTCCTTTTTGAGTTGTCGTATTTGTTCTTGCGCTGTAGAGGTTTGTATAGAACTCAGTAGCCACATTTATGATCTCTCTGCGATTGTATGTCTGTTTCCCCGATGATTTAAGTCCTTGAATCCATTGTTTACTTTGTTTTAGTTCTTTATAAGCTTTTTTAGTGCTTCCTGTTTGCTTCAGATGTTTCTCTATGGTGTTCTGTCTGTACATTGCATAGTCGTTTCTAATATATTTGTTAATTAGTTTATATAGAGCTGAGATTTCATTTTTTTCGCTGCGTGTTTTATTCTTTGTTTTTTGTAATACTCGTCTTCTGTTCATGAGTGCTATGGTCCGTGGTGTTAGTATATTGTGGCCTATAGGACCTAGGTCTTTTTTATGGGCCTCTTGTAGGCTACAGGAGATAGCACTGATTAACTTGTCGTAGTAAGTTTGTATACATGTAATATCTTGACAGTCGAGAAGGTCCGTTAGATGAAGTGTAAGACTTTCTTTGTATTTGTTTATTTCTTCATCATTTTTTAATGTAGCGCTTTGGTTGCTTCTATATTTGACTCTCTTTTTTTTTTATTTAGTTAGCAAAATTGTTGCTCTAATTGGTCTATGGTCTGAAGAATGGTTAACGTTTAGAACTTCAATATTTTGAAAAATGTCTGGTCTGTTGGATAGTATAAAGTCAATTTCGTTTTTGTGTTTACCGTTTGGCGAGCGCCAAGTCCATTTGCGGTTTGCTTTTTTCTTGAAAAAAGTGTTTAATATGGCCAGTTTATTTTCAAGGGCAAAATCTATTAGTCTCTGACCTCTACAGTTTCTTTGACCGTATCCGTATTGTTTCATTACTAAATATTCATCCTGTCTGGGTTGACCAATTTTTGCGTTGAAATCTCCCATTATTATATAGTTGTGGTGTGCTGCTTCAATAGCTGTAGTAACAGACTTGTAAAAAAGAGTAATTTCATCGTCTTTTGCTGCTTCTGTGGGGGCGTAAACTTGTATTATTGACATGAAATATCCTTGGAAGTTCAAATTTAGCAATGCTACTCGATCCGTAAAACCCGTGAAGCTTTCAATGTTTTGTTTGTACGTTTTTTTAATAAGGAAACCGACCCCATGATGACCAGACGTGTGACCGGTGTGGCAAATGATGAAATCGTTATATTCTTCTATATTTGTTCCGGGGCGTCTCATTTCAGATATTCCGATAATGTCAAATTAACCGAATTATAAATCTATAGTTAAATCTTGACAAGTAGTCAGACAGATACTGATCAGGGTCTGATAATAGCACAGGAAAGTCATTTTAAGAGTTTGTTTACCTATGTCGGCGTTTTTTTTTATTTTTTTTATTTATACTTGTTTCGTTTCTCAAACCTAGAACAAGGGTCGATGGGTTCGACTTTCGACTCTACACGTATCTATATAAGCTTCTTGGTTCGGCTCAAGTTCTGCTCCTCGCTCAGGCTCCTCACGCTAGGTTCGATTTTCAAATGTATTTTATTTCGTATAAGTATCTGCTTAGAGAGTGTGGTATATACTCTAGTCTCAGTGGTAAAACTTTTATTTGACGTTCGAAATTCAAATCACATTATTAACCAAGGGAGTTTAGTGCAACATTATTACCCGGCTAGACTATAGGGATGTAATGAGCTACTTTATGTTAGGGTTATATGACACATACTTAATGCAACATTATCGAGCAGGTGGTGTGAAAAATATATAAACGTAGATTCTTCGATATTATGTAATCCGATTATCTATTTGAATCATTTATCTGAAGTTATGCTGTGATTATATGTAGATAAAGTTTGATTAAATAATAGCAATAATAGGTACCCAATATCAATTAATGACGTAGAATATAATCTACACACTTACTGATAACTAAGAGCAAAATAATAATTTAATTTTATGCATAGCAACCCTCTATACACACATTCTAGGGGTTTTAAAAGCAGCGCCGTAGCCGCACTGCTGTCACACTGGAGCCGCGCTGCAAAGGAGACAGAGATGATTCTATACAATTTTGGGTCCAGGTTGTAAAAAGATGAAAGCTGTGTCTGTTGATAGCCAAAAGCAATTTATAGGGTTCAAAACTAAATATTCAACCCTAGCAAATGTCTTTGGCTGGCCACCGATCAACCATCACTCCTGTATTCATACATTTATTGCTATGATTTCGATCTTGTAAAGAAAAACGGGGCATATATTGTTATATAACCACAGTTTGCCTGATATGTTTAGTTCCCCTAAGGTAGGATTGAGGCTTTTGCCATTAAATCAATTGCAACCCTGAGCCAGCACCCAGAATTTCATAGAGAAACCCAATACTTAATCCATTGCTCAATGCAATGCAAGCAATGGATTAACTATTGGGTTTTTCTCTCTCTTCAGTCGCGCTTACGACCAAGTATGAATGAATGAGACTCCCATGATTCTCCTTAAGAAGGGAGATATAAAACTATTAAGTATTATAATTATTTATTTATTCGTCTTCAATTTATTAAAATATTACCTTACTAAAATTTGTTCAGTCGGTACTAGGTATATGATCTTGGTATCGCTATTTTTGTTTTCGCGGTGATAACATTCGATAGGTCCCCGGAGTCTAGGGGTCAACCGGGGTACGTGCGATTCTTAACCACTAAAACCCCCGCTCTAACGCCCCCACTAAAAGGCAGTCTCATCGCCAGATGGACGCTCTCATCAGACCTGGGCTCTTCGGTGTGATATTCATATAATTTTATTCACTTTTTCACAATGTAGGTATAATTAGATCTGCACCAGGAACCCCTCAGTGCCTTGCTTTTTACCCTGCCGCTGGCGAGAGCGCATTGCAGCCCCCCGGGAACCAGACACGGTGCTCAGGGGGACGAGGGTCGCAGCACCGCTGCCGTCCTCTGAGTCGCTGCCTGCGCACCCTGAACCACTGGACGTTAGGGGGGTGGACTCCGAAGGATTATTTATTTATTTAATTATTTATGTACACACAAACACAAGATAGACAAAATAAACCTTTGGATAATACAGCTCTCGTAGCAGGCTGCTGCTGACCTCTCTGCACACCTATAGGTATTACAAAACACAAATACAAATACAATCATTACCCCGTACATATTCACCAAAATAAGATCCACTCCTGTATAATATTAGAATACTTGATTGAGGAGTTGAGCTATTATATAGTAAATCGCTCGTGATGAAAGCCAACATCCACAGCGGAGACAAACATTAGGGTGCCCAAGTTATCTCGATTCATTTGCAGTTGGTCATCGAGCTAGGTCCTAGTAAGCTTGACAAACATGAAAGCTGCTGTTTATCTGAAAGATGGGAACAGTTTTTTATGTAATATAATAAATATCGTAAAGGTAAAGTAACCAGCATGGTAGTCGCTGGTAAGCTAACAAAAGGAAGTATGAACTTACAGGCTGTAGTGCATGCTATTCACGAATCACTGACAGCATCAACTCATCATCCAAAGGTCGTTGGCCTAGTGTATCACAGCGACTAGTCGCTATGCCGCAATTCACACAGCGATCCATAGTAAAATCCAAAACAATGAGTTGAAGTCAGAAGCGAGTTTCTCCGTGTCCGGCGATATCATAGTGTGGTTCGTACATATAAAGCAAGCTTAGAGGTCCGTAGAAAGCAGTACTTGAGGGATAAAATCAATTAAATATTAAATATTGAAAAAACCCTGAGGAAAAAACTAGATATCAGTCAAAACGTACGAAACGAGTGAGTGTTGTAGAGACGCTCGATCCACATCGACAATTATTAACAAAAAGTATTTATTTCATGCATTTTAAACTAATATCTTATTTCTAGTTTTCTATTATTAATATAAAATCTTATTACTAATGGCAGCTCGGGTGCTCCTCCCTTCCGGCAGTTTTGTGAAGGTAGGTACTTGTGGAAGCCCTGTTCCCCGATAGGACCTGAACAAACCTGAAGGTGTGCGTGTTGTGTTTTTGGTGCACCCAGTCGTTTAGCACCTTTAGTCGGTATGATCAAGTAGTCGGTGCTTGGCTCCGCCACTCGCTTCTGCGACCACACAAGGACGTCGTCTTGTGCCTTCCTTCGCTATCGCTGAACTTCAACAGGAGGTGCTCCGCCCCGGCTCCGCATTTCTGTATTCTGCCGGTGTAAGTCGATATATCCGCCTCCAAGTGTCAGGGTAGGACAACAATAGGCCTTGGTTTGGGCTGTCAGAATGTCCACCCACACTGGCGCACCATAGAGGGATATCGTTATATAAACGATGGCAACTATCACTTTGGCTACCCAGATTCGGCAGGTGCCGCAACAGAGCACTGGCGCGCTAGCGCCGCACCCTTGAAAAGTTCTTCATTGGCTTTCGCTGAAACATAGGATAGGACCAGCGAAACCTATACGTTAGGTAGTTTGACTAGTCTGTCTGTATGCAACAAAACCTTAAGAGCAATCATGGGCTTTCTCTTAAACGTCCAACATACTAAGCACGATATCGTTGGATAGCAAGTGTTGACTTGATACATAAGTATGAGTATGATCGTCGTAGTGACGACGTAGTATTTTAATTCTATTTTTTGCATGGAGAACTTTTCTGTGTTCAAAACTGTTGAGTAGGTCTGTAGGCAGCATTAGATATACACGCATGTTGGTCGAACCTTTTTTTTATACTGGGACAATTCACACACTGCCATCTGATCCCAAACTAGTTAAATCCCATTCTACGGTAACCGGACAACTGATACAAATACTTATATACTTTTTTTGTAAATACCTACTTAATATAGATTGTAACAGCCAGACGGAAGGTGGGAATCGATCCTATTAGGCCATGGTGTACCCACCAACAGACCATTTTTTTGCCTTCAAAAGGTACCCAGACTCCGTAGGGGGCGGAGGCCGGGTTATATGGAATTTGAACTCACTAAAACCTCCCCGGTGGCCTTCATAGACGGTTGGCATTCTGGTCGCTCCGCTCGGACCTCACCAGAGTCTCCAGCCACACACACTTGACTTGATAGAGCATGTTGCTGGGGAGCAGAAATGCATTTCCGCCAAGATGTTCAGGGATGGTAAATGTGTCAGGATTGTTGCCACCTTACATGAGATGTTGCCGCACCTTCTTGCGACCCGGATTAAGCACTGGATCATAATAATGTAATTGAATGAACCGATAATTGAATCAATACAGTGAGATGCTTTCAATTGAGATTCAAAATATCGATACAAAGCGACTGGGAAGAACAACCCCAAAATGATTATGACTTCTTTAGTCTTTCCTCCAAGATTATGACAAATAGCCATAAACTCAATAAAAAAAAGGACTTGTCAATGCCATGAAGCTATTAGGGTCAAAGTGGAGGAAACACTCCCAAATACATGCCGGAGGTCAACGCTATCCCTTTCATTGAGGTCGGATCTCTCTTTCTAAGAGGGAAACCTTAATGTTTCATGAAAAATCAGGACATCTTTTTAACTTCGTCGCATAATACGACTTACTTGGCTTGTTTACCAAGTGTCTGGGTGTTTTATCTATATAAGTATGTATTTACAAAAAAAAAGTATATAAGTATTAGTATCAGTTGTCTGGTTTCCATAGTACAGGCTCTGCCTAGTTTGGGATCAGATGACCGTGTGTGAATTGTCCCAGGATATTATTATATTATTATTATGCTTTAAGTTTAAACCGATTAAATATGTCTAGTTGCTTAATCAGTCTGATTATGGGTTGGAGCAGCCCAAATACGGAAGAACTGTGTACAAGAAGAACAAACTGTGATTGATAGGGAAACAGATGATAAATAAATAAGGACCTCCTTCTGGCCGATATGACCACAGTGGGTATTTTGAAAGATCTCAGTCTACGCAAAATATATTATAGTGCGCAAGTGCTTGCGTAGACACAACTGCACTCTCTCTCTCTCTCTTCCGTTTACCTCTCAAAATACGATGGGATGAAAAACCGGGGACGGACACGACCGGGGAGAAACCAGGTGCAGGATCAACATTTTACATGCCCATCTTACGCATGGAGCATCTTACTTTACAGAAAATCAAGGGATAAATAATAAGCTAATGGTTGTGAAAATAAAAGCATATGAAGTTATGATTAAAAAAAATATTGTGCTATAAAATCATTTATTCAGTACGTTTAACGATCTCCGATTAATCACAAGATACTGAATAGCAATTAGCATTATATGCAAACAACTAAAACACCTTTTAACCAACACATTAGACGATAGAAAAGCATTCGCGGTAAATTTAGTTTTCCATTGGACCAACAGCAGATCATTGCAGCTTCATCAAATTTATTTTCCAATGGGACAATGGATAGTCATAGGTGCATTCCTTCACTCAATATTTTTAGGAAATCTACAAGAAAATAAAAAATGTATTAATATTGACCAGGGGTAAATAAAACAGTATGTATATTTATGGAATGATATAGGTACTCTCGCCGATACGGCCAATCCAACCACAGCGGCTAATCTTTCGCAAGATCAGCCATCATCCAGTGCACAAATGCTTGCGTAGACACAAGTGCACAAGTGTATCCTAGCCAGTGAGGAACAACTACACATAGTTGTTGCTCCCCGCAGGATTCGAACCTGCGACCCCCGGTATGCAAGCAAGCGGTTTCCCACTGCGCCACGGAGGCTACTAGACGCGACAGGACTAGGAGGCGACAAGAATAAATATGATTTTAATAATATGTATCTAATAAGTTACAAAACTAACTGTACCTAAACTTAACCTACATACCTACACACTTGTAAAATTAATGAACATACAATATGTTTTTAATATCAATCCTTTGAACTAAATACATCGTTTATTTTTTGATCATAAAGTGGCGGTAAAAAATCCCCAAAACGGAAAGTCTTCAAAAAATCTTTACCATGGTTACTCTATTAAAATAATGTGAAATATTTTAAAATTAAATAATTCAAGTACAAATTAATATAAACTTAAACCCAATACTAACAAACGAACTGAAAACGTGTTATGTGCCTACCGGAAGAAGAACTGATCGAAAATATGGTGCATAATGCACAGGGATCATCGGTAGGTAATTATTGAACAAAATCGCACTTACGAGTGATATTCGGTATTAAATACTGGATACAACATATTTTTGCAACCAAGTTCTGCACATTTTGAACAAAATAAAAAGTTTGAGAAAATAATTCAATCGTTTGATGAAATAAAAAGTCAATACTTGGATATCCAATCGTCAGTAACTTTTCTCTCCCAAACCTATGAGTCATTGAAAGATCAAATTAATCAACTTGAACTAGAGCGCAAAAATAATTTGCTATATTTACAAAGCTTAGAAAATAAATTGGAATACCTAGAACGAGGCGCTAGATCAACGTGTGTGGAGATAAGAAATGTGCCTATGATGCCCTCTGAGACCAAAGAACAATTAATAAACATGGTAATTAGTGCTGGCAATATCGTAAATGTTCAAATACAACCGCAGGAGGTGAAGAATGTGTTTCGGACTGGAATCAAAGACCCTAATAAGAGGGCCATTATTGTGGACTTCACAACAAATATAGCAAAAGAAAAATTTATTGGAATGTACAAAAAATATAATAAAAGTCACGGTCAGCTAACCACAGAGAAATTGAAAATAAGCGGTCCATCGCAACCAGTCTTTATTTCGGAAAATTTAACAGCTAAAATGAGAAGACTTTTTTATCTGGCAAGAGACTTTGCGAAAAGTAATGATTATCGTTATTGCTGGATAAGTAATGGAAAGATATTTCTGCGTCAAAAGGAAGGAGGATCGCTGATACACATTAAAGAAGAATCAGACTTTTCAAAATTAACTGTGTCGAAGTGACTAGTCGCTAGAAATAATGCCTTATTGAACGTAAACAGCGAAGCACACAGTTATTATATTATTTTAGCATTAACTCGCCTATGTTTGTTTAATATTATTCTTAAGTATAATAATTGTTATTTACAGATATATCACTCTTTACTCATTACAACCCAACATAGACTATTTAATCCACGTAATATTCTTGTAATACTCACCACTACATGCATACAACTCATACATATATATCTTACATACACTTACAACTACTATTATGTTTTCTACGGAAGGAATTTTGAACTAAGTCAATTGTATCTTTTTATAAGACCCCATTATGTGTCCTACTTTTGTATTCTTCACCTATTATCAATAGGCACTGGATATCTCTTAAATTGTGCACAAGTGTTTATTATGATATTAAGTAATGATTAACGACCTAGAAACTTTAACTGATATAGATAATATATCTGTATCTTCATCGTACTCCTGTTCCCCGGAAAAATGCAGATCGTGTATGAATAATGTATCCCTTAAAATATTCCACGTTAATATCAGAAGCATTGGCAATAGTAGTAATTTTAACAATCTACTGATTTTAATTGATAGAACAAAGGTCAACTTTGATGTCATCGTTTTATCAGAATGCTGGCTTAGTAAATGTCCGTTCATTCCTACTATTGCAGGATTTGAGTTACATAAATCTGAATTTACTAGTCAAAATGATGGCGTAGTAGTGTACATTAAGACTGGCATTCAATGTACAGTAATGAGTCCCAACATTGTTGATGCAAATACTCTTATTTTGAAGTTTGGCTCTGAATTAGCGATTGTTGCAATGTATCGGTCACCTTCCAACCGTAATATACATAACTTTATTAGTAGTTTAGACTCAACCTTACGATCCCTCAGTAGCTACAAGACAATTATACTGGTTGGTGATATAAATATAAATATAATGCCAAATGGAAATGATATGAATTCTGACTTGTACTTAACTACTGTTGCTTCTCATGGTATGCTACCTGCTCATCATCTTCCCACTCGGGATAAGAATTGTTTAGATCATGCTATTATTAAATCTAATAAACCTGCAATAACTTTAGTACTAGATTCCTACATAACAGATCATGCTCCAGTGCTCATCTTTTGTAAAGCCAATTCCAGCAGCAATAAAGTAACTTTTCCTTCGGTTATCACTGATTTCCCTGCCTGCGTAACTGCCATTGAAAATACTGACTTCACTATGATTCTAAATTGTAATGATCCAAACAAAGCTGCTTCTGATTTAGTGAATATTGTTTCGACCATAGTTGCAACAAACTCTCATATCTCAAAAACCCCTAGCAAAAGAAGAATACTAAAACCTTGGATCACTTGTGGTCTTCTAAAATGCATACGAAATAGAGACAAACTGTATAAGAAAGCAAAAAAGGATCCTACCAACCTCATTCTTCAAACTACCTATGTCCGTTATAAAAATTTTTGCAACAGATTATTGAAAAAGATTAAACGCCAGTATGAACGTAGTGAATTTGAAAAGAATCGTAATAATCCTAAAGAAACCTGGAAACTCATCAAAAACATTTCTAATATGCAAAATTCCAAATCTTCATGCAATGAGCTTCTTACCTTGAATCCCCAGCCATCAATATCTATCGATATTGTTAATGATTTCTTTGCCAACGTAGGAAAATCGCTAGCTTCTAAATTCGGATCGGAGTGTGATAACACAACCATCCTTAACGACAATAGTATAAACAGTTCCAGTACCAACTCTATGGCCATGTTTAGTACAGACAATGATGAAATTGATCGAATTATCCTTACTCTTAAACAAAATTGCGCACCTGGCTGGGACAATATATCTACAGCATTAATTAAATCTACTAAACATGTACTTATTCCGGTAATCTGCCATGTCCTAAATTTGTGTATTACATCAGGTATATTTCCAAGCGTCTTTAAAAAAGCGGTTGTGTTCCCCATCTATAAGAGTGGAGACAGAACCAGTGTCAACAATTACAGACCAATTTCTATTTTATCCACCTTCTCAAAAATCTTTGAAAAAATCTTGAATAATCGACTTCTGAAATTTATTAATGCACGAAAAATTCTTGCTGATAACCAATTTGGTTTTAGGTCTGGTCTCAGCACAGATGCTGTATTAGAACTAACCACTACTGTTGCAAAAAATTATAAATCTAAACTAAAAACCCTAGCTATTTTCCTGGACCTATCAAAAGCTTTTGACACTGTTTCTGTCCCTCTCTTACTCAAAAAACTAGAATGCATTGGCATTAGAGGATTGCCGCTTAAACTTTTCGAAAGCTATTTGACGAATCGCTCCCAAATTGTGAAAGTTAATAATCATTACAGTAATGAGCAAGTACTAACTTATGGTGTTCCACAGGGTAGTATCTTGGGCCCGACGCACTTTCTATTATACATAAATAACCTATGCAAGATGTCCCTACCAAATTCTAGAATGATCACATATGCTGATGATACGGTCATTATAGTTCATGGTTCGGACTGGTCTCAAACGTTCCTCAATGCTGAAGCTGCTCTAAAAATCACGATGAACTGGCTAACAAAAAACCTTCTTACTCTAAACTTAGAAAAAACTAAGTTTATCACCTTTGTGCCTAAGTTGTCTTCCCTTCCACCTACCTCTTTAAATTTGACTGTCCATTGTTGTGAACATAATTCCTCCCAACATAATTTTGTCCATTGCACTTGTCCTAATATTGCACGCACAAATGCCATAAAATATTTAGGTGTATTTGTTGATGCCACAATGACTTGGCGAGATCAAGTTGAATCGTTGGTTTCGAGGGTTAGAAAACTCATTTTTGTTTTTAAGAATTTAAGATCATCACTTGATTTTCAGACTCTTAAAGTAGTATACTTTGCATTATTACAACACAACAGCTCATTCCATTTTGACTTACTGTCTTACAGTCTGGGGTGGTGCTGGGAAATGTCTATTCTTACGTTTAGAGAGAGCTCAAAGAGCTGTATTAAAAGTCATGACATATAAACCCATCTGCTTTCCAACACAGGAACTTTATGATACATGTAAAATACCTACTGTCAGACAATCGTTTGTACTCAATTGCATCGTAAGAATACATCGCAGCCTTATTTTTGAACCTAATTTTAAGGAGAAAAAACGTAGGTTCTACTCAGTATGCAAAACTGAATCTGTAAGTTTGAAAGTAGCGAGAAGGCAATTCATTTTTCGAGCGCCTGTCCTATATAATAAAGTAAATAAGGAGCTCGATATTTATTCTCTAACTGTACGAGAATGTAAATTGCGAATGACTAACTGGCTTTATAAGTTATCTTACGACCAAGTAGAAAACTTTATAATCCAATAACATAATATTTTAGTAGATATAGAAGTTAATCCTTCCCTTCCCAAACATAAACCTTACACACTAAATCACTCACTCACCCACACGCAAACACATACACACACACAAACACACATACACACACAATATCTTTGTGTACTGCATGCAATTGTTGTATTAATTAACTTTTAGTCATATTATTATTGTCAACAAACATCTGTACTTACCTATTTGCTTATAAAAACAATTGTTGGAACGCTGCTGCCTGTCTGAAGGTGGGCGTTAATGGCTACAACACAGTTACTAAACTAATGTAGTTGTTATCGTTGCTATTTCTGTATACATGTTTTTTAGTTCCAATAAAGATTATATTATATTATATTATATATTATTTTATCACCATTTTTATGATTTTAATTCACTTTATCGTGAAATTATGGTATTTAAATGTTTGATCGATTTATATGACAGACAGTTTCATGCTGACAATAAGCGACAGTGTTGCCACAAAATACGAACCCTTAAAATCGGTAATTAAAATTGCATTTGAGTATAATTGGTGAAAACACAATAGAGCATTATTCTAATCGAACTCGCAGAACAGTACCAATATTTTTTTTATTAGACATGATTGTCATCGTATTTTAAGTTTTCGGGTGGAAAACATTCTTTTGATGTGTAAGTAAAGCATTTCTATATTAGGGTATCCATTTCTCGGGTAATTTCAATTATAACATGGACCACACATCGGACCTCAATGAAAGGGATAGCGTATGCCTCAATCAAGTATTTGGAGTTTGGGCTCCATTGTTGACCTACTAGCTTCATGGTCAATGCAGATACCACAGATTAATAATAATTGATTTAACGCGACTAATGAAGCGATTCGTGAACTTAAATCGATTTGAAGATTACTCTTGTAAATATTTTTAGATCTGTTAAAATATCGCAATGATTATTCATAACATATAATTAATTAACTAAACACACAGTTTGGTATTAACGATTTTTAATAATTAATACGTTTAAGGGCACATTAATCGATTATAGTATAATAGATAATCGATTTATGAACTGCCTAAACTTCTTGTTAAGATTCCTCTGTTTCCAGCTTGATTTAATGGACTGGTTTTTTACATTTTTAAATAGAAATATATAACCATTTTTTAGGCCGTCACTCATCTTTTTACAAGTTGGACCCAATAATCCCAGTCTCCTTGAAGCATTTGGCTTCAAGGAGACTGGGATTATTGGACCTGGACGGTCCCTTGTATTTACAAGGGACCGTCCAGGTCGTCAACCGCAGTGTCAGATATTCTGCCGCCAAGCAGCAATGTGTCCTAAACATTGTGGTTTTCCGGTTTGAATAGCACTGTAGCTGGTGGAACTACCAGTATCCCAGAGCCAGTAACGAATGTCTCCAGAGCCTTAATAACTAATGTCTCAGGTGACGAATGGCAGTGCAGTCTATAAGCAGACGTGGCTCTTTCCATAAAGCAAACGTCTTGCTTTTCCCGTCACCCGGTTTTATCACAGGTAAGAAGCAGCTACAGGGGAACTATTATAGCAGGAGTTTAACACGAAAAGTGACTTTTATTTGACGTGGAGGAAATCTTCGAAAGATCCCCGGGAGCTGTGGAGCTCGACCGGGGTATGCGGGATCCTTACCCACTAAAACCCCCGCGGCTGTCACATCGGCATCGAGAGGTCCCTGGTCTCTCCGGTGGGATCTGCAGTCTGGGATCTCAGTGCCTTGCCTTTGAGCCCGCCGCCGGGGGGCGCATTGTAGCCCCCCGGGAACCAGTCACGGTGCTCACGGGGAAGGGGGTCGCAACCCCACCGCCGTCCTCCTCGGAGTCGCCGCCGTACTCAATGGACGTTCTAAGGGCCCACACCCCGAACGTCCAGCGACTTTGAAGGTACAAAAAGTGACCTGTCTTTACAAATGTGTACCATGAGCGTATTTATTAGCTTGACAATAATATTGTCACGTGACCACTCACCTGTTTGGGTCACTTAATCAGAACGCTCATGGTAAGTACACTTTTTGTATTAAACTGCCCTGAGTTCATGTTAAGACCCCTGATGTTAATATTGACACCACCACGCTGTGAAGGACCCATAAATAGGTCTAATGACTATTCTATTCCTGTTGGCTGTAAATTGGGCCCGTTTAACACCGAAACGCACTTGGACCCAGTTAGGTCAATTGTGCATGCCCTATCTCTTGGCCTAGCTCTTTGTCGCCGACCGATCGAAGCCCTAAGGTACGCTCCGATTGCACCAACTTGAAGTTGTATTATACCAGAGGCGGGTGAAAGTGTAGCAGGTTATAGGCTTAGCTAGCGTGTAGTAGAAGTTTGAGTACAAGAAATAAAATAGAATAAAAGAAAATGGTTTATTTGTAAAAGCAAGGCAGACAAGACACGGTGAATATTTTTAAAATATATTATAACAGTAACCGTTACTAGGGTAACGTACCTTTCTGTAATTGGTTCTGTATATGCCAGGTACATGTTTAATACAACAAGTGTCTACTCAACAGAAAGATGATATACTCCTTACGCATACTGCATGCGTTCCTTCTTTGTCGGCGTATCGTGGAACATGTTGGTTGCAATAAAAGCAAGTCTTTCAATCGCCGGAGACCAAGTATAATGTCTGATCAAGTAACACGCAATTAGCCATTAAGTTAGGCTAGACAAACTACATGGAATGCGCGATAGTTACCCGACTACGGAACGGAGACTATGATTTTAACAAGAATGTATGTATGTATGTTCATCTGTTCCCGCATATCTTCTAATCTACTTAACATAATTTGACAATAAGGTGTCGTTAGCAGCGTCTTGATTGTCCGCTGGCTAAAGGCTATATAATATCACATTATTAGACTGCAATTTTGCCCGTAGTCGGGTTTTAGTTTTTAAAACCTAATACTTGTTTATATCTGTTGTCACTAGCCGATTGCTTCTTCATTCAATTTCCTTCCATTATCTTAGTTTGTTATTAATCATCTGTTTTCTCTTTTTAAGTGACCAGTGTCACGTCCATCGAGCGCCTCTGCATAGGGCTAACGTTCCGTTCTATTGATTGCTCGATGTCGACATGTATATTATATACATCTAGTGTAGGATAATGCGGTAACAGCTCAGTGGGCGAGCGCTTGCCTTGGAAACAAGGTGCGCAGGTTCGAACCCCGGCTCGCACCTCTGATTTCTTCAATGAATCATGTACGAATCGTCTTTGTGCGATTGTAACTAGCTTTCGGTGAAGGAAAACATCGTGAGGAAACCTGCATATCTGAGAAAGCCTAACTAGCTCTCGAATGACGTGTGAAGTCCGCCAACCCGCACTTGGCCAGCGTGGTGGACTATGGTCTAAGACCCCTCATCTTGAGGGGAGGCCCGTGCCCAACAGTGGGACATAAACAAGCGCTGGTATTATTAGTGTAGGATAGGCTACTCCCTAACGAGTAAACCTATATCTTACAAGAGCGTCGCAACTGCATAATAAGAAGCCTAACAGAAGCATTAACTCTTTTTCACCTTCACAGAATCTGCAAGAGTCCATAGTATTTAGCCTGATTGGTTATAACGATTTTGACGCCATTTTCTTTTGAAAATTCTAGCATTATACATCATACTGTACTGTATTTACCACGCTATCGCGGTCAGTTACATACCACTGTTTGCAGTGATTCGAGTAAATATTTGTTGTTCTTAACAATATTTGACGTGGTGATTGATGAAATGGATACGATGGTGCGATATAAAACGTGTGTATAGACATCAAACAAAGAAACAGGATTGAAAACTGGTGGTTAAATATTTTAGATTTTATAAAAATAAACAAACAAGTATCGCAATTGGATAGTGGTTTTCAAAAATACCAATGTTTTTATGTTTAACGTTTATGAAACGCATATTTGGATAAAGAAAAAACCCTATTTTGTTGTTAAAGAAGCAATCGATGAAGGTTCAAATTATAGCAACGTTATGGATTCTAACATCAAAACCTATTATAGGCTTAAAGATAAACAATTCTTACTTTTGAAGTAATGCGATTTTCAAATGATTCCTTGGAACAATCCATCACATACATCACATAGCATACATCACACAGCATTTTTTTTTTAATTTATCCTGCAAGCATTCGGCCCGCTTGAGCAGTCACCGCAGCCTATGGACGCTAGGAACATCAGATGAATCACCAGCTAAGTGCCGACCCCGAAGACATTATGTGCAGGACGGGCGGACCCGAATGAACGAGCCACTGACGTCCTGTGTGTCTGTAGCTATCGCTGGTACGGTATGAACCCGCCGAAGAGTGTTGACGCTGTTGGTTACAATGTAGGTTGGTTACAAGGTGTACGTGAAATAAGAACTCCCAATTCGATAGCAAGCTTGATAGTGGCTCCGACGGTGGCGCTCTTCGTACTGAATATTCTTTTCTTCTATTTATATCTTGCTTTTAGTTCCCGCGTCGACCGCTTGCTTGTTCACCGACAGTAGCGCCGAATGCGCATTTACTATCCTTGCAGGGAACTTTACCGTAACGAGAGCCCCACCGAGGCAGCCACTAACGTTTTATTTTTATTATAAAAACTGTACATTTTCGCTTATTCTACTTAGACTATTCTAGACACATACATGATACCTATACCGTTAGAAAGTGCGTGTAAGCAGCTTTCTAACGGTGTACATAGGGTTTATATATCTATTTTTGTTAGGGAACTACAGGTCGATAAATACTGTAAGTAGGGGCGCGACGACTATGCTTTGGCCGCTTGTCGCTTCGCCTGCGCCCTGCCCGTAGCATCCATATGCCCACAAATAGTACCGATAGGTAGCCTGTGATGTGTACTATCTGTATACCTATGATCTAGACCACCTAGGGGCCTAGGTCATAGCAAAAACCCTAGAAAACATGATATGCGATAGAACATTTGCCTATAACTATGGAAATATGTACAGCAGTGCTGTTTAGGCACTTAGACCCACCAAGGCGGACCCAGATCTAGGTCCTGAGTTGGTTCCTAGATTTGGGACCTAGCTGCAAATAACTATTTGCTGTTCATATATGTGCTTAGCACATCTAGGGCATGTGGGTACTTCTATCATACTATTACCCTACGCTAATTACAAATAGCAAGTACTATGAGACCTAGGCTAGGCTATCTATAAGTGATTCAGCTCACCCCTCCTCGGGATAGTGAGCTTATACACAAAACTATATTATAATTTATTAGGAAATTAAATCTAGGCTCTTAACTATCGCAGAGTTATAAAACTTAACTATACATTACTATAAAACACAACACTCTGTAACACAAACACTATTTTGTCCTTTCGTAAACGTCGTCTTGTGGTCGTCCTGAACACATTAGATATTAAGTCTTTTGAGTCCGGTAACTTAACCAGGTATAATGTATTCACTGCTGCTTGGCGGACAGTGTGTCTGACTGGAGTGTATCTATGCGCGCGGCGTCTTTGTCGCGCAGTAATAAACCAGCTTCGGAACAATCAGGTCGTTTTACTGCTCGCAAACATCCCAGTGTCAACGAGGATTTATTTTACTACCCGCGCGTGTTAAATTTAAATCAATGGCCAATTTTATCGGAAATTTGAGTGTTTTTGACCATAAAATTCAAGATTGGCAAATATTTTGTGGCCGATTAAATCAATTTATCAAGCTAAATAAAATTAAAAGTTTAAATAAGTGTGCAGTATTGTTGACTCACTTGTCAGATGAGTCTTATCTTCTGGCAAGAAACCTTTTACATCCGAAAAAATTGGAGGATGCGTCCAGGAGCTGATTGATGTACTCAACGGGCATTTTAAGGTGAAGCGTTCGACATTTGCTGACAGAGCAAAATTCTACGACGCAATTAAAGCTACCGATGAATCTATCGAAGAATGGGCGGTACGTCTGAGAGGATTGGCCGTGTATTGTGATTTCGGTAGCGAATTGGGGACCTTGCTTCGCGATAGGTTCGTTCTTGGTTTTAGAACGTGGCCTGAACGAGACCGTCTGTTTGAAAACGACGCAAGCACATTAACGTTCGCTAAAGCTATAGAAATAGCCCAACAAGCTGCGTGTGCGCGTGCAGCTCGAAACTATGCTGCCGATGCAGCGTCGAGTCTCGCGGTTGGAGATCAGATGGTGAAGGAGGAACCCATGTATACGGTCAGTGAGAAGCGGCCGACGGGACGTGCCAGTACAGATGGAGTGCGTTGTGCCGTATGTGGTATGAGAAACCACGAAGCGTCAAAATGCCGATTTAAAAATTACCGTTGTTCGACTTGTGGTGAAAAGGGGCATTTCAAAAAAGTTTGTATTGCCAAAAGTAGCGGTAATTCTAAATTATACAATATCGAGATGGCAGTGGAAAACAAGGGGGAACATGAATGTGACGAATGTCAACTATTTGATGCGAGGTATGTAGACTATGAACCTTTAACTGTGAAAGTAAAAGTGAATAATAGTGATTTTTGTATGGAATTAGATTCCGGTTCCAGTCGTAGCGTAATATCAGAAAAATGTTATCAGGATTTATTTTGTAACTATCCGTTGATTCGAAGCAACGTGACAATGTGTCTGTATACAAATCATAAAATCACGCCAGTAGGATAATTTAATTGTAAAATCACATATATGAATCTTGAACGGTATATTGATATTTACGTTATACGAAATGGTGGACCGCCACTTTTGGGCCGTGATTTTATGAAGAAATTTAATTTGTGTTTGTCTATGATTAATTACAATGTAAGTACGCAACCTGTGGACAATGCCAGTGGCAGGGAGGTGTTGCAACTCATTAATGAATTTTCTGATTTCTGGAAAGATGAATTAGGTCGTTTTAATAAATTTGAGGTGGGTCTACATTTGAGAGAAGATGCCGTACCGAAATTTTTCAAACCACGGTCTATACCTTTTACTCTGAAAGAAAAAGTGGAAAAAGAATTAGATAGACTTGTAGCATTCGGTATTCTTGTACCGGTAAACTTTTCAGAATACGCAACGCCTATAGTGCCAGTGTTAAAAGAAAATGGCACCGTAAAAATAGCCGGTGATTTTTCTTGCACATTAAATAAGGACTTAAAAATATACAAGTATCCTCTGCCGCGTATAGAAGAAGTTTTTTTCAAAATTAGATTTAAGTAATGCTTATAATCAATTTAAATTAGATAAGCAGTCACAGGAGCTAACTACCATAAATACACCAAAAGGTCTTTTTAAATATACGCGTTTGGTGTATGGGCTCGCTAATGCACCTGCTATTTTCCAACGAGCGATGGAAACATTATTGGCTGGTATAGAAGGTGTGTCGGTCTGGATCGATGACATTTGTTGTACGGCCCCAAATAAAACCCTTCATTTAATGAGACTCAGAGAAGTTTTAAGCCGGTTACAAAATGCAGGTTTAAAATTACATAAGGAGAAATGTACATTTTTTCAGGATAGCGTAAAGTATTTGGGTTACATTATAGATAAAACGGGATTAAGAACGTGTTCAGATAAGGTAGCCGCCATTTTAAAATCGCCCAATCCTACTAATGTTATAGAGGTAAAAAGATTTTTAGGGGTGGTCAACTAATATCGTAATTTTATTCCTAACGCATCAGCAATACTCGAACCATTGCATGAATTACTGCGCGCTAGCGCTCGGTGGCAATGGGGGGATCGGCAACAGCAGGCGCTCGATCGCGTGAAGCGCGAGCTGGCGTCCGACCGGGTGTTGGCTCATTTCGATCCGAGCAGTCAGCTCGTGCTGACCGTGGACGCGGGGCCCGCCGGCCTGGGCGCGGTGCTCGCGCACCATGACCCGCACGGTCGACAGGCCCATTGCATTCGCTTCTAGATCCCTGTTACCTAGCGAAAGGAATTATAGCCAGATCCATAAAGAAGCTACGGCTATTATATTCGGGGTGAAATATTTTCACCAATATTTATATGGTAGACAGGAACCATTCATTTTAAAAACGGACCATAGGCCATTAATTACTATTTTCGGTAAAAATAATGGAATTTCGGTAACCACAGCTTTACGACTACAGAGATATGCAGTAATACTATCTGCATATAACTATGTCGTTCAATATGTGAGCGCTAAGAATAACTTAGTCGCAGATAATTTTCGCGGGCACCTATAGCAAAATCGTATACCGAGAATAATGAGTGTAAACCGGAAGTAGTTATGCCTTTTCTTTTTCTAGATGCCACCACTGAACCGGTTTCATTCGACGATTTGAAGCACGTCACGAGTCAAGATAATATATTAAATACAGTTATTAATTATATGCATTACGGGTGGCCGCGTAAAATCAATTGTGATTAATTAAACCGTATTACCATTGTAAAACCGATTTAGAATTAAATCAGGGATGTCGGTTTCGGGGACATCGTATTATAATTCCTACAGTGTTTCGGAATCGTATGTTGGAAGAATTACACGCCTCGCATTTCGGTATTGTCAAAACTAAGCACTCGGCTCGTAGTAGGATGTGGTGGCCCGGTATAGACCGCGACATTGAAAAATGGATAGGTAACTGCAGGGAGTGTGCGCACGTGAGCAGCGCGCCGCCGCGCGCCCCCGCCGCGCCCTGGCCGCGCCCGGCGGGCCTGTGGCAGCGCGTGCACATAGATTATATGTCGATAGGACAGTCTGTCTATCTGATTATTATTGACGCATTCAGTAAATGGCTGGAATGCATTCACATGGGTGGCGGCACTTCGACGAGCCAACTGATAATTAAACTAAAAAATGTATTCGGTGTATTTGGTATTCCACACGTTATTGTATCCGATAATGATATAAAAATATGTTCGGCAGAGTTTAATGATTTTTGTAATAATAATGGCATCCAATATATAACATCTCCTATTTATCATCCATCAAGCAATCGACAGGCAGAGAATTCGGTGAAGATATGTAAAAAAATGTTAAAATGTATAATAGGCAGCGGGAACTGGTCTCAGAAAGCAATGCAAGAAAAAATACTGGGCTACCTGTTTGAATATCGTACGCCAGCAAAATTAATGTTCGGTCGCGAATTAAGATCTAGACTAGATTTAATTTTACCTACTGCAAAATCGTCAAAGGCTGTAGAGGAAAAGAATCCATTTAATAAAAGTAGACGTTTTGATATTGGAGAAAGAGTTTGGGCTAGATGGTTTTCAGCTAGAAGGGCTATTTGGGCAGTAGGTAAAATCGTGAGAAAAATAGGTGCTAGGATGTATGAAGTCTATTTCCAGGATTTTAATTCCTCGGGCAAAAGACATATAGACCAAATTAATAAATGTAAAATAAACAGTATTACAGAACGTAATGACAGTGGTTGGAGGGAATCGGAAGACCAGACCATTTATCCCAGTTCACCTGTGCTGTTGGAACCACCACTGCCGCTGCCTAATATACCATGTTCACCGACCAGCACTTCATCGTCACCGCCTATAAGGGTAAGTGAAACCGTAGACGATGCAAGCGCCTCCGCTGCGGTAGATTCCAGTGACCAGCAACGGTCTGACGCCCCAGGAAGTGACGGTGAGGAGTGGGTCGAGGCAAATGATACTGAAAGTGGTACAGAGCCAAGTGGTACAGACATTGTCCCTACACGTAACGATACAAATTCTGTGTCGCACAATGGAAATGTTCAGATTAGTGAAAACCCTTGCCCGACTGGGCCAATTGTGTTAACTCGTCAACGTAGGCCTAGAAAAGATGTAGATTATAAGCAATTCTTTTCAGTAACTAATATAATGTGTGATTGTTTATTGTCAGGTTAAGAAAGTAATGTTGGAGGAATGGAGTATATCTATGCGCGCGGCGTCTTTGTCGCGCAGTAATAAACCAGCTTCGGAACAATCAGGTCGTTTTACTGCTCGCAAACATCCCACTGACACTACGGTGGTACCTACCTGGTCATTTCCTTGCGCAAGGTACCTTCCACTTGCTGACACTATTTTTATAGAGACACCTGAGCTTCTAGTCAAAGAACCGATGGGCCTCATCAAATCCATAGTCATCTCTTAGCCGATCTGGCCGCGGCAGCCAATCTTTATTAAGATTGAATGGAAAAAAAAAACAAATGAAAAACTGCAACAATTGGATCATCGTCGCCTAGTTGCATGTTTATCGGTTTATTATAGATTGTTCCACGGTGAATGCGCTCAAGCACTTTTTGACCTTGTACCACCATCCCCTTCCTTTCTTTCTTTTACCGGACTACCAGGCGCCGGCAGGGTCTCCACCGCGTTGTCGCACTAAGCGTTTCGCTTCTTCTTCCCTCATGCGCACTTTTAAGCTGTGGAATTTCCCAGACAACGTTTTCCCTGATAAATATAACTTGGGTTTATTCCAGTCTAGAGTGAACAGGCATCTTATGGGTAAGCGCGGTCCATCCTAGACCACATCTTCACTTAGCATCATGTGAGATTGTGGCTTGACCACAATCAAACCTATTACACTCCAACTTGCCGCACTAAGCGTTTCGCTTCTTCTTCCCTCATGCGCACTTTTAAGCTGTGGAATTTCCCAGACAACGTTTTCCCTGATAAATATAACTTGGGTGTATTCCAGTCTAGAGTGAACAGGCATCTTATGGGTAAGCGCGGTCCATCCTAGACCACATCTTCACTTAGCATCATGTGAGATTGTGGCTTGACCACAATCAAACCTATTAATTATAAAAAAAAGATTAGCCATCAACTCATGAGATATTATAATATATAAGTGCCTTTCAGACAGGTGCACTCGCTCTTCCTTTACTCTCACGAACCGATAGAGCAAAAGACCGACCGATGAGAGATCAGGCACATGGGCTATCTTAATTTTCAGCTAATAAGTTAGTGGTCCTGCATTGTCCTAAGCCAGTAAGGAACAATCCACACGTCACGGACACGTCGTCGACAAATTATTCTCTCTCGCGGGTTTTGAAACTTTGACCTAAGAATTGTAAAGGAAGCGGTTTCCCACTGCGTCATGGCTACAATTTCACGTGGAGCACTTGAACCGTTATACACCATAGAAATTCGCCTTTAAAATATAGTGTTATTTGGCGACTTGGCTAAGGTTTTCTGTTATGTGGTCTTTCTAGTGCTAACAATGCCATCATACTCGGAAGATATAAGCTTATGTTTTGCTCCATATATTTTTAATTCTGCTTCTTTCTGTTCTTTTCATCCAAGCCAAGTCACCAAATAACACTATTATTTTAAAGGCGAATTTCTGTGGTTTATAATGTTGCAAGTGCACCACGTGATATTGTAGCCATGACGCAGCGGGAAACCGCTTGCTTTATAATTCGGAGGTCACAGACTCAAATTCTGTACGCACTCGCACCGGATTTGACCCTTGTCAATATTTCCTTTTATTGTTAACTAGCTGACCCACGCAGCTCCGCTTGCGCTATTTTTACGTTAACTAAATTTTTAATAACAGACATTCGCTTCGAATACATAACCTCCTTTTTTATAGTCGGTTAAAAACTGGGACCCACTTTTTACTTGCTCTCCGAAGCACGGACCCGTTTAGTTCAAATGACGTTAATCGGTCACCCATCTATTTAATGACCTTACCTAACGTTGCTTAACCCGATCGATTACAAAACCGTGATAAAAACTCTCTATGAGTGTTCCCTTAATAATATTTATTATATTATAAAGAAAAATTTATAAAATCGGACCAAGCGTATAACCAAGTACCCATTTTGACTTTAATCCCCTCTCCCAAAAGAACCGTGCTAGATTACGGGATAGAAAGTATCCTATGTCCTACCTCGTAGTAAGATCTCAAATCATGCCAAGTTTCATTTGAATCCATTCAGTAGTTTCGGCGTGATGCTCAGCCGAGATACAGACAGACAGACAGACAGACAGACAGACAGACAGACAGACAGACAGACAGACAGACAGACAAAAATTTTAAAAATTACATTTTCGGCCTCAGTATCGGTTATAGAATGCCCTCCAAATATAATTTTCTAAATATCTTCAATGTACAGAATTGGACCTGTTACAGTTTTATTATAAGTATAGATATCAGCACATACTTTGGAACTAGGTACTTTTGTAAATGGCAATAAACTTGCTCACTATTTTATAGAATCTAGTAGGTAAGTCTATTGAGAAAAATATGAGTGAAAATATTCTCTTTGACAATCATTTATTTTTATTTTATTTTATTTATTGAATCACGCATACAACTATCTTTACAGGTAATCCCCAATTCGATAGTGTAGATACCTATTATATAAACTACAACACATAAAAATATACATAAACTTATTCCTAAACATAATAACATATTACAAACAATGATACTCTTGTGAATTCCCCCAGTGAACGAGAAAACAAATCCAGTTTTTCGGCAAATAGATTTAGTGTGCGCAACGTTCGTGTCAATGATATGTTCTGTAATAATTTAGTCCGACTGCGTGGTACTGCGAATAAGCAGGGACGAAGTCGCCGGTGCACGTATCTATCAGGAACAGATAACTTTATCCACTGCAGGACTCCCAGATTGTTTATTTTTCCTGTAAATATTTTAAATACTTATATAATTATGACGCCATTGCCAGATCTCTCCTTGTCTCTTACTTATTGGATCATATACCTTTTCGCAGAATGCTGGAATAGGAAAAATTGAGATAACTTTGAAGCGAGCAGTGGGCGGTAATAGAGAAGTGGCATGCCTATATCTATGACAATTTTAAGAATGCACACAGAAATGGCGTCTGGAACTGGCGTGGCATGGGCATGTGGCCCGGACATTGCAATGGTTTGGCCATAGATAATACACTATATACTGGTATGGCACAGAAACGCACTGTTAGACCCCTAACTAACTGACAACCTTCAAAAGGAAGCGCAAATGCAAACTGACGGCTATTGTGCGTGCGCGGGTGTCATAATAGTGCGCCCGAAGGCTACCAGATCCACCCAATTCAGTGTGTTCAAAATTGCGCTTTATTCTAATAACTTAAATATAAAATTTGAATACAAAGACAACCTGTCCCTGCCACACCAGAGCGCCAGACGAAAACGCTACTTCTGTGTATTTTGCGCCTTTAATCAACTGCCTACTTGGTTAATCACATTATCAAAAGATTGACCGCTGTGGCCATATCAGTCAGAAAGACAATATTATTTATACGACCACAATAACGTTTAAATGATTAATTTATTTTTAACAAAAACAACCAAACGTTTTCTTTGTGAACGCTTAAACTTAGCACGATTTTAATAAAATATTGGCACAAGTTCTACTCTGGCGCCATTCGTTCCAAGAAAATTTGATTTTGAAACGTAATTTGTCTGGTGCTCAATTCCGTGACATATTGAAATTTATAAAAAGTTTTATATTCGGAAAATCTTTCGCTATTATAATACGAGTACAAATAATAATATTGGTTATAATAATAATACTATTATACAGACTATTATGTACCTTCCGAAGAAAACCATTAAAGGTTTAACACCGACTAGTTTTAATTAATAAGTTGTTAATATAAAAGCATTTTATTAATGCGATATCTGATGCGATATATAAAACTAAAAAGATAGATTTCAGATATATATATATATATAAATTGAATCAGATTACACGATTTCTAAAAGGTTAAGATGTCACGTTGATAATAAAATGTAAAAGAACTAAAGTTGCACAATTTTGTACTAGTACGTACTTATTGACACAAAACTACGTTATTTATCACATATTGAAAAGATTGATCAATCCGCAAGATCTTACAGAGATGTCAAGGTGGCACCCAATGAACATTTTAATATTATTTTACCATTCGAGAAGACTATTTCCGTACATTCTAACATTTCTATTTTTAACTAATATGATATACTGCCAAGCAGCAATATAAATAAATATTGCTCTGTTAATTTTGCTGCCCATTTGCAGAGCACTGAAGCTACTATACTTACGGTTACTAATGTCTCAGTGACCAGTAGCAATGCATGCTAACTAGTAGGCGCAAATGATATTGACATTGACGTATCGCTATCTATCAGGTGAATGTCTCGTTTATCCTGTCGCTAAAATGAATCTAAATTTAATATAATATCAATACAGATAAGATTTTTTCCAACCTACTCCTCTGACGCCCCACCGAAGCTATATCGCTAAAAAAATCTGATAAAAAACAGATCAATTATTCCCCATGATGATAGTGCGGTAATAATCTGCCGCTTAATTGATAATTAGCATAATAAATACTGCGATTGTCGTGAATACTTTGGATTGTTCTGGCGATATTGTTACGATGAAGAAGACATTGTTGTGTTTACTTGTTGCTGTGGGTGAGTAACATGACTATTCTGACTTTGTTTCGCTTCATGAAACTACTTGAATGATGTAAAAAAATCTACGTCATGAATTATTTGTTGTTCTTGCTTGTTTTTCTTGTTATATTAGTGCGTACGAATGAGTTAAGCCATAGACACTGGTGTGTTAAACTATTAAATTTGTATCATAATGTTCGGCAAATGTAGGTGAGACAATGGTGAGAGAGTTCATAGATTTGCTTTCTAAATGTTTGGGTAGATCACTCTTTAAAGATTTATTTTATGACCCAATACTTGTTCCATGTGAATTTGACTCTCTCTTATTTCTTCCTCTGTACGTAATTAGAAGTTGACCGAGGTGCCTACCTCGGTCAACTTCTAGAAAGAAGAAGACGGTAGAATAAGACTTCTGCCTAGAAGTCTTCTTCTACTCTCATTTTGAGTGAAGTGTAGTACAAAGTTCCGTAGTAAGACGAAAATAATTATTTTGGTTCTTAGTTATATTACTAAACAGGTTACTCATAACTATTCGTATCCGGTTTCCATAGTATTGTCTTTCTCATTCATAGTGTATACCGCGCTGGGGGTACCCGTTAGTCAAGAATTACCTGAACAACGTCAGTACCCTCGTTTCATCGAGTTCCCCGATGGGGATGGTGTCATGCACACCGTGGACCTAGAGGCCGAGCCAGACATGGAACTCTTGGACGAAATCACCAGGAATCCGGCCAACAACCAATATTTGCTGTATACTAGGTACTACATTGTAATAATAATGCCAGCCCTTGTTTATGCCCCATTGTTGGGCATGCGCCTCAAGATGAAGGGGCTTAGTCCACCACGCTGGCCAAGAGCGGTTTGGCGGAATTCACGCGTCACTCGACAGCTACTTAAGCTTTCTCTGACATGCAGTTTTCCTCACGATATTTTCCTTCACCAAAAGCTATTAACAATCGAACAAAGACAGTTCGCGCAACGCAAGATTAATTAAAGAAATCAAGGGTGCGGAGCCGGGGTTCGAACCGGCGCACCATGTTTCCAAGGAAAGCGGTCGCCCAATGAGCTGTTACTTACTGCACAGTACATTTTTTTAATAAGTAGCACAAAGAATCGCAAAATTAGAGTATAGGCAAAGTGTTTTTTTTTTACTATTTATGTTTTACAATAGCATTACTGGAAAAAGTGTACAATATCTATAGTCTATTCTTATAGTACAATATCTATTTATGAAAATTTTATGGATTTAGGTTATTCATTTCGTTTTTTTGTACTTCCTTACCCTTATTCACAACCAAAATTGTTTTGAAGTCAAATTATTCTTCTTTTTATGTGTTTAAGTAAGTCGTAAACCCAATACTACTTTTCCTACTTGGCTTCATATCAAAATGACACACCTATACAAAAAAAATCCAATTAACAATTAGCTAATTTATAAGTTTTACTTTTACCTCACGGCTAATATTTACCTCACGGCTAGAGCTTTAATATCTATTGCCCTTGGGACATACAGGTGAGAATAACACCCACCCATCCACCCATCTATTCCCGTTGGGTGTCTTAAGAGGACACTAAGGGAATACAAAGAGACGGGCAGCGTCTGACTATTCGATCACCTATCACGCACTGCGATCCCCAGGATGCCTGCCAAGAGTGGAGATTATGGCAGCCCCTTCCTAAGGGGGATGCCTTTGTTCAGCTGTGGATTACTTTTACTGATGATGATGAGATCTTCAATATAAGTGTTAAAAATGTTTTGTTTTGTTACTAAAAACACTGGTATTTTATATTCATTCAATAGATGACTATACAATGTGTTTTTCTTATTCTATAGACGGAACCCCACCTCATCGCAGTCTCTCGTGATTAACAATGCTGGCTCAATCGCAAGATCTAACTTCAATGCTGCTGTACCAACCATTGTAGTAGCTCACGGCTGGCTCAGCAACCAGAATACAGACATTAATCCTGTCATTAGAAATGGTGAGTTTATCCTTAGATTATTTTTTAAATTGAAATTAGATTGTATTTAAAACATCTATAGTTACACGCTGCGTTTTGCTAGAGACTTGAGCAGGAGACGATCGGTTAGTTTAGGTTAGCCAACACAGTGTCGGATGTTCTACCGATAAACAACATTGTATAGAATATTTGGCTACCTCTAAGGTTGATCTCATTGCCAATAGTCATAATATTTTCTTTTATTTACCCGGAAACTACACATTGAAAAAATCTACTTTTAGAGAAACTTAATCCAATTCCAATCCATTCCAATGCCATAGGTAACTGTTACGTCTATAACATTTCAAACTTGTAACTATACTATACTGATTTAGCTAACTAAACTTACAATAACACAATGATACAACAACAATAACAACATAACGACAACAACAATTCACAATAACAATAACAGACAATACCAATTCAAACTAACAATTCAGTTGTTAATAACAATTCATAACAGCAGATTAAATGATAAAACTTTAACGATAGACATCATTTAGGATTTACCTACTTAAAATCGCAATTTTTTCAACAGCATACCTGAGTAAAAGCGACGTAAATGTCATTGTCCTGGATTGGAGAAGGCTTGCTTTATCTGACTACGTCACAGCCGTGAGAGGTGTCCCCGCCGTGGGTCGAGGCTTGGGGCAATTCCTAAGTTTCCTCAACCAGGTGACCGGCGCACCTTTCAATACCATGCACATTATTGGGTTCAGTTTGGGTGCTCACTTGGTCGGCAATGCTGGTAGAGAACTTGGTGGAAGAGCCGCCCGTATTACAGGTAATCTCAACTCCTTTACATTATGTGTTTGCAATGGTTACGTACTCTTACGTACTTTATCTAAGGCCCACTTCTTGGCCACCTACCATATTTCCTTGTAACTTTATTTTAAAATATTTTCCAGAAGGAAATTTTGACAGTAGTTTACAGTTTTTTTGTCAATATTTACTTAATATCAACCAAACAAGACGAATCCATGGCTTCGCGATTCAAACTGTTACCACAAATATATACAGCTTATTTTTGAAGTGAAACTTCTTATGCGACTTCCAAAAATGTTATCACATAACGCGTTAAGCGTTAAATGATAGGTGATAGGCGTTAAGTGATAGGTGTTAAACGATAGGCGATAGGCGTAAATTTGTTAAGGTTATGAAAGCGCTCATGTGATGCCGTCACTGAGTGAGTGGGTGAGTTGGGGTGAGTTGGGGTGAGTTGGGGTGAGTTGGGGTGAGTTGGGGTGAGTTGAATGAGTTGGGGTGAGTTGGGGTGAGTTGGGTGAGTTAGGGTTAGTTGGGGTGAGTTGGGGTGAGTTGGGGTGAGTTGGGGTGAGTTGGGGTGAGTTTGGGTGAGTTTGGGTGAGTTGGAGTGAGTTGGGGTGAGTTGGGGCGAGTTGGGGTGAGTTGGGGTGAGTTGGGGTGAGTTGGGGTGAGTTGGGGTGAGTTGGGGTGAGTTGGGTGAGTTGGGGCGAGTTGGGGCGAGTTGGGGTGAGTTGGGGTGAGTTGGGGCGAGTTGGGGCGAGTTGGGGCGAGTTGAGTTGAGTGTGTGTGTGTGTGTGTGTGTGAGTGAGTGAGTGAGTGAGTGAGTGAGGGACCGACCGAACGACCGATCGACTGAGCGAGAATGAAGTTTCACTTCTTCCGCTCGGAGGGACTCCACGCACGCACATTTTTTTTATGTAGTTCTGATCAATTGCTAGTCTAAAAATATCTTTTGTGTTTTCCTCAAACATTTCGTTCATATTATAATTTTTTTGGGGTATTTGTTTAAATTAATTGAAAATTCTTTCAACAGCTTTGGATCCTGCCGGTCCGCTATGGAACTATAATTCCGATCGTGTCAACCCTAATGATGGTGTCTACGTCGAGGCAATTCACACTGATGGAGGCTACTCCGGCCTTGGTATCGGTAGTGCAGTAGCTAACGCCGACTTCTTCCCCAACGGCGGCAACTCGCAGCCAGGATGCCTGACGAGCATTTGCGACCACAACCGTGCGTGGGAGCTCTTCGCTGCCACGATCACTTACAACCATTTGGTTGGCAGAGAGTGCTCCAACTCGCTGCAAATAACTTGGAATACTTGCCGTGGGCGGGAATTCCGTATGGGCAACGATATTTTGAACAAATTTGGGTGAGTTATTTTTGCTTTATTTTTCTTGCACGGCATGCATAACTTCGTTAAGATTTCGAGTCCCTGGTTATAGTCCATATTGTTAGGAATCACAAGATAATCATGAAATTGAATGGAAGGTTTTAAATAATTCTTCTCAGATTTCCAATATGTTTGAACATTTAAATAGATCATCAATTTTAATGGCAACTAGAATATAAAAGCAGAATTAAGTATGCAAATCGTATAAATATTTGTTTACTCTTGTGTTCCAGAACCGGCTTGTACAGATTGGACACGGGTCGAAGATATCCATACTAATTAAATGACTGATAATAATTATAATAATAAACAAATAAAAACGGAAAATATTAATTAATTTGGTGTTTTTATTACCATTTTATTTACTAATGGTTGACCCGTGCAACTCCGCCTGTGCTTTTATTTTCTACATTAACAATGCTCCAATCTCCAGTTACTTCATTCTTTTTCTGTCACCCCCTCTCTGCCTCCCTCTGTTCTCTCCTCTATCTGTCCATCCCTCAATCTTAAAAAAAATATAATTCTATGCTCTCTCTCTTCCTCCTCACACCTCGCTCCTCCCTTCCACCTTGCTGACCTTCAGTCCCCCCTATGGCTCACCAGGGGGAGCCATAGGGGGGAGAGAGGGCTCTCGCACCCCCCTCCCCCTCTCCCGTTCTCTCAACTCCTCTCTCCTTCTCTCAAATACTCTCCCCCTTTCTCTCCCCACAAGTCTTTCTTTAGTTAGGTATTTATAATATAAGTGTAGAGTAATTATAATTACTGGAAAATGACTGTTGAGGAGGCCAAGACCCACAAGGGGTTGTAGCACCGTAGGAAGAAGAAGAAGAAGAGTAATTATATTATAAGTGTTTACCTGCGGCTTCAAACGCAGCTGGTAATTTTCACGTTATTCTCACAAAATCAAACTCTACATAACAGGATTCATCTCACCCAATCCAACCCCGTCCGATCACCCAATCCGACTCGATCGATAATTATTCGTATCTATAAAAGTTTACACAAATTATTGTTAAATCATCCGCGCGAGAAAATTAGCGCGTTACCCTTAAATATTGATGCCCCATCCTGCAATTCTAGCTCATTATCTTAGCTAAGCGGTCAGGGGGACACCGCTTATTTTGCAAACCGGAGGTTACAGGTTCGAATCCTGCAGGGAATAACAACTTTGTGTAACTTACTGGTTAGGACAATGATGTCCTATTACATTTTTGTCTGGAAAGTAAGATGATCCATGCGTTGAATGGGCACCGGGGCTTGGAGAACAATATAATGATCACGACGACGATGAGGATTATGTGTAGGTATGTCACATACAATTATTATTTTGATATGGTCAACCGGGGTATGTGGAATTCTTACATATTTTTGCCACACGGGACGGCTCTCCGGTGGGATCTGCAGGAACCCCTCAGCGACTTCCTTTGAGCCCACTGCTGCGGGGCGCTTTATAGCCCCTCACACAATGTTATATATACAAATTTATGCCCGGACTTTTACACAACACATCAGTGAAAATCCTATTAAAATCCATCCACGGGCTTTCAAATGATACCTGGACACCCAGAAAGACAGACAGATTATAATTCCAAAAAAAAATTGTTTCGGCTTTTATGTCGATAGTATAGTATCCCCACCAATTTTGAAAAAATATTCATTGTACAGACAAAGTGCTCTTTGAGTTTTAATATAGTAATAATAGAATAGACTAGTGGCCCCGGCTTCGCACGGGTGGAAAAATTCTGTTTCATCATCAGCAGCCGAAACGTCCACTGCTGAACAAAGGCCTCATCCTTAGAAGGCACGGGTTGGCAAAATCACCATGCTTGGCAGACGGCTTGGGGATCGCAGTATAGGTAGTAGGTAATAAAATAACAAGACGCTGCTGCCAGTCTTCTTGTTTTCCCATAGTCGCCTTTTACGCACACCCAACGGGAGGAGATGGGTGGGTGCTATTCTTACCCGGACACCCCACATAAAGAAAGAAAACACCTTAAAGTAGTTCTATTTAAAAAAGATTTTCCTCAACAATTTGTTCATATGATATGGTACTAAATTTTTGGATTTATTTTAACACCACTATTTAATTCTTACCTATAACAAACAAAAAATGCATTTTTTCATTTCACAGACACATTTTCTCCAACTAGTGAGGATAAAATATGAATAGCCATATATCAAACTAACCGTCTCATGCATCTTCAAGAAATTTAATGGGAATTCTTCAAATTACTTTATGTGAACGAACACAATATGTTTAAATCACTATGTATTATCGTTCTGAATAGTCCATTATTAGAGCGATAATAGCCTACCTAAGGACCTTTAAAATCGTTTGTAATATTATAGAAAAGAACTGCAAATAATAAACATGTTTATTAAAACAAGTAAGGCAGGGGTGGCGAACCTTTATGTATCCATTTGCCATTTTTGTAAAGAAATGTCTAATAAGGCCATGGACGTGCCGTGAAATAATTTTGATTCCGTGATTATTGGGAACACATAATTGGCCCTGGCAACACATAATGTCCGCACGCTTAGGACTGACGAGAAGATTATCGAGCTGGAGGAAGAATTGAGCAAGTTACGTTGGGATATCTTGGGATTATCTGAAATCCGACGAGAGGGACAGGATACGATAACCCTTGATTCCGGAAACTTGCTCTTCTTCCGGGAAGGAGACAGAAAATCTCAGGGTGGTGTTGGGTTTCTCGTCCGTAAGTCCCTCATTAACAACGTTATAAAGGTCGATAGTGTGTCGAGCAGGGTAGCGTACCTTATACTCAGAATAACCAGCCGGTATTCGTTGAAGGTTATACAGGTTTACGCGCCGACCTCGGCACACCCTGACGATGAAGTAGAGGCTATGTATGAGGAGATAGCAGAAGCCATACATACCTCCAAAACACACTTCACCGTTGTTATGGGGGACTTCAACGCGAAGGTGGGCACACGGAATGGCGATGAGTTGAAAGTGGGGTCATATGGGTACGGGCAGCGGAACCAAAGGGGCCAGCGGCTGGTCGACTTCATGGAGAAGGAGGGACTCTTTGTGATGAACTCCTTCTTCAAGAAGCGACCATCCAGGAAGTGGACGTGGATAAGCCCCGATGGTTCAACCAAAAATGAGATCGACTTCATCATGACGACCAACAAGCATATATTCGATGATGTCTCCGTGATCGGCAGGGTGAAAACCGGTAGCGATCACCGTATTGTTAGAGGCACATTGAATATCAATGTCAAGCTTGAGAGGTCCCGTCTGATGAAGTCCACGCTCCGTCCGGGAACCGCCCAAATCCAAAACCCCGAAGACTTTCAACTCGAACTACACAATCGCTTCCAGTGCCTAGCCGAATGCGAAACTGCGGACGAGTTAAACAATGGGTTGGTGCAAACTGTCCATGCAGTGGGGTCCAAGTTCTTTAAGACCCCACGCCGTAATAAGCCTCAGAAGCTCTCCAATCAAACCATTAAGTTAATGGAAACCCGAACTGAGATGAGACTGCAATCTTCAGCTGATATGTCGGAATATGCTGAACTCAATAGACGAATCTCGAAATCCATGCGACACGACTTGCGTTCCTATAATACAGCATGTATTAAGGACGCAATTGAGCGGAACCAAGGCTCTAAAGTGTTTGCAAAGAATTCGTCTATTGGGCAAAGCCAAGTGACCAAGCTGAAGATCGACGACGGCAGTGTCATCTCATCAAAGTCGGAGATATTGAGAGAGCTCGAGAGGTTCTACGGACAGTTGTACACCTCGACACGAAAACCCATTGCCCGAACAGCTCAGGACACCAGAGCCCAACTAACCCGACACTACACTGAGGACATCCCAGACATCAGCTTGTACGAGATTAGAATGGCTCTCAAACAGCTTAAGAACAACAAGGCGCCGGGTGAAGACGGAATCACAACAGAACTTCTGAGAGCGGGTGGAAAACCGGTACTTTTAGTCCTCCAGAAGTTATTTAATTCCGTCTTACTCGAGGGTACTACGCCAGAAGCATGGCACAGGAGTGTGGTGGTTCTCTTCTTCAAAAAAGGTGATAACACTTTATTGAAGAATTATAGACCCATCTCACTCCTGAGCCATGTATACAAGCTGTTTTCGAGAGTCATTACGAACCGTCTCGAACGCAGGTTTGATGACTTCCAGCCTCCCGAACAAGCCGGGTTCCGAAAAGGCTTTAGCACCGTAGACCACATACATACGCTCCGCCAGATTATACAGAAGACCGAGGAGTATAATCGGCCATTATGTCTAGCGTTTGTGGACTACGAAAAAGCCTTCGATTCAATCGAGACCTGGGCGGTATTGCAGTCCCTCCAGCGGTGCCACATTGACTATAGGTACATCGAAGTGTTGAAGTGTTTGTACAGCAACGCCACCATGTCGATCCGACTACAGGAAGAGAGCACGAAACCAATCCCATTGCAGCGAGGTGTGAGACAGGGAGACGTTATTTCTCCGAAACTGTTCTCAAACGCATTGGAGGACGTTTTCAAGCTCTTGGACTGGTACGGATTCGGCATCAACATCAATGGCGAATACATCACTCACCTTCGTTTTGCCGACGATATAGTCATTATGGCAGAGTCGCTGGAGGACCTCAATACGATGCTCAGCGACCTCAGTAGCGTTTCCCAACAGGTGGGTCTTAAAATGAACATGGACAAGACGAAGATCATGTCTAATGTCCATGTTGCACCCGTACCGGTAGTTGTTGGGAACGATAAACTCGAAGTTGTTGACCACTACGTATACCTAGGACAAACTGTCCAGTTAGGTCGGTCCAACTTTGACAAAGAGGTCGCCCGAAGAATCCAACTCGGATGGGCAGCGTTCGGGAAACTACGCGATATCTTCTCGTCCAAAATACCGCAGTGCCTGAAGACGAAGGTTTTTAACCAATGTGTGTTGCCAGTGATGACATATGGTACTGAGACGTGGTCTCTAACGGCTGGCCTTTTAGAAAAGTTCAGAGTCACACAACGAGCCATGGAGAGAGCTATGCTCGGAGTTTCTTTGCGCGACAGAATCCGAAATGTGGAGATTCGCCGAAGAACTAAGATCACCGACATAGCTCTCAGAATCTGCAAGTTGAAGTGGCAATGGGCAGGCCACATCGCTCGAAGAACCGATAACCGTTGGGGAAGAAAGGTTCTCGAGTGGCGACCACGAACCGGAAGACGCAGCGTTGGCAGGCCTCCCACTAGGTGGACAGACGACATTGTGCGCGTCGCAGGTAACCGGTGGATGCAAATAGCCAATTGTCGTTCATTGTGGCGTTCTAAGGGGGAGGCCTATGTTCAGCAGTGGACGTCTTCCGGCTGATGATGATGATGATGATGATGATGATGATTATTGGGAAAATAATTATACTAAATACTACGACACCGCCTCGCACACCGCGCTTTTTATCTTATTATTATTAACTATTTTTTGAAAAAAAAAACATTTGCTTTTTCGGAGAAAATTTTCTTAATATTTTTTGAACTTTGTGATCGGTGGCGTGCCAAAAATATTGTGTCGCGTGCCATTGTTTCTTATCCCTGAAGTAAGGTATAATGCCTAAAAATACAAGGCGCTATAAGTTTAAACAGGCTGGCATATTCGGTTCGGCATTATTTGTTGGACGGCAAGGCTTGCCCGAAGCAGTACACAAGTTTTATTTTATTCGGTTAGTGCCGATTGAGTACTGTTCGGGCTATAAGCGGGTCGGCATTCGGTTCGTCAGTATTTGTTGCGACAAATGAGCCGGTTCAAATTCAAATTCAAAATTCTTTATTATGCCTCACATATTGTCATTTACCACCGGCTCGTAACGCGGCCTCCACTGAGAAGATCCGGCAAAAACTCAGCGGGCCTGTGTTTTTTCAATTATATAAGATTTTTTTAAAACAAAGTAAGAGTACTGCAGTTCAAGCCCACGCAGCTCTATCCTTCAGGTAATCCGAGATTTTATAATAGCCCTTTTTAGACAAATGGCTCTTAATGGTAATTTTAAATTTTTTTATTGGTTGATCTCGTATATCCTGGGGAAGTTTATTATAAAAACGTATAGCTTGGCCCATAAAGGAATTGCTAATTCTGTGGAGACACGTGGAGTGTACAGCAAGACTGTGTTTTTTCCGAGTATTTACATTATGTCGATCTCGAGGTTGAGGGGCTTGCTTTAATTTGCCTTCCAGAGAGGAGTTGTTAGAGCTAATGCTCCAGGGGGGGAATGTGTTAAAGGGCATAAACTACGGAGAAAGCGCAGCACACCTCTCGACACCCCTGAGCCACTCACACCGGGGTTGCACTCCGTCGTCTTCTGACGTCTATATGGAGAACCCACCTAGTCACCGCTTGCCAAAATATAATTAGTACACTAATTATGGCAAGTGATCCCGGCATTTTGCAATAGCCCAGTGTTCAGTCCATCAAATGCTCACTGAAAAAAGTCTAGAAATCTTTCCACATATTTACAGTAGTCCCTACACGTGCCAAAGTCAACTGCTGTTTATATACGAGTATTATATCCAGCAGTAGATCCTGACAGGTGTGTACCATACCTACTGGACAAGACATTATGTCATGTTTTATAGGTTGAGGGTAGATATGGAGATATACCCTCCAAATGTTATTTATTATGTCACCTACCCTCCTATGTATCTGTTAACTGTCAGCTAATTGTAATGTCAATGACCGTTAGCATCCAGCTTAAAATGGATATTACACCAGTCATACATCGAACTTATAAGTTTTTTATTTCATAATATCTATACCGCCCGTACACCTACCATTAATTTCTCCCAACAGGCCTCTACGTGTTAGATACGTCCCCACGCAAGCCTTTTAAAAGTCCGGGTATAAAAAACCCGTATTATCAAAAACAAAAATAATAATAATAACTTGGGACAATCCACACACGGTCATCCGATTCCAACTGAACCGAAACTAGGCAGAGCCTCTACTATGGAAATCAGACAGCTGATACTAATACTTATATACTTTTTTTTTGTAAGTACATACTTAAATAGATAAATAACACCCAGACACTTGGTGGGAATTGAAACCACGACCTATCGGGTAGCAGCTAGGGTGTCTAACCACTAGACTAACGGGCTCGTCATAACTAAGCTAGGAAGGCAACAAACGTCAATTAACGCCAACTTTGTGGAAGATTTTTGCGTATTAGTTTAAATTATATTCGTAAACTAGCAATTTCCTGCGGCTTCGCCCGCTAGTTTTTTTACAAAGTTTATCAACCCCTAACGCACCCCCAAAGTTGCTTTTGAAAATTCGCAGAACACGTATTGGTTTATTTTATTTAGCGAATCTTTTCAGTAAATTTCAAGTCAATCGAACCATAATATAAAAAGTTTCATACAAAAAAAAAAACCCCATTTAACCCCTTTAAGAGTCTAATTTTCAAAACCCTTCCTTAGTGGATGCTTACATCATAAGAAGAACCTACTGTCCAAATTTCAGTTTTCTAGGTCCAGTGGTTTGGCCAGTGCGTTGATGAATCAGTCAGTCAGTCAGGACAAGTAATTTTATATGTATACTAGCAATTTCCCGCGGCTTCGCCCGCTAATTTTTTTACAGACTTTACCAACCCCTAACACACCCCCAAAGGTTGTTTTTGAAAATTCGCGAAACACGTATTGATTTATTTTATTTAGATAATCTTTTCAGTAAATTTAAAGTCAATCGAACTATACAATAAAAAATTTCATACAAAAGAAAACACCCCATTGAACCCCTTTAGGAGTCTAATTTTCAAAACCCTTCCTTAGTGGATGCTTACATCATAAGAAGAACCTACTGTCCAAATTTCAGTTTTCTAGGTCCAGTGGTTTGGCCAGTGCGTTGATGAATCAGTCAGTCAGTCAGGACAAGTAATTTTATATGTATACTAGTAATTTCCCGCGGCTTCGCCCGCTAATTTTTTTACAGACTTTACCAACCCCTAACACACCCCCAAATGTTGTTTTTGAAAATTCGCGAAACACGTATTGATTTATTTTATTTAGATAATCTTTTCAGTAAATTTAAAGTCAATCGAACTATACAATAAAAAATTTCATACAAAAGAAAACACCCCATTGAACCCCTTTAGGAGTCGAATTTTCAAAAATCCTTTCTTAGTGGATGCTTACGTCATAAGAAAAACCTATAGTCCAAATTTCAGCTTTCTAGGTCCAGCGGTTGGGCCTATGCGTTGATGAATCAGTCAGTCAGTCAGTCAGGACAAGTAATTTTATATGTATAGATAGATATATACTAGCTGACCGGCGCAGCTCCGCTCGCGCAAGTGTGAATTTAAACCATTCTCGAATCCCCTTGAATACACACAAACAATTCCATCAACATCGGTCGAGCCGTTTAGGAGGAGTTCAGTGACTTACACAAATACAGTAGAATTATATATAAAGATAGATACTCGTAAACTATAACTTTGTATTGAAATCAAACTACTTTTACGGATTTTATCGCGGTTTATTTTAGATTTTACTATCCCGACGTTTCGAATGCTTTGCAGCACCCATGGTCACGGGAGGACTGAGATGTTGAACGTCCTTATGTCACAACTAGCAGTCCCCCGCGACTTCGTTCGCACAAAGGTAGTTAATGAAGAAATACCGACCACATTTCTAAGAATTGGACTAATACCTACTGATAATGTCCTGACAAAAGAAACTCAATCCGATAACATTTTGCACGACTTGGGAATCAAAATCAGGTCCAAGCGAGCAATGGTCGTAGGTACTCGCGCCCATCGTCACCGAGGCAGTCAAAATAAAAATGTAAAATGTATACATATTTAAAAAAAGACTTGTCCTGACGACTGACTGATTAATCAACGCACAGGCCAAACCGCTGGATCTAGAAAGCTGAAATTTGGACAGTAGGATTTTCTTAAGATGTAAGCATCCACTAAGAAAGGGTTTTTGAAAATTCCACTCCTAAAGGGTTAAATGGGGTGGTAAAATAATAGCGGGCGTAGCCGCAGGGAATTGCTAGTTATATATAAAATATTTTCCCATGAACTTTTAAATGACAATAAACTTGGGAGGAAACTTCCTCAAGTTTCCTTGACGGGTGGTACCAAAACCTTAAAATACACGTAGATTCCTTAACGAAAATAAAGAGTTACGTATTTTAGGATTTTTCAAAAAAAATATTATAGAAGAAGATACAGGACCACAAACTTGCCTAACTGACTGATTGACAGACAACGCACAACCTAAGCCACTGACCCTAGAGACTTGAAATTTGGAGAGTGGATTCATCACAATACGTAACTGCACACTAAGAACGAAATTTTCAAAATTCGCATCGGTAGGGGTCCAAAAAGGCGGTTTTATGGTATATAAAAACGGGAGGTACCAGAACCTTGAAATTGTACACGTAGATTACTTAAAGAAAATAAAGAGATACGTGTTTTAGCATTTTAAAAAAAATGTATATAAAAGAAGATACAGGACCACAAACTGGCTAAAAATAATATTTGATTATTTTTTTAGCAATTCTCATTACTTTTCGACATAACATGAAAAAGTATTAATAGGATGAAGTGAGGTTTAAGAAATGATGAGGGTCATAAAGTGAAAATATGACCCCCAAGTTAAAAATCTTGCGTGTGGTGTCTTTTAAAAGGTAATTGAAAATTGTTTTTAGGGTTCCATACCTAAAAGGCAAAAAAGGGAACCTTTATGATCTGACTTCGTCTGTCTGTCTGTCTGTCTGTCTGTCACACCTATATATTTCTGGAACCACTGACGGACGCTACCGATTTAAAACTTGGAATAGTTTTAAATCTTTCTTACCCAACCTTATCACAAATGAAAAAAAAAACAAATTTCGTTTTAGGTATTTTTTTTAGAGTCGAAATGGGTCATTAAAATTTCAAAGTGTGACTACTGAGGTATCATATGAAAGAATTTTATTTGCACATCTCAAAACAGATGTTTGTTTATGTTACGCAGTTTTTGGCTGATAATCAAAAATGTCAAAAAAAAATACCGCCTTATCTCCGAAGTTTGTGGAGGGAAAAATCTGAAATAATTATGGGTAATATATGTCTATCTATATTTTGCAGAAAAAATAAAATGATCTTTCTGAATAGTACTGTTTTTTAGTAATACTAAAAAACCTCGATAAACAAGCTCAGTTTTGCGGTTTGTTTTTTTTTCTATCTCAGGTGTTAATTACATTAATAGTAAAATAACTTTAATACGTCCAAGGATGGTATGGAACCCTCGATGCGCGAGTCCAGCTCGCACTTGACTGGTATTTATTTATGATATAAGTGGTAGGTATGCGTTATATCATGGGTTGTGAAACTTAAATACGACATCGATGTTTAAAATTTGAATTTGATATGATTTTAAAAGTGATGAGAAAATATTATATTGTTTATAAACTATTATGCTAACTGCTGTTAGCGCGAGTGTGGTTTCTAAATGCACGCAAGGTTTCAATTCAATACGAGGCTGTCGAGTTTTCGCAAACGCGCGTATCCTGCACCGCGCGCACTCGCGTCAAGCTTCTGCCTAAAAAACAAAAGCTGCCGCCTTGCTCCTCAGCCATAAGCCCGGACAAAAAACGGGCAACCTTTGGAGTTGTCTGTTGGACGTTTGGGTTGTGGGCCCTAGATGTACATTCAGTACGGGGCGTTTTAGTAAGTAAGATACTCCGGTTCGGAGCTAGGTACCGAAACGAACCAAAAAAAAAATCCGGTCAAGTGCGAGTCGGACTCGCGCACCGTGAGTTTTATACCTACTTTGCACATATAAATGTTATTTTAATATTCTTCTCATACCTCAGATAGTAAAAAACCGAACTGAAACCAACCAAATTTATCCAAATTAACCATTTAAAAGAGTTTAACAAAAACGAATTTAGTTTATGACGTTGAAGCTAGATACAGAACCGAACTAAAAAAAAAACTAAAAAATACCGGTCAAGTGCGAGTCGGACTCATGCAACGAGGGTTCTATATCTTCTTTGCACATATTAATGTTATTTTACTATTCCTCTTATACCTCAAATAGCAAAAAAAACCAACCGCAAAATTAAGTTTGTTTCACGAGGTTTTTTTAGGATTACAACAAAACTGTACTACTTAGAAACGGTGGTATTTTTTGTGACATTTTTGGTTATAAGCCAAAAAACCAAAAAAAAAAACTGTTTACAACACTTGATATAGTAGTTTCTTTGAAATTTTGACACTGACCCCCATTAAAAAGAAAGTCAAAGAAGTAAAATATTTTTTTAATTTGCGATAAGTATTCTTATCCAACAAGTAAGATCTAAAACTGTTCCAAATATGAAATCGATAGCACCAGTAGTTCCTGAAATATATAGATGTGACAGACTGCCATAAGGGTTCCTTTTTACCTTTTAGGTATGAAAACCTAAAAACATAGTGAGTGGGTTATGGTGTCATTTGGCATAGTGTTCTTGGATGCTTTAAAAAGACAACTACGTGTATTTTAGTTTATTATTTGGAAAAATATTTATAAGAAATTTCACTATTTGAGAGGTCAAATAATTATTACTAAAGGGTTAAATGGGGTGGTAAAATAATAGCGGGCGTAGCCGCAGGTAATTGCTAGTTAAATATAACACATTTTCCCATAAACTTTTAAATGACAATAAACTTGGGAGGAAACTTGAGGAAGTTTCCTCCCAAGTTTCTTTTGACGTTGATTTTCTTTTTAATGGGGGTCAGTGTCAAAATTTCAAAGAAACTACTATATCAAGTGTTGTAAACAGTTTTTTTTTTGGTTTTTTGGCTTATAACCAAAAATGTCACAAAAAATACCACCGTTTCTAAGTAGTACAGTTTTTTTGTAATCCTAAAAAAACCTCGTGAAACAAACTTAATTTTGCGGTTGGGTTTTTTTGCTATTTGAGGTATAAGAGGAATAGTAAAATAACATTAATATGTGCAAAGAAGATATAGAACCCTCGTTGCATGAGTCCGACTCGCACTTGACCGGTATTTTTTTGTTTTTTTTTTAGTTCGGTTCTGTATCTAGCTTCAACGTCATAAACTAAATTCGTTTTTGTTAAACTCTTTTAAATGGTTAATTTGGATAAATTTGGTTGGTTTCAGTTCGGTTTTTTACTATCTGAGGTATGAGAAGAATATTAAAATAACATTTATATGTGCAAAGTAGGTATAAAACTCACGGTGCGCGAGTCCGACTCGCACTTGACCGGATTTTTTTTTTGGTTCGTTTCGGTACCTAGCTCCGAACCGGAGTATCTTACTTACTAAAACGCCCCGTACTGAATGTACATCTAGGGCCCACAACCCAAACGTCCAACAGACAACTCCAAAGGTTGCCCGTTTTTTGTCCGGGCTTATGGCTGAGGAGCAAGGCGGCAGCTTTTGTTTTTTAGGCAGCAGCTTGACGCGGGTGCGCGTGGTACCGGATACGCGCTCCAACTGACAACTCCAAAGATTGCCCGTTATTTGTCCGGGCTTATGGCTGAGGAGCAAGGCGGCAGCTTATTTTAGGCAGCAGCTTGACGCGGGTGCGCGCGGTACCGGATACGCGCTCCAACCGACAACTCCAAAGGTTGCCCGTTATTTGCCCGGGCTTATGGCTGAGGAGCAAGGCGGCAGCTTTTTTTTTTAGGCAGCAGCGACGCGGTTGCGCACGGTACCAGATACGCGCCCCAACCGACAACTCCAAAGGTTGCCCGTTATTTGTCCGGGCTTATGGCTAAGGAGCAAGGCGGCTGCTTTTGTTTTTTAGGCAGCAGCTTGACGCGGGTGCGCACGGTGCAGGATACGCACTCCAACCGAAAACTCCAAAGGTTTCCCCTTTATTTGTCCTGGCTTATGGCTGACGAGCAAGGCAGCAGCTTTTTTTTTTTAGGTGGCAGCTTGACGCGAGTGCGCGCGGTGCAGGATACGCGCGTTTGCGAAAACTCGACAGCCTCGTATTGAATTGAAACCTTGCGTGCATTTAGAAACCACACTCGCGCTAACAGCAGTTAGCATAATAGTTTATAAACAATATAATATTTTCTCATCACTTTTAAAATCATATCAAATTCAAATTTTAAACATCGATGTCGTATTTAAGTTTCACAACCCATGATATAACGCATACCTACCACTTATATCATAAATAAATACCAGTCAAGTGCGAGCTGGACTCGCGCATCCAGGGTTCCATACCATCCTTGGACGTATTAAAGTTATTTTACTATTAATGTAATTAACACCTGAGATAGAAAAAAAAAACAAACCGCAAAACTGAGCTTGTTTATCGAGGTTTTTTAGTATTACTAAAAAACTGTACTATTCAGAAAGATCATTTTATTTTTCCTGTAAAATATAGATAGACATATATTACCCATAATTATTTCAGATTTTTCCCTCCACAAACTTCGGAGATAAGGCGGTATTTTTTTTTGACATTTTTGATTATCAGCCAAAAACTGCGTAACATAAACAAAAATCTGTTTTGAGATGTGCAAATAAAACTCTTTCATATGATACCTCAGTAGTCACACTTTGAAATTTTAATGACCCATTTCGACTCTAAAAAAATACCTAAAACTAAATTTGTTTTTTTTTTTCATTTGTGATAAGGTTGGGTAAGAAAGATTTAAAACTATTCCAAGTTTTAAATCGGTAGCGTCCGTCAGTGGTTCCTGAAATATATAGGTGTGACAGCCAGACAGACAGACAGACAGACGAAGTCAGATCATAAAGGTTCCCTTTTTTGCCTTTTAGGTATGGAACCCTAAAAACAATTTTCAATTACCTTTTAAAAGACACCACACGCAAGATTTTTAACTTAGGGGTCATATTTTCACTTTATGACCCTCATCATTTCTTAAACCTCACTTCATCCTATTAATACTTTTTCATGTTATGTCGAAAAACAATGAGAATTGCTAAAAAAATAATCAAATATTATTTTTAGCAAGTTTGTGGTCCTGTATCTTCTTTTATATACATTTTTTTTAAAATGCTAAAACACGTATCTCTTTATTTTCTTTAAGTGATCTACGTGTACAATTTCAAGGTTTTGGTACCACCCGTTTTTATAAACCATAAAACCCCCTTTTTGGACCCCTTCCGATGCGAATTATGAAAATTCCGTTCTTAGTGTGCGGTTACGTATTGTGATGAATCCACACTCCAAATTTCAAGTCTCTAGGCTCAGCGGTTTAGGCTGTGCGTTGTCTGTCAATCAGTCAGTCAGGACTTATCCTTTTATATATATAGATTATGCCGTACCCTGTGTATCCCACTGCTGGGCAAAGGTCTTTGCCTCACTCACCCACACATGTTGACATGGGCGTACGCAGCTTTTGGTATTCACGTTCAATTTCTCAATTCAATTTCTTGCTGGTGGTCAAATTCATCAAAGCAGAAATCTATACAATTAAACTGCCACACTCACAAACGGCAATTAACTTTAATTCGAATTATGTTGTTTTTTGTTAACTAATGTTTCGAGTCTCAGAACGTCACTATTACATTTGATTATTAATTACGAGATTTTTACATCTACTCAATAACGTGCCCCCCGCACGTTCAATTTCTCAATTCAATTTCTTGCTGGTGGTCAAATTCATCAAAGCAGAAATCTATACCATTAAACTGCCACACTCACAAACGGCAATTAACTTTATTTCGAATTATGTTGTTTTTGTTAACTAATGTTTCGAGTCTCAGAACGTCACTATTACATTTGATTATTTATTTTTTTATTATTACTCAATATCAGCGTATTAAGTATAATTTGGCTCCGTGTGTCAAAATACGTAGTTTCGGCAGAAAGTATCTGTTTATGATTTCAAAAAGTTTAGGTTCTTTTTTCGCGTGTTTCGATTATCTTACCTTTGTCCCTTTCAGACTCAAAAAGTACAAATGTTAAAGACTTGAAACTGACACCATTTTTAGATTGTGGCCTTAGGATCGACATAGGCTACTTTTTATCGCCGTAAAATATCTCTTTCCCACGGGTATTTTTTTACAAGGGGTAATTTCAAAGACCACTGAAACCATTTTTTTCTTTGCCCTGTTCTATAGACATATAGATACTTTCCTTTTTTACATATAAATAATTTACAGTGGAAAAATATTCCATTATGAAGAAAAAATGATGTGGCTTTAAATTATATGAAACCCTCGGTACGCGATTCCGACTCGCACTTGACCGGTTTTTTGTTGATTGCCTGACCTGTTCAATAAGAAATTAATTAATTTTTGGTTAAATAACTTAATTAAATAACTTATAAAAACTTAAAATTTAAGCTTATTGCACTAAATCTGTTGACTTTCTTCATTATTTTCTTTCACAAATTGATTGGTTGTGACATACACAATTACCGGCTTTATAGCCCATTTCTGGGACACCCTGTATACCTTTGAGGAGTTCCCACATTTCCTCATGGATTCTATAAACAGAACGAGATTTAAATGAAAATAGAAATAATCTAGAAGTATCTACTTTCAAATAAAACAAGAATTATCTAAATCACTTAAAGAACTCCGTTCTGGTTCTAAGGTAATAAGTATAACTAAAAAAAAATACCGGTCAAGTGCGAGTCGGACTCGGGCACCGAGGGTTCCATACCATCTTTGGACGTATTAAAGTAATTTTTCTATTCATGTAACACCTCAGATAGCAAAAAAACCAAACCGCAAAACTAAGTTTGTTTGTCGAGCTTTTTTTAGGATTACTAAAAAACTACTATTTAGAAAGATCATTTTATTTTTCCTGTAAAAAGACATGTATTACCCATAATTGTTTCAGATTTTTCCTGCCACAAACTTCAGAGAGATGGTACTTTTTACGGTATTTCTTTTACATTTTTGACTATCAGCCAAAAACTGCGTGACATAAACAAAAAAAAAAAATTTAAAAGAAAACTGTTTTGAGATGTACTAATGAAGCCTTTTCATATGATACCCCTCGATACAGCAGTCTATCTTTAAAATTTTGATGACCCATTTCGACTCCTATTAAAAAAACTGAAAGGAAAAATATATTTTTTTCTTTTGCGATGAGGTTGGGTAAGAAAGATCTAAAACTATTCTAAGTTTCAAATCCATAGCATCAGTGGTTACTGAAATATATAGGTGTGACAGACAGACAGACAGACTAAGTCAGACAAGGGTTTCTTTTTTACCTTTTATGTATAAAATGAAACCCTAAAAACTACATTTTTTTTTTTTTTTATTTACTACAAGCAGTACAATTTTTATGTAATGATCAACTTACAATCTAAAAACCACGAAGGTTTATCCAGATCGTAATAAGTACATTCTGTGCACAATATCTAAAAAATATAACAATTCAAAACGTTAAATAATAGAAACAAATATTTTTTATTAAAAGATATGCAAACAAGTAACCTTTTAGAACTACCCACAGAGATAATGTCACACCCGCAAACCCGATGCATGCATGGCGGTCACGCCAGTAAAACAGCAACGTAATAGTGTTCAAAGCTACAGGCTGTTTAAAAAATATGATTTTAATTTATTTTTTATGTTTTGACTCGTGATTGTATCTCTAAATGATGGGGTAAGCTGATTAATTAATCGTGGAATTAAATACTGCATTGTTCTTTCACCAAAGTAGTTCTTAGCTGCAATGGTAATAAATCACATCCGAATTGAGAAGCTCTTCTTTTGTTTAAGTCGTTTCAAAAAGGGGCAAAAAGCAAATGTATAAAAAGTATTTTAGTGAATCTTCTGCAAATCGGTTTTTAAAGATAACATCCGTTAAAAAGTCATCCATAGTACCTACTCATAAACATGAATGTGGACTAAGACCAGGCGCGTAGCGCCGAAATTTTAGATTTCTAATGCACAAACATGATGATTTCTATTAAAAAAATATTTTTAATTAAAAAAAATAACTAAATCATGACAGCTTTGTCAATGGATGCCAAGTCTATCCCCCCCCCCTGCGTACTCCCATGCATGTTGATCTAATGCATCTCTAATCACGTAAATACTATACACACTACTAATACCAGAGAACAAAAATCAGTACAAGTACTATAGAATGCTTAATTCAAGTAAGAACACGTAGGCACGGGTAAGAACATCAAAATACATAAATATCAGGTAAACGACAGTAGGTACCATACCATCAGCGGTATTTATCGACACATGCGCTTGTGACAGATCAAACTCATCACTACTTATCACCTACATATCAATATAACTCTTATAATATAACTTTAAATAGTTCGATTTTCCTGCCTCGTAGAGGAAAATCTGCCTACATTTTGTTTAAACGGACCATAGACTAACGCGTACTCTATTCTTAATATATAAACCCTATGACTAATACTAACAACATATTTTTTTGGAATATTATGCTTAGCTATAATCCAACAAATGATAATAAAAATCAGATTACAAATAAAAATATCGCATAAATATAAATCTGTATATAATCGTATCAGATGATAAAAATGCAATAACAAATTGTTATTGTAGTTTTGGTGACAAAAATTCACATGGTAACGCTTAACAAATACCTACTCATGAAAAAAGGTAATCAACGATCAACGGTATTTATGGATATATACGGACATTTATGAAATTATTTTAAGTGCCCAATTATAATATTTATAACTATATTTTTTACAATCAATGATTTTTTACATCTAATCATCTAATAGCATTTTCAGATAAATCATAGGGATTGTTAGTTTAGAAATAGTCGCGCAGGCAACAAAAGTGATGAAGTTGGGTACAACTTAGTTCCCTTGGTAAGCACACTAAGCACGTAACATGCATTAATGGGTATCTCTATATTGTAATTGATTGAATAACATCATTATGGGACAATCCTTAAATGGCCTTCTGCTGGAATATGGGAACCAATGTAATCCAATTCAATTGAAAATTGCATCAAAAGAGAAGCGCTGCCGTCCGTGCTAACAGAATGGCAGCATCAATTGATAGAATTTGAAAATGGAATTTATTGAACATGATTTCTAGTAGGTATCTACTGATTCTAAATTAGGCAGATCCTGTACCAACATCTGATATAAAACATGGAATTTAAAATTGGAATTGATTGAAACTTACATGATTTCTAGTAACTACTGATTCTCAATTAGGCAGGTCCTGTACCAACATTTGATATAAAACATAGAATTTAAAATTGGAATTGATTGAAATTTACATGATTTCTAGTACCTACTGATTCTAAATTAGACAGACCCATTTCTTTTCTTTTTTGACGCGGGGGAAATCTTCTAAAGATCCCCGGGATCTGTGGGGCTCGACCGGGGTATGTGGGATTCTTACCCACTAAAACCCCCGCGGCTATCGCATCGGCACATGAAATGGGGCGAACTTGAGGCCTCCGTTGGGATCTGCACCAGGGGCCCCTCAGTGCCTTGCCTTTGAACCCGCAAATTACACAGATCCTGTACCAACATATATACATTACATACATACTTTATATAATGATAATGATAAAAATAATTTTATACGTAACCATTAATGCTCTAAGTGTTCGAACCGTCGTGATAGTAAAATCAAAAATAAGCAGCAGTATAATCCGTAAAATTAGTTTCATATCAATACATATTTATTCTAAACTAGCTGACCCACGCAGCTCCGCCCGCGCTGTGTTTAGGTACGTTAACTAAACTTTCAATAATATACATTCGCATAGAATACAGAACCTCCTTTTTTAAAGTCAGTTAAAAACTTGGACCCCTTTTGTACTTGCCCTCCGAAGGACGGAGACGTTTAGTTCAAATGGCGTTAAACGGTCACCCATCTATTTAATGACCTTACCTAACGTTGCTTAACCTGATCGATTTCCAAATATTGTTAACTACTGTCTATGAGTATTCCCTTACAAATATTTATTATAATTATAATGAAAAATTGTTAAAATCGGAGCACGCGTAGTATAACCAAGTACACATTTTGACTTTAGTCTCCCAAGGGAACCGTGCCGAATGTCGGGATAAAAAGTATCCTATGTCCTACCTCGGAGTATTAACTCAAATCATGCCAAGTTTTGTTTCAATCCATCCAGTAGTTTCGGCGTGATGCTCAGCCGAGATACAGACAGACAGACAAAAATAAAAAATAAATACCTTTTTGGCTTTAGTATCGGTTATAGAATGCCCTCCAAACATAATTTTCAAAATATCTTCAATGTACAGAATTGGACCTGTTACAGTTTTATTATAAGTATAGATTCATTACATAATTATGTAGACCTAAAAAATACGACAAGACAACCAGCTTCATGCACCTAAATATTGGTCTTTTGTGGAAATCGAACCGAAGACCTCTTAGGTAGCCAGCCAAGGTACCTAACCACCACACCAAACGGAATGTCAACGACAATAAGCATCGAGATAATTCACTCTAGATTATCCGTCTACTACAACTAAATTACAGTTTCATGTACAAATATCGCTCCTAAAGTGTTTCCCCAAAGTCCAGTGAAGTACTTCCCCAGTGTTGATTATCCCCAACAAACGCAATCTGGTGATTTCAGTAACACCACGTCCATCACAACCCGAGCAACTTGCTCAAACAAGAAATGAAAAAACTTCAGCTTTAATCAGCGACTCTCGTGACCACTAGTTTGCGAATGAGTTTCTCTGAAGATAACTCGAAATGATTTCCGCAGCGAACGTTACGGTTCATTAAGTTTGATTTTAATCAAAATTATCTTGTTAAAATACATTTAAGTTAAAGAGTTGGTTGGAAAGTGAACTTAAATAATTAAAGGATAAAGAACAAAGTACTTGTAAGTTTACTGTTTTAGCAATGAAACATTTTTAATTAACAATTTAAAAAATTTAAATGAACCTAATTTTACGGATTATATTCCGCGCCGCCGTCACTGTGAACGTGTCAAGCCATCCACAGTCGAACGTATGCCTGCTGTGTTGCCATATGTTAGAGGGGTAACAGACAAGATTGGCTATATCTTAAAACGAGCTTCAATTAAAACATTTTTCAAGCCACCAAAGAAGATTAGTCAGTTTTTACCATCAGTCAAGTGCCATGTACCTCTACAAGATGCAGGAGTATACAAGCTAGATTGTGATTGTGAGCTCTCATACATCGGGCAAACAAAGCGAGCAGTAAAAACCCGTGTAAAAGAACTTATAGCTGACGTTAAACATCGACGCTATAAGAAATCTGCAGTCTGTGAACATGTTCTGGATCGCTCCCGCCATTATATTAGATTTGACAAACCACAAATCCTCGTAAAAGAACAGCGATACCTGCCAAGGATGATTCGTGAGGCTATTGAAATTAAAAAAAAACATCCAAATTTCAATAGAGAAGATGGCTGGGTGCTACCACCAGCTTGGGATCCCGTCATAAATATAATCAAATCCAAAGACAAGCATTCCACTGCAAGACCTCAAGCTACTGTAAGCTCTTTCTGCGTAGATCGGAATAACAATAATAATTAGAAGACCTGAGGGTACCCGAAGACAACTATGACGTATGGACAGCTACCACCTCAGTCCGCCCGTGACCATGAATGCTGTAAAGTATTCGAAACGTCGGGTAATTAAAATCATAAATAAACCGCGATATAATCCGTAAAATTAGTTTCATTTCAATGTGTAGTATTCGCGTAAATATTTTATATAAATTGTTTATAGAGCGTCCTTTGAGAACACTTTTATACAAAAACTGTTTTCTACCCGCTACAACTGCCACTATTTTAAAAGGATTTCGCTAAAATATTAACTTCGTTCAGACAACTTACCATAACGCAATTTGCATATTTCTTTATTCTTTTTTAAACAAGATTGAACGTCTTATTACTACTGGTAATAATTTTTGTTATGAAAACTTTGCTCGTTATGGTAGTCCATTCTTATGTATGTCATTGATTTTAACTTTTCAATCGATATCTGCGTTTGCCGTACCTTCTTAAAATATACTATCTTGACTTTTTACATGTTCATTATCCTAAGCACTATCCTTTGCGTCTTACCTTCCCTGTTCCGATCTTGCTGCTTCGCAAAAAGTGATAGCTACAGAAATAATATTGTTCCTTCAAACAGAATTGCAAAATTCCAAAATTGATGATTGAAATTGAACAAAAAAAAACAACGAAAGAATGCGACAAACGTTAAAAAGAACGCGACAGAAATTATAACGAGAAACAAAAATAAACTCAAATTTTAACTATTTTTTAAAAGCAAAGCCGAAACCGTTAAAATATATAAAGACAAAACACACTAAACTGATAGAAAGAAAATCTATGCATGTACTCGTATGTCAATTGACGTTGATATAAAATCAATAACATTCACGATCTTTGGGACAGTAGTGCTTGTCTCCAAGTGGGTGCTACCCTTCAACCTTACCCTAACACTGGCAGCTCCAGTCTGGCCCCGAATACGAATCGTCACATAATGAGACCGTGAAAAACACTCGCTCCTCACAACTCCTCGCTTCCCAAACCATCAGCTACAAAACGAATGGAACATACAGACACACACAAGCAATTACACCTCCTAATCCAATCTCGGTAAAGACGATTTTCGTACGGGGCATACTCGAGCACGGTGGAGTAATACTTTCCCGAATCGCTGTTTGATATTCTGATAACATTTGTGTAATAATAGGAGATGCCACTGTTCATGTGTGGGGACACCCATTTAACGTTCGACAAAATTTGATGAAAATACTTAAGCGCCGCTTTGCGTCCCGAATGAGTGCGTTCGAGACTTATAATTTGGGATCCTTCGAGTCTGTGATGACACTTAAACTTTCATAACGCTGTTTAACTTGGTTGAGACGACGACAATTTCGAGTCAGCTACTTTGTTATTACTGTTAGGTAGTTACTGTGCAGAAATAACTCGTTCAAAGTGAATAATTTGAATACTATACGAACACTTATTACTCCTACAATGACTATTTCTTTAAGAAAAAGTTACCAACTTACCTAATGTACAATGTTTTTCTAAAAGTATGTAGGTACCTAAAAATACTTAAGTAGATATACTTACTTACTTGCTTAGTGTATCTACTTAAGTAGGTACTCTATTTTTTAATCAAAATATATGTAAGATGAGGTTCATCTTACACATCTTTTGATTAAAATAAATGCAGTCATCTGGTTTTTATAAAAAAACATAATTTTTTTTATTGTTTAATTTTTTTCTAAAAGTATGTATCTATGAAACTGGGGTTGACTTAAGAATACTGAAGTAGATGCACTTGTTTTTAATAACCTCATTTTACACATCTTTAATTTTAAAAAATAAGTCACCTGGTTTGTAATTATTTTTAATTAATTAAGGTAATTCTTATTATTTTTTTCTTAAATACGAGTTCTAAGTTCTCTTGGAATTCCCACAAATTCACAGCCACGTTAATCAGTCCACAAATTCTTTGCAAGACTCGCCGACAGCGGTCCAAACCACGGTCAAAACCATACTTTAACATGTGATCTTGACTTTAAATCCTGGCTTACAGGGGTACAAATAAGTTACAGGAATAGTCGAATTTTAGGAAATATCTTTCACTTATATATATAACTTTCAAAGGGGTAAGGTACACTAGCCGCCCATGTCTTATTAAAGACTGTCTGACTGATTGGAATTTCTAAAGACTGTCTGTCTTTAGAAATTCCAATTGAATCAGTCAGAATTATTCCGGATATAATCTTTGGATCCAGACAATAAACATTGTAAAATTAGTAACAATTAAATAATATGCCGATAATTTATTTTGATATAATTTCATCATCATCAGCAGCCGAAAGATGTCCACTCAGAACAAAGGCCTCTCCCTAAGAAGGGAGGGGTTGGGAGGGGTTTATAATCCCCACGCTTGGCAAGTAGCTTGGGGATCGCAGTAAAGGTAGTAGGTGAAAGACCACTGCCGCCCGTCTTCTTGTGTTCCCTTAGTTGCATCCTACGGATACCCAACGGGAGAGGGTGGGACGGTGCTATTCTTACCCGGACACCCCACGGGTAATAATTTATCAAACATAATTAGATAGGTATGTTGGATAACACCAGCCCTTGTTTATGTCCCACTGCTGGGCACGGGCCTCCCTTCATGATGAAGGGGTTTAGGCTTAGAGGAGATACCACTGGAGAGATCATGATGCGCTAACCCCTCTGCCAAATTTTGTTCATATGGTCAGGTCATTCTTTATTTGTGTGCGTGTCTTTTTGAATGTGTTGCGAGTTTATTATAGTGTGGGTATGCGTGAAATTGTATCTGTGTGTGTTTACTTCGCCTCCCGCACCCCGCAAAAGTGCCACGAAAAATTTGTTCAGGGAATCGACGCGATACTAGCTCCATTCTAATTACTCTGAGGGTTTAGGCCCTAGTCCACCACGCTGGCCAAGTGCGGGTTAGCAATTTGTTGGATATCATTCCAAAATCCAATCAGAAATACTCGCGACGCTTTCTCGATATTATCGCGAATATGAGTTTACTCGGAGCATCTTCGATAGAATATCGATGCACTATATATATTCATGAACATAACAGTGCTGTTAGAATGCGGTCAGGAAAGATGGTAAAAAATGGTAAAACATACTCTAAAGACGTGCGCCATCGATTTTCCGTCATCATGGATGCATGCCTGATATCGGTCTGACACCATCTTTTTGTCACGCTTTAAAGTAAAAAATATTCTCTTTATGTGATGATTATGGACATGATACACTGACAATATGGACATTTCTTGAATTTGATCATATACCAAATTAATAATAATAATAATATGCAATGCCTAGCTTCTAGCCCATCAAATTTTCAACAACATAGACTTATATAATCTTTCCATATACCTACAATAGTTCCTACATCTGTTGCAATCATCCTAGCAACCATCTTAGCAATTGATCTCGGGAGGTGTTCTACACACCATTTATTTCTCAAAACCTCCTCCTCTACGTGCTGGATCCGTCCCCACGCAAGCCACTAAAATTACCGGGTATAACCCGTGATAAATATTTAAATAAACGAAATAATAATATAATCTTTATTTATCACAAATAAAATCTTTTTAAAAAAAAATTGAACCGACTTCAATATCACTGAAAAGTATAAAATAATTTAAATATTATTGAAGTTAGAAGGTATTGTGTTAGCTTACCGGCTGTGTATATTTGGCACCAACTTCAATAATATTTAAATTATTTTATACTTTTCAGTGATATTGAAGTCGGTTCAATTTTTTTTTTTAAATTTTATTTTAAACTTTTTAGTGATATTTTCATATATAAAGATTGAACCATCGAAGACCGTAAAATGATCTAGGTAGGTTATGATCACATTATCGTCTACATAGTTTTACATAATTCATGTTTCTTCAGAAAAAAATATCCGGTCATAATGAAATTTGAATGGAATCATCATAGTAGTTTACTCTCTCGAATAAAAAAAGAATCATCGAAATCGGTTCATAATTGTCAGAGCAATGTAATGGAGAACATCAGTTTTATGGTTTTTACCAGATAAATTCCTCCTCATCGTTCATGGTCCTCCAGGAAGTTCTTATCCAGTTGTGATAAATTTCATACAGATTCATTACAGTGGTTTCTTCTTTCGAATAAAAAAAGAATCATTGAAATTGGTAAATATTTACCAGAGTTATGACCATTTTTGTCCTTAAAAAGCGACATAAAGTCATCTATATAGCTTTTCCTGCAAGTTTCCTGCGCAGTCACCATCATTGTTTTTTCGGGAACTACTTATTCGGAAGCAATAATTTTTTTATGGGACCCAACTAACGCATTAAAGAATGGATGGAAGAAAGATTTTTGCAAATCGGTTCATTGCCAGAGTTATGCGCGAACATACATAGAAAAAAAAAAGAATATTCAGACGAATTGAGAACCTCCTCCTTTTTTTAAGTCGGTTAAAAATTACATGACATTGATAACATTTGAAAAGACGTCAAGATATAAGTAGCCGTACATAATAATGGGTCCCCTGGCTCCCAAACTAGGTATAACCTGTGACTTGGGAGTCAGGTTTTCCTCCTAATGGTACAAAAGTATTAAAATTACATGACATAGAAACACTAGCTGACCCACGCAGCTCCGCCCGCGCTGTGTTTATGTTAACTAAACTTTCAATAATATACATTCGCATAGAATACAAAATCTCCTTTTTTAAAGTCGGTTAAAAACTTGGACCCACTTTGTACTTGCCCTCCGAAGCACGGAGACGTTTGGTTCAAATGGCGTTAAACGGTCACCCATCTATTTAATGACCTTTCCTAACGTTGCTTAACCTGATCGATTTCCAAACATTGTTAATAACTGTCTATGAGTGTTCCCTTACAAATATTTACTATAATTATAATGAAAAATTGTTAAAATCAGAGCAAGCGTACAACCAAGTACACATTTTGACTTTAGTCCCCTCTCCCAAGGGAACCGTGACGAATTTCGGGATAAAAAGTATCCTATGTCCTACCTCGGAGTATTAACTCAAATCATGCCAAGTTTCGATTCAATCCATCCAGTAGTTTCGGCGTGATGCTCAGCCGAGATACAGACAGACAGACAGACAGACAGACAGACAAAAATAAAAAAAATACATTTTTGGCTTTAGTATCGCTTATAGAATGCCCTCCAAACATAATTTTCAAAATATCTTCAATGTACAGAATTCGACCTGTTACAGTTTTATTATAAGTATAGATTTGAAAAGACGTCAAGATATAAGTAGCCGTACATAATAATGGGTCGCCTGGCTCCCAAACTAGGTATAACCTATGACTTGGGGGTCAGGTTTTCCTCCTAACGGTACAACAGTATTAAAATTACATGACATAGGAAACATTTGAAAAGACGTCAAGATATAAGTCGCCGTACATAATAATGGGTCCCCTGGCTCCCAAACTAGGTATAACCTGTGACTTGGGAGTCAGGTTTTCCTCCTAATGGAACAAAAGTATTAAAATTACGTGACATAGGAAACATTTGGAAAGACGTTAAAGAAAATTAGTGTGTGTGCATATTATTTAAATGGTAAGAATACATTTGCCTTAAGAAGTTGAGCTAATAGACTTAGTTACATTTGACTACATTACACACAATTTCAACTACCACAGACTTGGTATGATACAAAAAATATTGACGCTTTAGTAAGGGATTTTAGGCATCCGATACAGATTCTGAAAATATGTTATTGTGAAATATTCGATATCAAAGTATCAGACCAGAAAATGTGAAAAGCAAGTACATTAAATGTTATTCTTAAAATATCGAAAAATGTCACGTGAAAATGTTGTGTATCTTGTCGCTTGTAATTTATTGCAAAAATTTGCGCGGGTTTGTCCAAACTTTGGCATGCTCTCTTTATCTTTAGTTTAAACCTATATCTGTACCTAATAATTATTTACTTTTAATTATAAACTAAAATTTTAGTTTCCGCCAGAGAAGCTGCGATATATTTAAAATGTATTGAGACAAAGTTCAGTCCAAAGCTCTTTCGTTCTTTGGAGTTTCATTCTATGGTTCTTCCTAAAATGATTTATTTGAAAAATAACACATCAATTTGAAAAAAAAGACCCTTCATTATCACATCGGAGGGGTGTAACTTTGTCGTACGTGTCTCTTCTTTAGCACCATCTGTTCGCGTGCCGGCTGATGTAAACGTGACAATAATTTCGACATTTTATTGTTTCACTAGCTGACCCGGCAAACGTTGTTTTGCCATAAAAAAAAAAAAATGTGGTGGACTACCCCTAACATTTAGGGGGATGAAAAATAGATGTTGGCCGATTCTCATAGATACCGGATAAGCACAAAAAATTTCATCAAAATCAGTCAAGCCGTTTCGGAGGAGTATGGCAACGAAAACTGTGACACGAGAATTTTATAATTAGATTTATTTATGGAATATTTTTTACAAAAATTGGGATGATGACTGGGTAAAAAAATAATAATTCTAATTATTCCGTCAGTTAGATTATCAAAAAATATTGGACACGTATTTTTTTATCAATAGAAATTGGCAAAGATATGGAGCATCAAAGTTCGGGAGTGGGGGCTCGTGCCGTCACGCCTCAGTAAAAAAAGTATACCGGCGAGACGCCACGCGGCATTTCAAAGCACTATATTTTCGTAATTTTTTGTTTAATCGACAAAATACGTGTCCAATATTTTTTGATAATCTAAATGACGGACAAATTTTTTTTTGTCATCTAGCCTATTTTATGATTGTAGCCACTGCTATACAAAAGATTCCGGTATTACTTTATACCCATTCTACTTCCTGAAGCCAGTTCTTTCTTGCTACTGTTTCCAATTAGAGTCAAAGTCCTGAGAGTTGCATCTCCTCATTCGTTGCATAAAAAATCTCGAGAGCAGTGCCACTTGTTATTGGATGTTCTGATACCTACTCTAGGACGGATTCTAGGATTTAGATGGATTCTGTGGCTAGGATGGATTCTTTTCTTATTTTTCTGTTCCGTTTTATTTTACTCGACGTGTACACAGAACTTAGTGATGCTGCGCTACTAATCTATGTATATTTAAGTCAAAGTTTATGATGCAAACAATTATATTAGAAGTAGTTAATATCTTTCTACTTTCAATGTCTTTGGTTCCATGATGGTAAAATGGTGAAAACTTCGGTGTTCATCTATCATATGAGAAGCAGGTATTGTTATCTGCTTAAAATACGAGCGTGCGCGGAAACATAATTACCGAGAAAGATAGTGTCTACATAGATTTGTTTCTTTATAGTTGAAATTCTTTGAAATCGGTGCAAAAGCAAATATTTAAGATATGAAAAAGTATGTCAAAATATAATCTATCTAATAAGTCAAACTGGTAACACGTATTACCAAATTGGACATACACTATTACGTGACCTTTTTACAAATATAAATGATGTTATCCGGTAAATTCACACACGAAAACCCGACTAAAAGCTTGTCAATACAATCTCGGCAAAACCATCACAAATGGCAGCCCGTCTGGCGAGTTATTCCACAAATTACACCCGGCGGTCGGTTTAACCCTACGAGGCAGCACGTGTTTAGTTTTTGCCGGATTTTAGCCCGACCACAAGTCCGGAAATCTGTTGTATTAGTAAAGCAATTTGTCCCGGGTCCGCTCGCAGCACCGCGAACTTTTCTAATCTAAACTGTTGGCCCCCACGTTCAATCTTCGCGAAAACTCGTTCTCTATACTCGTATCACCGTTTGGCGTAGACCCGGAGCCCGCGTGCGGTTTTGTTAAAACTTTGGTATGACATTTAATTTGACTTTTGGATGTTGTTGGAAGTGATACTAACTCCGACTGTTGGTATGGTGGTCACACTAGCAACCCAGGATACTACATAAAGGTATTGGATTCAATTCCACCTGCAGCAAACTTTGTGTTTATGAACATGATGACATACCATAATATCATATGAATGTGACTTATCTATTCAAAAATTGATATTAATTCAATTTTTTATAGTATAGTTACAACAACACTATACCTAGGTAAAAGTTTCATCTTAACTGATCATTGTCTCATTTTTAGTAGTCATTTGACTGTGATATCAATTGGGCGTTTTCTCCCAGCGTATAAGCTTGAAAGCCATCCAAAGAGGAAGCTCCGTCTGTATTTTGGATGCCCTTCCTCCCAGAGCTACGACAACTTTGAGGAAGATTTTTACTTAGTTTAAATATGTATTGAAAAAAAAGGCCATGTGCGAGTCGGACCCGCACATTAAGGTTTCTGCACCATTTTTAATTAGTATCAATAAAAAAAATTGTAAAAATTTGTCGTTATAGTGGCACTAGAAATAGAAACTCTGTGCCGATTTTAACTCTTTACCTATTACGGGTCATGAGATACAGCCCGATGACAGACGGACGGACAAACGGACAGTGGAGGCTTAGTAATACCCGTTGGCACCCTTCGGATACGGAACCCTAAAAATTACCAATTTATTTATTTTTTAATAAAAAATTGGCCTCTTTGTCTATAGAGTACAGTAACAAAAGACAATCGATGAGAATGGCTACACTCCAGAATTGTATTGTCACCGCAGAATTTAGCGTGGTGTGCCCAATCAACGAAGTTCCGTTCATGATATGAGATTGTTGTTATTACATTAGTCTTTATTTGAAACAATTGCAGACACTGAAAAATATATAAGTAATAAATACCGTGGATATTTTTGTGAATAGTTATACATCTCGTATAGTTAGAATAATGCACAAGAGCAGCTATCTACGCGTGAGATATAATAGTGCACTAATAAACATCACTGTTAAAATCCGATGGGATGGAAGACCGACATCAACAAAGAGGGGTCCGAGGCAGGACCGATAAATAGTGAGGAATTAGTTTCCCGCTTCGCGACGAAAACTACTTCCAAATAATTATATAATAATAATAATTTGTACTAAATCTTTTATTTACGCGAATGTATATCTTCAAAATTTATCTCTAATCTATTTAATAAAATTCTTGAACGCAACGGTCACAGTAGTCTTTAACACTTGGAGATGTGATGTACAAATTGCACGCACTTCTTCTTCCTTCACTCTCACAATCCGATGAAACAGAAGACCAACATAACCCCTGACGCTTGGAGAGAGATCTGGACCGACTTTTTATAGACCCAGCTAACGCATTGATCAACATCTTACTTTTCATCGGATGTCCGCGTCTATTTGTTTGTTTGGTCGCTGTTTTTACCATAAATTAGATACTATTTCACTGAATATTTATGTAAGTATATAAAAAACTAACTAATTATTTATAAATACTCCTTTTTAGATTTAGAATCTTAAAAGGCAAGACTTTAGTGCCACTAGTTAAATAAATATGCTACTGAATATTCGACGTTTTCACAAAGAAATGTAGCAAATTGTGGAAAAATACAGTGGGCAGGCAGCCACAAAAACTAGGTAAAAGAATGCACATGAATCGCACATTCCATGCAGACCTGGAATTTTACTGCGTCCGCAGGGAACCAACTCGACAGTCGTTTGTATGCGGTGAAATTTTTACCTCCCATGTTTAAGGGTTGCGTAATAAAAATTCTAATTAATTAGGAATAAAACTTGCCGTAAAAACAATGTTCAATGAATATCGAATGAATGTAATATTGAATTATTCCCGTAATAAAGCGTCGCGCATTTTCTTTGGATGGAGAGTTACTGCATAGGTACACATTTTGCTTGCTAAGTCTCAAAGAAAAAGGGCTAAGCTATGAGAGACTTTGTAAAAATGAAATATTTATATAATTGTTCTTTTTACTACGTGTATAATTTCAATATAAGAAATCTTAGAAGGCCTAGAAGCCCCAACAAGGAGGTCCCGGTTCTTCCGCGAGAGCAAAAAAAAGTAAAAATCCTATCTCAAATTCGAACTGATTATTTCGCAAGGTTTGTTCGAATCACATTCTCAAATATTCACGCAAAAGGAAAACCGCCTGAACACAATTATTCGGGTTCAAATTAGCGAGTTTGTTTCCCTAACGAGCGTTTTTACACTGCTCCTTTTGTTGGTCGAGTGTCGCTGAGTTTCGTGATTTTTTCCAGTAATTACTTTTGAATTGTAATCTTGGTTGTTTGGGATACTTTGGTCGTGTAAACACGGTAATTAGTCTTGGGTCCTCATATAATTTAACTGTTACAACAGGCGGGTTGGTATTCTCTAGGGCTTTTTGAAGGAACTCCGCTCGTACAATCTCAGCTGACCTCATTATTCTACAGCGAGTCTATTTTAGACCGCTGCCCTCTTCGTCGTCTTACAATTTGAATCACTTGTAACAAATCTCTGTAGGTAGTTTCTTTATTTTCTTACTGTACATAATAGTGACTGACTGGCGCAACAATGGAGCACTACAGAGGTATACGGGTTTTAATAGTTAACGAAATGGATCAACAGTCATTTCTCCCGTATATTTTAATAGTTTTAGATAGTTACCGTATATTTTAATTGTTTAGATAGTCTAGAGGTGTTGGTGTAAAAATGTAAACTTCGTAGAGTTTATATATTAAGAATAGAGTACGCGTTTGTCTACGGTCCCCTTAAACAAATCTTAGGCAGCCTAGGCAGATTTCTTTAGTTCTTCCTCCAAGAGGCAGGTGAACTATTTAAAGTTATATTAATATGTAAGTGACAAGTACCTACTGATGGGTTTGATCTGTCACAAGGGTAATTGTCGATAAATACAGCTGACGGTAGAGTACCTACCTGTTGTCATGTATATGATATTATGCTTCGCGATGTTCTTACTCGTGCCTACGGTTCTTACCTACTTGAAAATAAGCATTCTATAGTACTTGTCCTTATACATATTCCAAGGTAAACCTACTATTGGTTGGTAAAGTGCGTTAAATATCAACACGTTTTTAACAATAAATGATTGATTGATTTAACGCACTTCGCATTATGTCAACTCGACTTTTTCGCAAAACGTCCACTTCGCATAATGTCCACAGATGTTACGTATAAGTTTTGGCGCTTAAATTCAGTCCTATGTAATAGGAGTAATTTTATTTAAGAATTCTTTATTTTTCATTACCTACCCCTAAGAAAAATAGCTTAAATAAGATATACTTATACACAAATTCACTGTCATATATTTTTTAAATTGATTAAAAGAAGCTACTCGCCTCTACCGATTCAATTCATTGCATTATGTAAGACACATAATAATCTAGAAAACTTAAGGTTCCCATGGGAAATCAATACGATCTCAGGTAGGTACCCCACTGGGTAGCGATAAAAAAAGATCATCCTAAATATTCTGGTGCCAACTAAATAACGACGTTTGGAATATAATGCGATAGTAATTCACAGGATTTTCTGCGATTTATACTACGTAATGTTTTTTTTATGTTTACTACGTACGAATTTTTGGATGATATCCTGGATAAATAATCTTATCAATACATTTTTGGATTCCTGACGTTACAATTGCTTTGCAGCCGCTCACGGGATATCATAATTATCTCGAAGTGGATACATTTAGATCTTCTTAGTTATTAATGTAAGAATACAGCATGTTGATGTCAAAAAATTTGCTTATGTCTTAAGATGCGTTTCAACTAAGAATGTAGCCGCCATCTTGCCATTTCAAATATATAATAACTAAAAATTATGTTTTAACAAAAATAGATAGCAAAATAAAACATTACAATAAATAATCAAAACCGGGGCGAATTTTTAACACGCTTTTATTAGCATGACCTGTATGTATGTATGTATGTAACTATGTATGTATGATGGTAATGGAATTTTGCGATGCAATTTTGACCCACTTCTACACGTCCAAATAATTTGAAATTTTGCACGTGTTTCAAAGACCGGTGACAATACAATAGTATGGTATCATCGAGCTGATCTGATGCTGGGGCTCGAAGGTGGATGAGGGAACCCATAGATGGCTACTAGTAAACTAATCGAGTTTGGGCTCATTTGATTTGTTTGAAAGATTTCTTTTTACTTTGACTATTAATGAGGACCTGATGGTGGAATTGGAGAAGGTGGGTAACAGAACCCTGGATTGGCTACTAGTAAACACATCGAGTTTGGGTTCATTTGATTTGTTTTAAAGAGTTCTTTTCACTTTGACCATTAATGAGGACCTGATGATGGAACTGGAAGGTGGGCGACGGAACCCTGGAATGGCTACTAGTAAACACATCGAGTTTGTGCTCATTTAGTTCGTATTAAAAAGTTCATTTCAATTTGTCCATTACTGAGGGCCTGATGATGGAACTGGAAGCTAGGTGACGGAACCCTGGAATGGCTACTAGTAAACACATCGAGTTTGGGTTGATTTGATTTGTTTTAAAGAGTTCTTTTCACTTTGACCATTTATGAAGACCTGATGATGGAACTGGAAGGTGGGTGACGGAACCCTGGAATGGCTACTAGTAAACACATCGAGTTTGTGCTCATTTAGTTCGTATTAAAAAGTTCTTTTCAATTTGATCATTACTGAGGGCCTGATGATGGAACTGGAAGGTAGGTGACGGAACCCTGGAATGGCTACTAGTAAACATATCGAGTTTGGGTTCATTTGGTTTGTTTTAAAGAGTTCTTTTCACATTAACCATTAATCAGGACCTGATGATGGAACAGGAAGGTGGGTGACGGAACCCTGGAATGATTACTAGTAAACCCATCGAGCTTAGACTCATTTGATTTGTATTAAGGAGTTATATTCACTTTGCATAATAACGTGGACCTGTTGATGGACCTGGAAGGTTGGTAACGGAACCCTTGAATACTATTTGTGAAGCTTTTATCGTACTTTCGGCTGTTTAAAGGGTAAATACGTAGTGCTTTCTTAAACTCATTCAGATACCTACGCGTAATATCTAGTTTAGTAAAAATATGTTTTGCCACAACCTGCCTGCGATTCAAGCTACGAACAAATCAATACTTGGGCTAATTTTATCCATAATTTAGGCGAATATTTCTGAGACTAAAAAGTATAAAATAAATTACTAGTTTAAAAAAATAAAAATACACGCTTTTATAAGGACTACTGCACTAAAAAGCAATAAATAAATTATCGAGTCCGTTCTTTCTTTCTTTCTACCCCGTGCTTGTAATTTATGGATTATATTTATGTGTAAAAGCATGGGGCGCCTTTTCTGAATAACAGCTTAACATTTCTGTCAAAAGTATTTTTTTTTATTTTTTTTATTTTATTTATTATCATACAAATAACTATCTTTACAGGCAATCCCAATTCGATAGTGTAGGTTCCTATTTTAAACAACACATAAAAAAAATATACATAAAATTATACCTAAACATAATAACATATTACAAACAATGACACTCTTGTGAATTCCCCCAGTGAACAAGAAAACAAATCCAGTCTTTCGGCAACGAGGTTTAGTGTGCGCAACGTTCGTGTCAGTGATATCTTCTGCAGTAATTTAGTGCGACTGCGTGGTACTGCGAATAAGCAGGGCCGAAGTCGCCGGTGCACGTATCTATCAGGAACTGATAACTTTATCCACTGCAGGACACCCGGATTGTTTATTTTTCCTGTAAATACTTTAAATATATACGACGCCATTGCTAGATCTCTCCTTGTCTCCAACTTATTGTATCCAACCATGCCTAAAACAAACAAGGTTGGATACATCAAGGGATGGAAAGGGTATAAGCCATAGTATCTTAAATACAGGTATCTCGTGAACTTGTTCTGTATGCGCTCCAACATGAGACAGTATTTGGTTTCGTGTGGGGCCCACACAACACAGCTATTCTCTAGTTGACTCCTTACTAGTGCTTCATACAGTAAACATATTGCTTTAATATTTGTAAAAGATCCTGCAGTGCGAAGTACAAAACCTAACGTTTTATATGCCCTTTTACAAACACTAGTCACATGCTCCCGGAATGTTAACTGCGAATCCATGCGAACACCGAGATCCCGTACCACCGATTCCCTTTTTATAGGCAAACCCTCCAACAAGTAGTTGTAATGGCGAGGTTGCTTAGCTCGGCTGAATGTCACGATAGAACATTTTTCGACATTGAATTGCAGCTTGTTACTTCGACTCCATTCAACGACTCTATCGATGTCCTGTTGCAAGTGACGAGCATCAATGTCGGGTTCGACAGCCAGGAGCAACTTGAGATCATCCGCAAACAGTAGGCACCTGGAAAACTTCACTACTTCAGGCAGGTCATTAATCATTATTATAAATTCCAATGGGCCCATGTTACTGCCTTGGCTTACTCCTGACGGAGTAAAATAGCAATCAGATCGGTGTCCAGCATATTCCACGTACTGTTGACGGTCTCTCATATAGCTTGCAAAGAATTGGAGCATTTTGTACGTGCAGCCAATCGCCGCCAACTTTGCCAGTAGGATGTTGTTATCCACCAAGTCAAACGCCTTCTTGAAATCAAAGTAGGCCGCATCTACTTGCACCCCGGCGTCAATATTAGGAACCAGGTAAGCCATAGCATTCAGAAGATTACTGGTGGTACTGCGTGCGGGTCGAAAGCCGTGTTGTGCATCTGCCAAATACGGCGCTACCTGTTCCTGAATACTACGCTGTACAGCAGACTCAAACACTTTTGCAGGTGTCGACAGGATCGCTACCGGTCTGAAGGACTCTATTTCTGAACCCCCGCCCCCTTTGGGTATCGGAATAACTCGAGTGAGCTTCCAGCGCTCCGGAAAATACGAGGTATCTAGGCACAAGTTAAATATGTCAGTCAATGGTTCAGCCAGTACCGAACGACAGTCCCGAATTATGAATACCGGAATACCATCCGGCCCTGCCAAACGTTTAGGTTTAAGCCGACAGGTTTCGGTTTAGAACAAACGCACTCAGGACACACCCACTCTTGCATATATTTCTCGCGGAAAGCATTATACTCTTCATGGGTCAATCCCAGACACTTTATATCATACACTTTTTCGCACTTTCCTTTAGTACACCGCATGTATAATCCTTTTGGCACTTTCACACCACAAGCTCGGCAGTCCAAAGACATTTCGACAAAAAAATATTAATTTTCGTGATTTACGAAACGCAACGAACACGTCCGCTCGCGCGAGCGGACGTGTTCGTTGCGTTCGAGCGAAAGTATTTGTATTCACATGACAATAATTTGTAATCATTTACAGAGAAAAAGCGCCCCACGCTTTTTACATAAATATAATCCATAAATTACAAGCACGGGGTAGAAAGAAAGAACGGACTCGATAATTTATTTATTGCTTTTTAGTGCAGTAGTCCTTATAAAAGCGTGTATTTTTAGTTTTTTAAACTAGTAATTTATTCATTTTGTGTTTACTCTGCTGGCGGTACAAAAATTGTAAAAAAACGAGTGAAGTTCCCCAGTCGGAATCATCATGGCGGCCACATTCTTAGTTGAAACGCATAGTACATACCTAGAATGCTGTCTACATAAAATATTTAAAAATAATATGTGTATGAATTTAGGGTGTATATTTTGAGTTAGAGATAAAAATGCTCTTAAGAAAATTAAACAAGAACATAATATTCTATTTAACATCAGATAGTCGTGTGATCACGTGGTCACTGTAGTGTGAAAGATAGATCGCGGAGTGTTTGTTGGCTTTCTCCCTATTAGATCGCTTTTCGTTCGACAGTCAGCTATACTGTTAGAGTAGCATTCTTTTATCTTTAGTCCTTCCTCCAACACGTAGACGGAGATCCTTCCTCTACGCTCCAAGGAGTAGCATACCAGCACACCGCTGGTCGAGGTTAAAACTTCTTGGGTTAAGACGTGCCGTCATGATCATGTCATGTCGTTGTCATAATTGATTTTGAATTTATTATCAAGTTACAGCATATATAGGGTGTAAGGGAACACGTACCGAAAAAAAAATTATAAGACGTCAAATAATGTCCGTTACAATATTACAGTAACCATTTACATATATGGTAAATGACAAATGACTAACTTGTTAATTTTCGAGTAGGTATGTAATGAATATAAAATATGCGGAATAATATTTATTTTTCAAATTACATTGCCAATTTTCTAAAATAATAATAGTTAATTGCCTATTAATTAATTGCCTAAGCACTGTTTTTGTGCATAAAGAATAAATAAATAAATATATTTAAAAAAATCCACAAATAATTAATTAATTGTTTTTAAATCAAAATTAGGCTTTATTATTACACCAATAATGATGTTATAATAATTTTATTTAAAAAAAGTGTGTTCTTTTTTAAATTCATGAAAAAAACTATGAAAAATTTCAACACTAGGATGTTCAGAATCATGTACTGGATCCCTGGTATCGGTTTTCGGTACGATGTCCCTTACACCCGTTTAATATACTACATGAGTTAGAGTTTTGAAAGCTATTTCTAGAATTAGAAGAATGGTAGAAATTATGTTTTAATATTCCACCAGGCTAGCAGTTTAGTTTCACCAACAAATACGTGAATACTTTTCTTCCGAAATTAACAACAAAGCTAGTTTATGTTCATATATTTGTCAGAAACATTAAACCACCAATGATATACGAGGTAGCATCCTCTCATTTTTGTTCTAACACCACCATTCTTAAGTCACCCGCTCAGAGGTACGCCCCTTCCTGCAAACCAGGCGGTAGACATGGTGCAGTAAAACAAGTCCTAACAAAACCGACATGTAATCGATTGATGTGAAAAGTTTAGGGTAAAAGTGGGATAGTTGCCCCAGGGGTACAGTTGCCCCGATTCTAATTTCTCTAGTTTGGCGGATGATCACATGTTATTTTATTTATCTTTCGAGAGACTCTACAACTACCACTAAGTTGACCGTGTTGCATGTCTCTGTGCGATTGCATGGTAGGGCAATTTGAAATCAAAGTTTTTGCGGGATAAATGGCCTCTTTTTCAGTGGGGCATCTATCCTATACGTAATTTACATAGATTAGGCAATTATCCCCTATATGGGATAGATGCCCCAAAATTTAGAGGTCCGCAAAAATCGCTAATACTCTGGAAATATCAAAGATGATGGTTTTTCCTTTCATAAGTTTGAAGATAATAAATCAAAGTATCTACTCGTATTACAAATAAAGAATTTTGCTTTTTTCACTGAGAGATATAAAGTAATTTCAAAAAGTGTGGCAACTATCCCACTTTTACCCTGTATTTTATCTATAGTATAGTTTTACCCGTGAGGATAGCCGATCCCATCCCAAAGGGAGGAGCCTTTGGGTGTCCATAGGAGGCGACTTAGGGAAAACATGAAAACGGGCAGCAGCGTCTTTCTTTTGAATTACCTACCACCTTTACTTACTGCGATCTCAGAGTAATTAGAATGGAGCTAGTATCGTGTCGATTCCCCGAACAAATTATTCGTGGCACTTTTGCGGGGTGCGGGAGGCGTAGTAAACACACACAGATACAATTTAACGCATACCCACACTATAATAAACTCGCAAACATTCAAAAAGATACGCACACAAATAAAGAATGACCTGAACATATGAACATAATTTGGCAGAGGGGTTAGCGCATCATGATCTCTCCAGTGGTATCTCCTCTAAGACTGCGATCCCCAAGACGCCTGCCAAGCGTGGAGATTATGGCAACCCCTCCTTTCTATGAGAAAGGAGTTCAGCAGTGGACGTCTTTGGCGGTTGATGATGAAAATGACAGTTTTTACCGTTTTATTGTATAGTTTTGTTTACCTAGGTATCTACTGATCCTCTGCTCCTACGGAGACTGGGTACCTTTTAAAGTTTTCCTCCACGAAAGCAAAAAAAAAGTATAATCTACTGATACAAAATATTTTCACATGACCACAAAAATCATTTTGTATTTTGGATTCAAACTTCGAAAAAAATAATAATATTGTATGCCCGCCGTTACAAGGTTACTTTGTTAAATTTTGATGAAGTGTCAAATGTGATCTATTAAGGCCCAAGTGCACCGACATTTAAACGTACGTTATCTATTTTTCAGAATCGATTATCTATGTAATCACCACTCTGCATCACCCCGATTAATAAATCGCCATGGTTTTCTCAAGTGTGTACAGCCCCTCAACGGAAGCCCTATAAATATAAGGAAAAAAATCTGGATGGGAAAGTACCCTCAACAGCTTAATGTTCCCCCTTTATAAGGTCTGCCACCAGGTTTCAAGGAAACATGGCCTACTTGGAAAAGTTTAAATAGATTGCGATCCCAGGTTGGTCAATGCAAGTACAACCTAAATGTATGGGGTACATAAGTAGCACCAATATCAGCTGCAAGTGTGGTGTAGCCCAACAGACCATGGCACATCTTTCCGTCTGCCCCGCGTGTCCAACTACCTGCACTGGGGAGGATTTGCTTCAGGCAAACCAAAGAGCGGTGGATGTAGCTTCTTATTGGGCCGATGAAATTTGATGTTATCATGTCGACACGAAAAGAAGAAGAATTGATTATCTATTTAACTAGTTAATAAATAGTCCTTAATGGTGACCGGGGGTGTCGAGCTAGGTTAAGATAATGGACTATTAAGGGTATGGACCCTTAATAGTCCATTATCTTAACCTAGCTGGTTATGGTGGTATCGGGGTTATCATAACCCCGAAATGTGGAGATTCGCCGAAGAACTAAGGTTACCGACATAGCTCTCAGAATCTGCAAGTTGGAGTGGCAATGGGCAGGCCACATCGCTCGAAGAACCGATAACCGTTGGGGAAGAAAGGTTCTCGAGTGGCGTCCACGAACCTTCTGGTTCGTGGACGCAGCGTAGGCAGGCCTCCCACTAGGTGGACAGATGACATTGTGCGCGTCGCAGGTAACCGGTGGATGCAAATAGCCAATTGTCGTTCATTGTGGCGTTCTAAGGGGGAGGCCTATGTTCAGCAGTGGACGTCTTCCTGCTGATGATGATGATTATACATGTACACATATAGGTACCTATTAGAGTCCCTGCCGTAAGACATTTAATCAATCCTCTGCTGTATTGATGTATTACTGCCTTAATACTTTAATGTAGTCTACCCATCGATATAATATATAAACTAGATTTGGTGTCACGGTTCAAAAGTGGTAGCGAAAAATAGCGCCCTTGTGTCGCTATTTCTTTACAAGCCACATCCTGACAAATTTCTTTTTTCCGCTCGGTGTGTCGCCACTGTCTATATGAAACTGTCAAACTACACGTAATTAACATAATAGAAATGTTAGTTGACGTTTCGATTATCTATTTTTCACCACCACCATAACCCGGTTATGGTGGTGGTGAAAAATAGATAATCAATTCTGAAAAATATATAACGGACGTTTAAATGTCGGTGCACTTGGGCCTAAATTGGCCTTACTTTAGCAGGCTTTCAGCCGAGATTAGCGTTGCGATGCTCAGAGAGAGGAGATACGAAAAACTAACCTTCTGCCTATAACATTACGCATCATCTAAAGATGTAGCAGGTGTTCACGACTTCCCACACGACGACGCTAATTATCTCTTGTTATGCAAACAAATTGCTGGTACACAAGAGTACTTCGGTACTCTTAACGTTCAAAAGTTGTGAAAATTTTGATGGGCGCCGTAAGTAATACTTACTGTCATAACTTTTTAGTACTACTACTAGATAAAACCTAGACACTGGGTGGGAATCGAACCCATGACCTCTTGGGTAGCGGCCAGGGTGTATAACCATTAGACCAACAGGCGACGCGAATGGTAGACTCATCGATTTATTATATAAACTAGATAAACATTCACGAACAAAATGACATCTAAAATGTGGTCGCGGAGGTTGCAAACTTATCTGTGCTGGTGGCGGAAACGTCAACTAACATTTCTATTATGTTAATTACGTGTAGTTTGACAGTTTCATATAGACAGTGGCGACACACCGAGCGGAAAAAAGAAATTTGTCAGGATGTGGCTTGTAAAGAAATAGCGACACAAGGGCGCTATTTTTCGCTACCACTTTTGAACCGTGACACCAAATCTAGTTTATATATTATATCGATGGGTAGACTACATTAAAGTATTAAGGCAGTAATACATCAATACAGCAGAGGATTGATTAAATGTCTTACGGCAGGGACTCTAATAGGTACCTATATGTGTACATGTATAATCATCATCATCAGCAGGAAGACGTCCACTGCTGAACATAGGCCTCCCCCTTAGAACGCCACAATGAACGACAATTGGCTATTTGCATCCACCGGTTACCTGCGACGCGCACAATGTCATCTGTCCACCTAGTGGGAGGCCTGCCTACGCTGCGTCCACGAACCAGAAGGTTCGTGGACGCCACTCGAGAACCTTTCTTCCCCAACGGTTATCGGTTCTTCGAGCGATGTGGCCTGCCCATTGCCACTCCAACTTGCAGATTCTGAGAGCTATGTCGGTAACCTTAGTTCTTCGGCGAATCTCCACATTTCGGATTCTGTCGCGCAAAGCAACTCCGAGCATAGCTCTCTCCATGGCTCGTTGTGTGACTCTGAACTTCTCTAAGAGGCCAGCCGTTAGAGACCACGTCTCAGTACCATATGTCATCACTGGCAACACACACTGGTTAAAAACCTTCGTCTTCAGGCACTGCGGTATTTCGGACGAGAAGATATCGCGTAGTTTCCCGAACTGCCCATCCGAGTTAGATTCTTCGGGCGACCTCTTTGTCGAAGTCGTACCGACCTAACTGGATAGTTTGTCCTAGGTATACGTAGTGGTCAACAACTTCGAGTGTATCGTTCCCAACAATTACCGGTACGGGTGTAACATGGACATTAGACATGATTTTCGCCTTGTCCATGTTCATTTTAAGACCCACCTGTTGGGAAACGCTACTGAGGTCGCTGAGCATCGTATTGAGGTCCTCCAGCGACTCTGCCATGACATGTATAATAGCAGTAGGTAATATCAATTATCCACTGATCTTCCTATCGTATTCTACTTAAATCTTCAAATAAAATACACGTAATTCTTTTTCATGTAAGTAATCTTCAAATTGAATGCTTGTCGTAGGCAATTTATTTCATTTAAATATTTTAATCTAAAACTTTTCGTGATTTATGTATCTACTAATACATATAAGTATATATTTTTTATTCATTACTGTCCCAAGAACTAAGTTATCCGTTCCAAGAATATGGAACAGACGGATTTATGTGTTTACGTATACAACGTAAAAGAAAATAAAATAAAATGTTCATATTATCCAATATGTGTTCTAAAAAAATACATAATTATTAACAAAGAATTCTCAGCGGTGATTATTAAAAACGAGTGTAAATCACTCTGGTACTGCGAAGACTGGCGTGAAGTTCAAACCAGCACCATAAGGCATTGGCATGCCAAACATACCCTTAGCCACTTAGCTACTAGCATTGCTTCAAATCAATCGTCTCAAAAGTACCAACGGTTTTAGTAAACGCATTTTAACCGTAACTTACGTAATATATTTTGTTTGAATGCGAATTCTACCTTCCCAATGCATTTCAGTGTGTCTATAAATTGCCTTGGTCGAAGAACGCCGAGCAAGGAATCGCTCTGTGAGATATTGATCCGTTAAAATGCATCATGAGATAAGTTTTATATCTTTACTAAAGCGAGCACTGCAATATGTAACATTGACTTTTATAGGATTGTGCTAATGTAATACGTATACCGGACAGCCTGAGTATCTATACACCTTGTTTTGGGGGAAACTTTCATAAGGCCCTCGTGACCTTGGTAAGGTTAACCGGAGTATGTGAATTACTTACCTACTATATTACCCCCGCGGCTGTTGCATTGCCCCATAAGAGTGGGGACCTTTTTTTTTTGACCCGGGGGAAATCCCAGAGCTCCCCGGGAGCTGTGGGGCTCGACCGGGGTATGTGGGATTCTTACACACTAAAACCCCCGTGGCTGTCGCATCGGCACATGAAAGGGGGGAACCCCAGGGCTCTCCGGTGGTATCTGCACCAGGGGCCCCTCAGTGCCTTGCCTTTGAGCCCGCCGCCGGGGGGCGCATTGTAGCCCTCAGGGAACCTGACACGGTACTCACGGGGACGGGGGTCGCAACCCCGCCGCCATCCTCCTCGGAGTCGCCGCCGTACTCAATGGACGTTCAAAGGGCCCACACCCCGAACGTCCAGCGACTCCGAAGGAAGAGTGGGGACCTAGGTTAATGCCTAGTAGTCTCCATTATTATTTTCCTGTGCTTGATACATTCACAGCACGGTGATGGTGTACCATAGCCGACCACCATAATTTTGTGTAATAAATGGGTAGACGATTTAATTAAGAAGGTGTGAACCATGGAGATATAACATTCAATTTGTTTGAAAGTAGAGGTTTTCACATAGACCACTTTCAAAATTTAACTATAATAGTTCCGGTGGATCCCATTCGTTTATACCATATTCCCAAAACTCAGTGTTTGTTCAGCATCCGCAAAGAACGGCTGCGTTGCCCATGCTCTAGTCCGCTCTCGGGCAAAGCGCTGACGCAGCAAAAACACTGTCGCGAGTTATCGTAACCGGTCGCCGCGATGACCCAGATTTCTACATGTGCCGTGAATCACAACAATATGTGTACATAGTTTTAAAGCGAAGTTATATTTTATTATTTGAATAAAAATGGCTTCGCCAAATACAGTAAGGCTTCAAACGGAAACCGAACATCTGTTGTATGAACGTTTCGTTGAGGAACAAGCCGAATGTAAGAAACTGCAAAGTTTAGTAAAAGATTTACATTGCCAAATTGAAGCGCTTCCGCGGCAACTGGAGCACTACCAGGAGAAAAAGAATGTATCTCCAGCCGAAGATACCACGATTACCGAGAAAGCCTCTGAACAAGTCCAATATGAGACAGATGAAGAGGAGCTAGCAAAGGAGACCGAGTGGATTCGTCAGCAAAGCCGAAAGAAAAGGAAGCTGAACCAATCACTTTCACCACCGCAACAACAAGGAGCCACCTCCAGCGAGATAGAAAAAAAGACACCGAAAGTGAAAAAGGCTCCCCAGCCACCTCCTATAATCGTAGAACAGGTTAAAAACTATCAAAAATTCTACGACTTCCTAACATCGACGGTGTCCAGTGACTCATTTTTAATAAAAATGCGAAACGGGGACAGTGTTAAGGTCAACGCAAATAACGAAGACGCGTATAGATCCATTACTAAGCTACTCGTAGAAAGTGAATGTCACTGGTATTCTTACGAAAATAAGCAAGATAGACCAGTCAGAGTGATGGCGAAAAATTTGCACTTTTCGTGCGATCCCGTCAGGATAACTGAAGACCTGACATCTAAAGGCTATAAGGTACAAGATGTTACTAATAAACTAAACTGGAGGACCAAAGAACCTCTTAACATGTTTATGCTTTCATTCGATAAGGGTGAAGACATAAACAAAATTTATACCATTAAGTCAATTCTCGGGTGCAGAGTGGACATACAACCAGTCAAAGTATCTAAATTTATACCCCAATGCAAAAGGTGTCAAGCGTACGGGCACACTCAAAGGTACTGCTCTAAAGAGCCCAGGTGTGTAAAATGCACAGGCAAGCATCTAACAAAAGACCGCAAAAAACCTGCAGAGACCAAACCAAAATGTGTCCATTGTGGTGAAGCGCATCCTGCTAGCTACCGGGGATGCGTAGTAGCCAAAGAACTTCAGAATTTAAAAAATAAAGTTACAAAAAAGCAGAAGGTCCCTACTCACCAGGCCCCACGCATTAATATAGGCAAAAAGGTTCAGAGCCAACCTGTCACCAAAAATCTGTCCTTTGCTCAAATTACAAAAGGCATTCAGGCGCAGGCGCCACGGCCACAGCAAAATCTACAGACACAGCATTCATCAAACTTAGATGAAAAATTAAATAAAATCTTGAACGTCATCACATCATTCGACGTAAGGCTCAAGAAACTGGAAAATAGCACTAAATTAGCTATTACTAAACAAAAATGATGGATAATTCTCTAAAAATAATGGCATGGAATGCTAACGGACTACGTCAGCATCAACACGAGTTAGAAGTCGTCCTAAACACAGAAAGTATTGATGTGTGCCTTATATCCGAGTCACACTTTACAAGAGAAACCTACATACAAATAAAAGGATATAAAATATACCACGCATTGCACCCGGACAATAAAGCTAGAGGAGGCAGTGCCGTTATAATAAAGGAAGGTATCTATCATTATGAGATATACAAGCATGAAGATCGTGAAATTCAAGCTGTGGCCGTATGTGTCAAAACAAAACGGTATCCGGTTACCATATCGGCTATATATTGTCCCCCGCGGTACTCAATAAAAGCTACGCATTATGAAAATCTCTTAAAACGACTTGGTAATAGATTCGTTCTTGGAGGAGATTTTAATGCGAAGAATATCCATTGGGGATCTAGACTGACTACAACTAAAGGTAAAGAACTGTTATACGCAATTAGAAAAATGAAATGTGACACCATATCAACGGGCAAGCCAACCTACTGGCCTACGGATTCACACAAAATTCCTGACTTGATCGATTTTTTCATCTATAAAAACATCTCGTTAAACTATATTTCAATTGAAGAGGGTTACGATATGAATTCGGACCATTCACCAATTATACTAACTATTAATGAGGATATAATATATAAAGAAAACCAAGCAACTCTAGTCAATAAAAATACCGACTGTAAGTATACCGATAAGTTTCCAGCACGATTTGGAGTCCGTAATTATCCTAAAAGTGCCTTTAAAAACACCACAACAATTGGAATTAGAATTAAGGAATTTTGTAATAAATATCCAACAATGTGCTTGGAAAAATACACCTGTCCTAGTAAAGAAATCTAGCATCCCAAATTACTCGAATGAAATCCGAAACCTTATAGTTGAAAAGAGAAGGCAGAGGCAGAGGTGGCAAAGAAGTAGATACCCACCCGACAAAACTGTTTTAAACAAACTTACAAAACTATTGACTGGAGAAATAAGGAAATTTCGTGATGAATCCATGCATACTTACCTGTCCCAGCTAACGAGTGATCGAACCACTGATTATTCCCTGTGGAAAGCCACTAAATGCTTAAAAAAACCCATTACGCAAATTCCGCCAATTAAGGAGAAGAATGGGCTATAAATAATGAACAGAAAGCAATTAGATTTGCCAATCATTTGGAAGAAATTTTTCAACCAAATAAACCTGAAAATGAGGAGATCACTCTGGATGTAAGAATACAAGATGAAACCAATATGACGCTCACCACCACACCAAAAGAGGTTCAAAAGGAAATTCAACGTCTAAATAAGAAAAAATCCCCGGGTTATGACCTCATTACCGGAGAAGTCCTGGGTAATCTACCCCGTAAAGCAATAGTGAAACTCACCACCCTTATAAATGCTTCGCTTAGATTAAAATACGTACCTGACATGTGGAAAGTGGCTGAAGTCATAATGATACCAAAACCTGGTAAACCACCATACGAAGCAACTTCATACAGACCAATTTCGTTGTTGCCAATAATGTCAAAGTTATTTGAAAAACTCTTATTGAGACGTTTAAAACCAATAATAGAAGAAAGAAACCTTATCCCTGACTATCAGTTTGGCTTCAGGGCAAAGCACTCTACTATAGACCAGGTCCATAGAATTACCAACATTATTGAAAAATCATTAGAAGAAAAGAAAGTTTGCTCTACAGTCTTCCTGGATGTAGCTCAAGCATTCGATGAGGGTCTCATATATAAATTAAGAAAAATGTTACCAAAGCAATTTTCCGATATCTTGGAGTCTTACATAACAGAAAGAATGTTCAGAGTAAGACAGGAAGACTCTTATTCTGATCTTAAGCACATCAAAGCTGGAGTACCACAAGGAAGTGTTCTAGGTCCGGTCCTGTACTTATTATACACCTGTGATATCCCAAAGCTAAAAAACAACACCATTGCAACATTTGCTGATGACACGGCCATTATGGCTACAGGAGTCACACACGCGGAGGCAGTGGAAAATGTACAAACTGCCGTGAATACCATATATAACTGGACAAGAAAGTGGCGAATAAAACTCAATGAATCAAAGTCTGTTCATATTGATTTCACTAACAAAAAGTCAGTCTACCATCCGGTATACATAAACGATCATGTTATACCCTATGAGAATACCGCCAAATACCTGGGCATGACACTTGACGCAAGGCTTCGCTGGAAGGCTCACGTCAAAAAGAAACGCGAAGAGCTAGGCCTTCGCTATAAGAAAATGCATTGGCTCCTCGGTAAACATTCCGCTCTGTCAGTGCAAAATAAAATACTATTGTACAGACAAGTCCTAATGCCAGTCTGGACTTATGGTATACAGCTGTGGGGTTGTACCAAACAGAGCAATATACAAATAATACAACGCTTTCAAAATAAAGTACTTAGAGGAATTGTTAACGCGCCCTGGTACATTAGAACAAGCGACCTCCATCGGGACCTCAGAGTGGACTTCGTGGCTAAAGTAATCAAGGACTACGCTGAAGCGCATGAACGTCGGCTTCATCACCATGTGAATGTCGAGGCTATCCAGCTCCTCGACAACACGGACATAGTGAGAAGACTGAAAAGGACTAAACCTTTTGAGTTAGTTTAAGTGTTAAATTAGTGCAGTGTAATGCAGTGTAGAACACAATAACAAAGTGTCTTCACCTTAATAGAGACAATAAGAAAAGTGCCATTGGACACATTCTTAATCTAAGTAACTTATTCGTTTAGGTCAAAATAATAGTACTGATTAGCCTTAGGCTAGATTGTAACTTTTATGGTGCTACCTCGTGGGAGCAGCATTAAGAAAAAAAAAAAAAAAAATATTCCCAAAACTCGACAAAAAATGTGAAGATTAGATCTAACTATTAGGATTAGAACTCCTTGACAAGTTAGAACGTCTTCAAAATCTGAGTATACGCTTCATTTTTGGCCTCCGCAAGTTTGATCATGTGTCTGAGTTCCGGTCTGAATTGAAGTGGTTACCTATTCGGAGGCGTCGTGACTATCACGTTCTTTCTCTTCTTTACTCTATACTTCATTATTCTAACGCTCCCGCTTATCTCCGTGAACGCTTTGAGTATTTGGTTCCTCGTGATACTCGTAAAGCCTCTCGCACAGTCACTTACCTTCTTCTTAAAATTCCTCTTCACAGTTCCAGTCGATACGGCGTAACGGCGGCTCCCTTACTATTTATGTAGTGCGTCTATGGAACTCCCTACCACATTCTATCAGAGCAAGCCCTTCTTTGGAAATTTTCAAATTAAGAACAAAAGAACATTTTTTTCCTGATTCAAATGTTTCTGTTATGAGGTTTGCTGGAAGAAAACTCATAATTGAGTTAAGCACGCCTGTGTACATGTCATTTCTTTTGTAATTTTTAATGTATACTTTGTTTCTTTTTGTATACAATAAAGAATAAGAACTATTGAAATTTACGTTGTGCCAACGTAGACCCCCGTCGAGTCTCCCGTGGATCTCCACCTGGACCACTTTGGCAACTAAGGGTCTAAAGCTACATACGTAAAGTTTACATCATTATCATCATAATCAGCCCACATCAGTCTGCTGCTGGATATAGGCCTCCCCAAGGCACGCCACTGAGCCGGCTCCTCAGTGTGCCATGCTAAATATTTATTTTTCGCTTTATATTTTTGGATAAAAATCTTCCCTTGCATAGCCACTGTTTCTAAGACATTATTGCTCTAGCGCTCCAGGTCACAACTTGGATAGCCTCAACGTAGTATTCAATTTGTGACAATATGTCACCACATTTGCAGGCTCATGCATGCTTTATTGCTAGCTCAAACCCACTTTAACGTTGCAAACTTTCTCATTTCTTGAAGGCGAGTTGATATTACGTATCTGGGAATACGGAAGGACGTATTAATTTAAAATGACAATGTAAACATTTTTGTTTTTTAGTAACGGTTCCAAACATTGCTTTAGAATTACACCTGAAGGGAAAAGAAAATGTACTTTGGGCTGAAGACATTTGGAGTGAAAATCAATCAATGTTCACGTGAAATATTTCCATTACGCACCGAAATAAAACCACGTAATCTGAAACGAATCCAATTCAGAAGCATCAAAGTCATTAGGAAACGTTAATCCTACGTCTAAAGCATTCGAAAGGCCTTTGGTTGAATAATCCGTGTAAAGGAGCTTTCATACATACCCAGACTTGCACTATAGGTTTTTTTAAAGGCAAATCAATTAATCACATTTAGAATGGTCTGAATTTCTAACCTATATCATTTATTTATGTACACACAAGACACAGAAAACAAATATTAGTTTAATATAATTATAAGGCACTGCTTGTTTTTTATGAAATCTCTTCCAGCAGGCTCAGAAGATCGGGCACAGTGGCGTGCCTTGGGGGCTTATGTCCAGCCGTGGACTGATGTGAGTTGAATATGATAATCATGTTTTTTTTTTAAATCATACATAGTAAAACACTTTAACAACCGCGCCGGTGCGAGGCGATCAGATCTTAAAGATTTTCCACTCGCTAAGTACCTACCTAATGCATCGTGTAAAATAATGCATTAACGACATGCCGGGTCGGCATGACGGGCCCGATGGTCTAGTGGTCAGACACCCTGCCTGGTAACCGATGGGTCGTGGGTTCGATTCCCGCCAAGTGTCTGGGTGTTGTTAATCTATTTAAGTATGTATTTACAAAAAAAAAAGGATATAAGTATTAGTATCAGTTGTCTGGTTTCCATAGTACAGGCTCTGCCTAGTTTGGGATCGGATGACCGTGTGTGGATTGTCCCAAGATATTATTATTATTAAATATATTCGAAAGAAGTCTCTTATGGCCCATTTACACGAAGCAAGTTTCTTGCCTGTTGCATACAATAATATTGGGGCAATAATTGCCTTGCATCGTCCGAACAACATGTCACATCCTTGCTCTACTGGGCAAGATTTGCATTCAATAATTACATTAATATTTTTAACTGGTATCCGCGTGTAAACAGTTACTTACAATTCCTTAAGGTCAATTATTGGGCTTCAATTAGGTATTGCACTCAATTATTGCTCTTTCGTGTACAAGAAAATGGCATCGTGTAAATGTATCTAGCGTCGTAGATTTTCTTGATAAACGACATAATAGATTTAGCTTACTGTGGAACATACAATCATTTAATACATTTGTATGAGTAATAGTGTATAAGTACCTTATCCGCCGGCCAAAGTCAGAACTCGTTAACGAGTCTTTATCGAAAACAAAGTTCTTCGGGCTCGAAGTGAGAATAGTATGTGGGCAAGCAAAGAGCTGATAACGAAAAACTTGGCTACGTGATCCTTTTGAAGCGAGGCCTACATTTGATTGCAAGCGAAGCCTCGAAATTTCGATTTGAGGTCAGCCAACCAATTAAGCGAAATTGATTGAATTGTTATAAATATCAAGCGCTTTCAACATACATGAAATCAATTCAAGGGAAAGAATTTGTTGTTTTCTTAATTTAATATTTCCTTTTAACGCGAATGTCAAACAATATTTTTTTTTAAATGTAAACTATTTTTTTTTTGTCAAGGAAGAAATCTTCAAAAAGTACCCAATGGTCTGTAGAAGACCGGATTATGATTATGGCCGTGATTATGATTTTTACCCAAAACCTTCCAGGCTGGCTTCAACAACGCTATGAAGAGACTCTGGGCACGAAATACGGACCTTTTTTTACTCGTACGCGGGGGAATATTCAAAAGAACCCCTCAGTGCCTTGCCTTTGAGCCCGTCGCCGAGGGACACATTGTAGTCCCCCGGGTGTTATCACGGTGCTCACGGAGACGGGGGCGCAACCCCGCCACTGTCCTCCTCGGGGTCGCCACCGTACTCAATGGACGTCTCAGAGCTCACACCCCGAACGTCTAGCGACTCCGAAGAACGAAATACGGTCCTAGCGTGAGTCTCTTCAGGGCCAGACGCTCGATCCACGTCCCGAAGTAGAGACCCCACCCAACGGAGACCAGAAGGCCTAGACAAATTCGGCGATTCTATTTCTTCATTAACTGTATCAATTCCCTATAATTTGTCACGTGATTTTGTTATGTCTTATATCATTCTCATACATTTTTATACTTTCTATTAGCGTAAACGATTGTGGAATGTTACATTGTCTATAGGGTCTGGTACCTATTGAAGGTTACTTGCGCGACCGCAAAAAAGGTAGGTACACAAAACTACCTATAGATAAACTTAGCGATTAACCGACGCGACGATAGAGGTACACAAAACTATTAATTTACTTCTCGTCTATTGGAAAGTTTTCAACCCGTAGCGGTATACCTACGTTTTATCATTTTATTTCAAAAAATTTAAATATTAGTTCCTATTTTAACGTCAACCCTTTAAAAATGCAAACATCCGGAGTCGTAATAAAAAGCATGCGAGCGTAATTTCGTGACATCTAATCTGCATGATGTAACCTCGTAATGCCCCGGGACACCGTACCGTGTCACCGTGATTTTTTATTCATTCTTCGTCTGCGTGTATTAATTTCGAAACTGGGTATTCCAGTTTCGAAATTAATACACGCAGACATTTTAAGGCCCAAGTGCACACACAAAAAAGTCATTTTTTTCAGCAAACGATCGATTATCTATTCTTCTTCTTCTTTCTTCGACGCGTATTTATGTAATATTAATAAAAATGTGCCAAATCTCATTAATGTATGTATGTATATGTTAAGCCACCAAACCTTAGCCTGCCTTACTTATACTCTTTTAAGACATTTGGACTGTCGCTACAAGTCTGTGATACCTTCATAGTTAAAATCCACCTCACTGCTGAACAAATGCCTCCCCCCCACGGCCAGCTCGCGCGAGTCGTGTGTGTCTATATGTCAGTGTGCGGCAGCAGCGTGTGCGCCCGCTCGTGGTACAGTTGTCGCGCGTGGCGAGCCACACGGCCAGCTCGCGCAACGCCACCATGAACGACAATAACCTATATTTGTCCACCGGCTGCCTTCGAGTATTACAACGTCGTTGGTCCACCTAGGAGTCCTGCCTACGCTACGTCTTCAGGTTTATAGTCGCCGATCGAAAACCTTTCCCCGAATCGGTTATCGGTTCTTCAAGCGATGAAGTCTGCCCTTCAACTCGCAAATCCTGGAAGCTATATCGGTAACTCTGATTCTTCGGTCAATTTCCTCATTCCGGATTCTGTCACGCAAAGAATCTCCGAGCATAAGAGTAAGTTCAGACATGGTGGAATCCACGCGTATCCAAACCGCTTTCAATCCACAAGGATTGAAAGAAGGTGTTCAGACAGGCGCGATGCGAGTGTGGAGTGAGGTAGGGTGACAGCCCCTTCATTCCAACAATGGAAGTCGAAGAAACAATATGTGTGTACTTGCTCCGTGTGTATACGCGCGGATTTCACTGAGCTACTGAACGCACTTTAGTCTGCGGAAATTCATTTTCTAGCGGTCTAGAGGCGGCGATGATCCGCGCGGTGTAGTATGAACGTCTAGAAAGAATGTCATTATAATAAACTAGGCGTGGCTCAACCACGCGTTTCAGTCCGCGCGGATTCCGCTATGTCTGAAGTAGCCTTAACTCTCTCTATAGTTTTTGTGTGACTTTGAGCTTCTCCAAAAGGCCAGCAGTTTAAGAATACGTCTCAGTGCCGTGTTTTACTGGTAACGCACTCTATTCAAAACCCTTGTTTTCAGTTACTGCGGAATTTTAGACAAGAAGATATCCCGATCACGTAGTGTCCCGAACGCTACTCTTCCGAGTTGGATTCTTCGGTCGCCTCACCTATTTAATTAGATTTTACTAGGTAATGAAACGAACTAAATCCCATCCACAGTTATGTAAAAAGCATCATAATATTTTTAGTATGATGTGCTTCAAACTCCACAGTGCCAAAATGTGCGATTCGATAACTCAATTTTAGAACAAATAAAATGACTTGTAGGTAGATGGACTCACCGACGTGTTCCTGTGGTCTTTTTCGCGTCCCGGGACAGAAGACCGCGAATACAATACAGCAGCCACTGATATAAAGTTCCAGAATACAGGGGGCACTAATATTAATTTGCACCACACAATTTTGAGGAGAGTTTTCTTAATTTTCTCTCGACTCGTAACTCGTGCGCGTTCCGATCTCTTTCTGTGTCAAAACAGCGCCCTTCGCGCCGGCCGGTAGTGGCAGCGCGCGGAACTAATTGTCGCGGCCACCAATCAAACCACAAGTCAAATAATAGAAACCCAACATTTCCCCCCACCGAAATCCGCTAGGATTTCCCCAGTTACGATACCAGGACAACGTGAGTGCAATCAGTTGAAATATTGAGTAATACAAAAATATATAGTGTCAAAATATACTTGTGATGCATATGTATTTGATTTAAAAAAAAGTGTTTAGTGTGGCTAGTGGACTGTATAAATAATGAAAAATATAAAAAAAAATATTACAAAAATATATAATATAAATTTAAGCCTATTCTAACATGCATTAATATGTATAGCTATTCAGAATCCTGATCCAACGGAAGAGGACTAACTTTAGAAACAGGCCGAATAAACTCGCTGTTATTTGCAGTTCGCACACTGATTACTCGAACGACCCCGTCCGCACCGCTATGCAATTTTGAAATTCTACCTAACGCCCACTTAAGAGGTGGCGCGTCAGAATTTATAAGTACAAGATCACCCAGCTTGAGATTCTGACTGTTGACAAACCACTTTTGACGTTGTTGTAAGGAATGCAGATAATCTTGCCTCCACTGTTTCCAAAATTGTTGCGATATTTGTTGGACACACTGCCATCGATTTAATCGCGAACTCGACAATTCAGTAAAATTATATTCTGGCACAGACAGGAGCTCCCTGCCGATAAGGAAGTGAGCAGGACTGAGAACCTCAAATTCATTAGGGTCGCTGGATAAGGCACACAATGGCCTTGAGTTAAGTACAGCTTCTGCTCGGCAGAAAACTGAGGCCAGTTCCTCAAAGGATAAAGCTCTCGTGCCAATAGTACGTTTTAAATGTAGCTTAGCAGACTTTATGACTGCTTCGTAGATGCCTCCGAAGTTACTACCGGCTGGCGGATTAAACCTCCATGTGATCCCACGGGTAACAAAGCCACGGGTCAGGTTTTCGTTATCTGAATTGAAAAACTCGGTAACCTCTTTTAGTTGCTTATCTGCGGAGACAAAGTTTGTACCGTTGTCGGATACTATCGAATGGCACAAACCTCGTCTTGCTGTGAAACGATCGAAACATATTAAGAAACATTCTGCACTCAGAGAAGATAAAACCTCTAGATGTACTGCACGCGTGGCACAGCACACGAAAACGCATAGATAAGACTTGGATACACGTGCGTTTCGACGAGTGGATTCTTTAGTAAGAAAAGGTCCTCCAATGTCAATACCAACAGTATGGAAGACATGAACCTCTTCAGATCGATACTTTGGTAGCTCCCCCATTAAGGGTTGTCGATTTGAAGGAGACACCCGAAAGCAAGAGATGCATTTAAGAGTACGAGAACGAATAACACTACGTGCCGAAATGATCCAGTATTTCTGGCTAATTATACTTTGAAGAGTCCTTGGACCCACATGCAAATGAAGTTTATGGTAGTGGTCAATTAAAATTTTTGTAAAGTTAGATTTCTTAGGAAGAAGCAGAGGATGTTTCCTGGCATAAGATAAATCCGATTGGGAAAGTCGACCCCCCACCCTGAGGAAATAGTTGGAATCTATGAAGGGGTTGAGCTTTCGCAAGGATTGACTGCAACTCTCGGCCTTTGATAGTGCTACTAAGTCATTTGAAAAATGATGTTGTTGAACCGCTTTTACTAGCATATCATGTGCTCTCCTAGTATCAGCGACTGTAATGGATGCCCTACGTTCATGAACATCTGATCTACAGTTATGAATAAATTGATAACACCGGGCTACAATATTAATTAACTTATTAAAACTAGAGTACTTTTCTGTAAGACTGTAGAGACTGAATGCGTCAGGCTCTGTTGCGACCAAGACTGCTTTAGAACATTTTAATTCAGGAGGGTTACAATCTCTGAATTCGTCCATTCTTTTGATTGGCCAGCAAGCCTGGTCAAGATTAAGCCAGTTTGGTCCATTGAGCCATTCTGAAGTCTCTAGCAGTATGGTAGGCAAAACTCCACGAGAGCAGATATCAGCTGGGTTAGACATACCGCTAACGTGATGCCACCAGTCACTTGGAATACAGTCCTGGATCTTGGCCACCCTAGTAGCAACAAATGTTTTTAGTGTGTAGCTAGGCGTATTGAGCCAAGCTAGAACAACAGAGGAATCTGTAAACAATATTGTTTCATTGACGTCGAGTCGATTCTGTAAGACAGATTGGACGTATTTAACGAGTTTTGCTAACAGATGTGCCGCCATGAGTTCCAACCGTGGTATACTGACTGTCTTTAAGGGGGCGACCTTAGATTTAGCAATAACCAAACTTGTTTTAGTCTCCCCGTCTGCGTTTTTAGTTCGCAGGTACACGACTGCAGCATAGCCAAGTGTTGAGGCGTCACAAAAACCTAGAATCTGACTGTAGGTATGGCGCTCCACCTTGATGTGCCGGTCATGTTTTAGATTTGATAACAAAGGTAGTTCATTGACGTAAGCTTTCCATCGTGCTTCAAGGTCGAAAGGTAAACATTGATCCCAATCCAAATTACAAGCCCAGAGCTCTTGCATTAAGCATTTTGCGTAAAATATACACGGAGCCACAAAACCAAGCGGGTCGAATTGTTGACCTATTTGAGAAAGAACTGTCCGCTTTGTTATAGTTCGGTTTTGTACCGTAGTATTAAACGAAAATGAATCAAGCGCCGGTAGCCACTGCAGCCCTAACACTTTAATAGATAGATTTTTATCATCGCAGAATGCAACAGGCGTTTCACGATGAGCTTCGTCCAGATGCTCAAGGACCTGTGGACAGTTGCTTGACCACTTTCGGAGTAGAAAACCACCCGTTTTTAGCAAATCCACGAGCTCTTGCTGAAGTTTAACAGCTTCGTCTACAGTAGACACCGACCATAGTAAGTCGTCCATAAAAAAGGCATTTTTTAAAATATGAGCAGCACCAGGATAATTAACTAATTCATCATCTGCCAAAGTGTGTAATACTTTTATTGCTAGGTACGGACTACTAGCCACTCCGTATGTAATAGTGTTTAGTTCGTAAATTTGAATGGGCTGATCAGAACCGTAACGCCATAGAATGTGTTGATACGGTCGTTGGCTTTGATCAATCAAAATCTGTCGGTACATTTTGCAAATGTCCGCAGAAAGACAAATTGCATGAAGCCGAAATTGAATTAAGAGCTGGTTTATATCAGCTTGCAGTTTCGGACCTGGTAAAACTACTGAGTTCAACGCCATTCCATTTGTCGTCTTTCCAGAGGCATCAAAGACTACGCGATGGGATGTCGTTGTACTTGACGGTTTGATAATGCAGAAATGGGGAATAATATATTTGGAATCCACATCTTGGACATTACCAAGACAAGACATATGTCCCAGATCCTCGTATTCACGCATAAATTTATGATATTGAAATTTGAGCTCAGAATCCCGCTCCAACTTTGACTCCAAGTTCAAAAGTCGCCGAGTTGCCATTTGACTTGAATCTCCCAGTTCGATGGCTTGGCGCATTGGATATTTGACAACATATCTGCCTGTTTCTTCACGCCGATGCTCTTTTGAAAATAAAGATTCTGCTAGTTCATCATCCGGGTGACGTGGTATGTCAGATGGAACGTTTTCAATCTCCCAAAAGGAGTGCATTACTTGGTCTAGATTGACAGTAAATCCACAAAATGTCCTATCACGATCGATGGGAGACAACGATAAAGTAGCATCGATGTGGTCATGACGACTAAGTTCAGTCTGACCAACGATAACATACCCATATATGGAGCTCATAGCCACTGGCAAACCATCTTCACGCGGAAGTATTTTGTGGCCATCAAAAATGTATGGAAACAAATCACCTGCTAGCAAACAATCCAACGGCGCGGGCCTAAAGTAGTCTGGGTCCGCCAGCATCAAATGCTGATATTCAAGAATTGTTCTATTGGATAGTGGCATTGTAGGTAAGAAACCTGCTATATTAGAAACGATAACGGCATCGGTTGACAAAACAGGACCATCACAGTGTCGGGGTTTGACAGTGCAAGTAGTAACACCAAACTCCTTCACTGGATTACCACCCAGCCCGATGGGTTCAAAACCGCATTTACGACGCGATAGCCCTAGCCGCTTAGCGCAGTCTTGAGTAATGTAGCTCGACATCGCGCCGCTATCAATAAGCGCACGTACGGGTTGGTACTGGCCCCAACAATCTGCGACGTGTATGATCGCGGTGCCGAGCAAGACTGTTAAGTTGCCCGAGCAAGCCAATGTGACTGCACTAGGATTCGAATTTGCAAAAGAATCTATGTGCAAGGTGTGGTGATGCTTATTTTTGCAGATCGTACAACGTATCTTAGACGGACAGTCGTCGACAGAATGATCGCGTAAACAATTTTCACACAAATTCAATTGTTTAATTCTGTCAAGACGCTGCGCCGGCGTCAGATCGGTGTAATCAATACATCGATATATAGAATGCATCTTTTTACAATACAGACACTCCATGGATTTCGTTGACTTAACAGGTTGGTCTGCATTGAGAACAGCTGACGATAAGGTAGTCCGCTGTAAATTTGAATTAATTGATTTTGAAGTGGAAGGCTTATTGAGCACCTTCAATTGACCTTGAGTGTACGTTACACTTTTGGAGCAAGTGGAATTAGTAGTACACTCCGACATTTCCAGAACGCGCACTTGTTTTTCAACAAAAGTTATAATTTCTTCATAAGTAGGTATCTCACTCAAAGTTAATTCCCGTTCCAACTCACGCCTTGTAGTGGGGTCGAGATTACGCAGCGCAATATAAAACAATATAAATCCAGACAAATCTGTAATATTGAGGGTCTGAAGTGCCTTAATGTTTTCTTGAAATGTCTGTAAGAACATATTAAGGCCGGCGACAGACTCGCGGATTAAAGGTTTAAATTGAAATATTTTATCTAAATAGGTAGTCGCTAATGCGCGCTTATTTTCATATCGCTTCACTAAAGTACTCCAAATTATGTTATAATTATCTGACGTAACCGGCATAGATTTAACAATCGTGAGAGCGGACCCGTTAACAGCTGATAATAAATAATAAAACTTTTCAATATTAGCTACCTGTTTATTGTTGTGTATCAAACTCGTAAACGTATCACGAAAGGTGGGCCAATTTTCCAGTTTACTATCAAAGGGAAACAGTTCCAATTTAGGTAACCTAGGTTTAACGTAACTGCCTACTTCGTTTTTGACACATGTTTGCGTGTCTGCCTTCAACCCATCAAATACCTTTTGAATAAAATAGTACATTTCGTCAAAACTCTCGATTTCGTCGTATGTAGGAACATAATTAGGTTGAAACCTCTTTTTTAATAGTAAGATTTTCATTACGCTTTCTTCGAACTTTTGCCGCCATGTTGCCAAATCACTAAAACGAGCATAAAATTCACCTTCCAACTTAGAATTATTACAAACATTTTTTGATAAATCGAACAATGCTTGCAATCGCATAAAACACATTTCTTTTGTTGTTATATGTGGTTGTGCCAACTCATCATACTCCTCATCACTGGCTGTGTCTTTAGTATCTTGTTTAGGCATCTTGTATTTAATTAATAACTATTTATAACCCAGTTAAACTGCTATGTAATGGCAGCGGTCGAACTTCGTCGAACAGTTTTACGTAATTCAATTACAAAAATGACAACTTAATATTTACCGTTTGAAACAACAATAAGCATTAGATTAGGCCTAATACAGCTCAAAAATAAGGTCTGTGAAGTTTTTACAACTGTAAGTGGTGTACTTGGCGAGATATGAATAAAATGTATGTGTGGTAGGTACCCTAAGCGGCGTACCTACGTGACTTTTTCAAGTAATAAATACCAGCACAATACATACTACAATAAGTACATAACTGAATAGTAACTAGGATGTATTGGTTTCGTAACTGGTTCATCCAGGCGCGATAGGCCAAGTTCTTATGAGGACTTGTGGCTTTCAGTAAGGACTGGGTCATCTCCAGCTGTGTTACACTTATGTGTTTGCTACCTTCCTCCTGATCTATCTACATTAGCTATATCTGATTTTTATCAAAATTGTCAAAGCATCGTAAACAATACTGAGAACAACTGCTCCTTTCTTTTGCTTGGTGATTTTAACACCCCTAATATAAGCTGGTTTCATGAGGATGATCTTTCTATGTCGCCTAGAGATCCCTTAGATTGCAAAGCCTCAATGTTGGTTGATACAATGGCAATTTGTGGATTTAAGCAGTATAACCATATAACTAACTGTAACAACAATATGCTTGATCTTGTGCTTTCCTCAAATACGAATCTATCGGTTTACTGCACAGATGCCCTTTCCAAAATAGACACTTATCATCCACCGTTAGCTGTGCAGATTTCCGCGGTTTTATACAAGTCTGAATTAAAAGAAAATACAAACAAGAAAAAGTTAAACTTTAGAAAATGTAACCTAAGTAGAATTAAACTTGAACTGGAGGCCGTTGATTGGGATAATTGTCTGTGTTTGGATGTTGATAATGCTGTTAACGCATTCTATGATCATTTAAATGCCATCATTCACAAACATACCCCATTTGCTCGAAGTAAAACATTAGATCACCCAGTATGGTTTAGTGAGCCTCTAAAGAAATGTTTAAATGAAAAAAATAAATTTCACAGACTTTACAAAAAATTTAATAATCCCCGTGATTATGATACATTCGCTATGTTGCGTACCAGGTGCAAAAATATGTTAAACTCGTGTTATAACGCCTATGTTTCGGATATCGAGACGTCCCTTATTGATGGTGCAAGTAGTAATTTAAAACGTTTTTGGAACTATGTAAATAGTAAAAAGTCAACGAATTCTATTCCTCAGCAAATGTCCTATATGAATGAATCATCTTCCGATGGCGACGGCATATGCGAATTATTTTCAATTTTTTTCAACTCAGTTTATAGTCATAATGACACAACATCAAATGATACTGCACCAAATGATGTCAATAATTGTCAGTTAACTTCTACATCTCTAACAACCATGAAAGTGACTAAACAGGAAATATTAACCAAGTTACGAGCTTTAGATCCCAATAAAGGCGCAGGACCTGATGGTATTCCGCCGTTTATAATTAAAGCGTGCTCAGATGAACTCGCTCTGCCCTTATTTATATTATTTAATAAGTCATTAAAAGCCGGAATATTCCCTAGTGTTTGGAAAAGGGCTCATATTGTGCCTGTTTATAAATCTGGTGACAAATCAAATTGTGAAAACTATCGCCCAATTAGTATACTCTCATGCATCGCGAAAGTATTCGAAAGTATTGTTTATGATTGCATTTACAATCAAGTCTCGCCACTTATCTCATTAAATCAACATGGGTTTGTAAAAAATCGATCAACGGTCTCTAATCTTCTTACATATATGAATCATATCTCATTAGTGTTTGCCAAGACAAAGCAAATGGACGCAATATATACAGACTTTTCTAAAGCGTTTGACCGTGTGAATCACAATATTTTGTGTTCGAAATTATCTATGTTTGGAATACATGGAGACTTATTGCGATGGATAAAATCATATTTAACAAGACGTAGTCAGATAGTTACTCTCAAGGGCCATATGTCAACGTCAGTAGAGATCCCATCGGGAGTGCCTCAAGGTTCCCATTTGGGCCCTCTCTTCTTTATTATATTTATTAATGATTTACCAAAGAATCTTGAAAGTGACTGTCTTTTGTACGCAGATGACCTTAAAATTTTTAAAGAAATATCGAATGTGAGTGATTGTCATATTTTGCAAAGGGATTTAAATTACATATCTAAATGGTGTAAAGATAATGGTATGTCACTTAACGGTAGTAAGTGCAATGTAATAAGTTTTACAAGCAAGAAATGTAAGGTATTATATGAATATACACTGGATGGTAAGACTCTTGAGAGAAAGGAGGCTGTCAATGATCTAGGTATATTGCTAGACGACAAAATGACTTTTAGGTCTCATATTGATAATATAGTACAAAGAGCTCATCAACTGCTTGGTTTTGTTCTACGAATAACAAAAGACTTTAAAAAAGTAAAGTCTACACTTGCATTATATTATACTCTGGTCAGAAGCATTTTGGAATATGCATCAGTAATCTGGTCACCGTATTACAATGTACATTCTGAAAGAATTGAACGTGTTCAAAAATGCTGTCTCAGGGCGATCAGTTGGCGATCAGGTCTTTCTCGCACTCTGACAACCTACCAGAGCAGAGCTGAGCATTTCAGTGTCGTGTCCTTACATAGTAGGCGCACCATGAGTTCTTTAATATACTTGCACAAGATCTTGCATTCATGTATTGACAGTCCGTATTTATTATCGGCACTTGACATTAATACTAATCATCGCTGTAGAACCGCGAATGTATTTAGGTTGAATGTGTATAAAAAACAACACATCCTACTACAATCCTCTAGTGAGAATGTGCAGAAACTACAATGAATATAGTTCTAAACACCCGAAGCTGGATATATTTGATGCACGTATTCCCGTCTTCAGAAGGATTGCACTAGGGTGTTTTACATGGTCTCAGTAACTTACTATGCATAATTATTTTTTAATGTTGCAATGTACTGTTTCTTTTTATTATCCCACTTTTCTTTTCTTTTTTGTTTTAACTTTTCATCTTCCTTTCTTAAGTTATACTTAATAAAAATTAAATAGTCTGGAATTGTTGTGCTAGCCAGATACACATGTCAAGGATTGTGACTAGATCAAAACAATGATGTTGTAATTCTGTTTAGTATTGTCGCTGTCTGTTTTGTGTGTTTATAAATAAAATAAAATAAAACTAATTGATACAGCACCCGCAAAGGACTTACGTTGACTGCTTGTGGTTGTAGCATTACGATATTGCAGATGATATTAGTTTACATCGTTCATATGCAATGATAATTAATTAAACCGCAGACAAGACGAAGCAGCGGCTGCGGTGACACACTCCAACATAATTGTTTGAATGTAAATCTGTTATGTACAACAAGGAATGCGGAATCCATGATTTATTGTATCCATGTTTTATTGAGATGATGTATTTTGGTGTGGCTATTTTAATTGCAATAGCATAATATATATTCAATTGTGGAAATAGAATGACAATATTAAGATCATGTTATCTAAGTACAATATATTTTTTTCTTGGAATAAGCAGATAATGTATCAGCAGTATAGTAATTATATTTTAGTTTTAAGAAAATGGTGCTTGGTGGGTAAATAAAAAAAGGTTTTATTTTCCTTGCACATAGGTAATTTAATACAATTTATTAGTGTGTTAGTAAAATTAACAAAATATTGAATACTTATTAATCTAAGTTGTGTTGTGCAAGGACCGCCTGTAGAGGTAAAGACTTCCTCCATTTTTTTCCACTCGTCTCTCTGTCAGTACAAATTACCAGCTACGCCGACAATATCGTCACTCCATTTTTTATTGGACGGCCGCGCTTCCGCCGAGGGTACCAATTTGTTACTGCTTGAGACCATTTCGTCTGGAGGAATGACCTCCAATTCCATTCCTCTTTGACAGTTTCTTACTTTTTCCAAAGTCCTGTTTGTAGGCGGCCAGGTTTGACACGCGTATGTTAAGCAAGGTGTTAGGCAAATGTTCATGGCTTTTTTTTTAGGTCCAATAGACCTAAAGACGTAAGCCTTGAATACTTCTTTCATAGCCCAATATTTATTCCAAGTACTCCTTATTCTTTTATTTAATGCCGGCTCTACACTCGCGCGTGAACTCGCACCGTGAATTCACGCCGTGAATAAACGCCGTGATCCGCGCGAGAACTGTGTCCCTTCACACTCGCAAAGCTTCACAGTCTTGTTCGCGACTTTGATGGACGACGACGTGATTTCTGCTGCCACTCCCTACGATTTCTTGTACGCTACTGCGGAAAACTGCGAGTGTGGATGTGTTCACGTTCGCGTGCCGCAAACCCTTTGTCGCGGGCCAAAAAACCGACACTGATCGGGGAACGGTGCGAAGCGCGAACGTGAAGGCGTGAACACCATCCATACTCGTGATTCGCAGTTGTCGCGGGCTTTCGCGGCCGTTCGTGCCGCGAGTGTGGAGCCGGCTTTAGAAGAAGAAGAAGAAAAATTGTTTATTCGTAGCAATAATCAATAAATATAAAATATTAACAAAACAAGGCAGTAGACACATGAATAAAAAACTAAAATAAGATAAAATAAAAAAAATACTTTGCTACGAAAGGGTCCGAACTCAGCATTAAGTGGCTTGTTGCCAAGCCACGCTGATCTTCCGTTGGGACCACAGAGACCTCATGGACCCTCTGCCATGCACATACAATTACACGAGAAAGAATTAAATAATAATACAGTAACAAAACTAAAAACCAAAAGAACTAAAAATGGCATCACTCTTATTTAAATAACAATTCGTTCATAAGGTGCAAAATTAACGAAATAATGGAAAAATTGATATAGCAATGTTTCAATAACTGTGTATGTAATTGTGTTGTGGTTACATTAAAAAAATATCATACCAATTTTTTTTTTCTTTATGTGCACGCTTTGAAAGAAATAAGGTGTCCAAGGTAAACATATTCTTCAGTGTAGGTACTCTATTAACGTTGAGCCTAACTTAATTGGTATTCTGTCTTTGTTAGTCATAATCTTTGTCTTTTCCATATTCATTTCTAAACCTACAAGTTTGCTATACTGTTGTAGAGACTCTAGCATACACTAGAACTCGCCTTCGTCTTCTTGTCTTCTGAGAGAATTACTATATCATCTGCAAATCTTAAGTGTGATAAATATTTACTGTTATTTAAATACCCGTTTTAATCCCATTGAAGCTGCCTAAATATACTTTCTAGTACTGAGTTAATAACTTTCCCGAAAAAAAAATTAAATTCTGGTCCCGGTGTCTGGTCCACATGTAATCTTACTCTAGCAGTACTGTGTTTGTATACGATTTTTATCAAGTCAATATACTCTGAATTTACGCACTGGTCGTTTAGAGCTTGCCATATAGAGTTAACGCTTTAAAACAGTCAATAAATCTAATGTATATTGTCTTGTCATACTCTACATATTTCTCTACGACGATTTTTAGTGTATAAATGTGGTCGATTGTAGAAAAATCTCGTCTTAAGCCACCTTGTTATATTGGCTGATTTTCATCCATTACTTTGCTTAAGCGGCGTAGTATTGTGGCTCAAAAAGCTTTATATATTATGATGTCAGGCTAATTAGTCTATATTTTTTATTAGTTTCTATATGCTTGTCCTTGGGTACATTCCACATGGTTGTAAGTGGCAACTACTAGAGGCATATTAACTTTGCCCTTAAAGATACCCAAAAATAATAATTAGTTGATTTAATAATTTATTCTCGAACAACACCATTCATTCAAAATAAATCAAATTGTTTATAATGTTGATTCACCTAGCAGAGTTAAAATTAATTGATGACTAAAGCTAGATTCCACCTGAAATTGTAAAAATTAAAACGATCTAATCTAAACAATCGACAATTTGACTTTAATTAATCCAGATATTAATAAAATTGAGAAGAGAATAATTTTATAAGTACACGTTCTTTTTTAAATATTTTAACAACATAAAACAAAAATATGACTAGTAATATTCTTCTATTGAAGTCATGAAATTCTCTGGTACCTGTGAATTGTCTACTTCGCGTTTTCTATATGTAGGTGAAACTTGTTTTGGCTGTTCAGTACTTGCGATTACTTTGTTTTTATCTTTTTTACTTTTCTTTATCTTTCTTTTTGCTGCTGCTAGAATCAAATCACTTTCGGGAGTATCACAAGAATAGGATTTCTTAATACTATATACTTGACAAGCGGTTGGTGTTACAATGTCGTTTTGTTGGTCAGCCACCGTTGGGCTTGTTTCTTTAACTTTTAAAGCTGTAATTTCACCATCTCTATTGTATTTGGTAACTGTCACAAGTTTGTTGCCTTTATTCTTTTTAGATTTAATTTTTTTTAGATTCGATGCATTATCTTCTGGTTTAAAATCACCTGTAGTTTCGGCTTGCCTTTTATCTCGAACTTCTACTTCGTTATAATTTGACAACATTTCTTCACGAAAGTTTTCTGCACTTGCTTTATAATTCATGATTTGTTCGCGCGTTTTATAAGATTTTATAGCACGATCCATACAGTCAGTACATTGTTTACATGTTTCGTCCATAAAAACATAAAATAAATCACTGGTTTTGATTTCTAAGGACGGCTTATTGATAGCCAATAGTGTATTTAATGTTTTCCGCCTTGGACCTTGTGCATAAATTAATGAATTATTTCCTCCAGCAGAGCCAATTTCAGCAAATCGAACATTTGGTACACCTGTAAATTTAACGTATGTTTATAAAACATTAAACTAAAATCAAATCAACGATTTCACAATGGTTATCATTTTTAAATTGAGGTAAATTTTGATGAGAACATTTAGTTCAAAGTTACATTAAACTTTCGTTCATGATGTAGCTTTAAAGCAGTAAGCAAAGAACCTACATCGGTAAAAGAAAATTTAACAAATCTCACCTAGCGCTGGTGGCGAAAATGCTACAATTGCACATAACAACAGGGAACTCATTAGTTCCATTTGCGCCAGCTTCGTTCGGAAGGTGTCTTCCTAGCCGACAATCTTCTTACTAAAGTACGCTAACAAGCTTCGTTATGGCGCGGAGTTTTACAAAACGGGCGACACTGCAGTCGCTCGCAGCCGTCCTTTAGCCGCTTCGACGCCTCTCACAACTTCTGTTATGTTTCCGAGTGTTACTGGCACGACAAATCAGACACAAGTTGTATAGGTAAACGGCGTCACTTTTAGCAACTGTGGAATTAAAGAATCAAATTATTGTATTGCGTTTTCAAATTTAAAAAATCAAAAGTTAAATCGCTGTTTTAAATAATGAAAATAATATCCTGATGTTGGGTACATTCACGGTGATCTGATCCCAAACTAGGCAGAGTCTGTCATATGATACTAGACAAGTAATATAAAACAAATGCTTAACTAGTTTTTGTAAATTTGTACTTAATTGATAAAAAAAAACCCACGTCCTACTGGGGTCTAACCAGTAGACCAACAGGCTCGTCACAAGAGTTACATAATTATGTCGTAAATATCACATAACTTTGTACCCACCATGAAACAGGAGCCTAATAGATAACCGTTTAAATTGAACTCATACAACTAACATCAACTTCTCGGTGGTAAAGAAGTAAATTTTGAATTAAAATCAAAAAACAAATTCTACGTGTTTTATTCACGGTACTTGCAAGAATAATGCAGTCTTTCAGTAAATTCTCTTACTTATATCTTCCTTTGTGTGTGCATGTATGTTAGTGTATAATTATGTTGCATTGTTTGCCCGTCTTGCGTGTATATATCCCCGAGTGCGCTCGTGAGATTCAACAACTGAATGTTTGCTTACCTTACCTTGATGCTGAGGTATTGTGACTATGTTGATTTGTTTATGTCATGTCAATAACAGGATACCGACATCAGAGAGCTTGATTGCGTAAATAACAATGATGATTCTTGTTATTGTTGCTTCTGAATTTGTATGCCTCACACTTTACATCAGACTTGATTAATTAGCCACGTCTATTCAGACGGTAAGTTTGATACGTGTACATTTATCATTTCGATTTAATCGTATTTCTCCAATTAGGCTGTTTCAATATTTTGAGTGAATGTTCTCTCTGTTCCTGTCTATATTTCTTTAAGTTGTGGGCGTACAAATTTCATGTGAATATTTTCAGGCCCGGTCATAGTTACGTACAAGGCATAGACGGAGATGGGACAGTCTAACCGGGCAAACCGGGGCACCGGCCCCGGGCAGCAGTTTCAGGGGGCGCCAAAATCATAATATAATATGATTAACAATAAAAAAAAATGCTCCACAAGGCGCCTAACCACATTCGACTCAACTCGAAGAAAAAGGCGCCACACAGGCTCACGCCACAAGTGAACATGTGATGCAGATTTAAGATTTGAGGTTTTTTTAAGTAATTTTTCAAACGCTGAAGGGAGGGGCGCCACTTTCAAGTTTCTGCACCGGTTCGAAAAAATCGTAGAGTCTAGTAGCCGTACTTCGTATTAATTCATACAAATAATATTTTTTTGCCAAAAACATTCATAGCCCGGTCATGTTATATAGGGCTCCCACACATAACTACAAATTCGAAATTGCGAATAAAATAAAATATCATAAATATCACAAATATCTTAATTTTTCTATCGAAAATTCATTTGTTTCTCGCAGATAATTATTTGCGATGCGATGCGAATTCGCAGTTATGTGTGGGAGCCCATAATAATGGTAAATTTGGCAGATTGCTACAGTGTTTTGTTCACTTTGTTCACGATTATTAATCTAGTACAAAACCGATCGATGACGCAAAATAATAAAACGCAAGGCAACCATTACGGCAAGTGCTCATGTTCAAATAAAATCACCATAAAATATTATGTATGGTAAAGTGTAGCGGAGCATAAAAACGGAGCCAAACAACTTTCCGTAACTTCTCTCGTTATTCACAAAGATGTGACTTTTATAACACGCTTCGGACTTTTTGGTTATTTGTTCATACAAATATCCCAGTGCGCCAATGTTACACTGCGGGTGTCAAGATAAAGGTTTTTATGGTGTAGATTTCTATCGAGTGATTTGTTTACGCGTCGAGGACCCGAGACTGGATTGGAAATTGGGCTTTGACGTCATAACAAGAAAATCTATTTACATACAAACATGCTGAAGGTATTAAGTCTGTCCATAGGGCGATTTTCACATTTCACCAGGTTTTTAACACATAGAACAACAACAACGTATTGTTGAATTTACTTGTAACTTGTGTACAATAAAGTGTATTTATTATTTAATAATAGAACGCCAATTGCCTGACACACAATGGATTTTTCTATTGCTGTGTTGCCTATGGTTGCCTGACGGCAGTCTAAGGGTTAAAGCGAAAAATAAGGCTTTGAAAATAAAATCTGTTAACCTTAACATCATGATAATTCTGTCAGTTCTTTTAATCTCTTTACAAAACTGTGGAGAGGAGAATATTTCTATTATTTTATATGATTAAAAAGCCCTTTTATTTAATAAATCATTTCGCTTTGTAGTATTTCACTGACTCAGATTTATAAAGCGCGTAATACTCTTGACTGTTTTTCCTTATAAACCTTAGTCTCTTTTTAACGAGAAATATTAGAGATTTTATAGAAAGTTGTTCTTTGTTTTGAAAATATTAAATACCATAGTTCGTGGCATTCTAATAAATTGCGAATTTTTATATTTATAAGTAAAGACATAAAGATAAGTAAAGACGTAAATACAGCTTATTTTCATTCAGTTCGCATAATATACTATAGAAAGGTTGATTAAGCCGAAATATACCTCACAAACTAATAATAATTTCTCGTGACGCAACAGAGGTAGATACATCTGTTGGTCTAGTGGTTAGACACCCTGGCCCCAATAGGTCGTGGGTCCGCTTCCCACCAAGTGTCTGGCCTATCTATTTAAGTATGTACTTACAAAAAAAGTATATAACAAAAAAAGTACCTATCAGTTGTCTGGTTTCCTTAGTACAGGCTAATACAGGCCTATTTTGGGATCGGATGACCTTGAGTAGTATGTCCTAGAATATTATGTTTTTTTTTTTTTATTTGATTTTCTCGGCCTTTTACACCTGGACTTTTGTGGCCTTGGACGAGTTTGCGTGGGGACGAATCCAACACGTTGAGGCCTGTTGGAAGGAAATAATGACATGGAACACAACTGTCAGGATCAACTATTGGAAATAAGATATAGCAGCAGTAGACTCTGGCAGATTTAGAGACTATTACAAGGATGTGTTTTTTTTTGTGAGCATTTAGTGGAGTGAACAATGGGCTATTGCAAAAGGTCGGGGTCACTTGCCATAATTAGTAGATATACTAATTATATTGTGACAAGTGGTGACTTGCCACCCACTAGATGGGCTCTCCATATAGTCGTCAGAAGACGACGGAGTGCAAAACCGGTGTCGAGAGGTGTGCTGCGCTTTCTCCGCAGTTACTCGCGTCGTTATGCTTTTTAACACTTCCACCCCTGGAGCATATAGCTTTAACAGCTCCTCTCTGTACGGCCAATTAAGGCAAGCCAGAGCTGAGAGACCTACAGGCCCCCTTCGGTTTCCACTCGGCCGACGAAGACACGCCAAGTTGGGGACCCTGACCGACTCTCTGGGGCACTCGGGTCCGTGGTGTTGCTACGCACCAACAGCTCGCCACTAGATGCCCTCCGGGATATTATTATTATCTGCTTTACTAAGTAAGTAATTTAAAAACTGTCTCCTTGCGTAGAAACTTCATTTTATAAAATTAAAAAACTTAGATCCATTCAGATTGTCATGATGATAAATATCAATCTATCATCTGATCGAAGTGAAAATAATTTCAGGTAATTTAGTAACTTGACAATTGTAGTCCCAAGAGAGAATGGTCACTGACATATGGGATCCTATCTGTATTCTAAAGGTCATAATATCATGTACCTTAGTACTTTAACCTTTCATTCAAAAAAATATTGCGAAGCCACTAAAGATTACGAATTATTTATTAAGAACATAAATTCCCACTGCAAAATAAACTTATTTTTTCCTAAACGTACTTACATTATTAATTATTATGATAATGTGTCTCATCTGAACCATTCTTATTTTCATATTCATGATGTTTATTTTTTATCAAAAAGCGACAGACAGCTGCTATAATACAAGTTTTATAATATTAATATGATAACGTCATATCAGTCCAGTATAGGCACAATCTATAAGTCCGGTGATTTCGAAGACCAGTGCTACGCTAACTCATGGAGCGATACCTCGAGTCGGGTAAATAATAACGAAGATTCAGTAATAGCCTTTTGGTTGAACTAACAACAATTTATTATCATTGCAATAAGAGAGCAAATAACATCAAAAAATCTAAATAGCCTCATAATTTAGGAGTGATAACGACCATTACAATAATTTCCAAGGATTGACAATAAATATTTTTAAATCCTGTTTCGAACTCAATTCACCCACAACGCGAGCAAAATAATATATATTACAAATAAAAAATAATAAGCCTTTATAAAATTGGAAATATTTCACAGTGAGGCGGCCGAATGCCGTGTAATAGCTAGCTGATACTAATCCAATGGCCCATAGAGAAAATTTAACTGATTCTCATCGCAATTTAAACTGAAATATAGATAAATTGTTTCGCTGGAGTGTTCGTCACTGAAATTGTATTAATAGAAACAGAAATGTATTAATTGTATTAATAGAACAGAATATAAATTTATACAAAGAGTGTTAAAATTACCTCTGTGATCATTGTCATATTATGTTAATCATCACTAGCCGGAGGACGTCCACTGCTGAACATAGGCCTTCCCCTTGGAACGCCACAATGAACGAGAATTGGCGATTTGCATCCACCAGTTACCAGCGATGCGCACAATGTCGTCTGTCCTCCTAGTGGGAGGCCTGCCAACGCTGCGTCTTCCGGTTCGTGGTCGCCACTCGAGAACATTTAATCCCCATCGGTTATCCGTTCTACGAGCGATATGGCCTGCCCATTGCCTCTTCAACTTGCAGATTCTGAGTGCTTTGTCGGCGACTTTAGTTCTTCGGCGAATCTTCTCATTCCGGATTTTATTGCGCAAACAAACTCCGAGCATAGCTCTCTTCATAGCTGGTTGTGTGACTCTCGGTATCTGTAAACGCTCAAAGAACACAAAATCTGTTTTACTCTCGTGGTCCGTTCTCGCTGTGCAGAAAACGATATCACTGAAGTATTTAACAGTGCCGAAGACAGATCAATAAGTCATAATCATAAGTCATTTATTCATTAATTTAACATAGATACAAAATATGATATAGGTCTTCAGGAGCACAAAGAGAGCGCTAAGTGCTAAGTGTTATTAGACTAAGACTTCCACTGCTGTACAAAGGCCTCGCCCTTAGAGGGGAGTGGTTGCCATAAGCCCCACACTTCTTCGGAGTCGCTGGACGCTCGGGGTGTGGGCCCTTTGAACGTCCATTGAGTACGGCGGCGACTCCGAGGAGGACGGCGGCGGGGTTGCGATCCCCGTCCCCGTGAGCACCGTGACTGGTTCCCGGGGGGCTACAATGCGCGCCCCGGCGGCGGGCTCAAAGGCAAGGCACTGAGGGGCCCCTGGTGCAGATCCCACCGGAGAGCCTTGGGGTCCCCCCTCTCATGTGCCGATGCGACAGCCGCGGGGGTTTTAGTGGGTAAGATTCCCACATACCCCGGTCGAGCCCCACAGCTCCGGGGATCTTTCGAAGATTTCCTCCGCGTCAAAAAAAAAAAAAAAGCCCCACACTTGGCAGGTGGCTTGGGGATCGCAGTATAGGTGGTAGGTAATTTAATCCAATAGAAAAACGCTTGTGCCCGTCTACTTGATCGTCTTTCCCTTAGTCGCCTCGTACGGACACCCAACGGTGCTATTCTTACCCGGACACTCACGGGTAGATAGATCCTCATACTGTCCACGATTGGAACATTTTTCTCCAGCACTTTTGTATACGGTCAGCAGCTTGAAGAGTACTACATATTCCTACAGAGGAGACTAAGGCCCAAGTGCACCGAAAAAAAGACGTCCGTTTATTTTAGCTAAGAATAGATTATTATAACTAGTTAACAGTCCTTAACGGTGACCGGGGGTGTCGAGCTAGGTTAAGATAATGGCAGCCCAGAGCCCGGGGCTATAAACAACGGGCAACCTTTGGAGTCGCTGGACGTTCGGGGTGTGGGCCCTTAGAACGTCCATTGAGTACGGCGGCGACTCCGAGGAGGACAGCGGTGGGGTTGTGACCCCCGTCCCCGTGAGTACCGTGTCAGGTTCCCGGGGAGCTACAATGCGCCCCCCGGCGGCGGGCTCAAAGGCCAGGCACTGAGGGGCCCCTGGTGCAGATCCCACCGGAGAGCCCTGGGATCCCTGGGGGCCGCGGGGGTTTTAGTGGGTAAGAATCCCACATACCCCGGTCGAGCTGGGGCTCGACCGGGGTATGTGATACCCACAGCTCCCGGGGATCTTTCGAAGATTTCCCCCGCGTCAAAAAAAAAAGGTTAAGATAATGGACTGTTAAGGGTCCATAACCGGGGTTATGGTGGTGGTGAAAAATAGATAATCGATTCTTTGCTGAAATAAACGGACGTTTTTTTGTCGGTACACTTGGCCTAAATGATGGCCAAAAATTTTTCTAACCTCCTCTTAATAGAATCGCTTTATAAACTCTCGTAATTAATATCCTATGTGTGCGTGGTCCAATTCCATAGTAACTAGTTCCAGAATAGCGTCCGGCTTGGAGGATTATCGCCTGTCAATGGTGGACTGATGGCCATCGGTCTTTGTGCGCGTCGGAATGATTAAACTGTCCGTTATTGGACGCGTCTCTACCAACGGCACCCACTTTTTCGGTTGATGTTTTTGATTGATATAACCTAGCTTCCATGGGTGGAATAGAGATATTTTGCGATGATGAACTGAACGAACTACGCATAGAAAGGAAGTTAGTAAGAAACTAACAACTTTTGTTAAAAAATATAAATATGATCAACCTGAAAATTGATATTTTTGGATTTCATACCAAAAAGGTAAGAAGGAGCCCTAATGGTGAGGCTTCGTCTGTCTGTCTGTCTGTCTGTCACACTATATATTTCAGGAACCACTGACGCTATCGATTTGAAAGTTGGAGTAGTTTTAGATCTTACTTAACCAAGCTCATCGCAAATAAAAAAAAAATCTTTAATTTTTTATAAGGGAGGTCGAAATGGGTCATCAAAATGTCAAAGTAAGACCACTATATAAAAAAATATCATTCATTTTAGAATACTTAACATTAAACTTAACTAGGTAACACTCTGTATCTAATATTGTGCTCGAGAAGCTAATTATAGAGCTATCTATACCTACTATATGTAAGCAAGTATAAATTACTTTCAAAATAACTGATAAAGGAGTTTCACCGAAACATTACAGCGACAATAAAATTCGAATTCCACTCCCCAAGTTTTTGTTTCACAATACAACGGAACGTAATAAAAACCACAACAAAGACACTATCTACTCACCTCTAAGCCTGGTGAGTTTCTCACAAACCCTATCGTTTTATTTTACATATGTTTCCTGTTTTACGAAGGTATCTCTGTAGCCTACGTAAGAAAAGGACTAGCATTATGCATTAGGTAATATTCGTGTTAAAATTGATAATCAGATTAGCGTTACTTTACTTAAAATATGACAGACGGCCTGTTGGTCTAGTGGCTAGACACCCTAGCCGCTACCCAATCTGTCTGGGTGTTTTATCTATATAAGTATGTATTTATAAAAAAAAAAAGTATATATGTATTAGTATCAGTTGTCTGGCTTCCATAGTACAGACTCTGCCTAGTTTGGAATCAGATGACCGTGTGTGGATTGTCCCAGAATATTATTATTATTATATGCTAACTACGAACTAGACCAACAGGCTCGCTAATATGGACGCAAAGATGTTATATATATATCGATGTATGGACGCTAGCAATCTTCGGAGTCGGTGGACGACCACTGAACGGCCGATAATTCCTATCCATATCACGCTAACACGCGAAGCGTGCGTGATCTCGCATCCATCGCCGACAAGTTACGGTTGTAGGCCTCATACGTCCATCGAGTACGGTGCTGCTTCCAAGGAGGACGGCGGCTAGGGTGCGACCTCCGGGCACCGTGTCTGGTTTCAGGGGGACCATAATGTGTCCCCCGGAGACGAGCTCAAAGGCAAGCCACTTAAGGTTACCTGGTCCATGTCCCGCCTGAAAACCCAGGGGTTTTAGAGGGTAAGACTCTGTGGGGATTCAACCGGCGTATGTGGGAACATACGCCGGTTGAATCCCCACAGAGTCCCAGGATGTAAGGTGTCACTATAAGACTGTGGTTGTTTGAAAAGTCGAGGTCGATTGTAGTATTCGGTACTTTTTCTGTAGGTAACTCTGTATCTTTTGACTGAGAATTTTTCTTTAACGCATACTTTAAGCTAGCGCTCGTAAATACAATTCTTCCAATTTAAAAAGCGCATCGGTTGATATAAATTCTTATCTCATTTTATCGGGAGGTCATTTATTCGCGTTATATTTGACTGCACCGTGGGAGACGCTATTAGTCTGCTCAGGGGAGCTTTTTCAAAATTACTAGCAAAAGTCTTTTATTTACGCGAATACTACACATTGAAATAAAACTACTTTTACGGAATATATCGCGGCTGTCCGTGACCATGGGTGTTGCAAAGCATTCAAAACGTTTAGAAAGTACAACCTAAAATAAACCGCGATCGGCTATTCCACTTATCCCACCCAGCTATCCCACATTCCGTAAAAGTGGTTTTACTTTAATTACTTGAAAAGCTTAAATTTTTAACTAGAATTTTATTTTTACGTTTACCAAAGGAAAAAGTAGTCAAGCACTGAGTAGCACTGAGGAATAATATACCTCTATAGCAGTGAAAAAAAAATCGGATCAGTACCGGAGATTACCGAAACATCCAAACTTTACCTCTTTAAAACATTAGTATAGACTTTAAACATACAAGCAATGCCAATAGCGTTCTGTACCAGCTAACTTCAGGTTAGCTACCTAAAGTATCTAAGTAAGCTGATAGCAGATAGTAAGAAATCTGAAAGAAGGTGGACGGAATTATATCACACTCCCGAACTTTGATCCAAGAAAGAAGATAGATAGATAGATAGATAATACTTTATTGTTCCACCATTATTAAAAAACACAAAAATACAAGAAAAAAAAACAGTAAAATATAATGAAACAATGGGCGGCCTTATCACACGAAGAACTTAGAAGGTGATACATATTAGTTGCATACCTACAGGACCCCTGAATTTTTAAGGTCAATGTTCTTTTTCTACGACCTAGACTGACATAAACATAGCCCATCGTGTAGAGCAAAGATCACACAAGGCATCAAAGTATCTTTCTAATATCGAATTTAAAATAAATTCATGCATAAATAAAGTTACAAAATAAATTGTGTCTGTCTGCATCCCTTCAAAACCGTTCTGTTTTCTTTAATACTTTCAATACATGTTTAAAACCCTTAAAATATTTTTTACAATACCCTTGCTACAAGTGATAAATCAAACTAGTTTATTTATGAATTCACTTCAGCTCGAGTGAGGCTCACTAGAGAAATAGGATCTAAAGTACCATTTTTCGGTGCATAAATCTTAATCTTGAAATTGTTCAACATTTGCGTACGCGGCGTGATCATATAATTTCAAAATTTGCAATCACAGCTTAAACTATTAAATTACAATATTATTTCAGTATTCTGCTTTAAAAATGCTTAAAAGGCGTCTGCCCGTTACACCGGATCATACCACGGCCGTACTTATAAAATTATTTAATTACTGATTGCGTAAATGTGGTTGCCAAACCGCCTAGCAGCCAGATCGGCAACGGCACCTACCATCCACAAGACTTATCATAAATTACCGTAGAATTCACTAAGTGGGAGTTCCTTGTACAAGGAACCGTCCAGGTAGTTACCGCAGTGTCAGATATTTGGCAATAATAATAATAATATCTTGGGACAATCCGCACACGGTCATCCGATCCCAAACTAGGCAGAGCCTGTACTATGGAAACCAGACGACTGATACTAATACTTATATACTTTTTTTTTTGTAAATACATACTTATATAGATAAAACACCCAGACACTTGGTGGGAATCGAACCCACGACCCATCGGTTAGCAGGCAGGGTGTCTGACCACTAGACCAACGGGCCCGTCAATAATAATAATAATACTGATATAAGACGCGGTGGTCATAGCCCGCTACTAGGTTGGCCGCTGACAATTTTACTGTTTTCGGGGAGGAAATCTTCTAAAGGTACCTCGTCTCCTTAGGGTATAAGGCTGGGTTATGTAGGATTTCTACTTAAATCGGTCTTCATATACGCTATGGAGAGACCATGATGCAGTTAGAAACAATATTTACTTGTTAATTATTATTTACAGAAATTATTAAAGTATCCATGGAAACCGGCTAGTAAAGAACGAATTGCACGTCACGACGCCTCAGTTATGAGGAACTGGAAAGAACTGAAAGAGGGTTCCTTAGACGGTCCAAAGGAACTGAGTGATCATTTTCTTAGATTTTCCAACAGAACCATACCACCACTTAATAAAAAAACTATTAAAATAGATATTACACAAGTAGACAAATGCCCGGTACACACGACAACGATATAACGTAGCGATCTGACTGCGCAGACCGTTTGTGCAGTTTTATCTAACGTGTGTACGAAAATTGTCTCAGATGTTTCTGGTTGGCGCAAACGATCGTGGCAGTTTCAAAATCTATTCGATAAATGCGATAAATCGTTGCGATCACGTTTGCACAGTTTTTTCGTAGTGTGTAGACGGAAGTCGGAGCAATCGTTCAGTTCGTTCATAACCCTTTCTGTAGGTGCGGATGACATGTTTCTCGTCTAAGTTTCAGCTGGGAACTGACGATCGACTCAGATATCGTAGACGTGTAGACACTCCAAGGGCGTTCGATTGACTGCGCAAACGGTCTACGCAGTCAGATCGCTACGTTATGTCGTGTGAATTGTGCGAAGATGCGCGGCTAAAGAGAATTAAAGCGAAATTAAAGCGAAGGGTAGGCTGGGTTATGTGGGATTTTTACCCACTACAATCGGCCTTCATAGACGCTATGGAGAGAGTCTGGGTACTCTCTTCGGACCTCGAAAGAGTTTCTCCAACCACAGACGCTCAATAGCTTAGATACACACTCCCCCGGTTCTCGTCCGGTGAAGCTGTACTGGCCATCTGCGGACAAAAAAAAAGAACACTCCCCCAGTGTGATAAATTCATATACGAAGAATATTTTAATTGCCTAACACGTTCATGTTTCGGTGAACTGTGTAGTCGCCTTAACTCTATCACTTTTTTAGATCAGACTAGCTCAACGCAGACAATTTTCATGCGGCTCAGACCATTCCACATGTGCCCTATAAAAACTTAATTCGATTTACTTACGTCAGCAACAATAGACGAGAGAAGAGAGGCTTATGTTGCGATGAATAATGTAATATACAGACCATCATGTGTCATAAAATCTTGCCACAAAGAAGCATTGTCCGACGTCAAGACTTCTCTATTGTTAAATATTTAATATAAGATATTTAAAGATAGTTTCATGTATTTTTTACTGTTTTAGTCTATTTATTCTAATATAAAAACTGAGAATGTAATAATCAGTGATAGAGTAAGCTTAAGTAAGTAAATAAAAATACAATAGCAATGTATAAAGCATATTTAGCATATTTTAGTCAAATCAATATTTTTACACAGAGAAATTGCATTTTCGGAATTCGCAACGCTACTCAATGGTGGCGTAATTTGGCTAAAGTATGCGGAGTACCGTTATAATTTAAACCTTTTGATAATAATAACGTGCTCCTAGCCAATACGACTATAGCCAAACGGTCACAAGATCAGCAATCTACGCGGGAGATATAGTGTTTGTTGTCCGTAGTACCACCAGTAGTACCACCAGTGTTACCACGAACAATTATATTTTGTCCGTGCGTACCACTGGGGTACTACGGACAACTCCGTGGTATCACCAGAGATAAATTAATTAGTCTAAATAATATTACATTATTTTCGTTCATTTTGCAATCATCATCATCACCAGCCGGAAGAAGTATATTGTTGAACATAGACCTCCCCCTTGGAACGCCACAATGAACGACAATTGGCGACTTGCATCCACCGGTTACCTGCGACGCGCACAATTTCGTCTTTAAAAATGGGAGGCCTACGCTGCGTTTTCCGGTTCGTGGTCGCCACTCGAGAACCTTTCTTCCCCAACGGTTATCGGTTCTTCGAACGATGTGGCCTGCCCATTTTGCAATCGTTTACTTGGTACCTTGGATGGACTGTTTGTATTGCACAACATTATACATGAAATAATAAAAATTTGATTTTTATATACTCTACGTCCAGAATATTGAGTACAAGTGCTTGCGTACAGATGCATTCTCACTCCCATTACTCTCACAATCTGATAGGTTGAATGACCAACATACCAGGGAGAAATCAGGTGAGGACAGAATTTTTACGCCTATAAATTCCACGCATGGATCTTTTTAAATTCAGAAAATCAGGTGATTAGCTTTTATAGTCGTCTATACAAAATTGGTGCTCTTCGCAGGTTTTAAAGCCCAAACCTCTGGTTTGTTTCTTGTTCGTATACCTTCCCACCCTAGAACAACAACATATTAAAATATGACATGAAACTTGAATTCTACAATTAGATAAAAAATACATTTGAGGAAAATAATGAATACCTACTTCTAATTCCTCGCAAGATTCTTAAAACTTTATCTTAGGATTCAAACCAGACAGTAATTAGGCGGTCTAGTGAACCGTAAACGATTGTCAGCAAAGGTAAAAGGTACATAAAGTTACTTCATAGCCATGTGACCTAAATAGACGTATTATTATGTAAGTTTAGTAACTTTCCCTAATCAATAATTGCGATGAACGTTTATTACGGTCGTATCAATATAATTTCATATTAATAGGTTACGCCCTCGATTCCAACTGTACGCCTCGGTGGACGGTCACGCTCAGTCGAATCTCCTGAAGTAACACAGAGCCGTATAACTTGGAGTTATGCAATGTGCCAATAATCTCGATAATAGTTATTTATCTTCGTAAAAATAACGCTACCGAAAATCCATGTGCGTGATGTTTGGCTTTTGCCAAAATATTGTATTGAAGATGGTTTATTAATCTGTCAGTATACATTGGGGTTACTGGATTAGCACTCGAAAGTGGTATAATATCAACGATATATTGATGAAAAATTAGCTTTTCCTTTACAGTAAGTCCACCTTAACAACAGTCTTGTGTATAGGCAGCTGAAATACTAACATAAGCTCGTCACTTGAGATATTAGATAATAACTCCCAGCTCAGAGTCCGCTAATGAATCGTTATTTTATCCACTATCTTGAAATTAAACTAATTTTACGGATTATATCGCGGTTTTTCTTTGATTTTAATTATCCAACCTTTTGAATACTTCCATCCTTCCAGCATCCATGGTAACGGACGGACTCAAATCCTCGTAAAAGAACAGCGATTCCTGCCAAGGATAATTCGTGAGGCTACGGAAATTAAAAAACATCATATTTCAATAGAGAAGATGGCTGGGTGCTACCACCAGCTTAAGATCCTGTGATAAATATAATCAAATCCAAAGACAAGCATTCCACTGCAAGACCTCTAGATGTTGTAAGCTCTTTCTGCGTAAATCAGACTAACAATAATAATTAGAAGACCTGAGGGTACCCTAAGACATATGGCATATGGATAGCTACCACCTCAGTCCGCCCGTGACTATGGATGCTGTAAAGTATTCGAAACGTCGGGTAATTAAAATAAAAAATAAACCACGATATAATCTGTAAAATTAGTTTCATTCGCGTAAATATCAGAAATCATTATCCACTATCTTTTTGGTTTTCAGTCCAAATCTTTACTAAGCGATAAGATTCATTTATAGACTGAGGGCGGTAGTTAGTCTTTTAAAGAATAACGGCGTTGTTGCAATCCAAAGGTCACGTCTGGTGCAACGATTTGTGGCCTGTAATATCAGCGGTTTTCTTGGCTGATCCTGAAAGATTGGCCGCTGCGGCCATGTGTGTCGGTCAATGGGTATATCATCATCATCATCATCATATCATATCATGGGACAATACACACACTGTCATCCGATCCCAAACTAGGTAGAGCCTGTACTATGGAAACCAGACAACTGATACTAATACTTATGTACTTTTTTTTTATTAATACATACTTAAATAGATAAATGATACCCAGACACTTGGTGGGAATCGGACCCATCGGGTAGCAGCCAGGGTGTCTAACCACTAGACCAACGGGCCTGTCCGTATATGTCTATGACCTTGTTCAGATTGGGCGATTTACGCGCGAGTGCATACGTGCGTACATATACGCGCGTAGGCGAGTTCCATAGAATACAGTGATTCCGTTCACATGATACGCGCGAGAGATATCACTCGCGCGTAATACGCGTGTCATACTTCGGAATCTCGACTCGCTCGCTGTACGCGCGTAGTGCGCGCGAGTCGAGATACTCAGAGCTCCTTGTTGCGTTCAGTATACGCGCGTTACTAAGCGCGAGTGGACGGATTTGTCAGTGAAATTATAATATTGGCTTCGTCCAAATCCATTTTGATGACTGAAACCGGCCCATATTCTTACGCGCGTAGTCCGCGTTATGTGAACGCAATGAAGAATTGTCTCGCGCGTATGCACACGCGCGTAATTCGCTCTATCTGAACAAGGTCGTACTGTCACCCTTCATTTACGGCCAACTGTCCCAATATATTAATTTAACTGACTAGTAAGTTTTGGAGGTTAGGCGACGGTCAGCCGGCGATCCAGACGGCCAAATTATAACAATTCATCACTGGTCGAATCGCAACCAGCTGGAGCAGACAACAATAAATCATGAATTAATATTCATGATACACGATGCTCATACATCAGCATTACCGTTAAATAAAATATGTGTTGCGTCCTGATCGGGGAATATATTCACTAGAATATTGATAGTTGGAAAAGGTTTAACGACAGTTTTATATTGTAACAATAATAATCTATACTTACTTATAATAAAACTGTAACAGGTCCAATTCTGTACATTGAAGATATTTTGAAAATAATATTTTGAGGGCATTCTATAACCGATACTGAGGCCGAAAATGTAATTTTTTTAATTTTTGTCTGTCTGTCTGTCTGTCTATCTGTCTCTCCAGTATCACGGCTACGCATCACGCTGAAACTACTGAATGGATTCAAATGAAACTTGGCACGATTTGAGATCTTACTACGAGGTAGGACATAGGATACTTTTTATCCCGTAATCAAGCACGGTTCTTTTGGGAGAGGGGATTAAAGTCAAAATGGGTACTTGGTTATACGCTTGGTCCGATTTTATAAATTTTTCTTCATAATTATAATAAATATTAGTAAGGGAATACTCATAGAGAGTTGTTATCAAGGTTTTGTAATCTATCGGGTTAAGCAACGTTAGGTAAGGTCATTAAATAGATGGGTGACCGTTTAACGCCATTTGAACTAAACGGGTCCGTGCTTCGGAGAGCAAGTAAAACGTGGGTCCCAGTTTTTAACTGACTATAAAAAAGGAGGTTATGTATTCGATGCGAATGTATGTTATTAAAAGTTTAGTTAACGTAAAAATAGCGCATGCGGAGCTGCGTGGGTCAGCTGCGACGGTACTTCACACCGGGACAGCTTCTGATGTTGTATAAAGCACAAGTTCGGTCGTGTGTGGAGTACGGTAGTCATATATGGGCCGGTGCTGCAAAATACCATCTAGCTGCTTTGGACTCAGTGGAGAGGCGTGCTAAGAGGCTGATTGGTGATACTGGGTTAGTGGAAGCCAATCCACAAAGCCTAGAGCACAGGCGCAAAGTAGCCAGCCTCTCGGTATTCTACAGGATGCATTTTGGAGAGTGTGCACAGGAATTGCATGACTTGATTCCACCATCCCCCTTCTATCATCGGACGTCGAGACGCACTGCGCATACACACCCCTATGTGGCGAAAGTGCCTTCGGTCCGGACTAAACGATTTGCCTCTTCGTTTATAATAAGGACAGCTAAGGATTGGAACAGTTTGCCTGCGTCGGTTTTCCCGCCCGATTATAATGTGGGTGTCTTCAAGGCTAGAGTGAATAGGCTTTTAATAAGCTAGTGTGCTTTACCATCTTCGATTGCGTCGCCACTTTCCATCAGGTGGGTCTGCAGTCAAGCACTAGCTGATCTTGAATAAAAAAATAAATAAAAAAAGCTAGTGTATAATATTTACATAGTCTAAAACAAAGTAGCTTATCTGTCTGTATATCCTCTAGCTCCTCCTAAACCACGCAATTGATTTTTAATCAGTTTTCAGCATCAGTTAGATAATTTTAAACTGAAAGCTTATATAAAAAATAAATTTCAATTTTTGCGTAAGAAGAAATAAACGATATGTTGCTACACTGCTTTTGCTTTTGGGTTGCTAGTGTTAGTATAAAAAGTAAATAGTAGTAGTAATTAAAGTTGACTCTGTGGCGCATCGCAGAACTTGTTTTTCACACCGAAGGATGCGGCTTCATTCAAAATAAATAATTACAATAATTGATAATTATTATAATTATAATATCCTAAGACAATCCAGACACGGTCATCTGATTCATTATGGTAACTAGACAACTGATACAAATACTTTATTTTCAGAAATACACAGACACAAAATGAGAAGCGAACCCTTGAACTATTGGGTAGCGGCCGTGGTGTCTAACGAGTAGACCAAAGGGCTGTCGAAAATGATCTATGCATAAAAAAAAGGTCAGTCCGCCTGATCTCTCCGACCTGCGACCTACTTCCGAGTCAATTTTGATGGAAAAAATTTACTATCTATCGAACCTAAGACTGACACTTCATATTTGCATTTTGTATTGTATTGCCAGTGACGACATTTGGTACTGGGATGTGGCCGTTAACAGCTGGCTCTTTAGAGAAGTTCGGAGTCACACAACGAGCTATAAAAAGAGCTATGCTCGGAGTTTATTTGCCCTATAGAATCCGTAATGAGGAGATTCGCCGAAGAACCAAGGTCACCGACATAGTTTTTAGAATCTGCAAGTTGAAGTGGCAGTGGACAGGCCATATAACTCGAAGAACTGATAACCGATGGGAAGAAAGTTTCTCGATTGGCGACCACGAACCGGAAGACGCAACGTTGGTAACATAGGTTGACCGGCGACATTGTGCGCGTCGCATGCAACCGATAGATACAAATGGCTAAGGCGATGTCCTATCATCATCGCGCGACCGAACGACGCGATCATCGCGCGATGACTGGCGAATGTATGGCAATTTGGACACTCGTTCGACGTCCATATGTTTCAGATTTCGTCGCGCGATGATCGCGTCGTTCGGACGCGCGATAATCGCGTGATCACGTTCTATTAGGACATCGCCTAAATGTCGTTCATTGTGGCGATCTACGAGGGGAGCCCTTTGTTCAGCAGTGGGCGACTTTCGATGATGATGATGATTGGTATTTTACATTTTCATTTAAAATATCAAATTACATATAAGTCGGTAAAAATGGAGGTACTCGTATGTCTAGTAACAAATGACATCGTGATTGCCAATTTTCCCTCGTCAAAGACTATTCGCCGGGCGATATCACAGGACAGCGGACACATATGATTTCATTATTGCAAAAAAATCGAACAGAACCCTGATAAATTGCTATTATTTCTAGTATCTACATAATAGTTGGGTGTAGAAAAATATTATTCGTGTCAGATGAAATACCTATCTATCATAACTTAGAACTATATTCTCTACACGATTATGATAAAAAGTAATAAATGATTTTTATTCTAATCCAATAGATGATTTTTAACCGACTTCAAAAAAGGAGGAGGTTCTCAATTCGTCTGTATATATATATTTTTTTTATGTATGTTCGCGCATAACTCTGTCAATTATGAACCGATTTGAAAAAATCTTTCTTCCATCCATTCTTCAATCCATTGATTGGGTCCCATAAAAAAATTATTGCGTAGTAATAAGTAGTTCCTGAAAAAACAAGAATGGTGACTGCGCACTGAGAGCTGCAGGAAAGCCTATATCGATGACTTTATGTCGCTTTTTAAGGACAAAAATGGTCATAACTCTGGCAAATATTTACCAATTTCAATGATTCTTTTTTTATTCGAAAGAAGAAACCACTGTATTAAATCTGTATGAATTTTATTACAACCGGATAAGAACTTCCTGGAGGAACGATGTGGAGGAATTTATCTGGTAAAAACCATAAAACTGATGTTCTCCATTACATTGCTCTGACAATTATGAACCGATTGCGATGATTCTTTTTTTATTCGAGAGAGTAAACTGCTATGATGATTCCATGGAAATTTCATTACGACCGGATATTTTTTTCTGAAGAAACATGAATTATGTAAAACTATGTAGACGATAATGTGATCATAACCTATCTAGATAATTTTACGGTTTTCGATGGTTCAATATTTATATATGAAAATATCACTAAAAAGTTAAAAATAAAATCTTTTAAAAAAAAAATTGAACCGACTTCAATATCACTGAAAAGTATAAAATAATTTAAATATTATTGAAGTTGGTGTTAGCTTACCGGCTGTGTATATTTGGCACCAACTTCAATAATATTTAAATTATTTTATACTTTTCAGTGATATTGAAGTTGGTTAAATTTTTTTTTAAAAAGATTTTATTTAGTTGAATGGTCATAAGAACAGAAAAATATTAAAGAAATTCAAGTCAAAAAGATATTTCAGAAGATACAAAGATACTTCATCAAAAGTGAAAATGTAATAAATAACACCATTACTTAGTATCATCATCATCATCAGTAGCAGCAGCCAAGAGACGTCCACTGCTGAACAAAGGCCTCCCCCTTAGAAGGGAGGGGTTACCATAATCCCCACGCTTGACAGGCGGCTTGGAGAAGCAGTATAGGTGGAAGATAAATCCAAAAGAAAGACGCTGCTGCCCGTCTTCCTGTTCTCGCTTAGTCGCCTCTTACGACACCCAACGAGAGGAGTTTGGGGAATGCAATTCCAACCCGGCACCCCACGGGGGTATATAGTTAGTATATGTATAACTAATATCTCAATTGGGTAGAGTAGTAACACCCCTGGGGTGCCCCCCCCCCCGGTTTGGAAGCCCTGCATTAGACCGAGAAGTGTGGAAGAGTGAAGGAGAGGCCTTTGCCCAGCAGTGGAACACCAACAGGCGAATTCGTTACTTTTAACACTCTCTTTTTTTCAGTTGCTTTAATTAGTTTCAGTTCTCATTGTAATAATAAGAATTCCTATCAAGTGCGAATCGAACTCGCTCACCGTGGGTTCCATACCATCTTATGACCAATTAAAGTTATTTTACTATTCATGTAACACCTCAGATAGCAAAAAAAACAAACCGCAAAACTAAGTTTGTTTAGTTTTGTTTCAGCCAAAAACTACTTGACATAAGCCAAAATTAAAAGCCTGTTTTGAGATGTGCAAATAGAGCCCTTTCATATGATACCCCACTCGATATAGTAGTATAACCATAGTCCCATTTCGCCCCCCATTATAAAAAAAGCAAAAGAAAAGATATATTTTTTTTATTTGCAATGGGTTTGGGTAAGTAAGATCTGAAACTATTCCAAGTTTCCAATCGATAGCATCAGTGGTTCCTGAAATATATAGGTGTGTGACAGACAGACAGACAGACAGACGAAGTCAGACCATGAGGGTTCCTTTTTTACCTTTTAGGCATGGAACCCTAAAAATATGATGTGATCCCATTCAGTGCCTGAGGCGCTCTTGAGCTAATCACTTCAAAGCCTTTCTGGCATTAAGCGATGGTCGGTTGACCACCATCTCTTATCCGGTGAAGCTTTCATGGTTATCTTTAGCAAAGTTCCTTAATCTCATAATTAATTCAAACATGTTATTCTAGGCAAAAATTCGCGTGTTATAGACTTCAAAAAACTGTGCTACTTAAAAAGTTACTTTAATTTTTTTCTGTAAAATACACATTTATGGTCTGTAATTATTTCAGATTTTTCCTCAAACTTCCGAGACAGGGGCGGGAACGGTATGTTTTGACATTTTTAATTATAAGACGAAAAGTACGTAACATAAAATAAAAATCAGTTTTGAAATATGTAAATGAATTCTTTTCATATGATGATCATCCTTTACATGATGTAGTAGTTTCACTTTGTAATTTCGATGCATTATTTCGGACCGTAGAAAAAAGAAAGTAAAAGTAAACAATTTTTTTGCAATGAAGTATTTTTTTGCATTGAAAATGAAATCATTTATTTCAATATTTCATTCATTTGCACTATGGTTAGTTATGCAATCCAATATCTAAAACTATTCTTAATTTAAAATTGATAACATAATAAGCTACTGAGATGATAATAGGTGTGACAGATAAAGTCACTCTATAAAGGTTCCTTTTTTATTAACCGACTTCAAAAAAGGAGGTTCTGTATTCGACGCGTATGTATGTAATATTAATAAAAATGCGTAATATTCATATATGTTAGTCTATGTGGGCTTCTAAACGAATTTACCAAATTTCACGAGTTTATGTATGTATGTATGTATGTAGGTTTGTCCGCGGATTTCTCAGAAACTACAAGCCCGATTTCGAAAATTTTTTTTGCAATAGTTAGAGTATCTTTCAACTTAGGGTAGAGTACAAATTTCATCAAAATCGGTCCAGTAGTTTAAGAGATATACACTTTTTATGTTTTCAGTAAGTTACTGTAATGTAGACATTCGAGTTGCGTGATAGTGCTGATACCTATCTTGGTAAAATAAGTCACTAAAAAATGTTAAATAAACTATTAAAAAAAAATAAAAACCGACTTCAAAGTAAATTATCTAAAAAGCATAAAATAACGAAAATATTATTGAAGTTGGTGCAGAATAGTATACACAGCAGGTACGCTAACACCAACTTCAATAATATTTTCGTTATTTTATGCTTTTTAGATAATTAACTTTGAAGTCGTTTTTTTTTTTTAAAATAGTTTATTACCTCGTAGGTACGGAACCCTAAAAATGAATCATATGAATTACCTAATCAGTCTCTCCTCAAAATCTCATCAGCATACGGTCACTACTTCGCGAAATTAATTCCCAGTCACTGGTAAATACTGGTGTGTTTACTAGTAGCCATTCCAGGGTCCCGTCACCTACCTTCCAATTCCATCACCAGGTCCTCATTGTTAGGCAATGTGAATAGAACTCTTTAAGACGAATTAAATGAGCCTAAACTCGATGTGTTTACTAGTAGCCATTCCAGGGTCTCGTCAACTACCTTCCAAATCCATCATCAGGTCCTCGTTATTAGGCAAAATGAATAGAAAGCTTTAAGACGAATCAAATGTGCCTAAACTCGATATGTTTATTAGTAACCATTCCAGGGTCCCGTCACCTACCTTCCAATTCCGTCATCAGATCCTCGTTCTTAGGCAACGTGAATAGAACGCTTTATGACCAATCAAATGAGCCTAATCTCGATGTGTTTATTACTAATCATTCCAGGGTCCCGTCACCTACCTTCCAATTGCATCATCAGGTCCTCATTGTTAGGCAATGTGAATAGAACTCTTTAAGACGAATCAAAGTAGTCTAAATTCGATGTGTTTACTAGTAACCATTCCAGGGTCCCGTCACCTAACTTCCAATTCCATCACCCGGTTCTCATTATTAGGCAATGTGAATAGAACTCTTTAAAACAAATTAAATGAGCCTAAACTCGATGTGTTTACTAGTAACCATTCCAGGGTCTCGTCAACTACCTTCCAATTCCATCATCAGGTCCTCGTTATTAGGCAATGAGAATAGAACTCTTTAAGACGAATCAAATGAGCCTAAACTCGATGTGTTTACTAGTAACCATTCCAGGGTCCCGTCACCTACCTTCCAATTGCATCATCAGGTCCGCATTGTTAGGAAATGTGAATAGAACTCTTTAAGACGAATTAAATGAGCCTAAACTCGATGTGTTTACTAGTAGCCATTCCAGGGTCCTGTCACCTACCTTCCAATTCCATCATCAGGTCCTCTAATTATTAGGCAATATGAATAGAACTCTTTAAGACGAATTAAATGAGCCTAAACTCGATGTGTTTACTAGTAACCATTCCAGGCTCCCGTCACCTACCTTCCAATTCCATCATCAGGTCCTCATTATTAGGCAATGTGAATAGAACTCTCTAAAACAAATTAAATGAGCCTAAACTCGATGTGTTTACTAGTAACCATTCCAGGGTCTCGTCAACTACCTTCCAATTCCATCATCAGGTCCTCGTTATTAGGCAATGAGAATAGAACTCTTTAAGACGAATAAAATGAGCCTAAACTCGATGTGGTTACTAGTAACCATTCCAAGGTCACCGTCACCTACCTTCCAATTCCGTCATCAGGTCCTCGTTATTAGGTAAAGTGAATAGAACTCTTTAAGACGAATCAAAGCAGCCTAAACTCGATGTGTTTACTAGTAGCCATTCCAGGGTCCTGCCACCTACCTTCCAATTCCATCATCAGGTCCTCTAATTATTAGGCAATATGAATAGAACTCTTTAAGACGAATTAAATGAGCCTAAACTCGATGTGTTTACTAGTAACCATTCCAGGGTCCCGTCACCTACCTTCCAATTCCATCATTAGGTCCTCATTATTAGGCAATGTGAATAGAACTCTTTAAAACAAATTAAATGTGCCTAAACTCGATGTGTTTACTAGTAACCATTCCAGGGTCCCGTCACCTACCTTCCAATTCCATCATCAGGTCCTCATTATTAAGTAATGTGAATAGAACTCTCTAAAACAAATTAAATGAGCCTAAACTCGATGTGTTTACTAGTAACCATTCCAGGATCTCGTCAACTACCTTCCAATTCCATCATCAGGTCCTCGTTATTAGGCAATGAGAATAGAACTCTTTAAGACGAATTAAATGAGCCTAAACTCGATGTGTTTACTAGTAACCATTCCAAGGTCACCGTCACCTACCTTCCAATTCCATCATCAGGTCCTCTAATTATTAGGCAATATGAATAGAACTCTTTAAGACGAATTAAATGAGTCTAAACTCGATGTGTTTACTAGTAACCATTCCAGGGTCCCGTCACCTACCTTCCAATTCCATCATCTGGTCCTCATTATTAGGCAATGTGAATGGAACTCTTTAAAACAAATTAAATGAGCCTAAACTCGATGTGTTTACTAGTAACCATTCCAGGGTCCCGTCACCTACCTTCCAATTCCATCATCAGGTCCTCATTATTAAGTAATGTGAATAGAACTCTCTAAAACAAATTAAATGAGCCTAAACTCGATGTGTTTACTAGGAACCATTCCAGGATCTCGTCAACTACCTTCCAATTCCATCATCAGGTCCTCGTTATTAGGCAATGAGAATAGAACTCTTTAAGACGAATTAAATGAGCCTAAACTCGATGTGTTTACTAGTAACCATTCCAAGGTCACCGTCACCTACCTTCCAATTCCATCATCAGGTCCGCTAATTATTAGGCAATATGAATAGAACTCTTTAAGACGAATTAAATGAGCCTAAACTCGATGTGTTTACTAGTAACCATTCCAGGGTCCCGTCACCTACCTTCCAATTCCATCATCTGGTCCTCATTATTAGGCAATGTGAATGGAACTCTTTAAAACAAATTAAATGAGCCTAAACTCGATGTGTTTACTAGTAACCATTCCAGGGTCCCGTCACCTACCTTCCAATTCCATCATCAGGTCCTCATTATTAGGCAATGTGAATAGAACTCTCTAAAACAAATTAAATGAGCCTAAACTCGATGTGTATACTAGTAACCATTCCAGGGTCTCGTCAACTACCTTCCAATTCCATCATCAGGTCCTCGTTATTAGGCAATGAGAATAAAACTCTTTAAGACGAATAAAATGAGCCTAAACTCGATGTGGTTACTAGTAACCATGCCAGGGTCCCGTCACCTACCTTCCAATTGCATCACCAGGTCCTCATTGTTAGGCAATGTGAATAGAACTCTTTAAGACGAATTAAATGAGCCTAAACTCGATGTGTTTACTAGTAGCCATTCCAGGGTCCTGTCACCTACCTTCCAATTCCATCATCAGGTCCTCTAATTATTAGGCAATATGAATAGAACTCTTTAAAACGAATTAAATGAGCCTAAACTCGATGTGTTTACTAGTAACCATTCCAGGGTCTCGTCAACTACCTTCCAATTCCATCATCAGGTCCTCGTTATTAGGCAATGAGAATAGAACTCTTTAAGACGAAAAAAATGAGCCTAAACTCGATGTTGTTACTAGTAACCATTCCAGGGTCCCGTCACCTACCTTCCAATTGCATCACCAGGTCCTCATTGTTAGGCAATGTGAATTGAACTCTTTAAGACGAATTAAATGAGCCTAAACTCGATGTGTTTACTAATAACCATTCCAAGGTCACCGTCACCTACCTTCCAATTGCATCACCAGGTCCTCATTGTTAGGCAATGTGAATAGAACTCTTTAAGACGAATTAAATGAGCCTAAACTCGATGTGTTTACTAATAACCATTCCAAGGTCACCGTCACCTACCTTCCAATTCCATCATCAGGTCCTCTAATTATTAGGCAATATGAATAGAACTCTTTAAGACGAATTAAATGAGCCTAAACTCGATGTGTTTACTAGTAACCATTCCAGGGTCCCGTCACCTACCTTCCAATTCCATCATCTGGTCCTCATTATTAGGCAATGTGAATGGAACTCTTTAAAACAAATTAAATGAGCCTAAACTCGATGTGTTTACTAGTAACCATTCCAGGGTCCCGTCACCTACCTTCCAATTCCATCATCAGGTCCTCGTTATTAGGCAATGAGAATAGAACTCTTTAAGACGAATCAAATGAGCCTAAACTCGATGTGTTTACTAGTAACCATTCCAGGGTCCCGTCACCTACCTTCCAATTGCATCATCAGGTCCTCATTGTTAGGAAATGTGAATAGAACTCTTTAAGACGAATTAAATGAGCCTAAACTCGATGTGTTTACTAGTAGCCATTCCAGGGTCCTGTCACCTACCTTCCAATTCCATCATCAGGTCCTCTAATTATTAGGCAATATGAATAGAACTCTTTAAAACGAATTAAATGAGCCTAAACTCGATGTGTTTACTAGTAACCATTCCAGGGTCTCGTCAACTACCTTACAATTCCATCATCAGGTCCTCGTTATTAGGCAATGAGAATAGAACTCTTTAAGACGAAAAAAATGAGCCTAAACTCGATGTTGTTACTAGTAACCATTCCAGGGTCCCGTCACCTACCTTCCAATTGCATCACCAGGTCCTCATTGTTAGGCAATGTGAATTGAACTCTTTAAGACGAATTAAATGAGCCTAAACTCGATGTGTTTACTAATAACCATTCCAAGGTCACCGTCACCTACCTTCCAATTGCATCACCAGGTCCTCTAATTATTAGGCAATATGAATAGAACTCTTTAAAACGAATTAAATGAGCCTAAACTCTATGTGTTTACTAGTAACCATTCCAGGGTCTCGTCAACTACCTTCCAATTCCATCATCAGGTCCTCGTTATTAGGCAATGAGAATAGAACTCTTTAAGACGAAAAAAATGAGCCTAAACTCGATGTTGTTACTAGTAACCATTCCAGGGTCCCGTCACCTACCTTCCAATTGCATCACCAGGTCCTCATTGTTAGGCAATGTGAATTGAACTCTTTAAGACGAATTAAATGAGCCTAAACTCGATGTGTTTACTAATAACCATTCCAAGGTCACCGTCACCTACCTTCCAATTGCATCACCAGGTCCTCATTGTTAGGCAATGGGAATAGAACTCTTTAAGACGAATTAAATGAGCCTAAACTCGATGTGTTTACTAGTAGCCATTCCAGGGTCCTGTCACCTACCTTCCAATTCCATCATCAGGTCCTCTAATTATTAGGCAATATGAATAGAACTCTTTAAGACGAATTAAATGAGCCTAAACTCGATGTGTTTACTAGTAACCATTCCAGGGTCTCGTCAACTACCTTCCAATTCCATCATCAGGTCCTCGTTATTAGGCAATGAGAATAGAACTCTTTAAGACGAAAAAAATGAGCCTAAACTCGATGTTGTTACTAGTAACCATTCCAGGGTCCCGTCACCTACCTTCCAATTGCATCACCAGGTCCTCATTGTTAGGCAATGTGAATTGAACTCTTTAAGACGAATTAAATGAGCCTAAACTCGATGTGTTTACTAATAACCATTCCAAGGTCACCGTCACCTACCTTCCAATTGCATCACCAGGTCCTCATTGTTAGGCAATGTGAATAGAACTCTTTAAGACGAATTAAATGAGCCTAAACTCGATGTGTTTACTAGTAGCCATTCCAGGGTCCTGTCACCTACCTTCCAATTCCATCATCAGGTCCTCTAATTATTAGGCAATATGAATAGAACTCTTTAAAACGAATTAAATGAGCCTAAACTCGATGTGTTTACTAGTAACCATTCCAGGGTCTCGTCAACTACCTTCCAATTCCATCATCAGGTCCTCGTTATTAGGCAATGAGAATAGAACTCTTTAAGACGAAAAAAATGAGCCTAAACTCGATGTTGTTACTAGTAACCATTCCAGGGTCCCGTCACCTACCTTCCAATTGCATCACCAGGTCCTCATTGTTAGGCAATGTGAATTGAACTCTTTAAGACGAATTAAATGAGCCTAAACTCGATGTGTTTACTAGTAACCATTCCAGGGTCCCGTCACCTACCTTCCAATTCCATCATCTGGTCCTCATTATTAGGCAATGTGAATGGAACTCTTTAAAACAAATTAAATGAGCCTAAACTCGATGTGTTTACTAGTAACCATTCCAGGGTCCCGTCACCTACCTTCCAATTCCATCATCAGGTCCTCGTTATTAGGCAATGAGAATAGAACTCTTTAAGACGAATCAAATGAGCCTAAGCTCGATGTGTTTACTACTAACCATTCCAGGGTCCCGTCACCTACCTTCCAATTGCATCATCAGGTCCTCATTGTTAGGAAATGTGAATAGAACTCTTTAAGACGAATTAAATGAGCCTAAACTCGATGTGTTTACTAGTAGCCATTCCAGGGTCCTGTCACCTACCTTCCAATTCCATCATCAGGTCCTCTAATTATTAGGCAATATGAATAGAACTCTTTAAAACGAATTAAATGAGCCTAAACTCGATGTGTTTACTAGTAACCATTCCAGGGTCTCGTCAACTACCTTCCAATTCCATCATCAGGTCCTCTAATTATTAGGCAATATGAATAGAACTCTTTAAAACGAATTAAATGAGCCTAAACTCGATGTGTTTACTAGTAACCATTCCAGGGTCTCGTCAACTACCTTCCAATTCCATCACCAGGTCCTCATTGTTAGGCAATGTGAATAGAACTCTTTAAGACGAATTAAATGAGCCTAAACTCGATGTGTTTACTAATAACCATTCCAAGGTCACCGTCACCTACCTTCCAATTCCATCATCAGGTCCTCTAATTATTAGGCAATATGAATAGAACTCTTTAAGACGAATTAAATGAGCCTAAACTCGATGTGTTTACTAGTAACCATTCCAGGGTCCCGTCACCTACCTTCCAATTCCATCATCTGGTCCTCATTATTAGGCAATGTGAATGGAACTCTTTAAAACAAATTAAATGAGCCTAAACTCGATGTGTTTACTAGTAACCATTCCAGGGTCCCGTCACCTACCTTCCAATTCCATCATCAGGTCCTCGTTATTAGGCAATGAGAATAGAACTCTTTAAGACGAATCAAATGAGCCTAAGCTCGATGTGTTTACTACTAACCATTCCAGGGTCCCGTCACCTACCTTCCAATTGCATCATCAGGTCCTCATTGTTAGGAAATGTGAATAGAACTCTTTAAGACGAATTAAATGAGCCTAAACTCGATGTGTTTACTAGTAGCCATTCCAGGGTCCTGTCACCTACCTTCCAATTCCATCATCAGGTCCTCTAATTATTAGGCAATATGAATAGAACTCTTTAAAACGAATTAAATGAGCCTAAACTCGATGTGTTTACTAGTAACCATTCCAGGGTCTCGTCAACTACCGTCTAATTCCATCATCAGGTCCTCGTTATTAGGCAATGAGAATAGAACTCTTTAAAACGAAAAAAATGAGCCTAAACTCGATGTTGTTACTAGTAACCATTCCAGGGTCCCGTCACCTACCTTCCAATTGCATCACCAGGTCCTCATTGTTAGGCAATGTGAATTGAACTCTTTAAGACGAATTAAATGAGCCTAAACTCGATGTGTTTACTAATAACCATTCCAAGGTCACCGTCACCTACCTTCCAATTGCATCACCAGGTCCTCATTGTTAGGCAATGAGAATAGAACTCTTTAAGACGAAAAAAATGAGCCTAAACTCGATGTTGTTACTAGTAACCATTCCAGGGTCCCGTCACCTACCTTCCAATTGCATCACCAGGTCCTCATTGTTAGGCAATGTGAATTGAACTCTTTAAGACGAATTAAATGAGCCTAAACTCGATGTGTTTACTAATAACCATTCCAAGGTCACCGTCACCTACCTTCCAATTGCATCACCAGGTCCTCATTGTTAGGCAATGTGAATAGAACTCTTTAAGACGAATTAAATGAGCCTAAACTCGATGTGTTTACTAATAACCATTCCAAGGTCACCGTCACCTACCTTCCAATTCCATCATCAGGTCCTCTAATTATTAGGCAATATGAATAGAACTCTTTAAGACGAATTAAATGAGCCTAAACTCGATGTGTTTACTAGTAACCATTCCAGGGTCCCGTCACCTACCTTCCAATTCCATCATCTGGTCCTCATTATTAGGCAATGTGAATGGAACTCTTTAAAACAAATTAAATGAGCCTAAACTCGATGTGTTTACTAGTAACCATTCCAGGGTCCCGTCACCTACCTTCCAATTCCATCATCAGGTCCTCGTTATTAGGCAATGAGAATAGAACTCTTTAAGACGAATCAAATGAGCCTAAGCTCGATGTGTTTACTACTAACCATTCCAGGGTCCCGTCACCTACCTTCCAATTGCATCATCAGGTCCTCATTGTTAGGAAATGTGAATAGAACTCTTTAAGACGAATTAAATGAGCCTAAACTCGATGTGTTTACTAGTAGCCATTCCAGGGTCCTGTCACCTACCTTCCAATTCCATCATCAGGTCCTCTAATTATTAGGCAATATGAATAGAACTCTTTAAAACGAATTAAATGAGCCTAAACTCGATGTGTTTACTAGTAACCATTCCAGGGTCTCGTCAACTACCTTCTAATTCCATCATCAGGTCCTCGTTATTAGGCAATGAGAATAGAACTCTTTAAAACGAAAAAAATGAGCCTAAACTCGATGTTGTTACTAGTAACCATTCCAGGGTCCCGTCACCTACCTTCCAATTGCATCACCAGGTCCTCATTGTTAGGCAATGTGAATTGAACTCTTTAAGACGAATTAAATGAGCCTAAACTCGATGTGTTTACTAATAACCATTCCAAGGTCACCGTCACCTACCTTCCAATTGCATCACCAGGTCCTCATTGTTAGGCAATGTGAATAGAACTCTTTAAGACGAATTAAATGAGCCTAAACTCGATGTGTTTACTAATAACCATTCCAAGGTCACCGTCACCTACCTTCCAATTCCATCATCAGGTCCTCTAATTATTAGGCAATATGAATAGAACTCTTTAAGACGAATTAAATGAGCCTAAACTCGATGTGTTTACTAGTAACCATTCCAGGGTCCCGTCACCTACCTTCCAATTCCATCATCTGGTCCTCATTATTAGGCAATGTGAATGGAACTCTTTAAAACAAATTAAATGAGCCTAAACTCGATGTGTTTACTAGTAACCATTCCAGGGTCCCGTCACCTACCTTCCAATTCCATCATCAGGTCCTCATTATTAGGCAATGTGAATAGAACTCTCTAAAACAAATTAAATTAGCCTAAACTCGATGTGTATACTAGTAACCATTCCAGGGTCTCGTCAACTACCTTCCAATTCCATCATCAGGTCCTCGTTATTAGGCAATGAGAATAAAACTCTTTAAGACGAATAAAATGAGCCTAAACTCGATGTGGTTACTAGTAACCATCCCAGGGTCCCGTCACCTACCTTCCAATTGCATCACCAGGTCCTCATTGTTAGGCAATGTGAATAGAACTCTTTAAGACGAATTAAATGAGCCTAAACTCGATGTGTTTACTAGTAGCCATTCCAGGGTCCTGTCACCTACCTTCCAATTCCATCATCAGGTCCTTTAATTATTAGGCAATATGAATAGAACTCTTTAAAACGAATTAAATGAGCCTAAACTCGATGTGTTTACTAGTAACCATTCCAGGGTCTCGTCAACTACCTTCCAATTCCATCATCAGGTCCTCGTTATTAGGCAATGAGAATAGAACTCTTTAAGACGAAAAAAATGAGCCTAAACTCGATGTTGTTACTAGTAACCATTCCAGGGTCCCGTCACCTACCTTCCAATTGCATCACCAGGTCCTCGTTATTAGGCAAAGTGAATAGAACTCTTTAAGACGAATCAAAGCAGCCTAAACTCGATGTGTTTACTAGTAACCATTCCAGGGTCCCGTCACCTACCTTCCAATTCCATCATCAGGTCCTCATTATTAGGCAATGTGAATAGAACTCTTTAAAACCAATTAAATGAGCCTAAAATCGATGTGTTTACTGGTAGCCATCCAAGGGTTCTCTTATCTGCCTTCGAGCTCCATCATCAGATCAGCTCGATAATACGGTCCTTGACACATGTGCAAAATTTCAAACGATTTGAACGTGTAGAAGTGGGTGAAAATTGAGTTGCAAGATTCCACCAGAACAAATTACATAGATACATACATAGATACATACATACATTGCAAGTTAAATAAAAGCTTTTAAAAATTAGGATTTCAATAGTCATTAATTTCACTAGTCAGTCAATTCTTTCTTATCATCATCATCATCACCAGCCGGAAGACGTCCACTGCTGAACATAGGCCGCCCCTTTTGAATACCACAATGAACGACAATTGGCTATTTCCATCCACCGGTTACCTGAAGACGAAGGTTTTTAATCAGTGTGTGTTGCCAGTGATGACATATGGTACTGAGAGGTGGTCCCTAACTGCTGCCCTTTTAGCTATGAAGGGAGCTATGCTCGGAATTTCTTTGCGCGACCAAATCCGTAACGCGGAGGTTCGCCGAAGAACCAAGGTAGGCTGCATCGCTCGAAGAACCGATAACCGATGGGGAAGAAAGGTTCTCGAGTGGTGACCACGGACCGGAAGACGCAGCGTAGGCAGGCCTCCCACTAGGTGGATAGACGACATTGTGCGCGATGATTGCGACGATGTGGAGGAATTTATCTGGTACAAACCATAAAACTGATGTTCTCCATTACATTACTCTGATAAATATGAACAGATTTCGATGATTCTCTTTTTAATTAGAGAGAGTAAACTACTATAATATTTCCATGCAAATTTCATTACGACCGGATAAAATGTTCCTGAAGAAACATGAATTATGTAAAACTATGTACACGATAATGTGATCATAGCCTACCTAGATCATTTTACCGTCTTCGATGGTTCAATCTTTATGTATGAAAATATCACTAAAAAGTATAAAATAATTTAAATATTATTGAAGTTGGTGCCAAATATACACAGCAGGTACGCTAACACCGACTTAATATTTTACATACGTACATAAAATCACGCCATAAAATCATTTTCCCGTAGGGGTAGGCAGAGCCCAAGGGCCGCTTTTCGACTCCGTGAGAAACGAGATGTGATGGGTGGTGAACAACATCGCCGCCATTTTGGTTAATTAAATTATTTATATGATTGACCATTGCGTTCTCACGAATAAGGAGGGAAAGGGTAGGATAGGTGTTGGGAAAAGGAAGATTGGTAAGTTAGAGTGGGAAATAGGAAAAGTAGGATATTACCGCCCAGGAGGGCAAGGGATGGGACAGTAATAGCTGGGGAAGCCGGGGTCGCATACCCGTATACTATACCACAATTACTGGACAGGTAAGTTCGGCTGAGTATCCCATGACCCATAATATTTAATATAATACTAGCTGACCCACGCAGCGCCGCCTGCGCTCTAAACTTTGAATAACAGACATTTGCATCGAATACATAACCTCATTTTTTATAGTCTATTAAAAACTGGGACCCACTTTTTACTTGCTCTCCGAAGCACAGACCCGTTTAGTTCAAATGGCCTTAAACGGTCACCTATCTATTTAATGACCTTACCTAACGTTGCTTAACCCGATCGATTACAAAACCTTGATAACAACTCTCTATGAGTGTCCCTTACTAATATTTATTATATTATAAAGAAAAATTGATAAAATCGGACCAAGCGTATAACCAACTAGGTACCCGTTTTGACTTTAATCCCTTCTCCCTAAAGAACCGTGCTAGATTACGGGATAAAAAGTATCCTATGTCCTACCTCGTAGTAAGATCTCAAATCAATAGTTACCTGAAATAAATGAATTTTATTTTATTTTATTTAAATCATGCCAAGTTTCAATTGAATCCATTCAGTAGTTTCGGCGTGATGCTCAGCCGTGGTACAGACAGACAGACAGACAGACAGGCAGACAGACAGACAGACAAACAGACAGGCAGACAGACAGACAGACAGACAGACAAAAATTAAAAAAATTACATTTACGGCCTCAGTATCGGTTATAGAATGCCCTCCAAATATAATTTTCTAAATATCTTCAATGTACAGAATTGGACCTGTTACAGTTTTATTATAAGTGGCGTGATGCTCAGCCGTGATACAGACAGACAGACAGTCAAAAATTAAAAAAAAAAACATTTTCGGCCTCAGTAGGTATCGGTTATAGATATCCCTCCAAATATAATTTTCAAAATATCTTCAATGTACAGAATTGGACCTGTTACAGTTTTATTATAAGTATAGAAGATAGATTTATTTTATTTTTATATTATATTTTATTACAATAAATGTCTTAAAATTATAAGCTCGCAAGAGTCCTATCACAGTTAAGCCCACGCAGGTTTATCCTCCAGGTATCCGAGATTTTATAGTAGCCCTGTTTAGATAACCGGCTTTAAATAGTGCTTTTGAATTTTTTTATTTTTAGACTCATAAGAGTCTCGGATGTGGCAGTTTATTATAGGTATAGGTATTTATTTTATTTCTTACTATAAGGGGAAACAAGAAGACGGGTAGCAGCGTCTTTCATATTACCTACCATCGGTACTGCGAACCCCAAGACGCCTGCCAAGAGTGGATTATGCCAACCCCTCCCTTCTAAGGAGGAGGCCGTTGTTCAACAGTGAACGTATTTTGGCTGATGATATAAAATTACTATGAAATAAGGAACGCCTCAGTCCTTCCATAACCATGGGTGCTGCATTGCATTGGAACCGGTGGGAAAGTAAACATCAAAATAAACCGCGATATATTTGTACTGTTTTGTTTGAATATAAAAGTAGAACAAGTAATAAGTTTCTAATACTAAAACCCGACTACGGATAAAATCGCAGTCTAATAATGTGATATTATATAGCCTATAACCATCGGACAATCAAGACGCTTCTAACGACACTCTACTTGTCAAATTATGTTAAGTACAATAGAAGACATGCGGGAACAGATAATAATAATAATAATAACTGCCAACGCTGTGAATTTCTGACCTCTATCTGTAGTCAAAAAATACATTATTCATGATTATTTTGAACACCAATAAAATACCGAATCCCCAACCCAGGTTGCCTAGATCACGTTTTTGATCTTACAAGATATCAAATATGCGATATGTTTACCCATGTGTTCGCGTGCGAGATAAATCATGTCAAACAAGCTATTAAGGTAATATATATAAGGAGCCGTTGTGCTCTGAGTCGCGGCGTGCCATCCCGCAAATGTTTGGTGTTAACCTAATGAAAAAATATTTACCACGTGACCTTGAAACCCTAGTAGAAGACGATTATGTCACACCAACAACACACCCAGGTGTCCGGGTAAGAATAGCACCGTCCTATATTCTCGTTTATTGTCCGTGGTACCACCAATAGTACCACCAGTGGTACCACGGACAATTTTTTTTGTCCGTGGTACCACTGGGGTACTACGGACAACTCCGTGGTACCACCAGAGATAAATTAATTAGATATAATATTCCATTATTTTCGTTATTTTGTAATAGCTTACTTAGTACTTGGTAGATATTTGAGTAATAAAACCGACAAATTATTACCGGGTACTAGGGTAGCATAAAATAGCAGGTGCATAATCTTGTGTGAGTTGCATAATATGAATGTGGTTCAGAGCTAACATGTTAGCTGTGTAACACGTCCAGGATGTACCTACTGAGGATGTGGCACCTATGGAGTAGTAGCTAACATATTTACAGCAGAAGTACCAGGGAAGCATAAGATACAAGGATATCTCGCCTCTTGGTACATCCGTTACCCTCCCGACCCTCACCTCTTGATTCGCGAAACCAATCAAAACCAATAAGCGAGACATACTCTGGATATCACAAGACGTGGGGACTCCTCCCTAAGTCTTATGTTAACCTGGGACTTAGCTCTAAACCACATTCATATGTTCACACAAGATAAGGCACAAGATTATGCACCTGCAATTTTATGCTACTTCTGGTAATAATTTGTTGATTTTATTACTCAATACCACATCTCTAGTATATGGACATAGGTATATAAAAACCACACTTTCGAAATTTCATGTGTAATGTTGTGCAATACAAACAGTCCAACCAAGATACAAAGCCGAGTAACCGATTATAACATGAACAAAAATCATGAAATATTATTTTAAATCTAATTAATTTATCTCTGGTGGTACCACGGAGTTGTCCGTAGTACCCCCAGTGGTACCACGGACAAAAATAATTGTCCGTGGTACTACTGGTGGTACCACGGACAACAAACCAATGATATTACCTACTGTGCTTTGCGTGCAGTTTTTTTTTTGTCTTGGACCTCTAACCTCTAGGTCCTTAGTCTTAGACAAAGGGAATCATAAACAGGTGCGTAGGTAGTCTCTGAAAAGCGAAATAATGTTTGTTTGGCGGTCACTCATCATCTCACTAATTAACCAATCGCCCATACGACATGAAGACATACTAATTAACCATACGACATGAAGAAGACACGAGAAGAAAAGAACGATATTTTTTATTACCATTGTTGACTGAGGGTATTTTCTATTCCTCTATAAGAATTGATAGGTTTAGGGGTATCAGCCAAGCAGATAGAATTTACAATTACGAAGGACGGTGGCTGCGGTCCCTGTAAGCATCGTGAAAGATATCCGTTGATTATAATGCACCCCTGGTTGCGGGCTCAAAGACACCAGATCCCGAGTGTCACTTGGTGCAGATCCCACCGGAGAATCCGGGTTCATCTCTTTGCCAATGCGACAGCCACGGGTGTTTCAGTGGGTAATAAACACACATACCTCGATTGACCCCTTAAAGCATTCGGTGAACCTTTTGAAAATACCACCACGACAACAAAAAAAAACCCGAGAGGTGCCGGGTTAGAATTGCATCTAATCTCGCTGGGTGTCGTACAACAAGACGGCGGGCAGACGGGCAGCAGCGTCTCTCTTTTGGATTTATCTACCACCTATACTGCGATCCCCAAGCTGCCTGCCAAGCGTGGGGATTATGGCATCCCCTCCCTTCTAAGGGGGAGGCCTTTGTTCAGCATTGGACGTCTATCGGCTGCTAATGATGATGAACAAAAACACACAGACAAATAAGGTGAAAAATATACCTCCTTAATTCCTAAACTGCCTTGTAAAATGCCTTAGTTTTGATATAGGTGACACTACTTTTAACGTAAAACACCTCCGTGGGTGCCATTTCAACAAATATTCCTTATAATAATAGTCTGAGGCAGACACGCCATCGTAAGCAAGACATGAAATTCGCACATCCATTATCTCGATTCTCTTCGCGAAACACCGAAATAGTGTTTAGGTAAGAAAATATAGTGACGTCAGGTGTTCCTAAAACAAAGCATTTGTACCGTCTATAATAAACAATGATATTTTATACAATAGTTATGCCATAAGCGCACGAAAAGTGAACCAACGAAATTCACCCAAATTGGGTGAACTAGCAGTAAGTCACGCGTTGGTAAAATATAACGAACGTGATTTGCGCCTATGAAAATCAAGTAAAATAGCCTTCATGCATATTTAGAAAATGCACAAATTACTGCACAAAAGTAAATAATAAGGAAAGGATATCATCAGTGTTGCCAATTTAGCATATAATATGCTAAATTTGGCATATTTTTTTCTTGGTTAGCATATCTATTTTGCTTTTAGCATATAGCTTATTAATTTGGCACATTTTTACTAAACCTGAAAATAATGTAAATCACATTTTTCACAAACAACAAACTAAAGTCGATATCGATAACTTCATCGATGGTACTCCCTTACTGGCATTGTGGACGGGCAATACTTTTGTCGGGTGAGTATTCTCCTTGGTATTATCTGTACTACGGGCAAACAAAAGGCAGGTTTTGTCTCGGTCTCGCCTTAGAAATCCTAAATCTATGGTTTGATTCTTATTTTCCTCAGAGTAATTTTCGAATTGTTTGTGGACAGCATATATTTTGAATGTAGTAAAAATTCTAAATCTATGGTTGACAGTAATTGTTTTTCGCAAAAGTCCTTATAAGCTAGAAATAATTTGTACATGTGTGAAAACCAAAGAGGATATAACAGAAAGTGAAAACGGGGCGGGTCACCTAGTTATTATTAGAAGATTTACATATAATTTGTCACTAAAGTAACTTAGCATATTTTTTTAGCATATTTTTACAACAGCTTAGCATATTTTAGCATTTTTTTCCACCAGCTTAGCATAATTTGGAGATACCTTGGTGGCAACACTGGATATCATACCTTAACTGTAATTAAAATATTTTCTCATTATATGAGTCACAATTTTTGGCGCGTATTAGTATGGATATAACATGCATTCCGATTTCAAGTTAGATCCCCTTCGTAAGTTCCTCAAAGAAGCGTCGAAACGCTACTTTGAATCCGCGTCCCGTCACGCAAACAGTTTAATCCGCGCCGCCGCCGCTACGCCCCTAGTCCTTCTGACTCGCGCCGCAGACCACGGCACGTACTGCTCGACCCTCCTGACCCCATGACGGTCCTATTGGACCGGGATGCGCCGAACCCTCCCCGACAACCGTATGCTACACTAGCTATCAGACACCGGTCTCACCGGCGAGGCCGAAGGGTCGTACGTATGCGACCTCAACGACGTGCATCACCCCACTGAGTTTCTTGCCGGTTCTTCTCAGTGGGGGCGCGTTGTGAACCGGTGGTAAACTCAGCCCTCTCTTAAGCGACAGCCCAAGCCGAGGCCGTGCCCCCCTGAGGTGCCCTTGAGCTCGTCGCTACTTCTGCCGTAAAGGCTAGAGCGCTTCAAGCGCTCGCCTCCTATGTCCGGTGAAGCTGTAATGGCCATCTGCGGCCAACAGCGTCTATCATTCCCAAAAAAAAAAAAAAATGGATATAACATATCTAGTTTATAATAATATTGTCAATAGAATTTAATAATATAACTGTCAGGCTCCATTACGTACCTATAAAGAATGTCTAGTATAGTTGTAGCCCTCGTGGCGCGAAAACCGCTTGCTTTGCAAACCGGAGGTCACAAGCAATAACTTTGTGTAGTTATTCCTTACTGGCTAGGACAATGCAGGCTGATCACCTGATTGTCTGTAAAGATCCAAGATCCATGCGTCGGATGTAAAAAGTCGGTCCTGCACCTGACCTCTCCCGGTTGTGTCGATCTTCCGGCCCATCGGATTGTGAGATGTAAGGGCTCCCACACATAACTGCGATGCGGCGTGAAACAAATGAATTTTCGATACAATATTCCTGCAACTTGTATCGCATCGCAGTTATGTGTGGGAGCCCTAAAAGAAGAGAGATACTATGCGTTTCAACTAAGAATGTGTCCGCCATGATGATCGCGACCGCGGCAACTGCACTCATTTTTTACGATTTTTGTACCGCCTGCAGAGTAAAACCAAAATAAAAAAATCGTCCCGGTTTTTATTATTTATTATAATGTGTCTTAGTTTGCTATCTATGTTTGTTAAAACATCACTTTTAGTAATTATATATCTGAAATGGCAACATCGCGGACACATTCTTAGTTGAAACGCATAGTATTTGTGTCTACGCAAGCACTTGTGCAGTATTGTGCACTATAATATCTCCCGCGTAGATGGCTGATCTTATGAATGATTGGCCGCTGTGGTCGTATTGGCCAGAACGACATTATTATTGTACACCATACCAACTCAACACCAATTAAGACTTAAAGTAAAGCACTGAAATGTGACCTTTATATAATGTGACGTAAAGTAACATCATGTTCAACGTTTTTGTATAAATAGAAGACGGCAAACTTTTAAGCCTATATGTTCGCGATTGGGTTTTTCATATATTCACATAACCTGTGATCGGGTAATAATAGCACCCATGTATCTCCTTCCGTAAGAGGCGACTACTGGAAAACAAGAAGACGGGCAGTAGCATCTTTCTATTGAATTAAGACCGCCTTCTTCAGCAGTCGACATCTTCAGCTGCTGATGATGTTTACATATGAAAAATATTACTTTTAACCAGAGTAAACTACCCTCCCTGTCACTACAATGTTATATTTGACAAAACTGATAGAATGCACCGCAAAATTTAGTGGGTAAATAGTGGGTGAAATTTAGTGCTTCCTGTTACAGCGGGCGCGCGGGGTCCCGCTGCGGGCCACATTTTGACGTTTATTCGATTTAAGTCCAGCCGCCGGAAGTCCGGTGAAGTGGCGCGTGAATAAAGTTTAAGCTGTAAATTCAGTTTGCAGAGTGGCACACTCGCGCAATATTTTGTTGCAATCAGAGATCCCGTGGGTTCAAATGTGTTACATACTAGAATTTTATCAACTTTTAACCCGTGTGTGCGAGGGTTAAATTTTCTTATATTTTTAACCCCTTCCGCAAAATAGAAGTGTTTATGCTTGACGCCTACTATTTCTGCCTATTTATCGTATCATATGTCTCCAATGAATGGACTTTTTATTTACAAAATAATCGTGTCTTATTGCCAAAGAAAATTGAAAGTAAAAGACGCATTAGTAAAATTGTACCTATAATTCCTAAATTTCTTTCGCATAGCGATTCAGGCATAACGGGTTCAATGCATAAAGATTTTTTTTTGTATACTGTTTAGATACATAACTATCATGCGGTCTAATTTTAATTTGTATAAAGGTAATAGGTATCTTATTATTCGTCTAATAGTTATAAGATATCCATTCGACCCATAACTCATCGGTGCACCTTTATAAGCAGTTACCAATATATAATAATCTACAATATTTAATCAAAAAATGAATAGAGATTGTCTGATTTTAAATTACCAGCAACAAATCAATCAAACCATTGATAATTGAATCATCGTTTAAAACATAAAATGACACTGATTCGCGCCAACGCTCCTCGAAATTAAATCCCCAGCTCGTGAATCGAACGGTAATTACGATGTTTGTAAATAAAATTATACTCAGAATCGTACGTTATTAAATGCATTAATACATAATATAGTTATTGCTGAGTAAGAATTAACGATGCGCGACTGTTACTAATCCGACGATTCGAATCATCTACAACTACTAATGTACGCATTCGACTTGAGTATTAGTAATATACTAATGTTCATAGTCGAATAACCACTACTAATTAGTAACTACTAACGGCGTTTGAACTAGACTATTCGCGACTCAGTCGGCAGTTTTTCGAATGAAAGATGAATGAATTATTTGCCGTTCCGGTCCCGGAACGAATAATGTCAGTGCGCCTGACAAATCACATCATTCAATTCGCCGATAATCAAAGTCAAGCGAAGCTCATTTCCTCCCGTTAGGTGTCATGACATAAGTGGCGACTAAAGGAAACAAGAAGACGGGACTGCAGCTATATAATGCGTTCCCCAATAAGTCAGCCAATCGTGGTGATTATGGAAAGCCCTCTTTTCTAAGGGGAGGTCTTATAACGGGTGTTAGGGACAACGTACCGAAAAAAAAATTATAAGATGTCAAATAATGTCCGTTACAACATTACAGAAACCATTTATATGGAAAATGACAAATGACTGACTAATTAATTTTCGAGCATGTAATGAATATATGCGGAATAATATTTATTTCTCAAATTACATTGCTAATTTTCTAAAATAATAATAATTAATTGCCTATGTACTGTTTTAGTGCATAACGAATAAATAAATAAATAATTAAATAAATTTTCCACAAATAAGTAATTCATTGGTTTTAAATTAAAATTATGCTTTATTATTATCCCAATAATGATATCAAAATAATTTTATTTAAACAAAAATGTTTTTTTTTTAAATTCATGAAAAAGCCGATGAAAAATTTCAACACTAGAGTGTTCAGAATCATGTACTGGATCCCAGGTATCGGTTTTCGGTACGATGTCCCTTACACCCTGTTTAGTGATTTTCATTATGTTTAACACTTACATGGCACACAAAAAAGTTATGTCTAATAGATATATGAAATTCTCGTGTCGCGGTGTTTGTTACCAAACTCCTCCGAAACGGCTGTACCGATTTGTATGAAATTTTGTGTGCATATCGGGTAGGTCTGAGTATAGGTCATAAAGTATATTTCATACCGCTAGGTTAAGCAACGTTAGGCAAGGTAATTACATAGATAGGTGAAAAGGTAAAAAGGGCGCGGGCGGAGCTGCGCGGGTCAGCTAGTTTTTATATAACCTTGACCTTTTTGTTTTTATTTTTTTGACGGGCCCGTTGGTCTAGTGGTCAGACACCCTGCCTGCTAACCGATGGGTCGTGGGTTCGATTCCCGCCAAGTGTCTGGGTCTTGTTTATCTATTTAAGTATGTATTTACAAAAAAAAAGTATATAAGTATTAGTATCAGTTGTCTGGTTTCCATAGTACAGGCTCTGCCTAGTTTGGGATCGGATGACCGTGTGTGGATTGTCCCAAGATATTATTATTATTATAAAGTGTAAACACCTAGAAAATTAATTAAAAATAAAATATTATTTTCCGAACTAAATAACAGCCCCAAAGATTCCGATATACTTACTTAGGTACAGTATGAGTATTATAAAAGTATTCTGGCCAAAGAAATCGATGTCGTCAGCGATTTCTTCTTAGAAGGATTTCTACTTGTGTAACGGTCGCAGTATCCAATCAAATCAAGAAGCCTTTTTTTTGTAATTACGATTTTTCTTAGCTATGTTAATAGGCATCATCAGTCGTTTACTATAAGTTTGTTTTATTCAGCCGTGACTTATTTTTTTACAGTACTGGTATACTTTCAAAGTAAAATGTTCCATTGAATAATAATTGATGATTATTTTACTGTAGGTGGGCATAATGTTTTATAGATATCGTTATTTTGATAAAATGCCTGCCTTAGAATTTGAAAACTGTTAAAAAACATGAGTCACATTGAATTTATTGCGCTGTCTTCAATTACGTCTAAAACGTTTTTCGGAGAGTATCATTATTCACTGCTTTTTTTATTGTTTGAAATACATATGTACTTATGTATTTTATAAATCGTTCTACGAGCATATGACTTAAATTTTCAAATGACATGTATGTGTAGAGAATGCAATAACTTAAAACAATTTATTATCGAATTAATCGTTTTTTTACAAGCTAAGAGACTTCGACACTAATTTAGGACATCAATGATATTAGAATTTAAACTTCTAATCATGGTATAAGAGGATAAATGTGGAGGCACGGATAAAAATACTTGTTTTCCTGAAAGAAAAAAAATATGTCATAGTTGTCTTCCTTTGATAGAGAAGATGGATGTGTGCTATCCAATGCAAATCCCTTGGTACTGCTATATGACCACCGGCTGATTAGATAATCTATACTTATAATAAAACTGTAACAGGTCCAATTCTGTACATTGAAGATATTTTGAAAATTATATTTGGAGGGCATTCTATAACCGATACTGAGGCCGAAAATGTATTTTTTTAAATTTTTGTCTGTCTGTGTCTGTCTGTCTGTCTATCTGTCTGTCTGTATCACGACTGAGCATCACGCCGAAACTACTGAATGGATTCAAATGAAACTTGGCATGATTTGAGATCTTACTACGAGGTAGGACATAGGATACTTTTTATCCCGTAATCTAGCACGGTTCTTTTGGGAGAGGGGATTAAAGTCAAAATGGGTACTTGGTTATACGCTTGGTCCGATTTTATCAATTTTTCTTTATAATATAATAAATATTAGTAAGGGACACTCATAGAGAGTTGTTATCAAGGTTTTGTAATCGATCGGGTTAAGCAACGTTAGGTAAGGTCAGAAATAGATGGGTGACCGTTTAACGCCATTTGAACTAAACGGGTCCGTGCTTCGGAGAGCAAGTAAAAAGTGGGACCCTGTTTTTAACCGACTATAAAAAAAAGAGGTTATGTATTCATTGCGAATGTCTGTTATTAAAACGTAAAAATAGCGCAGGCGGAGCTGCGTGGGTTAGCTAGTGCTATAATAAAACTAGAGTAACGAAACTTGGTACATAAACTCAATACCAAATTAATAAGTTGAATAAACTAATTTTCAGCATTTTTCGATAATCCACCCCTAAGTGGGTCAAATGGGGTCTCCAAGTTTGTATGGAAAACATTTTTCACCACACTAACACGACATTTTGTCAACGTAATAAACAAAAGAAATGAAGAAACATCGGTATCACAACTTTTTGAAAATCGTCCCATAAAGGGGTTTCAGTATGGTTTTTAAGTTTAAACCGCAGAAAAAAAAATATTATGCTGCATTGATGAAACTTTGCGAATACATTAATCAAACTAAAGCAATCCATGTGTGAATAGTTTTTGAAAATCAACTCCTAAAGGGGTCCAATAATTTTCTTTGACCTGCAGTCATAAGACTAAATTTATGTATAGCACACAAGAATCTAAGAAACCCATTTCCGGCATTTAGCGAAAAACAACCCCTAAGGTCATATAATGGGGTTGGAAAGTTTACACGTAGAACAATTTCACGAATGCAGCTAGAGTAACAAAATTTGGTACATAGACTCAACAAAACAATTTAACAAACTAATTTTCAGCATTTTTCGAAAATCAACCCCTAAGTGGGCCAAATGGGCTATAAAAGTTACTATAGAAAAAAAAATTCATCGCTTGAACACGAAACTTTATGAGTGTACTGATAAAAAACACGTGTATCACATTATTTTTAACCGACTTCAAAAAAGGAGGAGGTTCTCAATTCGTCTGTATATATTTTTTTTTTTTTTTTATGTATGTTCGCGCATAACTCTGGCAATTATGAACCGATTTGAAAAAATCTTTCTTCCATCCATTCTTCAATCCATTGATTTTTTTTTTTTTTTTTTTTTTCCATTTACGTTGTTTCGCTTATTTGGTTATGTTATGTTTTTTAATTAAGTAATGGCAGGAAAACGCGATTTGATACGTTACCTGTTTTCTAATTTGGGGATTTTTGAGTCGCTTGGGTTATGTATTTAAGTGCCATTGAAATCCTTAAGGCGATCGACAATTGAGCTGCCGAATCGTATAAAGGATTTCAATGTCAAGGGATTTTGAATAAACCCCTTTAGATCAAAGGGGTCTATAAGATTTGATTCGCAGAGCGATATGTGAGTCATGCGACCATCCAAGAATTCAGGGCAGTCGAGAAGGAGGTGTTTGAAAGTTTGCGGTGTCGCCCCACAGGGGCAGTGAGGGTCCGGGGTTATATGGAACCTGTGTAGGTAGGCCTTATTGTAGCCGTGGCCGGTTAAAATCTGAGTTAATTGGAATGACATTTTTGTGCTGCGGAAGAACTTTTGTACGTCAGCAATTGTGGGTAGGAGTCCCTTGGTGTGTGATCCTTGTGGGGCGCTTTGGTATCTTGAATTCCAGGTATTAATGTGATCTTTTCTGATTTGTGACTTTACGTAAGTTAGCGGAAAGTTGCAATAGTCGGGGGCCTTATGTGCTATTGCTGCAGCATTAGCTGCCCGGTCCGCAGCTTCATTTCCTGCGATTCCGGAGTGACTTTTGACCCAGATAATTTTAATTGGGTTGGGATTTTCATAGATATTTTTGTGAATTTGAGACACTATTGGATGAGTATTTGAGCGAATGTTAAGAGCTTGAATGGATGAGAGAGAATCGGAGAGGATGAGAGTGTGAGGAAAGCGGTTAGTTATTGTGAATCTGGTAGCCTCCAGGATGGCTAGAAGTTCGGCTTGGTAAACAGAACAAGAAGAGTGGAGTTTTATTTTCTTAGTGGAGGTACTCGGTGCTCGATCCGGGTTGCAGCATATGAATGCCGCACCGACAGAACCATCCTCTTGCTTGCTGCCGTCAGTATATATGGTTGTTGTATTAGGGAGAATGTGGAAATCGATTTGTTCTTGTGTATGAGCACGAATTATGGGGATAGCTGGTCTGACAGCTGGGTGGAGGAGTTCGTGAGGTGGGGTGGGGGTTTCCAGAGTGATATCAAATGGGAGAATGTCTGTTAATTTTGTTAGTTTGACTTTTTCTAGAGCTGCCACTTCTATGACTTTGAGGTCGAGGGGTAATACTTGTGCAAGGGCTAATGCGGCGCATGTGGAGGTGGTTCTGAAGGCCTTGATAATTTTCAGGGCAAACCCTCTTTGTAGTGATAGAAGCTGCGTACGAACTCCTTTCTTGTGAGCTATGTGGCCCCAGACGCCTGCCGCGTACGTTATAATGGGCTCGATTACCTGCAGATAAATAGCGTGGATGTTATCTGGGTGAGCGCCCCAGGTCGGTCTGGTGTACATACAGAGCTTAGAAAATATGTTAGTGGCTTTTTTGATAATATGGCGGATGTGGGCGTTGAACAGAAGCTTAGAATCAAGGATTACTCCAAGCAGCTTGACTTCGCTAGAAAGTGGGATGAGGTTGCCTTCTATTGTGATATTTGCTGTTTTAGCCTTGGGAGTAAAGGGGACGATGGCTGTTTTATGAGGGCTGAACGTCAGTTTGACATTTGTGCCCCAGGATGTCACGGTCTTGAGGGCCTCGTTTGTCCTGCGTTCCAGTACCGGTACGCTAGGGGCAGCCACTATAAGTAGAACATCATCCGCGAAGGCTTGGATGTGGCATCCGTCTGGAAGTTGGATGTCCAGAAGCTCATCGAGGATGATGTTCCATAGTGTTGGGCCACAGGTGGATCCCTGAATACACCCTTTAGTCATTTCCTTGGTAACGCGCTCACCAGCGTAGTCCAGGGTGACGAAACGGTTCTGAGTGTAACTTTGTATCAGGCGAAAGATGTTTCTGGGGCATTTGATATGTCTCAGGCGATGAAGCATGGCCGGCCACCAAGCATTATCAAATGCCGCCTTTATGTCAAGAGAAACAGCAATGATTTCTTGTTTGTGTGCCTTAGCTGTCTTTATTATCTCTATGGCGTCGTGTATAGCTTTTGTGGTGCTTTTCTGTTCCTTGAATCCATACTGTTTCGAGCTCATGTTTCCTAATCTAGAAGTGGCGTAGATGACACGTTTAATAAATAGTTTTTCCAGTGTTTTGCCAAACACTGGAAGTAAACCGATTGGTCTGTAAGATCCCAACTCGCTATAATCAGTTTTACCGGGTTTGGGGACAATCTTAGCGTAGGCGGCCTTCCATTGTTTCGGAAAATGATGGAGCGTGAGGCAGCGGTTAAAGACGTCAGTGATAAGTTTGGGGTACAATATAGCAAATTGATTAATTAGCAATTAGATCAATCCATTGATTGGGTCCCATAAAAAAATTATTGCATAGTAATAAGTAGTTCCTGAAAAAACAAGAATGGTGACTGCGCAGGAAAGCTGCAGGAAAGCCTATATAGATGACTTTATGTCGCTTTTTAAGGATAAAAATGGTCATAAATCTTGCAAATATTAACCAATTTCAATGATTCTTTTTTATTCGAAAGAAGAAACCACTGTCTTGAATCTGTATGAATTTTATCACAACCGGATAGGAACTTCCTGGAGGACCATGAACGATGTGGAGGAATTTATCTGGTAAAAACCATAAAACTGATGTTCTCCATTACATTGCTCTGACAATTATGAACCAATTTCGATGATTCTTTTTTTATTCGAGAGAGTAAACTACTATGATGATTCCATGCAAATTTCATTACGACCGGATATTTTTTTCTGAAGAAACATGAATTATGTAAAACTATGTAGACGATAATGTGATCATAACCTACCTAGATCATTTTACGATCTTCGATGGTTCAATTTTTATATATGAAAATATCACTAAAAAGTTTAAATAAAATCTTTTTAAAAAAAAAATTGTACCGACTTCAATATCACTGAAAAGTATAAAATAATTTAAATATTATTGAAGTTGGTGTTAGCTTACCGGCCATTTACCGGCTGTATATATTTGGCACCAACTTCAATAATATTTAAATTATTTTATACTTTTCAGTGATATTGAAGTCGGTTCAATTTTTTTTAAAAGATTTTATTTTAAACTTTTTAGTGATATTTTCATATATAAAAATTGAACCATCGAATATCGTAAAATGATCTAGGTAGGTTATGATCACATTATCGTCTATATAGTTTTACATAATTCATGTTTCTTCAGAAAAAAATATCCGGTCGTAATGAAATTGATTTATGGGACCCAATCAATGGATTGAAGAATGGATGGAAGAAATATTTTTTCAAATCGGTTCATAATTGCCAGAGTTATGCGCGAACATATATAAAAAATATATATATATATATACAGACGAATTAAGAACCTCCTCCTTTTTTGAAGTCGGTTAAAAATTGAACCATCGAAGATCGCAAAATGATCTAGGTAGGTTTTGATCACATTATCGTCTACATAGTTTTACATAACTCATGTTTCTTCAGAAAAAAATATCCGGTCGTAATGAAATTTGCATGGAATCATCATAGTAGTTTACTCTCTCGAATAAAAAAAGAATCATCGAAATTGGTTCATAATTGTCAGAGGAATGTAATGGAGAACATCAGTTTTATGGTTTTTATAATGATTCTGTTTTATTCGAAAGAAGGAACCACTGTAATGAATATGTATAAATTTTATCACAACCGGATAAGAACTTCCTGGAGAACCATCATTGATGTGTAGGAATTTATCTGGTTAAAAAAAATATACTTTAAAGACGAATTGATACCTATTAGATCAGGGTTAATAAAAGTGTGAACATTTTGTTACGTTGTTACATTAGTGTAAACAATATTTTAATAACCTCGATCCATAATGCAAAACACATTTGAGTAACAAAGTAAACGCGAGCGAAGCCGCGGGCTACAGCTATAATAAATAAAATAGTAAAAAAGCCTCTATATTTCCACATCCATTACAGGTTACAATATGGCTAGTATAATACACTTATGTTTTTTTTATGATCAGGTAAGTAATTAGTAGTTGTCTTTCTTATTTGTCTATAATTAAGTTTCTTGGATAGGAACCCCTCTTTGGGTATAGGCCTCCTCCATCTTATACCAGATCTCTCTGTCTTTCGCTTTCAACATCCATTCTTTGCCCGCTGTGACTATGATGTCGTCTGTCCACCTTTTCTTCGGTCGCCCTTTTCTCCTCTTTCCAGTTGGTCCCTTCCACCTCGTCGCCTTCACTGTCCATCTTTTGTCGGTATAACGTGCCAGGTGTCCTGCCCATTTCCATTTAAGTTTCAGAGCATGATGTAGGGCATCTGTTAATTTTGTTCTCTGTCTTATGTGTGCACTTTTGACTTTGTGAACGCTTTTTGACACGTGACCAATTTAGTTTTAATTTTAGTGTTATATGTCCATGTTTGGCATCCGTAGGTAAGATTTGGCAGAATGCACGTATCTAGCACCATCTTTTTTAGGTGTAGCGGAAAGGCTGAATAGATAATAACAATAAAACAATATTATTAAAAACCAAAATCATTCGACTGCAAGCCATCAAGATACTATTAGCTATTGTGACGTAGATCGGACTAACAAAAATAATTAGAAGATCTAATGGTATCCTGAGACAACTATGACATTATGCACATGTACCACTGCAGTTCTTCCGTAACCATGAATGCTGTAAGCTGTTAGAAACACCAGGACAGTAAAATAAAAATAAATCGCATAATAATATAATCCGTAAAATGGAAAATATGTATTTACAACACACAACTTATTACACAGAAACAAATTCATAGGGTATCCAAGATGCTGGCAGCATTTCCTCACTGAATAGCTAAAGCTACTCTCTGAGCGAGGAAATGCCCAGCTCTGGGGTCACCAGTGGTGGCGAGCTGGCGACCAACCTTTTACTTATAGCTCTAAATAATGTATGGGCAGAAGGGCCCCATGGACCTAGAGTTTCGACTCCGAAGGGAATAAAAATATATTCGGAGCCAATATCCTTATACTTTAAAAAAAATAGTTTCATTATTATCCGTAAAATTAGTTTCAATTCAATATTTTATCTACTGCCTACCAGCGCGGTGCGGTGTCAAGGCAACGGCGCTGGCGTGTCGCTGTCGTCCCAACATTCCCGAGAATGTTGCGAATCAAGGGATCGCAAACACACAGATGTGAACTTGAGATTTTCCTTGGACCCAACGTAAATATGCGGATAATCTCGGCCAGGGAACGCAGAGGTTCTCACTCTTAGGTGTGCAAAGTAGTAATAAAACACTGTCCGATCGCCGAGGGTATTATTCGGAGTCTCAATACAATTATACGTACTTATATAACTCATTTGTTGAATATCTTATAAATATTTATCCTGACTTGTACTAATGCAATGCGAATATTTCTACAAATCAGACAGTGTTATGAATGTTATCTGTACCTAGTCTTTATAATTATTTACTCTGTGGATCTCTTAAACTTTTATCTGATCTATGCTGTTGCTTTGGACTGGATTTTTGAAATATACTAAATAATTCTGAATTAGACCATTGGGATATCTGAATAGATAAGAATTCTAGAATTAGAATTCTACAGTCAGAACACGAAATCTATCTACATTGTCAAGTGCAAGAAACTTGCTCAAATAAGAGATTTGACTAAGATTTGTGCAATATTTTTGTTCAATTTTTTTTTAATCCGTTATGTTTCAGAACACATATATCTATAATTTTCCCTTTGGTATATTTAATTTGAAGCTATTCATAAATGTTTAAGCGGAGTTCCAGTGAAAATTTCAACAAACAACTATTAATTTCTCATTGGGCTTACTGCATAGCGCGGCGTATCGGACGTGCACTTCCACTCCGGCTCTAAACTTGTGATTTATGGCCTATAATTCCCCACTAAAGTACTACAATGTTTTATTTATTTTAGTGGTATAAACATCGCATGTGTTTTATTGTTTGCCAAGTGGAATACAAAATGCGTATAAATTGGAATCAGATTCTTTTGCATGTGTATATTTACGAAGGTGTAAAAAAGAACCGATCAAGTGATCGGTTCCGTACCTTCTTTGGACGTGAAAAAATTAGTCAGTTACCTACTCTTCTAACGTCAAAAGACCAAACTGAAATACTAAGTTTATTTGTCGTTTTATGATTTCTAAAAAACTATGCTAATCGTTTTATTTTTCCTGTAATATTGACATCAACATTTTTTATGCACCTCTTACTTCAGAGATAAGGGGGCGGTATCTTTTGACATTTTTAATTATAAAACAGAAACAGAACGGAGATAAGAAAATATTTTGAAATATGTAAATTTAATAAAGTCCTTTCATACTGCATCATACCTAAGGGTTCCTTAATTTATCTTCTAGGTACATGTATTCTAATATGAATCATTGTCCTTACATCATAACAGCATTGTACATAACAAAAATCTTTTTAAAAAAAAATTAAACCGACTTCAATATCACTGAAAAGTATAAAATAATTTAAATATTATTGAAGTTGGTGTTAGCTTACCGGCTGTGTATATTTGGCACCAACTTCAATAATATTTAAATTATTTTATACTTTTCAGTGATATTGAAGTCGGTTTAATTTTTTTTTTAAAGATTTTATTTTAAACTTTTTAGTGATATTTTCATATATAAAGATTGAACCATCCAAAAACCGTAAAATTATCTAGATAGGTTATTATCACATTATCGTCTACATAGTTTTACATAATTCATGTTTCTTCAGAAAAAAATATCCGGTCGTAATGAAATTTGCATGGAATCATCATAGCAGTTTACTCTCTCGAATAAAAAAAGAATCATCGCAATCGGTTCATAATTGTCAGAGCAATGTAATGGAGAACATCAGTTTTATGGTTTTTACCAGATAAATTCCTCCACATCGTTCATGGTTCTCCAGGAAGTTCTTATCCGGTTGTAATAAAATTCATACAGATTTAATACAGTGGTTTCTTCTTTCGAATAAAAAAAGAATAATTGAAATTGGTAAATATTTGCCAGAGTTATGACCATTTTTGTCCTTAAAAAGCGACATAAAGTCATCGATATAGGCTTTCCTGCAGCTCTCAGTGCGCAGTCACCATTCTTGTTTTTCAGGAACTACTTATTACTACGCAATAATTTTTTTATGGGACCCAATCAATGGATTGAAGAATGGATGGAAGAAAGATTTTTTCAAATCGGTTCATAATTGACAGAGTTATGCGCGAACATACATAAAAATATATATATATATATACAGACGATTTGAGAACCTCCTCCTTTTTTGAAGTCGGTTAAAAATAAATTGCCACCAATTGCTGCAATAGCGCCCCGAAGATAAAGCGACCGACGCGGCGCATTTTGACGGTTTCATTTTGCAGGTGGTGCACGACTGACGGATCACAGGTGCACCGGCAGCGCACAATATGTTACGAGGTCCCGGTTGCGAACGACGTTTTATATATCACAGCTTTGCATTTCAAAACAGACGAGTTGTTTGTGACGTTTGTACCTACCTTTGTTTGGAGAGGCAGCTCCGAAGTAACTGTAGTAAAAGCGACCTGAGACCAATTATACTATATATACGGTGTTTGGTACATCGTTTGCCAAATTGATTTGGCTGAAAGAAGAGGTCATTGGCTACCTCTTTAGACCATAAAACTCATTACTTGCCACACCAGATTTTTTATTACTACTTTTTAAATGTTTAATTTTGAATAATTCCACAATTCAGCATTTAAGCTTAAATTAAAATAAAAATAAAAATTAGTATGGTATATAGAACCATGCAACTATACATTTAAGAAATAAAATGAAATTTTAACACCATACTAATATTTTTTTATATTAATTTAAGCTTAAATGCTGAATTCTGGAATTTTTCAAAATAAAAATTTAAAAGTTTGTAACAAAAAAACTAGTGTGGCGAGTAATGAGTTTTGTGGCCTAAAGAGGTAGCCAATGATCTCTTCTTTCGGTCAAATCAATTTGGCAAACGATGCACCAAACACCCTGTATTGCATATACAGGGTGTTTCGTGCATTTATAAATATTGAGTTATAAGTATGTAGGGAACTCAATGGTCTATATCAGCCTTATTTTGTTTCTCCTCTCTGGGTTCGAAACATGATACTTTGGCCGTAAAATATCGGTTTTTATCTACTGAATCTCTTTGTGACTGTCCCAATCAAATTTAAATTTGATATACGTACGTAAACGGGGCTTAATTTCATACAATATGCGGAATAAATAGATTATCATCTGCATAATTGGTCTTTAGATTATTTTACCGAAACTCGTCATGGAAACATTTCCTGTACAGCTGCATACAAAACTCTTTAATAATAATCATTAGCATCCTTAACTTCTGATTGAAAACATCATTGACAAAGAAATGTTTTACGACTGGAAAGACTTCAATGAAAAAAATGCTTATTCATTTAACTAATTCGTATTCGTTCTAATGCAGATTTGTGAGGCCTTTTAACTAAAGTAGTAGAAGGTAAAGATTACATTACCTCAGCAAGCTTACTTTAAGAAGGTAGCAATCAATCGCACCCGCCTTAAGCCCCAATTACCTTCAAGGGTAATTCATTGAATATCTCAAATATCGCTGAAACAGTCACTACCGAGTGAGTAATGTCCCTCGGGAGCTAAAATAAAATGTCTTTACGATCTAACGAAAGCACAAAAATGTGTCTTTTACATTATTTCAATGGATTGTAAAAAAATCGAAGTGATTGTATTACCTACTATGCTCAGTCCCAGATTGAACCAGTGCGGGGCTCGTAGCAAATCATATGGCGAAGCAGCAAGGCTCTTGATTTGTATTAGGTATTACATTTTAGAGGTATAATGTAATAAGACGTATGCAAATTTCTTGGCTACGCACCTACGTGTGGGCTACGTAAAGCTGCGGGGCCCATAGCATTGGCTGACTCAGGAGTCAGCGTGGCTACATGCATATTGAGTTTAAGTTTAAGTTTATTACCAAAAAAACACATTCATGATACAGATATCAAAAGGTATAAGAAAATAAATAATACAATTCAATTAACAGTACAATCTTGATCAATTGGGTAATTTAGAATGTGAATTAGAAATTAGTTTGCCAAAACTTCTCGCACTAGGCTACGCCTGTCTCGCGAGGAGCTTTTTTTTTAAGTATTTTGCTATTACAATTTCAGGCATTTAGTTATAAAACAAATAAATGCCTGAAATTGTAATAGCAAAATATTGTGGCATTGATTATGCATTGATCCATCTACTCTGCACTCTACATATTTCGTTATGGTACACGTACCCACGCACGCACGTACGTACCGTAACGACGTTACGTATTAAACAAAAGTGGTTTGATTTGATCGCCATTGATTTCGATAACCTTATAGGGACTGATGATGAGGTCAATTTACGCACGCACAGGCGTAGAGCAGCCAGCCATTCAGTATTCTATAGGATGCCTTTAAGAAGGTGTACGCAATGCGAATTACATGACTTGATTCTTGACCTTCCTCCTTCTTTCATCGGACAACGAGACGCATGGCACGTGCGAACACCGTGTGGTGAACGTGCCTTTACTCTGGACTAAGCTATTTACTTCTTCCTTTATAATAATAACCAGTTCGCCTGCGTCAGTTTTCTAGCCCGATTATAATGTGGGAGTCTTCAAGACTAGAGTGAATAGGCTTTTAATAAGCTAGTATACATACTTTACCATCCTCCAAGGCGTCACCGCTTTCCATCAGGGTGGACTGCGGTCAAGCACTAGCTTATTATAATAAAAAATATTAAAGGGCGATCCTCCGACCGAGTGGGCAGTTATGCTTGGTCAGGGACAAAGACTAGAGCGGTTGATGTTACGATGTTATGTATATACTTCATGTACGATGAAACTTCGCTAGCGCAATGCAGGATTGTCCGTGTGATATCATCTTTTCTATAACGCCATCTCTCGTGTTATGTGGCAAATCGTCATATCGCTCCCCCCTTGCTTGGCTGACAAATTATGCAAGCTGGTGGTCATCCAATCAAAGAAATCTGGGATACTGGTCATTTGATCCCAAACTAACTGGATGCGAATCTCAGCTGCCGCGACGGCCGGAATGGATTAAACAGCTGATACATATAAATAAAAATATATACAGGTGAAGTAACCTATTGAAGCTAACTAGACTCAAGACTAACGTCTCTACGTTCACGATTTTTTCTGTAGCAGGCATGGTGTTTAACCACTAAGTGCAACAATGAGCCCATCGCTTTTCTTAATTCGGTTATTGAACTGAAATAGCGAATAGCCGAAATAGAACAAGTATTCGTAGCGTGAACCCTCGCTTCGCTGTAAGGGTCGCCGCACACGGGCCACAAGCCACATCTACAATCGCCGCCACTTGAAGCTAGAAGCGGCTACAAAAGAAGCTGACGCGTGCGACAGTCACTTGTGGTCCATGTTGGACACTTGCGGTCGGTGGCCGCTACTTTTTTTAACGCGTGCTTGCAGTGAAATGAAGGGAGAGAGGGGTGGGGAGTCGCGCGAGTGGCTTGTGGTGGCGTTTTCTGGCCGAGCCGACCACTAGAGGCGTGTGGCGTGTGGCGTCCACCACCGGCGTCTACAGTGTGCGGCGAGTCCATGCAAAATGTATGAAAACAACAGGAAATAGGTCGGTGGTTGCGTTTTGTGGTTGAGGCTGGTGGCCCGTGTGCGGCGACCCTAATTTCTTGGAATTATAAATGAAAACATATTTTTCTGTAAGTTTATCTATACTATAATAAAACTCAAAGAGCACTTTTTCTGTACATTGAATATTTTTCCAAAATTTCTATGTATATATACTATACTATCGACATAGAGGCCAAAACAATTTTTTTTGGAATTATTGTCTGTCTGTCTGTCTGTCGTTCTGTTCGTCCAGGTATCATTTGAAAACCCGTGGATGGATTTTGATAGGGCTTTCACTGATGTGTTGTGTAGAAGTCAAGGTGTAAGTTGGTGTATAAAACATCACGCTATGTTTCATAGGGGCTAAGCAGTGAAACATTACTTGCACATATTACCACGTAATTTCCTTTGTATGTGAATAGGGTAATTATAGACTGATCAGTTAATCATTAAGATATGTATTATTACGCTATATACAATAGGGACTGAGCAGACATTTAGTTTGCATAAGATATGGCATTGGCGAAGGGTCAATTTTTGTAAGGGGTAAGCCGGTCCGGTACACCCAGGACATTTTCATTAGATTTCTGTATTGTTCTAAGTACTTTGCTGATAGCAATATGACATATATCTTTGAAAAGTTAAAATTTGTAAATCCCGAGCGGATCCAAACTAGATTATGTATGTATTACAATCGCAACAATAAAAGATGCGGAAAACTTAAAATTTTCATTATCGAATATCATTAGACAGTAATTTACGATGTTAGCGTGATTTACATTATGAACAGCGCCATCTATCGGTGAAATTGAACATACAATAACTATAGAACTTTAATCTATATATTATATCAAAGAAAGTCGTGTTAGTTACACTATTTATAACTCAAGAACGGCCTAACCGATTCGGGAGCTTAGAACCAGTAAACGGACATAGGATACTTTTTATCCCGGTAGGTTAAGGTTAAGCAACGTTAGGTAAGGTCATTAAATAGATGGGTGAACCGATTTGTATGAAAGTGTGCATATCGGGGAGGTCTGAGAATAGGTCATAAAGTATATTTAATGCCGCTGATACCATGATTGACGAGGATATATAGAACGAGAGGAGGGTGCACGAGAGGAGAAAGAGGGAGAGGGGATTCGAGAAGGGGACGATGGGGTGAGGGATCGGGGGAGTTAGGTGGAGTAAGGGGAGTGAAAAGGAGCAAGTTCGTAGAAGAGAGAGCAAGTTCGTAGTTCAGAGAGGGGATAACAGGGTAGGAAGAGGGGGAGTGTGACGGAAACCGAAGCGGGAGGGGGAAAGAGAGAGGAGAGAAAGAGCATATAATTAGATTTTTTTTATAAGAGAGAGAGATATGGAGAGAGATAAATCTTGGGAGGAGGGAGAAAAGGGGAGCAAAATGTAATAAAAGCGCGGGCGGAGCTGCACGGGTCAGCTAGTTTTCAAATAAAATACATATTTTCAGACTTTACACACTAAAATATAACTTTTCAAGTGTTACCCTAGCATTCGAATACATAACTATTTTACAGGACAAAATATTAAACGATAACGAAACGTGAAACTTTGACATTCTTTATTTTAATTTTCATTGGCAGGTGCATCGAAATGTAGACGAATATGTCACAAGTAATATCAAGAATTTTGTGGCAGAATATCTAAACTAAATGTAGGTTTAAAATAACGACATAGAACAAGTAAAATAATTATATCGATTATGTACTGATATACTAACATACCTATATTTAAGCTTGATTTCAACTCATTTAAACATTGCAGAGACAATTATTTTTGTAGAAAACCAACCTTATTTTTGTAGCAGTCACTCTGTTTAATTCATGCAAAGTACACGAGCCGAATAAATACAATTCGTTCAGTTCTTTGTCCATTTCACTAGTACGGTGTTCATTTTAATATGAAGTAATTATTGGAGGCTCTCCCGAGTTACTTCAGACGAACCGATGTGGAATTCCTAATTTCCTTTTTTGTAAATGTAATTTTATTTCTTTCTTACATTTTCGCCGATCTTCTTGCTACTATAGGAGTAGCAAGAATCCAATTATTGTCGAGAATAAAAGTAAAAATTATTCGTCGCCTAACGTCACTCCAGAGCAATATTGCCGAATAGACTACGGTAAATTACGATACTGTAAATAAGCTGAATTTTAAATAGATATAGTTGATAATATTACTGCTGGCCTTTTAGAAAAGCTCAGAGTCACACAACGAGCTATGCTCAGAGTTTTGTTCTTTGCGCGACAGAATCCGTAATGAAGAGATTCGCCGGAGAACCAAGGTCACAGACATAGCTCTTAAAATCTGCAAGTTGAAGTGGCAATGGGCAGACCACATCGCTCGGAGAACCGATAACCGTTGGGGAAGAAAGGTTCTCGAGTGGCGACCACGACCGGAAGACGCAGGGCAGGTAGGCCTCCTACTAGGTGGACAGATGACATTGTGCGCGTCGCAGGTAACCGATGGATGCAAATAGCCAATTTTCGTGCATTGTGGCGTTCGAAGCTGGGATGCCTATGTTCAGCAGTGGACGTCTTCCGGCTAGTAATAATGATGATGATATCATTACTGACTGTAGTTTCCTTTTAACCGACAGCAAAAAATAGAATGTTCTCAATTCGTCGCTTATGTATTTCAGTTTGCACATAACCGTTACTCTGCAAATAAAACATGATAAAAAAATAAGTCCTTGTCTCGTGTAATACACACATTGTGCAGTATCTATTGTATATTATAAAGTAATCAGAAAGTTTCGTTCGTTTCGCTATCGACAAAGGAAACATCGTGAACCCAGGCAAGCTTCCAAACCACAATCGGCCCGAGTGACGAGCGTTATGATCTAATGTAAACCCTGGGAGGGCTTTGGAGAAGAGGAAGACTCTTGCTTAGCCGAAGGACATTATGGTGGCTGGTACACGCGCGTAGAAATACACGGAAAATACATAGAAGTACACGGCACCCTCGATGCGTTGCGTCTGTTAGCTCTCCTCGTCACGTCTCGCATAGCCCTCGGTCGCTAGTCGGATTTTTTGCACTCGAGTCAAAAGGTCTCGTGACTCTCGTGATAAAAACTAGAGCACACCCTGTACATATTAACGTTTAGTCAGCGCATACAACGTATTAAGAATTATTTGTTTTCTTTCATACCTAGATGTCACTAGTAGAGTTTTGCATCGCGCTATAATTTCAGCATACTACACTATATTAGGCCAATTCGAAAGTAGTTAGATTATACTGCGATCCCCCATTGTATGAAATACAATGTAATTTTTTGTACACAACGATTACATAATTTGTAGACGTCGTTGTGTTGATCTTTCATATATCGATTCGGCTAATAGATTTCTCACCCACGTTGTCTGAAATCTCTATTTATAATAAAACAACATGAACATGAAATTTTGTTTCGAATAAAATCAATCATAAATGTTATAACTTAAAATGAAATGTCATTACGAGTAAATTAACATGGCAATGGGTAAGGAAAGAAAGAATGTAAAGTCACTCTTCATTTGTATCTCTATCATTGTTATTAAGACCACGATTATTTTCAAAAGGTAGGTAGGGTTGTGAAATAATTAGTATGTCCAGAAATAATTACTCCAGTTTTGCACATATGAATAAGGTCATTATATTTATCTTTCGATATTTTATACAAACTGTTAGAAATTGGGTCTAAATTAGGTAAAGACGATGAGTGTCTGGTACTAGATCCAATAACTCCAAAATCTTTTAAAACAATTCAGTCTTTGTTCATGAGTAATTGTATCACTACATTTATAACGACATTTACGAGATGTTACGAGTACAAGGCTCACCCATAACCTTTTCGTCAACAACTGACAACCCCTCTTTGACACCTATTTGTTTCCTACGTTTGTCAAACATTTTCTTTTGACGTCGGACCATGAATCTTAATCTTACGCTTCTTTCGTCCTGGAGAGGTGACTGAATTGGTATCTGATTCAGACAAAAAACTTAGTCCACTTACAGTACTAGGTGAAGATGGTATTGCGTCTGTCCAGTGATCGTTTAAAGCACATAATAAGTCATTGCAGTTCCTATGACTATTAGTCGGTGAAGGCATAGAAGTGCGAGTTGTTAAGGCTGATTTAGGTGTACCCGCAATATCATTTTGGAATTCTCACAGAATTCTCACAGTCACAGGTTTTGAATCACTGTATGAGTTATGGTTATTTTTATTTTTACATTAATTAAACAAAAAATATAGTGCCAGTTAATTGCGGATATAACCCAGTAATTTCTATCCATAATGCACCAATTTTTTATAGGGATCGCCCTAAAGCCTTACTTCAATAATCCTAATATCATACATCATAACATAATAATAATGTCCCTCCTGGCCGATACGACCACAATGGCTAATCTTTCACAAGTTTAATCATGTACGCATGAGATATTATAGTGCACAAGTGTTTGCGCAGACACAAGTGCACTCTCTCTTCCTTTATACCTCTCATACTTTATACCTCTCATCCGATGGAACGGGAGACCGACACGACCGGGGAGAGGTTAGGCGCAGGACCGACTTTTTACATGCCCATCCGACGCATGGATCAGATGATCCATGCGTCAAAAGATAAATAAAGTAAAATTACTTTACAGACAATTAGGTGATCGGCCTGCATTGTACTAGCCAGTAAGGAACAACCTCATTCGAACCCACGACCTCCAGTTTACATAACATAAATACATAACATAAATGGATGTTTAAAGCTATTCCAACTGTAAATGGAATAATACGAAATGACTTATTTAAGTAAATGGCAGGCTATTCTTTTTTTAACAAAAGAAAACATTTTGAAAAGGGTCCTGAATCAACAACTAACTGAAACCTAAGCCGTCTTCGGCTGACCCTTTATGTAAACTGACAGATTTAACGCGAACGGTATTGTTATTACTGGATACATAACCCTTTTTTATGTATTTGAGCAAATTCAATACATTCATATTCAACATGATTGAACCATATGAATACTATGTAATAAAAATTTAAATAAATAAGAAGAAAATACGATTTCTCTAATATTCCCTAAGCCTCTATAGTAGGTACTTATACATAATTTAGGTAATAAGTAGGTACCTATTCGATATTAATAAGACTAGCAAGAAATTTGAGAGCAGTGATAGCTCAGTGGGCGAGCGCTTGCCTTGGAAAGAAGGTACACAGGGTTCGAAACCCGGCTCGCACCTCTGATTTCATTCATTAATGATGTGCGAATCGACTTTGTGCGATTGTTACTAGCTTCCGGTAAAGGAAAATATCGATTTACATAGAAACGCATGTACTTCGCGTGTCCGAACCCCGACCAATCGTCAAGGTTGGTCGCCGCTAACTTACAGTCCGCGCGCGTCTGTTGTTGCAGCCTTGCAGCCAATCGACCACAAAAACTAAAAAAAAATTGGGGCATCGGCGGCATCGGTGTCTTTAAATCGGTTTGGATTTCCCGTCACTAAATTTCGGCCGTAACGTCACAGAAGGTGTTAAAAAGTCAGCACTCTTGGTTTCAATACAAATCGTGATACTTGCGTTATCTATGTAAATCTATACCGCACTTTGCCCGCGGGGTGCACTATGGCCTAAGCCTCTTCCTTTTTAGGGGAGGCCCGTGCTGCGTGTGACGAAACCATTAATAATTATCTTATTTTTAGCAATGAAGGATGTAATATTATCAGTATACTTAACTTATGCTTTTAACGGGTTGAGCCGTGATTCCATGTGTAGTCTCACAGTGAAGCGGCTTGAGCAGTTATTAAATGAGACACGGTTGCAACTGCTACTTAATGAACCAAAATATGCGTAGGTAAGTGTACGGTTATACCTTTTATGAAAATTATTATAATTTTCAGCATTTTATCATACATGTTTTATATACAATGACAAATCATAGCAGCAATAATTATAGCCGAATCAAACTCAGCGCATCTAAATTACCTCTCACGCAAATTGAACCAATAAGCAATTAAGTTCTGTTTGTATAAATTCCAAACAGATAAACTATTCATCCATTAAACTCACCTCGTCGAGATTAAAGTCAATGTAGTTTTCCAATTAACTTGTGAATGTTGCCATTCTCGACGGCTTTTGAATTTTGGCTGATGGCAACCCCGGCCGCATAAATTGAGACACATTGTGCTCGTAGACATGTTTGTTTGAGGAGAAAACACCTACTTGGCACACAATAACTATTTAGGCGAAGGAGGCAATTTTCGTAATGTAAGGAGCACAAGGGCCCATTTGATACAACGACCTAAAGTACTTCTGGAATTTAGAAACATGAATTGATGGTGTACTTATTCTGATATGGGATTAAAAAATGGGATTATTTCAGTTACACAAAATATGAAATGTACTAATGATTTTTAATATTTACGCGAATATTACACATTGAAAGGAAAATAATTTTACGTATTATATCGCGGTTTATTTTTGATTTTAATATCCCGACGTTTTGACGTTTTCGGTAACTAGGTATATTAAAATCAAAAATAAATCAAGAGTACCTACTGTTAAAAATATAAAAAAAAGAATTCAAAACTGTATATCTATTAATAAAAGATAGATAGATAGATAGACAACTCTTTATTGCACACAAAAAAAAAGGCCAATAATAATTTAATATTTAAATACTTCTACTTAACTAATTAACTTAGATAACGACGCAATATTTGGGTATATATAACGTGTTACAAAATACCCCGTAAAAATATAATTAATTATCAAAGCCAAAAATTTTGTCAACCCTAGTAAGCTGTCATGTCAGGGAACCAGATTATTTAACAGAAAGGCCTACGTACCTATTTCACCTAATAATTGTCTAATAGTTTTTCTATTTTTCATTCATAAATGCTTGCTACCTCAATACAAGGATGTCATTAACATTATATTCAAGTACTGGCTACAAAAAACGTCAAGTTGGAAAAAAAATATGTTGTCCATTTCAAATCTTCTAATCGATATCCTACAACTGTTTCAATTTTTTTGCAACATTTTTTGCAAAATAACAATGCTTTCTAACTCGGAAAATTACGATGTGATGTTATGCGTAGGCCATGAAGATAGCAATTAAAATTTGGTAGAAATGTAGGTACATTCTGCGTAGTTTAGCTACTCTTTAATTTTACTGAAATAGGGTTTACACATCAGTGAAAATTATAATATTTTTTTTTTTTGGGTATATTTTTACGGGGTATTTTGTAACATTCTGTATGTACCTACCTAAGTACTCCAGGCAAATTACCTGAATAAAAAAAAATTACTCACGTTAAACGCAAAAATAGGAAAACCATTACGATCCTTAGATGTAGGTATGTACTAAATGTAACTCAAAGTTATGAGTATAATCCAAAGTTATGAGTGAATATAAATAAAAAAAGCATACGACGAACCCCTGTACCGCAGAATACAAAGATTATACCAAGTTAACTGATTTAATTAAGTACATAGAGGTAAAAATAATTAGGTATGTTATGTTGTGTGAAAACACAATAAAGGTGTTAATAACTTTTTATAAACTTTTGAAGTGAAAGTTCTTATGCGACTTCCAAAAATGTTATCACATAACGCGTCAAGCGTTAAATGAAGCACCTTAACGCGTTATCGCTTAACGCGTTAAGTGATAGGTGTTAAACGATAGGCGTAAATTTGTTAAGGTTATGAAAGCGCTCATGTGACGCCGTTACTGAGTGAGTGGGTGAGTGGGTGAGTGGTAGGTGAGTGGGTGAGTGGTAGGTGAGTGGGTGAGTGGTAGGTGAGTGGGTGAGTGGTAGGTGAGTGGGTGAGTGGTAGGTGAGTGGGAGAGTGGTAGGTGAGTGGGTGAGTGGGTGAGTGGTAGGTGAGTGGGTGAGTGGTAGGTGAGTGGGTGAGTGGTAGGCGAGTGGTAGGCGAGTGGTAGGCGAGTGGTAGGCGAGTGGTAGGTGAGTTGGGTTCGGTTGGGTTCGGTTCGGTTCAGTTCAGTTCAGTTCAGTTGAATGTGTGTATGTGTGTGTTTGTGTGTGTGTGAGTGAGTGAGTATGTTAGGGACCGATCGACTGAGCGGGAATGAAGTTTCACTTCTTCCGCGCGGAGGGACTCCACGCACGCACATTTTTTTTTTATTTCAGGGAATATGACAACCTATCCATTTTAATGGTGAGGCCTTTGTTCAGCTGTGGACGCCTTCCTGATGATGATGTATTGCAGTAGGTATAAAGATTCATTTATTTTAATGTTTGCTTCTTTACACACTGGTTCAGTGAATATAAGGAAAATATAAACAACCACCGTAGTCCTTTTTTTATTTTTTTATTCAAAATACGGTAGTGCTTGACTGCAGACCCACCTGATGGAAAGTGGCGACGCAATCGAAGATGGTAAAGCGCACTAGCTTATTAAAAGCCTATTCACTCTAGCCTTGAAGACACCCACATTATAATCGGGCGGGAAAACCGACGCAGGCAAACTGTTCCAATCCTTAGCTGTCCTCAATATAAGCGAAGAGGCAAATCGTTTAGTCCGGACTGAAGGCACTTTCACCACATAAGGGTGTGTATGCGCAGTGCGTCTCGACGTCCGATGACAGAAGGGGGATGGTGGAATCAAGTCATGCAATTCCTATGCACACTCTCCAAAATGCATCCTGTAGAATACCGAGAGGCTGGCTACTTTGCGCCTGTGCTCTAGGCTTTGTAGATTTTCCTTGCTGGAAAACTTATTCTTAAAAAGAACACCTTAAGGAATTTAACAAAATTAAAATTGCGTCGGTGGCTTTATCCAACGTCACTTTATTTTAAACATTCCGGGATTTACGCAAATAAGCTGCCTATCATCCCTCGCCAAACCTTCCTTACCTGCGTATTATAATAATCTACGACCTCTACCTTGACGCGGATGGCACCATCACTGTATAAATGATATACAAACTAGTATAATTTTATTATAAAAACAAAGACCTGTGAATAAACAAAAAAATATTGATTTGACCATATCTCATCATTTTAATATTTTTTTTAAGATCCGTTATGCCGTTTAAGCCGTATAGAGACAACAGAATAGCCATAGCCACATTCATGAATACAAAACTAAGGACAAATATTGAGGCAAATACAAATAAACAAAAACAAACTAATATTAAATTTGACACGCTCATGGCCAATTGTAATTACTGATCTGTAAACGTTCAGTTCCCATGGGATGTCTGGGTACGAATAGCACCACAGTTATAGATTTACATAGATAACGCAAATGCATGTACTTCGCGTGTCCAAACCACGACGAAATGTTGGGGTTGGTCGCCGCTAACTTACAGTCCACACGCGTCTGTTGTTGCAGCCTTGCAGTCGTCGGTCGGCTGCAAAAACTAAAGAATATCGCAGGGCATTGGCGGAGCATCGGTGGCATTGGTGTCTTTGAATCGCTTTGGACTTCCCGTCACGAAATTCGGCCGTGACGTCACCGAAGGTGTTAAAAACTTGGTACAAAAATCGGCACATTTGGTTTCAATACAAATAGCGACACTTGTGTTATCCATGTAAATCTACTCGTATATCAATCAATCAATCAACATTTATTCGGCGGAAACAAAGCAATGACGCATACAAATTGTAAAATAAAGAACTAAGTAATAATAATCAATGAATATAAAAAAAGAGCAGTACAAAAATGCAACAAGTGTATATCAATAGCACTCACGTAACTCCTCTCGTTGAGTGTCCGTAAGAGGCGACTAAGGGAAAACAAGAAGACTGGCAGCAGCGTCTTTGCATTGGATTACTTACCACCTATACTGCGATCTCCAAGCCGCCTGCCAAGCGTAGTGAATATGGCAACCCTTCCTTCTTTTTTTTTTGGGAATGATAGACGCTGTTGACCATTACAGCTTCACCGGACAATAGGAGGCGAGCGCTTGAAGCGCTCTAGCCTTTACGGCAGAAGTAGCGACGAGCTCAAGGGCACCTCAGGGAGGCACGGCCTCGGCTTGGGCTGTCGCTTAAGAGAGGGCTGAGTTTACCACCGGTTCACAACGCGCCCCCACTGAGAAGAACCGGCAAGAAACTCAGTGGGGTGATGCACGTCGTTGAGGTCGCATACGTACGACCCTTCGGCCTCGCCGGCGAGACCGGTGTCTGATAACCCTTCCCTTCTAAGGGTGAGGACTTTGTTCAACAATCGACGTCTTTAGGCTGCTGATGATGATGAAACGATCAGTTGGTTAAGCAAGTTCAGTCCTTAGATGGGTGACCGTTTAGTGGCATTTGAACTGAGCGTCTCCGTGCTTCGGAGGAACGAACAAGTCGGTCCCGGTTGCCATCTAGGCAGCAGCCGTTAAGCCTAGTAAGAGTAGGTACTAAAGAGCCTTCGGAGTCGCTGGACGTTCGGGGTGTGGGCCCTTTGAACGTCCATTGAGTACGGCGGCGACTCCGAGGAGGACGGCGGCGGGGTTGCGACCCCCGTCCCCGTGAGTACGGTGTCCGATTCCCGGGTGACTACAATGCGCGGGTTCAAAGGCACGGCACTGAGGGGCCCCTGGTGCAGATCCCACCAGAGAGTCCTGGGATCCCCTCTCATGTGCCGATGTGACAGCCGCGGGGGTTTTAGTGGGTAAGAATCCCACATACCCCGGTCGAGCCCCACATCTCCCGGGGATCTTTGGAAGATTTGCCAGGAGTCAAAAAAAAGTACTAAAGAGTAGCTTAAACAGGTCTGACTCCTACCAGGTTGGTCACTAACCTTACGACAAATAAAGACCAAATTTACATAGTTACAGTTCAAAAACATAATCATCTAGGACATTGCAATGAAACCAGTTTTACGGATTATATCGCGGTTTATTTTTGACTTTAATTATCCGACGTTTCGAATACTTTACAGTATATTTATGGTCACGGACGGATTGAGGTGGTAGCTGTCCATACGTCATAGTTGTCTAGGGTACCCTCAGGTCTTCTAATTATTATTCTTAGTCCGATCCATGCAGAAAGATCTTACAATATCTTGAGGTATTGCAGTGGAATGCTTGTCTTTGGATTTGATTATATTTATTTCGGGATCCCAAGCTGGTGGTAGCACGCAGCCATCTTCTCTATTGAAATTTGGATTTTTTTTAATTTCAATAGCCTTACGAATCATCCTTGGCAGTATTCGCGTAAATATCAGAAATCATTATCTTCTAGGACAGTTGGGTAAATATTCGTACACCAAAAAAATAATGGAGATAATTTCGCTCTGGCTCAGTTCCCGTCTGCCGGAGAAGTCAAAGCAGTTTAGTGGTCAGATAAACAAAATAATTAAGTGCTTATGGTAATCCGCCGTGCGGGAGTGGTGCCAGACAGGGCGCTTTATGTAAATGCGCCCTGGAGTGCTTTGCGGGGCAACCGACGAGCGTGCGTTGCGCAATGAACGCGGATATTCCACTTCGTTGTATAATTTTTAGTAGATTTCGTAAATAATTTAAGGCATTCCAAATTGTTTTTCAGAATTTAAGCCTTCAAGCTTCGTTAATACTGCATATTTAAAGCAAATCGTAAGGTGAACCTGAACAATCGGGTAAAGTGTTGTTCTTTAAGAATGTTTTATAAGATGTAGTCCGAACTTTTCGTGATACCGTTATTATCATCAGCCGGAAAACGTCCTCTGCTAAAAGTAGGCGACTCTATTAGATTGGAACGCCACAATGAACGACAACTAGAACTATAAGATTAAAAAAACTAGACAGAAAAAAAATTACAAAAAAGGAATATTAAAGATTTTATTTTATTAAAAGGCAATAGACTCACATCCCACGTTACCTATCATAGCTGACGAACGAAGGAATAAGCTTACATCTCTCCTCTTAGAGTAACTTTTTTCTATGCCTCGAATGAACTTACACTCTACCTCCACAGCTCTTTTCCAGGAAAAGGCGTATAATACGAGTATTTATATTGACTTCCATTTTCCACAACGTCTTTTACTTTGTCGTAGTTTCGAGTAAAATATTTCCCAACTATAAGGAAATCAATCTAATCAAAATTCATACATAACAACAAAGCTCTTTATAGTATTAAGATTGTAGTCAATTTGATGCATGGAGACGGATCGGAGTGTTTGTGTACGCCGATAGGCAGTCCAGTAATCTGCATAAATCCATGCTATTTGTAAATGATTGTATCAGTATCCCGGCGAAATTCACGCATAGTATCTCCGAATTTCTGACTGCCTACGTTACTGAAATAAAATAACTATCCATTTGTATTTGTTACATATTTTCGTAATGTTATATTTTACTACCAATTCCTTCCCTTGATCTGTCCGTTTCACGGGATCGGCTTTTCCAATTTAGTGCCCTTTTTGCCGCTAGTAAGTCTCTTCTTCCGTCAACGCTAGTTTCTTCATATCCGTATAGACAACCTTAACCAGATGGTTTTTGATCTTCCTCTTATCTCTTGCTCTATTTAAAAGCATGGATAGGCACTTTATTCACGACAGTGTGGCATCTGATCTTCGTATGACATGACCGTACCACCATAGTCTTGACGCAGCTATTTTACCAGGTATTGGAACAACTACAAAAATTCCCCTAATGTGTTCGTTGCGCACTTTATTTTAATGTAACATTACCTATCCATCGGAAAATAGGTACCTGTGCATTTCTGTTGCATGGAGTTTCTGCTCATAAGTTCAAAAATGAGTTTTAATCGCCTAAACGTCACTGCCATATAATAAGGCTGATCTTTCTGCAGTTTTATACACTTCGTCTTTTGTTCTTACAGGTATTTTTGGATCACGGACAACACCGGTCAACAGACGCCAACAAATTAAAACATACAAAAATGCGTATTGATCACTAAGTGAATCGTTAAGCTTATTGCATATTAATCCATTATAGTGCACGCAATTCCATGACTGCATAATAATGTTTTAACCAATGCGGTAATACCTACCAGATTACCAGCTTGCATATATCTGATAAGCTTATGATTGAAAATACTCAACGGCGAAAATGGCATTATGTTGTGTTTCAGTTTTAGCCTCTAAACATACATCGTTACTTAAAATTATTGTGGTACTACTTTTGTTCGCCAGCACCCAGCATATCTCCACAAATATAAATGTCACTCACTTATCTAAGAGGAGAAAGACGAAAGAAAAAACTATTTCAGAACTATTATAATAATTTATTATTGGTATTTAGTAAATTATGGTCATAGTAGGGTTATGGTATTTAATTTGGTATTTTTAATAATACATACCGAGAGCCTACTCGTATGTAAACCTGCCATATATGTTCAGTCATCATCACCATCATCATCATCATCAGCAGGCGAAACGTCCACTGCTGAACAAAGGCCTCTCCCTTAGACGGAAGGGGTTGCCATGATCTCCAGGCTTGGCAGGTGGCTTGGGAATCGCAGTATAGGTGGTAGGTAATCCAATAAAAAGACGCTGTTGTCTGTCTTCTTGTTTTCCCTTAGCCGCATTTTACGGACACCCAACGGGAGGAGATTTGTTGTTGTTATTTTGACCCGGACACGAGGAATAGTATAGTTCAATACCTTTGATCAATATAAATATGTTGATTACTTACGCTGTTTTTTTTAACAAAGCCCACGATTTTACTATTTTAGAAATGTAATTTAAGTATCACTGCAATAAATACGCCGGAAGATTCCACTTTAAAATGAGTATTCTGCACAAAATAATTGAGCAGTTATGGTAATGAGCTACAAGCTGAGCTGACGCCAAAACGGTGTCCGCGAGCTTCGCTTTATGCAAATCAAGAGGACGCCTTTACCCCGACACCGACACGCTGCGCCACCGCCTACGCTTCGCTTACATGCGTTACCAAAGAGGTGCGTTACTGAGCTTGGTAGGCTGTGTTACATGACGTGTAAAGTGACAGGCGACACTGGCGTTTAACTATCTTGCTAGGATGCCAATGACTTCGGTTAAATTAAGGTTAAACTAGGCAATTTCCCTTCCTTCGGAGTCGCTGGACGCTCGGGGTGTAGGCCCTTTGAGCTTCCATTGAGTACGGCGGCGACTCCAAGGAGGACGGCGGCGGGGTTGCGACCCCCGTCCCCGTGGGCATCGTGTCAGGTTCCCGGGGGCTATAATGCGCCCCCCGGTGGCGGGCTCAAAGGCAAGGCACTGAGGGGCCTCTGGTGCAGATCCTACCGGAGAGCCCTGGGGTCCCCCCTCTCATGTGCTAATGCAAGCCGCGGGGGTTTTAGTGGCTAAGAATCCCACATACCTCGGTTGAGCCCCACAGCTCCCGGGGATCTTTTGAAGATTTCCCCCTGGTCACAAAAAAGAAAGATACATATTACCTCCTTCGGAGTCACTGAACGTTCAGGGTGTGGGCTCCAGGACGTCCATTGAGTACGGCGGAGACTCCGAGGAGGACGGCGGCGGGGTTGCGACCCCCGTCCCCGTGAGCACAGTGACTGGTTCACGAGGTGCTACAATAGGCACTGAAGGGTAGGTAACTCTGGTGCAGATCCCACCGAAACGCCCGGGGGACTTGACGATTTGAATACTAGGTTAAATTGCAACATCTAGTATTAAATAACTAGAGGCCATGGACATCGCTGAATTGCATTACCATTCATAATGCGGCAATGCAGATAGAAAGAGCATAAATTAATGCTTTCAGCGTTCAAGCCATGTTTACACCAATTAGTCAGTAACTTTTAATTTGCCTCTGGGCTTTTCGGAATGTGTGCGCAAATTATAATTTTTTTTTTTTTTTTTTTTTCAATTTATTTTTGTTTAGGGGTTTTTGTATACAATACATATCAACCCCATTGTATATACATTAATTAGAAAAAAGAAAACAAAAGGTAAGTTATAGTACGTAACAAAAAAAGAAGGAAATTGACTATGTATGCTGGGAACTCATGAGTCTGAGCAGAGTTGTAGCCTCTGTTGATCCTGGATTACTTAAAATACTATGAAATAGCCCTATGTTCTGTCTGGTCAGACTCATGCGTTCCATCAGCTCTCTACGTATTGCATCGTACCGGACACATTCTTCCAAAATATGGTGAACATCTTCTACAACCCCGCATATGTCACAATTCGGTGTTGTAGATTTTTTCATTAGGTGTCTAAATTTATTTGAAAGAATATGTCCGGATCTTAGTCTAAGAGCAAGAACAATCAAGCGACGGCTTATTTGTATATTGGCAAACCAGGGAATCCGGGGGGGCCGATCCTGAAGGGTTCGGTACCATATTCCTTTTTCTAGGGATCTGCGGTCAAAATATTCTTTCCATTCATTATGGCAGTACGATTTATATAAGGGGAGTAATTCTGTATAGTCTGGTTTGATATCAAATACATTTCCTTTGGTGATTCCCTGTTTTGCCAGAAGATCCGCCTTCTCATTACCCCTTAATCCAATATGGGCCGGAACCCATTGCAATCTCACCTCAACATTTTTATTTTGAAGGTGCTTAATTCTAGAAAGAATTTCATATGCTATCGATAGTCCTCTGCCACCAGAGGTGCATCGAGCAATATGTTGCAACGCGCTTGAACTGTCACTGCAAATTACGATTTTTGTGTATTTAAGAGTAGCAGCGTATTTTAAAGCTTCTGAGATTGCAATAAGTTCGAGCGTCATAATGGAAACATTTGATTTTATTTTAAAAACATTATTGGTTATATGTTTATTGGAGTCACAAAAAGCTGCACCGCGTCCTTGATCATTAATTGAACCATCAGTATAAATGAAATGCCAACCATGATATTTTTGATATAGTTCTCTAATAGCGTTCGATTTAAGAGTATTCCTGTCATAAGCTTTTTTCGGCTTTTGAACACAATTTAGATGTAATGATATGTATTTTTTAAAATTAATTTCAACCGTCCAATAACCCATAGTATACATTGCCAATTGATTAGTAGTAGAAATTATTTCATCTTTTACCTCTCTAAAGGATTGTACCAGCAGGGGCAGCTTTTTATTTCTCCAAAAACTAAGATTACAAAGATCATCAAGTTGATGCAGTAACTCTGTTGTTACATTATTAGCCCATCCTCTAGATTTTAGACTATATTTAAATGATAGATACTTCCTTCTTAAATTCAATGGAGGAACACAGAGCTCACTTTCCATAACATGGATTGGAGTGGATTTAATAAATCCGCCTAAAATTCTTAAGGCCTGGTTTTGTATCTTATCCAATTTGTATAGGTGAGTCTTAGCACTATTATCGTATAAAAAGCATGCATAGTCCATTCTACTTCTAACCATAGCTAAATACATTTGACGCAAGTGTTTTGGGTGTACTCCCCAACCTGAACCAGCCAGAACCTTCAGTAGTGTTATTATTTTTTGTGTTTTTTCTACAATTTCGTTAATGTGCCTACCCCAACGTAACGATCTATCCAGCCACATGCCTAGATATTTATATACATCAACCAAATCAATAGGTGTATTGTTTATATTCAGTTCAATTTGTTGTCTTCTATAACTCCTACTAAATATACAGTATTTAGTTTTATTTGTTGATATTTTTAGATCTAGATCATCTAACATAACTTCTAACATATTAAGTGCCATTTGGATATTATTTCTGCTGTGTAAAATATTTTCATGACTCGAATAAAGAACGAAATCGTCTGCATATTGTGCTATATTTATAATTTTAGATAATTCTTTACAAATTTGGAATGTAGCAAAATTAAAGAGGAGAGGGGAAATTGGATCTCCTTGAGCTAGCCCTTTACTTGTATGTCTCGATATGCTTTTATTTGCATCAAGTTCATCTTTAATTTTGAGGCAACGGCTACTTAGGAAGTTACACAAATATTGGCAGATTTTTTTTCCCACACCTAGTTTATCAAGTATCGTCATTAGCTTGTAAATTGATACGTTATTGTAGGCACTTTCAATATCTACAAAGCATGCAAGAGTTGATGTCTTTTTGGAAAAGCCAATTTGGATATGTGTAACAAAACGAGCTAGGCAGTCAATACAAGATTGTCCGCGTCTGAAACCTGACATAAGGGGAGAAAAGATTTGATTTATTTCAGCAAAGCACTCTAGCCGTTTAGCGATCATACAATGTAATAGCTTGCAAAGACAAGAAATTAGGGATATCGGTCTTAATTTTAAATTTCCTGAAATATCTTTTTTAGGTATAGGGACAATAACTAGATTACGCCATTGATATGGAAGCTCACCAGTATGTAAAATATTATTATAGAGTTTTAAAAGGTATTCTTTTCCAATTTTCGGCAGGTTAAATATCATCGAATATGTAATTCCATCATCACCGGGTGCAGTATCCTTTTTTTTTAAGCAGGACATTTCCTCATACGAAAAGCTACTTTCTAATAACGAGTTTTCAGATTTGAATTCAGGTGGTGATGAAGGAACATAATCAGGGGCAAGATTTGATAGTAATTCTATTTTCTTATCATCAGCTATACATAGGTTTCGAGTATTGTTGTATCCTTTGGTCCATCGCATTTTACGCCACATATCTGAACTTGTTACCGACTCATCTATATTATTACAGAAGCCTTGCCAGTCCTGCGTTCTAGCCTGAATAATGGCCAATCTTGCTTGTTTTGAACGTTTTTCAAGGATACTTAGGTTTTGTGGCGATGCATTTTTCCTAAACGTACTAAGGGCAAGTCTACGCTGTGCTATAAGTTCGGAGATCTTAGGATTCCAGTATGATTTCGGCTGAAAATTGTTGGTAGGGTTATTATTTATTTTATATAAAGGTATATGTTTGTCCGCGGCGCTATTGATAGTGTATAAAAATGTGTCATACATCATCTGTACGCTTTCTTCTTCGGTAGGAATTACTAATTGATTCTCAATATATTCCGAATATCCTTTCCAGTCAGCTAATTTGTAATTTCTTTTTTTTTGTGTTGTGATTGGTTGGCGGTAATTAATTTTAATCTTAATAAAAAGGTGGTCGCTACCCAGATTTTCATTCATTACACACCACTCGCAACTGGTAACAATATCAGAGGAAACAAAGGATATATCTGGTGATGATTTCTGTAGGTTATTATCGACCAACCTAAGTCTTGTGACATCGCCATTATTAAGTGAAATAAAACCTGCATCCAGAATCGCGTCATAAATCTGAATGCCTCTACTATCAGTTTTGTAAGACCAGTTGGAATGGTGTGCATTAAAGTCGCCTGCTACTAAACATTTTTTTGGGAACGCTGATAGAATGGCTTCCCAATCCGTTTGATTGGTGCGTACTGACGATGGACAATATACAGATGCAATATAATTCAGTTTGTTACAGTTCAATAACTTTAAATAAAGTATTTCTATGCCTGGGTTTGTATTGTGAAAACTACATTCTTGGATTTTTAACGATTTATGGACGATAATGGCTACACCCCCATATGAGTCTATTCGATCTTTTCTAAATATGTTGTACTCACCTATACGTAAATGGGATTCAGGTTCCAACCAGGTTTCGGACACCAGCGCAATATGTACCTTTTCTTTTAAAAGTAAAAGTTGGAATTCATTAAGTTTTGGTCGCAAGCTCTGTGCATTCCACTGAACAATGTTTAGTAAAGCAATATCGTAGTTCATACTATCCATTAAATAATAAGATTTTTTGAATAATGTTACCTTCGGTGAATATCTTACTAACAACACTGAGAATCTCTTCTAATATTACTCCAAAAAATGATTTTAATTTGTCTCCGAAATCGCTACTGGCCATCCAAATATCTTTAAGTTTATTTAGCATTTTTTTAAAATCTATGTAATTCCGCAACATTGTTTTTAAATCTTCCCAAATTCCTGTTTCTTTTACCGGGTTTTCACTAACATCATCTGTTGCTATGTTGCTATTGTTGTATTCGTCTGCTTGTATTGAGCTTCTTTCTTTACTCTTATTGGTTTTCTTTTTATATCTCATATTATTCTCTAAACTGCTTTCTCTATCTTCACTATCTACATCTATGCATGTCACTGGCGTGTTCGTTTCTCCATTTCTTTTACTGGAACGTTCTTCATGTACTTGCGCTGTTGTAGTTACTATTTTGCTATAAACCGTATTTTCCTGTAAGGTGTTATTCGCTGATTGTGTACTAATCTGTGTTGTAAATGAATTTATTTTATTTACACCATCCATTTTATTTAGATATATTGCCAGGGCTTTTTTGTAGGTAATATTATCTTCGGACATGATATTACGTATTTCCTTTTCTTTTATGTAGAAAGGGCACATCCTGTCTAGTGCCATATGTGCACCTTTACAGTTAATACATACGAATTTCGTAGTGTCACAATTTGGGTGTGATTCGCTACATTTAGGGCAAATTATTTTTTTTAGCGGGCACGCTTTTACTATGTGGCCAAATCTCCAGCACCCAGAGCACTGAGTAACAGGAAACACGTACTTCTCAACTAGAAATCTGCATCCGTATCCATATACGTACGGCGGTAAAGAGGAGCCTTTGAAACAAAGTCTTACTGTCTCGCTATTAACCCATTGAGCATTTTCGGTAAACCTCTTTAACCTTTTCACTGCTATCAATTGGTGATCTGAGGAGAGGTTCTCTTTTATTTCATCCTCTTCTATTTCTAAGTCTACCTGACGGATAAGTCCATAAGACACGTTAATTTCATTTGCCATCTGACATTTATATCCCTTCTCTTCAAAATTTTTAGACTTTAATAACTTTTGAGCATCACTAGCATTTTTAAACTGTATAAGAATTTTATATGGATTTTTAGTTTGTATTTTTAATATATTATCAATATTTTCGGAACGTAATAATTTTGCCATACCAAATTGTTTCGGAAGTATTTCCTTACTGGTAACAGACACGATAATTTCTTCTTCTTTGTGATATACATAAGTTCCTCTATTAGGTCGTTTATGGCTTCTCTTCACCATCGTAAATCCCTCATCATCTACTATAATCTCATCATCATCTTCTCGCATTCTTTTTTCTATAGTCTTAGTACTACCTCCATAAATTCCGTCTTCGTCCAAAGTATTGTCAAAACATTCACTTTCCATATTTTCAATCTCATTGCTGTCACTCAAACACGACAATTCCAACGGGCTGGGTGCACCGTCACCCATTAAGAATTATAAACATAGTTTATCACGTAGATGTAACGATAGTTGGACCGAACAGTCGCACTGATAGATAGAAGAAACCGGTTATCGTATAACGTGCACTCGTGTCGACGATCTGCGCGTCACTGAATTATAATTTATATTAACGTTAATTAAGATGGTTGTAGCCTTTGTTACGCTGTGTACCTCTTAAATAATCCGGACGACTCGGGCTGGAATTCTTACCTTTACCGTAATGTTGTGACGGGCCTGTTAGTCTATAACGGGTGTAAGGGACATCGTACCGAAAACCGATACCAGGGATGCAGAACACGATTCTGAACATCCTAGTGTTGAAATTTTTCATCAGCTTTTTCATGAATTTCCAAATTTTATTTATTCTTTATTCACAAAAACAGTGCATAGGCAATTAATTAATAGGCAATTAACTATTATTATTTTAGAAAATTAGCAATGTAATTTGAAAAATAAACATTATTCCGCATATATTCATTACATGCTCGAAAATTAATAAGTTAGTCATTTGTCATTTACCATATAAATGGTTACTGTAATGTTGTAACGGACATTATTTGACGTCTAATAAATTTTTTTTCGGTACGATGTCCCTTACACCCTGTATATAAGATTTCTCATTACAAAAACCATTTATATATGGAAAATGACAAATGACTAACTTGTTAATTTTTAAGCATGTAATGAATACGAATAATATTTATTTTTAAATTACATTGCTAATTTCAATCAAGCCGCCTGCCAAGCGTGGAGATTATGGCAACCCCTCCCTTCTAAGGGACAAGCCTTTGTTCAGCAGTGGACTTTTCGGCTGCAGATGATTGCTAATTTTGCACAAATAAGTAATTTATTGTTTTTAAATTGAAACTAGGCTTTATTATTAACCGGCTTCAAAAAGAAGGTTCTGTATTCGACGCGTATGTATGTAATATTAATAAAAATGCGTAATATAAATATATGTTAGTCTATGTGGGCTTCTAAACAAATTTACCAAATTTTATGAGTGTATGTATGTGTATGTATGTATGTAGGTTTGTCCACGGATTTCTCAGAAACTTCAGGTCCGATTTCGAAAATTCTTTTTGCAATAGTTAGATTATTTTTCAACTTAGGGTAGAGTACAAGTTTCATCAAAATCGGTTCAGTAGTTTAAGAGATATAAACTTTTTATGTTTTCAGTAAGTTACTGTAACGTAGACGTTCGAGTTGCGTGATAGTGTAGATACCTATTTTGCTCAAATAAAAGTCACTAAAAAGTGGTAAATAAACTATTTTTCAAAAAAAAATAAAAACCGACTTCAAAGTAAATAAAAAATTATCTAAAAAGCATAAAATAACGAAAATATATTGAAGTCGGTGCGGCGGTGCTAGTCTTAGTTAACATGATGTGCTAGCACCGATTTCAATATATTTTCGTTATTTTATGCTTTTTAGATAATTTTTTATTTACTTTGAAGTCGGTTTTAATTTTTTTGAAAAATAGTTTATTATACCAATATCCTAATTTTATTAAAAAAAGCGGCGTATTTTTTTTAGCAAATTCATGAAAAAGCCGATGAAAAATTTTAACACTAGAATGTTCAGAATCATGTACTGGATCCCTGGTATCGGTTTTCGGTACGATGTCCCTTACACCCGTTATAAGTACCTACGTATTTATATACAAAAAGAAAAGAATATAAGAACAATATCAGTTGTCTGGTTTCCATAGTACAGGCTCTGTCTAGTTTGGGATCAGATGGCCGTGTGTGGATTGCCCCAGAACATTATATTACAGCTTTATATAATGTGGTGTTATCAACGTAGTTATGTAGTTGTTACTTACTGGTAGTAAGAGGTGGTAAGACAATACAAATACAATACTAATTGTCCCAAAAAAAGATGATTCATGCCTCGAAATAGGACGTAAAATTGAAGTCACATTTAGAGTAATTAATCGAGTTATGGGGCACTGCCACGAAAACTAATTTAAAATCTTTACAGATATCACAAACAAAATCATTATGCTTCTTTTCCACTACAACTATCTGACCCCTACAGAGAAAGTATTTAAAGAAACCAAATTAATGACACTATCACAGTTATACAAATATAAAACACGCAAAATCTATATACTTATAATAAAACTGTAACTGGTCCAATAGGCATGATGACTAGTTTTGAAAAAATGCTCTATAATGTACTTACGGGTCTACTATTGCCGAAAATAATAATATTTTTGTATTAAATTTTCAATGAACAGCAATATTTTCAATTTTTAAAATAGAGTTTGAATTTCATTCCAAAACGATGGCCGGTGCATGGCGCCATTTTGTGACGTTACTACGGTGTAAATAAACATCTGTCTCGGTATAAAAGTGAATCATTGTATGAAAGAAAAAGTTGAGATGACAGTTTGACAGTTGTTTATTTACACAGGATTGACGTCATTCACTCTGATCAGCGTTTATTACAAAATGGCGATTAGCTGTATTTGAGTAATTTATTTGCTTAAATATCACGAAAATCTCTCTCTTAATATGAAAATGAGATGCATTTTTGGAATCAGTGCAATCTGTTCTAATATTTAAAACCACAGATTTATTGGTATTGTGTTGCAGTCATCATGCCTATTCTGTACATTGAAGATATTTTGAAAATTATATTTGGAGGGCATTCTATAACCGATACTGAGGCCGAAAATGTATTTTTATTTTTAATTTTTGTCTGTCTGTCTGTCTGTCTGTCTGTCTGTCTGTCTGTCTGTATCACGGCTGAGCATCACGCCAAAACTACTGAATGGATTCAAATGAAACTTGGCATGATAGATAGATAGATAATTCTTTATTGTTCCACCATCATTAAAAAACACAAAAATACAAGAAAAAAAAAAGACAGTAAAATAGAATGAAACAATGGGCGGCCTTATCACTAAAAGTGATCTCTACCAGGCAACCTTTGGATGGAGAGGAACTATGAACTGCAAGGCGGGGTTGTTTATACAAACCAATTATAAAAGAGAAGAAAAAAAAATACATAACTATAAACAATAAAATACGTAACAGCAAAATAATATATATATATAAATATTAGTATAATACATAAATATTATATTTGATAGACACAAATATAAATAACCAACAATAATAAATAAATAAATGCAGCCGGCTAATATCAATATAAAATTCATAGGGACAAATAAAATGCTTTCAAACGATGATGATTTGAGATCTTACTACGAGGTAGGACATAGGATACTTTTAATCCCGTAATCTAACACGGTTCTTTTGGGAGAGGGGATTAAAGTCAAAATGGGTACTTTATAAAATTATTTAATATATAATATTAAGGTCAAAATGGGTTATACGCTTGGTCCGATTTTATCAATTTTTCTTTATAATATAATAAATATTAGAAAGGGAACACTCATAGAGAGTTGTTATCAAGGTTTTGTAATCGATCGGGTTAAGCAACGTTAGGTAAGGTCAATAAATAGATGGGTGACAGTTTAACGCCATTTGAACTAAACGGGTCCGTGCTTCGGAGAGCAAGTAAAAAGTGGGTCCCAGTTTTTAACCGACTATAAAAAAGGAGGTTATGTATTCAATGCGAATATCTGTTATTAAAAGTTTAGTTAACGTAAAAATAGCGCAGGTGGAGCTGCCTGGGTCAGCTAGTTCTAAATAAAAATATACATACTAAAATATATTTTACTAAGCAGGGATTAACGCAAAAAAGAATAACTAGACGGATGAATGATATTTGTTTGAGAAGACCGCGGACTAATTATGGGAAAAGAAATATACTTTATGAAGGAGCACAGCTTTATAATAAATTACCCAATAATATTAAAGATATTCAGTCTTTTGCCTTATTCAAAAAAGTTTTGAAATACCACATCTTAAAAGACTTTACTAGATTTTAACATAGTATTGTGATCGCAATTACTATTACTTATTCCTATCGGAAATCTATACGTAATAGGTTACTTCTTTTCCAACTACCCGCTTTAATTATATCACTTGTGTCCCTTGTATTTCTCAGTTCAAGTGAATTGTATTCTTTGAGAAAATAAAAATATTAAACCGGAAACCGGACTTTTTACGTACTCTTCTGCGGCTCCTTCAAAATTCTAAAATCAAAACAAGCGGGAGAGATCCAGCTCTCCTAGTCGTATTGGTCTTTTTCCCATTGAACTCAAACTCAAACTAAAAAATCTTTATTTCAAATAGGCTTAACGCTAGCACTTTTGAATCGTCATTTTTTAGAAGCTACCACCGGATCACAACGCGGCCTCAACTGAGAAGATCCGGCAAGAAACTCAGCGGGCTTGTCATTTTTTCACTTTTTTTTTAAACATTGTTTTGTTACAAATGAATCGACATTAGCGATATTGTGTCCTGCCGTTCGAAACATAAAGCAAGGGAGAAAAGAAGAAAACAATAAATTACGACAAACTAAAAGGCCAAATGGATAGAAGTCGGACCAGTCCCCCCAAGCAGCACCCGCGCACGAGTTGACTCGAGCAGCAGCCATCACTCCCCTCAACCATATTAGAGGGAAGGGGGTGACCCGCCACACGAAGCCGCCACAAGCAAAGACTTTTCGATTGGACTAAGATAACAAAAGAAGAAAGAGTTGACACACTACACACACACACACACTTACACACACACACACACTTACACACACACACACCCACTTACACATACACGTACACTTGTATCTGCGTATAACAGTTTTGTAGGGACTATATCATTTGTATCACTTCCATAGTAAGTAATTCACATTTTATTTTGAAAACATCCCAGGAACCATAAATTTAGTGCCATTAAAAATCAAAGCAGTAAAACTGAGTAGGTACATTTTCTCTAAATTCCCAACTAATATAGGTACATACTTTAACACTTCCGCTGCTAAGCAAAAATCGGGCGCTCGGCATATGCGGTTCAATATAGACAAAGTGAGTTTTACGCACAGCCGTTTGCTCAATCAACGCGTGTGCTAACCGTCTAACACGTTCGAGACGGGCGTGTCGCGATGGCTATGCGCATCGACTCACTAGTCTAGTCGGCCGGTGGCATTACGTGTATGCGGCTTCGACTAGACAAGCGAGTTCCGCCGATACACGACGGCTATGCGACTGGTAGTGGCCAGGGAAGTCGAACGCGTAGCACAACGGGTGTGCGAATTAACTATCGAGGGTAGTCTGTCCAACTAAAACAGCAGTGCGCATTGCCTCACGTGGCTAGTTTATAGTTTAGTGCTTTCAGTTTGAATATTTACGAATCAATGTATTTGTGTACCTATTCAGTTTTAATTCAAATTCAAAATTACTTTATTTCGCATAGCCCTTACGAGAGCACTAATCGATATACTATATATCGATGGCACTTATACATTATTGTCAAGTTTTTTTGAAATACCACAGGATCACAACGCGGCCTCTACTGAAAAATTTTAAATTAACATTATGCTCTATTATTATTACCAATAATGATGATGGACTAATTTTATTTAAAAAAAAGTAGATTATTTTTTGGAAATTTATGAAAAAGCCGATGAAAAATTTCAACACTAGAATGTTCAGAATCGTGTACTGGATCCCTGGTATCGGTTTTCGGTACGATGTCCCTTACACCCCGTATAAAGGAAATGTGTGGGGGGTTATTTCGAATTTCAAATGATGATGGTGATGAAGATGTGAAAGATGATGATGATGAATGGTGGTGATGATGGTGATGAAAATGTGAATGATGGTGATGATGAATGGTGATGATGTGTTATGATGATGATGAAGATGTGAAAGATGATGATGATGGATAGTGATGATGTGTGATGATGGTGATGAAGGTGTGAATGATGATGATCATAATGAAAGGTGATGTGTGATGATGATGGAGATGAAGATGTGGATGATGATGATGAATTTTGATGATGGTGTTAAAGATGTGTATGGTGATGATGATGAATAGTGTTAAAGATGATTAATGGTGACGAAGATGTAAATGATGATGAAGATGATGAATGGTGATGAAGATGTGAATGATGATGATGATGAATGGTGATGATGTTATGATGGTGATGAAGATGTCAAAGAAGATGATGATGGATAGTGATGATGTGTGATGATGGTGATGAAGATGTGACTGATGATGATCATGATGAATGGTGATGTGTGGTGTTGATGTGATGATGGTGATGAAGATGTGAATAATGATGATGATGAAGATGATGAATGGTGATGATGATTTACATATGTAGACTTAAAAAAACACGATATACTTAATTCAATTTGTAAATAAAATTCACCGATCAGTTATCGTAAACGAAAAGACTAAACTAGTTTATGCCCAATTAGATCACAAAGTATAGAATGGATCTATACTTACTGTCTTGTTTTAGTCGAATTTAATCTCGAAGCATTTTCAATGAATGCCTGATTGGTTACCAACCTGTACTGGTGGGTAAACGTATAGTGCGCAGATAAATTAAGCATTTAATTCCAAAGAAACTTGATGTGGGTGCTGTAATTAAGTTTACCGAGTCCGCGTTAGGCTAAGGTTCGCGGTGGGACAGTTAACAAGATATATTTGCGTGCGGGTTTGCAACTATTTCGCTTCACCGTTTTATATATCCTTATCTAAATATGTACAGATTTATGGCCACAGGAGGAAATGCATACTTATAAATCACGTATTAAAAATCGTTCTAATAACTAAAGCTATATTTTGTTTGTTAGAAGATTATATTTGTCTGTAGAGTTGATTATAAAGGCGTTAGATGTTTTCTTATAAGTTCTAATCTGATTCCAATTAACATTTCCTAAGAGTAATTGATTAATATTATAGAAAATAATAAGATTGGATAATTTCAAAAAGACTTACCGCCGCACTCACAAACCCCAATTAACTTTAATTCTAATTAAGTCACTTTTTAAAAACTATTTATTTCGACTGTCGGAGCCGTTATGATTGATTTCGATTATTGAACACGAGATAATTGTTATCTCTACTCACACTTTTTTTTTTTTGCTGTTGGCCGCAGATGGGCACCTCAGGGAGGCACGGCCTCGGCTTGGGCTGTCACTTAAGAGAGGGCTGAGTTTACCACCGGTTCACAACGCGCCCCCACTGAGAAGAACCGGCAAGAAACTCAGTGGGGTGTCGTTGAGGTCGCATACGTACGACCCTTCGGCCTCGCCGGCGAGACCGGTGTCTGATAGCTAGTGTAGCATACGGTTGTCGGGGAGGGGTTGTCTTCATCCCGGTCCAATAGGACCGTCATGGGGTCAGGAGGGTCGAGCAGTACGTGCCGTGGTCTGCGGCGCGAGTCAGAGGACTAGGGGCGTAATCGGCGGCGGCGCGAATTAAACTGTTCGTGTGACGGGACGCGGATTCAAAGTAGCGTTTCGACGCTTCTTTGAGGAACCTCTACTCACTATCTGCATATTGAGTATTAATGGGCTCCGAGTGTCGAAATAATCCGATTTAAAAAATTGATTAATAATCATTAACTTTAATTGACGTTTGTAGGTACCTATCTCCTACATAATCGGCCAAAATGCGTCCACAGATAAACAAAATCCTCCTCCTTAGAAGGGAGGAGTTACCATAATCCCCACGCTTGACAGGCGGCTTGGGGATCGCAGTATAGGTGGTAGGTAATCAAATAAAAGACGCTGCTGCTCGTCTTCTTGTTTTCCTTTAGTTGCCTTTTACGGACGCCCAACTGGAGATGTATGGGTGCCATTCTTACCCGGACACCAAAGTCAAAGTCAAAGTCAAAATATCTTTATTATGTATAGGCCCCACGGAGGCACTTACACAAAAATCATTTTTACAAACTACCACTGGATCGTAACGCGGCCGCTACTGAGAAGATCCGGCAAGAAACTCAGCGGGCTTGTCTTTTTTTGTCATTTTTTTAATTGTGATTTATCTCCTACATCGTTGGCTAATTCCTCCAAAGGCTGGCGATATAATAGTCGTGCATGCATGTCTATCAGGATGACTTTATTTGGTAGGTACTTATTATGTTTTAAAGAGAATCTATATCTATACTTATAATAAAACTGTAACAGGTCCAATTCTGTACATTGAAGATATTTTGAAAATTATATTTGGAGGGCATTCTATAACCGATACTAAAGCCAAAAATGATTTTTTTTTATTTTTATCTGTCTGTCTGTCTGTCTGTATCTCGGCTGAGCATCACGCCGAAACTACTGGATGTATTGAAACGAAACTTGGCATGATTTGAGTTAATACTCCGAGTTAGGACATAGGATACTTGTTATCCCGACATTCGGCACGGTTCCCTTGGGAGAGGGGACTAAAGTCAAAAGGTGTAGTTGGTTATACGCTTGCTCCGATTTAACAATTTTTCATTATAATTATAATAAATATTTGTAAAGGAACACCCATAGACAGTTGTTAACAATGTTTGGAAATCGATCAGGTTAAGCAACGTTAGATAAGGTCATTAAATAGATGGGTGACCGTTTAAAGCCATTTGAACTAAACGTCTCCGTGCTTTGGAGGGCAAGTACAAAGTGGGTACAAGTTTTTAACCGACTTTAAAAAAGGAGGTTTTGTGTTCTATGCGAATGTATATTATTGAAAGTTTAGTTAACGTAAACACAGCGCGGGCGGAGCTGCGTGGGTCAGCTAGTACTTAATATTATTGTACTTCTTAAATGGCATATCTTTTGTAATATAAAGTACTGTTAAGTAGGTGTTAGAATCATTGTGCACAGCAGTTACAGATACTCGGCTGTTAGTTAAGCAACAATCGTATTTCGAAAGGTGAAGTTAGTAGACAGAGACTTGATAACTTTTCTTTACTAGAAGGTGGGTTCTTTGTGCAAGGAACCGTCCAGATACCACCACAGTGTCAGATATTCTGCCGCAAAGCAGGAAGCTGTAAACATTGCTGTGTTCCGGAGTGAAGGGCACTGTAGCTGGTGAAATTATAATACAATATTTAATTCCTTTGTGTTCATAATTTGATTGATTTGATTTTTTTAGAGAAGCTCAGAACACAACGAGATATGGAGAAAGCTATTCTCGGAGTTTCTTTGACAGAAGACGCAACAGAATCCGTATTGAGGAGATTCGCCGAAGAATCAAGGTCACTGACGAAGCTCTTAAAATCTGCAAGTTGAAGTGGCAATGGGCAGGCCACATCGCTCGGAGATCCGATAACCGTTGGGGAAGAAAGGTCCTTGAGTGACGACTACGTACCGGAAGACGTATTGCGGGTAACCGGTGGATGCAAATAGCCAATTGTCGTTCATTGTGGCGTTCAAACGGGAAGGCCTATGATCAGCAGTGGAAGTCTTCTGTTTATGGGCCGGTATCACTTACCACAACATCACTTACCACTTACGTACTCTTTTTTGTTTTTGACGCGGGGGAAATCTTCCAAAGATCCCCGGGAGCTGTGGGGCTCGACCGGGGTATGTGGGATTCTTACCCACTAAAACCCCCGCGGCTGTCGCATCGGCACATGAGAGGGCGACCCCAGGGCTCTCCGGTGGGATCTGCACCAGGGGCCCCTCAGTGCCTTGCCTTTGAGCCCGCCGCCGGGCGCATTGTAGCCCCCCGGGAACCTGACACGGTACTCACGGGGACGGGGGTCGCAACCCCGCCGCCGTCCTCCTCGGAGTCGCCGCCGTACTCAATGGACGCTCGAAGGGCCCACACCCCGAGCATCCAGCGACTCCGAAGGGACAACCACTTACGTACTTATCCCAACTTACCTGTCCGGTAGTTGTGGTATAGTATACGGGTATGCGACCCCGGCTTCCCTAGGTATAACTGTCCCATCCCTTGCCCTCCTGGGCGGTAATATCCTACTTTTACTATTTCCTTTTTACAACACCTATCCTTCCCTTTCCCTCGTTATTCGTGAGAACGCAATGTTTAATCATATAAAATCTTTTTTTTTTAAATTGAACCGACCGAGTTGGTGTTAGCCGACCGAGTTGGTGTTAGCGTACCTGCTGTGTATATTTGGCACCAACTTCAATAATATTTAAATTATTTTATACTTTTCAGTGATATTGAAGTCGGTTCAATTTTTTTTTAAAAAGATTTTATTTTAAACTTTTTAGTGATATTTTCATATATAAAGATTGAACCATCGAAAACCGTAAAATTATCTAGGTAGGTTATGATCACATTATCGTCTACATAGTTTTACATAATTCATGTTTCTTCAGAAAAAAATATCCGGTCGTAATGAAATTTGCATGGAAACATCATAGTAGTTTACTCTCTCGAATAAAAAAAGAATCATCGAAATCGGTTCATAATTGTCAGAGCAATGTAATGGAGAACATCAGTTTTATGGTTTTTACCAGATAAATTCCTCCACATCGTTCATGGTCCTCCAGGAAGTTCTTATCCGGTTGTAATAAAATTCATACAGATTCAATACAGTGGTTCCTTCTTTCGAATAAAAAAAGAATCATTGAAATTGGTAAATATTTGCCAGAGTTATGACCATTTTTGTCCGACCGAGCGAGTCCGAGCGACTAAAACGTCATCTATATAGGCTTTCTTGCAGGTCTCAGTGCGCAGTCACCATTATTGTTTTTTCAGGAACTACTTATTACTAAGCAATAATTTTTTTATGGGACCCAATTAACGGATTAAAGAATGGATGGAAGAAAGATTTTTTCAAATCGGTTCATAATTGAAGTCGGTTAAAAATAATTTAATTAACCAAAATGGCGGCGATGTGGTTCGCCACCCATCACGTCTCGTTTCTCACGGGGGCAAAAAGCGGCCCTTGGGCTCTGCCTACCCCTACGGGAAAAACGTGAATTTATGTATGTACGTTTGTATCACTTACCACCAGGCGAATTGGTTCTCCTACTTGGTTCGTTAATAAGTTGTTCAAAATACTATTTTTATTTAGTTCAACAAACTGTAAATATTTTGGTTCAACACCTTTGCAAACTTTAATATACGATTGGTAGACAGAAAAATGTTGTGTTCAAGTCCACTTTGTTACAAAGTCCGACACAACAGCATAAATCCTGACATATTGCCGAAATACCGCCGAAACAAAAGTAAAGTATTAAATTATGAGCCTACTGGCCAACGTACCTAAACGGCACACCGAACAAGTTTCGTATAAAATACATTTCACGAGAATTTACAAAACATACCTTCGGCTTCAACTGTTATTCATGAGACGCTATAAAGATGGACTGTGCTTTAAATCATTTTTAGTGGTTCCTTATCTCATAAACGCAACCCATTTTGGGATTGCTCGTCCCTCCAGCCGATTTTCCTTGTCACTCGCGCCTTTGTAGCAGAAACTACATTATTTCATACCTATCTAAATGCTTGGAGGAAACAAGTTATAAAGAACGATCAATATAAAAAATCTATTTCGAGACCAATCGTCAAACGAGAAAAATGTTTTCCTCTAAAATTGAATTGAAATCAAAAGTTCTAGAGCCTTGAGTGGTGAATGTTGCTAGACATAATTATACCTACCACTGGAATAAAAAAAAGTCGCATCATTATTTTGCTACGATGCTCTGTGGTTGGTCCTCAGTGAAAGTACTTCCCAGATGGGCTACTCTCGTTTTTACTGAGCTTTTCTGCAAAGCCATACCATTCAATACTTTTACGTTTTTCACTGTTATTAATCACATTTATTCGATCTTTGACATACAGTTTGTGATGGAAAAGTATAACTTCGATAATTATATTCTTGTGCAAAGAAGCCAAAATAAGAATTACCTAAGAAGCAAAATAAATCAATATTCCATGAGATCCGTGGTATCAAATTTGATATCCAGGGCAAAAGAACAAATCGTAATCTGTGTACATAAAAGCTGTACCTAATACTTTCTGTGAACTTATTATTTCCACTCTGAAAGTAAGTCCACAAGTATTTTAACGGTCAAAAACTACAAGATTGGAAAGCAAAAGCATTAAACAATCCTTTAAGTACAACTTACATGTTTAACACCGTGCACGGAAACCAACCGTATACAATTTTTGGACTAACGAGTCAACATTTGTTTTGGAGCTAAAATTAATTTGTTTTGCGGGTGCGTGAGCCCACTCCTGTGAGTTATACAGACAAAGAAACGTGATATGGGTCTCGTAATGGGCAGCACAAAGGATCGCCCTCACATGTGCAAATTACCAGCGTTGGCTAATTATCTATCTATACGGGGTTAAACTAACTTTCCACGTACGAAATGTGTCGCCCGCCGTTTAATTACTGTTATAAATGGAAAACGTTTAACGAGAATCGATTATACAATTCTACAATATAGCAATAACTAGATAAGCGAAATAATTAAAGTCTATATTCATATATTTAGTAGACAAAGAAATATTTTTATCCGGACAGTAGATAGGTTTTTGGATAAAATTTCGCGAACCCTCATCAATCACGGGCCGAAACTGGCCATCATAATTCATTGCACAGTGCTTCTATTCAATGGTTTCTATACGTTTTTCTGACTTTTATTCACCTGATGTAAATTTTCGTTATAATGTAAGCAGGAGAAATTTAATTAAGTTTTACTTTCATCAAAGAATTGTTAAAGGCCAATGCGAGCGGAGTATTCGCCGTTTTGTTGAAAAATCCTTAACTCCAAAGTCATTTCCGACCCAACTTCAGCATTTTATGGCAACATTCTGGTCTTCATTATGACTTCGAATTGCTTAATTGAAGGATATATTAATATAATTGAAGGAGCGTGCTCTTATTATTGTGAATTTCATCATGCAAATTAAATTATTCGTGTGTTTTCGGTTTTCAGAAGTGACGGGAGATTCCAAGTTCGAATATTTGAAACATATGACGTTTTGTTTTATATTACCTGATAATTGATTCTCTCAGCCAATCCGGCAAAATGTAGAATACTCTTTATTTGTAGACCAAAATAACATAGTGTACAATATACAATAATGCAGAAAAAAGTTATTCATCAAGATAATACAGAAGCGAATGGCATCATACGTCAAGTCATATGCTCCACATAATATTGAGGGTTTTCACAAACATTTTATGTTAATCATGACTGTTCGGGACTCCGCAAAAAATGTACCCACGACACTCATCCATGAGGTCGGCCAAGAGAACTGAGGCCGCTATTCAAATGCAAATTACAATGAAGGACCGATTTTTTGTCGACTAGACATTGGACCAGGATTAAACGGGATTATGGTTCCTAGAGGTGGATAACAAAAAGATACGAACATAAATCCTGAAGCACTTTTATGGCATTTATAAGGGTAATAAAGGCTTTAGCACTTTTCAAGATGATCATAAAATACATATAACAGCAGTAAATCCTCCCTCACTCGAATTAATGATATTAGAAAAAGGAACAGGGTGTGAAAATTATAATTTGAATACATAATTAAATTTTGATAAATCATTTGTCCGTAAAATTAGTTCGTTGATTTATTATGTTGGTCTTTAAGACAATATTTAAATTCAAAATACACTGCTCCAAAGTAGCATAGTAGCGTTTTGTTTAAAAATGTTTTGCTCATTATTTCGATAAAAGTTGTGCATTATCTCATGTGGTTTAATTATTTACATACGCAAAGTTCCCTGTGGTAATGATGATGAAATATTACAAAATCAAATAACCTAGCATTTCATGTCAATCTTTGACGGTATTGAAACTAACTTCAACTTCGGAAGGAGCCTACGCCTCGACAATTACCCTGGGTCCATCCTCTTGTTTATTGTGGGTTATAGTCTAACAATGACCGCTATCTTTAACCATGAATTCCATCTAAACTACGCCTAAAGGCCACCCAGGGTCAGCTTCTTCAACACTATTATTTCCCGAAATCAAGATCTCGCGATCACAGCACTTAAAACCAATTTCAGTAGTAGTGTTCTGTAAGAAAATATAACTCGAAAGCTAAATCCGCGGTGAGATATCGTTCAAATCGTCAAAATTGTTCAACGAATTAACCATGCTGATGTTTTCTTACTTTTACAGTTATGTACTAGATTTTCAGTATATATTTTCTAGAAAATTGCGTTAACTATCATATTAAATTTTACCAACAATTTCATTAAAAGTTTTTGCTGTAATTACATTTTGTCCCACGAAAACGTCTAATAATTTTACTCAAAACATTCAACTTTTAAATTTTAATATAGTTCTACTAAGAACTGTAGCACAAAGTATTTTGCTAAAGTTATAGAGAGAATCCTTCTCAAAAGAATAGCTACATTTGTACTCAAAGTTGAAGTTTTATGTGCAGTAAAGTAATGTTAAACGTTTGTATGGAAGTATGCACTTTGCAAAATATTCTGGAGCAATGCACAAAGTTTTATATATCATGTCCTCTTTACTATACAGTTGTATTTGTATGTTCACGGTGGTAGCTGCAGATCCTTTTGCTCTCTGACGAGGACCTACCTAGTCAGCTAGAGTCTCACCAATGCACCGACGAAGGCCTCTGGGGAGGTTTTAGTGGGTAAAAATCCCACATAACCCAGCCTCAGTACCTGCGGTGAAGACCCTTGAAGATTTCCGTCTTGACAGCAAAAAAAGGTGCCCTTAAGCAAGAGCCCTCCAGATATAATCGTATTGATAGTTGTGTGTAGTATTCCTTTGTTCCAATGTTGTAGGTCACTGTGGCTGCGACTCCGAGGAGGACGGCGGCGGAGTTGCGTCCCCCGTCCCCGTGAGCACCGTGACTGGTTCCCGGAGGGCTACAATGTGCCCCTGATGGTGTTACTTTAGTACCATGGCAACATGGAAAGCTGTTGGTGTGGGATGCGACATGTGTCGACACACTTGCTGCGTCCCACACCCCGGCAACTTGCAGGGCAGCTGGAGGGGCTGCGTCGACCGCTAGTGATGCAAAGCGGCGCAAATATGCAGCTCTAGGTTCGAGCTATATATTTGCGCCCTTTGCGGTGGTGACCATGGGGCCTTGGTCTCATGAGGCGCACGGTTTGGTGAAAGAAATTTCATCCAAACTTATCGAAGTCTCAAGAGACCGCCGGGCTGGTAGCTTTTTCTGCCAACGTATAAGCTTGGCTATACAAAGGGGTAATGCCGCCAGTCTTTTAGGTACCCTTCCCTCCCAGTGCGGCGACACCTTTGAGGACGTTATTTACCTAGTTTAAGTGTACATGTTTGTAAATAAACTGTAAAATATTTAGTTTCAATAAAGCTATATACCGTCAGGCGAATATCTCACCAGTCAGGCGTTGCAACCACCGAGTGAGTTCCTCTGCACCATGTGAAGAAAGTTTCTCGAGTGGCGACCACGAACCGGAAGACGCAGCGTTGGCAGGCCTCCCACTAGGTGGACTGATGACATTGTGCGCGTCGCAGGCAACCGGTGGATGCAAATAGCTAATTGTCGTTCATTGTGGCGTTCCAAGGGAGAGGCCTATGTTCAGCAATGGACTTCTTCCGGCTGATGAAGATGAATCTTCAAAAACCTGATCTCAGATGGAATGATACCTACGTCACGACATTGTGTGAATCGTGGAGACCTATTTTCAGCAGTTGACGTCTTCCAGTTGGTTATGATGGTACATTATTAAGGGTGGGTAAAAAATCTAATTATTCTTAACAGTGTTTTTTTGCAAGATTTAAATGTTGGCATCACACATCGCAATAATTCGTTATGTATATGTATGTTATGTGTATGTTTGCGAATGCGATTATATAATCGTATTCAGAAACATAAACGTATTAACCAGTTCTATAAAAGTAAATAAAAAGCCTCGATTGGAACCAGATCCATACAAGTAAATAAAAAGCCTTGATCGGAACCAGTTCCGAAACTCTATACTGCGTTCGTATCACACAGAGCTGTAAGGTCCTACAGCAGCCAATCTTTCCAAAGATCAGCCATCAACGCTGCAGACAGTATAGTGCAAAGTGCTTGCGTAGACACAAGTGGGCTCTTTCTGTCTTTACTCTCACAATCCGATGCGACCCTAGCCGGCCGACTCGACCGGCTAGGGATGAGGCGTAGCGCCCACTTTTTAGAAGCTCATCCGATGCATGGATACTTTCCAGACAATAAGGTGATAAGCCTGCATTGCTCTAATCAGTAAAGAACAACTACACTACTTGCTCTGTGTGGGATTCGAAAACGCGACCTCCAGTGTGCAAAACAAGTTTTCCGCTGCGCCACAGACGCTACACAAAGTAGTACTAACAAAGAAATCGCTGTTAGGCTTACATTATAAATATGTAATTTTAAGGACGGCGGCGGGGTTGCGACTCACGTGCCCGTGAGTGCCATGACAGGTTCCCGGGGGGCTCAAAGGAAATCCACTAAGGGGTGCCAGGTGCAGATCCCACAGGAGACTCGAGATGAGATGGTCTCATGTGCGATGCGGCAGCCACGGGGTGTTAGTGGGTAAGAACAACATTTTTTTTTAAACAAAATATTACTTTAGTTAAAATTAAGAACAATAACAACCAAAATTAAAAATATAAACAAAATTATTTATTTTCAACCAATTTTGACAATGTTCTTAAAACAGTACAAGGAGTCTCCTGTTAAGCATAAAGGTACTTGTATCAGGAAATTAATCTCTTCCATAGCCAGCAACACTTTTAAAATTGAAATAAACGTGCTGCAATAATAACACATTTTTACTTAATTAACAACAAATGATATGCAATCTTCGGTTCTCTGCGCACTACTAAAAACGTCGAATAACAACATAACTTCTACACAATAAATAATAGGATGGGAATATAAGCTGATTAGATAAAGTTACAGATACAACACCTGAGCCAAAGGTAGTTAGGCCTGTTAAGCCGTCAGCAAACAGCCAACATAGGGGGACGGACTATGTTTGCTGTACAAACAACGCCGACGCCATGAGGATACTACGTAGAACAGGTGACATTAATTAATGACCTGGTTCCTTTAAATTCATACTACATTCTTATGGTGTTCTTTACAAGTTGGATAATATTGTGTAGCTATAGGAACTTGATAGGGAATAGGAATCATAAGGGTTTTTGACTCATTAAATTTCAACTAGATTCTCTAGCGAGAGACTCCAGCGAGATCTGAACATAGTGTCCAGAATATCTTCACAGCATAGATGAAGGTTCCGGGGAGGTATAGTGTGTAGAAATCTCACATAACCCAGCCTCCGCCCCCTATAAAAACTGGGTACCTATTGAAGGTTTGGTAAATATGACAGTGATTCTCATGATTTTTTCACGCTTATTCGGTAACTTACATAACTAAACTAGCTCCTTGTAGCTATATCAATTGGATTAAGAACATTTTTAACCGACTTCAAAAAAGGAGGAGGTTCTCAATTCGTCTGTATATATATATATTTTTTTATGTATGTTCGCGCATAACTCTGGCAATTATGAACCAATTTGAAAAAATCTTTCTTCCATCCATTCTTCAATCCATTGATTGGGTCCCATAAAAAAAAATATTGCTTAGTAATAAGTAGTTACTGAAAAAACAAGAATGGTGACTGCGCAGGAAAGCTGCAGGAAAGCCTATATAGATGACTTTGTCGCTTTTTAAGGACAAAAATGGTCATAACTCTGGCAAATATTTACCAATGTAAATTATTCTTTTTTTATTCGAAAGAAGAAACCACTGTAATGAATCTGTATGAAATTTATCACAACCGGATAAGAACTTCCTGGAGGACCATGAACGATGAGGAGGAATTTATCTGGTAAAAACCATAAAACTGATGTTCTCCATTACATTGTTCTTGATTCTTTTTTTATTCGAGAGATTAAACTACTATGATAATTCCATGCAAATTTCATTACGACCAGATATTTCTTTCTGAAGAAACATGAATTATGTAAAACTATGTAGACGATAATGTGATCATAACCTACCTTGATCATTTTACGGTCTTCGATGGTTCAATCTTTATATATGAAAATATCACTAAAAAGTCATAATGAATTTGACTTATGTATAGTGTTGCCTGTGTTGTAATAAAATCTTTAAAAAAAAATTGAACCGACTTCAATATCACTGAAAAGTATAAAATAATTTAAATATTATTTAAGTTGGTGCCAAATATACACAGCCGGTAAGCTAACACCAACTTCAATACTATTTAAATTATTTTATACTTTTCAGTGATATTGAAGTCGGTTCAATTTTTTTTTAAAGATTTTATTACAACACAGGCAACAATATACATAAGTCAAATTCATTATGACTTTTAATTGAATTAAAAGAATAGAAATACGAAACTTAAAAACATCTATCTATACTGGTTATCCGATTTATCATCAACAGCAATTACAAACATTATTCATCAGAATTCAACTTTTTTTCTACTGTTCCACTTTATACGTATTGTCACTCTAATGTAGTCACAGTATATTCCCTAGATACTGATGCACATTTCCTGACCTAACGTTCCATCTCAAAAGGGTTTATAATAGGACTATTAAAACACCAAACGAGGACAAAAGCGGCAAAAAAACCTTCTCGTAAATTACAACATAAACACGAAAATGCCTTTAAAATACGTGCCCGGTTGCTCAAAAAAGATTTGACGAGACATATAATACCGCTTTCATTACTGTGTCACAGTGACAAAGCATTGTATGCATGTGTGCACGCCTGATATAAAGGTAGGGACAGATTGGTCTCTTGTACGCGCCACATGGATGTGCAAACTTGATGCACATAATATTATACATCCAAGGAACGAATTTTTCACTTCGTGTATTTTACTAGGCTGTACAAGGGACCTACAACCAAGTATACTCAAACTCAAACTCAAAATATCTTTATTATAACGAGGGCACTTACATATTGTCAACTTTTTTACAATTACCACCAGATCACAACGCGGCCTCTACTGAGAAGATCTGGCAAGAAACTCAGTTGGCTTATCATTTTTTAACACGTTCCCAGCGGCACAGATTGATCTGTACTTTCCATTACTGCGTTACGAGGCGTTTAAAACCTTGTCTTAAACCAGACCACCCGGTTTTTCTTCATCATCCTCTTTAATTAACTTTCTTCGGCAACGTTTCGACATAATCGACAGCAGTTCTTCGTCGCGTGCGCAGCCTGGCATGCGTTGCACAACACTAACCGCGTGAAGCTAGCGTAGAGTGCGGTACGAGGTGCGCGGGGGTACGAGGTTTTCGGAACCTCTTACCGCACTGTGTTAGAATTTTATTTGTTCAGTGCGGCACGAGGTCTAAGAAACCCGGTATTAAAATAAGTATACCATAGAACTAGGAATCAATAGCACATCTCAGATATATAGCTATCTCTTTCCTATACTGAACCAGATGGATGTTATGCCTCGCGCACGATAGAGAAGTTTAAGTTTTTCCTTACCGCTATAAAGACAAGACACGTACAGGGCGTTTCAAGCCCTGTTTCGCACTTAACGTGTTAATATAAGTATGTATTTTTTTTAAATAATTTATACAATAAATATTTCTTAGTTAGAGGCTTGCATGAGCATCGCAGTTTAAGCCCACGCAGCTTTATCCTCCAGGTAATCCGAGATTTTATAGTAGCCTTTTTTAGATAACCGGCTTTTAATAGTGCTTTTAAACTTATTTATTGGTAGGTCTCGGATATCCTGTGGCAGTTTATTATACAAACGGATACTTCCATGTAAGTTCCATCGCAGTATCAGCTATTCTACCGCAGCAGTAGTCTGAAACATTGCTCTGTTCCGCTGTTGGCCGCAGATGGCTATTACAGTTTCACCGCGCAAGAGGGCGAGCGCTTAAAGCGCTCCAGCCAGAAAGCTGTGTTCCGGAATGAAGGGCACTGTAGTGAAATTACTGAATACAAGAGACTTATTAACTAATGTGTCAGGTAATGAACGGCAGTGTAATGCAGCTGTGTATAGGCAAGCGTTTCGCTTACCAACAGGCAAACTTCACTAGTTTGTATAAATAAAAAATGTCACACACATAAGTTCAAGAAACACTCTTCAAATTATAATTGAGGTGTCACTGTGCTGAAAGCTGAGGGCCCATTGTTTCCGTCCTATTGGTTTCAAATGGTACCATTTTCCTTTTGTTGCTAATAAACTAGTGTGATTTCATCCACGGCTGCAGGAGCACGTTCCATCAGAGGTGATCATGGTGAACCACAAAATTATTTTTATACAGGGTGTAAGGGACTACGTACTGAAAACTTTTTTATAAGATTTCTCATATTGTCCGTTACAACATTACAGAAACCATTTATATGGAAAATGACAAATGACTAACTTGGTAATTTTTGAGCATTAATGAATACGTGCGGAATAATATTTATTTTTCAAATTACATTGCTAATTTCAATCAAGCCGCCTGCCAAACGTGGAGATTATGGCAACCCCTCCCTTCTAAGGGAGAGGCCTTTGTTCAGCAGTGGACTTTTCGGCTGCTGATGATTGCTAATTTTGCACAAATAAGTAATTTATTGCTTTTAAATTGAAATTAGGCTTTATTAATATACCAATAATGATGTTATCCTAATTTTATTTTAAAAAGCAACCATTTTTTTGGAAATTCAGGAAAATCCGATGAAAAATTTCAACACTAGAATGTTCAGAATCATGTACTGAATCCCTGGTATCGGTTTTCGGTACGATGTCCCTTACACCCCGTATATTATCCTATAAACATCTTATTCGTCGATTAGCGATCGGTCATCTTTATACATACCTACATACCTAACCACGTTTATCAGGTCTGCGGGGTAAGCGTGTTTGTTATTGTATACGACAGGTTTCATCTATTTAAAAATCTAGCATTTCAATATTATGGTGCATTGCGAACGTCATGTACGTGGAACAAGTATGTGTTAACCTTAATCCACAAAATTAAATGCATGCGATGACTTTTATGGTCCCGTCGGGACCGGAAAGTCATTCCGCTTATCCTGTTCCGCTAACCACTTCATTTGAGAGGCTTCTACGTTGATGTTTTTTTTTCAGTTACCTGAATTTCGGTAGAGGATTACACACAGAATTTTGTTTTTGTTCACTGTTGGCGAGATAAATAATCATTGAAAGGTTATCATCATGAGCCGGAAGACGTCTACTGATAGGCCGCAGCCGAAAGGTGTCCATCGCTGAACAAAGGCCTCCCCCTTAAAAGGGAGGGGTTGCCATGATACCCACGCTTGGCAGGCGGCTTGGGAATCGTAGTATAGGTAGTCGGTATTCCAATAGAAACACGCTGCTGCCCTCTTCTTGTTTTCCCTTAGTCGCCCCTTACGAACACCCAACTGGAGGAGATGGGTGGGTGCTATTCTTACCCGGACACCCCACGGGGAACCTACCCCACGAGGAACCCACCCCAAGTGGTATTTCCATAGTCACCTCTAACGACACCCATCGGGAAGAAATAGCTTGTAGCTTTCCTTACCCGGACACAAATCCCGGGCATCATTAAAGGGTATTGGAGTAATAAAACAATTGTGCTATCGTACATTTTTGTTTTTGTCTGAAACATTGTTTGAGATGATTATGTTGAATTATTGTGAAACCGAAAAACTACTTCTTATACTTTGAAGTACTTCGTAATTTGGAACATGCCCGAATATTGTTTAGTCCAAAATGTAGACGAGATGTTTGATGTAGAGTTGGTTTTTCCTGGGAAAATTCTAAGTAGCTTCCAGTAAAGCTTCAAAGCTCATTAGAGATCTTCCCCTACCTATTATGTGGTTAAAATACGTAGTATTTACAAAACCAGAAACATTAAAAGGAGGCATTCAGTACAAGTCCTAGTTGGAATAAACGATATATTTTACTTTGTTTATTTATTAACCAACTTTAAAAAGGAAGGTTTGTATTCGACGCGTATGTATGTAATATTAATAAAAAATGCGTAATATTCACTTAAGTTCTAGTCCGGCCTATGATATTTGCTTCCACATTTATAATTCCTATAGCTTAGGACTGGAATAGTTTGCCTGCGTCGGTTTTCTAATCCGATTATAATGTCGGTGTCTTCAAGGCACGAGTGAATAGGCTTTTACTAGGCTAGTGTGCTTTTTATCGATTGCATCGCCGGTTCCCCTTGTGTGGATGCAGTGAAGCACTGACATGTATTAAGTTAAAAAATATAAGCTGACTCACGGTTTGGTGGAAGAAATTTCATCAAAACTTATCGTAGTCCCAGGGGAGCGTCGGGCTGGTAGCTTTTTCTGCCATCGTAAAGCTTGGCCATACAAAGAGGAAACGTCGCCAGTCTTTTAGGTACCCTTCCCAATGCGGCGACAACTTAGAGGAAGTTTTATACTTAGTTTATGTATATTAGTAAATAAACTGTACTGTAGGCGAACGTCTTGTTCTTCTTGTCTCTAAACCACTTTTTACGCATTTCGCTAACTACCGCACTTAAGGGTCCATTAACGAATCATTTTCTCGTCTGGTTCTACAACCAGACGAGAAAATTGAATACAAAACCTACCAAAATTGAGATAATGACTTTTTATTGGGACTAATCCTACCACTCATTCCAACTACTGTGACTCCTGTCAGCCAGGATTTACAGTGGTCACTAGAGAAGACACCGAGGTTTGACCCTCGGCATGTTCCCGGGAAACGCTAAATTGTCTTGGAACCCGCAACAAATTTAATTAAAGCAGTATATGAGAGGAGTTATATATTTAGGAGAAAATAAACATTACACTTCACACCTTTGCAAAGCGTGGGACAAGTTAAAATCACACAGGTCGATATAATCTCAGAAGAGAGATTCTTACAAGTGTACCAAATAAAATTAGTCCACAGAGATAGATAGATAGATAATACATACTTTATTGTTCCACCATTATTAAACACACAAAAATACAAGAGAAAAAAAAACAGTAAAATAGAATGAAACAATGGGCGGCCTTATCACTAAAAGTGATCTCTACCAGGCAACCTTTGGATGGAGAGGAACTATGAACTGCAAGGCGGGGTTGTTTATACAAATCAATTATAAAAGAGAAAAAAAAATACATAACTTTAAACAATAAAATACGTAACAGCAAAATAATATATATATAAATATTAGTATAATACATAAATATTATATTTGATAGAATCAAATATAAATAACCAACAATAATAAATAAATAAATGCTGCCGGCTAATATCGATATAAAATTCATAGGGACAAATAAAATGCTTTCAAACGATCTTTAAAGGTAGGCAGAGATGGTGCATGTCTAACAGTGAGATAATGACTTATTAAAGGTTTTGAGGCAGTTAGTGGGTATCTTTAGTACGGTGTAAACTAAGTAAAAGGAGAGTCTCATTACAGCCGTTTGAGATTCACCAACTAAAACTCAAACGTGGACAAATAAATTAGAATCCGAGACGAAAGTTAAATAGCCACTAATTAAAAGAGCCGTCAGTCGTACTTTGCTCCGGCGATGCTCGCTCCCGAAGGATTTAGAAAACGGAAGAAGATATACACAGGATTATTTTATAGGAAGATTTTATTTCAACTGACGCTTTCAATCTCACGATATTTTTATTTTCATTTAACAGTCGGGCAGCTACAACGTTTGAAGTGAGCGTTCCTGCTGTCCACTACATTTCTTAAACCCAAATGGCTCACTTATAATATTTTGCATGTTTGCTAGGAAAACATAAAGAAGAAATAAATTTTATTTTTCTCACAACACGTGACGCTACAAAAAATAATATTTTAATACTTATCAAAAACAGATCTGTGAAACGGATTGTTGTTACAATAACAAACATAATTCTAACTAGTCTTAATCTTATAGCATACACTGTATATACCAATAGACCCCTAATCATCGAAGGTAGTCTATATGTACCTAATCTGTGGACAAAAGTATTACATGAAGTACATACACATACCGTCTTGACTGGCGATTATAAAACAATGACTTTCCCTGAGGGGTTTGCGCGAGAGGTTTAGCCTGATTTCGGAAGCTATCAGATAATTCAAAATCATTTATTTTAAATAGACTTCACTTTTGAACGGTCAATTTTTTTTAAAAGCTGCCACCGTATCACAACGCGGCCTCAACTGAGCAGATCCGGCAAGAAACTCAGCGGGCTTGTAATTTTTTCACTTTTTTTTAAACAGTGTTTGTCTTATTACAAATAGATAGATAAAAGAAATGACTTTTGAAACGAGATTATTGGTAGGGTTCTTAGGAAAAAAAACCGTGTGCTGTCGTGGGACACCGGCTAGGATCGAAGTTCCTTATAAAAATATTAATTCGAGGTATAAAGAAAATAATTGTTCGTGTATACATTTTTTATGATTTTGAAAAAAAAAAAATTAAAACACACCGAACAAACCGGCACACAACGACCACACACACACACACACACACACACACACTCACACTCACACACGCACACAGACACACACGCACGCACACACACACACCACACACACCACCACACCATAATTAAGCCTAATTATGTTCGATCTTAGAAATTTAAGTTTTATGGTAACTATAATAAGATATATATTTATTTGTGAATAAAAAATCTTACGTTACGTACGTTTTTTCCCGGTTAGGGTCTCTCCGCAACGTCCCTTAAGGAACTTCGTTCCAAATTTTTTTTTAAATTAACACAAATATTTAATCACTGTGTTAATTTAAAAAAGGTTTTTAAAGAATATTTTTATCGTAAGTACATACCTATGTTATTATAATGTTCTCCAGGCCAATACGACTACAGTGGCCAATCTTTTACAAAACCATTCATCTTTGAGTGAGATAATACTATAGTGCACAAGTGCTCGCCATGTTGGTAACTTTAGTGGGCGATCGTTCTTATAATCTTATGTGGGATTTATGTGCACCAAAAAAACCCGAAGAGAAAACGTTCACAGAATTAATTGAAATTGTGCAAAATCATCTGGAACCACAACGTTCTAAATACGCAGAACGGGAAATTTTTCGCCAAAGAAAACAATATGATTGCGAATCCGTTAGCGATTTTTTGCAACAATTAAAGCATCCCCCATAAAGCATTTAGCGGCTACTTGCCAATTTGGTGAAAATTTAGAAGAAAACTTGTGCGAACAGCTCGTCACGGGGTTAAAAAGTGTAGAAATAAAGTCGCGCTTATTATTTGACAATAAATTAACGTATAAAAAGGCGGTGGAGCTAGCTATGGGGGTGGAAGCTGCGGAGAAGCATGTGGGGCGTGTAAGTGGCCGCACCAGTATAGGCGGTACAAGTCCCGGGGACTTCGGCAGCATGTATGGCATAAGTGGCGGGGGCCGGTGGCGGCGCCGCGGCTCCGAGCGGTGAAGGCCTGCACGCCTTGCGGGGCGCGCGGGGCTTTGGACCGGGGCCTGCGCCGGCCGTCTCGTCGTGTTGGAGATGCGGCAAACCACATAGACCAGATAAGTGTCGTTTTAAGCAATATACGTGCGATGTGTGTCGACAAAAAGGGCATTTAAAAGTGATGTGTAAAACGGTTAATAACAAATCGATTGCAAAAAGACATAATTTTATAGACGAGGACTCCGAAAGTGAAATGTACAATATTCGAGCGGTTTCTAGCGGAGACAGACCGTTTTTCATAGACGTTAAAATAGGGAACAAAATACTTAAATTTTAAGTAGACACGGGTAGCAAGATTTCGGCTATAAGTGAAAATTGTTACAAAGCTATGTTTTCTGAATATATGATTGTTAGAGATTCATACTCCGGCTCGAGTATTGAACCGATTGGGTTTATTACTGTAAACGCATCGATTGATACAAATTACCAAGACAATTTACAACTTTATGTTATTAAGGACGGTAGCCGTCCATTGTTAGGTAGAAATTGGATAAGACGTTTTAACATAAATGAGTTATGTATACATAATAATATAGTACAGAATGATAACGACTATACGGAGCGGTTGCATTAAGAAGCATTAATATCCTACGGTGTTTACAGATAAGTTAGGTGAGTGTAAAAAACAAATACGATTACAGCTAACAGATGACAAACCGGTTTTTGTGCGCACTCGTCCTGTTCCGTTAGCGTTGCGAGCTGCAGTGGAGAGGGAATTAAATAGGTTAGAACAAGAAGGATCTATATATCCGGTGGAACATTCGGATTATGGTACGCCAATAGTTCCGTTAATAAAGAAATCTGGTGAGATCCGTATATGCGGTGATTATAAAACGACAATTAATACAAAATTAAAAATGGATCATTATCCTTTACCACGCATAGAGGAACTGTTTGCAGCCTTAGGGGGAGGTCAAGAATATTCGAAAATTGACCTTACGACTGCTTACATGCAAGTTCCTCTCCACCCAGACTCACAAGCGTGTACGGCAATATCGACGCATGTAGGCACTTATGCTTTTAAGCGGACACCATACGGATTAAGTTGCATACCTCAGAAATTCCAAAAAATCATGGAAGAGACGCTTTGAGACCTACCAAATACGGCAGTGTTTTTAGATGACATTTGTTGTACAGGAAAAGACAGGGAAACACATGTAAAAAACCTGAAAGCTGTCATTGAAAGGTTAGCTAAAATGGGCCTAACTGTAAAAATAAGTAAATGTGATTTTTTACAAAGTAGTGTGACATACTTAGGGTTTATTATCGATAAGTACGGTTTACATCCGGATAGGACCGAAAAGTTGAGGCAATTTTAGAGGCACCAAAACCGGATAATGTAACTCAATTGAAAGCTTTTCTTGGCTTAGTTAATTATTATGGTAAATTTGGTTCTAATTTGAGCACCTTATTTCATCCACTATATGCACTCTTAAAGAAAAATCAATCTTGGAACTGGGATATAAATTGTGACCGCGCGTTTACGAACATTAAAAATATTTTAGCCAGCGACAAGGTGTTATGTCACTACGACCCTGCGCTCCCATTAGTATTAGCGGTGGACAGTAGTTCATACGGAATAGGTGCGGTCCTCACGCACACATTCCTGGACGGCACGGAGCGACCAATCAGCTGCGCGTCAAGGTCACTCACGGACGCGGAGAAGAACTACAGCCAATTAGACAAAGAAGCACTTGCAATTATATATGGAGTACAAAAACACCACCAATATCTGTTTGGCAGAAAATTTACATTAAAAACGGACCACAAGCCCCTGGTTTATATTTTTGGACCCAAAGGCGGTATCCCACAAACAGCAGCTAGCCGATTACAACGATGGGTGGCTAAGCTGCGTACGACTTTAACATTAGCTAGCATTATTAGCATTTTAGCTATGTCAAATCGCAATGTAATGGCAACGCGGATGCATTGTCTCGCTTGCCATTGGACAGGGGTAGCGATGATAGCGGCAACGCGACAGAGATGCACTATTTAATGTATGTGGATGAAACCTTACCTGTCAGTTATAAAGAAGTAGCTTGGGAAACAAAGAAAGATAATTTATTGAGTAGAATTTACGGGTATGTTATGTTCGGTTGGCAAGAAAAGTGCAGTGACGATGAAAAGTCGTTTTATGTTAGACGTTCGGAATTGTTCATTGATCAAGGTTATATTTTGTACAAATACAGACTGATAATGCCTCAAACGTTACAAAAACGAGTTTTATTAGAAATTCATGCCGGTCATTTAGGTGTTGTAAAAATGAAGTCCATTGCCAGGAATTATGTGTACTGGCCGTCCATCGATAAAGATATCGAGTTGATGGGACAGCAATGCGAGGCGTGTCGTAGTGTACGGGACGCACCTCCTAAGAGTACTTTACATCCATGGGAGTTTCCGGAGGGCCCATGGAGACGATTGCATGCTGACTTTGCTCAATTATATGGGAAATATTACATTGTTGTAGTAGATGCCTACAGTAAGTGGGTGGAAGCAGAAGAAATACGAAGCACATCGTCTTACCATACAATTAATTTTTTTAGATCTTTATTTGCCAAATTTGGTCTACCGGAACAATTAGTAACGGACAATGGACCCCCGTTTCAAAGCACAGAATTCAGAGAATTTTGTAACAAAAATCTAATAAGACACATCACTTCAGCACCATACAGACCACAAGGGAATGGAGCGGCAGAAAATTCAGTGAAGATTATTAATAAAACAATTAAGAAAGCAGTTCTAGAAGGAAAAAACATACATACTAGTCTTTGTAGATTTTTAATGCAATATAGGAATTGTCAACATGCTACGACAGGGGTGGAGCCTTCGGTGGCTTTATTAGGGCATCGCCTGCGGAATAGGCTGGATGCCATTCGGCCATGTACGACGCAGATAGTAAAGGCAACACAGGACAAACAAAAACAATATTCTGGTGGAGTAACACGAAATTTTGAGATTGGAGATAAAATATTAAGTTTAGTATTAGTCACGAGGACTATTCAACAAAAAATAATAAGTGGGTCGAAGGTAACATAGTGGAGAAAACAGGTCCAGTATCCTACAAAATTGCGGTAAATAAGGATAAAATTTATCGCAGACACAATGATCAAATTTTACCTCTCAGTAGCAGTCATAGTTTCTCGTGGGACATAGCGAATGAAGTCGATGTATCGACCGAACAAAGTCAGACTGATCAGTATGTTAACATACGACCTCGAAAGCGGAAAGACAGTTTGTGAAATTCGGGGTCAGACTGGGAAGACGCCGCCGACGAATTTTCGGTTTCACCAGAATGCGGGGAACCCACATTGTTGCCAGTAGCAACCTCGGTGTTGCCCTCACCAGAAATGAAAATGCCGCTGCCTGGGGTGCAGGGGCAAACAAAATTCCCACACACAGAACTAGAACCGGTTACGGAAAGAGAAAAAAGACCTTTTCGTCGAGAAATGCGTAAAAAGGAGCTTGAAATAGGACATTAAAGTTTGTAGTAGTAAGTAGTTATCTTTATTCTATTTTATTTTTTTCTAAAAAGTAAAGATTTCAATTGAGGTTATGTGAGTAGGTGCATAATATAATTATTACTTAAAAGAAATAAAAGCAATGTATTAATCTTTAGAACAGTGAGATAGAATTTAGTTGAAAAATTAAATGTAAGAACTTATTATTTTTATTTTATTTTTTTGTTGGTGGAGGAAAGAAATTATGGGATAGTTGTATAACTATCCCATAATTATATCCGTATTATATCCGTTATGTATGTATATACATAACGGATGTTAATTAGTTTCTAGTTTCTTGGTTTAAAGATTTCTAATGTTTTGTGTTTATAGGAGAGAGATTGTAGTGTATTGTGATTAGTGAAAGTAGTTATAATAAACCAGTTAGCAACCGACCGCTGTGTTTGACGTATCTCGCAAACTTGACCTCTGATTTTTCTGGCTTCTGGCAAAGCAAGCGATTTCCCGCTGTGCCACGTAGAATACAAGATGTATAGGCACATGTAGATATATAATAAATTACAAGATGTAATACAAAATTACGCCTCCGAAGTCTCAATATGACGTGCGCGAACATGTTTCCGGTATTTGAATGGCGGAAAGCGTTTCTACATGCGTTTATTGGCACATGTTAGGCTCTTATTGGTTTGTAACGGGCTGGTACGTTACACAGACAGGGGGTAATGGCACCCTGTAGCATTTACTATTACTGGATGTAGGCAATTGAGAGAAGTGAGAGTTTCAACAAATAGAAATAAGTATAAGCTTTTTGAGTGATTTGATTGATTGTACTAGGTGGTAGATCCCGTCGCTGGAGAGACTCCAAAGAAGGTCTGGACGGAGAACCCAGGGTCTATAGCGTCGGCGAACGCTACCTGTGAGGTTTTAGCGGGTAAAAATCCCACATAACCCGGAGACCGGGTAGTTCCTCCTTCGTAGTATAGTAGTACCTCCTCCTTCCTCGACAAAAAACAGTGGTGGATGGTATGATAAAGACCGTCCAGGATCACGGTGGTACCTAGACTACCGTGACCGCCAAGTGTGCGATGTTCTGTGAGAAAGCAAATAAAATAGATAGTACTATTTTTCGACATTTTTGCAACCGACACCAGCTAGACATCTGACGCATGGTTATTTTAATTATTGTTACGACCGGGTCATAAAAGTGTTAATTACTCCGTTAATTATTACTTAATTGCAATGATCTCAAAATGCATTGTTAGTCTATAGGTCTACTATCGATCCGTACCGAAAGATCTCGAATTCTCAATAGAAAGTAGTTCCCTCCAATTCGGCAAGTACTTACGTATGTACCTACCTATGCGCTCGCGCTCGGTTCACTGCCCCCGCCTATTGTTAGTTTATTCTCGAAGGCCACGCCGGTATTGTATCTCGCGAAAACGATAGAATAGGTAAGTACTTACGAGTACATTCGGGAGACTTCCACCCCTCTATTAATTCAGCTATATAAGCCGACGCATAGAGGCGTCTAGACAGTTTGTGTTTACAAGCGACAGCGGAAACATCTTAAGGAAGCGACCGAAGATTATTGTACCAGCGACCCTTGTGAAGACTTTGGACTATTGTGAAGTACTGTGCGACTCGGACTACTGTGCCTTGTGTGTATACTGTACCTTGTGTGTATACAGTGTGAGTGTACGTGGAATAAAATCTTCTTTTACGTTAATCGGCATTTGATTACCCACCCGCACGTAACATTATTATGTTCTTAAGCTGTACATTTTCAATTGCATCAGAGCTTACCATCAAATAGGATCGCAGTCAAACACTGGCTTTCGTAAAACAAAGAAAAACGAACTCTGAGCAAAATTATTTCTTAGTAAGTACCTACTTATTCCTTTTAATTTGTGACTCCTCTGTGACTTTACTAATACTGAGAATCGCCGTAAACCTGATGTTCTTAGTGGTGACTGTAAAAGTCCTACTTATTAATAATTACAGTGAAACAATGAGCCACAGAGAGAACAATACCTACGTTTTTCAAACAAAGTAAATATTTCGTATTTTCGCCTCCGAAGCCGTCAGTCGCAACGTTTCCAGTGTATACCGAACCTAAGTGCACAGTACGCTTTTAACAAGACGCTCGACTAGATTTACACAGGGAGTGAGACTGCATACATACTGCGAGCATTTCACCGCCCCGTGTTTACCTCGTGCTTACTGCCGTCATCACTTGCATCTAACGTCACAGTCCCGCATCCTGTCAACATCTTGACTCTACTGGGTGTCTCGGAAAGGGTATATCAAGCCAAAGGGTATGTATATTATTGATAGTAAAGACCCCGAAATAGATGACAAATATGGCAAAAGTTGATAATTTGAATTACATAAAAAAATATTTGTTTTGTCTTAAGACCATTTCTAAGGAACCCTGTGTCATCGTGCCTACTCCTATGGAGAGACTGTTTTTTAGTGATTGCGTGCCTACCCGGTTTGATAAGAAATTCATGCATTTTTGGGTAAATCTATACTTGTAATAAAACTGTAACAGGTCCAATTCTGTACATTGAAGATATTTTTAAAATTATTTTTGGAGGGCATTCTATAACCGATACTGAGGCCGAAAATGTATTTTTTTTAATTTTTGTCTGTCTGTCTGTCTGTCTGTCTGTCTGTCTGTCTGTCTATATCACGGCTGAGCATCACGCCTAAACTACTGAATGGATTCAAATGAAACTTGGCATGATTTGAGATCACACATAGGATACTTTTTATCCCGTAATCTAGCACGGTTCTTTTGGGAGAGGGGATTAAAGTCAAAATGGGTACTTGGTTATACGCTTGGTCAGATTGTATCAATTTTTCTTTATAATATAATAAATATTAGTAAAGGAACACTCATAGAGAGTTGTTATCAAGGCTAGTAACGAATAAAACGTTTAACCCACCGCACTAAAGTTGTTAACTTTTTCATTATTTTCTTTCACAAATTGATTGCTTGTGGGTTACACAATGCATCATTACCGGCTTGTTACCCCATTTCTGGGACACCCTATATTTTAAATCTAGTCTCATTGTCAAGCCCGTAGGATGTCCTGGTAAGAATAGTATCCACCAATCTTCCCGTTAGGTGTTGTACGAGGCGATTAAGGGAAAACAAGAAAGCAAGCAGCGTCTTTCTATTGGATTACCTACCATCTATTATACTGCTGCGTAGCTGTGGGGTGTCGGGTTTAGAATAGGTACCCTCCCATCTCCTCCCTTTGGGTGTACGTAAGAGGCGACTAAGGGAAAACAAGAAGACGGGCTGCAGCGCCTTTCTATTGGATTACCTGTAGAGGCGGTAGGCTATGTGATCCCCAAGGCGTCTGTCCCTAAGGCGACTGTGATCCCCAAGGCGCCTGCCCAGCGAGGGGATTTTTTTTTGACGCGGGGATTTCTTCAAAAGATCCCCGGGAGCTGTGGGGCTCAATTGGGGTATGTGGGATTCATACCCACTAAAACCCCCGCTGCTGGTCTCTCCAGTGGGATCTGCACCAGGGGCCTCTCAGTGCCTTGCCTTTGAGCAAGCCGCCGGGGGGCGCTTTGTGGCCCTCCGGGAACCAGTCACTCACGGGGACGGGGGTCGCAACCCCACCGCTGTCCTCCTCGGAGTCGCCGCCGTACTCAATGGACGTTATAGGGCCCACATGAACGTCCAGCGACTCTGAAGGAAGCGTGGAGATTATGGCAACCCCTCCCTTCTAAAGGGGACGGCCTTTGTTTAGCGCCTTACGTCTGCTGATGATGATACTGCCTGCCAAGCGTGAGGATTATCTATACTTATAATAAAACTGTAACAGGTCCAATTCTGTACATTGAAGATATTTTGAAAATTATATTTGGAGGGCATTCTATAACCGATACTGAGGCCGAAAATATATTTTTTTTAATTTTTGTCTGTCTGTCTGTCTGTCTGTATCACGGCTGCGCATCACGCCGAAACTACTGAATGGATTCAAATGAAACTTGGCATGATTTGAGATCTTACTACGAGGTAGGACATAGGATACTTTTTATCCCGTAATCTAGCACGGTTATTTTAGGAGAGGGGATTAAAGTCAAAATGGGTAGTTGGTTATATCCTTGCTCCGATTTTAACAATATTTCATTATAATTATAACTAGCTGACCCACGCAGCTCCGCCCGCGCTGTGTTTACGTTAACTAAACTTTCAATAATATACATTCGCATAGAATACAAAACCTTCTTTTTTAAAGTCGGTTAAAAACTTGGATCCACTTTTTACTTGCCCTCCGAAGCACGGAGATGTTTAGTTTAAATGGCTTTAAACGGTCACCCATCTATTTAATGACCTTACCTAACGTTGCTTAACCTGATCGATTTCCAAACATTGTTAACAACTGTCTATGGGTGTTCCCTTACAAATATTTATTATAATTATAATGAAAAATTTTTAAATCGAAGCAAGCGTATAACCAACTACACATTTTGACTTTAGTCCCCTCTCCCAAGAGAACCGTGCCGAATGTCGGGATAAAAAGTATCCTATGTCCTACCTCGGAGTATTAACTCAAATCATGCCAAGTTTCGTTTCAATCTATCCAGTAGTTTCGGCATGATACTCAGCCGAGATACAGACAGACAGACAGACAGACAGACATACAGACAGACAGACAGACAGACAAAAATAAAAAAAAATACATTTTTGGCTTTAGTATCGGTTATAGAATGCCCTCCAAATATAATTTTCAAAATATCTTCAATGTACAGAATTGGACCTGTTACAGTTTTATTATAAGTATAGATAAATATTTGTAAAGAAACACTCATAGACAGTTGTTAACAATGTTTGGAAATCGATCAGGTTAAGCAACGTTAGATAAGGTCATTAAATAGATGGGTGACCGTTTAACGCCATTAGAACTAAACGTCTCCGTGCTTCGGAGGGCAAGTACAAAGTGGGTCAAAGGTATCTAATGTCTTAAAAGTCGGCTACGCGCTGTGATTCTTCTGGTGTTGCTAGCGTCTATAGGCTGCTATCTGCTTACCATCAGGCGGGCCACATGCGTGCTGGCCACCTTGGTAGTATAAAAAAAAAGTCTAACTTGTCTTCTTACCAAAACAGCTAAGTTTAATTAACAGTTCTTATTTACTCTAAACATAAATGAACTTTTTAGTAATACTTGCTAAAACAATCTTTATTATAATATTAATGAAAAATTTGAATAATCAGTGTTATTACTAGTATATTAAAGAAGAAAACAATCATTTAAATAAGAAAAATTTAACTTGTTGTGCACATCAAAACTTACAAAATATCCATCCACTACAGCAGTTGATTATAATATAAATTACGGCCAAGTATTTTTATGAGAAATTCATAAGACTTGGAAACCTTGCGAAGGATCGAGTCAAGAAACTCTAGTATTTCACGACTTATCTTTTGCATGATTTATGCTAAAATTTCAGTTTGTAGTCAGTACTAAAATTTGAATATATGTGAGTATAGCTGGCCAAGCATCGCCTACGTTAGACGTATATTTTTATTAGAAGCATATTTTGCAATTTTCACAATATAATTTGGTAGGTATTGATATGGCTGGGAGAGGTTGATAGTTTAAGATATTCACTATTATATTGCACGGGGATATTATAGTGCACAAAAACCTATTTGTGTATACAAAACTATACTCTTTATTTCTTTTTTCTCACTATCCGATGGCATGGAAGACTAACACGGCCGGGGAGAGGTCAGGCGCAGGGCCCTTTGATCTCCATGGCTCATCTTAACGGCAGTTAAGAAAATACAATCAGGTGATAGGCCTATATTATCCTAACCGGTAAGAAGCAACTACACAAAGTTGCTTGTTGCTCTCCGCAGGAATTGAACTCGCGACTTACAGTGTGCAAAGCAAGCGGTTTCTCGCAACGGAGGCTACAGGGATGTGGCTTTTTTGTATGTTCAGTATTAATATGTACTACACTTAGTAAACGATAGTAGAATGCTTCACCGACAAGAGCACAGCTCTTAAATAGGAGAGAGAGAGCCACTTCTCTCTCTCCTATTTAAGAGCTGTGCTCTTGTCGGTGAAGCATTCTACTATCGTTTTAAAGAAGGTGTCGTGTCGTATCAAGTGGCCAATCATATTACCTCTCCTATTCTCAATAGATCTTAAAATATCTCTTTCTTCATTAACCAATTCCAAAACTTCCTCTTTCGTCTTCCTTTCTGTCCAACTTATTCCATCCATTCTTCTCCAACACCACATCTCATATTCTTCCAACCTTTCCAGGGTACTAAGTGTAGGCGATGCGATATCAACCTCAGTGACCCGTGAGCCTCACAATATTATGGTTACTTTGTCCCAAATTTGTACCTAGGTATATTTCAATTACTCAACGTTCAAAGGATCTACAAAACACAAACGCTCACATAAGATTGTCTCCAAGAACCCCACGGTATTATCTAGTTCGTTAATCGTGAACAATGTACCTGAGGCATCGAATTCCCTGCGTGTGGAGGACTCAGATCAGTGTCCGTCCATCCGTGGAACACAATCATTCCGTCCGGCTTGAGCCGTAGACCGGCCGGCTTCCTATCCGACGCGTCGGGCCGTGTAATCGCGCCGTGCGTTTATAAATCAATACGTGATACATTGATGTAGGGATTTACTGTTTGATAATTGAATTTAGAGCTTTCGTAGACATAATATTTAAAAAAAAATTTGCTACACGCATAGCAGGACTTGCAAGTCTTGTAAGATAAGTATGAGTATGACGACCATTCGACGTAGCCTTTTACATTTGTGTATACAGAATAAGACATGGCTCTTAACAGCTGCCCTTTTAGAGAAGCCTAGAGTCACACAACGAGCTATCGAGAGAGCTATGTTCGAAGTTTCTTTGCGTGACAGAATCCTTAATGAGGAGATTCGCCGAAGAACCAAGGTCACCGACATAGCTCTCAGAATCTGCAACTTGTAGTGGCAATAGGCAGGCCACATCGCTCGAAGAACCGGTAACCGATGGGGAAGAAAAGTTCTCGTGTGGCCACACTAGGTGACATTGTGCGCGTCGCAGGTAACCAGAGGATGCAAATAGCAAAATTTCATTTCTTTTGGCGTTCCAAGGGGGAGGCCTATGTTTGGCAGTGGACATCTTCCAGCTGGTGCTGATGATAATAAAGCATGATGTTTCGGTGTTGAGAACTACGCTATACTCTACACTGATATGTAAAGACCTGCAAGTCTCGCCTTGCTAGGCCTATAGAAACAAGGCGCGATCGTAGCTTGACTAGAATCGAGAATGAAATTTTATCCATCTATTTTGCATTTTTGTAAACGAATTAAAATTTTCAAACCGATACGCTCCAGACTGTCAGGGCTTCTCATTCTCATATGACGTCACTTTATAGAAAAGCCAGTGCGCGTTCATTGTAATGTTGGAAATTAATTTACAGACCACAGCAATCTGAATGCATAAATAAATATGTGGGAGTCGATGTCATTGGTATGCCACGTGACCCGGGACTGTTTTTTAATATTATTTATTTCTCAAAAACATTAAGTCCATTTTTAATATTTACTAGCTGACCCACGCAGCTCCGCCAGCGCTATTTTTACGTTAACTAAACTTTTAATAACAGACATTCGCATCGAATACATAACCTCCTTTTTTATAGTCGGTTAAAAACCGGGACCCACTTTTTACTTGCTCTCCGAAGCACGGATCCGTTTAGTTCAAATGGCGTTAAATGGTCACCCATCTATTTAATGACCTTACCTAACGTTGCTTAACCCGATCGTTTACAAAACCTTGATGACAACTCTCTATGAGTGTTCCCTTACTAATATTTATTATATTATAAAGAAAAATTGATAAAATCGGACCAAGCGTATAACCAAGTACCCATTTTGACTTTAATCCCCTCTCCCAAAAGAACCGTGCTAGATTACGGGATAAAAAGTATCCTATGTCCTACCTCGTAGTAAGATCTCAAATCATGCCAAGTTTCATTTGAATCCATTCAGTAGTTTCGGCGTGATGCTCAGCCGTGATACAGACAGACAGACAGACAGACAGACAAAAATTAAAAATATTACATTTTCGGCCTCAGTATCGGTTATAGAATGCCCGCCAAATATAATTTTTAAAATATCTTCAATGTACAGAATTGAACCTGTTACAGTTTTATTATAATTTTTAATATTTATTAAAAGACTAGCTGACCCACGCAGCTCCGCCTGCGCTATTTTTACGTTAACTAAACTTTTAATAACAGACATTCGCATCCAATACATAACCTCCTTTTTTATAGTCGGTTAAAAACTGGGACCCACTTTTTACTTGCTCTCCGAAGCACGGACCCGTTTAGTTCAAATGGCGTTAAACGGTCACCCATCTATTTAATGACCTTACCTAACGTTGCTTAACCCGATCGATTACAAAACCTTAATAACAAATCTCTATGAGTGTTCCCTTACTAATATTTATTATATTATAAAGAAAAATTGATAAAATCTGACCAAGCTTATAACCAAGTACCCATTTTGACTTTAATCCCCTCTCCCAAAAGAACCGTGCTAGATTACGGGATAAAAAGTATCCCATGTCCTACCTCGTAGTAAGATCTCAAATCATGCCAAGTTTCATTTGAATCCATTCAGTAGTTTCGGCGTGATGCTCAGCCGTGATACAGACAGACAGACAGACAGACAGACAGACAGACAGACAAAAATTAAAAAAATTACATTTTCGGCCTCAGTATCGGTTATAGAATGCCTTCCAAATATAATTTTCAAAATATCTTCAATGTACAGAATTGGACCTGTTACAGTTTTATTATAAGTATAGATATAGATTTCCCTTTCTGTAAACTAGGCTATTGGCTATTTGCATCCACTGGTTACCTGCGACTTGCACAAAATAACAATAGTCTACCTGGTGACAGGACTACCTACACTGCATCTTCCGGTTTGTGGTCGCAACTCTAGAATTTTTCTTTCCCATCGTGTATAGGTTCTAAGAGCGATGCAGCCTGCCCATTTCCACTTTAACTACAGATAATATAGTATTTATATACTAAAGATGCCCACTGCTGAACAAAGGTCTCCCCTTTAGAAAGGAGCATTTGCCATAATATGCACGCTTGGCAGCCGTCTTAGAGATCGCAGTATACGTAGCAGGTAATCCAATAGAAAGACGATGCTGCTCGTCTTCTTGTTTTCCCTTAGACGCCTCTTACGATTCCCACGGGAAGCGATAGATGGGTGCTATTGTACCCGAACACCCCACGGGAAATGTTAATATACCCGTATATAACAAAGAAGCAGTAATAGCTCAGAGGGCCAGCGCTTGCCTTGGAAACAAGGTACGCAGGTTCACGGCTCGCACCTCTAATTTCTTTAATTAATCATGTGTGAGTCGTCTTTGTGCGATTGTTACTAGCTTTCGGTGAAGCAAAACGTCGTGAGGAAACCTGCATGTCTGAGACACCCTAACTAGCTCTCGAATGACGTGTGAAGTCCGCCAACCTGCACTTGGCCAGCGTGGTGGACTATGGCCTAAGCTGCTTGCCCAGCAGTTTATTATTATTATATAACAAAGCATCTTTAACTTACAGAAACTAGTGACAAAATTACATGATGTTCGCAGCAAATTATCTCGCACGAACAAACAAAAAGGACTGGACGGCAAATGTTTGCCGGCAATAATTACGCTTTTCAACTTATTTGTAGTTTCCACAGAGAATGTAATCATTCCGGTGATTGTTCTGACGGATTGGCGGTAATTTCATTGGCATTATGTTGTCGAAGCCAAGTTTCACTAAAGCGAACGGTTTTCCGATTTCAATGGACTACTGCGAATTACCCGTAATAAGTTTTTAATTTAATTTGCCTGGCTTTTGATTTCTATGGACTTGTTGGTGTTTTGTTTGTTCCTAAATTGAACAATAAGCAGTTTCAAATTGAAATATCCAGGTTTGTCTAATTCACTAACAAAATAATATGAAAACATAAATAAACTGAAGATAAATTATTGGACTAAAATTGCAGAACAATGTAATTAAAACTGAATTGAGTTTAGTTCTAAAGTTTTAATTTTATATAATTCCATCTAACGATAATCAAAATATTTATCTATATTAATAAAAGAGCAGGGTGCTTTCTAGGAATCACGATACAGCAAAAACCATATAACGTACAATCTTGAAATTTGGAACCAACATTATTCAAATAGTCTAGGTGAACAATAAGAACGGATTTTTCGAAATTCCATACCTAAGTGGGTCAAATGGGCTCCCAAAGTTTGTATGGAAAAAAAAATTTTTTTAGTCACACGGATATGAAACTTTGTAAGTGTACTAAACAAAAGAAATAAAGAAACACGTGTATCACACTTTTTGAAAATCGACCCATATTGGGATTTTAGCCTGGTTTTTGAGAATGCAACGCGGAAAAAAAAATTCATACTGCATTGCTGAAACTTTGCGAAATCATTAATCAAATTGTAGCAATCCAAGTGCAAATAATCATTTTTTGAAAATCATCTCGTAAAGGGGTCCAATTGGGGTCCAAAAAATGTTTCTCGACCTACAGTCATAAAACTTAGTTTATATATTGCACACAAGAATCTAAGAAACTTATTTCCAGCATTTTTCAAAAAACTACCCCTAAGGTTTTTTAATGGCGTTTCAAAGTTTGCACAAAGAAGGATTTCCATTTCATCCTATGATGCCGCTAGAGTAACGAAGCTCAGTAAATAAACTCAACACAACAATTGAACAAACTTATTTTGAGCATTTTTGTAAAATCAACCCCTAAGTGGGTCAAATGGGCTCCCAAAGTTATTACGGGTTTTTTTTCATCACACGGATAAGAAATTTAGTCAATGTACTAAGCCAAAGAAATTAAGAAACACGTGTATCAAATCTTTTTCAAATTCGACCCGTAAAGGGGTGTTAGCATGGTTTTTGAGTATGAAACGCGGAAAAAAATATCATGCTGCATTGATGAAACTTTGCAAATACATTTATCAAACTAAAGCAATGATTGTATAAATAATTATTTTTTGAAAATCAACTCTTAACGGGGTCCAATGGGGGTGCAAAAATGATTGTCGACCTACAGTCATAAGACTTAATTTATGTGTTGCACACAAGAATCTAAGAAACCTATATCCGGCATTTTGCAAAAAACAACCTCTATGATCATTTAATGGGGTTGTAAAGTTTACACGTAAAACGATTTCCATTTAATGCTATAATAGAGCTAGAGAAACGAAACTCGGCACATAAACTCAATACAAAAATTGAATAAACTAATTTTCTGCATTTTTCGATAATCAACCTCTAAGTGGGTCAAATGGGATCTCAAAATTTGTATGGAACACATTTTGTTTTCACCACACATACACGAAATGTCAACGTACTAAACATAAGAAATGAAAAAACACGTGTATCACAACTTGTTGAAAATCGACCCTTAAAGGGGGTTTAACATGGTTTTTGAGTATACAACGTAAAAAAAAACATACTTACTGCATTGATGAAACTTTGCGAATATATTTATCAAATTATAGCAATCTATGTGTAAATAGTTAATGAAAATCAACTCCTAAAGGGGTCCAATTGGGGTTCAAAAATGTTTTTCGACCTGCAGTCATAAGACTTAACTTATGTATTGCACACAAGAATCTAAGAAACCCATTTCCGGCATTTAGCGAAAAACAACCCCTAAGGTCATATAATGGGGTTGGAAAGTTTACACGTAGAACGATTTCCATTGAATGTTATAATGCAGCTAGAGTAACGAAAATCGGTACATAGACTCAACAAAACAGTTTAACAAATTTATTTTCACCATTTTTCAAAAATCAACCCCTACGTGGGTCAAATGGGGTATCAAAATTACCATGAAAAAAAAAATATTCATAGCACACGGACACGAAACTTTATCAGTGTACTGATAAAAAACACGTGTATCACATTATTTTTTTAAATCAACCCTTGAAGGGGTTTTAGCATAGTTTTTGAGTATCAAGCGCGGAAAGGAAATCATGCTGCATTGATGAAACTTTGTGAATAAATTGATCAAGTTAAAGCAATTTAATTATTTTGAAAATCAACCCCTAAAAGGGTCTAATTGGGTCTAAAAAATATTTTTTTGTCCTACAGTCACAGGACTTATTTTATGCATTGCACATAATAATCTAAGAAACTTATTTCAGGCATTCTTCAAAAAACAATCCCTAAAGTCATTTTATGAAGTTGCAAAGTTTGCATGAAGAAGGATTTTCATTTTAGCTATAATGTTGCTACAGTCACACAACTCATTAAATAAACTCAACAACAAACAAATTTTCTGCATTTTTCGGAAATCAACCCCTAACTGGGTCAAATAGGGTATCAAAGTTTGCAAAAAAATATTTTTCATCACACGGACACAAAACTTAGTCATCAAAAGAAGTTGAGAAATATGTCTGACACATTTTGATTTGAAAATCAACCCTTGACGGGGTTTTAGCACGGTTTTTGAGTATGAATGCGGCAAAAAATTCATGCTGCACTGATGATACTGCGGATGCATTCATGAAATTAAAGAAATCCATGAGCAATTTTTTTTTTAAATTGGCCCCCAAAAGGGATTAATTGTCTGACACATTTGATTTGAAAATCAACCCTTTATTGGGTTTTAGCACGGTTTTTGAGTATGAATTCGGAAAACATGAGTCTGCGGATGCATTTATGAAATTAAAGAAATCCATGTGCAAATTTTTTTATTTGATTCCCAAAAGGGATTAATTGGGGTCCAAATCCTTTTGTTTAACCCTACGGTCACAAGACTTATTTTATGTATTTCACATAATAATCTAAGAAACCTGTTTCCTGCATTCATCGAAAAATAAAACCCCTAAGATCAATTAATGGTTTCAAAGTTTGCATGCAGAAGGATTTCCATTTAATTTATAATACAGCTACAGTCACGAAACTCGGTAAATAAACTGAACACAACAATTTAACAAATTAATTTTCAGCATTTTTAACGGACTTCAAAAAAGGAGGAGGTTCTCAATTAGTCTGTACATTTTTTTTCTATGTATGATCGCGCATAATTCTGGCAATTATGAACCGATTTCAAAAAAACTTTCTGGTACGGATAGGCCACTCCACTGATTGGGTCCCATAAAAAAAAATTACTTAGGAATAAGCTCCTGAAAAAACAAAAATGGTGACTCAGAAAAAACTGTAGGAATGCCTAAAAGATGATATTTCTATCGCATTTTAAGGACGAAAGTGGTCAAACTCTGGCAAATACGAGTATTTACCAATTTCAATAATTCTTTTATATGCGAAAGAAGGAACCACTGTAATGAATATGTATAAATTTTATCACAACTAGATAAGAACTTCCTGGAAAACCATGATTGATGTGGAGGAATTAATCTGGTAAAAAAAAGAATATATACAGACGAATTGAGAACCTCCTCCTACTTTGAAGTCGGTTAAAAAAACATGAAACTGATGTTCTCCGTTACATTACTCTGACAAATATGAACCGATTTCGATAATTCTTTTTTATTCAAGGGAGTAAACTACTGTAATGATTTCATGCAAATTTCATTAGGACCGGATAAAGTGTTCCTGAAGAAAATATACACAGTAGGTACGTCAACATCAACTTCAATAACACTTAAATTATTTTATGCTTTTTAGTGATGTTGAAGTTGGTTAATTTTTTTTGTTGTGTCGTGTGCAATGTTTTATTTGAAAATTAACCCGTGGGACAAATGAGGTACCAAAGTTTGTATGTAAGAAAATATTTTTTACAGACTCGAAACTTTGTCAGTGTACTCATCAAAAAATTGAGAAATACGTCTAACACATTTGTTTTGAAAATCACCCATAACGGGGTTTTGGCACGGTTTTTGAGTATTGAGTATACGCGAAAAAAAAATTCATGCTGCACTGATTACACTGCGGATACATTCGTCATATTGAAGCAATCCATGTTATTTTTTTAAATTAACCCCTAAACGCGTTCAATTGAATTCCTTCCAAAAAATATTTTATTCCTACAGCCACATGACATATTTTATGTACCTACTGCATACAAGAATCCCTAAAGTTTTCGTGAAGAAAGATCTCCATTTAATGCTATAATGCTACTATGGTAACGAAACTCAGTGAATGAACTAAACAAATGTTAGGGTTTGCAATTTTGTAGAGATTTATCACTACTTATTTAATACTTTATTTTAATTGTTTAATATTTTAATATACTGGTAACTACTTTTCGAGTACTGACAGAAGCGGAAGTTAGTCATAGACTCTGCAATTGATTCGTAGCGCCGCCGCCGGCCAATCACGGAGCCGCATTAAAGAGAACTGATGCGGGCTGTGATTGGTCGTGGCGAGTCGTTTGGGGGTTTAGTTTTGGGGTAGGGATTTTTCTGATAAAAGCATGGTCGGTAGTATTGTGAGGGTATTCGAGTGTCAACCACGAGACTGTTAAGAGTTGGAAGTAACTGTTTATTGTGAATTTGATTTATCTAATTTATTGTAGTCGTGTATATTCAGTGTACAAAGTGTGTTGTAATAAAAGTGATTTATATTCTGTGATGATATCTTCTATTATTCTCCTCGGAGCAAGGTCGTCCTTATAGATCAGAAGTGGCTATCGCAACTAACTTCAACAAAACGTAAGTACACGCCCAAATCTACAATTTTTAGACAAGAAGTGTTTTGAATTAAGTAATCTTTGTCTTTTGAATTAGTTTGAATTGATATTTATCTCTACGCGTTGTAGTTTTTCTATATCGGTTTGCTGCTTAAAATTTATCATCGTGCATTGTGATTTCTAAATGAAATTTGAAGGTACCCGCAATACCTGGAAAAATAAAAATGTTTAAATATTTTTAAAGTACCTACCCTCTATTTTTATGTACAACGCTAATTGAGCAAATCAAACTGTTCGTATATTATATTTTGTATTTTCTCTGTAAGTGATTATCTTGTAATCTTTTGCGAAAATAAATGTCTTAAACCGTATAAGTATAATCCGCTATTTTCTGCAAATAAAAACAGCTGACGGTAAGACGGAGAAATTTCAATAGGTAGTCCAATGATTGACAGATACATCCATACCAATTGTATTCTTATAAAAAAATACATAGGTATGTAACAGTTTCGGAATAGTCTATAACTAATAATATAATTGGGAGATTGTATTTATTTCTTGCATGATATGGAATAATATGGAAGATGATAGCAGTGTCTGTATTGTATCGAATTATATCTGAAGTGCGCAGTATTAGTGTCAGATTGCAGTATTAGTAATGTATTATGGTCTCATCGGTTATTATTGGGTGACCTGATACCAAAATATTCCTACAGTGTATGGCAGTGATTGTGTTAGGTAGTCGTCAATCTGTTTTCTTTTAACTACATAGGTAGTAATTTTAGCTTGCCTATATAAAATGCTCTCTAATATTTACAAGCTACCGTCATAATACGATACACGTGTAAGTCTGTAACATAATATTCACACAACCTTTTTGTTGCGAGTCGAGCGTGAGCTACGGAATGACGGCCACGAGGATGACTAAGGTGGATCGGAATCAGCGTTCACAATCACGGCGGGACAACGACCGTCGTGGAAGGAGCCATCGCAATCGGTCCGCTGACTGCCGGTAGCACAGAGCCACGTGTCGACGCGGGACAATCTAACAGGTCACGTAGTCCTTCATTTTCAAAAAAAAAAAAATGTTTTCGATATTTTTAAATGCGTTAGGGATGGTGTTGCATCTTCCCAGGACGCAAAAACCTTATATAATATTAGATTTTGGATCCTTGAACTCAACGCATGCATACTTTGTTAAATTAATGATTTGTTTACCAAGTGTGCATCGCTATACGGGAGGGTGATAGAACTATCACTGATTTTGGTACTTTGAAGTTCTAGGATCTGGCCGAGGTCTGGTAGTTCGATTCTATTGACCTGGTAGGAATGGCAAGAGAAATTACTGTTTGCTTTTCCTTTCGAGCAGAACATAGCCGGGTCTTATGTCTTGAAGGGGGGCTACTTAGGAGTCTTAGGACGAAGGAGTAGGTACGAGGTTTATTATGAAGAATTGACACACAATCAACGTGATATTGTAGGGAAAACGTGCGGTAGATTGTATTATTCGCAGATATAAGTATCGAACTTTGAGGTCTGGCTCTCTGGCATCGCGATGCTCATATCCTGATCTGCTCTTGCAATATCTTTGTGGCATTAAATATCATCAGTCCTGTTGCTGACTGTTGCTGACTGTTCCCCAGTAAGTTCCCCAATATGAATTACTGGTGCTGTCCTAAATCTATTAAAATGCATTGCAAAAAGCGACATGTATAGGTTTAATTAAGTCGGAATAGCCGAGCCGTTACTCAAAACTTATGAATGAAGTACGGAAAATAGGACTCTTCACCGCCTTTGTACCCTTTGGCAGTGACTCCACTTTAACAAATGGATATGTTGTGCAAAAATTAGGACTTTGTCTAATCATCTCTCATCGGTTTTACAAAGGACAATGCCCATCTGTGCCCCAGAAATGCCCAGAGAAAGTATATTACAAGATTGCTCTAATAAATAAAATTAGAATTATGTTGTTAATTTTAAATCATATGAAGCACTAGATAAAAAATAATAATAATAAGACGTTCTTGTTAACATTGCAGTACCAGTGTATCTAACCAAATTGTTTTCACATACATATTGACATTATACAATGGGGACAGACTAGATAATTCCACATAACTGACATGTTTGTCTGATAACATACATATAAGTATATAAAAGAACACTGATCTGGCTTAGCTTATGTGATCATGAAGTTCCTAGTGAAAAACTAATAGCAATGCTGTCTGTGAACGATAAAGAAAAAAAAAAACCAGTAGGAAATTATCATGTTTAATGTCCAATATCATAACATTAAATCTAGATAACATATACATACTGCTAAAAAGTTATCTTGTGACATAGTGCAATTTGCATAGCTGACTTTCAGCTCCATACTATGGGCATGGTCCTTTGTTAAGTCTGGGTATGTTATCACCTCAACTATGCATAGACGTTACTGCCCAAGTTGTATCAGGGGGTGGTGAATTGCACGAACATACTTAATCGCTTATAAAAACTTGACTCAGTTGCAATTTCTTGATGTAGGTAATAAATTCTCCTTAACCTGAGTTAGACAAATGAGTGAATGTTCCCTTACGGCTTGATCAGTCGATGTCTTTGGGTTGTACGGCTCAGCCACGGTATTGGCTGATTGATCTACCATTTAGTAGCAGTTATGAAAAAAAAAAATAAAACGCATTGCAACTGAATAGTACACATGAGAGTAGAAACAGTAACACATGTCTAAAGGACGTATCAAGTTAAGTGCGGACGTGTTGATGTTGTGATAGTGCAATCATCAGCCATATGTCGGATCTTGATAGATTTTGTATTTTGTCGTGGGGATAGTGCAATTTTCTGACAAGGTCATAACGGGACCACCGTCAAATGTAGTCACAAGCACAGCATTATAATAATCAGGCTCGTGTGTCTGAAGATAAGCAACGTCTATTAGACATACTGAAACTCTAAATATTGTCGACGTCCCTCCATAATTTAGGACGCGCAAACATCACGAGTTGAATAGTTACCACTCAAACAGGTTGTCCCATCACGAACGCGAAGGCCCGTCTCAAGCTAGTCTTTGCTTGTTCGTAAAAGGGATGGGTCATTTAGGATGTGCATAGATTATCGGCTGTTAACTTGAAATTATCTTATTCCTGTCATTGAAGACTAAATGCCTCTACTAGCTGCACAGGCCTGTCGTCGGTATTACCCGTAGTGCTGTTCTCTAAGCAGCAAGGGCTCGAGCTCGATGCTACGACAGTGGCTTGTCAAGTTTTCGTGTTCACTAAATTTGCTTAAGCAACACTACCGCCACGAGGGTCTAATAGTTTAACGGTCAGCTCTACGTTGAGCAGAAATTCGATAGTGAGTACGGTTCCCTGCGGCGTTAGGTTCTACGTCTAATTCGGTGCTGGCTCGACGTCTAGCATGCACTGCTACAATAAGTTGGGTTGATAGCTGGGTTCCGATTTCTGAGTAGAGCAAGCATATCGTCGCTTACTATACTATATCATAGACTTTAGCAGAAGCGAAGAACCTCTACTCAGTTGTAAAGTTTAGCTGTGATTTTCTTTCTGCGAAAGTTTAGGGTTATCTGCTAGGTACCGTATTTTAATAATTACCGGTTAGTGAGCTGCATTCCACATTTCTGTACCGGGGTTAATTCCGAGAACCTTTAGTAGGTGTCTATATGTGTAAACTTTGCAAGAGGTCGATTGTTCTGTAACATAGGACTGGTTCTAAAGTGAGCCATGTCGCCAAATAAGCTACCGCGAAATCCCGTAGCCGTCAATGTGGAAGCCTTTTCTGACCAATTTCTGAGTGTAATAACAAACTTTAGTGACTACTGGTTGCACTGTCCAACTGGGAGACCAATCTGTAGGATCAAAAGTATTAACAGCGATTGTGATGAAAAGTGCCTAAATTACATAAATAACTACGTTTTAAAAGACTGTCAAGTATTATGTTATGTACATGGTAATAATAGCAGTATTCGATGGGTAGTTCTGAGGGATGCGGTGTGGCAACTGTGTCGTATGAACAGGTATGAACCACGGCGACATTGAATATTTCAGTGTCAAAAGAAAACCTTAGAACTGACAATCCTGGTTCGTCAGAAAATAATGTTAAAATTAATAGATTCATATCGTTTATTACATTCCATAATATTTACAAGGTGGTTATTGGGTGGTTATTTATTAAATTGGTAGCTTAAAGCTAAGTATAATTATGGACCGTGTAGGGCCACAAAAAAAATGTAAATAAAATTAAAATTATGGTACAATATCGTTGGTATATAAGATTAAAGTATTAATAAAATGAGAAGCGATTTATGTATTGGCAAATAAAAAAAAAGGGTATAAACGTTTGCATAGAATTCTCTTATTAAAAAAAAACATAACTTAAAAGCGAATTACTCCGCAATGTCACAAAAACAAAAGTAGTGGTGCCGTTTGCATGTTGACCACCTTGGGCCCTTCGTAAGATCTAAGGGAGGTTATACTCACCTACTTGTAGTTATGGGTGTGTTTACCTGATTGATTATACCTGTCAAGAAAACAAACAATCTGTGTTCGTTTTTGAAGATTATAAATTACACAATTGGGGTCGATCAGGGGATCGCTTGGCAAGCGATCGCTGTAGTTATTCTGCATCACATGCTTTCATAAGATTTGAACACTGTTTAGTCGGTGTTGACGGTTAGTTGGAAGGGTTCAATCGTACTATCCTTGAATCGCTAAACGAACTAAACAAAATGATGAGAAAGATTGATTTAGGTTTTTGGGGAGAGTTTGTTGGATACTTAAAAACGCAAAATAAAACATAGGTGTATGTGATTCAGAGGTGTTATTTGGTGCCAGCATGAATGGGATAAAGCTCTATTCTTAACGTGATAGTCTATCAAACTCTCCTTAATAGCGGTTTCCGTTATTCGAAATGGGGTTCAAGATAGGATAGATAAGAGGACAGAAATATAAACCCTGCTTTAACAGTGATGGGCAAAGCAAAAAGCTATAAACGTGGACATATCCACGTTTATAGAACCCTGTAGTCATTAATGTTTTGTGGATTAGCACGCATGCAAAACGAACTATAAACTAGCAGGCCTTGGAAATACATAGGTGAAATAGAAGTTCACGAAAATGAATCTAAAGCTAATGTAGTAGAATAGTAATGATAGTAATTAATTTGAATCCGTAATTTTGTGTGTATAATATGAGATATTAAGAGTAATGTTGCTACAGAAGGTCTTTTGTATCTTTCCAGATAAATCACAAGCAATCGATCGGTTTGTGCGCATCGGCCCACTGCGCCGTCTCAAGTAATCGATCGGCTTGTGCACGCCGTTGGTGTTAATCTGATTTCGAATTGGTAGTCGGGCGGTCATGCATGGTATCGAATCGATCGTGCCACGTTTTGATACGTTCGGTGCCACGACGGTGCGTCTCCACAAGTAATCGATCGGCTTGTGTGAGCCACCACAATGCATCGACCCACTGTGCGGTATCAAGTAATCGATCGGCTTGTGCCGCCAGTTGGTGTTTCGAATTGGTAGTCGGGCGGTCATGTATGGTATCGAATCGATCGTGCCATATTTTGATACGTTCGGTGCCACGATGGTGCGTCTCCACAAGTAATCGATCGGCTTGTGTGAGCCACCACGATGCATTGTCCCACTGTGCGGTATCAAGTAATCGATCGTCTTGTATATCCGCCAGTTGGGGTCTATATGATTTTGAAATGGTAGTTGGGCAGTCCTGCACGGACTCGATTCGATCCCAATCCCATTAAGTAGTCTCACCTGCGCCATGTGAAGCAATCGATCGGCTTGCGCTGGTGTGCCAGTCACCAGTCTTTCGTGGACCTGAGTAAGTCCATATATGTACATATTGATATTTCGATGTGTTTCGATTCGTTGTCTAATAAATTAGAATAGAAATAAAAGTGTACAGTTTCCTAACAGCAATTATTGATATATGTACATATTGATATTTTGATGTGGTTTCGACTCGTTGTCTAATAAATTAGAATAGAATGGAATACTAGATGTTTACAATATAAGTGTACAGTTTTCCTAACAGCAATTAGATAAATGATACATTTGTTTTTAATAAAATAAAAGGAATGGAATTATTATGGAATTATCTAATTAACTAACGAAGTTTATAGTAATGTAAAATACATGTACATAACATGATGTAAATAAGATAAAAATAAAACAGGTTCTAAACTATAGTTTGTACAAATTGTTGATGTTCAATTGATTGTATTAGAATGGACCTTCGTGCTGCTGACCATGTACTCGACACCGATTGTTAGGGTTCCACCTGGGTCGTGTGCGGGGACGCACACGTCGTCAGGATGGTCGATTGTTAGGGTTTGCAATTTTGTAGAGATTTATCGCTACTTATTTAATACTTTATTTTAATTGTTTAATATTTTAATATACTGGTAACTACTTTTCGAGTACTGACAGAAGCGGAAGTTAGTCATAGACTCTGCAATTGATTCGTAGCGCCGCCGCCGGCCAATCACGGAGCCGCATTAAAGAGAACTGATGCGGGCTGTGATTGGTCGTGGCGAGTCGTTTGGGGGTTTAGTTTTGGGGTAGGGATTTTTCTGATAAAAGCATGGTCGGTAGTATTGTGAGGGTATTCGAGTGTCAACCACGAGACTGTTAAGAGTTGGAAGTAACTGTTTATTGTGAATTTGATTTATCTAATTTATTGTAGTCGTGTATATTCAGTGTACAAAGTGTGTTGTAATAAAAGTGATTTATATTCTGTGATGATATCTTCTATTATTCTCCTCGGAGCAAGGTCGTCCTTATACAAAACTGTTGAATTAACTTATTTCCAGCATTTTTCGAAAATCAACCGCTAAAGGCATCTACCAATGGGGTTACCAAATGGTTTCCACTTAACAACCTCATATGTTTTTTAATGGAATTGCAAAATAAGTACAGTATATTTTTAAACAAAGAAGTAAATATTTAAGAATGTTTTGATTAGATCAGAGTTAATAAATGTGTGAAAATATCGAAATCGATCGTCCGAAGATCGGACCAACAATAATAACTAAGAAGACCTGAGGGTACATCGGCATAATATTGACATAAGGACGTTCAACATCTCAGTTCTCCCGTGACTATGGGTGCTGCAAAACATTGGAAACGTCGGGATAGAAAAAGCTAAAATAAACCGCGATTATATCCGTAAAAAGTAGTTTGATTTCAATGTGTAATATTCTTGTAAGTAAAAGACAATAAGCTTACTATTTATGAAGCTGGCTTCAAAATACAGAAACGGTAAATGTTGTCCTTGAAAACTTGGAATGCACGATATCAAAAAGATTCTCAATGCCTAAAGGATTAATGGAAATCCACAAATACATGGACGATAGAGTAACAATTTATTACGAACGTTTTAACTAACGCGAATGCTACACATTGAAATCGAACTATGATTTCAACGGGTAGCCTTCGCGTAAATAAAAGACAACATTAGTGTAAACAATATTTTAAAAAACCTCGATCCATAATTCTAAACACGTTTGAGTAACAAAGTAAACGCGGGCGAAGCCGCGGGCTACTGCTAGTAAATAATATTATTATATAATACTACCAGACTGTAATGAACTTAGTGCTTAAGTGTCAGTTATTTCATGTTTCATTAATCTTTTTTTTAAAAATGACGGGCCAGTTCTTTATGGGTTTTTGTCTATATAAAATATGTATTATGTTTTTTACAACAACAAAAAACTATTTTTTAAAAAATAAAAACCGACTTCAAAGTAAATTATTTAAAAAGCATAAAATAACGAAAATATTATTGAAGTTGGTGTTATCGTACCTGATGTGTATATTCTGCACCAACTTCAATAATATTTTCGTTATTTTATGCTTTTTAGATAATTTACTTTGAAGTCGGTTTTTATTTTTAAAAAAATAGTTTATTTAACACTTTTTAGTGACTTATTTTACCAAGATAGGTATCAGCACTATCACGGAACTCGAACGTCTACTTTACAGTAACTTACTGAAAACATAAAAAGTTTATATCTCTTAAACTACTGGACCGATTTTGATGAAACTTGTACTCTACCCTAAGTTGAAAAATACTCTAACTATTGCAAAAAGAATTTTCGAAATCGGACTTGTAGTTTCTGAGAAATCCGCGGACAAACCTACATACATACATACCTACATACATACACTCGTGAAATTTGGTAAATTTGTTTAGAAGCCCACATAGACTAACATATATGAATATTACGCATTTCTATTAATATTACATACATACGCGTCGAATACAGAACCTCCTTTTTTGAAGTCGGTTAAAAAAGAATTATCTTCAAAAAGTTGCTCGCTAGAACTCTTTGTGGATAATACACGGGCCCGTTGGTCTAGTGGTTCGACACCCTGGCTGCTACCTGATGGGTCGTGGGTTCGATTTCCACCAAGTGTCTGGGTGTTATTTATCTATTTAAGTATTGACAAAAAAAATCTAAGTATTAGTATACGAGTATCAGTTGTCTGGTTTCCATAGTACAGGCTCTAGTTTGGGATTGGATGACAGTGTGTCGATTGCCACAAAATATTATTATTATTAATACGCCGTGGTATGAAACCGTGGTAGAGGCCTAACGCCCGGTTTCCGAAAGGATGATCAACGCAAAAATCAACTAACAAGATGTCAAATCTTCTGTCAAGTGGATTTTGGGTTGCAGAAAGCATGGTCAACTATTTTAATTTGAACATCCTGTCAGTTGACACGGCTGTTAAAATTTGCTTCAAAAACTTCATGTCAAAGCCAATTTGGGTTTCTGAAAGGCTAATTAAGCCATGATCATAGATTATTCTCTTGTCAAATACAGTGTCAACTAAACGGTGTTGGTCGACAAATTAAGTATTAAATTATACTATTTGTTTTGGATAATCTACTAGTTTATGACAGATTACGTAATTATTAGGTATAAAAGGTCTTTTGCAACAAAAATACCAAGATTGTATTAACAATTGCTACTTTTGAAATTTACGATAGTGAAATGCGCACTCCACATCCGCGCGGGATGAAGACCCATGAAATAACAGTGTGGAGACGCTTGACAATCAAAAATATTTTGTCTATGGGGTACCACTGGTGCTCTTTCTTCGAATCGTGACACATGGTGAAGGACAAAAAATACTCTGTTTCTTTCTATCACATGTAACCTATATAAATGCATTCTTTTCCTGTGCGAATGAGAAAGAAAGTGTCTGTCCCTCCTGTAGATCCTCCATCTATGGTTACAGATTATAATATCTTTGAATTGAATGAGCTATTGAATGAAATATTGAACTAAACAGGCAATGTAGCCATACTTAAATAATATTCTTCATGTCAAATTAAAATGATCATTGATTAGTAAATTTTTCTCTAATTAACGTTTCAGAAACCCGAATTGATTTGAACAAGCTGTCAAGTTAACAGTCATGTTAGTTGAATATCCATTTGAATAGCCTTTCAGAAACCGGGCGTAAGTCTAAAAGAATGGAGCAGCGAACAGCTAATGATTAGCAGTCGGTCTCTACGATCTATTCAATTTATAAGAAGATATTTAACATATTAAGAAAAAAATAAGAAGATATTTTTTATTGAAACAAAAAGAGTTGAAAAATATTCATTCTCGCTTTTTCTAACAATGTATCTTAATTTTACCTAGGCAATTTATTTATGACACTAGCCGACCCGCGCAGCTCCGCTCGCGCTCTTTTTAAGTTAGCTAAATTTTGGCATTAAACGGTCACCCATCTATATAATGACCTTGCCTACCATTGCTTAACCTGTCTTAACCATATTGATAAAAACTATCTATGTGTGTCTCCTTATTTTTTTAAAATAGTATTAAGTAAATACATTAGTGGCTTATACATAACCTCCTTTTTTTAAAGTCGGTTTATAACTGGGATTCTCTTTTTACGAGCCCTCCGAACAACAATAACTGTCTATGAGTGTCTCTTTATTATTATTTATTATAATTATAATGGAAAATGGATAAAATCGGTCCACGCGTATAACCAAGTACCAATATGACTTTAATCTCGTCTCCCAAGGGAACCGTGCTAGATTACGGGATAAAAAGTATCCTATGTCCTTCCTCGTAGTATTATCTCAAATCATGCCAAGTTTCGTTTAAATCCATTCAGTAGTTTCGACGTGATGCGCGGCCGTGATATAGACAGACAGACAGACAGACAGACAGACAAAAATGAAAAAAATTACAGTTTTGGCTTTAGTATCAGTTATAGAATGCCCTCCAAATATAATTTTCTAAATATCTTCAATGTACAGAAATGGTCCTGTTACAGTTTTATTATAAGTAGGTATAGATATAGATTTCCACTGAAACTGTAATTAGGATAATTGTTTCGTCAGATTGACCGTTATTTCATTGGATTTATGTAATCGAAGGCATACGCTGTTAGGTACCCAAAAGGTTAATTATTTACAATATTACACGCTGGTATGTTCTTAATTTAATTTACCTACGCAGAAAAGCTGCTACATTTGATTACAATACTGTAATTTTTTGGAGATTAAAAAAAAAAAGCATCGATGACACGGGGGAAATCTTCCAAAGATCCCCGGGAGCTGTGGGGCTCGACCGGGGTATGTGGGATTCTTATCCACTAAAACCCCCGTGACTGTCGCATCGGCACATGAGAGGGGGGACCCCAGGGCTCTCCGGTGGGATCTGCACCAGGGGCCCCTCAGTGCCTTGCCTTTGAGCCCTCCGCCGGGGGGCGCATTGTAGCCCCCCGGGAACCAGTCACGGTGCTCACGGGGACGGGGGTCGCAACCCCGCCGCCGTCCTCCTCGGAGTCGCCGCCATACTCAATGGACGCTCAAAGGGCCCACATCCCGAGCGTCCAGCGACTCCGAAGGTGGTCCCCGGGACCTGTGGAGGTCACCGGATTCTTACCCACTAATAAGCTATCGCATCGGCACATAAGATGAGAGACCAGGGCTCTGCGGTGGGATCTGTACCAGTAACCCCTCAGTGCATTTGAGCCCGCCGCCGGGGGACGCATTATAGTCCCCCGTGAACCAGACACGGTGCTCACGGTGACGGGGGTCTTAGCTCCGCCGCTGTCCTCCTTGTAGTCGCCGCCGTACTTTTTGGATGTCCAAGGGTCCACACCCCGAGAGTCCATCAACACTATAAATAAGAACGTTGTATTGAAACTAAAGCATTGTTTACATAGAGTTGCATGATATTACATTTTCTCTTACAACTAAAGTATACCAAAGCAGATTTTATTTCAAACTATAAAAGCTAATTGTAGACCACGAGCCCAGGATTATGTGTCAGATGTATCCACTGTGTTTGCCCTCAGCCTTTAGCGCAGCGACTCTACGACCTGTATAGCATCAATGCTATGCATATAAAAGCCTTTAGCGCAGCGACTCTACGACCTGTGTAGCATCAATGCTATGCATATAAAAATAATGTGCTACAAGCCAATCCGGCTAGAGGTACGGCGGGAAATCACAAGCTTTGTCAACTAAGGAGGCGATATTATGGTGCACTACTAGTGCTTTTGCAGACACAGGTGCACTCTAGATCAACATGACCGGAGAAAAACCGTGCGCAGGGCCGCTTATGTAAATATCAGCTAATCGGCCTTAGAAGAACTAGTAGCTAAATTACTTTGCTTATTTCAAAAATAATAAATCTTGCCCCAATGATATCTTATACAATAGATATTTATGGAAATCTCCTTGGAATTTTAATTAGTAATAACAAGTTAGGATAGACATGTCTCTTTCCTTCGGAATCGCTGGACGCTCGGGGTATGGGCCCTTTGAGCGTCCATTGAGTACAGCACATTTCCCAAGCGTAAAAAAAACAGATATCTTTATTTTTTTATACAATGAAAAATTTACTGACAAGACCTTTTTAAATAGTAAATACATAATTGCGCTAGACTCTATAAAAAGTTAGAACATGTATAGTTATAATAAAATTATCCAATCTCAATAGATATGCCATTAGCGCACGAAAAGTGAAAACACATAATCCTCCCATTGGATAACTAGCAGTAAGCCCCGCGTCGGTAAAATGTAACAAACGTGACGTATGCCTTTGAAAATCAAGTAAAATAAGGAAGGGCTATCATACCTTAACTATACAGGGCAGTAAGAGGAAGTAGCTTATCCGTTGCAGCTACACGAATATGGTCTTAGGAGACTATCTATAATTTTCCATGATATTTAGATCCCCATTTATATAATTTAAAAAAAAGTGTACAGTTAGCCATAAATTTTTGATACCAATCAATCCTGACTCTAATACTGATCAAAAACTTCTATCGGACCAACCGTCGTCGCCGAGTCGTTGGACTATTAAAATGGTCAGAAATCGCCAATACCTTTTCCCGTTTTTGTGTAGCTGCAACGGATGCTTACTGCCTCGCTGAAACATTCCATTTCCACATGCCTGTATACATATAAAAAAATATTCTAAATGCATGTCACAATTTTTGTCGTGCATTAGTAGGTATATAACAAATCTATGGTTTATTTATAATATCATTGCCTTGCCCCAAGTAAAACCAATTTAAAGCAAAGAAATCTTTATCAGCACTCCAGCACACATATTAGTGAAGTCATTAAATTGTCTACTCACATAATAATTCACCAAGCGGAAAATATCTCGTATGTGCTAGCTCGTAACATACGACCCTCGAAGGAGTGCTGCACGATCGAATTATAGCTATTTGTTCTGTTCCAGCGCTGTGTTGCACAATAACCCATGTCTAATGGAAGTTCTGTCGGCTACGGCTCCTAATGGGAATATCTCAAACTATATACATTATCCAGCATTGGAGTTAAGTGCCTGGCGTGGCCTGGTGATATTTGATGACATGTATAGGAATTTAGTAGGTTATCGCTATTTAATGTTAGGATATCTTGCCAAACTATATATCAGTTTGATATCGAAAGTTTTATTGAAACTAAATATTTACAGTTTATTTACAAATATGTATACTTAAACTAGGTAAAAAACTTCCTTCAAGTTGTCGCCGCACTGGGAGGGAAGGGTACCTACCTAAAAGACTGACGGCATTACCACTTTGTATTGTTGTTTAGTTTGATATCGGAATCTGTCAGGACTTATTTCTTACTAGCTGACCCACGCAGCTCCGCCTGCGCTATTTTTACGTTAGCTAAACTTTTAATAACAGACATTCGCATCGAATACATAACCTCCTTTTTCATAGTCGGTTAAAGACTGGGACCCACTTTTTACTTGCTCTCCGAAGCACGGACCCGTTTAGTTCAAATGGCGTTAAACGGTCACCCATCTATTTAATGATCTTACCTAACGTTGCTTAACCCGATCGATTACAAAACCTTGATAACAACTCTCTATGAGTGTTCCCTTACTAATATTTATTATATTATAAAGAAAAATTAATAAAATCGGACCAAGCGTAGTATAACCAAGTACCTATTTTGACTTTAATCCCCTCTCCCAAAAGAACCGTGCTAGATTACGGGATAAAAAGTATCCTATGTCCTACCTCGTAGTAAGATCTCAAATCATGTCAAGTTTCATTTGAATTCATTCAGTAGTTTCGGCGATGCGCAGCCGTGATACAGACAGACAGACAGACAGACAGATAAAAATTAAAAAAATTACATTTTCGGCCTCAGTATCGATTATAGAATGCCCTCCAAATATAATTTTCAAAATATCTTCAATGTACAGAATTGGACCTGTTACAGTTTTATTATAAGTATAGAATATAGATTCAGTTAACGAGCGAAGCAACACATTCCTCTGGTGGTGGTCTGACCGCAGCCTATTGACGTCCACTGCTAAACAAAGGCCTTCCCTTTGGAAGTGAGGGGTTGCCATAATCCCCACGCTTGGCAGGCGTGTTGGGGATCGCAGTATTGGTATCCAATAGAAAGATGTTGCTGCCCATCTTCTTGTTTTCCATTAGTCGCCTCTTATCGCCCAACGGGAGGAGATGGGTGGGTGCTATTCTTACCCGGACACCCCACGGGCTACTACTGCACTGCTACTCTTCAAACGAGAGATTAGGTAGTTAGTATCTTGAACTCGATAATTTCACCGGCTAGAATGCCCTTCATCGCAATGTATACAGACTACTGCTTGGCAGCAGAATATTTGACACTGTAGTGGTGACAAAAAAATGCTGTACCAAAAAAATTGGGAGGAAAATGCTAGATTATGGTAACAATCTAGCATTTTCCTCCCAATTTTTTTACGCAACTGGAATGAAATAAAATGAAAAAAAAAACCGTGATCCCATTAAATAGTAACTCACGCATTAATTTAGTAACAACAACAGCAGGAGGACAACAGAAAAAGGATCCCAAGGAGTTTCAGACGTATCGCGTACGTATAAGGAAAAGCTATGGCAATATACTAGGTAGTAGGTGCCTTAAATATAGTGAGGTAAATGTACATTCCCAATAGGGTCAAATCAGTTATACTCGTAAGTATGCGTTCCCGCTATGCCCTACCACTTTGGACAATTACACCCAGTTGCATCGCTCCACAAGATCTGACCACTCGACCCGCAACCGCAGAGACTGTTATTTCTTAAATCTAACCCTTTTTACCTATTCTTCTTTCTTTCCTTCTACCTGCAGCGCCTAACTCTACATTGGCGCCCAACGTGGGGCTATACAAAAATAAATTACCAGCTTAAGAAATTCGTTACGTCTCAAATGCAGTACCATTTCCTACTCTTTGGAAATTAAAAGTTAAGTCGCTAACAAGGAACCATTGTAGAGATAGAATACATTAGCAATAAAAGGCCAATACGCAAATTAGCACATTGCGCAAAGTTCCTCTGTATCGGAATTGGCTGCAGGTAATGTTCCAAACTCCACGCCGAACTGCTGAGCGAAAGTTGGGAATTCATTAAAAACAATAGCCGTTCCCGGATAACTCGCTTCTTACAAGCCTGCAGAGTTCGCCAGTTAATTATAATTCAGCCTCAGGCTCCTGCATTTCGAACTCAGACTAGTATTACCACCTCTCGTTGCTCATATTGCAGACATGCACAAAAAGTTGCGAATGTTATAATAATTAGTACCAAAAGTACTTATAACCAATGATATTAAAAAGTAAATAGAGGTATAAATGGGCGATTTGAAAGTGGCGGACAAAGATGGGCTAATTAACACAACTTAAATCAATAGCAATAGCATACTACCCACGGAAGCATTGACAGTGTCACTTTGACAGTGCCGTTTTTTTAATTTAATAATCGCATCAATACTGCTATGTACATATAAAATACTATTAGGTATCTAAAAAATTCAAATACACAAACAAATTTTCTAGAAATCACATTTCATTCGTCAGGTCATAAATTAATTCTGTGCCACATGTAATTGCCGATTACTTAGTAGGTAACGTATCTGTTACTTAAATTATCATTGCCTATAACAATAATTTGAATTTCGAACGAAACCATTTCTAAGAAACAAATTAATTGCGAAACATAACACAAACGTAACAAAGCGAAAAATAAAACAATGTTGTCATAAAATTGTGATTTTAATTATTATTTTAATTAATCAATGTTTAATTAAAATTAAAATAATTCACAAAATATTATGAGGATCATTTGTTAAGATCAAAGTTTGAAAGATTGTCGCCATCTTTTGTTATTTGATCTCATTTTGATCTCCTAAATAAATTTCTTTCACGATTTCAAATTGTAAATTACATCTACAAAAGGACGCAGATAATCGATACGTTTTATATACATTTTTACTAGAGATCAGTCGTGGTTTCACTTCTTTTTAAGGTGTTACATACACATAATAGACTTGAAAGAAATAATCAACCGTAGAAATAGGGAACCGAACAGACAGACAGTTGCAGATAGCTATTTTGTTTTATGCTACTTAGAGATAAGTTGATCTCATTAAATAGTAATAATAATAGCAGCCCTCAAGATGAAGGGGTTTAGGTCATAGTCCACCACGCTGGCCAAGTGCGGGCTATCGCACTTCACACGTTATTCGAAAGCTAGATAGACTTTCTCAGACATGCAGATATCGTCACAATGTTTTCCTTCACCGAAAGCTAGTAACAATCGCACAAAGACGATTCGCACATGATTAAAAAACCGCATTCAAATCCGTTCACAGGTTGGACCGCTACGATGCCACAGACAGACATACATACAGACAGACAGACTTCCGGACATAGGCGTCAAACTTATAACTCCCCTCGTTTTTGGTCGGGGGGTTAATTAAATAAATCAGAGTGGCGAGTGCCGGGGTTCAAACCTGCGCACCTTGTTTCCAAGGCAAGCGCTCGCCCACTGAGCTGTATATGCTATTGCATTTGCTGTTACAAGTTGATCTTATTAGAACAATCATATTAAAAAAGTACTCATTACTAATGAGTCATTAGCAATGCTACTTTTGTTGCAAACTTGATCTTCAAAAGAAACCGTTTCCATTCGTTCCGTAGCCAAAGCTAGAGTCTCGAAAACGAATCTGAATTGCAAATACCTCAGTTTTATCAAGAAGTTGCAACCAGGACTGCATTTAATTCACCATAACGCATTCAAAAATTATGCGCTGGTCTCTTTGAGTCAGCCCAAATAAACAAATAAGAGAGATCGACGGGCTTGGCCAGGTTGTGGATCCCTTGTATAAAAGACTATTCAGGTAGGTACAACCACAGTGCCAAACATTCTTCAGGCAGTGTAATTTTTTTTAACTTTATTATGAAGTAACAAACAAAATGTTAGTAGTAATTAGGGTAAAGTAGAGTCAATTTAATCACATCTGACACTTCATCAAAATTTTGCAAAAGTACTTCATAATGTACTTACGGGTCTACTATTGCCGAAAATAATCATATTTTTGTATTAAATTTACAATTAATAGCAATATTTTCTATCTCTATTCTATATATGTATTCTATCTCTACAATGGTTTGTATTTTGTACCAAAACGAAGGCTGGTGCATGGCGCCATTATGTGACGTCACTAAGGTGTAAATAAACATCTGTCTGTAGGTATAAAAGTGAATCATTGTATGAAAGAAAAAAGAAAAAGTTGAGATGACAGTTTGACAGTTGTTTATTTACACCGGACTGACGTCATTCACTCTGATCAGTGTTTATTACATAAAATCTTTTTAAAAAAAATTGAACCGACTTCAATATCACTGAAAAGTATAAAAAAATTTAAATATTATTGAAGTTGGTGTTAGCTTACCGGCTGTGTATATTTGGCACCAACTTCAATAATTTTTAATTTTTTTTATACTTTTCAGTGATATTGAAGTCGGTTCAATTTTTTTTAAAAAGATTTTATTTTAAACTTTTTAGTGATATTTTCATATATAAAGATTGAACCATTGAAAACCGTAAAATTATCTAGGTAGGTTATGATCACATTATCGTCTACATTAAGGTCTACATAGTTTTACATAATTCATGTTTCTTCAGAAAAAAATATCCGGTCGTAATGAAATTTGCATGGAATCATCATAGCAGTTTACTCTCTCGAATAAAAAAAGAATCATCGCAATCGGTTCATAATTGTCAGAGCAATGTAATGGAGAACATCAGTTTTATGGTTTTTACCAGATAAATTCCTCCACATCGTTCATGGTCCTCCAGGAAGTTCTTATCCGGTTGTAATAAAATTCATACAGATTTAATACAGTGGTTTCTTCTTTCGAATAAAAAAAGAATCATCGAAATTGGTAAATATTTGCCAGAGTTATGACCATTTTTGTCCTTTAAAAGCGACATAAAGTCATCGATATAGGCTTTCCTGCAGCTCTCAGTGTGCAGTCACCATTCTTGTTTTTTCAGGAACTACTTATTACTACGCAATAATTTTTTTATGGGACCCATTCAATGGATTGAAGAATGGATGGAAGAAAGATTTTTTCAAATTGGTTCATAATTGACAGAGTTATGCGCGAACATACATAAAAAAAATATATACATACGAATTGAGAACCTCCTCCTTTTTTGAAGTCGGTTAAAAATGGCGATTAGCTGTATTTAAGTAATTTATTTCCTTAAATATCACGAAAATCTCTCTATTATTATGAAAATGAGATGCATTTTTGGAACCAGTGCAATCTGTTCTAATATTAAAAACCACAGATTCATTGGTATTGTGTTGCAGTCATCATGCCTATTGCTTAACTTTTTTCAGTTACGATTAAGTACGTATTTATTGTAATAACTAGCTGACCCACGCTGCTCCGCATGCGCTATTTTTACGTTAACTAAACTTTTAATAACAGACATTCGCATCGAATACATAACCTACTTTTTTATAGTCGGTTAAAAACTGGGACCCACTTTTTACTTGCTCTCCGAAGCACGGACCCGTTTAGTTCAAATGGCGTTAAACGGTCACCCATCTATTTAATGACCTTACCTAACGTTGCTTAACCCGATCGATTACAAAACCTTGATAACAACTCTCTATGAGTGTTCCCTTGCTAATAATTATTATAATTATGAAGAAAAATTGATAAAATCGGACCAAGCGTATAACCAAGTACCCATTTTTACTTTAATCCCCTCTCCCAAAAGAACCGTACTAGATTATGGGATAAAAAGTATCTTATGTCCTACCTCGTAGTAAGATCTCAAATCATGCCAAGTTTCATTTGAATCCATTTAGTAGTTTCGGCGTGATGCGCAGCCGTGATACAGACAGACACACAGACAGACAAAAATTAAAAAAAAAACATTTTCGGCCTTTGTATCGGTTATAGAATGCCCTCCAAAAATAATTTTCAAAATATCTTCAATGTACAGAATTGGACCTGTTACAGTTTTATTATAAGTACTAGCTGACCCACGCAGCTCCGCCTGCGCTATTTTTACGTTAACTAAACTTTTAATAACAGACATTCGCATCGAATACATAACCTCCTTATTTATAGTCGTAAAAACTGGGACCCAGTTTTTACTTGCTCTCCGAAGCACGGACCCGTTTAGTTCAAATGGCGTTAAACGGTCACCCATCTATTTATTGACCTTACCTAACGTTGCTTAACCCGATCGATTACAAAACCTTGATAACAACTCTCTATGAGTGTTCCCTTACTAATATTTATTATATTATAAAGAAAAATTGATAAAATCTGACCAAGCGTATAACCAAATACCCATTTTGACTTTAATCCCCTCTCCCAAAAGAACCGTGCTAGATTACGGGATAAAAAGTATCCTATGTCCTACCTCGTAGTAAGATCTCAAATCATGCTTGGTTTCATTTGAATCCATTCAGTAGTTTAGGCGTGATGCTCAGCCGTGATACAGACAGACAGACAAAAATTAAAAAAATTACATTTTCGGCTTCAGTATCGGTTATAGAATGCCCTCCAAAAATAATTCACAAAATATCTTCAATTTACAGAATTGGACCTGTTACAGTTTTATTATAAGTATAGATAGAAGATGACAAAAGAAACAGGCAGTCAAATGTGATCTATAAAATTGGCCCTACATTAAGGTTTATGTTAATGCTAATAAACCTCAAGACACTACATACTAAATTAACATTTTCACTATAATTGCAGAAATTTCCGATGTGAGTGTGTTTTCAAGGCTACAGTGAATAGGCTTTATTAAGCTAGTGTGCTATGTCATCCTCGATTGCATTGCCGCTTTCTGTCAAGTGGGATTGTAGTCAAGCACTGACTTTGTTACGTTGTAACAAGGTAAAATCATAAAATTAGTAAAAGAAAAACTTTACGAACGGACATTCCTACCAAAATTATACTATCGTACGGAAGCCGCGCGACGCAACTAGCATCAGTGCTCACAGCGCCAAATATGGTATTCTTCGGTGCCAGAAACTGACAATATTCGAGAACTTATATCAACAAACCTCACAAACTTTAGCGTCGAGAGTTTTCTATGTATGCTCCTTCCCGCTCGATCATATCCTATTGGCTAACGTGCCGTCTCGGTTGCACTTCGTAGTCAGTACTTTGGAACGCTCTCGATTTAGTATTTAGTCGCGTTCGGACGTAAATGCGCCGAAGCAGTATGTGTTCGCTAGATTATAAATACGAGTAATAAGAGATAGGCACTAATTTTTTTGGTTGAAGTGGACGCGCGTGTTATTACTGAGCAAAGAGTTCTGTGCTGACGTACGACAATTCTTAGATTCACAAGTTTGTTAACAGTAGTGTTGTTTTTTCAAATACCGGATTGTAACCCCCTTGGTTAGTTTATATAATTATCCAAATTGATAAATTTTCATGTTAGGTAATTCGGTTACAACCTAGCAAGTGATTCTTCAACCTTTTTATAGTATTAAAGTTGCTTTGGCTATTTCATTTCTTCAATGTAATGAATGTGACAGCGATACCCTAAAGTTAATAAATTATAACCTCATTTATTTATTCATTCCAATAACTTTTAAATATGTTTCGCCACGGTATTTTCCTTATAACATTCCTATATCATAATATTGTAGTCCAATCAGTTTTGCTTTCACAAGAATCAGGTGAAATATAGTTTCAATAATTAATTCCATTGTGTGGTCTATGCCTGTGATTCTTAATCTATAATTTTAATGAGTACTTATTATTTTAGAATATTCAATTAGTTTAAATTCCATAATACCAGTTCATACTTGCAAATAATAAGCATTGTTTTTTTTATAATAAGTAGTCTAATAAAATTTTCCACAGTAAAAATTGTTTACAGGTTTGTTATTATGAAATAAACTCATAGTCTTGTAATTCTAATGTGTGCATTGTTACATAAGAATATCTTAATTTCCTTTAGGTTAAAGCCAATTGTAGTATAGTAGGAATGTAAAACATAGGTCCCAAGCGCTAGCCGAGTGGTAGAATTTAGGGAGGGGTCCCTACTAAGGGAAAAGCATATGTTCTGGGGTAGACATCTACCAGCTATAATGAAGTTGTTTGCATAAATTATTCTTCATTTTATTAGTTCATCACACAGCTGGGAGATTTATTTTAGCGTTGGTTATTATAAAGGAATTTACCGGAAATGGAAATTGATAGCAATTTCCATTAAAAAAAAAAAGCTTTAGTGACAATATTATCTACATTCTATTTTAATGCTTAATCCTTTTTAAATAATTGTGTATATGTGTGTGTTTGTATTAATTAACAACATCTTTATTCTTACACTAGCTGACCCACGCAGCTCCGCCTGCGCTATTTTTACGTTAACTAAACTTTTAATAACAGACATTCGCATCGAATACATAACCTCCTTTTTTATAGTCGGTTAAAAACTGGGACCCACTTTTTACTTGCTCTCCGAAGCACGGACCCGTTTAGTTCAAATGGCGTTAAACGGTCACCCATCTATTTAATTACCTTACCTAACGTTGCTTAACCCGATCGATTACAAAACCTTGATATCAACTCTCTATGAGTGTTCCCTTACTAATATTTATTATATTATAAAGAAAAATTGATAAAATCGGACCAAGCGTATAACCAAGTACCCATTTTTACTTTAACCCCCTCTCCCAAAAGAACCGTGCTAGATTACGGGATAAAAAGTATCCTATGTCCTACCTCGTAGTAAGATCTCAAATCATGCCAAGTTTCATTTGATTCCATTCAGTAGTTTTGGCGTGATGCGCAGCCGTGATACAGACAGACAGACAGACAAAAATTAAAAAAAAATACATTTTCGGCCTTAGTATCGGTTATTGAATGCCCTCCAAATATAATTTTCAAAATATCTTCAATGTACCGAATTGGACCTGTTACAGTTTTATTATAAGTATAGATTATGCTTAGTCATTAGGTCAACATTTATTTTAACTTTTAAATTATACACTGTGTATTTTACATTTAAAACCCACTTTGCTAAAACTCTCAAATCCACGCTAACTTACTCTTACTTCTTAATAATTCCTTAGTCCTCAGTCAATAATCCGGATTAAAAGGGCTCTAAAACACGGCTATTGGCAAACAGCTGTCTCAGCAATAGGCAATTGATAAATTCGTGAGCAGCTATCAATCTTAAATTAGTGTCATTTATCTTCGGTTTATTGAGGTGCATAATTTAGGACGCAACAGCGCGGTTCGACCGTACTTAAAGTGTTAAGCCTCGTTGTGATGGCCGACATTAATAACTTACAACACTTAAGTTCACCTCCTTACTTATTCAGGCATCTACGTTTTGTGTCATACATCTGTAACGCTATGCTCCAAGAGTAAGCTCGAAATTCAAAACTCGGTTTAAGATAAGAACTTTGTTGATAGGAGCTCAGACTCGAGATGTGCTCCGAGTCTGTTAACTTTCAACAACGTTATGTTAGATGATTTCGTTGGTGTATTCGGTTTAAAAAATACATCTGCTTAGTCTCAACTATGCATAAGCTATTCTGTCTACGATGATACGTAGATTTATTTAATCAGCAGTTATCTGTTTGAGGCTTTATTTTAAGGCATGTTTGAGCAACGGCATATTATACAAACCCTTATATTCCAGCTGCGTAGCTAGATCACGTTGCCTTATTACAGAAAACAAGTTATAGAATTACAAGGAAGAACACCTTTCATTGCGTTTTTAAAGCCAGCCACTTCACAGTGCACCATAGGACCATAGTGATTACTGCACTTATAGGGTCTGTTTGCTTTTCCTTCTAGATGCATGGGAGTGTATGACCACTTACCATTTTGGATGACAAAGATGGTCTCTCTCTCACCTACGGCAGCGATCATGAGATCGCAATGTCCATTAGTTGCATTGCATCCTTAGAAATATTAAGGGGAATCATGTGCCCATAGACCGCAGTAAAACAATAAGTCCTGTGGGCATCGGGATGTCAAACAATGCGAATTGTGGCTTACATATAAAGCTTAGCGTACATAATATATTATCATCAAAGGAGTAAACCTCATATTAATTCTGGCAAGCAGGCAAACCACACAACAGACTGCGTAATCTCCAAAGTAAAACTTTTTGCACTAGCCAGTACCTACGTACCGTATATAAATAAGACGACAGCAAAAAAAGTTACATTATCTTGACGCATCCTAAAAACTCTATTACAAACACCGTTTACGGGCAGATTAATGCCATCCCAAAATATAATCCGAGTCAGCGGGCGGGCGAACAAAAACAGCCATGTCTGTGAGGGCCGCAAAATGTGCCGAATCGGGGTCGTGACCGACGAAATCCGTGCAAGCCTTAAGTTCCTGTGGCATATCTATTTTTTGGCAACGCGGCAACCCAGCACTCGCAGCCCATATGAATGTGATACAATTTGTCAGGTTTACTTGCTTATTTGTAGGAGCGCAGGTGTGGATCTGGAGAGTTCGCGGCCCCTTTTCGTGGAATAATAATGACGGATTCGACTTAGAGACGACGACTTAGCGGGTTACGTCTCCAGCCGGTCTCGCCTACGGCAGCACTTAGCCGCTTTGCTCATTTTCACGGCTTAAGTCGGCGAATGCCGTTGGTTTTAGGTTGATAGTTCGCTCCCAGTGGAGCTTGCTGATAGTCGATAGCACTTTCTGAGACTGTAATTTACATTTAATTCTGAAATGCTTTTAGTGGCACTGACACTTTTTATTGAGGTAACCATTTCAGCTAATAAATTTAGGAATACGTTATCGAATAACATTAACAATTCATTGGAATGAAACGAAAATCATTATGATGCATACGCAACGAATAATATAGTTAATTATTGAACATAATAATCATGTACGTCTATGTGACGCTCCGCATCAAAAAGACGATCTACCAAAATGACGCATCTTTAGAACAACCTAATTTTAAAACCCCCAGGCTGCCTGTCCACCGGAGCGGAGCGAGGCAGCGGAGCGGAGAAACGGAGACCAATAAGATGGCACTAAGATTTTGGAGCGGAGTTTTTGTGCAATCTTATTGGTTAATATTCTCCGTTTCTCCGCTCCGCTACCTCGCTCCGCTCCGGTGGACAGGCAGCCTTATCCTAGCGGTTACCATCGCAGTATTCGATATTTTCAGCTTGTGTAAACATTTATGTGATCCGGTGTGAAGGGCACTGTTTGCAGGTTAAATTGCCGAACTCAACTACGCTTTGCCGGAATCAAGATCCGATCGTGATACAAAACCTTTAGAAATCGCAATCAGTTTTAATTTTTGTTTCTATGATTAACTTTTTAAATCACAGTTATTCCAGAATTCTAAACCAAGATCTGTTTTCAAATTACTGTCAATAACTAACGTCTTAATTAACGAGCGGTAGTACCTACATCTGTATATAGACAGGCAAGTCGCTAACTATCAGATAAACGTCCTACTAATATCGTCACAGTTACATATAAAAAGTTTAAGCATTCAAAAAACACGTGTACATAATATTTATTCTTCAAATCAAATGATACTCGGGTCGATTTAACTTAATAATACCAGCCCTTGTTAATGTCCCACTGCTGGGCACGGGCCTCCCTTCAAGATGAAGGGGCTTAGGCCATAGTCCACCACGCTGGCCAAGTGTGGGTTGGTGGACTTCACACGTCAATCGAAAGCTAGTTAGGCTTTTTCAGACATGCAGGTTTCCTCACGATGTTTTCCTTCACCGAAAGATAGTAACAATCGCACAAAGACGATTCGCACATGATTAAAGATATCAGAGGTGCGAGCCGGGGTTGGAACCTGCGCACCTTGTTTCCAAGGCAAGCGCTCGCCCACTGAGCTGTTACCGCAATTTTATGTAATAAGGATTATTGTTATGTAAAACTATAGTATTCCATATCAGATGCCTCTTTATTTTTCTTTCAAAACTTGTTTAGCGTATCCATATAATTTTCAAGGATTACCTACGAAGAATGGACAAATATAATCCAATTCAGTTTTTTTTTATCTTTCAGCCATATTGCATTGAGCATCATGAACAGTAATATTGGAATCAGATCCCCCACCCCTACCACCCGTCTGCAATTCTACTTCTGTATTCAAATCTGCATTCCCAAATGTACCTCACATATCAGAGATTTAATAAAATTTCCCCGCTAGCTTTGTCGGATCTCAGCTGCCTCCTTTTCCTTTTTAACTTTTGTTTTAAATTCGTAGATGTTAATATAACTCGTGATGTACTTTGTATTTAAATGTAAGTAAATACATTTACAATTGAGTAGATATCTACTCAATGTTTTCTCAACTAGAAAGACTTTCAATAAGGTTTTACTACTAAAGGGGGCTGAGTGCAAAAGATAGGCACACGTCCTTAGAATAAAATGTTTCTAGGGTATGACCATCCAACCTGTATGACATGTTAGTAGGCCCATAAATGTAAACTAGATAGAATCGAAAAACTGATTTGATAATTAACCACGCTTTAAAAAAATTATGCAATTACTATCTTATTAAGCAACTATTTGACTTTAATAAGCCTAGGAGGAGGTGGTGAGGAGACACGCTTGATGGTACGCGATACGCCTACCTAAAAACAGCTGGACACACTGGCGCTTGCCGACCGAGACATTACTTTTTAAGGCCTGTAACAAATTACTTACCATATAAAATAAAACATACATTCTTTATAGTAAAAAACAAAACTAATGTTTGTTTACATTCTAATTGGCATGTCAGATGTCACATTCTAATTGACATATCAAATGTCACTAACTTGACAGCATACGTCACTATCTTGGGAGACGTATCGATACTGTACCGGTGACTCAATAAAAACAGTATATTATTATCTCGTTAATAGGTACTAACCAAGTATTTGTAAAATGTTAAAGTGCAACGCAATATGCGTAGTTCCATATTTAAAAAAAAAAGTACTCTCTCTGGCAACACTTCCTACGGCGGGGCGTCGTCACTGGACGCCTCCGCACTCGTTCCAATGGCGGGGCGTCGTCCTTGGACGCCACCGCAAACACTTCCAATGGCGGGGCGTCGTCCTTGGACGCCACCGCAAACACTTGCAACGGCGGGGCGTCGTCCTTGGACGCCTCCGCACCGCTACCTTTAGCGGGGCACCGTCACTCGGGTGCCTCCGCACCACCACTTTTGGCGGGCCGTCGTCTACGGGCGTCCCGCACCTGTTTGCTGGGGCACACCGCCCTTGGGCGTACCCCGGCCTTACTTTCGGCCTGCTACCAGGCCGGTCTCCTACAGCCGCTGCTGCTGGCATGGTGCCCGTCTGGCCCGCTGCTCGGGACCAGGCCGCTTGCACCATGCCCGGTGGATAGCCCGGTCTGAAGCGGCCACCCTTACCTCGTCGAGCCGTGGCCGACTAACCCCAGGTGCATCGTACCACACTTCCGATCACTCGACCACGACCTTTGAGATCTCTTGTTCTGTTTTTCATCTAAACTCAAAACTGTAATATTTGCTTTAATCAATAAATCTATACTATCTTTAGTAATCCTTGTTTTTCTTTCTATACTATACCTGTAACGAATACTCCCCTCCACTTAAAAACGTTACAAGCCCGATAATTTCAACTACAGTGCCCTTCACAGAAATGTTTCACATTGCTGCTTGGCGGTAGAATATCCAACACTGCGGTGGTACCTACCCAAAAAGACATATGTTACGTTGTTTCTCAACACCAGCAGGCCTAGCAAGACTTGCAATCTTGACAGATTGGTGTGGAGCATGACGTAGTTTTCAACACCGTAATGTCAGTTCTCTATACAAAAGTGTGAAATACTACGTCATAGTGACGTCATACTCACACTTATCTGTCAACATTCGTACATAGTGCTAAGCCTGCAAAGCTCTTCCAGCCTTTACCATTTTTTGCGTGCGTTCTATACCCATTTCCTATCCTGTATTTGTCACTGCAATGCCTATTCAAATCTTTTACGCCGGGGATGATGTTTCCTTTCACAGTTAGAGAAACTTTGAAATAAGAATACACAATTTTTTGCTTTTTAATAATAAGAGCACATTATATCCGTATGTTAATTAGCTGACTAGAAATGAGAAAAACATTGACTTATTCGCATTTAGGGCTCTCGTACAAAACTGCGATGCGATGCGATGCGGCGTCGCATCGGAGGAACTTGTATCGGAAGTTCTTGCGGTGCATTCGTGCGAGCTCGCAGATATTTGCGATGCAATGCGAATTCGCAGATATGTGTGGGAGCCCTTACACAAGAAAACAGATAAATTTAATTTCTCTCAGAAAAAGAAAATACATAGTGAAACAAGAGTCAAGCGCTTTTTATACAACGGAAATTAATATTATAAATTATTCTCAGTCAAAATATTCACCCCGATACAAAGTTCACGCAGTATTAAACGCTTCAAAGACTCGTTGTTACGTAATGCCTATTAAAATAAAATCTTTTTAAAAAAAAATTGAACCGACTTCAATATCACTGAAAAGTATAAAATAATTTAAATATTATTGAAGTTGGTGTTAGCTTACCGGCTGTGTATATTTGGCACCAACTTCAATAATATTTAAATTATTTTATACTTTTCAGTGATATTGAAGTCGGTTCAATTTTTTTTTAAAGATTTTATTTAAAACTTTTTAGTGATATTTTCATATATAAAGATTGAACCATCGAAAACCGTAAAATTATCTAGGTAGGTTATGATCACATTATCGTCTACCTAGTTTTACATAAGTCATGTTTCTTCAGAAAAAAATATCCGGTCGTAATGAAATTTGCATGGAATCATCATAGTAGTTTACTCTCTCGAATAAAAAAAGAATCATCGAAATCGGTTCATAATTGTCAGAGCAATGTAATGGAGAACATCAGTTTTATGGTTTTTACCAGATAAATTCCTCCACATCGTTCATGGTCCTCCAGGAAGTTCTTATCCGGTTGTAATAAAATTCATACAGATTCAATACAGTGGTTTCTTCTTTCGAATAAAAAAAGAATCATTGAAATTGGTAAATATTTGCCAGAGTTATGACCATTTTTGTCCTTAAAAAGCGACATAAAGTCATCTATATAGGCTTTCCTGCAGCTCTCAGTGCGCAGTCACCATTCTTGTTTTTTCAGGAACTACTTATTACTAAGCAATAATTTTTTTATGGGACCCAATCAATGGATTGAAGAATGGATGGAAGAAAGATTTTTTCAAATCGGTTCATAATTGCCAGTTATGCGCGAACATACATAAAAAAAAATATTTATATATATACAGATGAATTGAGAACCTCCTCCTTTTTTGAAGTCGGTTAAAAAAAGGAATGAATTTCTAGACTAACGACGTTTAAAATGGTCGGATATTAGAGATTTAGTTTGGCAGTGGATCAGGTCGTTTTAAATTCAGACCGCGTAGAACGGCGAGTCCACACTCGTTCTGGGCACTGTGACATGTGCTTATTGTATTTTCACCAAGCTAAGACCACTGAGGCACTGTTTCAACAAAATTTATATTGAAATTAGCCAAAGGAAATGTTTTATTGAGGAAGTACAGTGAGTATTGTCAGCTCCGGATCTACGACTTTTTCGAATCGGGGCAGAAACTTGATAGTGGCGCCCTTCAGCGTTTAAGAAATTACTTTAAAAAACTCAAATCTCAAATCGACATCACAATTTCACTAGTGGTATTGGCATGTGTGGCGCCTGTTTCTTACAAGTCGAAGGTGAGCCAACCAGGCTTACGTATGCTAGGCGCTTTGTGGAGCAAGTTTATTTTTATTTTTAATCATATTATATTATGATATTGGCGCCCCCTTAAGCTGCGCCTGCCAGCCCCAGCCCCGATCCGGGCCTGGGTATTGTATCTTGAGCAGCTACACAAAGTAGCTTAGACTTTCACTGCTTTCGTAATTGCAAATATTGACCCTATACGATTTAGACTATAAAGACAATGCACTACCGTTCGTCACCCGATACATTAAATGTTCCCTCGTGTCCAGTGAAGTGCACCAGCTACAGTACGCTTTACATCGGGCGATGATGCTTGGCAGCAGTGGCGGTCTGAGAGGGGGGGTCGTAGGGGTCATTCCCCCAAAATCTTAAACTCATTCACGTCAAATTGACAAACTTAACTTCTTGCTTGAAAACGACTTAACAATTTTATTCAAAACTAGCTGACCCACGCAGCTCCGCCCGCGCTGTGTTTACGTTAACTAAACTTTCAATAATATACATTCGCATAGAATACAAAACCTCCTTTTTTAAAGTCGATTAAAAACTTGGACCCACTTTGTACTTGCCCTCCGAAGCACGCACGGAGACGTTTATCTTAAATATCGCATAATAATAATATCTTGGGACAATTCATACACGGTCATCTGATCCCAAACTAGGCAGATGTACTATGGAAACCAGACAACTGATACTAATACATATATACATTTTTTTTTATATATACATACTTAAATGGATAAATAACATCCAGACACTTGGTGGGAATCGAACCCACGACCCATCGGTTAGCGGACAGGGGTCTAACCACTAGACCAACGGGCCCGTCAAAGTAACTATATGTCAAGTTTGAAATAATGCAATCAAACAGACAGATTACATATTATGCCTTTGCTGCTTAGTAGAGGGATGTAAAACTATTTCGATAGATCTTGTGATGTATAACAAACTAATACACTAGAAATTAGCATTTATGATGAAGATACCTTGACACAAGCTTCAACTCGTAAGATAAATAGAAACCAGATATCTCGAGTTTAGTTTTCCAACAGCGATATTCTGACGGTTTCCAAACAATGTACATTCAATAAGCAGAAGTTCTAATTCGCGCCGCGTTTCTATAGAGTAACTTCCTCCATTGTGTCTCGGCACTATAACTTTCGTAATTGTATTATGAATGTCTAACGTTGAAGAGAGTCATGCGAGCTTAAGTTTATCTCAAATTCCTAGTGTTAGGTGTCGTGTTTATGCAAATTTTGACACTCGAAACAAATTAATAGTAACTTAAATAAGGTCGAAAAAATAATAATAATAAAGGTGCTTCCCTCCCAAAAGCATTTTGAAGACGAGCAATGCAGTCTTACGGAGTTAGTGAACTTTTAAAATCATACAAAATCAACGCTCTAAAATCTGCGTGCTTTCTGCGTTAATGTAATTTTGGTTTGAACGACGAACATAAATTTGTGATAAAAACAATTGACACATGATTATCTGCCAAGTTCTTTTATAATCAATGATTGAAATTCTTGTGTTAAAAAATATGAGATTCGAAATTCAAATACACACATCAAAAGTGTCTAGGGATCAACATATATTTTTGCAATAACTTTTCTCCTGATTGATATTAATTAAAATTTTCTTTAAGGATTCATCAAATAAAGTGTTTTCGTTTGTCACAGTAACGATAAACCAAGTCACCTTTGCATTAATAAAGAAATTTGCCATTTTCCTAATAAAGGGATTTTTGACATTTGAACCACTAACACAAAAGTTCGAAAAAAAGACTGAAATAACAGTTTTCTTTAAAATTTTATTGGGTTACTTAAACAATTAATAATCCGTGTTTCTACCGCGAACACTAACAACACAAGAACATCGGTTTGGCATACTCAAAATGAGTTCATCCAAATCACGCTGTGGAATGGCCGCCCATGTTCGTTGCAACAACAAAAAAAGGTCTTCTTGCGACTGGATACCCTCCATATTCGGCAGAGCTCTTCTCTGTAGCATATCCCATGCATGCTCAATCGGGTTCAAGTCTGGCGACTGAGCAGGCCAGGGCAGGACATTGATGTTAGCTGCGGCGAGAGTCTGTCTTACAACTCTTGCGGTGTGCGGTCGTGCATTATCATGCATTAACTGAAATAAGGGACCGATTTGCACTTGTAGAGGAACGATGACGTCTGATACAATCGTCTCAGCATAAATTTGAGCGTTGAGGTTGCCTCTGATCCAAATCAACTCAGTTCTTCCGCCGATCCAAATACCCGCCCATACCATGATGGTTCCACCACTATAAGGATGGACTTCCTGGCAGGATTTTAATCGCTGTTGGCGTCCAGGGGTTCTCCAGTGTCGTATACGTCTTGTATCCGGTCTCATACCAAAACGAGACTCATCAGAAAAGCACACGAAACGCCATTGTTCTTCTGCCCAATTTCTGTGTTCAAGAGCCCATTGATATCGAATCCTACGATTGTGCATTGCTATAGGTGGTACCCGTAGCGGTCTTCGGGAATGAAGGTTCACTTCATGCAAGCGGTTTCTGACTGTTTGGTCGCTAATTAAGTTCCCTGAAGAGTGATGAAGCCTCACGGCTAACATCATGGCAGTTATTGTTGGAGCTCTTCGAGTTAAGATTTGAATATATCGGTCTTGTCTCCGTGTGGTGCAGCGATACCGTCCTCCATGGCGCTCAGCCACGGTACCAGTGCTTCGGTAACGTGTCCAAAGTCGACTGATAACACTCTGACTTGTATTCAGAGCTAAAGCCACAGTACGTTGCCGGGAACCAGCTTCTATCATTCCCACGGCTCTGAGCATTTCTTCCCTGCTTAAATGACGTCGCCGCTCCATAATAACGTTGGTTTTAATCAGTAGTAGGGAAACAGTAGCACTAATAATGTCTTCAATGCGTTGTATGTTTTTATAGGGAAAATATTGACAGCTGATTTTCATCTTTTACTCGAATTTGATTCACAGTTCCTGATTCAAATTATGAAATGCACCAAAAAGGATCCATATAAATTTATAAAATCATAAATTTATTACAAAGCCACATCTCAATCTCAAGAAATCCGCTTAAAAATGCTTGATCCCTAGACACTTTTGATGTGTGTATTTATGAGCGGCCAGGAGCGCAGAACTTTCAGTGTTATCTCCCTATTACAAGTAAAAAGTTTGTATTTTTTTGTTAGAATTATAATTTACTGCTCAATCCTTATACAGTGGGAACTCCTAGCCAGTCTTATCTTACGTCACAAACAGCCCGGAGTCTGTCTTAATTAACAGGGGAATCCGATTATTAATTCTCGGCAATTTAGCAGATTGAAGGAATCCCGAATCAGCGACCTCTGTATCAAGGAGCATCAATAAACGGACTAATGAATTTCAGTCAACTTGCAGGTTGCAGGTCACCTTTATGTTAAGTACTTTTAGAGTGCTTTAAATTATAATGGCTCAAGCTATAAGGTAACTGTTTACTGTTAGCTGCTTACAAAATTGTTACTTAATGAAAAGCACTTTAGTAACTGACGGATTAAGATCATAATATTTAGGTTAAAAGTTAAATTGAAACTGTTTGCTATTACGTCCTTAGAGTCTATCGTTTAAAGCAAAATAACATTTAAATAAGAGCCTTTTAACCCTTCAAAACTTTCGATTGGTCCTTGGGACGCCGTGGGGCGCCAACCGGAGTACCTATGTGGGTTTCTTACGCAACGAAAGACCTAAACCACCACGCTGATAGCGCTTTATTCAAGAGATCAGCCTATAGTTATCTTAACTTGTGAGTAAGAACTACACAAAACTCCAGAGGAATCGAACCCGTGGCCACCGTATAGTAAAACAAGAAGGTTCCATTACCCTATAGAGACTACAGAGTCTGAATAATGATTTCTGATATTTACGCGAATACCTACTACACATTGAAATGAAACTAATTTTACGGATTTTATCGCGTTTTATTTTTGAAAATAGACCGACCGACCGACCGAAAATAGATCGTAAAATTAGTTTCATTTCAATCTACAGAGTCTGATTAGAAAGCACTTGAGCCCCCAAATTTTTAGCTCATACTTACATTTTCTTCAACGCAAAATTTCTGCTAACAATAGACGCGCACATATTACCACTGGGGTAACTTAACAATGGTTTTGTTCCCATTATAAAATTATGTACCTATTAAAAATTAATTACCAAACCGCAATTACACAATGAAATCCCTGCCGCAAATCTGAAAACACTCGTTGTTTAAACGCAAAGAGTAATGCTCTGAAATTAATTACTTACAGTATTTTCCGTGTCTGCCTGTAATGCGGTTTCAAGGCGAATTGCGAATCATTTGAGTAATGAGTTAGGTAATCCAGACGCCTTTACTACGTAGATACCTACATTTATCATTACTCTTCTCTCTGTATCTCGGTGCCATCTTTAGCTTTACTTCGAGGGCTAAACAAGAACTCTAGAGTATTTGATAGTGCAAACAGCTTTGGAACCTGGGAATAAGTTTCTCGATCGGTAATTGCATCAATTCTTTTGGACCCGTTGGTCTAGTGGTTGGACACCCTGGCTGCTACCCGATGGGTCGTGGGTCAATTCCCACCAAGTGTCGATTTTGGGTGCTAACTCTGCCATCCCTCGGTTATGTAAAATCTATACTTATAATAAAACTGTAACAGGTCCAATTCTGTACATTGAAGATATTTTGAAAATTATATTTGGAGGGCATTCTATAACCGATACTGAGGCCGAAAATGTAATTTTTTTAATTTTTGTCTGTCTGTCTGTCTGTCTGTCTGTCTGTCTGTCTGTCTGTCTGTCTGTATCACGGCTGAGCATCACGCCAAAACTACTGAATGGATTCAAATGAAACTTGGCATGATTTGAGATCTTACTACGAGGTAGGACATAGGATACTTTTTATCCCGTAATCTAGCACGGTTCTTTTGGGAGCGGGGATTAAAGTCAAAATGGGTACTTGGTCCGCTTGGTCCGATTTTATCAATTTTTCTATATAATATAATAAATATTAGTAAGGGAACACTCATAGAGAGTTGTTATCAAGGTTTTGTAATCGATCAGGTTAAGCAACGTTAGGTAAGGTCATAAAAAGATGGGTGACCGTTTAACGCCATTTGAACTAAACGGGTCCGTGCTTCGGAGAGCACGTAAAAAGTGGGTCCCAGTTTTTAACCGACTATAAAAAAGGAGGTTATGTATTTGATGCGAATGTCTGTTATTAAAAGTTTAGTTCACGTAAAAATAGCGCAGGCGGAGCTGCGTGGGTCAGCTAGTAATAAATAAATATAGTGACAAGATGGATATACACGCTGACTCAGTGGCTAGTTTTCGTCGTAAATTACTCTCTACTGTTCCTTTTTCTCTCGCTGTTTGAGTAGTTCGAATGATGTTGATTTATATTATTTATTTAGAGTAGTCATTCTGTTATTATTTTTTTTCTCTTTATTTGATATTAAAGTTTAAATTAGCTGTTGCCGATAAGTGCATGTGGTATCTACCTATAAATGATTTACACATTTTTATTATTGTTATTAGTTAATAGTTTCTTGAGTATGTGTTAGTGTGTAAGTTGCTGGTAGATCAATAAATAAAATAAAATAAGTGTCTGGGTATTATTAATCTATTTAAGTAGGTAAGTATGTATATACAAACAAAATGTATATAAGTATTAGTATCAGTTGTCTGGTTTCAATTGTAGGTACAGGCTCTGACTAGTTTTTGATCTGATGACCGTGTGTGGATTTTCCCATATAATTATTAATAAAAAAATATATATAATGGCCATCTTAACCAAAACTAGGAAGCCTTTTTTTGCGGCGGAAGCCTTCGTGGGATTTTTACCCACTAAAACCCCCGCGGCTGTCGCATCGACACATGAGAGGGGGCACCAGGGCTCTCCGGTGGGATCTGCACCAGGAGTCCATCAGTACCTTGCCTTTGAGCCCGCTGCCGGGGGGCGCACTATAGCCCCCCGGAACCAGACATGGTGCTCACGGGGACGGACACAATGGACGTCCTAAGCCCCACACCCCGAAGCTCCAGCGACTCCAAAGAAACTAGGCAGTAGTTTGCCATGGCCATAAATAGCTATGGCAACCAGGCAACAAATAAACATACCTACATACTTCTCTCTCTCTCTCTTCTTAGCTTTTGTCCCATCAGAATATGAGAGTTAAAGGAGAGAGAGACTGCACTTGTGCCTACGCAAGCGCTTGTGCGCACTATAATGTCTCCCGCGTAGATGGATGATATTGTGAAAGATTGGCCGCTGTAGTCGTATCGGCCAGGAAGACCTTATAATTACAGATTATGCACACAAAATATCTTTGTCTCAGGTAGGAATTGAACCTATTACCTTTTGGGAAAGATAAGCGACCACTACATACACCGAGTTAAACATAAACCACGAAAAATGTTTTCAAAGTTGTCTAAAATACAAATATAATATAATGTACTTGAATAATTAAATATGTAATATATAAAATTCTCGTGTCACAGTTTTCGTTGCCATACTCCTCCGAAACGGCTTGACCGATTTTGATGAAATTTTTTGTGCTTATCCGGTATCTATGAGAATCGGCCAACATCTATTTTTCATCCCCATAATTTTTTTTTTTTTTATTTTATGGCAAAACAACGTTTGCCGGGTCAGCTAGTACATAGGGGTCGTCCATTAATCACGTGAGGCTCGAAAGGGGGGGGGAGGGGTTCCGAAAAAATCACGAAATATCACCAGGAGGGGGGAGGGGTATAATGAGACATCACGTGTATTTATTTTTCGTTGAATGCACGATTTCTAAACCAAACAGCGGCACGTGGCCTTGACTCACCGTAGCCGGCAACGACTTCCTCTTCAACATTTAATCAGTTAAGTACCTGTATTTATAGATAATATTCCGAAAATTTCAATATACCCAATATTAAATTTTTTACAAAAAAATACACGCGATTTTGGATGGGGGGGGGGGGGTAGTTTAAAAACCTCACCACATATCACCAGGAGGGGGGGGGAGGGGTTAAAAAGTTGCTAAAAAACATCACGTGATTAATGAACGACCCCATATATAGTATTGAGTTTATGTATAGTATTTGTGAAATCTGTTGAGTATATTTATATATATGCATATAAGTTTATGTGTGTGTGTCCTATGTATATATTTGTAGTACACCACCAGCTGCCCATTTATTCTGATTGTGTTTCTCCTGCAAAATGGTTGTCTGGAAGAATTTGCTTATAGCGATAAGACCGCCATTTGTACATTTTATGTTTTAGTTCTAAGTTTATATTGTAAATATCTTCTTGGTGTACAATAAAGAGTATTCTATTCTATTCTATTCTATACGTTAGTTTCAGCTTGGTCGTCCGATGAGGCCGGGATACTGGCTGGCTTGTGACTCGCTGCTTGTTTCTAGAGAGTTGCTGCTGTAGGGAGAGAGTGATGGCGAAGCTGCGCTGTTGTCCGATCCGAAGGCTGCGTCGATGTTTAGTGCGGGGTCACCAGTATAGCGAATGCAACGGAAGTGCCTCCGACCGAGCGAGCTGTTATCCTCGGCTAGGGCCGAAGCCCTCGACAGTTGATGTTGGGATGTTGTATATTAATTGTTAGCGAACATTGAAATTTCGCTTGCGAGATTCAGGATTCGATGGCGGCGCCATATAACTTGTTGGATGTGATACTACTGGCTTTTCATCGCGTCGCTGTACCACATGTGGCGTCGCTGTACCATCTGGTTATTTCGAGCCGCCACAATACATGGGTGTCTGTTAAACTCTGTTATTGAGAACTACGATATAAAGTCTTTTAATTAGAGATACTAATCACGATCAAAGATCCCTCATTATATAAATATTGCAATGACTCAAGCTCTCTAAAAAATTGGTTTTTAGGGCAGTCAATTGCCTGGTATTAAAGTACCCATTATTACGGCCATAAATGGGCAGAACACGAAAGAACATACTGAAATCTAGTCGTAAGCTTTTAACGACCGATTCTATCGAATCGGAAATGCCTTGTTCGCGACGAACTGTCCGTGGCTTTATCGGCGCAGTTACACAGCATGGTGTGACCCGCGGTATTTATGAGCCCACTCTGTAGCCTGCGAATAGCAGTGTTGTGTTGCCAGCCAGCTTTAACTACCCCTAAAACTAGTAGTTTTACAATGGTTTACTGAGAATTCTTTAATGATTTTTTTCTTTATTTCAATTGAGGAATTTAGTAATAAATAACACAATTTTTTTCTGTGACTACATCCGCGAGCAATGATACTCTGTTTGGCTAAGGGACCTGCCTCATGCAGGCAGCATGATATTCCGTAACACTCCTGTTCGGCTTCACCTCAGCCATAGCCAGCCAACCGGGGCCGTTGACGGGCCCGTTGGTCTAGTGGTCAGACACCCTGCCTGCTAACGGATGGGTCGTGGGTTCGATTCCCGCCAAGTGTCTGGGTGTTGTTTATCTATTTAAGTCTGTATTTATAAAAAAAAAAGTATATAAGTATTAGTATCAGTTGTCTGGTTTCCATAGTACAGGCTCTGCCTAGTTTAAGATCGGATGACCGTGTATGGATTGTCCCAAGATATTATTATTATTAACCAATTTGATTTCAAGTTCATGTGAATCATAATGCACTTATTCACTTTGTATTAAAAGAAAACATCATGAGGAAATCCGGGCAATCCCCACAATTTATTCGGTATGTGTGATCCAGCAAAGCTCACTTCACTAGCGTGGTGGATCGCTTGAGGATGACCCGCATGATGGCTAAAGCCAAGTCATCTCATCTCTCTTGACAAGGAGAACCTTGCCCACATTGAATGGGACATTAGTGTAGAAATCAAGTTTTGTGTTATTATATTTTTCATCAGGAAATTATCCGGCAGCAGTCTGGAATCAGACACTGTGGCAGGTAAAATGAACATCGGATTTAAATGTGTTTAACCTATCGGACATTTTGTCGCTTCTGAGAAGATAATTTTAATTTATTGGTATTTTGAAATATATTCTGGTAACACCATAAAGTACCCCTTTGTCCCCGCCAAAATGTAAACTTAATCACTGATACGATCGTTATTGTTGTAGTTTTTTTTATTTTAGTTTATGCGGCGTAACCCCGCGGACTCTACATTGATCTTTCAGCTCAGTTTACAAAGAGCTTTTTAGCTACACAAGAAAATGTATCATTTCCGTGTTTATTTACTACAGGAATATACCTTGATATTGTTATCCTGTTACGAACTGCGACCGGTGCAGCCTCTACGTTCCAGTTATTCATCAAAACTATGATTCTTTTATAAAACTGGGCTTCAATCCTTTACTAATCGGCTCCAGCTGGAGCACGTAGCGCGCAAACGCGTCGCATTCCTGCCGCATCTCGAAGCCTGGATACAGCGACAGAGTGGACGACTCACCTATAGGCTTACGCAGATAATCACCGGTCACGATTGTTTCGGTAATTATCTGCATAAGATCGGACGTGAAGCGACGACGAGATGCTTCCACTGCGACCAGTCTGACTCCGCCCAACACACGCTAGAGGCTTGTCCCGCGTGGTTGTTGGAACGTCGAGACCTGGTCGCAGTCATCGGATCGGACCTCTCCCTGGGCAGCGTAGTGTCGGCTATGCTGTCCGGGGATGCGGCGTGAGGAGCGATGGCCACCTTCTGCGAGACTGTCATGTTCCAGAAGGAGGCCGCCGAGCGGGAACGCGAATGCGCTGATCCCGCTCGGCGACGAAGGCGCAGGCCGCGTCAAGCGGCCGCCCAACGTCTCGCTCCCCAGCCCTGAGCCCGGGGCTATAAACAACGGGCAACCTTCGGAGTCGCTGGACGTTCGGGGTGTGGGCCCTAGAACCTCCAGTGAGTACGGCGGCGGCTCCGAGGAGGACGGCGGTGAGGTTGCGACCCCCGTCCCCGTGGGCTACAATGCGCCCCCCGGCGGCGGGCTCAAAGGCAAGGCACTGAGGGGCCCCTGGTGCAGATCCCACCGGGGAGACCCCATTCTACGCGTGAGTTATGTGTATAAACAAGCACATAATTCATATATAGGTACATTATCATCATCATCAACAGCCGTAACACGTCCACGGCTGAACAAAAGCGTCGCCCTTAGAAGGGAGCGGTTGCCATAATCCCCACGCTTGGCAGGCGTCTTGGGGATCGCAGAATAGGTGGTAGGTAATCCAATAGAAAGACGCTGCTGCCCGTCTTCTTGTTTTCCCTTAGTCGCCTCTTACGAACACCCAAAGGGAGGAGATGGGAGGTGCTATTTACTCGGACACCCCACGGATACATTATCATCAAACTCATCAAACCGTTAAACCGCAAGCGTTCCGTTAATCACTATTCTGCTGAACAGCCAAGAACGTAAAATCACAGTGTCTATCCCGACGGAATTTCCACTAACGCACTCGAGGAACATACGATCCTGTAATACCTCTGTTGTTTTATTACCCTTCGTCTCTGTTGTAAACAAAATAGTGCCGAGACTAGCGGTGTTGGATTAGCAACATCTACGCAATTCAATGCTGCATCCACGTATTCCGCGATTACGCAATCAAACAGATTTATATCCAACAGCACCCTCTGTTCAACGTGACGCTTAATTGCGATTTTAGCTTGGCGAAAATAAGGTTCCATATGTAATGATTAGAATACTAATAATGTAATGATTATAAGTCATAATTATGTAGAGCAGCAATGGAATGTTAATAGGATTAGATTACAGGTAAGTAAAATAAAGCAATGATATTATAAACCATAGATATGTTATATTCCTACTAATGCGGGCCAAAAATTGTGACTCATGTAATTAAAATATTTTCTCATATATCGTTAAGGTATGATTACCGTTTCCTTATTATTTACTTCTGTACAGTACTTTATGCATTTTCTAAATACGCATGAAGGCATTTTACATAATTTTCAAAGGCACACGTCACGTTCGTTATATTTTACCGACGCGTGATTTACTGCTAGTTCACCCAATTTGGGTGAATTTCGTTGTCTCACTTTTCGTGCGCTAATGCCATATCTATTGTACAAAATATCGTTAAAAAAAGTATGAAAGTCCAATATTGGGGCATGTAAAATATACGAAAATGTTATGGAATATGTCATCAATATCCAACTCGATACCGAAATCGAATAATGTGAAAACATATTAAGAATTTATGAATCCAATAGCATTGTTTGTAAACTTAAAGAAAACCTGGAAAATATTAAATTTATTTAAAGAAAATTGTGCAGATTGTCGCAAAAAGGTGATTTCAATTCAGGCGCTGCTTTATCTATCTATCTATATTAATAAAAGAGCAGGGTGTTTTCTAGGAATCACGATACAGCAAAAACCATATTACGTACAATCTTGAAATTTGGAACCAACATTATTCAAATAGTCTGAACAATAAGAACGGATTTTTCGAAATTCCATACCTAAGTGGGTCAAATGGGCTCCCAAAGTTTGTATGGAAAAAAATATTGTTTTCCTCACACGGACATGAAACTTTGTCAGTGTACTAAACAAAAGAAATAAAGAAACACGTGTATCACACTTTTTGAAAATCGACCCATATTGGGATTTTAGCCTGGTTTTTGAGTATGCAACGCGGAAATGAAAAATTCATACTGCATTGCTGAAACTTTGCAAATACATTAATCAAATTATAGCAATCCAAGTGCAAATAATCATTTTTTGAAAATCATCTCGTAAAGGGGTCCAATTGGGGTCCAAAAAATGTTTCTCGACCTACAGTCATAAAACTTAGTTTATATATTGCACACAAGAACCTAAGAAACCTATTTCCAGCATTTTTTAAAAAACTACCTCTAAGGTTTTTTAATGGGGTTTCAAAGTTTGCACAAAGAAGGATTTCCATTTCATCCTATGATGCAGCTAGAGTAATGAAACTCGGTAAATAAACTCAACACAACAATTGAAAAAACTAATTTTGATCATTTTTGTAAAACCAACCCCTAAGTGGGTCAAATGGGCTCCCAAAGTTTGTATGGAAAAAAATTTTTTTCTTCACACAGACATGAAACTTTGTCAGTGTACTAAACAAAAGAAATAAAGAAACACTTGTATTACAACATTTTGAAAATCGTCCCTTAAAGGGGTTTTTGAGTATGAAACGTGAAAAAAAAACATACTTACTGCATTGATGAAATTTACGAATATATTTATCAAATTATAGCAATCCATGTGTAAATATGATGTTTTGAGAATCAACTCCGAAATGGGTCCAATTGGGGGTCCAAAAAATGTTTTTCGACCTACAGTCATAAGACTTAATTTATGTATTCTACACAAGAGTCTCAGAAAGCCTTTTCCGGCATTTTGAAAAAAACAACCCCTATGGTCATTTAATGGGGTTGGAAAGATTACACGTAGAAAGATTTTCATTGAATGTTACAATGCAGCTAGAGTAACGAAACTCGGTACACATTGTTTTGTTGAGTCTAACAAAACAATTTAACAAACTAATTTTCAGCATTTTTCGAAAATCAACCCCTAAGTTGGCCAATTGGGGTATCAAAGTTACTATAGAAAAAAAAAAACATCGCATGAACACCAAACTTTATCAGTGTACTGATAAAAAACACGTGTATCACATTATTTTCCTAATCAACCCTTGAAGGGGGTTAAGCATGGTTTTTGAGTATCAAACACGGAAAGAAAATCATGCTGCACTGATGAAACTTTGTGAGTAAATTCATCAAGTTAAAGCAATTTATTTTGAAAATCAACCCCTAAAAGGGTCCAATTGGGTCCAAAAAATGTTTTTTGTCCTACAGTCACAGGACTTATTTTATGAATTGCACACAATAATCTAACAAACTTATTTTAGAATTTAAATTTTAAAACACAATTTATAAACTCAACTGACACTGCGGATGCATTCATTAAAGTAAATAAATCCATGTGCAATTTTTTTTTATTGACCCCCAAAAGGGATTAATTGGGGTCCAAATCATGTTTTTTTACCCTACGGTCACAAGACTTATTTTATGTATTGCACATAACAATCCAAGAACAGTGTAACTTGAATTCATCGAAATACAACCCCTAAGGTCAATTAATGGTTTCATAGTATGCATGTAGAAGGATTTCTATTTGAGTTATAAGGCAGCTACAGTCACGAAACTCGGTAAGTAAACTCAACACAAGAATCTTACAAAATAATTTTCAGCATTTTTAACCGACTCCAAAACAGGAGGAGGTTCTCAATTTGTCTGTAGGTACATATATTTTTTTTCTATGTATGTTCGCGCATGACTCTGGCAATAATTGCCATAATTATCATGAAACGATTTCAAAAATTCTTTCTGGTACGCATAGGCCGCTCCACTGATTGGGTCCCTTAAAAAAGAATATTACTTACGAATAAGCAGTTCCTGAAAAAACAATAATGCCGACTCAGAAAAAAACTGTAGAAATATGATGTTTTTAACGCTTTTTAAGGACAAAAATGGTCAAACTCTAGCAAATATTTACCAATTTTAATGATTCTTTTTTATTCGAAAGAAGGAACCACTGTAATGAATATGTATAACTTTTTTCACAACCGGATAAAAACTTCCTGGAGAACCACGATTGATGTGTAGGAATTTATCTGGTAAAAAAAGAATATATACAGACGAATTGAGAACCTCCTTTGAAGTCGTTTAAAAAACCATGAAACTGATGTTCTCCATTACGTTACTCTGACAAATATGAACCGATTTCGATAATTCTTTTTTCATTCAAGAGAGTAAACTACTATAATGAATTCATGCAAATATCATTAGGACCGGATAAAGTGTGCAATGTTTTATTCGAAAATCAACCCGTGGGACAAATGAGGTTGGTATCAGTTGGTATGAAAAAAAAAAATTTTCAGACACGAAACTTTGTCAGTGTACTCATCAAAAAATTGAGAAACACGTCTAACACATTTGTTTTGAAAATCAACCCTTAACGGGGTTTTAGCACGGTTTTTGAGTATCAAACGCGAAAAAAAAAACATGCTGCACTTGCGGATACATTTGTCATATTGAAGTAATCCATGTAATTTTTTTAAATTACCCCCTAAAAGCGTTCAATTGAGTTCCAAAAAATATTTTATTCCTACAGCCACACGACATATTTTATGTATTGCATACAAGAATCTAAGAAACCGTTTCTGTCATTCTTCGAAAAATCAGTTTTCGTGAAGAAAGATCTCCATTTACCTAATTCTATAATGCAACTATGGTAACGAACTCAGTGAATGAATTAAACAAAACTATTGAATAAACTAATTTCTAGCATTTTTCGAAACGCCCTTAGCGGTTGGCTAAGGGCGTCTACCAATGGGGTTACCAAATGGTTTCCAATTAACAACCTCATAAGTTTTTTAATGGAATTGCAAAATAAGTACAGTATCTTTATAAAAAAAGAAGTAAATATTTAAAAATTCCATTTCTTACACATATAATAATAGCTTGATACCTATTAGATCAGGGTTAATAAAAGTGTGAACAATATTGTTACATTAGTGTAAACAATATTTTAAAAACCTCGATCCATAATTCAAAACACGTTTGAGTAACAAACTAAACGCGAGCGAAGCCGCGGGCTACAGCTAGTAGATATATAAATAAAAAACGCGCTGTTGTCGCGCGTTTTATGATATATTTAATTTAACTATTTTCATATATTTAACTTGTCCCAATATCGGACTTTAATATTTTTTTCACACCACCTGCTCGATAATGTCACATTATATGTCATTTATAGATGACATAAAGTGCCTCATTATATCCCTATAGTCTAGCCGGGTAATAATGTTGTGCTAAACTCCCTAGGGTAATAATGTGTTTGAATTTCGAACGTCAAACGAAAATTCCTCAACACTTTTACCACAGATATATGTTACTCTAAGCAGAAAACTGCACGAAAGACAAAACATTTGAAAATCGAACCGAGCGCGACGAGCACAACCCAGTGTTCTAGAAAAGAAAATAAAATATTTAGATGATAACGCGGCAAATCACTGTGTTGATATTATTGACGGTCTCGTTGGTCTAGTGGCTAGACACCCTGGCCGCTACCCAATAGGTTGTGGGTTCGATTCCCACCAAGTGTCTGGGTGTTATTTCACTATTAATTAATATTAGTTATCTGGTTTCCATATTACAGGCTCTGCCTAGTTTGGGATCAGATTACCATGTGTGGATTGTCCCAAAATATTGTTATTATTTTAATTCTAGCAATGTTTGTATTTTATTACCTCGCAGTAGGTGTGAAAAGTAGTGTATTCACCTCGGGGATAAAGGTGCCTTTGTCTTGGGCGAGCTTAAATCCTTCGCTGTACTCAGGATTCTAGTATTAACTCCCTCGCTACGCTCGGGAGTTAACTCTATACTCCCTCGCTGCGCTCGGGAGTTGCTAGAATCCTTCGTTACGCTCGCGATTCAATTTAACGCCCGCGACATAAGACACTACTTTATCCCCTTGGTGCATAAACTACTATTACCGCGCTGTTGTCACGCTGCAGCCGCGTTGCTGTTGCGCTGCAGTGCAGTGCTGCAATTTTGAAGTCACTTATACTTTTACTAAATATTATATTGGTGGGAACCAATATAATATTTAGTAAAAGTATAAGTTTTCACAGAGTTATATAGCGAAAGATATTCATCATCATCATCATCATCAGCAGCCGAAATACGTCCACTGCTGAACAAAGGCCTCCCCCTTAGAAGGGAGGGGTTGCCATAATCCCCACGCTTGGCAGGTTTGGGGATAGCAGTAAAGGTGGCAGGTAATCCAATAAAAAGACGCTGCTGCCCGTCTTCTTGTTTTCCCTTAGTCACCTTTTACGGACACCCAACGGGAGGAGATGGGTGGGTGCTATTCTTACCCGGACACCCCACGGGGAATATATCGAATCATAATTATTTCTGACTTTATTGTTATTCTTACTGCAATTATAATTATCAAGATATTTTCCATCACATGAAGCTTCTATGTGCAAGATACTGACAAGATCTGTAATAAGGGTGGACCACATGGGTAGACGGAGAATACTTGAACGACGTAGTGAAAAATACGTAACTCATGAAAATCTCTATCAAACCGATGCCCGCATATCAAAAAGCTTTCACATTCGTGTGAAACTAAAGAGAACCCGATTGCAGAGAAATGCACACGGTGAGTTCTTTCGCTCTTTCGAAGATCGAGATGCACAAACTTTGCTCCCAAGTACCAAACTTTGCGTACAGCAAACCCAGTTGCACCTGCAGCTATTTTTAAAACAAATGTTTTAGTTCGCTAAGTTGTCTTCTCTTTGGGCACTTATCCGTTTGAGCTTGTTTTACTAAACTGGAAGATCAGATAAGATTATCGTTGATACGATTTATAATTCCTATTTTTATTGTACATAGTTTTGTGATGAGTGAGACGTTATCGTCATCCAAAACATTAATAAATAATCCCTTGAACTCTATAATTCCAGCTACAGCGCCCTTAGGCAGAATATCTGACACTGGATTTTTCTCACTGAACTTACCATTCATTAAATTCGTTGGAAGAAATAAGAAATTCGCTGTTCAAATATTTCGTACATCTGTTATTTTTACGATAAACAATCCGAAAATTGGAAAATTGTAGCCTCCAAGGTGTATAGCAAGCTAGCATTTCTACCAACTGCGTATAAACTGAAAGTTGAATTACTTCGGGTATCATTGGTCCTAGTTATGAAAATACAAGCCAATCGCTTGTTTTTTTGGAAAATAAGCTGAGTTTCTTGCCGGATCTTCTCAGTAGCGGCCGCGTTACGATCCGGTGGTAGTTTGTAAAAATGATTTTTGTGTACGTGCCTCCGTGGGGCCTATACATAATAATAAAGATATTTTGACTTTGACTAAGATGATCCATGCCTTGGATCGGCATGTAAAAGTCACCAGAGCAGGCTCTGGAGTGACTTTTACATCTCCCTTGTCTTGTCACTGCAGTTTAAACACAACACATGAAATGAAACTTATATTAAACGGCTGAACAAAATCATATCCAAAAATGCTAACCGACTAATTAAACCAGCGTGAAACTAAAAAAACCTTCATTCAAATCTATCCAATATTTCGGGAGCCACAAACAAACCAATCGATTTACGCAAACACATTTCCTTTTTGCAACTGGGTCGAAAACATTTTTACCTTTTGTTTTAATTAACCTTCGGTATTACGAATTCCATTAAACATATTTTTTTAGACCCATTACTTCCGCCATAAATAATTCCTATTTACGATTCCGCCGTAGCGTAGCAACTAAACTCGATTAACTTTATAAACAATCTTTTTCCGTTTCCTTTTATTTGTGTTTCAAATCTGTTCACTTCGCGTAATCGAGCTGTCGTAAAAATTTCCTCAAGTATTGTATTAACGACCGTAGTAACAACCTAAGAAAGGATTGTCGCTTCGTTTAAATAGATTGACGAAGTTCAAACACTTGTTTATGAAAGCACTAGCTAAATTGTAGGACAAGAAATTTAGAAAAACAACGAAAAAAATACAAACAGGAGCCAAAATTAGAATAGATTTCGTTGTTTCAATAAAATATAATTTCTTCAACTAACTTAAGTACTTATAAAAAGCAGAACGGCACAAGTGGAAACACATTAATGTTACGAGACCTTCGCCCAGCACTACATTAATGTCACGAGACCTTCGCCCAGCACTATTACACTACAAAAAAAAAGTAAAAATCACTACTTTTTAAATTACAGCAGACTTCTACGGTCTACGTCCATATATACATAAAGTAAAATATGGTCTGAATCAGATGTGCTAACTGTATTCCTAGTGAATGTATTATTTACTTACAGTTACTTCAACCCACTTTGAATTGCTTTCGCTGCAGCATTAGGGTGCACAAGGATTTTCATGGAAACTAACATAATAGTCTGGTAGTGCATTGAAACGATTGAAACGTTTACACAGTAGTGTACGACTAAGACCGAATATTTTTATTTAAGTACTAGCTGTTGCCCACGGCTTCGCCCGCATTACTACTACTTAGATTTACTTGGTATTTAGGTACTATTACTTAATTTTTTTTTTATAAACAACGTAAGTACTTATAAATATATATATATACTCATATATATATATATATATATATATATGAGTATATATATATAATTAATAATTATTTTTATAATTTTTTTTTTATTTATAATTTTTTTTTTTTTTTTTTTAATTATATATGTAATTATGTATATATATATATATACATAATTAAAACAGTTTGAAAGGAAGTACGTAGCCCGTAGCCTTAAATATTGTGCAACTTCTATTGCAGACTCCTACATATCTCACATCGCTGGTGCACCGCTGCACGTCGTATCATACTTACATAAACCACTAATCTCTATTAAACTTGTAAACCGTTAAATCCGCAAAGCTTAATTTCTTTGCACGTTCGCGGTCCCTCGGAAAGTCGTTTCGGCAAAGTAATTGCTTATGAGTGGAAGCGGATAAACGTAACGAGTTCCACTCTGTCGGGACTCGTAAAATGGACTCAGGGGCTTGCATTTAATTAATATGACTAGTACTACGGGAAAGCATATCGTCCGAAATGGAAACGTACCTTTTGATCGCCGAACCGACTCTTCTCGTCGAAATATTAGCCAAATTACCACCGTCCACATCAGCGTTTTACCAACCCAAAGGCCAAACGTAATTGCGTCGCAAAAATTCGGTAACTCTTTTCTAATGTCCTTTGCGCGTCGAGTGTACTTGCTACAGTACACGCTAACAAAATGTAACGTTCTTTGATTCTGATGCAAAATGTCTTTTGAAACATTCGAGAGTGTGTACATTCGAGAACAGATACACTTTGCAACGGAAGTGTTTCCTGTAATTAGCCAGAACTACTTAAGTTACTAATAGCACGAGTCCAGGCAATGGCAAAGGAAAAAGTTAAGGTCAATAGTCTTTAATTTAAAGACGGAACAAAAGGGACACCAATAATAAGAGAGACAAGAGCACGATTACAGAACGACGAAGTACTCGTTGAGTTGAAAATTTAAAGAGTGCGCTCGTTAAATATTCCCGTGTGTCGGTATCATATAGGTATGTTTAATGAGGACTCTATTATAGTAATTTGGTGGTATACCCTAATTTCTTCTACAGATATTTTCATTTGCCAATAAATAGCGGATCCAATATTCTTTTATCTACCTCCATTGATATTCTGTTTGTTCCAGTCAAATTATTTGATCAGTATCTTTGGGATCGTATGACTTATTATGTACGTAAAATAAGAGCGGCAGCTAATCTTGTATTTGGTGGTTACACCCATCTCTATATCTATCCTTATTTTTTCTAGGGTCGTTGTCGGTATGCAAATTGCGAATTCATTAAATGATTGTACTGCCGTCCTGAGTTTTCTTCTATATTATTTTTATGCTTGTTAAGAGTCTCTTGTCCGTGACGTTTAATAGAAGTTCTAACAATGACACTGCGCATACTATAGCGGTATTTAAAAATGTATGATTTAGGTACTTAATTATACTATAGAGTTCTTGGAAAGGTTGGTTTTAAGGGTTCTTAGCTAAGTTAGATGAAAATATATATTTTAACCGTTTAAGGACCGAGAACCCTTTTCCCAGTCGGTGTAGGTATATTGGATATATGTCCGATGATACCAAAGAATACGGTAAACTTCATCAGGGTCTGATGATGGAGCAGGTCGATGTTCACAAGAACCGGCTTCATTAAACGAAGTACCATCGAATTTGGACTCGGTCAAACGGATTATATTTACAACTCAGCATGGTCACCATCTCCTCTCGTTGGGTGTCGTAAGAGGCGACTAAGCAAGAACAGGAAGACGGGCAGCAGCGTCTTTCTTTTGGATTTATCTTCCACCTATACTGCGATCCCCAAGCCGCCTGCCTAGCATGGCGGAGGCCTTTGTTCAGTGCAGTGGACGTCTATTGACTGGTAATGATGATGAATGATGATAGTTAATCTGTAAGAATATTTAACAAACTCGAAAGCTGAATTCTCGGGAGATCAAATTTGGTCACCGAATGTCACAGAATACCACTATAGCAATCAAACTCTCCAACATCTATTCGGTTGCTACGTAACCTTAGCTAAAATTGTTCTTTTAACACTACTATCAGTTTATCACTAGATAATGATCGTCTGCATTTGTGGAAGCTCGCAGGTGGCTTCCAATGCTATATATCAAGAGCTACCGAGACACCTCCAACGATCGCAACTAACCTAGTTGTGTCCCTTCGTAATTTATCATGACATTTCCAAACTTAAAAGCTTGAAGACAAAAGGTGCGTAGTATGAACATATGTACCTATACGGGGTGTAAGGGACATCGTACCGAAAACCGATACCAGGGATCCAGTACATGGTTCTGAACATTCTTGTATTGAAAATTTTCAACGGCTTTTTCATGAATTTCCAAAATAATAATGTCGCTTTTTTTTAAAAATAAAATTAAGTTTTTGAGGCTTTATTATTATTAATAAAGCCTAATTTATATATAAAAACAATAAATTACTTATTGGTGCAAAATTAGCAATCATCAGCAGCCGAAAAGTCCACTGCTGAACAAAGGTCTCTCCATTAGAAGGGAGGGGTTGCCATAATCTCCACGTTTGGCAGACGGCTTGATTGAAATTATCAATGTAATTTGAAAAATAAATTACTAGTTTAAAAACTAAAAATACACGCTTTTAGAAGGACTACTGCACTAAAAAGCAATAAATTATCGAAACCGTTCTTTCTTTCTTTCTACCCCGAGCTTGTAATTTATGGATTATATTTATGTGTAAAGGCGTGGGGCGTTTTCTCTGTAAATGATTACAAATGATTGTCATGTGAATACAAATACTTAGCGTTCTTGAAATTTGACAGAAATGTTAAGCTGTTATTCAGAAAAGGCGCCCCACGCTTTTACACATAAATATAATCCATAAATTACAAGCTCGGGGTAGAAAGAAAGAAAGAACGGTTTCGATAATTTATTTATTGCTTTTTAGTGCAGTAGTCCTTCTAAAAGCGTGTATTTTTAGTTTTTAAACTAGTAATTTATTTTATACTTTTTAGTCTTAGAAATATTCGCCTAAACTACGGATAAAATTAGCCCAAGTATTGATTTGTTCGTAGCTTGAATCGTAGGCAGGTTGTGGCAAATCATATTTTTACTAAACTTGGTATTACGCGTAGGTATCTGATTGAGCATAACTCAACGAGTTTACTAGTAGCCGTTCCAGGGTTCCGTCACCCAACTTCCTGTTCCATCATCAGGTTATGATTATTGGGCAAAGTGAATAGAACTCTTTAATACACATTAAATGAGTCCAAACTCGATGTGTTTACTAGTAGGCATTGCAGGGTTCCATCACCCACATTCCAGTTCCATCATCAGGCCCTCATTAATGGTCAAAGTGAAAAGAACTCTTTAAAACAAATCAAATGAGCCCATACTTGATGTGTTTACTAGTAGCCAATCCAGGGTTCCGTCACCCACCTTCCTATTCCATCATCAGGTGCTGATTAATGGTTAATGTGAAAAGAACTCTTTAAAACAAATCAAATGAACTCAAACTCGATGTGTTTAGTAGTAGCCATTCCAGGGTTTCATCGCCCACCTTCCAGTTCCATCATCAAGTCCTCATTAATGGTCAAAGTGAAAAGAACTCTTTAAAACAAATCAAATGAGCCCACACTCGATGAGTTTACTATTAGCCAATCCAGGGTTCCGTCACCCACCTTCCTGTTCCATCATCAGATCCTGAATAATGGTTAATGTGAAAAGAACTCTTTAAAACAAATCAAATGAGCCCACACTCGATGAGTTTACTATTAGCGAATCCAGGGTACCGTCACCCACCTTCCTGTTCCATCATCAGGTCCTGAATAATGGTTAATGTGAAAAGAACTCTTTAAAACAAATCAAATGAACCGAAACTCGATGTGTTTACTAGTAGCCATTCCAGGGTTCCGTTACCCACCTTCCTGTTTCATCATCAGGTCCTCATTAATGGTGAAAGTAAAAAGAACTCTTTAAAACAGATCAAATGAGCCCAAACTCGATGTGTTTACTAGTAACCAATCCAGGGTTCCGTCACCCACCTTCTCTAGTTCCACCATCAGGTCCTCATTAATAGTCAAAGTGAAAAGAACTCTTTAAAACAAATCAAATGAACCCAAACTCGATTAGTTTACTAGTAGCCATCCAAGGGTTCTCTTATGCACCTTCGAGCCCCAGCATCAGATCAGCTCGATGATACCATATTATTGTATTGTCACCGGTCCTTGATACATGTGCAAAATTTCAAATGTTTTGGACGTGTAGAAGTGGGTCAAAATTGCATCGCAAGATTCCGTTACCATCATACATACATAGATACATACAGGTCAAGCTAATAAAAGCGTGTTAAAAAAACATATTATTCCGCACGTATTCATTATATGCTCAAAAATTAACAATTCAGTCATTTGTCATTTTCCATATAAATGGTTTCTGTAATGTTGTAACGGACAATATGAGAAATTTTATAAAAAAGTTTTCGGTACGTAGTGCCTTACACCCTGTATATTGTTCAACGTATTAGCTTTAACATTTTGTTCCAATTGGATGTCGTTAAGAGGTATACCCTGTTTTTCAATTGGTAGGGTTTTGACAATTGGTAGATTCAAAATTACATATTCCTCCCTACCAATTGTCTTTGACTGGTCTCCTCTGGTCAGCCATGACTCTTATTCATACAGTTATTGCTACGCTTTTGATCTTGTTAATAAAAACGGGGTAAGTATAGTACTTAAATAGGAATTATTAAATACAAATTAATAAATTAGGTTATTACTGGCACCATAATATAACAACCGTTCATTGTTCTTCGTTTCCACGAGGAGCCTCACGTCTTAACGGAATGAAAATAGTACGTGCTACGCCATTATACAACTAAAGCGCGGAAATATAGCTTTAAAGAGAGAAAAAAAGACAAACGAGTATTATTGAATGAATACTAAACGTTCCAATGGGAATAAGCCAACAGTGGAAAATAATCATTTCCTATTGGAAAATTCCTACGTGTGGAATGCTGAAAGCCGTTCAAAACGTCACATCATTCCGCGAAATTGCATCTCCCGTCTAATTTGTATTCAAGAACACTTGCCCCCAAGTGTTATTTGTTCGTAAGGCATTGCCCCCAAACTGGGTGCTTACGACCGGAAAACATTTGAAATGATGACAGGAGAGCTCACAAACCGCTATTTATAACACTGCTGGACTGAAGGTGGTGGTTGAAATAATTATTTCCTAGTGTTCTTGTAATAATTAATCACCATTATCATTAGCAACCTAATAACGTCCACTGCTGAACAAAGGATTATGGCAACCCCTTCCTTCTAAAGGCCCTCCCCCTTAGAAGGGAGGGGCTGCACAAATCAAAAATTTGGGTTGAGTTTGACACGATTGGCAGACGGCTTGGGGATCACAGTAAAGGTGGAAAATAAATCCAAAAGAAAGACGCTGCTGCCCGTCTTCCTGTTCTCGCTTAGTCGCCTCCTACGACACCCAACGACAGGAGAAAGGGGGATGCAATTCTAACCCCTACGGGAATAATTATGTCTTTAAAAATTAATAGAACAGGAACTACTGAAGGGCGAGTAGTTTGACAGTCAGTTCGACGTCGACCCGAAATCTATACTTATAATAAAACTGTAATAGGTCCAATTCTGTACATTGAAGATATTTTGAAAATTATATTTGGAGGGGATTCTATAACCGATACTGAGGCCGAAAATGTAATTTTTTTAATTTTTGTCTGTCTGTCTGTCTGTATCACGGCTGCGCATCACGCCGAAACTACTGAATGGATTCAAATGAAACTTGGCATGATTTGAGATCTTACTACGAGGTAGGACATAGGATACTTTTTATCCCGTAATCTAGCACGGTTTTTTTGGGAGAGGGGATTAAAGTCAAAATGGGTACTTGATTATACGCTTGGTCCGATTTTATCAATTTTTTTATAAAATATAATAAAAATTAGTAAGGGAACACTCAAGGTTGTTATCAAGGTTTTATAATCGATCGGGTTAAGCAACGTTATGTAAGGTCATTAAATAGATGGGTGACCGTTTAACGCCATTTGAACTAAACGGGTCCGTGCTTCGGAGAGCAAGTAAAAAGAGGGTCCCAGTTTTTAACCGACTATAAAAAAGGAGGTTATGTATTCGATGTCTGTTATTAATAGTTTAGGTAAAGTAAAAATAGCGCAGGCGGAGCTGCGTGGGTCAGCTAGTGCGATAATAAAAACGGATTTTAACAGTGTTAAGCACGACGTCGTATTTAACGTTGGCTCGATGTCTAGCTCACCGTCGAGCACAGCTACGATAGGTTATGTTAGAAAATAACATAGCAGATATTCTACCGCAAAGCCTCCAATCCCTTTGGCTTTTTAGTTTGTTGTACTTTCGTCGCATTTTATTATTTTTTTCTGTCTTATTTGATCTTTTGAACGGCAAGACACACTGTCGCTCTGATCTAATTGTAACATGACACACTATTTAAAAAAAAAGTGAAAAAATGACAAGCCCGCTGAGTTTCTTGCCGTATCTCCTCAGTTGAGGCCGCGTTGTGATCCGGTGGTAGCTTTTTTTTTTAAAAAAGCATGTCCTTTCAAAAGCCTATTTGAAATAAACTATTTTTGAGTTATGAGTTTGAGTTTGAAAGCAACAGTCTGTGAACATTACTATAACACTCCGGTATGTTAAAAAAATAATTATTGAGGTATTTAATTAACTGGAAGTATCAGCAGTAGCAGCAGCCAAAAGAAGTCCACTACAGAACAAAAGCCTCCCCCTTAGAAGGGAGGGGTTGCCACAATCCCCACGCTTGGCAAGCGTCTTGGGGATCGCAGTATAGGTGGAAGGTAATCCAATAGAAAGACGCTGCTGTACGTCTTCTTGATTTCCCTTAGTCGTATCTTACGGACACCCAATGGGAGGGTGGTATTCTTACCCGGACACCCCCCGGGTAACAGTAAATATATCGGACCAAATTATTGCTCTATTTATAGGTAATGAACAGCCCTCATAACAAACAACGACCTTTTTCGCGTACGATCGACGATCTAACGATGAATTAATTTCCAAATTGAACTCGTCAATAAGGAAATTGCCTGAAACCATACCGTGGCAATTTTCTTAAAATAATAGATAGATAGATAGATAGAGAACTCTTTATTGCACACCAAGAAGTACAGAAAACAAAGAAGTACAAAGAAAATATACAATGGTATACATTGGGCGGTCTTGTCGCAAGTTGCGATTTCTTCCAGACAACCTTAGGATGGAAAGGAACGATCAGTTAACAAAAGAAGGTAGCCAATGGTGTACAGAAAACAAAATAAAATAAAATGAGGAAAAGTTATAAATCTACATGTAATTTAGATAATAATATATAATAATTGTAGGTATCATTAAATTAATTCAGAATTAGCGGATTTTTTTCTGGGTAGAGAATAAATATTTACTTATTGTAATAAAACAAACTGACGGCAGTGTAAATTAAGATTGGTATACTTATTTCGAATTATGAATTAGTCAAACTCTAACCTTTGTTTTTTTCAACGGCCTTTGTTTTTGTTCGACTGTTGGCCATAAAGGGAGGCCTTCAAGAAGAAAGACCTTAGGCATAGCTACGCCAAGTGCGGGTTGGCGGACTTCTCATGTCATTCGAAAGCTAATTAAGCTATCTCAGACATGTAGGTTTCCTCACGATGTTTTCCTTCACCGAAAGCTAGTAAAAATCTCACAAAGACGATTCGCATATGATGCAGGTATCATTCCATCTTTCAGCTCTCAATACCAAACTAAAAAAACTGAGATCAGGTTTTTGAAGATTCATCGTCATCAGCCGGAAGAAGTCCACTGCTGAACATAGGCCTCTCCCTTGGAACGCCACAATGAACGACAATTAGCTATTTGCATCCACCGGTTACCTGCGACGCGCACAATGTCGTCAGTCCACCTAGTGGCCTGCCAACGCTGCGTCTTCCGGTTCGTGGTCGCCACTCGAGAACCATTCTTCCCCATCGGGTATCGGTTCTCTGAGTGATGTTGCCTGCCCATTGCCACTTCAACTTACAGATTTTGAGAGCTATGTCGATGACCTTAATTCTTCGGCGAATCTCCTCATTTCGGATTCTGTCGCGCTAAGAAACTCCGAGCATAGCTCTCTTCGAGAGAGTCTCTCAATAGCTCGTTGTGTGACTATTAGCTTCTTTAAAAGGCAAGCAGTTAAGGACCACGTCTCAGTTCCAAATGTCATCACTGGCAACACACACTGGTTAAAAACCTGCTTCAATACATACAATACGACATAACTAAAATAATAAAGCACGGTTGGTTGACATATCGAACCGTGGTTTGGGTGTAACCTTATGTAAGCAATAACTTATGGGTCACCTCCACAATGTTAAATGTCAGCAATCGGCGGTCAGCAATAGAACCGTGATTACTTCCTAACTCAAACAACAAGGATAGTGGAACTCCGGAAACACTATTAAACGGGGCCTCGCCTTTTACGGCTCCCTTGGAAATAATTTATTCAATGAAACGCCTGCTATAGCACAAAATGATGTCGTTTGCATGTCTCTCCCGTCCTCACTCTGTTCGAATAATTTCCCTTCAAACGAACAATAAAGCCAATTCGATTATGGGTTTTCTTTTCGAGGAAATAAAAGCAATTTGGCGCAATAACTAGCTTGGAAGTTCCATCGGTTCTATATTTAATCAAAGTTTGATATTACTCAGATGTAGGTACGTATATTTTTTTTCGATAAAAGCTAGTGCTTGACCACAATCCCGCCTGATAGAAAAGCGGCGATGCAATCAATGATGGTAAAGCACACTAGCCCACACTTGCCTTGAAGACATCCACATTATAATAGGATGGGAAATACGACGCAGGCAAACTATTCCAGCCCTTGGCTGTACGTATTATAAATGAGGACGCAAAACGTTTAGTTCAGACCTTAGAGGAGATACCACTGGAGAGATCATGATGCGCTAACCCCTCTGCCAAATTTTGGTCATATAGTCAGGTCATTCTTTATTTGTGTGCGTAACTTTTTGAATGTGTTGCGAGTTTATTATAGTGTGGGTATGCGTAAAATTGTATCTGTGTGTGTTTACTTCGCCTCCCGCACCCCGCAAAAGTGCCACGAAAAATTTGTTCGGGAATCGACGCGATACTAGCTCCATGCTAATTACTCTGAGGTTCAGACTGATGCCGTCCGCCTCATCGTCCGATGATTGAAAAAAGATGGTGGAATCAAGTCATGTAATTCCTGCGCACACTCTCCACAATGCTTCCTGTAGACGAGAGGCAAAATATTTCATAAAATCATCATCATCATCAGCAGGAAGACGTCCACTGCTGAACATAGGCCTCATAGTGGCGTTCTAAGGGAACGCCACTATGAATGACAATTGGCTATTGGCATTCACCGGTTACCTGCGACGCGCACAATGTCGTCTGTCCACCTAGTGGTTTCATAAAATGTGATAGTTTAAACAGGATTTTGGCTCGGTAGGTACTTTATTACAAGTACGAGTTCGGCAGAGAATCCGAGGAGGACGGTGGTGGGGTTTCATCACTCGTCCCCGTGAGCACCGCTCACGCCGGGGACGATAGGTGACAGGTTCCCGCGGGGGCTATATTGCGTACCCTCGGCAGCGGGCTCACTGACAAGACACTGAGATGTACGTGGTGCAGATGCAAATGCATAGGCCCAGGGAGGGATGCGGAGGTTTTAGTGGGTAAGAATTCCACACGGTCCTGCAGACCCACAGATATAGATTTACATAGTTAACGCAAACGCATGTAGGTACTTCGCGTGTCCGAACCCTGACGAAAAGTCGGGGTCACCGCTAACTTACAGTCCACGCGCTTCTGTTTTTGCAGCCTTGCACCCGATCGGCCACAAAAACTAAAAAAAATCGACGGGGCATCGGTGTCTTTGAATCGGTTAGGATTTCCCGTCACTAAATGTCCGTGGTGAAATCACATAAAGTGTTAAAGAGTCTGCACGCTTGGTTTCACGTTATCTATGTACTTAAATCTATATCTGTGTGCAGACCTACTAGAGATTTTCCCCGCGAGAGCAAAAACGAAGAAAAGGTACATATTACAACTCAAAACGTTCTTGTATTTCAATTAAAGAATTTAATTAAAGAAAGAAAACATAATAAAGATTTTCACAAGAGAAACGTGATCCGCACGATCCACACTCTAGAGAGCTAGACCAACTGCGTGGATTCAATTTATTTTATTCGGCGCCTCGGATTGTGTGCCTCGTATTTTATTTAGATTCTTCGATACTTGAACTATCTTAACCCGAAGGCTCAATAAGCAATTTTAGTCTCACTAGTGCTTAGATATGCAAGCTTCAAGTAAAATACGTCTGGGGTTTAATATAACAATATTCGTTCAATGTCCTCCAGAAAACTACGACTATTAAAAATCTAGATATTAAATAAACTTAATTCGTCTTGTTACGAACCTAGGTTTATCCTCAGAAAACCTGACTCTAAACCTAGGTTCAATGTCTTTGATAAGACGGCATTGTTACACGTAAGTAGTAAGTAGGTACTATCAAACTGTCAGTTTTTTGTCTCCCGTACATTTCACTCGTTTCGAAGCGCTGGTGTTGAATGTATGAAGAAAAACCAGAGAAAAACTACAAGTTTCATTTTAATCAACTATCAAGCATGAAATGGGCCTCAGGATCATTTATAAGTGGATGGTCTATAGAATAGAATACTCTTTATTTGCACACCAAAGTAAAACTAGGTACAAATGGCGGTTAAATTAGGTACAAATAGCGGTCTTATCGTTAATAGCGATTTCTTCCAGACAACCAAAACCTTAAAGAGAAGAAGCTGAACTATTTGGGTAGCTAGTGGTGTACATACTTTGGAACATACCTTTTTTTTCTCTTTATTTTTTCGAGACTTTGATTGTTTACAATCATGCCAGCCAGTCCCATCATAGCCTAATCTAAAGAGAGACAAAACTTAACCATTACATATTCTAAAAACATATTTGTAAATTTTAAGCGCATTAGGACTAGTTGGCTCAGCCATAATACTTTGGAAAGCTCCAATATCCAAACAATTAATATTAAGTTCTCTCTCTCTCTTTTATGACGGACACACTCCACCTACAACATACCTTAAATTGTACATCTTATACACATTATATATATATATAGGTAATACTACATATATTAACTTACATAATACTACATAATCCAGGTACAATAGAATAAATGAAAATATAAGCAAAACAACACTTGACGGACCTTTTGCACTTAGCATTGAATGCGGCGCTGGCTGTGATGGGCTAAAGTCAATATTTTAAAGCGCCGCTATCAAGTGTTTGTGAATACTGGTATAACTATAAGTGTTGACTACCATAAAGGCAACTCTTTACCTATAGGTCGGGTTTCTCGTCCGTAAGTCCCTTGTTAACAACGTGATTAAGGTCGATAGTGTGTCGAGTAGGGTAGCGTACCTTATACTCAGAATAACCAGTCGGTATTAGTTGAAGGTTATACAGGTTTACGCGCCGACCTCGGCACACCCTGACGATGAAGTAGAGGCTATGTATGAGGAGATATCAGAAGCCATACATACCTCCAAAACACACTTCACCGTTGTTATGGGGGACTTCAACGCAAAGGTGGGCACACGGAATGGCGATGAGTTGAGAGTGGGGTCATATGGGTACGGGCAGCGGAACCAAAGGGGCCAGCGGCTGGTCGACTTCATGGAGAAGGAGGGACTCTTTGCGATGAACTCCTTCTTCAAGAAGCGACCATCCAGGAAGTGGACGTGGATAAGCCCCGATGGTTCAACCAAAAACGAGATCGACTTCATCATGACGACCAAGAAGCATATATTCGATGATGTCTCCGTGATCGGCAGGGTGAAAACCGGTAGCGATCACCGCATTGTTAGAGGCACATTGAATATCAATGTCAAGCTTGAGAGGTCTCGTCTGATGAAGTCCACGCTCCGTCCGGGAACCGCCCAAATCCGAAACCCCGAAGACTTTCAACTCGAACTACACAATCGCTTTCAGTGCCTAGCCGAATGCGAAACTGCGGACGAGTTAAACAATGGGTTGGTGCAAACTGTCCATGCAGTGGGGTCCAAGTTCTTTAAGACCCCACGCCGTAATAAGCCTCAGAAGCTCTCCAATCAAACCATTAAGTTAATGGAAACCCGGACTGAGATGAGACTGCAATCTTCAGCTGATATGTCAGAATATGCTGAACTCAATAGACGAATCTCGAAATCCATGCGTCACGACTTGCGTTCCTATAATACAGCATGTATTAAGGACGCAATTGAGCGGAACCAAGGCTCTAAAGTGTTCGCAAAGAATTCGTCTATTGGGCGCAGCCATATGACCAGACTGAAGATCGACGACGGCAGTGTCATCTCATCGAAACCGGAGATATTGAGAGAGCTCGAGAGGTTTTACGGACAGTTATACACCTCAACACAGGAACCCATTGCCAGAACAGCTCAGGACACCAGAGCCAAATTAACCCGACACTACACTGAGGACATCCCAGACATCAGCCTGTACGAGATTAGAATGGCTCTCAAACAGCTTAAGAACAACAAGGCGCCGGGTGAAGACGGAATCACAACAGAACTTCTGAGAGCGGGTGGAAAACCGGTACTTTTAGTCCTCCAGAAGTTATTTAATTCCGTCTTACTCGAGGGTACTACGCCAGAAGCATGGCACGGGAGTGTGGTGGTTCTTTTCTTCAAAAAAAGTGATAACACCTTATTGAAGAATTATAGACCCATCTCACTCCTGAGTCATGTATACAAGCTGTTTTCGAGAGTCATTACGAACCGTCTCGAACGCAGGTTTGATGACTTCCAGCCTCCCGAACAAGCCGGGTTCCGAAAAGGCTTTAGCACCGTAGACCACATACATACGCTCCGCCAGATTATACAGAAGACCGAGGAGTATAATCGGCCATTATGTCTAGCGTTTGTGGACTACGAGAAAGCCTTTGATTCAATCGAGACCTGGGCGGTATTGCAGTCCCTCCAGCGGTGTCACATTGACTATAGGTACATCGAAGTGTTGAAGTGTTTGTACAGCAACGCCACCATGTCGATCCGACTACAGGACGAGAGCACGAAACCAATCCCATTGCAGCGGGGCGTGAGACAGGGAGACGTTATTTCTCCGAAACTGTTCACGAACGCATTGGAGGACGTTTTCAAGCTCTTGGACTGGTACGGATTCGGCATCAACATCAATGGCGAATACATCACTCACCTTCGTTTTGCCGATGATATAGTCATTATGGCAGAATCGCTGGAGGACCTCAATACAATGCTCAGCGACCTCAGTAGCGTTTCCCAACAGGTGGGTCTTAAAATGAACATGGCAAGACGAAGATCATGTCTAATGTCCATGTTGCACCCGTACCGGTAGTTGTTGGGAACGTTACACTCGAAGTTGTTGACCACTACGTATACCTAGGACAAACTATCCAGTTAGGTCGGTCCAACTTCGACAAAGAGGTCGCCCGAAGAATCCAACTCGGATGGGCAGCGTTCGGGAAACTACGTGACATCTTCTCATCAGAAATTCCGCAGTGCCTGAAGACAAAGGTTTTTAACCAGTGTGTGTTGCCAGTGATGACATATGGTACTGAGACGTGGTCTCTAACAGCTGGCCTTTTGGAGAAGCTCAGAGTCACACAACGAGCTATGGAGAGAGCTATGCTCGGAGTTTCTTTGCGCGACAGAATCCGGAATGAGGAGATTCGCCGAAGAACCAAGGTCACCGACATAGCTCGTAGAGTATGCAAGTTGAAGTGGCAGTGGGCCGGCCACATCGCTCGAAGAACCGATAACCGTTGGGGAAGAAAGGTTCTCGAGTGGCGACCACGAACCGGAAGACGCAGCGTAGGCAGGCCTCCCACTAGGTGGACCGACGACATTGTTCGCGTCGCAGGAGGCCGGTGGATGCAGGTAGCGAGTTGTCGTTCATTGTGGCGGTCTAGGGGGGAGGCCTTTGTTCAGCAGTGGACGTCTTCCGGCTGGTGATGATGATGATGACTAAGCAAAGCATTTATTAACCGGCTTCAAAAAGAAGGTTCTCTATTCGACGCGTATGTATGTAATATTAATAAAAATGCGTAATATTAATAATATATGTCAGTCTATGTGGGCTTCTAAACAAATTTACCAAATTTTATGAGTGTATGTATGTATGTATGTAGGTTTGTCCGCGGATTTCTCAGAAACTACAAGTCCGATTTCGAAAATTCTTTTTGCAATAGTTAGAGTATTTTTCAACTTAGGGTAGAGTACAAGTTTCATCAAAATCGGTACAGTAGTTTAAGAGATATAAACTTTTTATGTTTTCAGTAAGTAACTGTCACGAAAAAGTGTTAAATAAACTATTTTAAAAAAAACCGTCTTCAAAGTAAATTATCTAAAAAGCATAAAATAACGAAAATATATTGAAGTCGGTGTCAGCTCGTGCTAGTGTTAGTTAACATGATGTGCTAGCACCGACTTCAATATATTTTCGTTATTTTATGCTTTTTAGATAATTTACTTTGAAGTCGGTTTTTATTTTTATTTAAATAGTTTTTTTCGAGTATAAAGAGGAACTTCGTTTCAAATCGTGTCACACGTGCTTAGCTTAGAGAGCAACAAAATCATCAAGGAAATCAGGGCTGACTGGAAATGTCACTACACAAATTGCAAGTGAATAATTAATTATTATTTACAAAAGCTGTAACCACCACTGGTAAATGTAGTTAAACTTACCAGAATTCCAAAGAAGCGTGCCTATCTACCTACGTAGCTAAAATACGCTACGTACGATCATACTTCTCACGATTATATACAACGATAGGTACCCATTATGCTCCTAGTGCGGACTCTATCGGTAACCGCACGTAGAAAGGCATCGATGCCTTTAACAGTAATAATTATTACAACGAATGTCTACTATCTCGGTTATTACCGTATTGGCCAATATTCGTGGAGATGTTATCAGCACCCGCTGGATCGTTATTAGGGGCTCCGAAACAAATCATGTACGTACGTGCCCCCGATAACCCATAGTTATGTTAATATAGCCTGCGGCGTAAAGTATGAATACGGCATCCGAAGATCGTCAATACACACAAATATCAGATAGACATATTTTATCTTTGGTGTAATGACGCCAGTATTCGTGATAAATTTTATTTTCCCAGTACTTGGTAAAGGATCTAGAAGAAACACTTAAAAGCACCTTCCTTATCTTAAATATGAAATCGTTTAAAATACTTATGCCAAATTAGCTCTTTCGATTTTTTATATATTTTTGCGAAAAATACGAAAAAAAGACTACCACCGGATCACAACGCGGCCCCAACTGAGAAAATCCGGCAAGAAATTGCTTGTTATTTTTTAATCTATTTCATGTTTTTTTTTCTTTGCGACATAATAGTATGTTACATCAGGTTTTCACAAATATAATTATTTTATGAGTGCCAATGCTATCGGAATTTGAAAAAGTAAATCAAAACGAATCAAGAGAGAATAAATAAAAAAAAAGAAAAGGACGATGATCAGAACCGTTCGAAACAGCACCCGCCCACGACTATAACTTAAGCAGCAGCCATCAATATGTTGGACGGAAGGGGGTGATTTTCATGTTGTCATGAACTGTACGGTTTTATTTAAGGTGATAGTAGCAGAAAGTTTGGTCAAACAGCAAGATTATTTATGATGTTTTAATCTATTCCATTCTAGGACGTGGGTCCTTGTGCAGGTCTATCCTTGGTCTATCCGGGTAAGTAATCACCGCACTGATAGATATTCTGCTGCCAAGCAGAACTGTGTCATTATTGCTGTGTTCCGGTGTGCACCTTTCTACTGGTACCAAATAAATTTAATATTAATACTTTGTGCTTACACTGAACCACTGTTTAAAAATTGAAATGAAACTACTTTTACGGATTTGATCGCGGTTTATTTTTAACCGACTTCAAAAAAGGAGGTTCTGTATTCGACGCGTATGTATGTAATATTAATAGAAATGCGTAATATTCATATATGTTAGTCTATGTGGGCTTCTAAACAAATTTACCAAATTTCACGAGTGTATGTATGTAGGTTTGTCCGCGGATTTCTCAGAAACTACAAGTCCGATTTCGAAAATTCGTTTTGCAATAGTTAGAGTATTTTTCAACTTAGGGTAGAGTACAAGTTTCATCAAAATCGGTCAAGTAGTTTAAGAGATATAAACTTTTCATGTTTTCAGTAAGTTACTGTAATGTAGACGTTCGAGTTGCGTGATAGTGCTGATACCTATCTATATCTATACTTATAATAAAACTGTAACAGGTCCAATTCTGTACATGGAAGATATTTTGAAAATTATATTTGGAGGGCATTCTATAACCGATACTGAGGCCGAAAATGTATTTTTTAAAATTTTTGTCTGTCTGTCTGTCTGTCTGTCTGTCTGTATCTCGGCTGAGCATCACGCCGAAACTACTGGATGGATTGAAACGAAACTTGGCATGATTTGAGATCTGACTACGAGGTAGGACATAGGATACTTTTTATCCCGTAATCTAGCACGGTTCTTTTGGGAGAGGGGATTAAAGTCAAAATGGGTACTTGGTTATACGCTTGGTCCGATTTTATCATTTTTTCTTTATAATTATAATAAATATTTGTAAGGGAACACTCATAGACAATTGTTAACAATGTTTGGAAATCGATCAGGTTAAGCAACGTTAGGTAAGGTCATTAAATAGATGGGTGACCGTTTAACGCCATTTGAACTAAACGTCTTCGTGCTTCGGAGGGCAAGTACAAAGTGGTTCCAAGTTTTTAACCGACTTTAAAAAAGGAGGTTTTGTATTCTATGCGAATGTATATTATTGAAAGTTTTGTAAACGTAAACACAGCGCGAGCGGAGCTGCGTGGGTCAGCTAGTCTTGGTAAAATAAGTCACTAAAAAGTGTTAAATATCTAATTAAAAAAAAATAAAAACCGACTTCAAAGTAAATTATCTAAAAAGCATAAAATAACGAAAATATTATTGAAGTTGGTGCAGAATATACACAGCAGGTACGCTAACACCAACTTCAATAATATTTTCACACCACCTGCTCGATAATGTCACATTATATGTCATATAAAGATGACATAAAGTGCCTCATTATATCCCTATAGTCTAGCCGGGTAATAATGTTGTACTAAACTCCCTTGGGTAATAATGTGTTTGAATTTCGAACGTCAAACGAAAATTCCTCAACACTTTTACCACAGATATATATTACTACTCTAAGCAGAGAACTGCACGAAAAACAAAACATTTGAAAATCGAACCGAGCGCGACGAGCACAACCCAGTGTTCTAGAAAAGAAAATAAAATATTTAGTTAGATGATAACGCGGCAAATCACTATGTTGATATTATTGACGGTCTCGTTGGTCTAGTGGTTAGACACCCTGGCCGCTACCCAATAGGTCGTGGGTTCGATTCCCACCAAGTGTCTGGGTGTTATTTCACTGTTAATTAATATTAGTTATCTGGTTTCCATAGTACAGGCTCTGCCTAGTTTGGGATCAGATTACCATGTGTGGATTGTCCCAAAATATTGTTATTGTTTTAATTCTAGCAATATTTGTATTTATTACCTCGCAGTAGGTGTGAAAAGTAGTGTATTCACCGCCGGGATAAAGGTGCCTTTGTCTTGGGCGAGCTTAAATCCCTCGCTGTACTCAGTATTCTAGTATTAACTCCCTCGCTACGCTCGGGAGTTAACTCTGTACTCCCTCGCTGCGCTCGGGAGTTGCTAGAATCCTTCGTTATGCTCGCGATTCAATTAAACGCCCGCGACATAAGACACTACTTTATCCCCTTGGTGCATAAACTACTATTTCGTTATTTTATGCTTTTTAGATAATTTACTTTGAAGTCGGTTTTTATTTTTTTTTAAATAGTTTATTGATTTTACTATCCCAACGTTTCGATTGCTTTGCAGCACCCATGGTCACGGGAGTACTGAGATGTTGAAATTTGAATACATTTTTACAATCTCTAACATAAGTGAACGCAAAATTCTGCTTAGGAATTTTCTTTTCTCCTGCATTAACACCAAACAAATATGGTCGTATTCATGCAAATAAATAAAAATACGAAACTGTTTGGCGGGGAAATGAAATAAAAGGGCCATAAAGTCTGTAATAATACTCATATTTCATTGTAACAGCTCCCGACGGGCGCAGATTGAGGCGGCCTTGTGGACAAATCTCTAAACCGGGACAACCGGGCTCTACGCTGAAATACGCAAATACTGCTGAAGGAACCGCAAATATATTGTTCAGCTATTGTAAAAACCCTCAAATACCTATTTATTCTAACAGCCTAAAGATAGTACGGTGTTACTAACAACTTTTTGCTGAACATGCGTTCTACCCAAAGATTTAATATATATAAGCATGTAGTTAAAAGGAATAGGTAGGTAAGTATCTAAGTACAAAACATGCTATGTTAGGATTATTTCTATGTAGGTCATAATTCCGAGGTCATAATTAAGGTTAAAAATTGAGTAAGCCCTGCAACAACAACGCTTAATTTCTAATCTTCCGCACAAATCAGTTCGGGTATGTATATAATCCATCCATAATCTAAAGCTTTTAGTTCAAATGAAAAGTATTATATTGTCAAGATTTGAGGGGATCTCATTACGAGATTTAATTTACGAATTGAAATGAAAAAGCATCAACATACCTGCTTGGAATTTCTAAAGATCAGTTCGCAGACGTAATAAGTCATCTTATAATTTAAAAAATATTATCTCTTAGGTACCTACCTACATAGGTAGGCAGGCAGTTATTATTTCTTTACGTAATTTAGAATGATAATCTAAAGAAAGTGGCTTAAATATGGTGTAATCTTGGTGTCATATGTAAGTAAGTATATTAATTTATTATACCACGGTAAAACATTTTGTAGTGCTTAGTTTCTATCTGAATTAAGTACCTAATTTAGTTTTGAGATAAAAATATCCGGGGAAAATCCACACACGGTCATCTGATCCCAAACTAGGCAGAGCCTGTAAGAGGAACCAAGCAACTGATGCAAACACTTATCTAATATAAGTATACTTTTTGTAAATATAAATGAATAAATAATACCTAGACACTTGGTGGGAACTGGGAATGGGCCAAGGTGTGTACAGTCCTTTATTATCTGGTAATATACTTATACTTACATATACCTAACCAATGAATAAACTAGTCCTCTGTTTCTGTTACCGCTTTATACATTACAACAAAGATATTATACCTACATATTATTTCTTGGGTTACAAATACACAAAAGTTATTGTTATCATTTAATTATAAAATTCTTGCCGTTACCGAGATTAAATTCCTCATAATATTAAATGATTTAAGCACCCAAACGCGTGTGTTCGTCACGACAGGTGTAACATATATCAGCTGGATCGTAATATCCTTTTGTTCCGCAGATTTGGCGAATAAATCTTATATGCTTGGCAGATAACTAGCGCTGCCCGAACAAAGTTATCTGAAAATATTTTATCTTTCTATTATGTTTGGCGACTGCGTGCAGGCGAGGCATCTTTGTGATATACTGTCTAACTAAGCAACAATTAAAAGTAAAGCTTATTATGGCTCAAACTGAAGGTTTTTAGAGGCCGTATTGGGACTGTTGATGTCATAGCCTAGGGAATTATCGACTTCCTACTGAGTCGCCACATGTTTGGGGTGTGTGCTCTAGGCGTCCATCGAATACGGTGGCTACTCCGAAGAGGACGGCGGCGACGGTGTGCCACCCCCGTCCCGGAGAGTACCGTGACAGGCTCCCGGGGAAGTATAATGCGCCCCTCGGCGGCGGACTCAAAGGCAAGGCACTGAGGAGCTCGTGGAGTATATCCCACCGGAGAACCGGGGTGTCACCTCTCATTTCTCTCATCTCCGTCGTTCAATTTGCGTTAGCCTAACTAAAAACCCCAAATGTTTGGACTTAAATGTAGTATGGCCGCGCGGTCGACACCTAGGTCGTGAAGTCCAAACATTTGGGGTTTTTTATAATGTCTGCATTTCCTTCGAAATCGTATCAGCGATTAGCAAAAACAAAAAGCCCTCTACTAAGTTCCGTTTAAGAGAACTGCGTGGCCGCGCAATTCTCCACGTGTCAACCGCGCGGCCATAGCATTCAAGTTCCGTAGATCGTGAAGTCCAAACATTTGGGTTTTTTTATACTTTCTGAAGTTTCTTCGAAATCGTATCAGCGATTAGCAAAAAGAATGAGAACCTAAGCTCCGTTTAAGAGAACTGCGTGGCCACGCAGTTCTCCATGTGTCGACCGCGCGGCCACGGTGATTTATACCTTTATAACTTTCTGAATATTGAGTCTGCGAATTTGCGACCTTCATTGTTAGTGTTTAGCAAATTCCTTCGTAATATTAACGTAGTCGTTTTTCTTCTACGACACTGTGGCCGAGCAGTCGAAACGCCCCGTAGGGTGTCCGGGTAATAATAGCACCCTCCTATCTCCTCCCGTTGGGTGTCCGTAAAAGGCGGCTAAGAGAAAAGAAGAAGATACCACCTATACCTACTGCGATCCCCAAGACGCCTGCCAAGCGTGGTGATAATGGCAACCCCTCGCTCCAAGAGGAAGGCTTGTTCATCACTGGACGTCTTTGGGCTGCTGATGATGATGATAAGACGCTTACGTAGGTAATGTTCAAGACTCATTAGTGAAGTGAAATGTAGGATACATGATATAGATGTGTAGGTATTGATTAAACTTAATTCTAAATTAATTAATTTGACCAAGTTACCTATCACATCAAATCAAAATTATTTATTTCAAATATATAGGCTTAACACTAGTAAGTAAGTAGGTACTTTTGAACGGACAATTTTTTTTTAAATAGCTACCACCGGATCACAACGCTGCCTCAACTGAGAAGATCCGGCAAGAAACACAGCGGGCTTGTCATTTTTTCACTTTTTTTAAACAGTGATTGTCGCTGATGCTGATCTAATTGTACATGACAGTGTGTCTTGCCGTTCAAAAGATCAAATAAGAGAGAAAACAAAAGACGACGAAAGTACAACTCTGTACAACAAACTAAAAGGCCAAAGGGATAGCAGTCGGACCAGTCCCTCCAAGCAGCACCCGCGCACGAGTTGACTCGAGCAGCAGCCATCACTCCTCTCAACCATATTGATGGGAAGGGGGTGACCCGCCACACGAAGCCGCCACAAGCAAAGACTTTTCGATGGCGAGCATGACCGATCCAAAATCACAGTGTCACAGTACTTTCAATTGAATTAGTAACTAACCAAGTTTTAATAAGTACTATTATTATAACAATCTGATTAATATTTTGTTCTCACTTCCTATCTCCACAGTATAATAACAAGGTAACTTTTGGACAGTTCTCGATTCAGTCCACTTCAAAAGTTTTAGAAGTTTCTACAACAAAGGACAGGATATCTCCATTAAGTAGATACTATTTGAACATGAACTTTCGAATGATGGAGCGCGGCATCTTGAATTCCCAAGACAGACCAACAGCTGCACCGACAAACGTCAATTATAGTTAAATATCAATTTATTTCAAATAGAATTAACGCTAGCACTATTGAACGATCAATTTTTTTTAAAAGCTCGGATTACATCGCGGCCTAAACTCCGCGAGTAAGCTTCTCAGTTTTATGCTGAGTTTACTTCCCAGTTTACTGAGAAGATCTGGCAAGAAACTCAGCGGGCTTGTCATTTTTTACTATTTTTAACCGACTTCAAAAAAGGAGGAGGTTCTCAATTCGTCTGTATATATATATTTTTTTTCTATGTATGTTCGCGCATAACTCTGGCAATTATGAACCGATTTGAAAAAATCTTTCTTCCATCCATTCTTTAATCCGTTAATTGGGTCCCATAAAAAAATTATCGCTTAGTAATAAGTAGTTCCTGAAAAACAAGAATGGTGACTGCGCACTGAGAGCTGCAAGAAAGCCTATATAGATGACGTTTTAGTCGCTCGGACTCGCTCGGTCGGACAAAAATGGTCATAACTCTGGCAAATATTTACCAATTTCAATGATTCTTTTTTTATTCGAAAGAAGAAACCGCTGTATTGAATCTGTATGAATTTTATTACAACCGGATAAGAACTTCCTGGAGGACCATGAACGATGTGGAGGAATTTATCTGGTAAAAACCATAAAACTGATGTTCTCCATTACATTGCTCTGACAAATATGAACCGATTTCGATGATTCTTTTTTTATTCGAGAGAGTAAACTACTATGATGTTTCCATGCAAATTTCATTACGACCGGATATTTTTTTCTGAAGAAACATGAATTATGTAAAACTATGTAGACGATAATGTGATCATAACCTACCTAGATAATTTTACGGTTTTCGATGGTTCAATCTTTATATATGAAAATATCACTAAAATGTTTAAAATAAAATCTTTTAAAAAAAAAATTGAACCGACTTCAATATCACTGAAAAGTATAAAATAATTTAAATATTATTGAAGTTGGTGCCAAATATACACAGCAGGTACGCTAACACCAACTTCAATAATATTTAAATTATTTTATACTTTTCAGTGATATTGAAGTCGGTTCAATTTTTTTTTAAAAAGATTTTATTTTTTTATATCAGTCTTGTTACAATTATCTAGATCAGCATTAGCGACAGTGTGTCCTGCCGTTCGAAAGATAAAACAAGGGAGAAAAAAATACGAAAATGAATACAACAAACTAAAAGGCCAAATTTTGACGGGCCCGTTGGTCTAGTGGTCAGACACCCTGCCTGCCAACCGATGGGTCGTGGGTTCGATTCCCGCCAAGTGTCTGGGTGTTGTTTATCTATTTAAGTATGTATTTACAAAAAAAAAGTATATAAGTACTAGTATCAGTTGTCTGGTTTCCATAGTACAGGCTCTGCCTAGTTTGGGGTCGGATGACCGTGTGTGGATTGTCCCAAAATATTATTATTATTATTATTAAAGGGATAGTAATCAGACCAGTTCCCCAAGCAGCACCCGCGCACGAGTTGACTCGAGAAGCAGCCATCACACCCCTCAACCATATTGGAGGGACACGAAGCCGCCAGTGCCGCAACAAGCAGACTTTTCGATGGCGAGTAAGCATCCCATGCTTGCACAAAGGTTGTACCACTATTTATTATTCGTTCATTTATAAAACAACAAAATTATATTGAGTATGCACTATTAAAACCGTATGTACCTACTATCGTCGTATATTTTTTTTTTTTTTCCCTGTATTATTTGATCTTTTGAACGGCAAGACACACTGTCGCTCTGATCTAACTGTAACATGACACACTGTTTAAAAAAAAAAAAGTGATAGAATGACAAGCCCGCTGAGTTTCTTGCCGGATCTTCTCAGTTGAGGCCGCGTTGTGATCCGGTGGTAGCTTTTTAAAAAAAAAAAAAAAATACATGACCTTTCAAAAGTGCTAGCGTTAAGCCTATTTGAAATAAACTATTTTTGACTTTGACTTTGAAAATTACGGAAATCATTCCCGTACTAGCTAATAAAGTTGCGCCCTTCACAAGACCCGCTTGACATCGGTAATTGCACCCTAAACATTCCGCCTTTGATCCATCTCTTTGTTCGATACCAATGGTTTTCCCGCTTTATTATTTCGTCGAAAACATTCGGGACTCGACGCTCCATAGTAATACAATACATATTTTCAGAGCACTTTCATTTGTATTTCAATATTTACAGCATATTGTTGTCGTTATTTGAGTTAGGTAGTTAAAATACGACGCGACAGTCGTTTTATCATTCGGGTGATGTCAATTCAAAAGGTAAAGGGTTATAATATTTGAATAGAAATACTTATTATATAACATTGTTTAGACAACCATATTTTACAGTTAAATTATTAGGGCTCAGTTTACGTTCTGTACCTAAATCTTAGATCATATAAAAGAAATTAAATAGGACAGACACCAATTGTTCAGGTTTTCTTAAAGTGTTGTTGTTAAAGAATTTAAATACATTTTATACCAATATTATTAAAATTAAATATATAAAAATGATTTTTTGTCCACCTGGCTGATATGACCACAGTGACCAATCTTTTACAAGGTTATGGGGTCTGCCATCATCTGTTTGAGCAGTATTATTGTAATCTTTTACAAGATTAGGGGGTCTGTCATCATCTGTTTGAGCAGTATTATTGTCATTTTTAGAAGATTAGGGGGTCTGCCATCATCTGTTTGAGCAGTATTATTGTAATCGTTTACAAGATTAGGGGGTCTGCCATCATCTGTTTGAGCAGTATTATTGTAATCTTTTACAGGATTAGAGGGTCTGCGATCATCTGTTTAAGCAGTATGTATTATTGTAATCTTACAAGATTAGAGGGTCTGCTATCATCTGTTTGAGCAGTATTATTGTAATCTTTTACAGGATTAGGGGGTCTGCCATCATCTGATATTTTACAGTTAAATTATTAGGGCTCAGTTTACGTTCTGTACCTAAATCTTAGATCATATAAAAGAAATTAAATAGGACAGACACCAATTGTTCAGGTTTTCTTAAAGTGTTGTTGTTAAAGAATTTAAATACATTTTATACCAATATTATTAAAATTAAATATATAAAAATGATTTTTTGTCCACCTGGCTGATATGACCACAGTGACCAATCTTTTACAAGGTTATGGGGTCTGCCATCATCTGTTTGAGCAGTATTATTGTAATCTTTTACAAGATTAGGGGGTCTGTCATCATCTGTTTGAGCAGTATTATTGTCATTTTTAGAAGATTAGGGGGTCTGCCATCATCTGTTTGAGCAGTATTATTGTAATCGTTTACAAGATTAGGGGGTCTGCCATCATCTGTTTGAGCAGTATTATTGTAATCTTTTACAGGATTAGAGGGTCTGCGATCATCTGTTTAAGCAGTATGTATTATTGTAATCTTACAAGATTAGAGGGTCTGCTATCATCTGTTTGAGCAGTATTATTGTAATCTTTTACAGGATTAGGGGGTCTGCCATCATCTGTTTATGCAGTATGTATTACTGTAATCTTTTACAAGATTAGGGGTCTGCTATCATCTGTTTGAGCAGTATTATTGTAATCTTTTACAAAATTAGGGGGTCTGCCATCATCTGTTTATGCAGTATGTATTATTGTAATCTTTTACAAGATTAGGGGGTCTGCTATCATCTGTTTGAGCAGTATTATTGTAATCAAATTTTCGTGAGAGAACGACATGACGCTATAAACTGCTTATATCTGCATACCAGTCACAATAATCCAAGATGGTATATGTGTACCTGTTACTCCTACTACTGCAATTACCTACTTGAAATTACAACAACAGGTTAATTTACACATTATTTGTTTATTACATATTAAATCTACACTAAACAATAATTAATAGAAATATAAACCTACTTTGGTTTTGCTTGTACACTTGTTAATTTAGTCGGATCAAATTTGTATGTCTTCTGCAGTGGCCCTTTTCCAGCTTTTGTGAAAATCATTTCATCTATTCTTTGCCTTTCTGCTAATTCTTTAGATAATTTTATGTTCGTCCAAGAATCCTTTGCACCATCAATAAAACCTTTTTTCTTTATTGGCAAGTTATCTGCTTTATGCTTCATCATTATAGGAATCTTGAAATAGTCTCTCACCGCTGGCACTTTAAGCAGACCAACTTGAAGGAGAGATATGAAATTGCTAGAGCACCAATATACAAGAATTGCTCCAGGGAAGTTGATTGTGAAAGGAATCATGATGACAGGTATTGCTCGGAGGAAATACCTCATCAACTGCATATTCTGTGCCTCCAGACGTCCAGTATCTACACCAAGCTCTATTGTGGCCCACATTGTTGCACTAGTGATTAGTGGTAGCAAGTAAAACTGATCAGGTACAGTTAAATCCATGAACCATGCTAGACCACCGTATGTCATACTTTCAACAGGACAATTTGCCATCCCTCTCAAGCCCATAAAGAAAGAAATGAACAGGGGAGCCTGTGCAAGCGGTACCAACATATTCTTCAGTGGGTTCAAACCTTTTTCTTTCATAAATGACATCATTTCTTGTGCATAGCGAGCGGTCTCCAACTGGTTGCCAGTCTGTCTAGCTTGTGTCATTTTCAACTGCAGTAACTGCATTTCAGGCAGGTTGTTATTCATAACTGCTGAATTTCTCTGTGCTATAACAACAAGGGGAAACATGGCAACGCGCACACAAACTGTTCCGATGAGAATTGCACCCCACCAGGGTACGTCTAAAGAGACGTGCAAGAATTCTAGACAGTTCTGCACCAAGCCCACTGGACTCCAGCCTCCAAGACCGAGACTTGCGAACGTAGGCTCCCCGTTAGCAGCCAGAGATTGTACAGTTCCTGTCAAATCAATAATAGTCGATGGATCCGGCACAGGCGGCGGTTCTGGTATGGCGTCAACCAACGGAATAATTTTGCCTGCATCGTTACCACCAGTAGATGCAAATCTTACAGACAATGACGAAGAATATTGGTAATATATCCTAGCTTTTCTAACCTCCAAATTGTCACAAAACAAATTTACAACGGCACTCCGACGGCCATGACGGCTTAGTAATTTGAACATTGTCGCTTTTTTGCCCCGGTTTCAATTAAAATGTATTCCAAATAATTATTTTACAATGTTTTTATTACGGCACATTTCTGACATTAGTAAAACCATAATCAAATGAATATTTTTTTTTACAGGGTTGCCAACCGTATATAAAGTTTCCCCCCAAACCAAACTACAAACTCGTAATCTCGTAATGCGTTGGAGTTGCATTGCTGCATGCAACTGTTGAACGAACGAACGTCGAACTTATAATATATATGTCTTCTATGTCTTTTTACCTGGTTTGTTCCTTTTTCTGTATAAACCACAAATGTGTGCTACCATCGTAAGGTATGTGGAACGATATCGTTAGAAAATATTGAAAAGGTTTTGAAAATCATCAATAAAATATAATACGAGCAAGAATTATAATTACATTTTTTACCACATTTGACAACACACAGAACACAAGTCAATAGGAAATTCAAATATCGCGCTCAACCAAATATTAATTATCCAGAGGTTTTTTACTGTATTTAAAACATAGATTTAAGATTTTTTTCACTACGTATTTAAAATCAGTACTTAGAACTACTTTAGCACATCATAAATATATTTTTTATTTACTTGCCGACTAATTCTGTAACTTTGCGACTAATTTCGACTATTTATTTATTTAGTCGAACTAACAAATACAATCACGAAGCTCTCAACGGCCGATGGTACAGATCTGCACCATTTACTCTCACCACTCTCGATCTGCACCACGCGAACGGTTTACGCGCGATCAGGCGTCGACCGATGACGGAATAAATCAAATAGAGTCTAGTTTTTGTTGACACTACTAGTTTTACGGTTTTAGAAACTGACAACATTGCGACAAATGTCATTTGTTGTTTACATAACCTCTAAAGTGAATGGTGTTGTGAATATTACTGCGTATTTTAAATTAAATACTACCTTAAACTACCAAAATCAGTGTCAGAAAAATGTTATACGACATGATAATTAAATACCATCAAAAGAAAAGGGAATCCTATGCTGTATTTCATGAAAAGGTAAAATTGCCTATATCGACATAGGAAATTGCAGGTTAGTCTTGATACTTACTAATAAATTGTTGAGGATTTGTATGATATTGTTGTATTATAAGAATATTACTGTTATTAATGTGGAACTAAGTTGTGTATACAGCGGAATATCTTGTAATAATTAAAATGTTTCTCTAATTCCTTATTGGCTTGATAGTTGGGTACATACATTTGAGAAAAATTCAGAACGATTAATAATAATACCAGCCCTTGTTTGTGTCCCACTGCTGGGCACGGGCCTCCCTTCAAGTTGAAGGAGCTTAGGCTATAGTCCACCACGCTGGCCAAGTGCGGACTTCACACGTCTTTCGAAAGCTTGTTAGGCTTTCTCAGACATGCAGATTTCATCACAATGTTTTCCTTAACCGAAAGCTAGTAACAATCGCACAAAGACGATTCGCACATGTTAATTAAATAAATCACAGGTGCGAGCCGGGGTTCGAACCTGCGCACTTTGTTTCCAAGGCAAGCGATCGCCCACTGAGTTGTTACAGCTTACAGAACGATTATAGCATTTTTATTTCGCTTTCTAGTACTATTTTGTTATTATGTATGTCTGTTGGGATAATGTAAAGTGTTGTATAAGTGTCTGTTGATGGAATCTCAGATATTACAAGTAAGGTTATGATCTGTTGGCATACAAATGAATTATAATAAAATACCATTTCATGTTTTGTTCCAGGCGTTAGTATAAGTTCTCTATGGTAAATGAAAAAGGAGTTTTATGAAATTGCGAAGACAAGAATAAAAGAAAATATTATGATAAAATGGTGTCTCGTTAATAACAATCCAGTAATCCTGTAATATTAATAAATTAAACAAATATAGAAAAAAAATGTTCTATTCTGTTTTTATTATTCTAATGCATAGAATAATGATAAGCATTAAGTATATGATGCAATCCAGTATTTAAAAAATAATATTTGACCTTTATTTATCTTATTTATTTTATTATAATCGACTTAATGACGAAACAAGTTACACGTTTGCCTGATGGTGAGCGGCATACGTGCCTATGTCTATAGGCACACTTTACTGGTTCTCAGTTAGTGTTTTATATATGAAACTGCCGCTCATCACCCGAGACATGGGTAGTTAAGTCTTTTGAGGTGGTAATTTTTGCCAGACTACCGCAGAAGGAGGATTATACCAGCTATAAAACCCTTCAAGCCGGAACAAAACAATGTTAAAACATTGCTGCTTGGTGGCAGATTGCCTGACCCTGCATTGGTACCTACCTGGAGGGTCCCTTTCATAGGGACCTTTTTTTTGTCGGGGAGGAAACCTTCAAAAAATCCCCGGTCTCCGTAGGGGTGGAGGCCAAGTTAGTTGAGACTTTTACGCATTAAAACGTGGCCTTCATCGACATAATAGAGATCTTCGGCTTCTAAAGTATAACAAATATATTAAAGTATCAAGTATGATTATTCCTAGTTTAAACAGGGTTGCACTACCTAATTTTTTTGAATTTGCCGCCCTTTTTCACTCTCAACTTTGACTAGACAGACTCTACAATAAAATTTATTAAAGTTAGATTAGGGAGAAAATTTTCAAATGATTGTAACACCTTGCGTTACTCTATGGTCCACTCATCAAAATAAACTCAGGCCAGCCCAGGTGTTCATGCATGGTGTTCATGTCAACATTTCAGTGTTAATTGTCAAACTCGATTTGACAGCTGACTCGCTGACTGTCACACCTGTCACACAAACCAACCAAACAAAAAATATCGAACAAAACAACGTGGGATTTAGAAGAATTATTATAGTTTTAATTAAATATATCAGATAACCTAATGAAATTTCTCCACAGTAAGAAATAAAGTAAATACTTTTAAATATGGCTCACATATCATATCCATTTAAGAAAACAAACAAAGCAGTCTACAGGAAACCGGCTTCAGTTGTAACGGAGGATACAATTTATTGGAAAAAACTAGGAGTGAGTGCTTCTTGTATTAATACTATTTATGATTATTGTTAGATAAGCTATAGAAAAAAACTTAATATTTCAACCTCCTACTCTGATTACAGTTGCCAGTTCTAGTTAAGGAGTTTGGTGCAATTGATTACTTGGATTTTAGTCCAGTCGAACCCTATTACTTCGCAGCGACATGTTCTGTGAGAGTGCAGGTAAGCAACGGTTGGAATTCCTGTTATCATTTATTAAAAAATTACCAGATGGAGATTGTTTATTTATAGTAACATAATAAAAATGTTCATGTTTATTAATGATACTGTAGTGGTTGCTTTTTTGTCGGGGAGGAAACATTCAAAAGGTAATGTTGCGGACATGAGCGGTGTACCATTTTATAATCAAAATCGCTTGAACAATGTTACATGCGCTTACCCTGTCTGCACGTATTTTGACCCTGATTGTGCAAGCGATTATCGTCCTAAAGCTGATACACCACTTGTGACTGCGAGGGTACCTGGTCTCCATAGGGGCCAAAGCTGGGTTATGTGTGATTTTTAACCACTAAAACCTCCGTGGTGGCCTTCATTGACACTGGAGAAACTCTGCACTCCATTTGAACCTCTCCAGAACCTCCAATGCTGGATGCTCTAGAGCAGTCCGTGGAGAACAGAGAAAGCACCATAGTGGTGTAAGCCAGGGCCTACACCACGTTGTCACCCACTTCGGGGACTGTGGTACCTACCTACCAAAAAAATACAGGAATATAAATCCTGGATAGTCTGTTGCAAGATGAATCTACCGCTTAGTAATACAATGCCTGCACAACTATTTCCCAAGTAACAAAGAGGTCAAAGCCTCCTAGAAGAAATGGTTTCATAAATTAAACCAATTTAAAAATCAACTTGATGTACCTGTGTAACTGAAAGCGTACACAAGTAGCAAACAGCACTTATTGCAAGAACTGCTTGCCTGTTATTAATAATTTATTTGTTACAATTTTAGTACGTAATATTTTGTGTAAAAACTTTCTCATAAGCAATTAAAAAAAGTGTTGTTCCTGTTACTGATCCTTTATATTATGACAGAGAAGAAGCTATGGTTATAAATAAATAATAGTTTTTTAAATATATTTCAGGTTTATGATCCAATTACAAAAGTTGTAGCAAAAAATATTTCAAAATTCAAAGAAGCAGCATATGGAGCGTCCTTCAGGGCTGATGGAAGACTACTGGTGGCAGGCAGTGAAGACTCTGCTGTTAAGCTCTTTGATGTCCAATCAAAAAATGTACTCAGAGTTTTCACTGGACACACTGGACCTGTAAGATTAATTCATCATGTTTTTATATAACTTCAAGCAACTTATACTAGTGCAGTTTAAAATCTCAATTGATATTACATGGTAGTGCAGCAATGAAAGAACTCACACAGTAACTTATTAAAAACTCAAGGAAAAAGAACCTTATTTCAGTAATGTTGAGCAGGTGTATCCACTGCACTTTACATCTGTAAAACATTTAACAGTATCCAAGTTCTTGTTATTTTTTTTTGGACAAGAATCATTTACACTGACAGATCACTGGTGGTCTAACATAGATCTTGTTAAGTTGATGACTTATTTTATGAATATATTAGTTTATATATTGTGTTAGTTACATCATCATCATCATCAGCAGCCCACAGACGTCCACTGCTGATCAAAGGCCTCCCCCTTATAAAGGAGGGGTTGCCATGATCCCCTTGCTTGGTAGGTGTCTTGGGTAGGTAATCCAATAGAACTATGATGCTGCCTGTCTTCTTGTTTTACCTTAGTCGTCTCTTACGGACATCCCACGGGAGCAGATGGTAGGGTGCTATTCTTACCTGGACACCCAGGGTTAATGCTATTGCGTCTTATGATAATCCTAAGTGGTGTTACTGTTTTTTTTTCTATTATAAATGTTTCATAAAAAATTTATGACTTTCTATAAACATTTATTCTTACCTGTGCTTTGTTTTAGGTCCACAGAACATTTTTCACAAAAGATCAAATAAAAGTTCTCAGCTACTCAGATGACAGATCCGTATGCTTATGGGACATCGCCACAGAGGAGAAACTAAACACTTTCTCAGAACACACAGATTATATCAGAGCTGGAGCAGCCAGTCCTATCTCACCAGACCTAATTTTATCAGGGAGTTACGACCATACCATCAAGCTTTATGACTGCAGATCAAATGAAACAGTTCTAACAGTTAACCATGGCAATCCTGTGGAATCAACACTGTTCCTACCATCAGGAGGCATATTCATTAGTGCTGGTGGCACAGAAATCAAAGTTTGGGATATCTTCAATGGTGGAAAACTATTAGCAAACATTTCCCAACACCATAAAACAGTGACAACATTGAGACTTGCCAGCAACAACAGCAGGCTTATGTCTGCTTCATTAGATAGACATGTTAAAATTTATGACATATCAACATTCAAAGTTGTACATAACATTGATTTCCCAAATGCAGTGCTAAGTATGGCTATCTCTAAACGTGATGACACTCTTGCTGTTGGCATGATTGATGGTATCATATCCATACGAAAAAGGGAAACGCCAGCGCAGCCCATCAATGAACGTCGAGGTCAATTGAAGTTTGCACCTGATCATATACATACTTCAGTATCAGTGGATAATGTTGTAAAAAAGCAACACAAACCTAAAGGACCAGAATTTGAAAAGTTTCTCAGGAAAATGGATTTCCCAAAGGCTCTATCAGCTGTATTAAAGACATATGTTGTAACTAAGACGCCGGAAAAAACTGCTGCTTTATTACAGGATATGTTAAGAAGAAAGGTCCTACAATTTGCTCTAGAAGCCTTGAATGAAAAAGATATAAGTTCACTACTCAGATACTTAAGGAAAAGCCTAGGAGAAACAAGATTTAGCAGAATTGTAATAGATACAGCCAATGTGTTTGTAGATGTCTTTGAAAATCAAATCAAAACATTCTCTGAATTAAACTTATTATTGTACACATCTCTTATGCAGAGTATAGATGCAGAAATAGAGGTTTGTAAGAGAATTAGTGAATTAGAAGGTGCTATTGGTCTCCTCATGACTGGAGCTCAAGTCAGCAATAATTCTGACATTATAGAACTTAATGATACCTTTGCACCATCCTGTAAAGCACAAAAAGAAATTGTTATTGATGTGTAAATAAATAAGAAATACGAGATTTGTAGTTTATTTCTTTATCATAGTGATGAAGATACTTTTTATTCTCTGTGGGTCTAATTAATTTTGAAATCTTGTAACGTGATACCCTACGGTGATACCTCATTATGGTTGCCAGATATCAGCTAACTAATTTTGCCTACCGAGTAGCCTGAATCGCCTATTTTTTTTTTGACAAATTTAATTCGCCTAACATTTTGAGCTAAGTAGCTTATTTTATCACAAAAATGAGAACATCTTAAAAAAACCTCATACCTAACTGTGTCATACAGGGAGTTGGAATGAATACCTAACTTAAATTGACACAAGGCCTTGTAATATATAAACCTCGGAAATCCGCCTCGCTCGCTTTTTCGAACAGATCCAGTTTTTATCCTGCTAATGGATACAGGATCACCTCACTAGTTTAGAACGTGTTCGCCGCAAGGTGCAAGTTAACTCGACCAGGTAGTAGATATTTTCGGGATCAGCACGTTTCCGAGGTTTGTCAATACAGGCCCTAGATTCGTGACGTCTCATTCCGGCAGCTTTAGAAGAAAGCAAGGAAAGATCCTGAGGATTCCTCAGTGCCGACAGAACGTTGGACGTGCATACGGTTCTTCAAAGCATACAATTAACAAGAAATTATCTAATAAATTTGGGGTAATCCTGAGAAGACTAAAGCGCCCATTCCTTTTTTTCTAGGTAGCATAAATGGTGGTAGCTGACGGGATTTTTTCGTCGCCACTCGACCCTCCAAGGTTGCCTAATCTGGCAGCCCTGTACCTCATACCCTGCTATTCTGGTTTGTCTAATGAAACTTGAGAGAGCATGTTTTACTGTTTTAGAAACTGGCAACATTGTGATGAGTGTCATCCAGTTTTTTTTTATCATCGTATAGTGGACTAGGTGGATTTTTTTATTTATTTTACCTTTAGTATGTTTTTAAACACTTGTCACTGGCAGAATCCTTGCAGAATGTTTGTTTATTAATCGATGGAGCCATAATGTAAAAAAAGAACTTCTTGAATAAACGAATTAGTTTTGATACTAGAAATTTAATAAAACTGTAGAGGATTTGCATTTATAAGACTGATGTATTAAATCAGTACTAAGGCTGCCTGTCCACTGGAGCGGAGCGGAGAAACGGAGAAATATTAACCAATAAGATTGCACAAAATCTCCGCTCCTCTTTTTTGTGCAATCTTATTGGTTAATATTTCTCCGTTTCTCCGCTCCGCTGCCTCACTCCGCTCCGGTGGACAGGCAGCCTTATAACAGTTTTTATTGTAGAACTAGGGTTTCTGAGTAAGCTCAGCAATACAGCGAATTTTATTTACTTCAAATGTTTTTAACTTTAAGTCATCATTTACAACGCAGAATAATGTACTAATCAAAGATTAGATTAATATACCTAGATAACTAATGCACTTGAAATGTTGTTGACAGTCCACGCTCCAATAACGCCAAAAAGGCTATAAAAATATATATAAAATTATCAAATATGTTAATTCCTAATATAGCCATGGTTTCAACCCACAGATCTATCTGTGGTTTAACCAAATTTTTTTAATATGCCGCTGTTTTTTTACTCAAGTTTCATTAGACAATTAGTAACAACATGCTGAGCTATTTTATAACTTTTGTAAGGGGCGGTACGATGTGGTAGCTGCCTCTCTGTAATATAAAAATAATATAATTATGTACCTATTAAACAATAACTGGGTAAAACATTCTGTAACCTATCATAGTGCCTTCGATCGACTACAGACTTTTAACTAATTAGCGATTGAGTTTATTGGTAGAGATCAGTGAATTTGAACTAGATGCAGCCGCTGATCGCCGATGCTAGCGCAAAGTGTCGTGTATGTTACGAATGACATGACCAGGCTTAATTTGAAGTACTTAAGTATGAGCCATAGAACAGACTACTTTATAAGAACTCATGAGCATGCGTTACTTTCAGTTAACATCCTATTGTATGTTTTTGTTTGTGAGCAAGAAGCTTTTGTGTGTGAGCCTGCCTTTGAGGTACCGATAGGGTTAGGTAGGTTCACAGACGTATTAGGGATTCTACGCATTATAGAGGTGTCTATTAATAGATATAGGATTTTTCACTAGTGTCTATTACGTACCAATGCTATTATTTTTTCATGTATACTCGACTCGAGTATTCAAAGGCCTATCGTAATCTATGGTCTAAAACTAAGCTGAAATGGCTGAAGGCCAATGTGACATGACCACTCGGCATGACGAAGTTTTAAAAAGTAAAAATTTATCTATGGCAGGTTGTTGTCCGGACGAAGTGACGTTTTGCAAGAAAAATACTAAAAAAGAGTAATTTCATTAACCCTGTGATAAAAGTACGATTTATTATGAAAACGCAATAAACATAATATTAAAGTATTCGTGTACAACAATGTGTGACGGGCTTGTGTTCAATTTGATAACTGTGGCACTAAAGTGTGAGTTCACTTCAAGGGTTTCGTGAGATTGTAGAGTATTTTTTTTAATTTTAGTCTCGCATATCACTTTATTATGTAAACTGGTTTGTTTACGTAATTATTTTCACTGTAGTGATACATTTTGGAGGTATAAATGATCGGGTTATATTTCTGCTGCATAGTTGGTGTGACCACGAGTTATCATCGTTGGTAGCGTAAAGTTAGAGAACATGGATGAACGGAGGGTCGCCGACTACTTTGTTATCGCTGGGCTGCCGGAGAAACCGGAATTACTGGATGATTCGGACTCTGGGCACCTTAAAGGGTACAGCACAAAAGCACCCATTACTGATATAGGTAAGTGCATTATGTAAATAAATAATTTTCATACAGTTTTCAATGTTGACACCTGAGGTTACAGTGGTTTCAATGTAATGTACTATCACTATTTAAAGATGTATGTACTTAAACAATTGTTTCAAATATTAAATATTAGAACATAATGAAATCCATTACTTGCTCATTTTATACTCCTTGTTACAGTTTTTTGTAGGGGCAGGTACAGAATAATAAATGCTAATTATAGGCATCTGTACATACATCTTTACTTTACAATGTTCATAATTATTTCATCATTATTTAATAATCACTACTAAATAGATTTTTATTGACAGTTATTAGCAGCGTTTTCCCTGAAAGAAAACGCATATTAAAATACTTACCTTATTCAAAGCTTATTATGAGAGTGGCACTTCCTGTTTCCCGTCGACTTTGCTCCTATTGGTCAACTTTCTTGTGATTTGACCGGAAATAGCATCACCATGGCAGGCGAGGGCAGCAAGGGTTTGTTAAATATGCCCGCTCGCCCCGCTCTTGTTCATTGTGTCGAAGAATTACCAGGCAGGATTAAAAGTTAAGCTTTGAATAAGGTAAGTATTTTAATATGCGTTTTCTTTCAGGGAAAACGCTGCTATTAAATTACTGTACCGTTATTCAAAGCTTATTATGAGACGTGTTTGTTTTCGCCTGGTGATGCCAGTATACATGACGCCAATGTGATTGTGATACATAGATGTATTGTAATATCCATGTGTGAATTTTAAATAGAAATGCAATAAATTGCATACTTATATATCTACATAGTCTGCTACGAATTTCTTTTAGAAATGGGTAGCAAAGATAAGAGAACTGTATCTCAACCATTGGAATGGTCTCAACCATTGATTGGAATCAATGTTATGGGCAATTGATAATCAATAATTATTTATATGCGATGTACTTTTGACTTCGATTTTATAAAACTGTCTAAAATGTATTAAAGACCTCCAATTTCCAGGAGGTAGCTAGTATCAAAAACTTAAATATGCTTGTAGCGCATGATAGCTAACTATTTAAGCTAGATTATGTTGGTAATTTTAGTCTTTTTAAACCAATCAACGGCAGCTATCGTAACTGGAATATACAAACAATTTGTTTTTGGTATTTAACGCTGATGCTTTAAGCGCAATACAAATTTTATTTAAACGCTGCAGGCGTTGCAAGCAGGTGGTTTTCCGATTAACGCAATTCCAGGACGCGACTATGAATTACATCCTACCAGGTGCTGTTGCAATGTTTAGCTAAGCTACTGCATGAAAATTATCCTTGGACAGGAAATTCACTAAATCATATCCTCTTTAAAAGACACTTGAGGATTGATAAGTATAATCGATATAAGAACATATCGTGACAAGAAATTACCAGTAAAAAACTGGACTGATCAGTAGGACTGCACAATCGTCAGACAAATGATTTAGGCCAAATAATGTTAAATGACAATTGTTTACTTATGTTTATTATGTATTTATGTATGAATCTGCTATAAAACTGTCCAAAATGATGCCAATACTTTAAATTAGATTAGAAAAAGTCGGCACAGATTTTACAGACTAGGTCCTGGTACTTTGTGAATTTCAATGTATATATGTTTTAGATTGCAAAGTCAAGTCCTTCACATTTCCACTTTCAGGATCACGTTACATGTTAATAGACAGTATGCCCACCTGTACGTCCACTAAGACTAAGGTTGTGAGATATGAATCAAAACTCGTTCAAGAAACGAGTCTACTCCCCAGAATACTTCAGCGATTAAGTATGTGTTAACCCACACATTATGTTTACCTTATACTCAAAGATTTATACATAGATGATATTTTATGGTATACCTGCTCTGAAGTCCCGAAAATATTTATTGTAAATATTAATTTATGGACTTAGGTAAGTACTCAGTCTGTACTACTATCTCAAAAAAAAATGATCTGTCAATAGAATCTGTTTCTAAATGGATATTGAAAATAATCAATAAAATTTGATTTGTATTTGATTAATATTTCGTAGCGAACTTTATCTGGTATGTACATACTTATAATGTAATATCCGTAAGTGAATGGGTGAGGACCCCCCCCCCCCCCGTCTTTGCGGAGGTAAAGGCAACTTTTTGTCATAAAATCGAAATTGCAAGGGATAATAATCAGGATTGCTAACATTTCTTTCGGTTACAAATGTCCTGACATTGATCGGAATTTAAATTACACGCTTTTGTCTACCAAAATTGTGTCAGGAGTGAATTTCTGGCTGATAAAAATGCATGCGATGCAGTGTTGCTACAATTTCAGGTAAGTGACTTACTATAAAATACAATTGAGTTTTCTAATATTATGGAAACTCCTGGATAATTCTTTTAGGCATTATTATTGATTGCATTATGTTATTATAGGTCCTCAAAACTTCCAATGATTAATTGCTAAACAGCTATTATAATTGTAAGATTACATACTTTCCTTTTTTGTATTGAGGTAATAGTATAGAAAAACAAATGTTGGTTTTCGAATAAACTTGAAGGAAGGACTAAAGATGCCAGGAATGGCACTTGGGGCGGCCCTTCCCTCCATTATTTGTAGGAGTTTTTTTACAATATTCTGTACAAAACTTCGGTAGACTTATAGTAGTTTCTGCTTGGTGGGTCCTGATATACCAAGACTGTCAAGAGAGGGGACCAAGAGTAAGATCCAAGACGTGACTGCGAGCCATAATTATGCAATGAATCCTCATTAAGAAGTATACATATATTAATATATGTTAAATATTCATGTTCATACAATCACGTATGTGCTATTTGGAATAGCAAATATACATACATCCTTCATCTGTAAAGTAAATCTCTGTGTTCCATCCCCCACGAGAGTGGGTCATATTCTGTGCAAGCTCTTCGACACAGAGGTCAATAATAAGATGGACGATGTGCCAAGCGATGGCACTTATGTTAAAGTATCTAGGCTGAATTTATTCTTAAATAAGAGGTGAATGCAACTGTGCAGAGCAGCAATGCCTTTATCCGTCCTGCAAAGGACTGTTTAATTTCTCAGGCCAATCCACACTCATTCGTTCGATCCCAACCTAGACAGAGTCTGTACAATGGTAACCAGACAACTGATACAAAATACATATTTATATACTTTTCATACTTATATCGATAAACATCACACACTTGGTGGGAATAGAACCCGGCGCTAGCAGCCCGAGAATCTCACCATTAGAGCAACGGGCCCGTCAAATTATTATGTTAAAATAGACTTAGCAAACAATTTTCAGACATTTTGAATGTCCCCGATATTCAAAATGATCCTGAAAATCAGGTACCTACGTGCTTTCTTCACGAGCTGCTATTTGTATACCATCCCTGCGAAGGAGGTTAAGTCTATGTGTACCAACCCTGCGGGGGTGGGCAGTAAATTGCTCAGTCCCTGCGAAGTAAAGTACGTGGATGGTGAAATATACTTCAGGCAACCATTTTCAAATTAACTAGGTTGTCAAAATTGATTCCAAATCCAGATGAGCAACCATCTACATATGTACCATCCCTGCGAGGGAGGTTAAGTCTTTGTGTACCCACCCTGCGGGGGTGGGCAGTAAATTGCTCAGTCCCTGCGAAGTACGTGGATGGTGAAATATACTTCAGGCAACCATTTTTATATTGACAAGATTGACAAAAATTGATTCCAAAAGTAGATGAGTGCTCCCATGATGAACAACCATGTATGTACCGTCCCTGCGAGGGAGGTTAAGTGTTTGTTTACCCACCCTGCGGGGGTGGGTAGTAAATGGTTTAGTCCCTGCAAAGGAAAGTACGCTGAAGGTGAAATAGACTTTCAGCCAACCATTTTCAAATTGACAAGGTTGTCAAAATGGATTCCAAAAACCAGATGTGCTCTCATGATGAGCAACAATATATATATATATACATATACCGTCCCCGCGAGGGAGGTTAATTATTTGTATACCCACCCTGCGAGGGTGGGGTATTTACTTTATGCGATGCTACGATGAAGTGGACTTCATTATCTGAAAACCAGATGCTTACCCTCTCGAGAAGCCACTGTACATGTCCCCCCTTCTTTGGTTATTTATTTGTGTACCCAACCTGCGAGGGTGGATAATAACTTGTGCCATGGCATAGCACTATATACTTATTGTAACCATAATGGGTTAGCCAGATTTGTGAATTTCGTGTAGGCTAGAATATATATTGCCTACGCCATCAGCTTTCTTGAACACAAACATAATTGAACACCTTTATGGATTAAGGTGGAATATTAATCTTTTGGTTACCATGATAGCTTCTCTACGTTACTTGATACACTCAGACTGTGTCCTTTGAACAGTTTCTTATAAATATTTTTATTTATTTATTACTAAAATTGTATTTTATTTTACTATTTTACATAGAATGTACATTAACGTAATTGTATTTAACTCGCAATTGTAATATTTTCACCTTCCCGCACACAGACCATATCTGTAATAAACTACTTAGCCCACGCAGGAAGATTACGAAAACTGTCCAGCAGGCTATTTTTTGTTTTAAGAACAATAAAAAAATAAAAATGGACGCAATGGTGCGTCTGTATAACTGGGATACTAATTAACTGAACACACTTGTTTGCTGTCTTTCACGTTGATAATAGAGTCACTATTTCACTGTTCAGATTTTCGTAAATTGACAGTATTGCTACTGTCTGCATAATAATGTGGTTTAAAGAAATATTCATTCTGAAAAAAAGCTTAGAACTAACTGTAAGAAATGTATTATCATCGTAGGACTTTGCTACAAAATAATTCAGCAAATGTTTAAAACTGCGGGTAGATTGTAAAGAAAATAATTTGCATTATTAATATGATTTATGGGTCGTTTACTAAGAGTCGTTTTTTATCCACTTAGAAATCTCGTACGTACAAATTACCAGCAATAAACTTTACGAAAAATATCATTTCTGCACAAGTATTAAAAACTAAGTTTCGAATTTTCAAAATAAAATTGTCGGTAGACTGAATGGAAAATAATTATTTATAAAAATATTGCTTACATAGCCCAATTTACTTGCACTATATTCAAACCACAAAATATTCATTAGTATAAAACATTTCATTAGGAACAAAGAAACAAAACGAACGGCAAAAACCGTTAAAATGTTTTTACTCACTGTTTGCTTGGCTTCCAACTATTTGTAACAACTATTGTTGTTCACTATTTTATTCCTTTGGAATTATTTAGAATTTGATTTGAATTCCATAAATAGTTGTAATATTGTAGCCTCGGACAGGTGTCCGTGACGGGAAATAAGACGCCAATGAACAAGAGCGGGGCGAGCGGGCATATTTAACAAACCCTTGCTGCCCTCGCCTGCCATGGTGATGCTATTTCCGGTCAAATCACAAGAAAGTTGACCAATAGGAGCAAAGTCGACGGGAAACAGGAAGTGCCACTCTCATAATAAGCTTTGAATAACGGTACAGTAATTTAATATTTAATATTTTTGCGCACATGACAATGTACATTTTTAACAATATAACATGCATTATTAGATCAAATACTTTTACGACATTATAAAATTGAATTGAAATTGAATGTTGTTATAGAGCGTCTAACCGTTTATTTTCTTTTTGACAGCACCAATAGAATGTAACTGTGTCATGTTACGCAAAAGTTCACTTAAAGTGAACTTTTAAAAGTGAACTTCACTTCACAATATTGTCTAAAATGTTAATAATGGAATTGGTAAATAATTTAGCACCCAAACAATCAATGAAATAGTATGATAATACATAATTTCACTTTTTTGAGAAACAATTTGAATATTTTTGTTGATAATGATAAAAAAAAAAGAATGAATTATAAGTGGTAGAACAATTTTTTTTTTTGCAATAATTTGTATGTAGAAGCTACCCACCCTTAAGAGATTATGAATATTTATAATGAACCATGTATAAATAACTTGGATCACCTTCTCATGCATGGTATAAGTATCAACACCTTCGTGAATATTTTGACACATTTGTGTTGATTTGTTCCGAATATAGCGAGTGCTGATATCAATGAGGAAGTAATTAATATTAAAGTCCAGTCATGTGTATGTATAATTGATTCTCTAGGTCACAAATGTGTTAGCATTTTGATCATGTTTTGTATGTTCACTCTTGCATAATTTGTACACTAACTTGGAGCTGATATCCTCAAATTAGCCTTTAATTAGTTTGCCATACTATGATCCTACAAAATTAATAATCTTCTGACATTCAATATTTTTTTTTAATTTGAATTATGAATCAACACTACCCCTGTAGTGTTACATACCACCTTTATTACCATACCACCACCTTTATTAGCAGCATTATTATCAACTTACTTGACATGACAGAGACTAGAGATATCAATATACATTGTTCATAGCTCTGTCACTTTCAAAAGTCAAAGTAAGGTGAATATAATACTGCCATTAGAGGTGATGAAACAGGCTCTTATATCTTGCTACTGTTTTGCCATATAAAAGTGATTTTAAATTATTTGCATTTAGCAAACACATAGTAGAGACAGAAAGGGTATGGATCACTGAGGGTTTTTTTGCAAGAGTATTCTTTAGCATACTTTGGTGTTAGAATAGCATTTCCCCATCTCCTCTCGTTGGGTGTCGTAAGAGGCGACTAAGCGAGAACAGGAAAATGGGCACTAGCATATTTTCTTTGGATTTATCTTCCACCTATACTGCAATCTCCAAGCCGCCTGCTAAGAGTGGGGATTATTGCAACCCATCCCTTCTAAGGGGGAGGCCTTTGTTCAGCAGTGGACATATATCGGCTGGTAATGATAATGAATGATGATACTTTAGCCACCTAAACCTATGAGTCAGGGCACTCAAACTCAAAATTCTTTATTATGCATAGGCCTCACAGCGGCTCTTGCATGTTGTCATTTTTTACAACTACCACTGGCACCTTGAATATATTCAATAAATTCAAAAAGATAATAAACACAATAATGAGACAATATTTTCCATAAAGATATAAGCTATCATGTTCTATAAAAAGACTCAATGAGTTGTTATACTTGCATTGCTTGTGGTCAGGTATCAGATTCCACCAAGTAACTGATATATGCACAATCAATGTCTTACTTCAGATCAATGCTTGCTGTATTTAATAATTTTGTTCTGTATATTATTACAAAAAAAGCTTCTGTACTACAGCAGTTAATGTTACATTTTATCTGCTGATATGATTATGACACTGTTCTGTAGTATTTGCCGCATGGTTTTACCAAACTTGTGGCAATTGGAGGATATGGAATTTTAAACCCAAACACAAAAAAAAGGGGTGTTTAGAGTTTGACACCAGTGTCTACCAGTTGTTATTCCTTTTTAATTTAAAAGCTGGTTATGTTTACATCATATGGGTGTGTTCCACAGCTTGACGTCTATTGCGCCTCTTTTGTGTGTGAGGATGGAGGTAGGCTGGTTGACTTCAGCCATTCCAGCTTCACCTAGAAGTCTGTCAGCTGGATGTTTACGAAGCCGTCCTGGAGGCTGATTTTGATCACTTAAATTTAAAATAAGTATTAGGTTGTACCTGATTACAAGCTAGATTACACAAATTATTTAACTGGAAGATGCACTTATAACAATTTTTTCTAGAACATCCTACATCTTGTGAAAGTAAGTTCATGTAACAGACTTAGATTTCATCCATCGATTTGCCACTTAATGAGGCAAACTGGTTGTACTCGTATCTGCATTATGGTCGCTTGTAGGGTTACCATGCTTATCATTTCCTGGACATTTCTTAATCAATAAAAAATCAGGAGTAATCAAAACCTGAGACTGGCTAAAACATGTGTCCCTGTTTCAGTCTGTCACTTATTAATCTTCTCATTTTAAAATCACAATATTTATAAAATCTTCGAACAAAGAAAAGCACAGCCCCTCTATTATTATATGAAGTGTATAAATTTTATACGTCGTGTTATCTAATAATAAACTTATAAATCATAGTTATAAGCAAAAATATTAATAAATAAATAGTATTCGAAAATTCGAAGACAAAGTAGGGTAATGACGAAGACAAACTGGTCACGGGACCGGACGGAAATTTCTGGGACAATCCTGGATTTCCCGGCCATCTGGCAACCCTACTTGTTCTACCGCTTGTTCCACCCGCGATCTAGAAATACATCCACTGACGTGATTTATTGCACACACATCAATCGCGGTGTCCGCCACACCAATATTTCATTTCCTATATATCAACCTAATTTATGATAAGACTACCTTTATTTTTTCAACATAATACAACCTAGTGTTTAACTGCGATTCTTCCTAATGGTAAGTGGCAATGCAGCCATAAATAGATTCGCAATAGGTAATTAATTAACAACCTTTAAAAGCAACCGGTAACCACTAAACCCCTGTGGCTGTCGAATCGGCACATGAGAGGGGAGAACTGGGATCTGCATCACGTACTCCGTGCCTTCCCTTTGAGCCTGCCTGCTGGGGATGTATTAAAGCCCCCCGTGAACCTGTCATGGTGTTCACAAGGGTCGCAATCGCGCCGCCGCCGTTGCGGGATTCTTAACTACTAAATCCCCTTGGCTGTCGAATCGGCACATGAGAGAGGAGGCCTGGGATCTGCACCATATGCTCAGTGCCTTGCCTTTGAGCATGCCTGCGGGGGACGTATTAAAGTCCCCCGGGAAACTGTCATGGTGTTCACAAGGATCGCAATCGCGCCGCCGCCGTTGTGGGATTCTTAACTACTAAATCCCCTTGGCTGTCGAATCGGCACATGAGAGGAGAGACCTAGGATCTGCACCACATGCCCAGTGCCTTGCCTTTGAGCCTGCCTGCTGGGGACGTATTAAAGCCCCCCCGGGAACCTGTCATGTTGCTCACAGGGATCATAATCACGCCGCCGATGTCCTTGGAGTCACCGCCGTACTTGATATGGACGTGCAAACCTTAAAGATGACTCTGTGTCAAGGTTATCGCTGTTCCTGACGAATGATTTTTGCTCAGCCGTCAATTCGGCGACTCCTCATAGAATACTGTCAACTTTACTTCCCTCCGGAATAATGCTCCACTTTGAGTACGCGTTACTTACCTCCGGTCTCTAAGGTGGAGGAGGTACTTCTCCAGTATAGTCCAGGCTGCTCAAATTTTAAGCAGGTTTACCGCTTTACCGCACTCCACTTATATGTACTTATTATTATTATTATTATATTATTATTAATCCCATTAACATTTACCTGCTTCAATGGATGAAAGGACATAACATCTCGTATCCTGTAATTTTTTTACTGTTGCTCAGTGACACATTTCATATAAAGTTTATTATCATGCCATGCAAACCACATAGGACCTGTTAATGTCAATATATTTACACATTATCGATATGTATAACAAATACTATTACAATGACATTGTGCAATCATCGAGCAGGTGTTCAGACGTTTACTATCGAACTATAATATTAAGCTGCGTATTCACTAGCAGAGGTATGCAGTTGTTGTATGTTCTTGAGTCATCATCATCAGAAGAAAGACGTTTACTGCTGAAAAACATAGAAGAGAGGGGTTACCATAATCCCCCCGCTTGCCATGCTCCTTGGGGATCAACTGGGCGACTTGTTAAGTGGCGACCACGAACTGGAAGGCGCAGCGTAGGCAGGCCTTCCACTAGGTCCCCGAGACTCTGGCGAGGTCGGAACGGAGAGAGCCCTCAATCACTATTGCGTCAATGAAGGTCGAAGTTTTAGTCCCACATAACCCGGCCTTTGCCTCTACGGAGATTGGGTACCTTTCACCAAGGTTTCCTCCCCAAAACCAAAAAAGGTCCCTCACTAGGTGGACCAACGACATTTTGTTAGTCGCAGGCAACCGAAGGATGCAAATAGCCAATCGTCGTTCATCGTGGTGTTCCGAGGTGGAGGCCTATGTTTAGCAGTGAACGTCTACCGGCTGATGATGATGATGATGAATCACCGCAGCTACGGCTGCTATTCCACTCGTCAAATATTTTTGTCCAATGTACGTTTAATCAAATAAATTGGATGGCGTCATCCAATTTACTAACAATTCGCCGATATTTGATAAAAAAAATTGACATTTCAATTTAAATAGTTGCAAAAAAAAAACCATGGGCAATTCCATTGACGAAATTTTTGATAAATGTTTATGAAAACAATGCAATAAGGCTAAATAAATATACTTCTTCTTCTTCAATGATTTTATGATACGAGGCACAAATACTACAAAGTACTACTACTAAGCTTTGTTTTCTTTTCGTCTTTGAATCCATGGCTTCACTCAAAGCTGGTCAGCACTGGTCGCTCCACGTTCCTGTATTTTCCCAACTACGGAAATTACAAAAATCTCTCAGACAAAGATATTGGACGGGTGGATTGAGCATATCCGTTAAAGAAATTTGATCAAATGTTGGGCATCGAAATTGGAAAAAGTTTGATGAGTTCCTACCACCCTAAATAACGTCACTCTAAGGTGACGGCGTTTGGCTGCACTCTTGCTTTGTAAGGTAGAAGAAGTATTTACTCAGGTTGCCTGCTCCTAATGTGAGCGGGTGTACCTGTGCCCTACCACTCTTATCTGCCGGAATCGTCATACATAGATAATCTATTACGTTCACCGTATTATGAGCGCCGCGCCTTTATATGTTGGCCCCCAAGTTGGCCATAAATACGATAAAAGTTTATCAGGCGAACGTCTTGCTTGAGTCGATACTAAGTTAAATAAAAAAATCTGGACTGTGTCTATTTTGAGTACCAAACATTTGAACGTTTTTCTATTCTTTAACGCTAGGAACACACGATTTAATTCTGAGGTTTAGTCTTAGGCCTGTCATCATCATCATCATGTCAGCCACAAGACGTCCACTGCTGAACATAGGCCTCCCCCATATACTTCCCTTGCGACCGATGTTGTGCCGCCTGTATCCAACGGCTCCCTGCCACCTTGACGAGGTCGTCTGTCCATCTAGTTCTACACTGCGCTATCCAATCCTTGGTCACCACTCGAAAACCTTTCTTCCCCACTGGTTGTCAGTTCTCCGGACTATATGACCTGCCTATTGCCACTGCAACTTACTAAATACTAGAGCTATGTCGGTTACTTTAGTTCTTCTACAGATTTCCTTGTTCCGGATTTTATCATGTAGAGACACTGCGAGCATAGCCCTTTCCTTTCCTTTCTTAGGCCTGTGGGAACTAATAAATTCCAGAAGACGCCTAATTTGTAATAAACCAACATGTCTGACATGTCTGATTTACCTCTATCGATTATGATTAAGACAACACTCATGATCATTGTCCAGTGGGACTAATGGTATAAGAAAAAGTATGTACTTACCTACCATTTATGCGGGTTGATTGCTTGACAAAGGGCCACTCATTTGACCCCGCCATCTGATACTTACCCTCTTATTGACACCATTGATGCATCGAATGAATTACAACTCGAGTTCATTGCCACTTAAACCTCTAGATACAGTCAGCTCAACAAAGAATCATTGTTTGGATGACGTAACGTGGCGTACACATTCTTTTAGATATGAATTGTTAATTAGTCTAACCGTCATAGATAATGAGTGTTTACATATTACTTATACGCACACTGGCCGGAACACTTAAAGTTAACGGGCAAGGATTTTAAATAATTAATGGTGGTTGGCGTCCCTGTAATAAACTCAATGGTTTTCTTGTTACCTTTGCCGACGAAAGAGATTAAATATAAAGGTTGAATAGCGAAAAATACTCTAAGTAGTCAGTGATTTTAATAAAAACTAAAACTGCGTCATTGAAATTTTGAAATATCAATACTGGAATCAAACTCGATTCGATTAATTTTAAACATTCTGTATCAGATAGTGTCGCTAGTAAGACTCAAATTCTGGGAAGTAATGATATGGAAAAGTAAAGGAAAAAGTCGAATTTTAATGAATAACTAATTCATTGAATATTTTTTTAGTAAAGTCTTTGATCAAAGATCACATTCTATGTTTATTCATTGCTGTTTGTATCTAGATAAGCTCTCATGCTATCGTATTAAAAAATACTTTATACTTTACCAGTCGCAGAATAAAAATTAAATAATACTTACATACTCTCGAATATACGCAATTTTCAAGACTCGAACGTATTATATAGTGTTGCTACAAAACTATTACTAACCCCAATCTTTATCTTTTATTCATCTTTATCTATACTTATAATAAAACTGTAACAGGGAGGCGATTCTCGCACTTTCGAATCAATCACGAATTCGAAAAAATATTCGAATTCGAACTATTGGCGACTAAAAATCACGTAATTGTATTCTCGACATGTCGAGCCCAACCTATTTCGAACGCTAGCCGCTCGAACTGCTTCGACTGGTCAAGACCATTCGAATCGTCATCTCGAGTTCGAATCACAACAAATGTCAAACCTTGCCGTATAATATGATTATAATTTTAAGATGAGTACCGTATTCCTAGATTATTTTATTCAAAATAACATTATTGGATAGTTTATTAAAGTACAACTACACTTTACGAAGTCCTCGCACTTGATTAAAACTTAATTCATTACCAAACAAACAATCAACAACACAGACTATTAATTAAGAGATACTGCGATCGACAGCCAATTATGTTAAAATCATTATGCCGACAAGACCTAAACATATACACCTAAACATCACATAAACGCCTTTAAGAATACGGACAATAATAATAAAACTTATCTTTTTATAAATAACCTTTCGGGCATACTAAAACAAAATTGTAAACATAAATACATAAACATATGGTATTTTTGTTTTAATTTTACTTCGCCGAAAGACAGGCAAAGGTACTAGGATCATACAGCCACAGACTACTAAGTAAGAACCATAGATTTATAAAAATCTATGGTAAGAACACACAGCTTTGTGTATTTATTACTCATTTAATTTGTGTACGAGGCGATTCTCGTACTTTCGAATCAATCACGAATTCGAAAAAATATTCGAATTCGAACTATTGGCGACTAAAAATCACGTAATTGTATTCTCGACATGTCGAGCCCAACCTATTTCGAACGCTAGCCGCTCGAACTGCTTCGACTGGTCAAGACCATTCGAATCGTCATCTCGAGTTCGATTCACAACAAATGTCAAACCTTGCCGTATAATATGATTATAATTTTAAGATGAGTACCGTATTCCTAGATTATTTCATTCAAAATAACATTATTGGATAGTTTATTAAAGTACAACTACACTTTACGAAGTCCTCGCACTTGATTAAAACTTAATTCATTACCAAACAAACAATCAACAACACAGAATATTAATTAAGAGATACTGCGATCGACAGCCAATTAAGATAAAATCATTATGCCGACAAGGTTATATACACCTAAACATCACATAAACGCCTTTAAGAATACGGACAACAATAATAAAACTTATCTTTTTAGAAATAACCTTTCGGGCTTTCGGGCATACTAAAACAAAATCGTAAACATAATTTTTTTTTTAATTAGTTGACCCTAATGGGAAGGCAAAGGGATCTAGCCCATACAGCCTCGTCTTCGGAAACATAAATACATAAACATATGATATTTCTTTTAAATTTTACTTCGCCGAAAGACAGGCAAAGGTACTAGGATCATACAGCCACAGACTACTAAGTAAGAACCATAGATTTATAAAAAAATCTATGGTAAGAACACACAGCTTTGTGTATTTATTACTCATTTAATTTGTGATAAATTATGTGAAAAATCGTACAAAATGTCGTTCTATCATTTTCTAGACGTGAACCACTTTAAAGATATGTTTTTCTACTAAAAACATCCCATCCGGTAAAAAAACCGTATCAACTACTTGAACGGAATGAGTCGCGGGACATTTATCTTTCATAATGGCAACATTTTCCTCATTCGAATAGAGATTATTTCGAAGTTTACTTCGATTGTTGCCCAGAATACAAGATTCGAGAAAATCACTTCGAGTTACGAGATTTCTTACTAGAGATAGGCTTCGTATTGCAAATTCGAAATCGAAGTCGATTCGAAGCAAGCGAGAATCGCCCCCCAGGTCCAATTCTGTACTTCGAAGCACACACATCTGTACATTGAAGATATTTTGAAAATTATATTTGGTGGGCAATCTATAACCGATACTGAGGCCGAAAATGTAATTTTTTTAATTTTTGTCTGTCTGTCTGTCTGTCTGTCTGTCTGTCTGTCTGCATCACGGCTGAGCATCACGCCGAAACTACTGAATGGATTCAAATGAAACTTGGCATGATTTGAGATCTTACTACGAGGTAGGACATATGATACTTTTTATCCCGTAATCTAGCACGGTTCTTTTGGGAGAGGGGATTAAAGTCAAAACGGGTACTTGGTTATACGCTTGGTCCGATTTTATCAATTTTTCTTTATAATATAATAAATATTAGTAAGGGAACACTCATAGAGAGTATTTATCAAGGTTTTGTAATCGATCGGGTTAAGCAACGTTAGGTAAGGTCATTAAATAGATGGGTGACCGTTTAACGCCATTTGAACTAAACGGGTCCGTGCTTCGGAGAGCAAGTAAAAAGTGGGTCCCAGTTTTTAACCGACTATAAAAAATGAGGTTATGTATTCGATGCGAATGCGAAAGGTTGTCTGGAAGAGATCGCCATGAGTGCTAAGACCGCCCATTGTACTTTTTATACTTGCTAAACTTGTACATTTATTACTATCTATGTGTGCAATAAAGAGTTTATAAATAAATAAATAAAAAATGTCTGTTATTCAAAGTTTAGTTAACGTAAAAATAGCGCAGGCGGAGCTGCGTGGGTCAGCTAGTATTATATAAAAGAGTAAGCAAAAACCCACTCATCACGAAATCTCAGAAACTACAAGTGCTAGAAGTCTTAAAATTTGCATGGGGGTCCTTTTAGGACAAAGGTGCTCACTAAGACGGGATTTTGCGAAATTCAACCTCTAAGGGGGTGAAACAGGGGGGCAAAGTTTGTAATTGGATCGGTCATGCTCGCCATCGGAAAGTCTTTGCTTGTGGCGGCTTCGTGTGGCGGGTCACCCCCTTCCCTCCAATATGGTTGAGGGGAGTGATGGCTGCTGCTCGAGTCAACTCGTGCGCGGGTGCTGCTTGGGGGGACTGGTCCGACTACTATCCCTTTGGCATTTTAGTTTTTAGTTTGTTGTATTTACGTCGTATTTTTTATTTTTATTTGATATTTTGAACGGCAGGACACACTGTCGCTGGTGCTGATTTAATTGTAAAAAGACAAACTTTGTTTAAAAAAAAAAATTGAAAAAATGACAAGCACGCTGAGTTTCTTGCCGGATCTTCTCAGTTGAGGCCGCGTTGTGATCCGGTGGTAGCTTTTAAAAAATTGACCGTTCAAAAGTGCTAGCGTTAAGCCTATTTGAAATAAAAAATTTGAATCTTTGTATGGGAGAACGCGATTCCTTGGTACTATTGACTTGAAATTTTGCACAGACATTTCGACAAGAAAATTAATTGAATTTGTATTTCATATTTTTTTTAATTTATCCCTTAACAGGGTAAAAAAGGAGTATTATTACTCAACTGATGGCGGTACAAATCTATCACAAGAATAAGATACGGTAATTCGTAAAATAAAATAAAAGTTCCTTGGTCAAGTGGTTACGGAAGCGTCCTCTAAGCACGGACTGTCCGGGTTCGCTACCAGTGTACGGGTTTTATTTTTTTGTATTTTTAAACTTTGTTTTTGATTTTTTTTATTTATATTAAGATTAGATGTTTTAAATATTTAATTCATATTGACTTCGGCACTTTTTATCTCTAATATATTTTTTTATATTTAATACTTTTTTTAAATTTAAAATCATGCATACGTACTTAGGTTAGCTTCTCTCTAATGTTATGATTTAGTTATTAGTGGAAACTTAATTGATTTTTGTACTATTGGATCTTATATTAGTAATAAGTGGTATCATTTGTCTGTTTCCCAAATATAATAAAATAAAAATAAAATAATGAAAATATATTTCCAAAATGTCTGTTTGGGTAGGAATACAATATGCATGTACCTATTGTACGTATGATATAAAAGCCAAAACTTTATTGGAATTATTGTCTGTCTGTCAGTCAGGGTTTTTTCTACAGGTTGGCTGGTGTTGTTCCCTATCGACGTCAAAGTATTTTTACATAGTGTGAAACAAAGTCGCTATCCCAGTCTGTCGATATCCGATAGCACCTCGTAAACCACGCCGCAGATTTTCACCATCGGTTAGATAATTTTTCTATGTAAATAAACTTACATAGCTTACGTTGAACCTAAAGAGATACATAGTTAACAATCAAGTACTAGAGAATTTCATTAATTCCATATAGAATAGAATAGAATATCTACTCTTTATTGTACACCAAGAACCACCATATATTATAAGGTAGGTAAATAAGGTAAATCTGGAATATTACATGCTTGCCCCCCAAAGGCCAGGCACTGAGAGACACCTGGTGCAGAACCCACCCGAGAACCCCGGTTTCCCTCTCATGTGTCGATGTGACAGCCACGGGAGTTTTAGTGGGTAAGAATCCCAAATACCTAGGTTGACTTCCCCATGGGATCCCGGGGACATATTGGATGTTTCCCCCGCCACCCCCTTAACTGTGACAACGGTGACAGATTCCAGGGGGGCTATATGCGCCCCGTCAGGAGGGGTACATGGTGCAGCTCCTCTCTTTTGTGTGGACAGCCGTGGGGGACACATACCGCAGTCGATCGCCCGCAGGATCCTGGGGGCTTATTGGAGGTTTCCCCCGTGATCCCCGTATCTTTGAGCACGATGATAGTTTCCCGGGTGGCTTTATTGTGCCCCCTGGTGGCAGGCTCAAAGGCAAGCCACTGAGGGATCTTGGTGCAGATCCCACCGGATAGCCCAGGTCTCCTTCTTATGTACTGATTTAACGGCCGTTGGAAGTTTAGTGTATAAGAATCCTACATACCCGGTTGACCACCAACAGGGTCCCGTATATCCCATTAAAGGCTTCCCTCGTGGCCCCTGTAACCGTGAGCACCGTGACATGTTCCCGGGGAACTATAATGTGCCACTCCGGCGGCGGGTTCAAAGTCAAGGCACTGAGTGGTATCACCTGGTGCTGATCCCGACAGATAGCCCAGGTCCGCGCTCTAATGTGCCGACGTGATAGCCGCGGGGGTTTAGTGGGTAAGAATTCCCCGGTTGACCCCCGTTTACGTCTTAACGATGAAAGCGAACAAGGAAGCCCGTATTGCTACCATAAATTGCTTTTAAAGAAATGGTGTTCTGTTCCTGTCCTTAATCCACCCAAATTGTGCACCGGTACACGTCTGCAGTTTCTAATAAAAATACAATTAACAAATCACAAGCTCAGAGATTCAACGTTGCAGGCTTAAACCTAAGCGTTGACTACTTTGCCCATGGACAGACAGCTATACGTAGCCCTTTCACGCGTCACTTCTAAACAAAATTTGTTCATATTGCGTTACGAAATGTCAGCTACAAATATTATTTATGAAGAAATTCTATAATCAAAAGCAGTAACTTTAAATTATTCACTTCTTTTTTTTCTCAAGCCGTGCGAAGCCGGGGCGGGTCGCTAGTTATAAATACAACTGTAATAAAATTTCAAACAAAGATACATCCTTCGTTACGTTTAATCCCAATATTATTATTATTCCATTGTCTTTTTGCCGTTATAATAGGTTTAAAAAAAGAAATCTTTAAGATGACTAATACAATTGTGAAGATGTTATTTGGTACAGAACTCGTTCTACTTGCGCTATCAGACTGTTGGTTGCACAAATGTATTGTATCTACATTACGACTCCTTCCCTTGAACTTGGTCATGACCTCTGTACTAAAATAACTCCGTTCATATCTAGACTTTTCTTTGACATTTTGACCAGGTCACGCAGTTCCACTTTTAGATAACGTTAAGCTGAGCATTGCATTTAAAAAAAATGTCTGTTGCTTATTCTGTTACTTGTTCTTAATACGCTAACTGCGAGACAATCGTATTATATTTTTTTGGTAACTCTGTATCAAATGTATGTATGACTTCTGGACCAGTCGACTCTACTTTTAGATATTTTGTACCACATTAAAATAGAATCAAAAAATTGTAACTCGATTATTGTAACGTCTTTACTTATAGGGGAAAAGTGGGATAGTTGCCCCAGGGGTATAGTTGCCTCGATTGTAATTTCTCTAGTTTGGCGGATGATCACATGTTATTTTATTTATCTTTCGAGAGACTCTACAACTACCACTAAGTTGACCGTGTTGCATGTCTCTGTGCGATTGCATGGAAGCGCAAGGTGAAATCAAAGTTTTTGCGATGGCCTCTTTTTCAGCGGGGCATCTATCCTAAACTATCCCACTTTTACCCTAACTAAAATAAATCAAATCATGTGTTGCGAACCTTAGCAAATTGCTACAATTTCTTTTTGTTTTGTTGCAGGAGTCCTATTTCCCGGCCTTGGTGAGACGGTCCCAAACGGATACGAGCTCCTAGAATTGACACCCACCGGTCTACCAGCTGACCTGAACCATGGCTCCATGCGGTCGCCGGAGTGCTTCCTTTGTATACGGCGCGGCAGGGATCGACCGCCACTCGTTGATATTGGTACGTCCGCTTTTATATCACCATTCATGGCGAGGTTAGTCCGGACGGCTGCCTTCGCGGGCATAAATTATGCATTACTCACGCACGGTGTGTGTGTTTTTGTTTAATGTGTAATGTATTTTACATCTATATAACACGTTATGTGGTGAATTGAGTCGATAAGAATCTATTAGGTTACCAAATGAAGAAAGTGGCATGACAGGTGTACTCAGTAGAGTATGCGTAGTACAGTTTTAAAAGCCACAAAGGGGTTGGAAGAGTTTTATTAATACTACGTTTAGATGTCTACCACCAACCTTTTGCCATTTACCTGTGCAGTTCAGGACTGTTAACGAAAATGGACTTGGCACGAAAACACTGCCTGGAAATCGAACCCGAGATACAACTAACCGTGTGGGTGCAGTGATTGCTACCATTGTATTATCTTTAGTCTACCTTCTTCATGTTCAATGCGTCTTAACAGATGTACAATATCACTTCCACTTCTTTTTGACCAAATTTGACATACATATTCGTGTTGTAATAGAAAGATTCGTCTAGTATCCACCCGGCGAATATAATAGTTACTAGCGACCCGCCCCGGCTTCGCACGGGTGTAATTGAGAAAAAAAAATGTGCGTGCGTGGAGTCCCTCCGCGCGGAAGAAGTGAAACTTCACTCTCGCTCTGTACTGTACCACACTGTACAACACCGTCCGACGCCGTACGACACCGTGCCACTCACTCACTCACTCACCCACTATCACCTACTATCACTCACTATCACTCACTATCACTCACTATCACTCACTATCACTCACTATCACTCACTATCACTCACTATCACCCACTATCACTCACTATCTTAAATAACTTTCTTTTTTATTTTATTTTATATAGGTACTTTTTAGTTCTTGTCACAATCACGTGACGTCACCAAGAAGGTCTCAACGGAAGACCAGCGCTGGTTGTGTTGTCGCGACCAGCATTATGCTGAGTTGAGACCTTTTTGTGACACACTGTTTTAAAATAGTTACATGTTTTTTTTATTTTTTTTCTGTATTGTTTTTTTTTGTGTCACAAATAAATGTTTTTCTTCTTCTTCTTCTTCTTCTTCTATCATTCACTATCACTCACTATCACTCATTATCACTCACTATCACTCACTATCACTCACTATCGTTCACTATCACTCACTATCGCTCACTATCGTTCACTATCGCTCACTATCGCTCACTATCGCTCACTCACTCACTCACTCACTCACCCACTCACCCACTCACTCAGTGACGGCTTCACATGAGCGCTTTCATAACCTTAACAAATTCAACGCTTAACGTTTAACATCTAACGCTTAACCTCTAACGCATAACGTGTAACGCGTTAAATGATGACATTTTTGGAAGTTGCATAAGAAGTTTCACTTCAAAAAAAAAATGTGCGTGCGTGGAGTCCCTCCGCGCGGAAGAAGTGAAACTTCATTCTAGCTCTGTCTCATTCTATTCCCCTCCCCAGGAGCGCTGAACGGTCAGTCCCGGTCAGTCCCGCTCAGTCCCGCTCAGTCCCGGTCAGTCCCGCTCAGTCCCGGTCAGTCCCGCTCAGTCCCGGTCAGTCCCTGTCTGTCCCGGTCAGTCCCGGTCTGTCCCGCTCAGTCCCGGTCAGTCCCGGTCAGTCGCGGTCAGCCGCGGTCAATCCCGCTCAGTCCCGTTCAGTCCCTCTCAGTCCCGGTCAGTACCGGTCAGTCCCGCTCAATCCCGCTCAGTCGCGCTCAGTCCCGCTCAGTCCCGCTACCACACCGTACCACACCGCACCACACCGTACCACACCGTACCACACCGCACCACACCGCACCACACCGCACCACACCGCACCACACCGCACCACACCGCACCACACCGCACCACACCGCACCACACCGCACCACACCGCACCACACCGCACCACACCGCACCACATCGCACCACACCGCACCACACCGCACCACACCGCACCACACCGCACCACACCGCACCACACCGCACCACACCGCACCACACCGCACCACACCGCACCACACCGCACCACACCGCACCACACCGCACCACACCGCACCACACCGAACCACACCGCACCACACCGAACCACTCACACACACTCGCACACATAAGAACCCCTTCTTGGGCTATCCGGTGGGATCTGCAGCATGATACCCTCAGTGGCTTGCCTTTGACCCCGCCACCGGGGGGCACAATAAAGCCACCCGGGAACCTGTCACCGTGCTCACGCACGGGGGAAGCCTTCAATAGGTCCCCGGGACCTTATTGGCAGTCAACCGGGTTATGTAGGATTCTTATACACTAAACCCCCAACGGCCGTTAAATCAGTACATAAGAAGGAGACCTGAGCTATCCGGTGGGATCTGCACCAAGATCCCACAGTGGCTTGCCTTTGAGCTCGCTACCGGGGGGCACAATAAAGCCACCCGGGAAACTATCATCGTGCTCAAAGATACGGGGATCGCGGGGAAACTTCCAATAGGCCCCCAGGATCCTGCGGGTGATCGACTGCGGTATGTGTCCCCCACAGCTGTCCACAGAAAAGAGGAGGGCTGCACCGTGTACCCCTCAGTGCAAGGCAAGGGCCTTTGAAGCCGCTGTCGGGGGCGCATTATAGCCCCCCGGGAATCTGTCACCGTTGTCACAGTTAAGGGGGTGGCGGGGGAAACATCCAATATGTCCACGGGATCCCGTGGGGAAGTCAACCTGGGTATTTGGGATTTTTACCCACTAAAACTCCCGTGGCTGTCACATCGGCACATGAGAGGGAAACCTGGGTTCTCGGGTGGGATCTGCACCAGGTGTCCCTCAGTGCCTGGCCTTTAAGTCCGCCGCCGGGGGGCAAGCATATTATATCCCAGATTTACCGTATATTATATGGAACGAATGATATATATAGAATGTCTAGTACGTACTTGATTGTTAAGTATGTAGGTACCTCTTTAGGTTTAGTCAACGTAAGCTAATTAAATTTATTTACTTAGATAAAACTTCTAAATAAATTCAGTAAAAAACCTTCAGAGAAAAATAAAAAAAATAACAAAATGATCAAAAATAAAATGATTAAAAGTACACAAAAAAATCCCAAAGAGAGATTTGATCCCGGACCCTGCTGTGCTTAGAAGACGCTTCCGTAACCTCCAGACCACGGCTACTCTCTATTATTCGAATTACTTGATCATATTCTTGTTATATGTCTGCTCAGTCCCTAATGCATATAGCGTGATATTTTACCTTAGATCCAATTGTACAAAAATTAAGTTTCCACTAATAACTAAATCATAACATTAGAGAGAAACTAACCACGTATGCATGATTTTAAATTTAAAAAAAGTATTAAATTTAATAAATATATTAGAAAAAAAAAGTGCCAATAAGAGTTAAATATTTAAAACATCGAATCTTAATATAAATAAAAAAACAAAGTTTAAAAACATAAAAAAAAAACCCATACACGGGTAGCGAACCCGGACAGTCCATACTTAGAGGACGCTTTCGTAACCACTTGACCAAGGAACTCTGACTTTATTCTTCGAATTACCCTATCTTATTCTTGAGATATATTTGTACCGCCGTCGGTTGAGTAATAATACTCCTTTTTTACCCTGTTAAGGGATATATTAAAAAAAATATGAAATACAAATTCAATTAACTTTCTTAACGAAAGTCTGTGCAAAATTTCAAGTCAATAGGACTAAGGAATCGCGTTCTCCCATACAAACTTTGCCCCCCTGTTTCACCCCCTTAGAGATTGAATTTCGCAAAAACCCGTCTTAGTGAGTACCTTTGTCTTAAAAGGAACCCCCATGCAAAATTTGAGACTTCTAGCACTTGTAGTTTCTGAGATTTCGTGATGAGTGGGTTTTTGCTTACTCTTTTATATAATAAGAAGATTATGTAATTCGAGAAGGCAAAAAGTCTCAAATTTCCGAGCCGTGCGCTCCAGTTTTAATTAATTAAATCTGAAGGAAGTAAACGCTGAACGCTCTTAATTCTTCACGCATGATTGAATAATCCACACGTCGTGGAATACATTTGTCCGACTAGATTCATTGAGCAAATCAAAGAAATCACGTCATTCGTTCATGTCATGGTACGAGAACAAATACAGGACATTATAATTAAATTACATACGGAATAGTCCATATAAATACATTTGTTTACATTATGTGGACAACTGGGATTTTTTATAGTCTGTCCTTTGCGTAGGCACTTAACCATATAGCGGACGGAAACAATTCAGTGTGGCTCATATTTGTTGGTTCATAAATAGAACTTGCAAAACAAAACATCCGAAATTCGCGTTACATGTTGACTTAATTCTGTATACCAACGTGACCTTTTTGATATTGTTTTATATCTCGAGGTCTTATAAAGGTTGGCTCACCTTTATAAGATCATTATTGTTAGTCATAAGATCTTAGCTGAAGTAACTCTATCCCTCTTATTATAAAAATATCCTAGTATGTGTAAATAATATCAGTGTATCATTTTCAAAACGGCAATTTTGTTCAATCGATTAGTTATGCTTAACAGATGTTTTACAGTTATTGAAATTGAAGCAATACATTGCAATAGCTCTATTAATGAAATGAAAATTTGAAGTTATTTTACATAATTTTGCTTCACAATACAAAACAAACTAAATTGGTTCTTGTTGTAATAATATTTAGCATTGACCTTACGTTATTACAAGTTATAAAAGTTATATTAAAATAACAATTTTGTTTAATAATATGAAGGACGTTTATGTAATCTCGTGCATGAATGCCATAGCGTGAGCTTTTCAGTTGTAGTTCTTTATACAGCGACCGATTTGGTTCGTACACTTTAATTTGATAGTTTTTGCCTCGGAATTTTTAAATCAACAAGTACATTTTTTCAACCTATGTTTTTATGATAGAATATTCTATTGAGTTATTTACATTTTATATTCGAGTAGGTTCAAGGTGTTTTGTTATTATCGATATTAGGTTCATCGAGACACCTCGAAAGCTTTTATTTCGACTTTTTCAAAAGATAATTTAAGGTACTTTTAATGTTTGGCCACAGTCACACGTGATGATGATGTTAATATTACAGTCATTAGTTTATTGAGTCTCTTAATTCCACTTTTAATATCTACAGCTGTGGAAAAGGACATTAGGGGGCATCCATTAATCACGTGATACCCGAAAGGGGGGGGGAGGGGTTCTGAAAAAAATCACTAAATAGGGGGGGGGGGTATAATGAGACATCATGTGTATTTATTTTTCGTTCAATGCACGATTTCTAAACCAAACAGCGGTACGTGGTCTTGACTCACCGTTGCCGGCAACGAGTTCCCCTTCAACATTTAATCAGTGTTACATGTATTTAAATATAATATTCCGGAAATTTCAATATAGTTTGTACTTACAAAAAATACACGTGATTTTGACTAGGGGTGGGGGGGTAGTTTAAAACATCACCACATATCACCAGGAGGGGGGGAGGGGTAAAAAAGTTGCTAAAAAACAGCACGTGATTAATGGACAACCCCTTAGACAACAAAGGAATGCTATAGCGCAACTGCTCCTATATTGATGTTGTTTGACTGTTATTTTCTGCAAGGTTAGCTTACTTAGATAACCTTTTATTCAATTTAGCGATCAGACAAGCAAGACATTCACCTAGTGCTATACGGTACGCCTGATTATAGACAGCTATAATGGAATGCCGCTCATTACCCATCATTATCCGTATTTGCGTCCACTGCTTAACAAACGCCCTCCCCCTTAGAAGGGAGGGATTGCCATAATCCCCACGCTTGGCAGCCGTCTTGGGGATCGTAGTATGTATGGTAGGTAATCCAATAGAAAGACGCTGCTGCCCGTCTTGTTTCCCTTAGTCGCCTCTTACGACACCCAACAGCAGTAGAGTGGAGTGGGTGCTATTCTTACCCGGACAGTCCGCGGCCACTCTCGTCACCCAAGATACTAGTTATTAATTATTATTTGACGGGCCCGTTGGTCTAGTGGTTAGTGACCCTGTCTGCTACCCAACAGGTCGTGGGTTCGATTCCCATCAAGTGTCTGGTTGTTTTATCTATATAAGTAGGTATTTACAAAAAAAAAGTATATAATAATAATAATAATAATAATAATATCCTGGGACAATTCACACACGGTCATCTGATCCCAAACTAGGCAGAGCCTGTACTATGGAAACCAGACAACTGATACTAATACATATATACTTTTTTTTTGTAAATACATACTTATATAGATAAAACACCCAGACACCTGGTGGGAATCGAACCCACGACCTGTTGTGTAGCAGACAGGGTCACTAACCACTAGACCAACAGGCCCGTCAAACAAGCATAAAAACAAGCATATAAGCATTAGTATCAGTTGTCTGGTTTCCATAGTACAGGCTCTGCCTAGTTTGGGATCAGATGATCGTGTGTGAATTGTCCCAGGATATTATTATTATTATTAAGGTCACTAGGCCCTGGTAATTTTGCCGAAATACAGCAATGTGGAAACATTACAGTTTGGCAGCAAAATGTCTGACACAACGGTGGTCCCAGGATGATACCTTGCACAAGGCCACCTTGTATACTGTTTTAATTAAATAACAGCAATTTTTATGACGAATGGCATTAGTACTGTGCTCTATAAAACTGCCCAGTATAACATTTCCCTAACTATACAGATACAGATTGTAAAAATCATGTGTCCGTTCCTTTTTAACCGGCTTCAAAAAGAAGGTTCTCTATTCGACGCGTATGTATGTAATATTAATAAAAATGCGTAATATTAATATATGTTAGTCTATGTGGGCTTCTAAGCAAATTTACCAAATTTTATGGATGTATGTATGTATGTATGTATGTATGTATGTATGTATGTATGTATGTAAGTATGTATGTATGTATGTAGGTTTGTCCGCGGATTTCTCAGAAACTACAGGTCCGATTTCAAAAATTCTTTTTGCAATAGTTTGAGTATTTTTCAACTTAGGGTAGAGTACAAGTTTCATCAAAATCGGTCCGGTAGTTTAAGAGATATAAACTTTTTATGTTTTCAGTAAGTTACTGTAACGTAGACGTTCGAGTTGCGTGATAGTGCTGATACCTATTTTGCTAAAATAAAAGTCACTAAAAAGTGTTAAATAAACTATTTTTCAAAAAATAAAAACCGACTTCAAAGTAAATTACTATCTAAAAAGCATAAAATAACGAAAATATATTGAAGTCGGTGTCAGCTGGTGCTAGTGTTAGTTAACATGATGTGCTAGCACCGACTTCTATATATTTTCGTTATTTTATGCTTTTTAGATAGTAATTTACTTTGAAGTCGGTTTTTATTTTTTGAAAAATAGTTTATTAGATAATTTACTTTGAAGTCGGTTAATATTTTTTTAAAAATAGTTTATTTGAAAATAGTTTTTACAATCTTGATGTTCCCATAGGAGTCATGTACGACGGGAAAGAGCGTCTCATGGCCGACGCGGAGTTGGTGCTGGAGTCGACCGGCGGTCGGTTGGCGAACGTGAACAATTCCACCGCGAAGACTTTTATCACGTACCGTCGGGCGCATTTGGGTGCTCCTTGCAACGCCCTCGTGGTGGTCGATGTATGCGTCATAGTCGCCAGCAAGGGAGAGTGTCCACCACACGCCTTCTGTATGATACCCAAAAATTTGAACAAAGGTAAACACGACGCTAACATTGTCACGGACTTGAAAAGATGTTAAGGTATTTTTAGGTGACGAATAAAAATTAACCTTTATTTATAGCGTTAAGGTTGTGATTAATAATGGTCATTGCTACAATAATAAGGATTCGGCGACCTTGTAAATGCCGTGTTGGCAGCCTTCAGAATGCCTTGGTCAGTCAGCAGTCCTCATTCACGTTGATGAATCACTCGGGATACATATACTGATATACAGGGTGTTACAAAATACCCCGTAAAAAATTTACCCCAAAAAAGTAAAAAAATATTATTATTTTCACTGATATGCAAACCCTGTCAGTAAAAATAAAGAGTAAAACTACGCAGAATGTACTACATTTCTACCTAATTCGCGGAACGACAAAAATTTTAAAAGACCTAACCTAACGAAACAACCTAAATACTGGTGGAAATGTCCAAATGTTGGAAAAAAAACTCGAAACAGTTGTAGGATATCGATTAGAAGATTTGAAATTTGTCAATTTCAAATTATATATACATTTTTTTTTTCAACGTGACATGTTCTGAAGCCAGTACTTGAGTATAACGACATCCTTGTATTGAGATAGCACATCTATATAATATTAAATGAATGAATAATAGAAAATCTATTAAAGTATACAATTATTAGGTAAAATAGGTACGTAGGCTTTTCTGTTAAATAATCTGGTTCCCTGACATGACAGCTTACTAGGGTTGACAAAATTTTTGGCTTTGATAATTAATTATATTTTTTACGGGGTATTTTGTAACACATTGTATAGTGTTATTTCATTCTTCATTTGTACATAGGCGGACTTAATGCCTTGCATGCATTTAGGTTGTACCTATGTATATGGCAACACTATTCCGAAGAGGGAGACTTGGCGCAAAGATGTCGACTTGGTATACTTTAGCATACTTAAGTATACCACGTCGACGTACGGTTGAATGTTAGAATACCGTAAGGGATGTCATGCCGTGCCTATGAAACTTTGATGATTCTATTTCTTTTCAGGGTTAATGGGCAGCGATGTGTTTCTGTGTTACAAGAAGTCAATGAACCGTCCACCGCTAATTGCGTACAAACCAGATGTACTGTTCAGGTAAGCTCTTGATAAACACATCCTTATGTACATTCCATAAAGTCTTATATCGCGATTCGCGAAATTAAACCAGATTCACACGGTCAAAGTGTATCTTAAAAATGAACCGATAATTTGAATACAATACTCATCTCGAAAGTAGTTCAACATAGGAACCGACAAAGTAACCTTAAAACGAGCTCTAACAATAACTTCCATGTGTTGATAATTAACGCTTCCGAACACACACACACATTATGTACCGTTTTAGGAGCTTTAATTAGTCATCCATCTCGTGAAAAATTGCATTGGTAACTGACTTCTTTAAACAGTGCAAAATTAGTTAGGTTGCGTCCAAAGAGGATTTAACACTACGTATAAGAGTCGGCACTCCCATACAAGCCCCTGAATCGAATCATGAACGTACTTTTCCTAACTTAACAAACATAAAATTTAATGGCTACCAGTTGGCCAACCTGCCATTTTTTTTTGAATATTGTATTCCACTAGTGCTTGCCACCCCTTAGTATGTTTGTCTATCGATATCGATGAAAATGAAAGAACACAATATACGGGTGTGTTTATTGTTAAGTTTAATTCACGCAAAGTTATCTATGTACAATAACTATGTTTGCAAAATAAAATTAAGCTATTTTTACAAATAAAATAAAGAAATATTTATGATTTTTGAATGCTTTACGATCATTAATCTCAAAATTCGATTCACAATGGAGTCGTCGTACTAGATATGCTTATTTATATGCTGTATTAGTTATTCTTAATCCTGATAACACGTTGTGCCATATCTTTGTATGGATAAATACAACAAGTCTTCATTTCCAATTAACTTCACCCATCTGAAGAAAAAAGCATAATATTATAAAAGCACAAAAAAAAAACTACAAATAAAAACATACATACACACACTCGAAAAATATAGCCCTCCTTCTGGGCTAGTCAGGCAAAAATATCGATATTTATGAAGTTATCAGTATATAATATGTACATCACTATTTATTTTGTTCAACAACTAAGTTTTATGAATAAATTCATAATTCCATTACAAAACTTGCGATCGACTACTAAATAGGATTCAAAAGTAATGTAACTGCTACACCACAAGAAATATTTACATTTTTATATTAATTTATCATAAAATTTTACCTTGCCGGGTCATGTGGAAATCTGGCCAAAAATATCTCAGAAAACCTTTTTGTGACTCGCCTAACACCACATATTTCACATTTTCTTAACGATTTACCACCCATAATATTAACACAGCGCCCATTAAGGCTTAAATAAATGTAAATAATATAATAACTTATTAGCCGCCAAAATTCAAACCAGAATAAAATTTTCAAATGTCAACTTACATCCACAGGTTAGACAACAAAAAAAATAACAAATTCATATTATAATATAATACGTCCAAATTAAAACAGAACTTCATACAGTTGAAGCCAATATGTATTAGCAGTCATTTTAATTTGGTAACTTTATATTGCCTACCTAATTAGTGCCATTATTTCTAATAAGTACGTTCATAACTCCATACAAATATCGGTTTCTAGGCAGTGTCGACGGCCTGGCTGCGTCTATGAGTCGTGATCCGCTAAATGATTAGATTTCTTTTAATAAAACTTATAGCGGATTTGCAAGTGGGGTGTCCGGGTAAGAATAGCACCCACCCATCTCCTCCCATTGTGTATGGTAAGGGGCGACTAATAGAAAATTAAAAAACGGGCAGCACCGTCTTCTTATTGGATTACCTCACCATCCATGCTGTGATCCCCAAGTCTCTCCCTTCTGAGAGAGGCGCCGTTGTTAAGAAGTGGACGTTTGATGATGAATATATTTATGACGGGTTTCGCAGGCAGCTTTTTCAGTGATAATAATATAAGTCACTTATAAATGTCATTGTGACCACTTAAGGATTTGCTATCATTATTGTAGCATAAAAATTATTCAAATGAGTCATCAATAGAATGTTAATGATTGCAATAGGTGCCGTGTGAATTAATTATGTTATTAATAGGTATGGTAATTAGGCAGTGGCATATCACTAAAAAGAATTGTAATGTTATGTTTAAAGACAATGTATCGATGTGTCGAGTCGTATTTCAGAGTGAAATAATATGGTCTGGTTTAACCAATGTTAAACCTTCATTTACGAATGGCACAATAATACTATGTGTAGAGTTTAGTTAAAAGCGAATGAAAAGTAGCGGTGAGGGCATTTTTTTAGCGGGGGAAACATTCAAAATGCCCCCGGGAGCTGTGGGGCTCTATCGGGGTATGTGGGATTCTTACCCACTAAAACCCCCGCGGCTGTCGCATCGGCACATGAGAGGGGCCCCAGGGTTCTGGTGGGATCTGCACCAGGGGCTCCTCAGTGCCTTGCCTTTGAGCTCGCCGCCGGGGGGCGCATTGTAGCCCCCCGGGAACCTGTCAAGCCCGCCGCCGTCCTCCTTGGAGTCGCCGCCGTACTCAATGAGTGTCCTAGGGCCCATGTTGAAGGTACACAGCATAAGGAAATCTAAGTAGTCCTCAGGTTAATTACTGTTCAGAATTTCTTTCAATAGTGTGTCTGCTGGATACAAAAGGAACACTTAAATAAGCACGAATAATATTTGGTATGAGTCGTATTCTGCTCCAGAAGAACTCCTTAGCCGTCCTTAGCCGTTCGAAATTTGTAATTACTCATTTGAATAATCTGTGGTAACCAAAAGAGTGGTTTATTATTAAGACAGGTAGAATTATTATTACTTGACGTTACTTGGTGTATCAAATACTTTTTTATTAAAGCGGGAAAACTGAAAATCTACTTTTATATAGTGTTAAAAACATTTATATCTACAGGTATCCAACGACAGAACGACGAAACCTAACGTTTCCGACGTCAGTACCTCTGTTTTGTTTGCCGATGGGGGCGACCCTAGAACTCTGGCCTAACAATGCCGCGATGCCTAAGCCAGTTTTTTCAACATTTGTGCTAACCGTAGCTGATGCAACTTACAAGGTAACGTTAATGTTACGACGTCTGTTACGTAATTTTATTAAAATGACTAGCTGACCCACGCAGCTCAGCCCGCGCTATTTTTACGTTAACTAAACTTTTAATAACAGACATTCGCATCGAAAACATAACCTCCTTTTTTATAGTCGGTTAAAAACTGGGACCCACTTTTTACTTGCTCTCCGAAGCACGGACCCGTTTAGTTCAAATGGCGTTAAACGGTCACCCATCTATTTAATGACCTTACCTAACGTTGCTTAACCCGATCGATTACAAAACCTTGATAACAACTCTCTATGAGTGTTCCCTTACTAATATTTATTATATTATAAAGAAAAATTGATAAAATCGGACCAAGCGTATAACCAAGTACCCATTTTGACTTTAATCTCCTCTCCCAAAAGAACCGTGCTAGATTACGGGATAAAAAGTATCCTATGTCCTACCTCGTAGTAAGATCTCGAATCATGCCAAGTTTCATTTGAATCCATTCAGTAGTTTCGGCGTGATGCGCAGCCGTGATACAGACAGACAGACAAAAATTAAAAAAAAATACATTTTCGGCCTCAGTATCGGTTATAGAATGCCCTCCAAATATAATTTTTAAAATATTTTCAATGTACAGAATTGGACCTGTTACAGTTTTATTATAAGTATAGATATGGTGGTGATGGGATGGTTTATGATGATTTTATTATATTAATCTCTCTCTCTCTCTCTCTATCTACTCTCTTGATACCCCATGAACTCTATCAAATCCTAACCGGGTGCAAGTGTAAGCTCATCTCAAATCTATTAAAATCTACGTGAAGGTTACGTAAGTTTTTCCTCCCTCTCTTGAGACAAAACCTAGGTGGATGCTTTAAGTGCGCTAAATCTTGTAGTTGTCAAATCCCCAATGCTTAAAAATTGTCTGTGTTATAAATTATACCATACTAGCGTTCTTAGAGAACGCTGTCTGCGCTGACAATAACCTAGAACCCGATTGCAGCGCTACGTACCGAGTCCAAATGTGAATCTAAACCATACAAGGATCCACTCAAACAAAAAAATCATTAAAATCTGTTTAAGAAACACACGTGCTGTAGAATCTAAACTACATAAAAATGAACAACTGTCCGTCAGTATCGCTAAAACTCAGAAGTAACTTGACCAGTTTGAATAATTTTTGTTTTCTTTTATTCGCTCTAATCCTGGAGTAGCTTCAAACAAAAAAAAAATTAGGGGTTAACGAAGTAGTGTTAACCGTGACCTAGTTGTTTATATAAAGATTTACACTACAGGTGTACGGTTCAGCTGTGACGTTCTACGAGAGCTTCGAACATTCACAACTGACGGACTACCAAATGGAGTTACTGGGATGGAGGGTCGGAGTGTCCCATACAACACACTCGGTGCACGCTATCAAGTGCATCTGTCTACTCTCCCGGTGGCCGTTCAGCGATGCGTTCGAACGGTGGTTGCTGTATATACTTGTGAGTATCACTTTATAAATATATCTCTTTGGCCTTTTGTGCCAGATACAGGTTACTAGGTGATAGGTCCCGATATGCACTTCAGAGTCGCTGGCCATTCGGGGTTTGAGCCCTTAGAACGTTCATTGACTACGGCGGCGGGGTTGCGGCCTCCGTCCCCGTGAGCAACGAGACTGGTTTGGGGGGGGGGTCTATTATGCGCAGATTTTATATGGCTTAGACTTCTAGTGAAGTATGAGCTCAACAATAATGATTTCTTTCTTATAATATTTACGCGAATGGGATGCTTCGCATTTTAGAGGTATTTAAATTCTTGGTAACTAATACTTAAGCATCCACTGTAGATCGGACCTATAATAATAACCCTAGAATGAATATTAAATGGACTCCGAACACCTCAGACTTCCTAAGACTGAAGGGGCTTTAAGTTGTTCGAAATGATGGGAATTTGATAAATTGTAAACGCTAGAAGTTTAATTTCACCAGGCTTTACGAGAGATCTAGTTAGTATAATATATTGTACCAATGTAGAGAAATCTGAAAATGTAATATTGTCGCTGCTTGACTAATAAAATTACATGATTTGATGAATAATTTGCCTTTTACAGGACACGTCGTGGAGCCAAGAACCGTTAACTGTACCTATTGAAAGGTATATCACACATTTGCTAGAAGAAGTACCGTTTCCGGAGCCAAGAATATTATTACAGGTAGATATTATTAAATTCTATTAACATTCAAGTATTAAGACAGGTTTCCATTTGAACACGATAAGTATATACAATTTACTTAAAATGTATGTGGATGTATCTGATAGGTGTTATTATCTCCGAAAATTGTTGGATGCATACAATGCAGGACTACTTAGTATGTCGTTATTTCTTTGATTACAGTTAGATTTGTACGCGTGCCGTGTCCAAGTAAGAATAGCAACATTCCATTTCCTCCAAGTGGGTGTCCGTAAGAGGCGACTAAGGGAAAACAAGAAAACTAGCTGCAGCGTCTTCCTATACTGCGATCCCCAAGACGCCTGCCAAGCGTGGGGATTTTGGCAACCCCTCCCTTCTAAGGAGGAGGGGCAGTTGTAGGGCGGGAGGTCTTTTGGCTGCTGCTGATGATGATGAGATTTGTAATAGAATATCATATTGTTGGTTTAGCTGTCGCCCACGAACCAGCACGAGCGTGTGATAGTGACCCGCCGTGACGAACAGCCTCTGGCTCGCAGCGGCGCCAGCTTCCGGCAGTTACTGCTGAACCTGGGCCCCGACAACTGCCTGCTGCTGCTAGCGCTCGCCCTCACCGAGCAGAAGATACTCATACACTCGCTCAGGTGAACAACACTGTCCTTGTTCGACTAGCAGTTACTGCTGAACCTGGGCCCCGACAACTGCCTGCTGCTGCTAGCGCTCGCCCTCACCGAGCAGAAGATACTCATACACTCGCTCAGGTGAACAACACTGTCCTTGTTCGACTAGCAGTTACTGCTGAACCTGGGCCCCGACAACTGCCTGCTGCTGCTAGCGCTCGCCCTCACCGAGCAGAAGATACTCATACACTCGCTCAGGTGAACAACACTGTCCTTGTTCGACTAGCAGTTACTGCTGAACCTGGGCCCCGACAACTGCCTGCTGCTGCTAGCGCTCGCCCTCACCGAGCAGAAGATACTCATACACTCGCTCAGGTGAACAACACTGTCCTTGTTCGACTAGCAGTTACTGCTGAACCTGGGCCCCGACAACTGCCTGCTGCTGCTAGCGCTCGCCCTCACCGAGCAGAAGATACTCATACACTCGCTCAGGTGAACAACACTGTCCTTGTTCGACTAGCAGTTACTGCTGAACCTGGGCCCCGACAACTGCCTGCTGCTGCTAGCGCTCGCCCTCACCGAGCAGAAGATACTCATACACTCGCTCAGGTGAACAACACTGTCCTTGTTCGACTAGCAGTTACTGCTGAACCTGGGCCCCGACAACTGCCTGCTGCTGCTAGCGCTCGCCCTCACCGAGCAGAAGATACTCATACACTCGCTCAGGTGAACAACACTGTCCTTGTTCGACTAGCAGTTACTGCTGAACCTGGGCCCCGACAACTGCCTGCTGCTGCTAGCGCTCGCCCTCACCGAGCAGAAGATACTCATACACTCGCTCAGGTGAACAACACTGTCCTTGTTCGACTAGCAGTTACTGCTGAACCTGGGCCCCGACAACTGCCTGCTGCTGCTAGCGCTCGCCCTCACCGAGCAGAAGATACTCATACACTCGCTCAGGTGAACAACACTGTCCTTGTTCGACTAGCAGTTACTGCTGAACCTGGGCCCCGACAACTGCCTGCTGCTGCTAGCGCTCGCCCTCACCGAGCAGAAGATACTCATACACTCGCTCAGGTGAACAACACTGTCCTTGTTCGACTAGCAGTTACTGCTGAACCTGGGCCCCGACAACTGCCTGCTGCTGCTAGCGCTCGCCCTCACCGAGCAGAAGATACTCATACACTCGCTCAGGTGAACAACACTGTCCTTGTTCGACTAGCAGTTACTGCTGAACCTGGGCCCCGACAACTGCCTGCTGCTGCTAGCGCTCGCCCTCACCGAGCAGAAGATACTCATACACTCGCTCAGGTGAACAACACTGTCCTTGTTCGACTAGCAGTTACTGCTGAACCTGGGCCCCGACAACTGCCTGCTGCTGCTAGCGCTCGCCCTCACCGAGCAGAAGATACTCATACACTCGCTCAGGTGAACAACACTGTCCTTGTTCGACTAGCAGTTACTGCTGAACCTGGGCCCCGACAACTGCCTGCTGCTGCTAGCGCTCGCCCTCACCGAGCAGAAGATACTCATACACTCGCTCAGGTGAACAACACTGTCCTTGTTCGACTAGCAGTTACTGCTGAACCTGGGCCCCGACAACTGCCTGCTGCTGCTAGCGCTCGCCCTCACCGAGCAGAAGATACTCATACACTCGCTCAGGTGAACAACACTGTCCTTGTTCGACTAGCAGTTACTGCTGAACCTGGGCCCCGACAACTGCCTGCTGCTGCTAGCGCTCGCCCTCACCGAGCAGAAGATACTCATACACTCGCTCAGGTGAACAACACTGTCCTTGTTCGACTAGCAGTTACTGCTGAACCTGGGCCCCGACAACTGCCTGCTGCTGCTAGCGCTCGCCCTCACCGAGCAGAAGATACTCATACACTCGCTCAGGTGAACAACACTGTCCTTGTTCGACTAGCAGTTACTGCTGAACCTGGGCCCCGACAACTGCCTGCTGCTGCTAGCGCTCGCCCTCACCGAGCAGAAGATACTCATACACTCGCTCAGGTGAACAACACTGTCCTTGTTCGACTAGCAGTTACTGCTGAACCTGGGCCCCGACAACTGCCTGCTGCTGCTAGCGCTCGCCCTCACCGAGCAGAAGATACTCATACACTCGCTCAGGTGAACAACACTGTCCTTGTTCGACTAGCAGTTACTGCTGAACCTGGGCCCCGACAACTGCCTGCTGCTGCTAGCGCTCGCCCTCACCGAGCAGAAGATACTCATACACTCGCTCAGGTGAACAACACTGTCCTTGTTCGACTAGCAGTTACTGCTGAACCTGGGCCCCGACAACTGCCTGCTGCTGCTAGCGCTCGCCCTCACCGAGCAGAAGATACTCATACACTCGCTCAGGTGAACAACACTGTCCTTGTTCGACTAGCAGTTACTGCTGAACCTGGGCCCCGACAACTGCCTGCTGCTGCTAGCGCTCGCCCTCACCGAGCAGAAGATACTCATACACTCGCTCAGGTGAACAACACTGTCCTTGTTCGACTAGCAGTTACTGCTGAACCTGGGCCCCGACAACTGCCTGCTGCTGCTAGCGCTCGCCCTCACCGAGCAGAAGATACTCATACACTCGCTCAGGTGAACAACACTGTCCTTGTTCGACTAGCAGTTACTGCTGAACCTGGGCCCCGACAACTGCCTGCTGCTGCTAGCGCTCGCCCTCACCGAGCAGAAGATACTCATACACTCGCTCAGGTGAACAACACTGTCCTTGTTCGACTAGCAGTTACTGCTGAACCTGGGCCCCGACAACTGCCTGCTGCTGCTAGCGCTCGCCCTCACCGAGCAGAAGATACTCATACACTCGCTCAGGTGAACAACACTGTCCTTGTTCGACTAGCAGTTACTGCTGAACCTGGGCCCCGACAACTGCCTGCTGCTGCTAGCGCTCGCCCTCACCGAGCAGAAGATACTCATACACTCGCTCAGGTGAACAACACTGTCCTTGTTCGACTAGCAGTTACTGCTGAACCTGGGCCCCGACAACTGCCTGCTGCTGCTAGCGCTCGCCCTCACCGAGCAGAAGATACTCATACACTCGCTCAGGTGAACAACACTGTCCTTGTTCGACTAGCAGTTACTGCTGAACCTGGGCCCCGACAACTGCCTGCTGCTGCTAGCGCTCGCCCTCACCGAGCAGAAGATACTCATACACTCGCTCAGGTGAACAACACTGTCCTTGTTCGACTAGCAGTTACTGCTGAACCTGGGCCCCGACAACTGCCTGCTGCTGCTAGCGCTCGCCCTCACCGAGCAGAAGATACTCATACACTCGCTCAGGTGAACAACACTGTCCTTGTTCGACTAGCAGTTACTGCTGAACCTGGGCCCCGACAACTGCCTGCTGCTGCTAGCGCTCGCCCTCACCGAGCAGAAGATACTCATACACTCGCTCAGGTGAACAACACTGTCCTTGTTCGACTAGCAGTTACTGCTGAACCTGGGCCCCGACAACTGCCTGCTGCTGCTAGCGCTCGCCCTCACCGAGCAGAAGATACTCATACACTCGCTCAGGTGAACAACACTGTCCTTGTTCGACTAGCAGTTACTGCTGAACCTGGGCCCCGACAACTGCCTGCTGCTGCTAGCGCTCGCCCTCACCGAGCAGAAGATACTCATACACTCGCTCAGGTGAACAACACTGTCCTTGTTCGACTAGCAGTTACTGCTGAACCTGGGCCCCGACAACTGCCTGCTGCTGCTAGCGCTCGCCCTCACCGAGCAGAAGATACTCATACACTCGCTCAGGTGAACAACACTGTCCTTGTTCGACTAGCAGTTACTGCTGAACCTGGGCCCCGACAACTGCCTGCTGCTGCTAGCGCTCGCCCTCACCGAGCAGAAGATACTCATACACTCGCTCAGGTGAACAACACTGTCCTTGTTCGACTAGCAGTTACTGCTGAACCTGGGCCCCGACAACTGCCTGCTGCTGCTAGCGCTCGCCCTCACCGAGCAGAAGATACTCATACACTCGCTCAGGTGAACAACACTGTCCTTGTTCGACTAGCAGTTACTGCTGAACCTGGGCCCCGACAACTGCCTGCTGCTGCTAGCGCTCGCCCTCACCGAGCAGAAGATACTCATACACTCGCTCAGGTGAACAACACTGTCCTTGTTCGACTAGCAGTTACTGCTGAACCTGGGCCCCGACAACTGCCTGCTGCTGCTAGCGCTCGCCCTCACCGAGCAGAAGATACTCATACACTCGCTCAGGTGAACAACACTGTCCTTGTTCGACTAGCAGTTACTGCTGAACCTGGGCCCCGACAACTGCCTGCTGCTGCTAGCGCTCGCCCTCACCGAGCAGAAGATACTCATACACTCGCTCAGGTGAACAACACTGTCCTTGTTCGACTAGCAGTTACTGCTGAACCTGGGCCCCGACAACTGCCTGCTGCTGCTAGCGCTCGCCCTCACCGAGCAGAAGATACTCATACACTCGCTCAGGTGAACAACACTGTCCTTGTTCGACTAGCAGTTACTGCTGAACCTGGGCCCCGACAACTGCCTGCTGCTGCTAGCGCTCGCCCTCACCGAGCAGAAGATACTCATACACTCGCTCAGGTGAACAACACTGTCCTTGTTCGACTAGCAGTTACTGCTGAACCTGGGCCCCGACAACTGCCTGCTGCTGCTAGCGCTCGCCCTCACCGAGCAGAAGATACTCATACACTCGCTCAGGTGAACAACACTGTCCTTGTTCGACTAGCAGTTACTGCTGAACCTGGGCCCCGACAACTGCCTGCTGCTGCTAGCGCTCGCCCTCACCGAGCAGAAGATACTCATACACTCGCTCAGGTGAACAACACTGTCCTTGTTCGACTAGCAGTTACTGCTGAACCTGGGCCCCGACAACTGCCTGCTGCTGCTAGCGCTCGCCCTCACCGAGCAGAAGATACTCATACACTCGCTCAGGTGAACAACACTGTCCTTGTACGACTAGCAGTTACTGCTGAACCTGGGCCCCGACAACTGCCTGCTGCTGCTAGCGCTCGCCCTCACCGAGCAGAAGATACTCATACACTCGCTCAGGTGAACAACACTGTCCTTGTTCGACTAGCAGTTACTGCTGAACCTGGGCCCCGACAACTGCCTGCTGCTGCTAGCGCTCGCCCTCACCGAGCAGAAGATACTCATACACTCGCTCAGGTGAACAACACTGTCCTTGTTCGACTAGCAGTTACTGCTGAACCTGGGCCCCGACAACTGCCTGCTGCTGCTAGCGCTCGCCCTCACCGAGCAGAAGATACTCATACACTCGCTCAGGTGAACAACACTGTCCTTGTTCGACTAGCAGTTACTGCTGAACCTGGGCCCCGACAACTGCCTGCTGCTGCTAGCGCTCGCCCTCACCGAGCAGAAGATACTCATACACTCGCTCAGGTGAACAACACTGTCCTTGTTCGACTAGCAGTTACTGCTGAACCTGGGCCCCGACAACTGCCTGCTGCTGCTAGCGCTCGCCCTCACCGAGCAGAAGATACTCATACACTCGCTCAGGTGAACAACACTGTCCTTGTTCGACTAGCAGTTACTGCTGAACCTGGGCCCCGACAACTGCCTGCTGCTGCTAGCGCTCGCCCTCACCGAGCAGAAGATACTCATACACTCGCTCAGGTGAACAACACTGTCCTTGTTCGACTAGCAGTTACTGCTGAACCTGGGCCCCGACAACTGCCTGCTGCAGCTAGCGCTCGCCCTCACCGAGCAGAAGATACTCATACACTCGCTCAGGTGAACAACACTGTCCTTGTTCGACTAGCAGTTACTGCTGAACCTGGGCCCCGACAACTGCCTGCTGCTGCTAGCGCTCGCCCTCACCGAGCAGAAGATACTCATACACTCGCTCAGGTGAACAACACTGTCCTTGTTCGACTAGCAGTTACTGCTGAACCTGGGCCCCGACAACTGCCTGCTGCTGCTAGCGCTCGCCCTCACCGAGCAGAAGATACTCATACACTCGCTCAGGTGAACAACACTGTCCTTGTTCGACTAGCAGTTACTGCTGAACCTGGGCCCCGACAACTGCCTGCTGCTGCTAGCGCTCGCCCTCACCGAGCAGAAGATACTCATACACTCGCTCAGGTGAACAACACTGTCCTTGTTCGACTAGCAGTTACTGCTGAACCTGGGCCCCGACAACTGCCTGCTGCTGCTAGCGCTCGCCCTCACCGAGCAGAAGATACTCATACACTCGCTCAGGTGAACAACACTGTCCTTGTTCGACTAGCAGTTACTGCTGAACCTGGGCCCCGACAACTGCCTGCTGCTGCTAGCGCTCGCCCTCACCGAGCAGAAGATACTCATACACTCGCTCAGGTGAACAACACTGTCCTTGTTCGACTAGCAGTTACTGCTGAACCTGGGCCCCGACAACTGCCTGCTGCTGCTAGCGCTCGCCCTCACCGAGCAGAAGATACTCATACACTCGCTCAGGTGAACAACACTGTCCTTGTTCGACTAGCAGTTACTGCTGAACCTGGGCCCCGACAACTGCCTGCTGCTGCTAGCGCTCGCCCTCACCGAGCAGAAGATACTCATACACTCGCTCAGGTGAACAACACTGTCCTTGTTCGACTAGCAGTTACTGCTGAACCTGGGCCCCGACAACTGCCTGCTGCTGCTAGCGCTCGCCCTCACCGAGCAGAAGATACTCATACACTCGCTCAGGTGAACAACACTGTCCTTGTTCGACTAGCAGTTACTGCTGAACCTGGGCCCCGACAACTGCCTGCTGCTGCTAGCGCTCGCCCTCACCGAGCAGAAGATACTCATACACTCGCTCAGGTGAACAACACTGTCCTTGTTCGACTAGCAGTTACTGCTGAACCTGGGCCCCGACAACTGCCTGCTGCTGCTAGCGCTCGCCCTCACCGAGCAGAAGATACTCATACACTCGCTCAGGTGAACAACACTGTCCTTGTTCGACTAGCAGTTACTGCTGAACCTGGGCCCCGACAACTGCCTGCTGCTGCTAGCGCTCGCCCTCACCGAGCAGAAGATACTCATACACTCGCTCAGGTGAACAACACTGTCCTTGTTCGACTAGCAGTTACTGCTGAACCTGGGCCCCGACAACTGCCTGCTGCTGCTAGCGCTCGCCCTCACCGAGCAGAAGATACTCATACACTCGCTCAGGTGAACAACACTGTCCTTGTTCGACTAGCAGTTACTGCTGAACCTGGGCCCCGACAACTGCCTGCTGCTGCTAGCGCTCGCCCTCACCGAGCAGAAGATACTCATACACTCGCTCAGGTGAACAACACTGTCCTTGTACGACTAGCAGTTACTGCTGAACCTGGGCCCCGACAACTGCCTGCTGCTGCTAGCGCTCGCCCTCACCGAGCAGAAGATACTCATACACTCGCTCAGGTGAACAACACTGTCCTTGTTCGACTAGCAGTTACTGCTGAACCTGGGCGCCGACACTGCCTGCTGATCATGATCCGAAATACGGTTTTAATCTAAAAACATTAGGATCTGGATTATTACGCCGATATATAACTGACCTTCATTCAAATTTTAGAATCAGTAAGCATACATAATTAATCTTGATCCAAAATCTTTAGTTTTGAAATCAGAACGTCGATAAAAATAACTGATATTGACCCAAAATCTTTAGTTTTCTAACAATACGCCGATATAAAACTACTTGATACAACATCTTTAGCTTTCGAATCCATTTGCCGATGTTGGTGTAACTAATCTTGATCCAAAATCTTTAGTCTTATAATCAATACGCCGATATAAATAACGAATCTTGATACAAGATCTTTAGTTTTCTAATACATACGCCGATATAAATAACTGATCTTGATCCAAAATCTTTAGTCTCATAATCAATACGCCGATATAAATAACGAATCTTGATACAAGATCTTTAGTTTTCTAATACATACGCCGATATAAATAACTGATCTTGATCCAAAATCTTTAGTCTCATAATCAATACGCCGATATAAATAACGAATCTTGATACAAGATCTTTAGTTTTCTAATACATACGCCGATATAAATAACTGATACTGATCCAAAATTTTATATATCTTTTCAACAGACCAGATACCTTAACAGCGGTCTCAGAAGCAGTGTCCAGCCTTCTATTCCCGTTCAAATGGCAGTGCCCTTACATACCACTGTGCCCTTTAGGTGAGTACAATCATCTACATTCATTTTAAAAGCAGTCTAATGATAATTTACATACCTGTGTCTCAAGTGTTTGCTTTTGAGGTCAGAGTCAACTTCTCGTTGCTTAAATACTACCAATGTGTCATTCAAGTTGTAGTAGAACGATCAGTAAGGATAAACTTGTATACACATACACACTACACTACAGTTTATTACACAACAGAACAAAATTAAATGATGTTGGGCGGTTGGGCGGCCTTATCGCCTAAAACGATTACTTCCAGACAACCCTAGGTCAGCCGAAACGTAGACATTACACAATATATGAGGTAGGTGCAGATCACATTTTAGGTCCTTCGGAGTCGCTGGTCGTTCGGGGTATGGGCCCTTAGAACGTCCATTGAGTACGGCGGCGACTCCGAGGAGGATGGCAGCGGGGTTGCAACCCCCGTCCCCGTGAGCGGGCTTAAAGGCAAGGCACTGAGGGGCCCCTGGTGCAGATCCCACCGGAGAGACCTGGGTCCTCATGTGCCAATGCGACAGCCGCGGGGGTTTTAGTGGGTAGGAATCCCACATACCCCGGTTGAGCCCCACAGGTCCCGGGGATCTTTCGAAGATTTACCCCGCATCAAAGAAAAAAGAAGATTCTAGATTCACATTTCAGGAACAATATAACATAGTCATGTAGAATGTTAGGGAAAAATAAATAATAACATTATCAAGCCATGCCAGTAAGCCTACTAAGGGAGCTCTTATGCGTACCCCAAGTATGATGCTTGGATTGCTGTAAGAGTGATGGGAAATTAAGGTGTTACAGATGTTCTAAGTAATCATACTTTTTCACGTTGACAGGTTTAGCAGAGGTGCTTCACGCCCCATTGCCGTATCTCATCGGCGTTGACTCTAGATTCTTCGACCTTTATGAACCACCGCCTGACGTGACGTGTGTCGATTTAGATACAAATAATATTACAGTAAGTATATAAATGATTAAATCTGCGAACGATAATGATAGGAAAAGTTATACAATAGAGTTTAGTAGGGGGTACTGGAAGTGCGGGCCATGACGCGGTGTAAGCCTTGCGCTCCAACGAGCGTTTGGCGCTGGAGAGACTTTGTAGTCTCCATGTAAGCGTCGATGAAGGGCACCAGGGAGGTTTTGGTGGGTACAAATCCCACATAACCTCCTCCTATTTAATAAAACAAATTAACACCGAAGATCATCGATATATTATATAAACTAGATTTGGTCTCACGGTTCAAAAAGTGGTAGCGAGAAATGGCGCCCTCGTGTCTCTATTTCTTTACAAGCCACATCCTGACAAATTTATTTTTCCCGATAGGAGTGTCGCTACTGTCTATATGAAACTGTCAAACTACAAGTCATTATCATTATAAAATCGTTAGTTCACGTTTCCGCCACCAGCACAGATAAGTTTGCAACCTCCGCGACCACATTTTAGATGTCATTTTGTTCGTGAATGTTTATCTTGTAATATTATATCGATGCCGAAGATACTTATCAAGAGAAAAGATCCTTCAAAAATTTGCGCACCAAAATGTCACAGTAGTTTTTTTAAAAGGAATTGTTATCCAATGATTATATCATTACAATAAGCTCCCAAAATCAATAAGTGAGTTACCAACAAGACCGTTTAAATCTAATTTAAAGGAATGGCTTCTTGACAAAGGTTTTTATACGATTATGGAATTTTTTGTCATGAAATTTTTAGTATCTATAATCTTATTATTGTACTGGACATGTTTTTTTCCTAAGATTTAGGTATTTAAATTATTTAATAATCCATCTAAATATATAGATAGACAGTGGTGTCGATTCTGTTGTCACACACTAGACTAATCTAGACTAAATTTTAGTTTAGTCGTGTCTTTCCTATTCAGAGATCCCTGAATTAAACTAAATTAGGTATAGTTTGATAGAATATAATGGTTTTAGTTACTCAACTTAGATTTAAACGTATTTTGCTATTCTGTTGTGCACAGTTTACGTCATTTATGCCTAATATTAGAAACTTCAAACTAAAATTAGATCCAAATAGTCGGCATCTAAAAGATGTTGATTAAAATAAAATAGAATAGACTAAAATAGAATGAAATAAATATTAAAATTAATATTAAAATAAATATTAGAATAAATATTAAAATAAATATTAATATAAATAATACAATAAATATTAAATATTTTTTATTAATAAATAAAATAAAATATTAAAATAAAATAAATATTTATAAATATTAATAATTATAAAAAAAATATTAATAAATAAAAAGAAATATTAACATAAATATTAAAATAAAATAAATGTTAATAAATTAATAAATATTATAATAAATATTAAAAAAAAATATTAATTTAAATATTAATACAAATATTAAAATAAATATTTAAACGAATATTAAAATAAATATTAAAATACTAAATATTACATATTTTTTATTAATAAATATTAATATAAAAATATATAAAAATAAAATAAAATAAATATTAAAATTAATATAAGTATCATCATCATCATCATCATCATCATCATCAGCCGGAAGACGTCCACTGCTGAACATAGGCCTCCCCCTTAGAACGCCACAATGAACGACAATTGGCTATTTGCATCCACCGGTTACCTGCGACGCGCACAATGTCGTCTGTCCACCTAGTGGGAGGCCTGCCAACGCTGCGTCTTCCGGTTCGTGGTCGCCACTCGAGAACCTTTCTTCCCCAACGGTTATCGGTTCTTCGAGCGATGTGGCCTGCCCATTGCCACTTCAACTTGCAGATTCTGAGAGCTATGTCGGTGACCTTAGTTCTTCGGCGAATCTCCACATTTCGGATTCTGTCGCGCAAAGAAACTCCGAGCATAGCTCTCTCCATGGCTCGTTGTGTGACTCTGAACTTTTCTAAAAGGCCAGCCGTTAGAGACCACGTCTCAGTACCATATGTCATCACTGGCAACACACACTGGTTAAAAGTATAAGTATCGTAGCCGGAGAATTATTTTAGTTTAGTTTAGTGTAATCAGATGAACAAGAGAATTGTTTTCAACTAACATGATTTGACCAATGAAAACCTCACTATCAACTCAATTTAGTAGCTGTCGAAATCAAATTAAGCACTTAATCATCGTTTGACACCACTAAACTAAAATTTAGTCTAGTTTAGTGTAGTGGTGACAACAGAATCGGCACCAGTGTATTCTAATTGAAATTATTGCATGAATTAATATTTATTGTATCTGACATTTTTATTTTATGAAAATTAAGATTACACAATTGTAATAAAAGTTTTAGACATGACTAATAATAATCGATTAACAGTGTATTTTAATAAAGTTATGTCATCATTAACGTTTGCATGCCATAATAATGGCAAAATGTGTTAGCACGCAAAACATGTTCTGTACCACCTCATGTACATACCACATTTTTGGCAAGTAAATATATTCCGCCCCCTTGGGGACCGGGTACCTTTTGAAGGTTTATCCTAGAAAAAAAGGGGTACTGGAGGTCTACCAGCATCTTTTCTTAATCTATTGTTGTAATCTTATTTTTTAACCGACTTCAAAAAAGGAGGAGGTTCTCAATTCGTCTGTATATATTTTTTTTTTCTATGTATGTTCGCGCATAACTCTGGCAATTATGAATCGATTTGAAAAAATCTTTCTTCCATCCATTCTTTAATCCGTTAATTGGGCCCCATAAAAAAATTATTGCTTAGTAATAAGTAGTTCCTGAAAAAACAAGAATGTTGACTGCGCAGGAAAGCTGCAGGAAAGCCTATATAGATGACTATATGTCGCTTTTTAAGGACAAAAATGGTCATAACTCTGGTAAATATTTACCAATTTCAATAATTCTTTTTTTATTCGAAAGAAGAAACCACTGTAACGAACCTGTATGAATTTTATCACAACCGGATAAGAACTTCCTGGAGGATCATGAATGATATGGAGGAATTTATCTGGTAAAAACCATAAAACTGATGTTCTCCTTTACATTTCTCTGACAAATATGAACCGATTTCGATGATTCTTTTTTTATTCGAGAGAGTAAACTACTATGATGATTCCATAGGTACCGTGTATATCTTCGTCCTTCCCACATAAAAGTTAAATTACTTTAATAGTGCCATAAGAGCTAGTGGTACCCACTACGGTGGTGGTGGCCCCAAATGGCCATGACAACGTAACATTCTACAAGCGTTAACGCTGATAGAAAGTATAAAAATGTATAAGACAGAAAAATCACGTGGCCAATAAGAAGAAAGCGTTAGAAAGAGAATAGAAAGCGTTAGCGAATGAAGAAATAGAATCGCTGTGAAGCGATTGTATCTTGTGTATACCCTGTTCCCCAGTGGCGTGCACTGAAAGTAGGCAAAAATATCTGCGAGTTATCTGTATTCTAAGCTGTTTGTTAGTGTGCCACCACAAATATCCTGTAATGTTAGTTACATTACAGGTCTATCTATTCACATTTAAAAACATCACGTTAATACCATGTCAGTACAAAATATTTTTAAATTAAGATTATTTAGAGAAATCGTAGGGTAGGCAAAGTCTTTTTGTGTGTACGGAGCCACTGTATAACCTTATTACAGTTTTTAAATGCAAATTAATATGTCTATAGAATTTGCTAACATATGGGAAATTAAAATGGTACACTAATATACTTATAGTAGGTTAAACAAACCAAATAAGTTTATTTGCCTACCCTCTGTGCACGCCACTGCTGTTCCCTATACAAGAGATGGTATAGCTACTTGCCACGGTCCGCCTAGTGGGAGGCCTGCCTACGCTGCGTCTCCCTGTTCAAGGTTGCCACTCGAGAACCTTTCTTCCCCGATAAGTACAGTTTTTTTTTATTACAGATCTGTGAATCACAGAGGCACATATCAATCAAATTATTACCAAAACGACAAGGGAGAGCTCTCCGGCAAACACTAGAAACGCTTTACGGTAGCATTAGACCAGGTACGTGCTAGTATAAATAACTGTTTTGGTTTACTGGTGTAAGGACTGTATATATGTTGATGATGATTTAATTTTAGCCTCACCGGTTCATCATTCAAGTGAAGGCAAATACAATGGCGAACCAACGACCAGTTTAGACAGAGATTTCCAAAAGAGAAAAAAAGAGGTAACCTTACAGTAATAATTTCATTGATTCCTTTTTCTAACCCCTGACCAAAAACGAGGGGTGTTATTAGTTTAACGCCTATGTATGTCCGTCTGTCTGTCTGTCTGTCTGTCTGTAGCATCGTAGCGCTGTAACGAGTGGACGGATCTGAATGTGTTTTGTTTTTATTTGAAAAATAGTTTAAGCGGGATGGTTCTTGCTTAATATTTAAACTATAATATTTAGACTATGTTTAAACTACAATATTTAGACTATGACTTGACTGTGTATTGTAATTTACATCTACAGATATTTTTAACCCCAAATGCATCAGGTAAGGGTGTCTGTCTGTGACATTATAGCTCTCAATCGAATGGAGGCGTTTAGATGTTTTTTTTTACTTGAACGATTGTTATGCATTTAGTTGCATATAATAGTTTACAAAGTTTTTATTTTAATTTTACAGCCTTGATGCCGTCTGAAAATTTTACTCTTAAATGTAAATTATTCTTTATGCAGCATGCGTTAGAGTTGAAAATTCAAGAGGCTTTCCTGCGGTTCATGGCGATGACGCTGCAAGGATACAGGAATTATCTTATACCGATCACGAAGGCGCCCACCGTCGGCACCACAGACCCACACGCTTTGTTTCATATGGACGCGTTCCTACGGTCTAGGGACAAGGTTAGTATTAACACGGCTTTGTCACACCTCGTGTATCTGTGCTCTTCATGTATATAACTATGTTTTTACAAAAATGTATATGTGTATTTGTATCAGTTGTCTGGTTGTCATAGTCCGATGACCGTGTTTGGATTGTCTTAAGATATTATCTATTATCTACAGACGATTATTACCCTAGCGGGAAAAAGGCGTGATTTTATGTATGTATGTATTATTACCCTATTATAGGCCCCATCGCTCGAAGATCCGATTACCGATGGGAAGAAAGGTTCTCGAGTGGCGACCACGAACAGAAAGTCGCAGCGTACCTCCCACTAGGTGGACAGGTGTCGCAGGTAGCCGGTGGATGCAAATAGCCCATTGTCGTTCATTGTGGCGTTCCAAGGGGAAGGCCCATGTTCAGCTGTGGACGTCCTATGTTCAGCAGTGGACGTCTTCCGGCTGGTGATGATAGTGATTAGTAATCACCATCATCATCATCATTGATTGTAAGAATAATAGGTTACCTACCTATATGGTCCTTTTTTGCTGTTCTCGCCGGGAAACTCTGGGGGATGAACCGAGGTATGTAGAACTCTTATCGCACTAAAACCTCAGCGGCTGTCATAATGAGAGTCCTCCCCCCCCCCCCTCATTACCTAAGCTCACCTGCGGATAATAAAAGGGGGGGAACTAAGGTCACTAGTGGGATCTATACCAGGCACCCCTCCGTGCCTTGCCTTTGCGTCCGCCACAGTGCATTATAGTCTGGAACCATAAATATCCAGCTCTCCGACTCCGAAGAAGGCAGCTATCACCTAGTAAATATATAGATAAAATATGAATAGATAACTAATGAGTTAAGCAATCTATGTTTCCATTGCACCAGACGCAGCAACGTTTCTTCAACCTGATGATGCACACGCAAATGTTCACGCGGTTCATCGAGGAGCGGTCGTTCGTGTACGAGCCCGACCAGGGGCTCACGTTCTTCGACGAATGCATCGAACGGGTCGCCGCCGGTGACGACCAGTTGCTAGGCATGGATACTGGCAACACCAGCGAGAGGACCGTGTTCGTGCCGCCACCGGACCCGCCTGATACAGGTAATACAACGTGCACAAAGGGTAGGCAAAGAAACGTATTGTGCTTCTGTAACCTATTATATGTATACCATTTTAAATATCCATAAGTTAGCAGATTCTATAGACATATTAATTTGCATTTAAAAACTGTAATAAGATTATTCAGATTGTCCATACACACCAAAAACTTCGCCTACCCTACGATTTCTCTAAATAATCTTAAATTAAAAATATTTTATACTGACACTAGCTGATCCGCGCAGCTCCGCCCGCGCTTATATTACGTTTTGCTCCCCTTTTTTCACTCCTCCCTTGATTTATTGCTCTCTCCATCTCTCTCTAAAAAAGTCTAATTCTATGTTCTCTCTCTCTTTCCCCCTACCGCTTCAGTCCGCATCACACTGCCCCTCTTCCTCTCCCTGTTGTCCCCTCTCTGAACCCCCTCCCTCTTCTCCCACCTTGCCCCTCTCACTCCCCCATTGCTCCACCTTAATCCCCCTATCCCTCACCCCATCACTCCTCTTCAACCCCCTCTCCCTCTTCTCTTGCACCCTCCTCTCGTTCTATATATTCTCATCAATCATGGTATCTGGGATTCTTACCAATTTAAACCCCTGCCTCTGTCGCATCGCCACATAAGAGGGGGGACCTGGGCCCTCAATGCCCCCGTCACCGTCCTCCTTGGAGTAACCGCCGTCACCCATCTATGTAATGACCTTGACTAACGTTGCTTAACCTAGCGGCATGAAATATGCTTTACAACCTATTCTCAGATTCTACCCGATATGCACTCAAAATTTCATACAAATCGGTTCACCCATCTATTTAATGACCTTGCCTTATGTTGCTTAACCTAGCGGAATGAACAACGTTCACAGCTTTTTTGTCATTGGTGTAAATATTAGTAAGGTTTACGTTATATAGACGAAGGGACCAATTCATGCTACCAACAATTTAATTATAGTTAAGTAATTATTTCTCATAAAAAGTTAAGGATAAAAAATAGTTATTGTGAGTTATCCCTAAGAGTTAAATATATAACATCGCAGATTTTTTTGTAGACCTTGTACAATACTGTAAAACATTATTTTGATCTATCTCGTAGGGTTCAGCCAGCGTTTGCAATGTAAGCGCAAAAAAAAATGAATTTATTTCCGACATTACATTAGAAACCTCTAAAATTATCAGTGTTTCTCTACTATATTATGCATGTATTATACATATAAACCTTCTTCTTGAATCACTCTATCTATTAATTAAAACCGCATCAAAATCCGTTGCGTAGTATAAAAGATCTAAGCATACATAGGGACAGACAGACGCGGCGGAGGACTTTGTTTTATAATATGTATATAGATATAGATGGTAATAACGTGATGATTTTAAATGTAAATGGATACGTCTGTAATGTTAGTTCATTTAAGGATATTTGTGGTGGCACACTAACAAATGGGTTAGAGTACAGGTAACTCGCAGATATTTTTGCCTACTTTCTGTGCACGCCACTGTACAGGACTCATTTATACACATACCAGTAGATCAACTGTGCCTAGATTCCCTCCACAACGCCGACAAAGACTAAAAATCCTGCATAACTCTGCCAACTATGGACACCGAGAACCTTTTGAAGGATTCCTCCCATACCATAAAAAAGTTCCCTATTGTAAAGGATCGTCTAAGTAGGTACTTGGTAGTCAGATATTCTGTCACTAAACAGCGGTGTGTAAATATTGCAATGTTCCGGCGTGCAGGGCATTATAGTCAGAGAAAATACTAATATCTCGGGTGTCTCGGCTCGTGCAAGAGATTTTCATCCTAAAGCTGATACACCGTCCGTGACCGCGGGAGTACCTATATATTACTTATGTAGCTTCACGTACTAGAACTGCGCGCTCCGGCTTTTCTTATTTTTTTAGACTAAAGTTGCATAAAAATAAGCGTGTGAATCATTGATTTACTTATAAATACTGGCCCAGTCGAACATGAAAAATGTCACTTAAAGCGGGTTTTGACACCAACGTTTTTTTAATCAGTGACAAAGAGGATTTAATACTACTTTAGCGATGCGACGGCTTTTTTTTTTTGACGTGCGGGAAATCTACAGATCCCCGGGAGCTGTGGGGCTCGACCGGGGTATGTGGGATTCTTACCCACTAAAACCCCCGCGGCGGGGGGACTCCAGGGCTCTCCGGTGGGATCTGCACCAGGGGCCCCTCAGTGCCTTGCCTTTGAGCCCGCCACCGGGGGGCGCATTGTAGCCCCCCGGGAACCAGTCACGGTGCTCACGGGGACGCCGCCGTCCTCCTCGGAGTCGCCGCCGTACTCAATGGACGTTCAAAGGATCCACACCCCGAACGACGGCTGTGCTAACCCCTTCCTTCTAAAAAGGAGGCCGTGGACGTATATCGGCTGTTAATGATGCTGATGACGACTGCCATACAAGTAAAAGTAATTAACCGGCTTCAAAAAGAAGGTTCTCTATTCGACGCGTATGTATGTAATATTATTATTGCGTATGTATGTATTATTAGTTTCATCAAAATCGGTCCAGTAGTTTAAGAGATATAAACTTTTTATGTGTTCAGTAAGTTACTGTAACGTAGACGTTCGAGTTGCTTGATAGTGATAATACCTATTTTGCTAAAATAAAAGTCACTAAAAAGTGTTAAATAAACTATTTTTTAAAAAATAAAAACCGACTTCAAAGTAAATTATCTAAAAAGCATAAAATAACGAAAATATATTGAAGTCGGTGTAAGCTCGTGCTAGTCTTAGTTAACATGATGTGCTAGCACATGGCTAGCACCGACTTCAATATATTTTCGTTATTTTATGTTTTTAGATAATTTACTTTGAAGTCGGTTTTTTTTTTTTTAAATAGTTTATTGATTTCAATATGTATCGTGTAGCTGGGTCGTACACGTACGAGCGGTTCACGCTGGACGAGGGCGTGATGCGGGCGTGCGCGGGGCGCGGGCGGGGCGCGGGCGCGCTGGGCGTGGCGCCGGCGTCGGCGCGCCACTCGGCGCTCTCGCTGCCCGACGCCGAGCCCATGGCGCGACGCACCAAGCACGAGATCGCCGCCGCACAGAGGTCAGTTCTTTACCGTTCCATAAACTATAGGTACTGTACGAGACAGATCGACATGGCAATCGGGGAATGAGCTGAGGCGCGGGGGATGAAACATCGCCCTTGCCACCTTACGCGGAGGATGTGTGTGCGGGGTGTCAGCTTCGCGATTGCCATGTCGACCTGTCGCATACTGTACCTATATGGCACAGTGAGGGCAATGCTATGTTGGACAGTTTGGAAATAACATCCGGAGTTGTATATTACTCGGACCTTGTGGTGACTATACGGGAAATGTCCGTGCTTTCAAGCGTTTTTGCCTCTGGCTGGTGCGCTTTAAGCGCTCGCCCTCTTGTCCGGTGAAGCTGTAACGGCCAACAGCGACTGTCCTCCCAAAAAAAAAAACGTTGCTATACCTATTATTGGAATCAAGTTTATTAGTACAAAATTTAAATATAGGTTCAAATCTAGTTACTTTCGTGGTGTTTTACAGGTGAACTGACTCTAGTTGGTGCACCTGTAAGAATCTTTCGTTCTGAGGTTATGTCAACCTTTGTGATTTTTACTTGTCCCTCGTTTTGCAAAGGAGGGAAGTGGAATTTATATTTTTCTAACTCCCCCCTACATAGTTTTCAAATTAAATTTGTTGCGGGTTCCATCACAACATAGGGCTCCCACACATAACTGCAATGCGATGCGATGCGGCGAGAAACAAATGAATTTTCGATAGAAGTTCCTGCAACTTGTATCGAAAATTCATTTGTTTCTCGCCACATCGCATCGCATCGCAGTTATGTGTGGGAACCCATAGCGCTTCCTCGGAACTCGCCGAGGGTCAAACCTCGGTGTCTTCTCTGGTGACCACTGTAGATCCTGACTGACAGGCGTCACAGTGGTGGGAATGAGTGGAGAAATTAGTCCCAGTAACCTAATAGGTACTCACGGGACGGCCGCATCTTCAGGGGCCCAATAAAAACGTGTCAATCTTAAAGGGGGCTCCGTGGGTCGCGGACTCACGACGCGATGTAGGCCTTCATCGTCTCGAGCACGGCGAGGATGATAATAATAATAATAATAATATTCTGGGACAATCCACACACGGTCATCTGATCCCAAACTAGGCAGAGCCTGTACTATGGAAACCAGACAACTGATACTAATACATATATACTTTTTTTCGTAAATACATACTTATATAGATAAAACACCCAGACACTTGGTGGGAATCGAACCCACGACCTATTGGTCAGCGGGTAGGGTATCTAACCACTAGACCAACAGGATGCTGGAGAGCGTGCATTTCTGTTCCCAAGGGACGTGCTCTAGCCAGAGTGGCGCTGGAGAGACTGGCAAGGTCCGAACGGGGTGCCCAGTCTCCCATATTGTTGATGAAAGCCACCGAGGACCCCCTACCTTACCTACTTTTGGAAGGTTTCCTCTCTGTGGGGCGAGCCCTTGATTTATCTGATTACTGGGGGGTCGTTATTCTATTACTATGGAGTTTCCTTCTGCCTGACAATATTCTCGTCATGTGTGATTTAATGATAATTACAGAAATAACAGCAAGAAATTTTCAATATTTTTTTTGTTCATAGACTGGCCCGTAAAGCAAGTTTATCGGCGGAAGCTTGGGCGAAATGTTTACTAGGCGCTTGCTATTCGCTCTATTTCCTATCTCTACCGTGTTGTATAACACTGAACCGGGGAAGAGAACACGCGACTCTACGAGCGGCGTACGAGTTATTGGAACGTGCAACCAAACTAAAAGTGCCCTGCGATGAGGTATTTATAACATACATACATAAACATACATAAAATCACGCCTATCGCGTGTTATTCAGCAACTATTTATACTATTGATTTGAAATTCGGATTAGTTTTAAATGGGGCTGAAAATATGGAAGTCAAAATTCAAGATTCAAGATTCAAAATTTTTATTGCAAATAGGCTTAACGCTAGCACTTTTGAACGGTCAATTTTTTAAAAGCTACCACCGGATCACAACGCGGCCTCAACTGAGAAGATCCGGCAAGAAACTCAGCGGGCTTGTCATTTTTTTACATTTTTTTTTAAAACAAAGTTTGTCTTTTTACAATTAAATCAGCACCAGCGACAGTGTGTCCTGCCGTTCAAAATATCAAATAAAAATAAAAAATACGACGAAAATACAACAAAGTAAAAACTAAAATGCCAAAGGGATAGTAGTCGGACCAGTCCCCCCAAGCAGCACCCGCGCACGAGTTGACTCGAGCAGCAGCCATCACTCCCCTCAACCATATTGGAGGGAAGGGGGTGACCCGCCACACGAAGCCGCCACAAGCAGAGACTTTTCGATGACTTAGACTTCTATATCTAGTGGGTAGGAGGCCGGCACAGGGGTTGCGACCACCGTTCGCCTAAGCACTCTGTCTGGTTCCTTGGTGCTTTAATTCGCCCCGCGGCCGGCTCAAAGGCATGACACCGAGGAGTTCATGGTGCAGATCCCACCGGAGAGCGCAGGTATGAGATAGCCGCGGAATTAGCGAGACGAAAAATAATAAGTGGGGTTTTGCTCTCGATTCGCAAGTCCGACTCTCACTTGAGTTGGTTATTTTTTAAATTCGTGCATTGTATCGTAGGTATGCTACCGCGTGATGATGCAACTATGCGGCAACCACTCGCAGCCGGTGCTCGCGGTGCAACTGCTGTTCCTCATGAAGCGCGCCGGGCTGCAGCCCAACGCGCTCACATACGGCTGCTACAACCGCTGCGTGCTCGAGGCCAAGTGGCCCAACGATATGGCTAGGTGATATACATACATTTTACTAGGCGGCAGGTCCTTTGATTATGATGTTGTCTTTTACTTACGCGAATATTACACATTGATTGATTTGATGGGCCCGTTGGTCTAGTGGTCAGACACCCTGCCTGCTAACCGATGGGTCGTGGGTTCGATTCCCGCCAAGTGTCTGGGTGTTGTTTATCTATTTAAGTATGTATTTACAAAAAAATAATGTATATAAGTATTAGTATCAGTTGTCTGGTTTCCATAGTACAGGCTTTGCCTAGTTTGGGATCGGATGACCGTGTGTGGATTGTCCCAAGATATTATTATTATATATTACTGAAATCAAACTACTTTTACGGATTTTATCGCGGTTTATTTTTGATTTTACTATACCGACGTTTCGAATGCTTTGCAGCACCCATGGTCACGGGAGGACTGAGATGTTGAACCTCCTTACGTCAATTATGCCGCCGGTGTACCCTCAGGTCTTCTTAGTTATCGTTCTTAGTACGTACTACGCAGTAAGGGCTTGCAGTATCTTGAAACTGTGCAATGTTTTGTTTGATATTGGATTTGATTATATTTATCACAGGATCTCAAGCCGGTGGTAACACCCAACCATCTTCTCTATTGAAATTGGGATGTTTTTTGTTTTCAATAGCCTCACGAATTTTTGTGGTTTATCAAATCTAATATAATGGTGGGTGTTATCCTGAACGTGTTCACATACTGCAGACTTCGTACAGCGGCGGTGTTTCAAACCCGCAAAATAAACCGCAATAAAATCCGTAAAAGTAGTTTGATTTCCTTTGTTTATCTTCGGAGTCGCTGTACGTTCGGGGTGTGGGCCCTTAGAACGTCCATTGAGTACGGCGGGGACTCCGAGGAGGACGAGGGGTTCCCGGGGGGCTACAATGCGCCCCCGGTGGCGGGCTGAAAGGCAAGGCACTGGTGCAGATCCCACCGGAGAGATCTGTATCTCATATACCGATGCTCCCTGGGATCTTTCGAAGATTTCACTCGCGTTAAAAAAAAAGGTTCTTTGGTTACAGCCAGAGGGAGTCAGTTGGTCTGCAGTTGGGGAGAGTGTGCATTTAGTAAGCCGGATGAAACGTGCAAATACACGCTGAGAAATCTGCTCCACTGCGATTTTAGAAATATTCAATTTTCGAATTCGTTTAAAGTTTTTTTTTATATGATACTACCCTATAAAATATATCACCCGTGGGGTGTCCGGGTAAGAATAGCAGCTCCCATCTTCCCCTGTTGGGTTTACGTAAGAGGCGACTAAGGGAAACAAGAAGACGGGCAGCAACGTCTTTCTATTGGATTATTTATACTGCGATTCCCAAGCCGCCTGCCAAGCGTGGGGATCATGGCAACCCCTCCCTTCTTAGGGGGAGGCCTTCGTTCAACAGTGGACATCTTACGAAAAATTAAAGTTATATTATGTTGAGAAATTAAATTCTATAAATGACATTAAAATTCCCTTTAGTAGAAGCTATTTTCCTGAATAGAATGAAGAGTTTATTTGCACACCAAAGTAAAACATTTAGAAAATTACTTAAATTAGATACAAATGGCGGTCTTATCGCTAATAACGATCGCTTATTCTTTATTGCACACAATAATATTATATTATACAATATAAAAACAACTCTTCCAACCAAAACTTTAAAAAGAAGTATTTAAACTATTGCGACTAAAGGACTTGAACGATCAGTCAGTAAATAGTTTCTATGGACGAATATAAACCTAAATACTGTATCGCGGCCACTTTCTTAGTGGCGGTGCGACGGCGAACATTTTTTTTACTTGATACTTTATAAAAACCGTTATTATTGTGTTGTGCAGTGGGGCGCAAGTGATGTGGAACAAGCTGCGTATAGCGGTACTGGGCGCGGCGTTGTTCCGCAAGGCGGGGGCGCAACGAGCCGCGCGCGCCTCCAGCGCTACCAGCGCCAATAGCGCCGCCTATCTATCGGCGCCCATGCACAGTGAGCTCACACTACACTCAATATTATATCATAATACTAGCTGACCAGCGCAGCTTAACCGCGCTTTTTCCAATAATTAACGTTATATTTCAACTAATTTACACAAAACCTTGACAAATTATACCATCTAAACCTTCCTCAATAGAATCCTCGATCCCTAAGCCACCTGCCAAGCGTGGGGATTATCAAAACCCCTCCCTTCGAAGGGGGAGGCATTTGTACAGCAATGGATATCTTTCTTTCTTATGTTGAAACTTTCCTCATGAATCATCATCATCTATTGGCGAAAACCACATAAAAACTCGTTTAGTAGTTTTTGGGTTTATTTTTTTTAAAACAGGAATGGCGAAGAACTTTGCCCTTAGTCGCCTCCTACAACAAAAAAAGTCGTTCTGCGCTTGGTCTCTCCTCGGTCATAGCATATTTCCGTCACATCGGATAGGAAAAGGACTTGTCTCCATTGACAAAGGAAGAGAAGAAGCTTCTGATCAAGCACTTGTGCACTATAATATCTCTTGCGTAGTTGGCTAATCTCGTGAAATATTGGCTGATGTGATCTTTGTAACTAATTTTAAGAGGTCCACCCATCGATATACTATACCAACTAGATTAGCTGTCACGAACAAAATGACATCGAAAATGTGGTCGCGGTTACATATACCTACACAACTATACACGTACACGCAAAACAATAATATGTTCATATAAAAAGATAACTTACATACTATAAAATAAGGTTCAATAATAATTGCAGACAATAGGCATGATGACTGTAACACAATACCAATATATCTGTGGTTTTAAATATTAGAACAGATTGCACTGATTCCAAAAATGCATCTCATTTTCATAATAATAGAGAGATTTTCGTGATATTTAAGCAAATAAATTACTCAAATACAGCTAATCGCCATTTTGTAATAAACGCTGCTCAGAGTGAATGACGTCAATCCTGTGTAAATAAAAACTGTCAAACTGTCATCTCAACTTTTTTCTTTCATACAATGATTCACTTTTAACTTTTATACCTAGACAGATGTTTATTTACACCGCCGTAGTGACGTCACAACATGGCACCATGCACCGGCCATCGTTTTGGAACGAAATTCAAACTCTATTTTAAAAATTGAAAATATTGCTATTAATTGTAAATTTAATACAAAAATATGATTATTTTCGGCAATAGTAGACCCGTAAGTACATTATAGAGTATTTTTTCAAAATTAGTCATCATGCCTATTGAGCGACAGCCGTCTCCGTAGCTCTTATTTTCGTGACCACTTTTCGGGTCGTGACAGCAAATCTAGTTGGTATAGTATATCGATGGGTCCACCCATCTCCTCCAGATGAGTGTCATAGGAAGAGAAAATAAAAACTGGCAAAAGCGTCTTTCTATTCTATTGCCTACCATCTATACTGTGACCTTCTTTCAAACTAGGGGATCCTGGTACATCCTCCCTTCTAAGGGGGAGGCATTTGTCCAACATTGGACGTCTTTTGAATCCTTTTTTTGTCAGTTGGTGAAATGGTTGTATACCCTGGTACTCCTAGTAGCTAATCCAATAAGAGAGGCTTTGGGGACGCCTTGAATTTTTTAAATTGTTTTTTGTATTGACCAATTATTTTGGTTTTAGTGTGTTTTTAAATATTATAATTAGTTTCTTATTTTTTTACTAGGTAGCAATACTCTGCCTCGTGTTAGGTCCGCGGCTGCAGTAGGGGAGGGTTCTGAACTCGCGGGATTGGCTGGGATGGCTGCCTGCGAACCCGCTAACAGCCGGACAAGCCTCGACTCTGGTAAATTAATGGTCAAATATTATTTAAACTACGGAAGAAGTGAAACTTCACTCTTGCTCTGTCTCTTTCTATTCCCCCTCCCCGCGACTGAATGACACGACACCGTGAACGACACTGACCGACACTGATCGACACTGAACGACCCTGAACGACACTGAACGACGGAATGACTGAAGACTGAATGACTGCGTCACGAGTGCTTTCATATCCCCTCCAAGGTTACGTTTAACGCAGCCTTGTTGGAAATCGCATAAGAAGTTTCACTTCAATAAGTGTTATATGTTTCAGCATGCGGTCGGGAGCAGGAGGCGCGGTCGAGTGCGTTCGAAGCGTTGTGTCGTCGCGGGAACATTGTGCGAGCGACGCAGCAACGCGCGCGCGCTCACTCGCACGCCATGTCCGCCGCCGCCGGGATACTCATCTCCGGTGACTATTGCTAGCGTATATACCTTCGTCGGTCGTATGGTCAGTGGTCAACTTGATGTGAGAGTCGTTTAAGATCTTAGGGCTCCCACACATAACTGCGATGCGATGCGATGCGGCGCCGCATCGCAGGAAATTGTATCGAAAATTCATTTGTTTCTCGCAGCTATTTTTGCGATGCGATGCGAATTCGCAGTTATGTGTGGGAGCCCTTATTTAGGCCGTGCACAAAAAGTAGGCAAACATATCTGCGAGCTACCTGTACACTAAGCTATTTGTTCATCGATATAATATATAAACTAGATTTGGTGTCACGGTTCTAAAAGTGGTAGCGAGAAATAGCGCCCTTGTGTCGCTATTTCTTTACAAGCCACATCCTGACAAGTTTATTTTTGCCGATAGGAGTGTCGCTACTGTCTATATGAAACTGTCAAACTACAAGTTATTATCATTATAAAATCGTTAGTTCACGTTTCTGCCACCAGCACAGGTGAGTTTGCAACCTCCGCGACCGCATTTTAGATGTCATTTTGTTCGTGAATGTTTATCTAGTTTATATATTATATCGATGTATTTGTTAGTGTGCCACCACAAATATCCTTGAATGAACTAACATTACCGATGTATCCATTTACATTTAAAAACATCACCATAATACCATGTCAGTACAATATATTTTTAAATTAAGATTATTTAGAGTGGTATAAATAGATTAATGTACGGAATTATTTCTGTTCGGCGACCGCACCTTAGAAACATATTGATATCCACCTTTATCATAGCTTCATTCTCGTAGGTGTGCCATCGCATCCAGATTTAAGTTCATCAACGAGGCCGAGGAGTAATTCCTTAGTTAATGAAGAAACGAACGCACCTATCACGATTAGTGAAAAGAGACAGGTATACTATATGAATCTCTTTTTTATGTTTCTAATTTCCGTCCTCATCTAGTACAGTTAGGGAAACACTGAAATACGTCTCAATCAAAATTTTCTATGTATTTTTTTTTATGGAACTAATCCCACCACTCATGCCCACCACTGCGACTCCTGTTAGCCAGGATCTACAGTGGTCACCAGTAAAGACACCAAGGTTTGACCCTCGGCGAGTCCCGGGGAAACGCTAAATTGTCTTGGAACCCGCAACAAATTTAATTAGAAAAGTATATAGGAGGAAAAATATAAATTCCACTTCCCTCCTTTGCAAAGCGGGAGACGAGTAAAAATCGCACAGATTCTTACAGGTACCTAGAATTAGTCCACCTGTAAGCCACCACGGAAGCTACTACGGAATATTTTCTATGTATATGAGTTTACGCAAGAGAAAATATTGATTATAAATCCAGCCCTTGTTAATGTCCCACTGCTGGGCACGGGCCTCCCTTCAAGATGAAGGGGCTTAGGCCATAGTCCACCACGCTGACCAAGTGCGGGTTGGCGGACTAAATATTGATTGTTAGTCTATAAAATAAAGTTTCCAGAAATATATTTTTTATTTAGACTTTAGCGTTTTAAACCTATTTTAAATAGCGGCCCGTGGGGTGTCTGGATAAGAATCTGTATCTCCTCCAGTCTTATTAGATTGCCTACCACCTACACTGCGGTCCCCAAGATGCCTGCCAAGCATAGGAATTATGGCAACCCCTCCTTTAGGGGGAGAACTTTGTTTAGCAGTGAATGTCTTTCGGCTAAATCAATTTTCAGAAAGAAATACTCAAAATGATGTTAAAACCTGCAAAAAAATACGGTTGCCTATTGGATTATAAGGGTTATGGGCCGAAATGAAACGGGGGATTTAGATATTTATTAATTAATATTATATTATTGATTTTAAATGTAAGGAAGATTGTACGTCTGAGACTTGTCAACGCACAGCATGAATGACAGAGAACTCTCACAGATCAAACAATTAAATACAAACGAAGATACCAGTACTTTAGTTAGATTAATTTTTGCAATTCAAATATGCTTTAAAAATTAGTCATCAATTATACAAACATATTCAGTATGTTTTTAGGTAACCAGAACAATATAACACTTCCTGTGTTCCCTATCTGTATCAAAATTATTTGGTTACAGACCATACACGTGAGTCCGGACAGTCCGTCGGATCTGCGGATTCTTACTAGGTCGGAGAGCTTTGCGGGCGACGCGCAAATTGTACAAAACCTACAGAGGCTAGCGTTCGGTAAGAATAGATAAAATGTTACACCACATCACTCGATTAAGTGGGGATTTTGTAGTATCTATAGTTGAAAGACCTGTTGGTGTAGTGGTTAGACTACTAGACCCGGCCGCTACACAATAGGTCGTGGGTTCAATTCTCACCAAGTGTCAGGGTGTCTATTTAAGTATGTATTTACAGCAAAAAAGTTATATAATACTACTTGTATTAGAATCATTTGTCTGGTTTTCATAGTACAGGCTTCTCTGCCTAGTTTAGAACCAGGTGAACGTGTGTCGATTGTCTTACAATAATTATACTATTATATAATTTTTTCTTTTTTTTTTATACTACCAAGGTGGCAAGCAAGCATACGGCCCACCTGATGGTAAGCAGCCACCGTAGCCTATAGACGCTAGCAACACCAGAAGAATCACTAGCACGTTGCCGACCCTTAAGACATTAGGTCTTCGTGTCCGGTAATTTCACCAGCTACAGTGCCCTTCACGCCGGAACACAGCAATGTTTACAATGTTTACATATGTTTACACCGCAGTGTCAGATATTCTGCTGCTTGGCGGCAGAATATCTGACACTGCGGTGGTACCTACCTGGACGGTTCCTTGCACAAGCAACCTACCACCTTGTAAAATTTATTTCTTCTAATGATATTTATTATTTAGGTACTCCCACTTCTAAATTGAGGTGTTCAAGAGCACTGAGTTTCCCGGAAGAATCGGAGAAAGAAGCAGACACCACCGATGAACAAGATGTGAATAAGACATCACCACTCAAGTCGGTATTTATTTATTTCAGAACAGCTATCTCTCACTGCCGCACTCGCAGACATCAATTAACTTTAATCGCAATTAAGTCATTTTTTGTAACCTATTTATTTCGACTCTCCGAGTCTCTTATGATTAACTTTTAGTATTAATTACGAGATTATTGATATATTTACTCACTATCCACGTATGAAATATTATTTGGCTTCTAAAGTTGAAATAATCCATTTAAAAAATATGACTCAATCACAATTAACTATAATTGACGTTTGTAGGTGCGGCAGTCAGTCTGTGAAAGAATTAATTAACTAATGTCTCAGGTGACGAGTGGCAGAGAAATGTAATGGGAAACATGCGTATTTTTTTTTTGTGTTTAATAAAGATTTTGGGCTTGTTAGAAGGTGCCAAAAACAAAAAAACTTCAATGCAAAAATAATTAAAATACTGCAAATCAAAAGTGGGCTTCTCAGAATTGTCTCGAATACGATCACGGACGGTGATGTCAGTGTTGGGCAAAATTTAGTTTGATGATTGATGACTAACTGCCAAACCTACAAACGTCAATTAAAGTTAATGATGATTAATCCATTTTTTGAAATCGAATTATTTCGACACTCGAAGCCAATTAATACTTAATACGCTGATAGTGAGTAGCGATAACAATTATCTCGTATTCAATAATCGAAATTAATCATAAATGGCTCCGACAGTCGACAGTTAAATGGGGTTTGTGAGTGCTGCAGTAAGACTAAATTATTTAATCAAAACTAATGATTAATTTAATTCAATCATGGTGTGGTGATTGAAGATTGATTAGTGTTAGTAATCATGACTAAATTTCTCTTGGCTAATTTAATACTTAAAATTACGCCGCTAACAAGTCAACACTTACTGAATGTTGATTTGTTATTCACAAGTTTTAATAAAAGCTCTTGTCATAACAAAAAGAGACGCAAGTTTTACAACAGAATCACTTGTGTTTTTATTTTGTTTATAAAACAATATAGGTGCAATAACAGATTTAATGGAAAATATATCCTCTATCAGTGAACTTAAGGGTGATGAACAGTTATAGCTTGATAAATGTGTTCAATTAAACAAAAAATGGATTCACATAGTTTGGCATTTTTTAGTTTAGTCATGAATCACTGATTTATTTAGTTATGATTATGATTTACTTTTTTAGTCATGAATAAATCAATCATGACTCAATTAGTCATGAGTATTTAGTATGAGTAATCAACTAATTGATTACTTTTTCTAATTGAAAAAAAAATCGTTGATTGACCCAACACTGGGTGATGTGACCATAATAAGGGTTTAAGTTGTCATGGCCATCGAGAAGATATTCAAAGAGCTGATGGATGCTGACTTCATGAGATGTTTGAAATTACGTTTTTATATAATTAACGTAACAATAAAAACAAATATTTTGTTAAGAAATATAAATTTCCGAATAAATCTTTCAGTAGGTAATGCACTTTTTACAATTACCATAATTATTATTATTTATTTATTAAGGTACATCAACAATTTACATATTACACACTTACAATTTTAAATGTCCATCAAAAGCATCTTATAGGTACATATATCAATTAAAAACGTACACAACATTCATAGAGAAAACAAGTTGAAAGAAAAGAAAAGACATCATTAAAATAAATTGAATATTAATTAAAAATTAATTTACTTACATAAATAATTAAATTAATTTGAATTCAAAATGTATATTATCTAGACAGGAGACAAAAATTTAATTAATTTATGTCTAAAGGTATAAATACAATTGTGAAATATGTCAAAAAAGTATAGTAATATATAATTTACCTTATTATCCATGGATGGAACATTGCCATCAGGTTAACATGCCATTTTTCATCTGAATTGTAGGTGCTGAAATTACCGGACTCTAAACTTGCCTAAATTTAATATCCGAATGGGGTAAACGTAATCGGCTTAGTTTTGCACCGGAAAAAACGTATCATCTTTTATTAAAAGGTAGTCTGGTAGCCCACCGCGGATAAAGTTCAACGGCACGACTGTTAAAAAGAAAAACTCAGTCTGTTACCTTGGTTTAGTATTGGAACGTAACTTTTCGTTTATTGAGCATATAAGAACGGTTGGAGAAAAAGCCAAACGTAACTTCTATGCCCTTACAAGAATATCGACATCGACTTGGGGACTTTCGTTCAACACGTTGAAAATTATATACGTAGCCACTTATCTGGGCTGTATGTGCTACGGTGCCCCTGTGTGGGCTGACAAGGCTACGATAGGGGCGGCACGCCGTAAATTGCTTCAAAGTCAACGTCTGGCGTTGATATTTTTGTGTAAGGCATACCGAACAGTCAGTACTGAAGCGTTACCAGTATTCGCGGGCGTACTTCCGGTTGACTTAGAGGTACAGAGACGTCCGGCTATGTATTATTCCACTCGTGATAATATAAATACTGAATTCCTACCAACACGTGACCGCGCAAAGATCTCGCGTTTGTTTAATTCTCAATTGGTGGTTAATGAAGACCTTCTAACTGAATGGCAAATCAGATGGGATTCGACTTCGAAGGGACGTCATTTGTACTTATTTTTCCCGAATGTACGTGAACGCCTTGCTAGAGCGTGGATAGAGGTGGACCACTGTGTCGCACAATTCTTGACGGGGCATGGCAACTTTAAGAGTAAACTATTTTCCTTCAATCTAGTGCCTTCGCCTCTCTGTCAGTGTTCTACGATAAATAATGAGTACGAACAAACTGCCCATCATATACTTTGGGAGTGCAGTCTCTGGCAACATGAGCGTAGCCTTATGCTAGACAGTTTGGTTGTGACATCTGGAGTCGTATATTACATGGACCTTGTGGCGACTAAGGAGAACTTCCGTGCGTTCAAACGTTTTTGCCATACCTATTATTGGAAACAAGTTTGAAAAATCAAATAGGCCCCTATAACATATTAGCAGAATCCGTGGTGCCTTACGGGTGGACTAGCCTTCGTTGGTCCGCCTGTAAGAGTCTTCTTTTTAAGGTTGTATCGACCGCTTATTAATTATTTGCTTGTCTCCCGCTTTGCAAAGGAGGGAAGTGGAATATAATATGTTTTTCCAACTCCTCCTATTTACCTTTTTAATTAAATTTGTTGCGGGTTCCAAGACAATTTAGCGTTCCCCTGGGACTCGCCGAATAGCATGAATTTGTCCCTTCTATCTATCTATCTTCTATACTATAATAAAACTCAAAGAGCACTTTTTCTGTACATTGAATATTTTTCCAAAATTTCTATTCGGTGTGTGTGTAAATTCTTTTACTATACTATCGACATAGAGGCCAAAATATTTTTTTTGGAATTATTGTCTGTCTGTCTGTCTGCCTGTCTGTCTGTCTGTCGTTCTGTTCGTCCAGGTATCATTTGAAAACCCGTGGATGGATTTTGATAGGACTTTCACTGATGTGTTGTGTAGAAGTCAAGGTGTAAGTTGGTATATAAAACATCACGCTATGTTTCATAGGGGCTAAGCAGTGAAACATTACTTGCACATATTACCACGTAATTTCCTTTGTATGTGAATAGGGTAATTATAGACTGATCAGTTAATCATTAAGATATGTATTATTACGCTATATACAATAGGGACTGAGCAGACATTTAGTTTGCATAAGATATAGCATTGGCGAAGGGTCAATTTTTGTAAGGGGTAAGCCGGTCCGGTACACCCAGGACATTTTCATTAGATTTCTGTATTGTTCTAAGTACTTTGCTGATAGCAATATGACATTATATCTTTGAAAAGTTAAAATCTGTAAATCCCGAGCGGATCCAAACTAGATTATGTATGTATTACAGTCGCAACAATAAAAGATGCGGAAAACTTAAAACTTTCATTATCGAATATAATTAGACAGTAATTTACGATGTTAGCGTGATTTACATTATGAACAGCGCCATCTATCGGTGAAATTGAACATACAATAACTATAGAACTTTAATCTATATATTATATCAAAGAAAGTCGTGTTAGTTACACTATTTATAACTCAAGAACGGCCTAACTGATTCGGCTAAAAATTGGTGGGGAGGTAGCTTAGAACCAGTAAACGAACATAGGATACTTTTTATCCCGGTAGGTTAAGGTTAAGCAACGTTAGGTAAGGTCATTAAATAGATGGGTGAACCGATTTGTATGAAAGTGTGCATATCGGGTAGGTTAGGTTATACAGTATATTTCATACCGCTAGGTTAAGGTTAAGCTACATAAGGCAAGGTCATTAAATAGATGGATGAACCGATATGTATTAAATTATGTGTGCATTTCGGGGAGGTCTGAGAATAGGTCATAAAGTATATTTAATGCCGCTGATACCATGATTGACGAGGATATATAGAACGAGAGGAGGGTGCACGGGAGGAGAAAGAGGGAGAGGGGATTCGAGAAGGGGGCGATGGGGTGAGGGATTCGGGGGAGTTAGGTGGAGTAAGGGGGGAGTGATAAGGAGCAAGTTCGTAGAAGAGAGAGGGGGAGAGGGTTCAGAGAGGGGATAACAGGGTAGGAAGAGGGGGAGTGTGACGGAAACCGAAGCGGGAGGGGGAAAGAGAGAGGAGAGAAAGAGCATATAATTAGATTTTTTTTATAAAAGAAAGAGAGATATGAAGAGAGATAAATCTAGGGAGGAGGGAGAAAAGGGGAGCAAAATGTAATAAAAGCGCGGGCGGAGCTGCACGGGTCAGCTAGTACTATAATAAAACTCAAAGAGCACTTTTTCTGTACATTGAATATTTTTCCAAAATTTCTATGTGGGGGTACTATACTATCGACATAGAGGCCAAAACAATTTTATTTGGAATTATTGTCTGTCTGTCTGTCTGTCTGTCGTTCTGTTCGTCCAGGTATCATTTGAAAACCCGTGGATGGATTTTGATAGGACTTTCACTGATGTGTTGTGTAGAAGTCAAGGTGTAAGTTGGTATATAAAACATCACGCTATGTTTTATAGGGGCTAAGCAGTGAAACATTACTTGCACATATTACCACGTAATTTCCTTTGTATGTGAATAGGGTAATTATAGACTGATCAGTTAATCATTAAGATATGTATTATTACGCTATATACAATAGGGACTGAGCAGACATTTAGATTGCATAAGATATGGCATTGGCGAAGGGTCAATTTTTGTAAGGGGTAAGCCGGTCCGGTACACCCAGGACATTTTCATTAGATTTCCGTATTGTTCTAAGTACTTTGCTGATAGCAACATGACATTATATCTTTGAAAAGTTAAAATCTGTAAATCCCGAGCGGATCCAAACTAGATTATGTATGTATTACAGTCGCAACAATAAAAGATGCGGAAAACTTAAAACTTTCATTATCGAATATAATTAGACAGTAATTTACGATGTTAGCGTGATTTACATTATGAACAGCGCCATCTATCGGTGAAATTGAACATACAATAACTATAGAACTTTAATCTATATATTATATCAAAGAAAGTCGTGTTAGTTACACTATTTATAACTCAAGAACGGCCTAACCGATTCGGCTGAAAATTGGTGGGGAGGTAGCTTAGAACCAGTAAACGGACATAGGATACTTTTTATCCCGGTAGGTTAAGGTTAAACAACGTTAGGTAAGGTCATTAAATAGATGGGTGAACCGATTTGTATGAAAGTGTGCATATCGGGTAGGTCTGAGAATAGGTCATAAAGTATATTTAATGCCGCTGATACCATGATTGACGAGGATATATAGAACGAGAGGAGGGTGCACGAGAGGAGAAAGAGGGAGAGGGGATTCGAGAAGGGGGCGATGGGGTGAGGGATCGGGGGAGTTAGGTGGAGTAAGGGGGGAGTGAGAAGGAGCAAGTTCGTAGAAGAGAGAGGGGGAGAGGGTTCAGAGAGGGGATAACAGGGTAGGAAGAGGGGAAGTGTGACGGAAACCGAAGCGGGAGGGGGAAAGAGAGAGGAGAGAAAGAGCATATAGAGAGAGAGATACGGAGAGAGATAAATCTAGGGAGGAGGGAGAAAAGGGGAGCAAAATGTAATAAAAGCGCGGGCGGAGCTGCATGGGTCAGCTAGTACTATAATAAAACTCAAAGAGCACTTTTTCTGTACATTGAATATTTTTCCAAAATTTACTATACTATCGACATAGAGGCCAAAACATTATTTTTTTGGAATTATTATCTGTTTGTCTGTCTGTCGTTCTCTTTGTCCAGGTATCATTTGAAAACCCGTGGATGGATTTTGATAGGACTTTCACTGATGTGTTGTGTAGAAGTAGGGGTATAAATTGGTATATAAAACATCACGCTATGTTTCATAGGGGCTAAGCAGTGAAACATTACTTGCACATATTACCACGTAATTTCCTTTGTATGTGAATAGGGTAATTATAGACTGATCAGTTAATCATTAAGATATGTATTATTACGCTATATACAATAGGGACTGAGCAGACATTTAGTTTGCATAAGATATGGCAGTGGCGAAGGGTCAATTTTTGTAAGGGGTAAGCCGGTCCGGTACACCCAGGACATTTTCATTAGATTTCTGTATTGTTCTGAGTAATTTGCTGATAGCAATATGACATTATATCTTTGAAAAGTTAAAATCTGTAAATCCCGAGCGAGTCCAAACTAGATTCGGAAAGAAATAGGCAAGGGAAAAATACCACTTCATTTCATTTAAAGCGGTTACTGCTCCACCAAGGCTACATTTGTGTAAGTAGGTAGGTAGAAATTGAGAATACGAAATTGCAAAATTTTTACTTAGGTAAAAGACCTAAAATGACTCGAAATGATCTAACGCAATAAAATGTACAACTACAATTCACACTACACACAATGAACAGCGCTCCCAACGCTTCAAGGTCAGGGCTCAGGGTTCATGAAATTTTAATGAAACTCCCCAATAGTCCCCAAGTCCAGGTAGTGTATAGGTATTCGTATTGTATTACAGTCGCAACAATAAAAGATGCGAAACACGTAGAACTTTCATTATCGAATATCATTAGACAGTAATTTACGATGTTAGCGTGATTTACATTATAAACAGCGCCATCTATCGGTGAAATTGAACATACAACTACTATAGAACTTTAATATCTATATATATAAAAGAAAGTCGTGTTAGTTACACTATTTATAACTCAAGAACGGCTGGACCGATTTGGCTGAAAATTGGTGGGGAGTTATCTTAGAACCAGGAAACAGACATGGGACTTTTTATCCCGGTAAGTTAAGGTTAAGCAACGTTAGGTAAAGTCATTAAATTGATGGGTGAAACGATTAATATAAAATTTTGTGCGCATATCGAGTAGGTCTGAGAATGGGTCATAAAGTATATATCGCACCCCTAGATGAAAACTAGTGCAACTCAAAATACCTTATTTTTTAGAATCGACGAAAACTGTTTTTGGCATGCCTACGACATTATATTGAAAATGTAATGAAACTTCCAGAAAGGGTTCCTTATTAGGCTTATTAAATTCAATATAACTGTACATACATTGAATGATAAATAGCTGAAAAAGTTTTGTACCAGCTGAATGTCATTTTTTTGTGCATTAATTTCAGTTAATTTACTTTATCTGACAGAAAAAATACTTCTGTTAGTTTTCACCCCAACATTATTTAACTTTTCTGATGAATATTTAGAGTTATATCATAAATAAGTACTTACAATTACTACAAAATTTAACCTGCTAAAATAAGAAATATTCTCTTCTTTGTGTATGTTTGGTTTAGTTACTTTTTATAAATTATTGAAATAAAATGCTATATATTTTTTAAAGGACATCATTCACTTTTCATACATTTTTGGACCAAAAAGTGAAAGAGTGCCAGAAAAAAAGTGCAATATTCGGAGCCAACATGAGAACCACTTTATTGTATTCAGAAAGTTTGTAACAACATAACCATGGGTACACGGGGTTGATGTCGTAGTAAAAAATATAGGAATTGTGTGCTCTATACGAATATTTTTTTTTAAAATTTACTGAGAGATGGAGACAGAAATAAATCAAGGGAGGAGGGAGAAAAGGGGAGCAAAATGTAATAAAAGCGCGGGCGGCGCTGCGCGCGTCTGCTAGTATAGGCCGACCGTTTAACTCGCGATTCGCCTGCGCGGTAAGAAGGGAGCGGGGGCGGGTAACGCTACACACGGAGTCAATAATCCAAAGATTTATCTCGAGATTGACATTGTTGGTAAAGAATAAAATAATAAGTATCTTTTTTTTAAGTATTTATTTTTAAGTTTTACAAATATTTTATATAATAGCTTCATAGGTACAAAATCATAAAACAATAATTAACTCCGTTTAAGAAATATTTAACCACAGATAAAAATTTTATAGGACTATTCGTCACTAATATTCATATCGATTCATGATCTTGTTTTCTGCCTTAAAAAAGGAATATACATTGTATGCTATTTGTTTAGCTTGCTTGTTAATTTTGTTCGCAAAACTGGAAGAGCGATTCATCTTGAGATTTATCTTGGCAGTCGTATACCTTGTGCGTTTATCTTCAAGCGTCCGTAACAAAAACACCAACCGCGCGCTGCGAGCACAGCCAGCGCACTGCCGCATTTGACGTAAGCTCTCTGCTCCGCGCACCCCTTTCACCCATCCGCTAACATCCTTCCTCGCTCCCTTCTACCCCCTCAGGCGATTCGCGAGTTAAACGGTCGGCCTATAGATATACATATTTTTATTTCAATGTAGGTATATATAATATTTATCTTATATCTTATTATTTATATTACATGTAGATTTATAGCTGTTCCTCATTTTATTTTATTTTATTTTGTTTCTGTACACCAGTGGCTACCTTCTTTTGCTAACTGATCGTTCCTTTCCATCCTAAGGTTGTCTGGAAGAAATCGCAACTTGCGATAATACCGCCCAATGTATACCATTGTATATGTTTTTTGTACTTTTTATTCCTGTATTTTTGGTGTGCAATAAAGAGTTCTCTATCTATCTATTTAAGTGAAAGGGAGTCGAGGACCGAGCTAAGCGTGCTTTAGGGCTCCCGCACATAACTGCGAATTCGCATCACATCGCAAATATCTGCGAGAAACAAATGCATTTTCAATACAAAAATTCATTTGTTTTTCGCAGATATTAGCAGTTATGTGTGGGTGCCCTTAGAGAGGCCTTATGTTCAGCAGTAGCCACCGGATCGTAACATATTAACTCTTAAATTGTATTTGTTATAGAGTATCCGAGCGTACTCCGGTACTATGCGACGATCCGCTCGGCGCTCTCAGTCTGGCCGAGGCCGGGTCGCCTCCCCCTCCCCGCAGTCCTCCGGCCGAGGACCCGCCCCTCCCCAAGCACGAGCTCAGCGTCAGCCCCAAGCTGTTCCACCGCCGAAGCAACTCGTTCCAGGATGAGCCGCCGCTGGATCAGACGGGGTATACACCTTCCTTTACTAACAACTTGCAACTTTACTTATAGTCGCCACGGCATACGTTACAGCCATCGGCACGTACCTTGGCAAGATTCGTTAGATGCGCAGAAGTCATTTCGTCTTCGTCCCATTCGCTCCCGAGTAAACTTGCGTGCACTAAAATAGTTCAGTTTGTTTTTGTTATAAGTATTTGTTAAAAGTTTTTGAAAATGTTCCGACTTTTCATCCTGCAAACTGCCGGCCGCCAAGCATTTAATCGGTAATTACTTTCACACAATATTTTATTATAAAATATATTTCTTACGTAAGTTAAACTTTATGAATTTCATTTATTACATCTCATTATATTTCAACCATTCCTCTGTTTTCCTTATTTTATGACATGACTAAAAATCTGGTAATAAAATTGCAATATATTATATTGACCATGTTTTGTTGCAACTAAGTGCACTTGCGCGAACTTTCCCCCACTACGCCAAAATCTTGCCAACTTACGTGCCGAGGATTATACGATACGTCTTGTTAAAAATCGGTCTAACTTTTATTCAGATCGAAACAAACTTGATCTGTATTTCAACCACAGATATAGATTTACATAGATAACGCAAGTATCACGGTTTGTATTGAAAACAAGCGTGGCGACTTTTTGACACCTACTGTGACGTCACAGCCGAAATTAAGTGACCAACCTTGACGCTTGGTCGGGGTTCGGACACGCGAAGTACATCATCATCATCAGCAGCCGAAATATGTCCACTACTGAACCAAAGGCCTCCCCCTTAATATGGAGGGGTTGCCATAACCCCACGCTTGGCAGGCGGTTTGGAAATCGCAGTATAGTTGGAAGATAAATCCAAAAGAAAGACGCTGGTGCCCGTCTTCCTGTTCTCGCTTAGTCGCCTCTTACGATACCCAACGAGAGGAGATGGGGCGGGGGGGGCTGCAATTCTAACCCGGCACCCCGCGGGGAAGTACATGCATTTGCATTATCTATGTAAATATATATCTGTGATTTCAACACTATTAGGTCTACATTTGTCAAATTCACGTATTTGCGGTTTTTTTGTCTGAATACGAGTATAAGATAGTGTTAGATTGCACCTGTGTTAGTGTTACCGCTCTGCCCGCAGCATAAGGTAAGAAAGATAGTCTCTGAGCCGCCTTATAGAGTACCTACTTATACTTTGATCACATATTGGTAACAAATGTATACGTACTAGATTGTGTGATAGTATGTTAAACTGCACTTTATTGGTAGCATCAAATCTTACCGCTACTACTTGTCCTTGAGAGCATCACTGCAGCTTATAAGTCCTTGTGTTTGCATGCTTAGTTTTGTAAGCCAGTTAGGTAGCAAAGTTTTGGCAAGCTACAAACAAATTATATGGAATGTCATAAACTGCTCAGATTTTTTTTATATTTTATAATAGTGCTTGGTTTGAACCCCTTAGTTGAAATAAAACTAATTTCAATAAATTTTCTGCTACATAGTGAATTTACTTACTCCGTGGTGTTATATCGCCTATTTCCTAAAAAAAAACCTCTGCTAATGGGAATAGTATAAGACCCTAGTCTTATAGATTATACACTTTCTATGTATATAACAGAAGACAAGAACATAGGGATAGTTATGAAAATAAGGTCTATTCAACGACTCAGATATCTGGGAGTAGTAAATACGTTGTTGACTGAAGAAAATTAGTTTTATTTCAATGTGTTTAAAAAATCAATACTATACAATTTCTATTATTTTATTTTATTAAGTAGGTTCTGTTTGATTCAGTTTCATCATCGATATAATATATAAACTAGATAAACATTCACTAACAAAATTACATCTAAAATGTGGTCTCTGGGGTCGCAGACTTATCTGTGCTGGTGGCGGAAACGTGAACTAACGGTTTTAATATGATAATGACGTGTATTTTGACAGTTTCATATAGACAGTAGCGACACTCCTATCGGAAAAAATAATTTTGTCAGCCTGTGGCTTGTAAAGATATAGCGACACAAGGGTGCTATTTCTGTGTGCCACTTTTCGGACCGTAACAGCTAATCTAGTTTAAATATTATATCGATGAGTTTCACACTATTTCCGTACTGTCAAGAAATACAGAACATTGTAAGCTCGTAATCTTAAAATAGATAAAATAATGGGAGTAGTATAGTTTGTTTTGTGTGCACACCTCTCCCTACCAAGCTCCGCCCGGATGTATTCACAATGCGCCCGCTAACGGTCCCGTATAGCTAGAGCTGCGCCTCGTTGAAACAAGATAACCTCGATAGTTTCCTCCTCGATAGGAAACTGCATAGAAGTGAGACTGCGCCGGCGGGCACCGTTTCCTCCAGTCTCGTCAGCCTTGGCAACACGCTGAAAATCAGCTTTGGGTAAGTGAAAAAACTGTCAATGCTATTATTGTTATGGACTTCTCACATCACCCAATACTTTTTCTTGATGTAGAATAGTCTGCTGATCCTCGTAATTTCAGAAACTTGAGCTATCTTTTAATAGGATCCTAAAAATTGGATCGTGTAGTAATTTCTAATGTTAGTGTTAAATCACTTACGAGACTTGGTATAATAACGATTTGGTATCTATTTTACACACAGGTACTTCTTATTGACTCTGTTTCTTGAATTGAATAGTGAGAAATCTTTGCCTGAGTCTTATTTTCGTGTGATGCAGCCTTTAATTTAACGTTAATGAAATTTTTTTCGAGGTGACCCTATGGGAGTAGAGTTAGCTATTCATATTTGATAGGCCACAAAATATAAACTTTGAGAATCACACTCGACTCTATTTTAATTAATAATTTCATTAGACTGGTAACCAAGTTCTATACAATATGTATGTTAATGTTCCTTTAACTGTTAACGATACAAAACATTTTGGTGATCACACTAAGATAATATACTCCATGTAAATATTTCACATTCTTGTCTTGTATAACAGTCATTGCTGTGATGTTTTTAGTTGGTATACTTTACGACACACGCATGATTCGTTCCATGTTCATCGGAATGTGATACACATTTCCTGCTATTTTTCTCATTTTATTGTAGCTTTGATTGTTGGGTGTATAACATCTTCGAGTAGAGTGTGTAGTCAACATTAATAATAAGACACTAAAAATCTCATAACACGGTGGTATTCTCTTAAGAATAATATATAATGTGTCGGGAGGAAAGCAGTGGCATTTTACGACAGTAACATTTTGTTAACGTCTGCTGGGAGGGTTTTGTCTATCGCTTTGCTTGCGTGGATTAGTTTTATATGAATTTCGTTGTTGTCAGATTTTAATTGTCTTATAATTATTGCGATTTCTATGTATGCATTTGTAGTGTGATATCATCGTTATAATCTGGATGTATGAAACTATAAAGTTGTTGTACACTTGTACACAGCCAATATATCCACTAGATTATAATGCCAATATTAGATTGTAATCTATTGTTTTAAACTAATGAGTTTATTTCCTTTCTATAGTATTTACATTTCTAACACGCTAAACTTGACGATGTTACTCGATCCACATTTTATTTTTTCCTCTAATAAATTGCAAATTTATTTTTTATTAACTGCACCACTCGACACGCCAGTACGCTAGCCTGTTTGTTTTCTTAGACGCTATTCGCCCGCCCGACTGTCGTTGCGCAAGGAAAACATGAAAATCGGAAAGGCTATGATCGAGAATTACTTCAGGTGAGCATGCCTGTTACGAGACCCATTTGCTGAAAACTGACATCCCCAAATAACATCCAAGACAGTTTTAATAATAACGTTTTTAAAAATCCAGCAACTGCCTTCGGCTAATCATTAAACTAGAAGTTAGGCCGACTTAAAAAAAAACAGTTTCTTATTAATTTAAAAATTCCATATATGTCTAAAGTTTAATCAATACCATACCATAATCTTGCATGACCACTATTAAACATTTAATTTTAACGCACATTTTTTTATTTTACTTTGTAAAAAGCATGTTTGGTATAGCATTGTAAATAGTTTTAATTTTTATTTTGTCAAACGACCCCATCGAAATTTTATGAAAATTCTGGTCTACAAAATGAATACGTTTTCAGCCCCACTAGTATAGCCGGCAAAAGGTCGAATGAGCTACTTCAGAGTGGTTTAAGTAGTCTGAAGTCTGCCGCCACGACCATGGCGAAGAAGTTCGACGAAATGAAAGAAGTAATATCAGCCAACTCTACACCGGTGAAAGCGTTTGGAAACGCAACGAGCGCCTTGAACAGTCTTATTGGCGAAGACGATTCCACAGACGGCTCTTCAGAAATCAACCCGGATGGTATGTTGTAGAAATAGTTAATTCAAATGGTTGGCTTTCTAGTCTTCTAACAGCTATTATTGTAAAAATATACTTTCTCTTTCTTATTCTGTACTAGCTGACCCGCGCACCTCCACCCGCGCTTTTTAACCGGCTTCAAAAAGAAGGTTCTCTATTCGACGCGTATGTATGTAATATTAATAAAAATGCGTGATATTAATATATGTTAGTCTATGTGGGCTTCTAAACAAATTTACCAAATTTTATCAGTGTATGTATGTATGTATGTAGGTTTGTCCGCGGATTTCTCAGAAACTACAAGTCCGATTTCAAAAATTCTTTTTGCAATAGTTAGTGTATTTTTCAAATTAGGGTAGAGTATAAGTTTCATCAAAATCGGTCCAGTAGTTTAAGAGATATAAACTTTTTATGTTTTCAGTAAGTTACTGTGACGTAGACGTTCGAGTTGCGTAATAGTGCTGATACCTGTCTTGGTAAAATACAAGTCACTAAAAAGTGTTAAATAAACTATTAAAAAAAAAAAAAACGACTTCAAAGTAAATTATCTAAAAAGCATAAAATAACGAAAATATATTGAAGTGGGTGTCAGCTCGTGCTAGTCTTAGTTTAACATGATGTGCTGGCACCGACTTCAATATATTTTCGTTATTTTATGCTTTTTAGATAATTTACTTTGAAGTCGGTTTTTTTTTTTTAAATAGTTTATATTACATTTTGCTCCCCTTTTCACCCTCCTCCCTTGATTTATTTCTCTCCATCTCTCTCTCTCTCTATTATAAGAAAAATGAAATTCTATGCTCTTTCTCTCCTCTCTCTTTCCCCCACCCGCATCGGTCCCCGTCACATTCCCTCTCTTCCTCTCCCCGTTGTCCCCTCTCTGAACCCTATCCCCCATCTCTCTCTCCCAACTTACTCCATCTCACCCCCCCTTTGCTCCACCTAACTCCCCCGATCCCTCACCCCCTCCTCGAATCCCTTCTCCCTCTCTGTCCTCTCTTGCACCCTCCTCTCATTCTATATATCCGTCAATCATGGTACCAGCGGCATGAATTATACTTTACGACTTATTTTCAGACCTACCCGATATGTACACAAAATTTCATACATATCCGTTCACCCATCTATTTAATTACCTTGCCTTATGTTGCTTAACCTTTACCTAGCGGCATGAAACAAAATTAATGGCCTATTATCAGACCTACCCGATATGCACATAAAATTTCATACAAATCGGTTCACCCATCTATTTAATGAACTTACCCAACGTTGCTTAACCTTAACCTACAGGTATAAAAAGTATCCTATGTCCGTCTCCTGCTCCTAAGCTACTTCCCTACCAATTTTCAGCCGAATCGGTTTGGCCGTTCTTGAGTTATGAATAGTGTAACTAACACGACTTTCTTTTAAATACTATGGTGATTGTATGTTCAATTTCACCAATAGATGGCGCTGTTCATAATGTAAATCACGCTGACATCGTAAATTACTGTTTAATGATATTCGATAATGAAAATTCTAAGTTTTTCGCATCTTTTATTGTTGCGACTGTAATAATTGTATTACAGTCCCCAAGCCAAGTCCAGGTAGTGTATAGGTATTGTGGTATAGGTACCTATACACTACCTGGACTTGGGGAGTTTCATTAAAATTTCATGAATCATTTCATGATCTAGTTTGGACTCGCTCGGGATTTACAGATTTTAACTTTTCAAAGATATAATGTCATATTGCTATCAGCAACATACTTAGAACAATACAGAAATCTAATGAAAATGTCCTGGGTGTAACGGACCCGGCTTACCCCTTACAAAAATTGACCCTTCGCCACTGCCATATCTTATTCAAACTAAATGTCTGCTCAGTCCCTATTGTATATAGCGTAATAATACACATCTTAATGATTAACTGATCAGTCTATAATTACCCTATTCACATACAAAGGAAATTACGTGGTAATATGTGCAAGTAATGTTTCACTGCTTAGCCCCTATGAAACCTAATGTGATGTTTTATATACCAATTTATACCTTGACTTCTACACAACACATCAGTGAAAGTCCTATCAAAATCCATCCACGGGTTTTCAAATGATACCTGGACAAACAGAACGACAGACAGACAGACAATAATTCCAAAAAAAATTGTTTTGGCCTCTATGTCGATAGTATAGTACACCACACAGAAATTTTGGAAAAATATTCAATGTACCTACAGAAAAAGTGCTCTTTGAGTTTTATTATAGTATAGAAGATCGGATAGAACTAAAATGAGATAGAGAGTGGATAAGGCTCGCACTTTTTAATCTATACATATAAAATTATTTGTCCTGACTGACTGTTCAACGCACAGGCCAAACCGCTGGACCTAGAAAGCTGAAATTTAGACAGTAGATTCTTCTTATGATCTAACAATCCACTAAGGAAGAGTTTTTGAAAAATCCACTCCTAAAGGGGTAAAATAGGGTGGAAAAAAGTAGCGGGCGCAGCCGCAGATAATTGCTAGTCTTGTCATATGAGTTTTAACACAATGATTTCAATAACCACGTTACCAGCAATCAAAACTACAATTGGTCACTCTAATTAGTGTTTGGTCTACCACCTCTTGAGATTATCTTTAAGAGATGTTTATATCTTTAAGATCGTCTGGTTTTTTTTTTGTAGAATACCAACTTTATTTCTTTGCCCACAGAATGGATAGGAGGTGTCGGTTTCAGACGTGCGTCGAGTGACGCAGAATTAGCGTGTACTATGGAGCGCGGCTCTCTGGCAACCCTCGTGTCGCATCTGCCCGACAATTTGTATCCACCGTTAAACGTAAGCATATAACCCGCCTTCTAAATACCCTTCTCGATATACATAGACTGGCAGGCAAGAACTGAGTGAGAAAGATTTAAACCAGTGGATTGAAGAGGCCTATGTCCCCCGTGGGGTGTCCGGGTAAGAAGGGCACTCACCCATCTCCTCATGTTGGGTGTCATAAGATGCGATTAAGGTATATATAATATATTGGATTAACCTACATATACTGTGATCCTCAAGACGACTGCCAAGCGTGGAGATTATGGCAAAGCCTGCCTTCTGAAGGATGATGATGATGAAGTCCAGTAATGAACGATTATATTTAGACGTCTCAAATTTTTCAGATATTTCTTAGTATTGAGTTGCGGTCAAACTTATTGATTGATGACTATGCAGTCTCAGGTGTAAAGCTCTTCTCACATGGACATGGAGATACTTTAAAACGAACTGGTTATACACGAATTAACGACGATGACGAGTAGACCAAAGCACATTAGGCTGAAGTGTCGTGACTCAACGCGTCAGCAGCCAATCGGTTAGCTCGAACTGCGCCACGACACGCCATAATAGTGTGTCTCTCACCATACAAAATGTATGTAACCGATATGCTGCTGACGCGTTGAGTCACGACACGTCAGCCTAGTGTGTTTCTGGCGTTAGTGACTAGTCGCGTCGTGTGCGAACCTATACGAGAATGTACGGGCGGTGACGCTCAACGGAACGTGAACTAACGGTTTTATTATGATAATGACGTGACAGTTTCATATAGACAGTAGCGACACTCCTATCGACAAAAAAAATTTGTTAGCCTGTGGTTTGAAAAGAAATAGCGCTATTTCTGTGGTCCACTTTTCGGACCGTAACCCCTAATCTAGTTTAAATTTTGTATCGATGAGATTTTGCATCAATATAATTCAGCCCCGATTCCGAAATTCCCGATATTTTTTTGCAGCTTGCGCCCTTTTAATATAACCTGGCAACCTAATCATGCCTTTGAGTACTGTTCTATTTACCTAGATTTGTTTAGAACTTAATATTTGTTGATAAAATATATAGGTACTGTAGCGTACGAAAAGAAAAATATTTTTCACCTTCCCGACACTAATTCGTTCAACAGGACACTTCAAGCCCCGAGCAGCCATCCGTCCTAGTCCACGTGACGTCATGCTCGCAGTGCCACCAGTGCCTAGCGTTGCTTTACGACGAGGACATAATGGCGGGGTGGGCAGCGGACGACTCCAATTTGAACACCCGATGTACAGCGTGCGGTCGGCACACTGTACCTCTGCTTTCTGTACAGGTATAAAGTTATCTTTGACATACTATTTGGTGTATCGTGACAACCCTGGCTGACTTCAAAATGGTCGTGAGTTTGATCAAATGAATAGTTCAAAAATTTAGTTCATGTTCATGGGTACGCCAAATGAAAGGGTTATGATTTTAATAATCTACGTATGTTTGTTTCACCGTAGCGTTTAAACTACTCTTAAGATTTTGGTGAACGAGATGTCAACTGATTCGTTATTATGGTCTGAATGGCATAGGCGAAATTTGTTCGGATTTATTAAACTTTTTTTGTTGTTTATGCTTTTAATTTATACTTTTTTTTTTCAGATTATTCGATCCGGCCAAAAACAATCCGAAACAATCAGCGTGCCTTATTTAAACCCACTAGTGCTTAGAAAAGAATTCGAATCTATTTTAGGTATGACAACTTTTTTAATCCTTTGTTTATACAGGAATTGCTTTATGCTAGGTTTAATACAGGGTGTGGTTTTGCATTTATGCCATATTTGTAGACCTAACAGTTAAGGATTATGTTAATTGATTAAAAATAGATTAATAATTCAGTGGCTAATAACTAAAAGATAATTAATGATTCATGATTAACGTTCGACCAGAATAAGAGCTCTTGAGTGCTCAGAATAGGTCCCAAAGTTGGCAATTCCGCGCGTGTTCTTGTTTACCTACTTTGCGCGAAGAGCGGTGCCAGACGGGGTTATTTTATAGTGACGGTTGCACACGGGATTTCTTTTCGTAACAAATATAAAAATATTTCATAATTTTAAGTCTATCATTTAATGATTGATTTATGTTCTTTAAAGGGTATATATCAACCTCCGTAAATATGGCAAGAATGCAGAACCACATCCAGTATATTTTTTCTATTATTTTCTTAGGGAGAGAAGGGGATATGTGTTTAGCAGAGTCAGGATTCGTGGAATCACATCCGATCGTGTATTGGAATTTAGTTTGGTTCCTGGAACGGGCTAACATCGAAAACCACCTACCAGAATTACTGTGCCCCGAGTTTCAATCGAGGTACCGAAGTTCGGACACGCTGTATGATGCTGAGAAATCTGGTGAGTGCCTATACAAGATTTCTTACAATAAGATGTAAAAATAAATATGAGGAGTGGCTGAAAAGTTCCGAGCTTAAAGTACACACGGCGCCGTACTCAATGGACGTCGTGGGGCCCACATCCTGAACGTGCAGCGAGCTATGTGGGAAGACCATGTACTTTTTTTTTGGCGCGGTGGTAATCTTAAAAGATCCCGGGAGCTGTGGGGCTCGACCGGGGTATGTGGGATTCCTACCCACTAAAACCCCCGCGGCTGTCGCATCGGCACATGAGAGGGGACCCAGGTCTCTCCGGTGGGATCTGCACCAGTGCCTTGCCTTTAAGCCCGCCGACGGAGGGCGCATTGTAGTCCCCCGGGAACCAGTCACGGTGCTCACGGGGACGGGAGTCGCAACCCCGCCACTGTCCTCCTCGGAGTCGCCGCCGTACTCAATGGACGTCCTGGGGCCCAAATACGGAACGTCAAGCGACTCCGAAGGAGCCCTTGTACCTGTACATCGATATAATATATGAACTAGATAAACATTCACGAACAAAATTACATCTAAAATATGGTCGCGGAAGTTGCAAACTTATCTGTGCTGGTGGCGGAAACGTGAACTAACGGGTTTGTTATGACAACGACGTGTAGTTTAACAGTTTCATATAGACAGTAGCGACACTCCTATCGGCAAAAATAATTTTGTCAGGCTGTGGCTTGTAACGAAATAGCGACACAAGGGCGCTAATTCTCGCTACCACTTTCTGGACCGTGACACCAAATCTAGTTTAAATATTATATCGATGTACCTGTATTATCCTAAGCGTGTTGTCCACGTGTTTAGATGTACGCGTGGAGTGTTTGTGGCAGCGGTCGGGCGAGGGGGGGAGAGGGGGGAGGGGCGCTACACGTGGCTTGGCACGCTCGCCGACGAGGCCACCAGCGCTCGCGAGCGCTTCAAGCGCTGCTACTCACAGAGAACGACGCGCGCACCGCACACACGTAAGTACAGATATGACCAACTTATATGTATGAGTGGTGGAAATACTACTTACTATAATAGATCCAACCGTTTATTTTCTTTTTGACAGCACCAATAGAACGTAACTGCGTCATGTTACGCAAAAGTTCACTTAAAGTGAAGTTCACTTTAAGTGAACTTTTAAAAGTGAAGTTCACTTAAAGTGAACTTTTAAAAGTGAACTTTTGCGTTCTATTGGTGCTGTCAAAAAGAAAATAAACGGTTGGACGCTCTATAGGTGGTAGGTTCCTTGTGCAAGGAACCGTCCAGGTAGGAACCACCGCAGTGTCAGATATTCTGCCGCCAAGCAGCAGTGTGTAAGCATGGCTGTGTTCCGGCGTGAAGGGCACTGTAGCTGGTGAAACTACTGGACACAAAGACTTAACATCTAATGTCTTAAGGGTCGGCAACGTGCTAGTGATTCTTCTGGTGTTGCTAGCGTCTATAGGCTGCGATGACTGCATATATGCTGCGATAAGGACAGAAAATCAGCATTCTTACACGAAACACGTTATGGATATTAAAATACGGATAAAATGTAGTATGCACACCAGACGCAAGCACGGTATGCTTGTGCACGTACTATGACGTAATGTCGGGAAGTTTATGAGAGATGGCACAGCACTTGCGTGACATATACGCGCACGTAGACATGACGTATACCTAGCCTGTTTCAAGGGGCCGTGTCGTCACTACGATGTAAAATCAAAAATAAAGAATTTTATATTTTTAAAGAATTTTGATGTGACACACCCACGTATTCGATGTGCCGTGGCCTTAAACAATATTTCTTAACATATCTGTCCTGTCTCTGAATACTATTTATACAGTTTTATTTTGGGTATAACCGAAAACAGAAAATAGTTCATTCAGAATTAGTAATAGTTCAAGTTAGATACTCATTATTATTACGTAAATCAGCTGTTCTCGGAAGCGTCTATCGTGTGATCAGTGATCTACTCCTCTCCATTCCTCTCTGCGATCCTGCCACGACCTATGCACTTCCGTTCACCCTGCAGCCTCCAATCCTATCCAAGGTCAAAATGTGAGTTTGATTCATACATTTTATTTAAACATTTTTTTTTATATTTTAGATGTATTTAATGCCAATGATCTTGAACAGTCAACATTGCGAACGTGCAGAGATAAATTTTCGGTGTCACTTATATTTTTTCTAATCTTTTACATTACAGTTTATTTGGAGTGTTTCAGCTTTAGGGTATAGAAAAAAACTAATATCAATACGTATTTAGAAAGATAATTTTTTTTTCTTATTTTATTTATATCAGTATGTTGTTCGGTAGCCATAACACAGACAGGCTCTGCCTAGTTTAGAACCAAGTGCCTGTGTATAAATTATCCCCTCATATTATTATTGTGACCGATGTCGCTTCCTTAGCAATCCCAAAGACGTTCCAATCCTGTGGTGACCGACAATTTTGTATTCCTTCCTTTTTAAGAATTTAGGACAATACAGATTGATCACCTAATCATTTGAAGAATAAGATGATTCATGTGTCGAAAAAGAAAATTACATAATTGAGTATCAATTTCGCAGCGTGGCTTTGGCGGTCCTCAATGGTCTGTTGAGCAACGATCTAACGGACGCTCTGCGCAAGCTGGCCACATGGAGGGAGAACACATCGACAAACAAACGATATCATTCTTTTTATCGGTAAGTGAATAATTATAATTAATATAAAAACATAGTTTGCTTACATCGTTAATTCGATCGATACGTTTATTTGCCTAACCAGCTGACATACTTTGGAAATAAAGTAACGTTTTTTTAAGTAAATTTTTAGCTCCAGAAGTGGGCTGCATTAATGGGCTGATGTCTTTTTTTGTTACTTATGTTGATTTCGGCTATAACAATGGTACCATGCAAATCTTACACCATGAACCTCCCGTTTAAAATAACTTACTAGCCTGGTGTTTATAGTTTGAACGTGAGAAAATGAGTCAAATTCGGTAGAATCCTCTCTATGAATATATTCCACATTTTTGCAGGACAGAAATTTAGTAATATTGAGTTGAACCCAGTCTGTTCTATCACAGTGTTGTATATACATTCTACATTGGAAACCAGTATTTAATGATAATATCCGTCATCCAATTCTAAACCTTAAATGCATCCACAGAGATATACTTTTCCTTGCGATGGCGGCTCTCGGCGAACAGAACATCGACTTCATAGCTCTCCAGCGCGAATATTCGCGAGCGCTCGAGCAACTTGGCGGCGACACTCGGCCACAGGACCTCCCGCCATCGCCCACGGCTGTCTGCTGCAGACACTACTTCAAGAGACTCCGACTCGCACTGGACGAGTAACAAATAAGTATTAACCGAGAGATTTGTTAAAAAATATAACTTTTAGCTCTTCTCAAAACTTCTGCCAACAGTGTTCAATCCATGAAGATGTAGGGGGGGGGGGGGGTAAAAGTGGAGGCAACCTCCAAATACATCATCATCATCAGTCCACTGCTGGACATCGACCTCCCCAAGGCACGCTACTGAGTCCAATCTCCAGCCCTTCTCATCCAGTGTCTGCCCACCGCTCTGCGAATATCGTCGCTCCACCTAGTCACAAGGCGTCCTACACAACGCTTTCCGACTAACGGTTTCCATTACAGAATCAGTTTACCCCAATGGCCATCGGTTGACCGGCCCACTGCCACTTTAGCTGGCTAATCCTTTGAGCTTTGTCGGTCAGTTTGGTTCTCTGGCGAATCACTTCATTACGTATTCGGTTCCTTAGAGAAACACCCAGCATAGCTGTCTCTATAGCCCGCTGAGCGAGCTTGAAAATACATATTTGAAGCAAACGCCTAATATCCCTATGGTCCGAAGTTTCTGATACCAAGGCAAGGTTACCCTAAGCGCGCTTACTAAGAGCTGGGACCACTGAGAACGAAATAGTGATATTATGACAACGTGTCCCAAAATTCAACGATAAGCGGACACCTGAGGGTGTACCTGTTCATGACTACTAGAGAAAAACTAAGAAAAAAATATTCAAAATGAAATCAGAAATATTTAAAAAAAAAATTTGTCATGGTAGGTAAAAATATATTAAGGGGTGTGAATTTACGAAGATTTTTTTGAAATACAAAAAAATTGAGTAGTATTTTTTTGTTACGTTTTCTCGAGTAGTCATGAGCAGGTCCACCCTCTGGTGCCTACTTATCGTTGAATTTTGGGACACATTGTATATTTTCAACATTAATTATAAGAGTGTTGGCTCAACTTTTACCCTACAACTTCATGGTCCAAACTAGAAACTGGTTATGGTCGCAGAACGTCCGTCAAGAACGAGTGTTCAAAGCTTTTATATCTGCGGCACGGGTGATAGGTTCATCCCGTTTCGGTCCACGCTGTTCACTTTTCCTCGCTTTGACCTCCTTCGACAACGTTTGATGTTACAGTTAAGCTCCTGTTAGTAGCACCTTAACGAAACGATAGATAGAAGACGAATGTAAAAACGACCATCATAGCGTGCCACAGGTATAAAGTGACACAATGTGTCACTTTATACCTTTTTAGCTAGGAAGAACATCCAAATTAAATTACATGTCATGTAATTTAATTTGGATGTTCTTCCTAGCTTCCGACTTTTAGAATAGTCAGGGCTTCTGACCAGCAGACTTGCATGTCTGACAGATCGGTGTGGAGCATGACGTCACTGCGGCATAGTTTTCAACATAATCGTCATTTTGAAGGGCTCGTTGGTATAGTTACTCTGGTCGACACTGGTCGCTACCCTATAGGTCGTGGGTGGTGGTATCTGGGTGTTATTTATCAATAGTATGTGTTTACGAAAAGTATCAGTTGTCTGGTTACCATAGTACAGGCTCTAAATTGAGATTAGACGGCAGCGGCATGTCCTAGGACATTTATATTGAAGGGTAAAATATGATGTTTCTATCTTAAAAACGTCATACTCGCCACCCATATGTGACTATCAACATCGACCGTGTTGTATACATACGCCTTTATTGACTTCATTCTAAGAGTAAAAATCAATATTGATGTTTATTTTTTCTAGATTAGTTTTTTTTTCTACGACACGTAGTACCGTCCATTTTGTTTTTAACAAAACCTATACATTTATGAAGCAAAACTTTACGCTTCGAAATCTAAACAATAAGAAATTCAAACGCCCGTCCATTCGCGGGATCAATTAGCACGTGATATGGCAGCACATTGAAATATATAAATAATATCCAGGGACTATAATTAGAAATTGTTATTATGGCCTAAGTTTAATTGCCCCAAGATTAAAATATTTGGAAATGTCGCTAGTAAGCAATTTATGTGTGAAAAAATGACGTTACGGCATATCCGATAAAGGAAGTGAAATGGGATTTGTTGTTGACTCGAAGCTCTAGACAATTGCGCTATGATTTCACTGTAATGTGATTATGTATTTTATTTTTATATTTAGTATATCAAGCTATACATAAGCGACTGGGTCAAATGATAAAAAAAGCGCTATTATATTTCGATTAGTCGATAGTAAATGTAACCATGTTAGCTTAGTTAATAGGTTAGCTTCAAACTCTAATATGAGCCGAAATAAAAATGTTTCAGATTAGGGTGAGCCTCAAAAAGCCATTAATTAAAACGTATATTTTTTGTATAAAGTTTCGAGTACGCAAAATTTCCGTTTAATGCTGCACTCAGTCCTTATGAGTAATTATTAGTTATTATCTCAGCCCTTAGTGAAGAGTTAATTATTCATTAACGGAATTTATGCGGCAGATAAACTAGTTTCGTGGGTGCTAATGATAAAGGTATTGGGACGGATCATAGTGACGTATGTACATATATAATGTTGTATAGAATAGTGAATGGTGAGATGTAAACTGCGCTTAATTACTTGATGCCAGTGCGGATTTGAATTCTCAAAAAAAAAATACAATGTTTGTTTACCATCGAGGTAATGTGTACTGACATACTAGAACAACACTAGGTAATTTCAAACAAGATTTGAAGTTCCACAAACCAAAAAGAAAAATCTTGCTCGTCTCGTCCTTCTCTGGTATGTTAATACATATTACATCAATGGTGTTTACATAGTCACGTTATTTATGTGATAGAACATTATTTCGATTAGATACTAGTTTTCACTTAATACATTACTAAACGAAACATATACCGTCTTATTACAAAAAGCAGTTTAACGATTAATCTGGGTTTAAGCTCAGGAAATCGTTCCTTAAACCTGGTTAAACCTAGGTTTAAGGAAAAATTTCCTGAATTTAAACCCAGGTCCATCATTAATCTGCTTTTTGTAATAAGATGGATAGTAAAATGTGCTGGTACCTAAGTGCTTTACCCCTTTTGCAAAGATTTCTCTGACACACTGTACATCATGGTGTTTTTAATTATTAACTAATGCACTTTACCATCCTTCAACTGTATCATCACTTACCTTGAGATAGTATTACGGTGAAGTATAAACAAAATGTACGTCTCATATTTCTGATGTACACTGGATTCTGCATTATTATATTTACCTGTATTTTGTATATTAGGGACTGTAAATAATGTGACTGCCAAAATTGGAAAGTATTTGTAAATGTGTCAACATAATTATGATGAAATCATATTCACTAAACCTGTATTATTATTATTACTTGCTTTTATTATTTACATCAAATTTTATCAATGAATGTGATCTATGCAAATGAAATGCTTTTTAATGGATTTTTTAATTATTATTTCAAGATATAATTATGTGACTGCTAGATAATGTACATAAACATCCAGGATCTATTCTAATAGCAACTGTTCTAATAATTGAAATGACGAATACTCAGGATACTAACAATAAATAAATGTTTAATGAAATAATACTATTTATTTAAACTAACTATAGACATTAGCTACAAACAGTCTTAAATTTACAAATGAATTGATTCTAAAATATAAATTTTGTGACTACAATCACAATTGAATTATAACTGATGTACTTGGCTTCTTATTATTTTAAAACTGGTATTGTAATCAATATGTGCATGTGATCATGTAAAGCCATATTCGTTAGTTCCATAAATTGTACAATTAAGTCAGTGATTCAAGTCTACTATATTTTATAGCTGCACTAGTAAAAAAGACATGCAATTAATTTGTGCAACTTCTGTTAATGATTGAAGATTATTTTATTTTGACATGTGTAATGAAATGCATATAATTTTTTATAAAAAAATATATACGGCTTCGACATACGATTGTTTTATTTTATTACATAACTACAATGATTCAGTACTAATTTGATAATCCTAAAACTCTATACAGAAATTTACCATCATGGTCATAGTAACAGTCATTCACTTTGTATGTTGCATTCCTCTTGTATGCTTTCTTTGGAATTCTAATTCTTTCAGGATAATTCATAACATCTTTGGGATCCTGATCCTGTTTCTTATACTCTGCTAAACTATGCACTTCATTTTTCTCATTCATAAGGTCTACTTCTTTACGTATGTCTTCATGTGTCTCTATAGTTTTGTTAGCTCTCATTGTGTCTATAATAATCTGATCTCCCATGTCAACTTCATTACCTTGTTCTAAACGCTTCTTTATTTTTGTTGCTAGTTGATCAAGTGTTACCATTTTTGTATCTTTCTTGCCAATTTTCTTTTCTTCAGTTTCCTTGGCAGAATTAATGTCTTCTTGCACTGCAATGCTATTAACATCATTTTGATTGCTTTGGTTAGAATTCTCTTTAGCCGCGCATCTTCGCACAATTCTCTCGAATTCTCCTAGTTTCTCTTCTTGTATTATATCAATTTTAATAGATTTTTTATCAAGTGGTGGTATGGTTCTGTTAGAAAATTTAAGAAAATGATCTCTCAGTTCCTTTGGAATATCTAAGGAACCCTCTTTCAGTTCTTTCCAGTTCCTCATAACTGAGGCGTCGTGACGTGCAATTCGTTCTTTACTGGCCGGTTTCCATGGATACTTTAATAATTTCTGTAAATAAATAAACAAATAAATGGTTTTCAACTGCATCATAACTTCAGAGCTCAGAAGGCATGAATTGCTATGCTAGCTGTTTAAAGTTGAGTCCCATGTTATAAAATGCAAGTCAAATGTCATTTAAGGTAACTATAGGCCTGGATAAGTGGAATGTTATGGGGAGACCATTGTCTAGCAGCGGGACACTACATGCAAATAAAAAAGTAGACTCAAGATCAGTAATCAGACCTTTGCAACAAGTTCAGTAACAGGAAAGCTTTCAGCAATCCTTTCCGGGGTCCACTCATCTGGTTGAGTTGTAGCCAAGTGACGGATCTGTTCCTTCTCACTCCAAGTTAGGAGGTTTGGCATGTTCTCTTTAAAATACTTTTCTTTTACAATCCTGTGACGTAACTCATATTTTCCCATCAAAGTCTCATTCATATGTTCATTGTAAGCTTCACCAACCTAAGAAACAAACATTTACTTCTTAAGCTTATAAGTCAGTTATTAAACTTATAATGTTCTTAAAGAAAATCTTTGGTAGGTACAATAATATTTCTCTTAAATATTATTTTAATTAAATAATATCCAGCAGTTTATTATTAAATTCTTTTGATATGTAGTGTATATTATTGAAAGAAGAGATTATTACGAATTGTAAAGACCATTAGTTTAACTCGCTAAATGGTGAATTTTTTTACAGATTTATTTAAGTATTTTAAGTCCAATACACAGTTACATTGATAGGAGGAGCAGCCCAATTGAAGAAAAGAAAGTACTTTCATCTTACGAAGGTCAGCCAAATAAAACCACCTTTGGGTGTTGTAAGGTTGTTATTGCTCTTGAGCAGGTGCTGTGCTGGTAGCTGAGTGACCATGACACCATCTGCTACCAGCAGGCTTAGCATGATATTCAAATCTTGACAGATGACGTCACTATGACCTACGTCATATTTTGCATTTTTGTATACAGAGTGACATTTCAGTGTTGAAAACTATGTCATACTCCACACCAAGTTGTCAAGACTGCAAGTCATGCTAGGCCTGCAGCACAGTGTTAACTCTGACACAAGCAGTGGTGTGCACACACTTATGATGGGGTAGGAACTTAGAGGAGATACCACTGGAGAGAGCATGACGCGCTAACCCCCTCTGCCAAATTTTTGTTCATATGGTCAGGTCATTCTTTATTTGTGTGCGTATATTTTTGAATGTGTTGCTAGTTTACTATTGTGTGGGTATGCGTGAAAGTGTATCTGTGTGTTTACTTCGCCTCCCGCACCCCGCAAAAGTGCCACGAAAAATTTGTTCGGGGAATCGATGCGATACTAACTCCTTTGGTACTTTCTCTGAGGGTAGGAAAAAGGCATTTGATTATTTATTATATTTATTTACACTAAGGTGGTGGCAGGCAATCACTGAGCCCACCTGATGGTAAGTAACTGCAGCCTATAGATTCTAGCAACACCAGAAGAATCACTAGCGCATTACTTACTGATCTTAAAGATTTAGATATTAATCTCTTGTGTCCGGTAATTTCACCAGCTACAGTGCCCTTCACATCTGTTGCAAACTACTGCTTCATGGAATAATATCTGCCACTGCAATGATATCTACCTTGACGGTCCTTTGCATAAGGGACCTACGTGGGGACCTGGTGAAATTCCTCATTTACTTGCTTAGCTGCCTGAACAGTTGTAATATGATCAAACAAACATATTTTTGTAATAATTAATATGATTTTAGCGCTGAATTAATTTAGCAAATGTTAGCTTTTTGAAAACGGGACTTATTATTTTGCGTCCCGAAGCTTTCTTTAGAAACACCGGGACTGAGTAACAGAAAACGGGAATGTTCCGAACTTAAAGGGACGATGATGGGATGGTCACGTTACACATTACTTACGTTGTAGAAGTCACTTTCAGAATCTGCGACAAGCTCTTCCAAATTGTCTTGGTTAACACGTACGCCTTCTGATTCGAATGCCTTGATTGACCTGTCTAAACCTGGATTTTGTCCTTTTGCTTGTATTCTCCGATTTCTTAGGTTACGAATGATAACCTTATCGCAGGTACGGTATAATCGGCGCAAATGTACGGCAAACATTTTAATGTATTGGTTCAGATCACGTTTTTATCAGTATATTATAATGATTTATTTGCTTAATTAATAACATCTACATAATAACCAGAGATGATAACAATATATATATTTTTTATTGAAAACAAATTAAATAATTAAACAACGCGTTTGCATTCACACACACACAGGAAAAAAAATAACTTTGACAGTTGACTTGACTTATTGACTTTGACACAACAGCTGTTTTCAAATAGATCTTAGAGAAAGAAACCAATAGAGAGCTGGCACTTTCTTTCTCATTCGCGCAAGAAAAGGATGCATTTATATATATTATATGTGATAGAAAGAAACAGAGCATATGATTTTTTGTCCCTCAGCGTGTGTTCAAAATCTGGCGCACCTACGGTGCGTTTTCTTCGAGTAGTCGTGAAATTTTCTAGTTCACGACCTAGCTTTGGAGTTTTAAATTGAATTGCATTATGAAATATCGTTTATACTACATAATAGGCGCATTTGAATAAATATCCATAAGGCGCGAAATACACACAAACGGCATAAGGCATAAGGCGCGGCGCAGGCGTGGAATGGATACGGCACGGACGCCGCATGAGTGTAATTCACAATACGTCTTCTTAGTACATTTTGTATGCAGAAGTTTTGAAGCGGCATCGTGCCTTATGCCGTTTGTGTGTATTTCGCGCCTAACGTGTGTTAAGTGTACGAATGATTATTTTCCGTTATTTTCTGTCCTTATCAGCGGCACGCTAGCTAGATGTCTTGTTATATTCTGTCTACGAAATAGACGTTCGTTTGCTCAGAGTAATTAGAATAGAGCTAGTATCGCGTCGATTCCCCGAACAAAATTTACGTGGCACTTTTGCGGGGTGCGGGAGGCGAAGTAAACACACACAGATACAATTTTACGCATACCCACACTATAATAAACTCGCAACACATTCAAAAAGTTACGCACACAAATAAAGAATGACCTGACCATATGACCAAAATTTGGCAGAGGGGTTAGCGCATCATGATCTCTCCAGTGGTATCTCCTCTAAGTTCGTTTGTGTTAATTTCCAACGAGAAGATCATAGATATACACTATGGCAAGGAGAGAAGCGGATTCGGAGGATTTGAATATTTTACCGGATAATTGTAAAATAGAATAGAATATAATAAAAAAATATTCAAAGACATAAAAAAACAATAATAATTGTACGAACCGGTAGTTTATAAAATTTATTTAAAATATTACATATAAACTGTCGATAGATTGTGAACGAACACGAATCGGGTCACGGTTCCGACCTGTGTCTTTATCTCGCGGGGAAGCCTTCGATACGGCCGGGGGGCCGGCGGGTAGGGTATTTGGAATTCTTACTGACTAAAACCCCCGCAGCTGTCGCATCAGCACAGAGAGCCTCTCTGTGAGAGGGCTCTCCGGTGGGATCTGCACCACGAACCCCTCAATACCTTGCCTTGCCGTTGAGTCACTTGGGTGGCTAAAGATACGCAATATCCCTGCAGGAGCCCCTCAAACAAGCCGAATATGTTTCTTTGCCTACCCTCTGTGCACGCCACTGGCATCGCTCCCCACACTGCCGCATCCCCGGACAACATAGCGATACTACGCTGCCAAGGGAGGGGTCCGATCCCATGACGGCTACCAGGTCGCGACGCGTGTGTTGGACGGAGTCAGACCGGTCGCAGTGGAAGCATCTTCATCGTCATCGCTTTACGTCCGATCTTATGCAGATAATCACCGCACCATCCGTGACCGTGATTCTACAATTTCTCTCTGGATGGCCAATTAAAGCAAGCCGCTGATTCCTGCGGGCCCTCTTTGGCAGGATTATGAAACGCCGAGGGGTCGTGTAGACCTTGACCTGAACGACTCTGGAGTTTTCTGATCCATGGTGACACTACCCACTCACGAGCAGCTCGTCACAAGCTGCCCTGCCGGTTTATATGCTAATAGAAATTTATTTTTAACCGTCTTCAAAAAAGGAGGAGGTTCTCAATTCGTCTGTATATATATTTTTTTATTTTTTTTATGTATGTTCGCGCATAACTCTGGCAATTATGAACCGATTTGAAAAAATCTTTCTTCCATCTATTCTTCAATCCATTGATTGGGTCCCATAAAAAAAAATATTGCTTAGTAATAAGTAGTTCCTGAAAAAACAAGAATGGTGACTGCGCACTTAGAGCTGCAGGAAAGCCTATATAGATGATTTTATGTCGCTTTTTAATGACAAAAATGGTCATAACTCTGGCAAATATTTACCAATTTCAATGATTCTTTTTTTATTCGAAAGAAGAAACCACTGTATTGAATCTGTATGAATTTTATTACAACCGGATAAGAACTTCCTGGAGGACCATGAACGATGTGGAGGAATTTATCTGGTAAAAACCATAAAACTGATGTTCTCTATTACATTGCTCTGACAATTATGAACCGATTTCGATGATTCTTTTTTTATTCGAGAGAGTAAACTACTATGATGATTCCATGCAAATTTCATTACGACCGGATATTTTTTTCTGAAGAAACATGAATTATGTAAAACTATGTAGACGATAATATGATCATAACCTACATAGATAATTTTACGGTTTTCGATGGTTCAATCTTTATATATGAAAATATCTAAAGTTTAAAATATCTATAAATAAAGATTAAAATAAAATCTTTTTTAAAAAAAATTGAACTAACTTCAATATCACTGAAAAGTATAAAATAATTTAAATATTATTGAAGTTGGTGTTAAATATACACAGCCGGTAAGCTAACACCAACTTCAATAATATTTAAATTATTTTATACTTTTCAGTGATATTAAAGTCGGTTAAATTTTTTTAAAAAAGATTTTATAACAAGGTGTAAATACCGGAGCCAGTTTGTCTCGAATTAAATTAATTTTAATCTACATAATAGTCGGTTAATTAAACCTATAGTGATAAATGTTTTAAACACTTTCTGCCGCACTTCTTCTTATCGTGTCGATTGCAAAAACTAAATCGTATTATTATTAGCCCAGTAGCAGCCACATTTCGTGCGTTGTCTGTAACATTCCAAAGATCTTCTAGAGTGCAGGTGTCAGGGCACGCAGGGCAAGAAAGTAAATGGGCCATAGTTTGCGGGGCATATCCACATATACATTGGTCACTACCACTGAAGCCCCACCGGCGAAGATTTTCTTTGCAACGGCCAACATGCACCCGAAGTCCATTCAGAGATTTCCATGACGGCCACTGCATGTAAGTACTAAGTACGGCGGTTAGGGTGCTCCCGGGGATCTTTCGAAGATTTCCCCCGCGTCAAAAAAAAAAAAAAAAAAAAAAAAAAAAGGGTAAAGCGACGAGCTTAACGGCACTTAAAGAAGGACTGTCTCTGTTTGTCATCCCATTGAGAGGACTGGCTTTACCTCCGGATCAGAAGCCCGGCAAACCCCCGTGTCTATCTAAATAGGTAGGTAGGTTGCCTGGAGAGATTGCTTTATGGCTTTTTAGCGCCTTTGTACATTGATATCTTCGACGTATTGTTCAATTTACATGTAACTTTTGGTGTATAATAAAGTTTATTTATTATTATTATTAAATGTGCTATATTTTTTTACCCTATCAGAGTCACATTAGGCAAGTAGACCTGCGTCTATAATTATGAAAGGGCTTCATTGGCAAGTCTCAAAACAGATTTTTATTTTGGTGTATGTCACATATGAGGGGGCTAAAAGCAAAAGCGCCATTGTCCATTTTGGCTCAAACTGAACTAAGAATGCCATCTGGTAGAGTATTTTGAACCCTATCGAATGGTTCAACTCGTTTGAATACAATGTTAGGACTATCCCATAGATAAACGTGTTTGATAAAAAATTGAGAAGCAAAAACAACACAGTCCTTATCAGTTAAATTGCAAATACGCTACTGTCCAAATTGGCCAATCACAGTAATCACAGAACGGTCGGCCATGACACTTTTGTATTGGCGGTAGATGATTTTTTGTAAGTATTAGGTGCAAAAGCGCCACTGTCCAAGCGTTTTGATGCAAACCGTACACTGTCCCAACGCTCAGATGCAAAAATAATACTATCCTGTTAATCAATTTTATTTTTTCCGTATAAATATGCTTGTTTCCATGATTTGAGTGTTATTAATAGCCACTAAAATGATCTATGATATTAGATAAATCAGTTATCTGATTATTTTTAAGTCCTTATAAAAGATAAACGTTTTTGCTACTTTTCGCCAAAAAAAAATCTTGGACAGCGGCGCTTTTGCTTTTAGCCCCCTTGTGGCGACTAGAACCTTTTTGCCACTTGGAAACGTGTGAACGTATTTTCTATGTATTTTGAATGCCGAACAGCACGGCTTTGAACGTTGCTGTCTGACTAGTGTTTGACACATTCTTTGTAAATATTTAGTAGAGTCAAGTCGTCATTATTGAAATATTATAGTAAAACCAATTATGTATTTTATACCCAAGTGATCGTCACGAGTCGTAGTGTAAACGACACACCAGTGCTTTGCAGGTCAATAAATGTTTGGAACCTCGTCTGATATTATCATTTGGAGCAGATAATTTACGAAAGGTCGATGGACCTTCATTGGTGACGCCGAAGTTCATTGGTAACTAGAGGACTACACGCAACAGTAAGACGTTAAGTCACATAACCAACACGAGGATTATAAGGTAACCAATACAGTACCTATCAATAAAGCAAAGGAAAAATTTGAAAAGAAACGGTGTGTTCGTTTTATTTCACGGAATTTACGTCGGACTAACGTCGGCCATTATACGACAACGGAATTTTATTTTATCGTATTTAAATAACGAAAACATTCGTCGTGGAGCGACATATTGGAATTCGACGAGCAATCAGCTCGTTTTTCACCGTGTTCGTCGTGGTTCCTGCCTGCGAATTTTCGTCGATCGCTTTTGTTTCGCATTGACATATGGTGAAATATTTTAAGGTTTTTTTTTACACAAATTAAATATTTAAATCATTTATGTAAAGGTCTTGGTCGTTCCACATACACAAACCCAGGTAGAAACAAATTTCATTAAATTTAGGGTTCCGCGCCTTCCGTTATTATCATCGATATGGCTGAAAGCGAAAGTGACTATGGCGAGGCGGCAGGTGAAAAGGTAGTCGTTAACCGTGTGTCCATCCGTACCCCGCCCTTCTGCAAAGACCGTCCAGCATTATGGTTCGCGAGCCTGGAGGCGCAATTCAGCATCAACGGTTTGGTGAACCAGATAACGAAATTCCATTATGCAGTGGCTCATTTAGATACGAACTGTTCGAGAGAGGTTGAGGATATTATCCTGTCTCCCCCAGCAAAGGATCCCTATAACACCTTGCGAGACGCTATCATCCGCAGGTTTTCGGTCTCCCATGAGGAGAAAATTAGGTGTCTCCTAGAGAAGGAGCAGATCGGCGACCGCAAGCCATCGTCTTTCTTGCGGTACCTTAGGTCCCTAGCAGGTACTACATTCCCTGAGGATTTTGAAGACCATCTGGATGAGCAGACTTCCCAGATATCTTCAAACCGTGCTCACTGCGCAGCGTCTTCAGGACTTGCCTAAACTTAGCGAGTTGGCTGACCAGTTGATGGAAATCAATGCTCAGCCATCTCAACACATGGCTTGCGCGTCAACGTCGCTACCATCTACCTCTACCAACGATCCGCAGATTACAGAGCTGAACCATAAGATAGAGGAACTTACTCGCGTAGTGGCTTCTTTAGCCAACCGAGGTGTTGACCAACGGGGCCGCTCGCGAGAACGTAGACTAGGTAAATTTAGGAACCGATCACGTTCGCGCAACAGCGAGTTATTCTATTACCATGACCGATTCGGAATGAAAGCAAGGAAGTGCGTCCAACCGTGCAAATGGTCAGGCCCTCCACCTTCAGCGGTTGGTGGCTTCAACCAGTCGTCGGAAAACCTATAGAGCGTCCGGTTTTGGCGACTGCCCAACGCTCAGCCACAAGTCGCCGTTTTTTCTTAACTGACCGGTATACTAACAGAAAGTTTCTGGTGGATACTGGTTCAGACGTAAGCTGCGTACCAGTTATTAGTGTTAGCAAGCTGAAAAGACAGCCGCAGCCGTACGATTTAGTGGCAGCAAACGGATCTAATATTCAAACTTACGGTTTAGTCACGTTATGCTTAAACTTAGGTCTTAGGCGCAGTTTATCTTGGAATTTTGTAATTGCGGATGTAGAAACTGGAATAATAGGATCAGACTTTTTGTCGCAGTATAACCTACTTCCTGACTGCACTCATGGGAAGCTTCGCGACGGGACGACAGGTTTGTCATCTTTCGCGGAACTCCAAGACGTTAGCCAGTCCAGCGTCAAAATTATTTCCATCCCCGAATCGCCTTTCTCAGCGATCCTTCAGAAATTTCCGAGTATAACGCGCCCCCCTGGTGTACTTCAGGAGCCTAAACATGCAACTGTGCATTATATTAAGACAACTGATGGCCCTCCGGTATCATCGCGGCCGCGTCGTCTGGCTCCATTGAAGCTTCGCGCAGCACAGAAAGAATTTGAGGACATGGTCAAGGCTGGGACAGCCAGGCCATCTTCTAGTCCTTGGTCTTCAGCTTTACACCTGGTGGAAAAGAAAGATTCAACGTGGCGACCGTGCGGCGATTATCGCGCCTTAAATGCACGCACTGTTCCGGCACAGATATCCGGTTCGGCACATAGGTGACGTCTGCCAGAACCTTGCTGGATGTACCATTTATAGCAAAATCGACTTAGTGAAGCATACCAACAAATTCCGGTAAATCCTACCGATATTTGCAAAACCGCAATAATCACACCATTCGGGTTGTTCGTATTCCCATACATGAATTTTGGACTTAGAAACGCAGGTCAAACATTTCAACGTTTTATCGACGAAGTCGTGCGTGGCCTTGATTTCTGTTATGCCTACGTTGACGATATCCTGGTGTACTCAAATTCCAGCTCCCTGCATGCTCAGCACCTGGAAATTCTTTTCAGAAGGTTGCATGAGTATGGAGTCGTTATCAACACTGCTAAGAGCATTTTTGGGGCTAAAGAGGTTACCTTTTTGGGGTATCACATCGATGAGGCGGGTGCTAGACCCCCCGTCGACAGAATCCAAGCCTTAGTGGATTTCCCTCCCCCAAGACTGTTGAAGAAATGCGTAGATTCCTCGGCATGGCCAATTTTTATCGGCGATTCATACCAGCTGCCGCCAAATTCCAAGCACCTTTAATTGACGCAGTAGCTGCTATCCAGGGTAAAGGCGCCAAGCCTTTCGTTTGGTCTCCTGAGCTTTAGGCGTGTTTCGAAGAGTGCAAGAAAAGTTTAACATCTGCAAAGATCCTTGCGCATCCAGACTGCAGTGCCTCACTCGGTCTCTTCACTGACGCATCGAGCACTCACGTAGGCTCTTGCCTGCAACAGCGTCGTACCGAAGCAGATGATTGGCAGCCAATCGCTTAGCAAAAAGCTGAACCTTAAACAGTCATTATGGCCAGCTTACTACAGAGAGCTCCTCGGCGTTTATGAGAGCGTTCAGCATTTTAGGCATATTCTCGAAGCGCAGCACGCAACAATTTTTACGGATCATAAGCCGTTGATTTACGCGTTCGCCCAGTGAAGAGAAAAGCCGCCGCCCGCACAGCTGAATCAATTATCTTTCATCAGCCAATTCACCACAGACATTGTCCACATCAAGGGCGTCGATAACGTCGTAGCGGATACATTGTCTCGTATCGAGGGTATTTCCTTGGAAGCAGACTACGCCGCACTTACTACTTCACAGCGTTCTGATGAAGAATTGACACACGCTCGCGCGAGTTCTTCGCTTAAGCTGGAGGACGTATTAATTCCCGGCACTAATGTAAGCATCACTTGCGACATGTCGACTGGTAAAGCTCGTCCATACCTAACGCCACCATTTCGTAAAGCAGTATTTAACAAGTGCCATAACCTTAGTCATCCTGGTGCGCAGGCTTCTGCACGCATGGTGGCTGATAGATATGTTTGGCCTGGTGTTAACGCAGATTGTAACAGATGGACTCGTTCATGTTTAGATTGCCAGCGTTGCAAAGTGACAAGACACGTCAAGTCTCCGCTGAGTAACTTCAGCAGTCCGTCCGACAGATTTAAACATGTTCACATCGACATCGTCGGCCCATTTCCTCACTCTAACGGTTATAATTGTTGCCTCACCGCGATTGACAGGTTCACGCGGTGGCCGGAAGCTTGGCCGATGACATCCATCACTGCCGAAGAAGTCGCAGACACCTTCGTGAACGGCTGGGTGTCTCGCTTCGGCGTTCCCAGTATTTTAACATCGGATCAGGGACGCCAATTCGAATCATGCCTCTTTCAGCGCCTTATGTGTGTTTGCGCGACCAAGAGGATTCATACCACCAGCTACCACCCATTCGCAAATGGCATGGTCGAGCGGTTGCACGCTTAAGGCGGCATTAATGTGCCATGTTGAAACGTGGTCGAAGGCACTTCCATTTGTTCTCCTTGGTATGAGATCGGCTTTTAAAGAGGATATCAAATCTTCTTCAGCCGAGCTCGTGTATGGCGAATCGTTACGTTTGCCAGGAGAGTTCCTTGTACCCGCCGATGCCTCGGGTAGCCCTGATTCGATCATTGATTTTGTATCAGATCTTAAGAAGCGAATGGAAGTAATGCGTCCAGTCGAAGCTTCGAATCATGCACGTCCAGCAATTTTCGTTTTCAAAGAATTAGCATCAGCGTCTCACGTCTGGCTACGGGACCATACCGTTAGGCGTTCACTACAACCACCGTACTCCGGTCCATACAGGGTAATTAGGCGTAAGGACAAAACCTTAACCTTAGATGTTAAGGGGCGTGAGGTTGCAGTTAGCATTGATCGCGTTAAGCCTGCTTTTATTGAGGCTGATTTAGAGTTAGGGCATCACGAGTTGCCAGCCTCGCGAGGATCAATGTTGCACGGTCCAGCTAGTGCTCCGTCGAGCAACGATACGGATCATCCGCTCGTTGAGCTTGCTCCGCCAGCTTCCTTTTCCCTTCCTGACCCCATTGTCACTCGGTCCGGTCGTAAAGTTAAGTTTAGAGATATCCTAGAGTTATAATTTAACTTAAGGCTCCTGCCCCATGTTTGGGGGGGGTTTCCTCTCTGCGTGGGGGGGGGGGGGGGGTGATGTGGCGACTAGAACCTCTTTGCCACTTGGAAACGTGTGAACGTATTTTCTATGTATTTTGAATGCCGAACAGCACGGCTTTGAACGTTGCTGTCTGACTAGTGTTTGACACATTCTTTGTAAATATTTAGTAGAGTCAAGTCGTGATTATAGAAATATTATAGTAAAACCAATTATGTATTTTATACCCAAGTGATCGTGGAATCACGAGTCGTAGTGTAAACGACACACCAGTGCTTTGCCAGTCAATAAATGTTTGGAACCTCGTCTGATATTATCATTTGGAGGAGATAATTTACGAAAGGTCGATGACCTTCACCCTCATATAGTAGTGTTTTTAGCTGATAATCATTTGACAGTTTGTCAATAAAAATCATTTGACAGTTTGTCAATAAAAATCATTTGACAGTTTGTCAATAAATAAGGTGGGGGCCTTTATCTCCGAAGTTTGTGGAGGGAAAAATCTGAAATAATAATAATAACAATACCAGCCCTTGTTAATGTCCCACTGCTGGGCACGGGCCTCCCTTCAAGATGAAGGGGCTTAGGCCATAGTCCACCACGTTGGCCAAGTGCGGGTTGGCAAATCTGAAATAATCTGAATTAATTATACAACTTACATTTGTTCCCAAAAAAAGCGCTTTGACTACCTATCGGTTGGACGTGGACGCCTTATATTATATGGTAAAAATTAGGACAAGTTATTGAACTAACGTACGCAGAGTGAATAAAATCCAGTTTATGACCACATAATAATTGACTTCAGTGTTATATTGCACAAATCAATCCGTAAACGACTTGCCCTAGATAGAATTTACTTCAAGCGGGCCAGTTCACATAGATGCAGGTTTTTTGTACATAAGCCGGCTATTGAGCGGTGCCATACTTTAGCCATACTTTATTCCTTATACTATACTTACTTGACTTATACCTACAGGTTAACTAAGGTACATTATTAGATCTTATTGTAATTATGTATTAAGTTTAATACATAATTATAATTACCATGTGAAACAATAGGCAACTGACAGAATCTGACTGACGAACCCGTTGGTCTAGTGGTTAGACACTCTGGTCACTAGCCAATAGGTCGTGGGTTCGATTCCCACCTTGTGTCTGGGTGTTATTTATCTGGGTGTTATACAACGTGTTACAAAATACCCCGTAAAAAATAAATAAAAAATATTATTATTTCACTGATGTGCAAACCCTATTTCAGTAAAATTAAAAAGTATACTACGCAGAATGTACCTACATTTCTACCTAATTCGCGGAACGACAAAAATTTTAAAAGGACCTAACCTTATTTGGGTTGACAAAATTTTTGTCTTTGATAATTAATTATATTTTTACGGGGTATTTTGTAACACGTTGTATATATGTATTTACAAAAAAAATGTACTTATTAGTAACAGTTATCTGGTTATAGGAAATACTTTGTACGTACAGACTCTTCCTAGTTTGGGATGAGTGTGTGTGGATTGCCCTAGGATATTACTAATTCCTAACTAACAAGTCTAGGTAACAATTGATTGTTTATTGATTTTATCTTCTCGACAATTATATCCGTTTATAATTTAAACAGTAATACGTTAAATTAGATAAGACATTGATAGACAAATTGCCACCTATCAGTACATGTTTATAAGATTTTAAATTGAAAGTTTCGCTTTACAAATTGCACAATAGTTAAACCACAAAATAATGATTTATTTTGTGGTTAAATTGTGTATTTAAATATATCCATGGACATTTATTTCAAAATGCTAAGTACCTACGCAGGCAGCGGTAATATGTACAACCAACAAAATATACGTGCGCTCCCAGACAAAGTTGAGAAATCAAACCATAGTGGTCCGTCAGTTGATCGCGGCTGTCCGCAGCATTTACGCGCGTTCGATTCAGTTCAAAATCGGAAGACATCGAGTTTTGAAAGTTATTTTTTTGTGTTTATTTCTTTGATCCTGTAATTCCTGAAATATTTACGTAAGTCATAAAATTACAAATATTTTAACTATTTTTATAAGGTAGAGACAGACATACTCTGTTTTCTTCAATGTTTATATGTTAAAAGGTATCCTTATCTTTCCAAATCCTCGTGTTTACTTTTTTAAATTAATTACACGCAGGCTCTAAGAATATACAGCATTTTTTCGAGTTTCGACAAGTGTTTCTAGGTGTTTACACTGATAACCACCGTATATCCGGGCTTTCAAATTAATAAGTCGTGGGATAGCCCCCAAAATAAGGTTGTACGTAATATCGGCAAGAGTTATTTAAACTAGATATAAACATACATTTTTATAAACTTTGGCAATGACATGCAAATGTAATTCTTGTTTTTGCTCTACATAATGTACATGCAACCCAAACTATTATAGGCTTCGATTATGGAACATCTCTACCAATTGAATTATTTTTACTTAAATATTTAATAATATTCATAGCAGCCATCATCAGCAGCCGAGACACGTCCACTGCTGGACAAAAGGCCTCCTCCTTAGCAGGGACTGGTTGCCATAATCCCCACGCTTGGCAGGTGGCTTGAGGATCGCAGTATAGGTGGAAGATAAATCCAAAAGAAAGACGCTGCTGCCCGTCTTCCTGTTCTCGCTTAGTCGCCTCTTACGACACCCAACGAGAGGAGATGGGGGATGCAATTCTAACCCGGCACCACATGGCGCAAAAATATTATAACTCTGTTATTTTTGGTTATTGTAAAATTATTTAAGAAATATATTTTTAAGACATTTCCAGGTTTAAAAGTGTCTCTACATAACATAAATGAGTATTTCTCAAAATAAATGTACATTTGTGAAAAAAAAAGTGTGCCTCGTAATATTTAAAAAGTTACACGTTTTTATTCATATATGAAAACATAATTGTAAAGTTAACATATTAAACTTTAAAATTACTAACATGATTAGTATAATCTATCATCCAACTAATTATAAAACACTTTTTTAATAACCATGTTTTTTGCTTTTCATACAAAAATAAATTGAAACCCTACCACCCTCATACGTATTATACTACATAAAATACGTTATGTCACGTCAATATTGTCCACTTTTGTGTATTACAAGTCCATATTAAATGTAGTTTCTATTGAAAAGTAATTTTATATGGGTTTCCATAATAAATTAATTAATTAAATGAGAAAAACAACATGAGTCATGCCCATTTACTTTTTCGTTATTACTCTTTAGTTACGTTTTATTTCTACTTCCATGTAATTTCTAAATGAATTTGTTAAATTTTAAGATGGGCAAGCCTAGCTTCTTTCAGATTGGTTGTTGGTCTGGCGTCTCAATCATATCTTTGAATATGAAAATCAGTTAAAACCGGTTTCATTTTTCAACTACTTTTTCGTAACACAAATTATTACCAGCAGTTTTTCACAATGTGGAGAGCCTTGATTTGTTTTTCTTATTATAATACCTGTGGTATGAACATAGAAGCGTATATATATAATTGCAGTTTCATGGTATAACATATTGTTAACTTTTTAGAATCCTGTTTTGTCTAATCCTTTTTAGAATTTCGTTACGTTTTCTTAACGTTACGAAAAAAAATTATAAAGCTGAGTGTATACAGTTACAACCTAATTATGCATAGTAACATTCATTGCCAACATGAAATAAATACACTTATGCTGAAAATAATAATACGATAGAAAATAACACTAAACCTGAACGTAATTATATAAACAATGAGAATGTCATGCATATTGAAGATACTAATACAATCTACAGCAGAATACGTGGCCTATTTTTAAAGAAGAAACACTGGAAATTATATTACCTTTTTGTTCAATTCTTTAAAAGAACAGATCTTGCTGATTTTTAAATTTGGATAGTTTTTTTTTTATAATAACATGAATAAATGTATAACTTCCTTGTTGTATTTTAAATGTACCAAAAGACAGTAGAAAATATAAATAGGTAAATATTACAAAAATAAATAAGAAGATAGGTACTTATGAAACATCAACAATATTCGATTAAATAAATTATGTTTCGCCATCATGTAACAAGCCTTAAATTTACTATTTCGTAACAACTATTTCGTTACGTACATTAATTTTGAGAAATACTCAAATAATAATAAAACAAATACTCGAAATGGGATCAGTATGCAAGTAGGCTTAACTTTTCAATTAGGTTTTCTTTATGTTTATATTAAAAAAAAACAGTAAGTAGATCCTATCACAGTAGACTATTTTAACACAGAACGTATTAGCGAAAATATTTAAAGAATGCTGTAAGCCCGGTAGAGATCGGTTAATATTTATAATAGATTCAGACATATTGAGAGAGATAATTTTATATTTTATTTATTGTACAACTAAAATAAAACATGACAAAACAATAAAGAGAAATACAGCAATACTCGTACAGCAAATGTACAATGGGCGGCCTTTTATCGCTAGTAGTGATCTCTTCCAGACAAACTTTTTTTTTCCTTTATCATATTTATATAATCTTGATACGTTTGTATGCGGAATATTTAATAAGATAATTCCTGCTGTAACTGCTAGGTAGGTATCTCGGTTTGTTTGACTTGAACTTGACGAACGCCAACGGTATATCAAATTGAAAAGCATACTTAGTCTAATAATTTGCGATCACTCTAGGCCAATGATTCGATCTCCATACATACCTACCTAACATGTCTTCTTTTATCTACGCGTATACTACACACTAACTATATTGTCCTAAGGCAATTCGCACACTGTGATGTGGTCCCAAATAAGGCAACTTACAAATACAAAGATATGTCTTCGAGTGATGTGGCTTGCCTAGTGCCTTCAACTTGCAGATTCTAAGAGCTGTCGGTAGCTTAAGTCCTTCTACGAATTTCCACTGAGTTAATTGTCATTATTTCATCAATTAAGTCTTTATATCCTGGGGCCATTCATCATGGGATAATAACCTAAACTTAGTAGACCCTGTACTATGGCAATCAGACAACTGATACAAATATTTATTTTTTGTTGTTGTATATACTTACTTACATATTATATATATGTAACACCCAGGGCCAGGACCTACAGACATGTTAATACACTCATAGCCATCCTGGGTGCGAATGAGAATCAAACCCACCACCTTGGATAGCGGCTAACTGCCGCACCTACAAACGTCAATTATAGTTCATTGTGATTAAGTCATATTTTGTAAATGGATTATTTCGACTTTCGAAGCCAAATAATACTTAATACGCGGATAGCGAGTAGATATATCAATAATATCGTAATAAATACTAAAAGATAATCATAAGCGACTCGAAATAAATAGATTACAAAAAATGACTTACTAATTGCGATTAAAGTTAATTGATGTTTGTGAGTGCGGCAGTAAGTGGTCTAACTGCTAATAAAAGCTTAACCAACCGTAAGTCTATACTAAGCAATAGGATAACTCATTAACATTTTCTTTAAGTGCGTCAGTTATTATGTGTGCAGTTAAGTGATTAAATAAATATCAATAAATAAAAAAAAAATAGTAAAAATTACGTTAACACTAAGATGATTTTTATTGTATCTATAAACACTTTCCTGCAGACAACAATGTTTAAAATACATTGCAACACTGAGCAGAAATTAATTTTACAGATTAAGTACCAAGTATATCGCGGTTTATTTTTTCAGAATCTTTAGTTTATCATCTTTTATAACCGGTTAGCACCAGCTGCCCAATGACTTGGTTTCATTTTTTTAATCGACGGCATTGGAACGCTTTTGTTCGCACTCTCTACTGCCTCTAACTTTCATTGACACACATGCTCTATAAAGCTTCAAGCTTGGATTTAAGCTTTGTGTAGACGTAACGCACCGTAAAGTGCCGCTTCGACTCATCGTCGTTGTCAAACCAAAATCTGCTGCGATTAGCGAAATTGCTAGTTTTAAATAATTTCAAATTAAGGTTGGTAATACAAAGTTGTTTTTGCTGGCGCGCCTTGACAATGTATGCGTTATGTAGTTATTGAGCCGCAATCGAACTTGTAATCGCCTCCAAGCTTATTTGGGATGGAGTATAAGGATAACGTTCCTGTCAGGGGCGTAGCTACCGCCATAACAGTCGTATCAAATTTACGAAGACCCCGGGTTACAGAGGTTCAATTTACCCTTCATTTACGCCCCACAACATTTTTTTATACAGGTCACGTCAAGGGAAACCACTACGCTTATGGTTCCTGTGTCAGAGGTATCGGTGTACCTCTCAAGAGAGGTGGAGGAGACTTTTTACATTCCCATCTGACGTAAGGAGCAATCTTACTTTCTAGACAATCAGGCGATCGTCCTGCATTGTCCTTGCCAGTAAGGAGCAACTATCCAAGTTGTTGCTAGGGGATGTGGCGTGGGGACCGAGGCCACCTTTTGTGAGACAGTCATGTCCCAGCGCCACCGTCCTCCTTGGAGTCGCCGCCGTACTCAATGGACGGCGTCTAGGTCCCACACCTCAAACGTCCTGCGACTCCTAAGGTTGCCCGTTATTTAGAGCCCTGGGCCCAGGGAGCGTGACGTTTGACGGCCGCTTGACGCGGCCAACGCCGAGCATGATCAGGGCGTTCGCGATCCCTCCTTCCTCCTCCTTCTGGGACATGACTGTCTCACAAAAGGTGGCCTCGCTCCCCACGCCACATCCCCGGATAGCATACCGACACTTCGCTGCCAAGTGATAGGGCCGATCCGATGACGGCGACCAGGTTTCGTCACTCCAACGACCACGCGGGACAAGCTCCTAGCGTGTTTTGGGCGGAGTCAGACTGCTGGTTGACTTCAATAAGTCCGACAAAATAAATCTTACGCAGATCAGACATGTGTCACGTATTTAAGAGATTTGATTTAGGCAATATATATACTAAGCAGCGATTTACTATTCAATTATATATAAACCAGTTTCGGCTCTCGTAAGTTGATTGATTGATCAAAGGTTATTTATGTAGATCTGGTTCTGTGATGTGAATATTATTAATTGGGGTTTTAATGTTTAATGAGAATCTTGATCCTGATTTGCGGTAAGTCAGTATTTAGTCCGTGGTAATTTTGTAGTTGAGGCGTGGATGAAACACTGAATAGGTTTATAAAATACTAGCTGACCCACGCAGCTCCGCCCGCGCTGTGTTTACGTTTACTAAACTTTCAATAATATACATTCGCATAGAATACAAAACCTCCTTTTTTAAAGTCTGTTAAAAACTTGGACCCACTTTGTACTTGCCCTCCAAAGCACGGAAACGTTTAGTTCAAATGGCGTTAAACGGTCACCCATCTATTTAATGACCTTAGCTAACGTTGCTTAACCTGATCGATTTCCAAAAATTGTTAACAACTGTCTATGAGTGTTCCCTTACAAATATTTATTATAATTATAAAGAAAAAATGATAAAATCGGACCAAGCGTATAACCAAGTACCCGTTTTGACTTTAATCCTCTCTCCCAAAAGAACTGTGCTAGATTACGGTATAAAAAGTATCCTATGTCCTACCTCGTAGTAAGATCTCAAATCATGCCAAGTTTCGTTTCAATCCATCCAGTAGTTTCGGCGTGATGCTCAGCCGAGATACAGACAGACAGACAAAAATAAAAAAAATTACATTTTCGGGCTCAGTATCGGTTATAGAATGCCCTCCAAATATAATTTTCAAAATATCTTCAATGTACAGAATTGAACCTGTTACAGTTTTATTATAAGTATATAGATGACAATGTAAGTAATAGGTTATACCTCTGTGACGCAGCGGGAAACCGCTTGTTTTGCAAACTGGAGGCCGTGAGTTCAAATCCCGAGGGTAGCATCAACTTGGATAGTTGCTCCTTACTGGCAAGGACAATGCAGGACGATCGCCTGATTGTCTAGAAAGTAAGATTGCTCCTTACGACAGATGGGAATGTAAAAAGTCTCCTCCACCTCTCTTGAGAGGTACACCGATACCTCTGACACAGGAACCATAGGCGTAGTGGTTTCCCTTGACGTGACCTGTATAAAAAAAATGTTGTGGGGCGTAAATGAAGGGTAAATGGAACCTCAGTAGCTCGGGGTCTTCGTAAATTTGATACGACTGTTATGGCGGTAGCTACGCCCCTGACAGGAACGTTATCCTTATACTCCATCCCAAATAAGCTTGGAGGCGATTACAAGTTCGTTTGCGGCTCAATAACTACATAACGCATACATTGTCAAGGCGCGCCAGCAAAAACAACTTTGTATTACCAACCTTATTTTGAAATTATTTAAAACTAGCAAATTCCTGCGGCTTCGCCCGCTAATTTTTTTACAGAGTTTACCAACCCCTAACACACCCCCAAAGGTTGTTTTTGAAAATTCGCGAAACACGTATTGATTTATTCTATTTAGAGAATTTTTTCAGTAAATTTCAAGTCAATCGAACCATACAATAAAAAGTTTCATACAAAAGAAAACACCCCATTTAACCCCTTTGGGAGTCGAATTTTCACAATCCTTTCTTAGTGGATGCTTACGTCATAAGAAGAACCTACTTACTGTCCAAATTTCAGCTTTCTAGGTCCAGCGGTTTGGCCTGTGCGTTGATGAATCAGTCAGTCAGTCAGTCAGGACAAGTAATTTTATATGTATAGAAAATGAAACAACCATGCTGTTAACAGTACTTATTAGGTAAGTATACTTTTTCATTTGATTATTTGTTTTGTTACATTCGCGGCGGTTAACGATTTGTTAAACAATATAGACCTGTTCCGTATATCTGAGTCCATTACTTGCAGTCCTGAAGAATGTTTTACACATATCGAAAGCACTTCAGCATATCTCAAAATTTTACATCAAAATATTCGAAGCCTTAATTGCAATTTTGATGAACTTACTGCATTATTAGTTAGGTTAAAAGTTAGTTGTGATGTTATTATTTTAACAGAATGCTGGCTTTCACAGATGTCAAATTTACCGTCATTAAAAAACTATACTTTATTTAAGACTAACAGAAACTATAATCAAAATGACGGAGTGGTGGTCATGATAAATAATAATCATACTACTTATAAAATAGAAGAACCACATTTTATGGAGGCAAATTGCCTACTTGTCAAATTTGATACTAATACCGTCATTATATCAATTTATAGACCTCCATCATTTAAAAATCTAGACAATTTTTTGATATCTCTTAATAAACTGCTTGAAGAACTGTCACATTTTCAAAATATTATTATAATGGGAGACATTAATATAGACATATTAAATAACGACATTAAATCATCATCTTATCTGGATATTACTGCTTTTCATGGCCTTCTACCCGCAATATACACTCCTACTAGGGGTAATAGTTGCCTAGACCATGTGATAGTTAAAACTAAGCATAGTGCTTTCACATTTAACTTACAAACTACGATTACCGATCATACATCTGTAATCTTTTGTCTTAATTATAAGGGTGCTAAAAAAACATGTATTAATACTATTAAAAGAATTGATTGGGAAGGTATTAAAGCCGATAGCAAAAAAATGGACTTTGGTCCAGTTTATAACGAGACTAATCCAAATATAGCAACCAGTTTATTTGTAGATTTACTCATAAGTTTGACGCGAAGACATACACATACCTTAAAGATCTCACGCAGTAAAACTCCCATTAAGCCCTGGGTAACCCCTGGTATTTTGCGCTGCATTAAACACAGAGATATTCTACATAAAAAATCCAAAAAAGAACCAAATAATATAGAATACCTTACAACCTACAAGAGATACCGCAACTTTTGCAATAATCTGCTTAAGAAGCTTAAACGACAATATGAGCGAGATAAATTGCAAATGGCTAAGAATGATACCAAAAAGTTATGGACTTCTATAAAAGATATATTAAATTGGAATAAGCAACGTGAACCTAACCTAGACTTATTAAACTGTAATTATTCTCCTCATTCTTCAGTAAATACTGTCAACGATTTCTTTGCGGGAGTTGGTAGCAGACTTGCTGAAAGTATGCCCTCAAATTTTCCACCCTTCAACAATAGATTTGATAAAACTGAAATGCCCCCCGCCAATTCATTTGTTCTACTTGAAGTTGATAATAATGAAGTTGAAAATAATATATTAAATTTAAAAAACGACTGTAGGCCTGGTTGGGACAATATTTCATCGCGGCTTTTAAAAGAATTGTTATCCATTATTACTCCTGTACTCACTGATCTTATTAATCGCTGTTTAGAATCTGGTGTGTTTCCTACGGTTCTGAAAAAATCCATTCTTGTCCCTATACATAAGGCGGGGAATACTGACTGCGTGAACAATTATAGACCCATCTCAATTCTTACGTCACTTTCTAAAATATTTGAGCGTATTATAAATTCTAGACTTATTAAATATCTGGAGTCAAAAAAACTACTAGCCCCTTCGCAGTATGGTTTTAGAGTAGGGAAATCTACTAGCGATGCGGTTCATGATTTTACTACCTTTTTGGTCAGAGAGATGGATGCTAACAAAAAATGTCTTACTATCTTTCTCGACCTGGCGAAAGCGTTTGACACAGTCTGTATTCCCACCCTATTGTCTAAACTAAGTAGCATGGGTATTCGAGGAACACAACTTAAACTTATAACTGATTACTTATCTGACAGGACACAGTGTGTCAAAATTGGTGAGTACGTTAGTGGCGAGCTTGAAATCACTTTCGGAGTCCCACAAGGCAGTATACTTGGACCTACATTGTTCTTATGCTACATAAATGATCTCTGCAAGTTCCGTATCCCCAATTGCAATATTATTTCCTATGCGGATGACACCACATTAACATTTTCAGGAAATTCATGGGAAGAAGTTTTTAAAACAGCACAAGCTGGATTTAATTCTGTCTGTCACTGGCTTACTGTAAATTCATTAACACTAAATGCTGATAAGACTAAATACATGAGATTCACTATTCGCAATAACGCAAACAATTTGGACGATTCTTTGCAAGTAACTGCTCATCAGTGTTCTGTTCCACCAAGCACGCACTGTAATTGTCCGTGTATTAAGCGTACACATAGTATACGGTACCTCGGTGTTACTATAGATAGTAGACTGTCGTTTAATGAACATATTCAAAATATCACTCAAAAGGTGCGTAAACTCGCCTACATATTTAAACAGCTACGAAATATAGCAGATACGAAAACTATAAAAACTGTATACTTCGCTTTAATACAATCGATTCTGACCTACTGTATTACAACATGGGGTGGCATTGGAAAAACAAAATTGCTAGAACTTGAAAGAGCTCAGAGATTGATTTTAAAAGTTGCCTTTCGTAAACCTAGGCTTTATCCCACAACTACACTCTACAATGAAGCTGAAGTTTTGACTGTTCGACAGCTATACATTCTCTTGACTATTCTTCACCAGCATGAAAATACGGAGTCCATTGATCCTGATAAAGCTTACACAAGGAGGTATTATTCTATTTACAACTCTGTTAAAACTAGAACTAGATTTGCCCAAAAATTTCACATCTATTTGGGACCTAAACTATACAATATTATCAATAAAGAATTGAACATATTTAATAAAAACAAAAATGTCTGCAAAAAAGATATTACAAAATGGCTATTAAAACTTGACTATTCTGAAACTGAAAATCTCTTTAAGTTTAACATAATATAATAATTTTAAATTTATTGTACCCATATAATACCCTTCATTTTCCTGTATTTATACATGCGCGTATACTCACCCTCAAATACTCATGTGCATGCATATATTTAATACTTACCCATAGATTTAAGATTTTTCACTATACTTACCACATTTGTGATACTAACTGCCGAACCTACAAACGTCAATTATAGTTGATTGTGATTGAATCATATTTTGTAAATGAATTATTTCGACTTTCGACGCCAAATAATACTTAATACGCGAATAGTGAGTAGATATATCAATAATCTTGTAATTAATACTAAAAGATAATCATAAGAGACTCGGAGATTCGAAATAAATAGATTACAAGGGATGACTTAAATGCGATTAAAGTTAATTGATGTCTGTGTGTGCGGCAGTAAGTGCATAGTTTTTAGATTTACTCTTTAGAAATGTAACTAGAAAAAAAAAAAAAAAAATACATACTACTTAAATCATGATTGTTATCACCATGTTATCACAGATTATCCTCATTTTTATTATGGGGGTCCTGGTGTTCCAAAATACAGGCCTCGGCTTAGTTTGGGCACCAGTCTCTCACAAATGTACTTTTTATTCTTGTTTTTATATGTGATTGTCTCCTAATTTTAAGTTTGTATGTACCTAAATTAATTTCATCATAAGTTTCATTTGTGGCAGAGAAAATAAAAATCTATCTATCTATCTATCTATCTATCTCTCCCATTCGGAAAGTTTAATTAGCAGTATGTGTTAAGTTGGCAGTATGTGTATTTGAACTTTTACTTTCCTTACAGTTGAAACCATAGATTTAAGAATTTTTCACTTTTGGTTGAAACAGTCTAACTCGGGTGAAATAGGTCACTTAATTTAATCCTTGGTTATCAATCTACGAAGACTACACGAGGCCATAAAACCTATCGAAAAAATAATGTTTATTTATTTAATACTAGCTGGCCCACGCAGCTCGGCCCGCGCTCCATCCCGCACTCATATCGATAGCCTCCAGGTTATCCAAAATAATTTCCTCCGACATGCCGTCGGTGCCCCGTGGTACATGCGGAACGTAGACTTGCATTCCGACTTCGATTTATACCCCCTTCGAAAGTTTTTCAAAGAAGCGTCGAAACGCTACTTTGAAAGCGCGTCTCAGCATCCGCCGCCGATTATGCTACTAGTCCTTCAGACTCGCGCCGCCGTCCGCGACACGTATTAATAGATCCCCCAGACCCAATGTCGGCCCTATTGGACCATGGCATTGCGCCTGCCCCTCCCCGACAACCGTATGCTACACTATCAAACAGACACCGGTCTCGCCGGCGAGGCCGAAGGGTCGTACGTATGCGACCACAACGACGAGCATCACCCCACTGAGTTTCTTGCCGGTTCTTCTCAGTGGGGGCGCGTTGTGAACCGGTGGTAAAATCAGCCCTCTCTAAGCGACAGCCCAAGCCGAGGCCGTGCCTCCCTGAGGTGCCCTTGAGCTCGTCGCTACTTCTGCCGCTAGGCTAGAGCGCTTTAAGCGCTCGCCTCCTATTATCCGGTGAAGCTGTAATGGCCATCTGCGGCCAACAGGGCCTGTCCTCCCAAAAAAAAAAACCGCCCGCGCTGTGTTTACGTTAACTAAACTTTCAATAATATACATTCGCATAGATTCCTTTTTCAAAGTCGGTTAAAAACTTGGACCCACTTTGTACTTGCCCTCCGAAGCATGGAGACGTTTAGTTCAAATGGCGTTAAACGGTCACCCATCTATTTAATGACCTTACCTAACATTACTTAACCTGATCGATTTCCAAACATTGTTAACAACTGTCTATGAGTGTTTTCTTACAAATATTTATTATAATTATAATGAAAAATTGTTAAAATCGGAGCAAGCGTATAACCAAGTACACATTTTGAGTTTAGTCCCCACTCCCAAGGGAACCGTGCTGAATGTCGGGATAAAAAGTATCCTATGTCCTACCTCGGAGTATTAACTCAAATCATGCCAAGTTTCGTTTCAATCCATCCAGTAATTTCGGCGTGATGCGCAGCCGAGACAGACAGACAGACAAAAAAAAAATACATTTTTGGCTTTAGTATCGGTTATAGAATGCCCTCCAAATAATTTTCAAAATATCTTCAATGTACAGAATTGGACCTGTTACAGTTTTATTATAAGTAAGTATAGATATTACACTCAATTGATGATCTCCGCGAAAGCAAAAAAAGGTGTCTAATCTTAATCCTACCTACTCGTAAAGAGGTTACCCTATCATCACAGTGTACAAAGCTAGCAGTGAGGAATAATATATTTTTTTAATGAGCTGGGAATCCAAAAAGACCACATAATAATCTTTAGTTTATTTTTACATCATCATTAGGTAATCTGACGTTGTTTGAAATATTTCGAGAAGAGCCATTAATTAATTTGAGATGGAAAAAAAATGATATAATAATGGCTACGACCAGATTCTGGTAACTATTATTATAGTATACATACAAAGATTAACTAAAGTCATTGTGTTTAAGGCCTCAGCCTCGAATCTTCCTGGCAGCGGGGCGGCAGCGGGGCGGCGGCGGCGGCGGCGCGGGAGCGGCAGGCGGGCCTAAAAAGGCCACATTAAGCATTTCCTCTATAAGGAATTCGTAATTTGCATTTCTATCAAATTCTTCGCAATTACTGTAATTTTCGTAAAATGATCACACATTTTAGGTCAATCATACTCAATTCATTTATTAACACTAATTAGCAGACTCATATTTGATGTTAATGCTGCCATACGAATAAAAATTAAACGGTAACTTACTCATATTATGATTCCCCGAAAGTGGCCTTTTTAGACCCGCTGATCTTATGCGTAATATCTGTGCGTAAAATCAAATGAACCGGTTTTCGAAAACAGCGGCGCGGCAGCGGTGCGGGTGGTGTCCGCCCGCGCCGCCGCCGCCGCCACCCCGCTGCCGCCCCGCTGCCCGCAAGATTCGAGGCTGAGGCCTAAAAATAATATTACCTTTTTAATTCAAGCTAGTGACAAGACGAACAAATTCCACCTAATGTTCGACACGCCGGTTCTGGTAAGAATAGTACCCACCCGTCCCCAGCCTCCTCCTCTTACAATAGTAAGAGGCGAATAAGGACACTAAGACGGGCAGCAGCATCCTTCTATTGGATTACCTACCACCTATACTGCGATCTCCAGGACGTCTGCCAAGCGTGGGGATTATAGCAACAACCCCACAAGGGTGGGGACCTTTGTTTCGCAGTGGAGGTCTTCCGGCTGATGATGAGGACCCCCTATAACCAACTTGATAAACAAATGACGATCAACCACCAAATTTAAATCATTGCAGCCGACAGACGTCCACTGATGAACAAAGGCCTCCCCCTTAGAAGGGAGGGGTTGGCATAATCCCCACGCTTAGCAGGCGGCTTGGGATCTCAGTATAGGTGGAAGATAAATCCAAAAGAAAGACGCTGCTGCCCGTCTTCCTGTTCTCGCTTAGTCGCCTCTTACGGCACCCAACGAGAGGAGATGGGGGGATGCAATTCTAACCTGGCACTCCACGGGTACATTTAAATAGTCTCGAGCAATGATTACAATTTTTTACGATAGTTAGGTAAGCACATACTGAATTAAAATTATAAACCATCGTTTTATTGCGTGCGGTAAAGGTTTAGGCAATTAAGACTGGTTTAACCAGTCGATCCGCTTCAGAAGCCTTGATGGATACATTAATATATACCTACATTGGTTCGCTCTCTTGAGTCTTACTATATAATTGATTAAGTACTTAGTTACCTTAATCTCTTTGGATTTGTTTAATATAGAGACAACAATATGTTTAAAATAGATTTAAATTAATTAGCTTTCGGTGAAGGAAAACATCGTGAGGAAACCTGCACGTCTGAGAAAGCCTAACTAGCTCTTTAATGACGTGTGAAGTCCGCCAACCCGCAGCCAGCGTGGTGGACCATGGCCTAAGCCCCCTCTTCTTGAGGGGAGGCCCGTGCCCAGCAGTGGGACATAAACAAGGGCTGGTATTATTATTATGTTTAAAATAAAACGTAACACACAAAAAAAATGTAAGGTCTCAGAGACGCGGAAGATCACTAAATAAATTAAATAAAATAATTTAAAAAAAAAAGCAAGTGACCACCTTGTACCTAAGCGGTCAACCCAAAAGCAACCGTGAGTGAATGACCTGCCTGCTTCTGCAATACTCCAGTATAATGTTAATATGAACTTTGCCTACCTACTAAACCTTTTGTGGAATATATGCCTTCCCCTTGGAACGCTGCAATGAATGACAATTGCCAGCGATTCGCACAATGTCGTCAGTCCATATTCTACTGGGAGGCCTGCCTACTCTGCGTCTTCGGTCGCCACTCGAATCCTTCCCTATTAGTTTTTCGAGCGATATGGCCCATTGCATCTTTGGTTCTGCGGCGATTTTGCTCATTCTGGATTCTGTGGCGAACATCGAGCTTAGCTCCCATTATAACTCGTTGTGTTGTGACTGAGCTTCTCTAAAACTCATATACTTAAGTATTATAACTATCTAATACCGTCATTATGATACTTATTCGTTACGTTCATGGGCAAATGTAGTTTGATAAAAGCTGTAATCATTGTTTGTTTTGTCTATCTAAACTAGATCGTGCGCAATTAAGTACCTACTTTCGGTATTAGGGTTAATGTAAAACGTAGTTTTCCGCTCGTTGGGTGATTAGTGTAATGCGTAAGGTAAACCAGCCTAGATACTTTATTATATCTGCTATTATACAAATGAACTGGATTTATAGATTAGGTTTTTTTTTAGATTTTTTTCTCACTCTTAAAATAATCACACACACACACACACAAACAACAGTGCACAGTGAACAGTGGTTGAATCTTGCACGTAGGTATATTTTTTATAAAGTCAAAACACATTATCCGCCAATTCTTAACGAATATTCGTCAGCCAACTACATTATAATCCTGTTCCTTTATGTTAAACGAATCTTTGGTTTCAACTGGTGTCATAAAATAGCAAGTATTTGCTACCTTATCAAGCCAATGGCAAAATGTCAACGTGATGTCAACGGCACACTTGACCAAGTTGCGAAGTTTTGACATGTAGGTACGTAGTAAATATTGCAAAATAATACACACAGGTCACGCAGTAGGCTCAGCACAGCACTCTGGTACGGCATGGAGGTCTTGACATTATGGCGTGTAGTATTTTCAAGCTAAAAAAAATGCATTTTCAATACAAAACTGACATGTTTACTCCATGTTGACTCTACTCCATAGATTTGGGATTTTTCAGAATTTCTACTCACGTGTCGATGTGTCAAGATTTGCTCGCCTTGCTTATCCCAAAGAATTCCCATGTGTCTTGGTAAGCCTAAGGTAGAAAGACCGATCTTTTCTACGTAAACAGCGCCACAGTTCACGACACACAGTATATACGACATATTACGGGCTGATCAAGGAACATCTAAAGTGTTCTGAACAGAGCGCGGTGTTCAAAAAGCTTTAGAAAATTAGTAATCTCGCCTCTGAATGCTTCTATATATAGTGGTATCAGCGTTTTTACCGAGCGAATATCTAACAGACAATAAGCTTCAACAGATCTTGCTGATTGACCATTATTTCCAATACTATAATACTATTTTCACTTCATAGTATACTTGGTTAGCAACAAGTTGCTGATGGGAGCGATAGTGGTTACCAATACCTAGTAAAGGTAAAAATGCAATCGATCCGATAATATTGCAACGGTTCAGTATGCTTCTTCAAGAAGCAAATAAGATAATGTTCACGTTTGGTAATAATTGCACAGACCTTGGTTAGGTATTGAGTTCAATGTTAACGTTGCGTTACCTGTCTGATTCTGAAATTGGTTGCGTACAGATTATTTTGTCCACTGAAGGGTACAGATGATCCGACCAATTATTATTATGAGTTTTATTTTAAAGGCGGGTTTTTCGATTTCTTTCCGATAACTAGGCGAGTATCATTACGCAGTTTATTTCTACATGCACGAATACAAATTACAACACGAAGAATACAATACAAAGGGCAATGAGGAGTGACGGTTGCCAGTAGGTGGATTGCCCCTTCTGAGTCGCTGGACGTTCGGGGTGTGGGCCCTTTGAACGTCCATTGAATACGGCGGCGACTCCGAGGAGGACGGCGGCGGGGTTGTGAGTAACGTGTCAAGTTCCCGGGGGGCTACAATGCGCCCCCCGGTGGTGGGCTCAAAGGCAAGGCACTGAGGAGCCCCTGGTGCAGATCCCACCGGAGAGCCCTGGGGTCCCCCATCATGTGCCGATGCTACAGCCGCAGGGGTCTTAGTGGGTAAGAATCCCACATACCACGGTCGAGCCCCACAGCTCCCGGGGATCTTTCAAAGATTTTCCCCGCGTCAAAAAAAAAAAAACAAAAAAAGGTGGATTGCCGTTTTTCTTTAAGAACCTATTTGTAGCTACCTAACTAGATCGTCACGTCACCACAGGTGCGCTCTCTTTCATTTACTCTAATAATCCGATTGGACGGAAGACCGACACGACCGGGAAGACGTCAGACGCAGGATCGACATGTCCATCCGATGCACGGCTTACTTCTTATCTTATCTTCATATCTTACTTCCCAGAACAAAAAGCTATCTTGCATTGCCCTACCTAACCAATGAGGGACAACTACACGAAGTTGTTGCTCTGCGGGATTTGATGATCCCGCGACCTCTGATTTGAAAACGAATGGTTCCCGCTGCGCCGCGGAGGCTGCAATGGAGGTTTCTGTTATAATATGCAACGGGTGCTATCTCTTTAAATTTTTATAAGATAGAAGAGTAACCAGCATGTGTCAATTTCCAGACACGAACAGTTTGGCACTTTGAATAATTATGCTCTTTAACACCTTACTGCTCTTTTCTCTTCATAAAGCAATTGAAAGAGCCTAATTTTACGGATTATATCGCGGTTTATTTTTGATTCCCGACGTTTCGAACACTTTACAGCATTCATGGTCACGGGCGGACTGAGGTGGTAGCTGTCCATACGTCATAGTTGTCTTAGGGTACCCTCAGGCACAGTTAAAATATGCCTCAGGTCTTAAATGTTATTGTTAGTCCGATCTACGCAGTAAGAGCTTACAGTATCTTGAGGTCTTGCAGTGGAAAGCTTGTTTTTGGATTTTATTATATTTATCACGGGATCCCAGGCAATTATATTCGCGTAAATATCAGAACTCATTAATTGAAAGAGTCTGTAACAGTTCGAGACCCTAAAAGTCCGGTGTGGAACACGATAAATTTTTTCGGTTTGTACGCAACAATTCCTGTTGTATTTCAAAGAAACAACATAAAATTGTTTCCGTTTTTATAACTGTATCACTGTATCGATAAAAACGTCTTACTCCTATCCTATAGTTAAACAGAGCGATGATTCCATATTGTTAGTTAAATAATAGGTTGCATTCAAGTCATGTGCAAGGCCTCACGGCCGAGGAGACGTCCAATTAATCTACGGATGCCATTGGTGAAGTTTATTTGTATGAGCTTGAGTATGTCTTACGATGTATTACGTTATACTTAAAGGACGTGCCTATAAAGTATTGCGTCAAGTAGGTAATGCACCTACATAACTTATGTCAGCAGAAGGGATGGAAGTTTAAAATGTATGGTGAACGGGAGTTCAAGATGGGTTCAAAAAAAGACTAGTCACTAATATCCGGGAACAACATTTTGTATGATCTTGTTTTCATCCGGGTCAGGTACTTTATCTGGGTCGTCACGTCGGTATCCCATTGTAACGGGATTCTTTAAGGTGACGGGAGAACTGACTATAGTTAGGGCAAAATAGGCTGATCACCTGTTTTTGATTCATGTACCTAGGTACATTCAGAAAAAAGGTGATCCTGCACCTGTTTTTTCATTGGTCTTCCGTCTTCCGGACTACGTAGGTAAACGAAAAGAGTACGCGCCTGTGTCTGAGTAAACACTTGTTTATGCACTAAACTCTTGGATATTTGGTTAACGTTCTTGTATCCTTCTTTTTGAACTGCTTTGTAAAGGAGGGAATTGGAATTTATATCTTTCCGACATCATTCCATCTAAGTTTAAAGAAGGTTATTTATGTGCCTAACTTTTGTTGCGTGGTTCAACCCCTAGACTAGCTTAGGTTCAAACCTCTGTGTACTTACTGGGTACTGCTGTAGGTCCTAACAGAAGACATAGGTACTAGCGTGATTGAATCGTGTGTGTTCGTAAGTGATTCTCAACGATGGGCGTCTCTATCAAGAATAACAATGACTCATCGAACAAAAACAAAACAGCGCACATCGGCAAAGCTACAACACCGCTTATTTGTATGATAATTTTAACAGTTCCTGTTTAAAGCGGCGATAACAATATGCGAAGCGAACAATATTTGTTTGCCATTATGTACTCAAACAATGGGACAGTGACAGTGTCGTCACAGTTAAGAACGCATTTTCTCTGAAACGATCTGTGATAATTCTGATATCAACCAGGCAATTTAAAGAGACGTTAAATTGCAAATTAGGGATACTTACACTTAATTCCATTAATTATCAAACCGATTATTAAAATACTTAAATGTTTTTTATCATTATACTTACTTAACATAAATTAAGTAGGAAAGTTGTATAGACAGCAAATGTAATTTTTGTTTTAGAATACCTACTTATTATACCAACAAGTTACGAATAAGTAACTACGAATATACAGCATGTCCTCATATAAAAATGGGTTTGTTATTGCTTAAAATATTATCAATATAATATATTATAACGATGACTCAAAATAAACCTAGGCTTTAGATATTCAACGCTGAATACTGCTAGGCTAGAGCGTGTTGGGCCAAATTTTTGATTAAAAAAAGAACGATTTCTCAATTATTACATACTAGCGGCCCGCCCCGGCTTCGCACGGATGGTAAAAAATGTATTTATACTTAATTGGACATGTATTAATGCTGTATTGCTTAAAATTGCTTCGTAAATAAGCCATTATTTCTCATAAAAAGTAAAGGATAAGGAATGGTTACTGTGGGTTATCCCTAAGAGATAAACATATACCATCGCAGACTTTTTTGTAGACCTTCTTAAGGTGGACAATACTGTAGTACATTATTTACATTATTTTGATAAATGTATCTCGTAGGGTTCAGCCAGCGTTTGCAATATAAGCGCAAAAAAATGTGTTTATTTACGTCACATTGGAAACTTCTAAAATTATCAGTGTTTGTCTACTATATTATGCATATATTATACTTACATATAAACCTTCCTCTAGAATCACTCTATTTATAAAAAAAAAAAACAGCATCAAAATCCGTTGCGTAGTAGATCTAAGCGTACATAGGGACAGACAGACAGCGGGAAGCGACTTTGTTTTATAAATGTAGTGTAAATCACTACATATTATAAAATAAAACAAATTCCTCCGCTGCGTCTGTCTATCTGTTCGCGATAAAATTAAATACTACTTAACGGATTTTCATGCGATTTTCACCAATAGCTAGAGTGATTCATGAGAAATGTTTTGTTTGAAAAATAACGATAATTGTTGGAAGTGTCGGTATACACGCGGGCGAAGCAGCGCGGGTTAGCTAGTTTAAAAATAAAAAGACACCCATGGTAGAACAAACTCTGAAAATTAGTTTCCTGCTCCATTACGATCTATCCAACGAGTCCAGATACGGCGAATCTACGTTTATTGGTGCAGAAAACCTGTGACTGCCTTCCTGCTCCATCATCAGACCCCAAGCTCCATTTTTCTACCAACTATTCGTCGAAAACTATCCAACGAGTCCAAATTCTGTCGATTTACGTTGATTGATGCAGAGATCCTGTGACCCGCCACCTTCTCAATCATAAAATTTAACTATGTATGTAGAGCAATGTTTGATGTAGAGTTTGAAAAAACTGCCCCCTAGCAGTGGTGTGCACAAAAAGCAGGCAAAAATACTTTCGAGTTGTTTATGCTTTATGCTAATTGTTCGTGTTCCAGCACAAATATCCTTAAATTAATCAACATTACCAACATATCCATTTACAATAAAAAAAATTACGTTAAGTCATGTCCAATTTAAGATTTTTTTAAATTAAGATTGTTTAGAGAAATCCTAGTGTAGGCAAAGTATTTTTGTCAGTATGGAGCCGCTGAATGAACTTATTAATGTTTTGAAATGCAAATTAATATGTCTATAGTATTTGCTTCCTTATGGATATTTGAAATGTTATACTAATATACTTAATATAGGTTAAATAAGCCGAATACATTTTTTTGCCTACCCTCTGTGCACGCCACTGCCCCCTTTTTTTTTTTTTTTTTTACGTGGGGAAATCCATTACCGCCACGGGGGTAGCAGTGCGGGTTATGTCGGACTACTGACAGCTTGTCAGCTACCGACTAAAACCCCACGGTGTCCTCAACCCGCTGTGTCGACGGGCCCCGGGAACGTACATGGTACTCGTCCGCGTCCCGTCAGCGGCTGCTCGCCTTCTGGCGAGCCCTTCCTCGTCCGCGGGTGTAAAGCCCACGGACCTGTCTGCGGGTGTAAAAGGCCCGCAGACTCACAAACGCCACTGCCCCCTAGAATATTAATATAATACCAGCCCTTATTTATGTTCCACTGCTGGGCACGGGCCTCCCCTCAAGATGAGGGGGCTTAGGCCATAGTCCACCACGCTGGCCAAGAGCGGGTTGGCGGACTTCACACGTCTTTCGAGAGCTAGTTAGGCTTTCTCAGGTTGTCAGTCAGACATGCAGGTTTCCTCACGATGTTTTCCTTCACCGAAAGCTAGTAACAATCGCACAAAGACGATTTGCACATGATTCATTGAAGAAATCAGAAGTGCGAGCCGGGGTTCGAACCTGCGCACCTTGTTTCCAAGGCAAGCGCTCGCCCACTGAGCTGTTACCGCTTTTAGAATATTAATATTAAATTACTAGCTGACCCACGCAGCTCCGCCCGCGCTGTGTTTACGTTTACTAAACTTTCAATAATATACATTCGCATAGAATACAAAACCTCCTTTTTTAAAGTCGGTTAAAAACTTGGACCCACTTTGTACTTGCCCTCCAAAGCACGGAAACGTTTAGTTCAAATGGCGTTAAACGGTCACCCATCTATTTTATGATCTTAGCTAACGTTGCTTAACCTGATCGATTTCCAAAAATTGTTAGACAGTTGTGTCTATGAGTGTTCCCTTACACATATTTATTATAATTATAAAGAAAAAATGATAAAATCGGACCAAGCGTTTAACCAAGTACCCATTTTGACTTTAATCCTCTCTCCCAAAAGAACCGTGCTAGATTACGGGATAAAAAGTATCCTATGTCCTACCTCGTAGTAAGATCTCAAATCATGCCAAGATTCGTTTCAATCCATCCAGTAGTTTCGGTGTGATGCTCAGCCGAGATACAGACAGACAGACAGACAGACAGACAGACAGACAAAAATTAAAAAAAATACATTTTCGGCCTCAGTATCGGTTATAGAATGCCCTCCAAATATAATTTTCAAAATATCTTCAATGTACAGAATTGGACCTGTTACAGTTTTATTATAAGTATAGATTATTTATTATTTAATAATATTAATATTATTATTTCTTTAACCTGGTGACTAAACAAGCAAAACGTTCGCCTGATGGTAAGCCGCTCGTCACATGAGACATCAGTCTTTTGTGTCCGGTAATTTCAACAACTACATTGCCGGCTGGAACACTGCTATAATTACACATTTCACTATGGTCATGTTTTCGATAAGTACAGGTTTAAGTGAAATGTAATTATAGAGCGTCCAACCGTTTATTTTCTTTTTGACAGCACCAATAGAACGTAACTGCTTTTGAAAGTTCACTTAAAGTGAACTTTTAAAAGTGAACTTTTAAAAGTGAACTTTTGCGTAACATGACGCAGTAACGTTCTATTGGTGCTGTCAAAAAGAAAATAAACGGTTGAATCTATTATAGTTATATTAACTAAAGGGTTAACTGCCAAGAATATGTTTCCTTTTTTCTATGATCTAATTAAGTAGTTGTTTTGTTACAGAAAAATGCCTGAAGTAGACGAATGCCAAGAGCTCGTTGCTATCAAAGATTGGCTTTCCAAGCAGCCACATTTACCACATGAAGTCGGTAAGTAGAATTCGTTATAATTATGTAAGTACTCTCGCGGTCACAAGCGGTGTATCACTTTTAGGACGAAAATCGCTTGCCGGTTATCGCTTCCCAATATGCGTAGATGGGTGATCGTTAAGGGGCATTTAAACTGATAATCTCCGTGTTTCGAAGGGCAAGTGAAAAAAGGGGGTGAAGGGGTGAGGGATAGTGAGAGAGATGGAGGAGTGAGAGGGAGCAAGGTGGGAGGGGCGAGAGAGACAGGTAGAGGGGGGTTCAGTGACAAGGAGGAGAGGAAGTGTGACAGGGACCTAAGCGGGAGGGGGAAAGAGAGAGGAGAGAGCATAAGATGGAGAGAGAAATAAATCAATCGAAGACGGAGAAAGGGGGAGCGAAATGTAATAAAAGAGCGGGCAGAGCTGCACGGGTCACCTAGTTCTTATCCAACAGGGTTTTTGTTACATATAATAATATAAGTTTGGACGCCCGTGCGGTAGAGCAGTGATCTTCGTAAGGTAGCCTGCAGATATGAGCACAGAACAAAAACAGATTTCATTTGTTCTTAAAATGGGGGTAAGGATTGTGTTCGTTGTAAAATAATTCAGACGTCGTTCATGTTAATCGATTCCTCTTTAGGGTTCCGTAACTAAAATGTAAAAAGGAACCCAAGGTGCGGCTTGTTGTTCGTGGTCGTTGTTAGGGTTCAATAAGTCATATTCACACGTGCGAGACGTGCTCTAGTGAGCGTCTGGCGTTGAATAGACGCTGGCGAAGTTCGTATGGAGAAACTCTGGGGACTCCGTCGTTGAAGGACACCGAAGGGAAGTGGGTAAAAATCTCACATAACCCGGTCTTCACCCCAAAGCAGACCGGGTACCTTTAGAAGGTTTCCTCATCAACAGCAAAGTAATAATGGTCTTTAATGCATCTAGTCGCGGAAGTAACATATTTTTCCAGAAGCACAATTAAAAAATGTCTATTTACAATTATTTTTATTTTTATTTTATTTTCAAGGGAATTATACAGGGTTACAGGAAAAGTCGTGCTAGATCCGTTGAGGGCGTGGAGTACCCATCATTTCTGACTTATTTCACTATGAAACACCCCACCCTAAACTTAATCAAAATAAAAAAAAAGTTAAAAAAAAAAACTTAAACTTAACTTAAACGAAATAAAATTTAATAGCCTAAAAATCGGCAATTTTCAATAAAAAATTTAAAGTCGAAAATCTCGAAAAGGGTTAAGTTTAGGGTGGGGTGTTTCATAGTGAAATAAGTTAGAAATGATGGGTACTCCACGCCCTTAACGGATCTAGCACGACTTTTCCTGTAACCCTATATATTGATTTAGATTTTGTACCACCGCAATGTCAAATATTCTGCCGCCAAGCAGCAGTGTGAAAAAAAAATGAATTGACACTATCACGCTATGTCTCCACACTCAATATAAGCAATTACTTTCCTTGTAAAAGTAAAAGTAGCTTTAAATTCAATGGTCAGCCGATGAGGCTGTTGACCCTTAGGCTTATATCTTTATAATGAACACGAAATGATGAAGCAATGTGTTTTGAAATGCTAGAGTGCGCGTTCCGACGCGACGCCTAGTGACGTCATTAAACCCCATTGGTAGTCAAGACGTGATCAAGGTCCGTCTCGGTTCGTTTTTGTCATTGTGACCTCACTGGGGACTTTTGGTATTCTCTAGATGTGGCAATCACCGTTCAACAAAATAAGTATGTACTTATACCTACATATAAAATCTACGACATTCTACTAGGTACTACATTGTGAAAGTTTGAAAAGTAATTACAGTTTCATACGTACAATTCGTAGATTTCTACGAGACGATGTCGCATCGTGAAACGACGAGGGCCACCGTTTATTACGCATGCAGTTGTACATCGGAAAGCCAAGCTTGGAACAGAAGCATATGAAATAAGTTGTCCCGAGGATAACATTCAACGTTTAGGGAATGTTGACTGCACATTCCCGCGCCTGGGCTCGCGCGACAGCCTCGCGAGCCAAATGTATGGTCGGTCGAGCTAGGCTCAGCCGAGTCAACAGCGTGCGCCATCGATATAATATATGAACTAGATAGGTAAACATTCACGAACAAAATGACATCTAAAATGTGGTCGCGGAGGTTGCAAACTTATCTGTGCTGGTGGCGGAAACGTGAACTAACGGGTTTATTATGACAACGACGTGTAGTTTGACAGTTTCATATAGACAGTAGCGACACTCCTATCGACAAAAATAATGTTGTCAGGCTGTGGCTTGTAAAGAAATAGCGACACAAGGGCGCTATTTCTTGCTACCACTTTCTGGACCGTGACACCAAATCTAGTTTATATATTATACCGATGGCGTGCGCCCGAACATCCCCGAGTCACGTCCACACGTTTGGCTCGCGAGGCGCGAGCCCGTGCGGCAGGTGGAGACATGGCTATCATGGAACATGCATGAAAATTATAATCATCATCATCATCAGCAGCCTAAAGTAGTCCACTGCTAAACAAAGGCCTCTCTCTTAGAAGGGAGGGGTAGCCATAATCCTCACGCTTAGCAGGCGTCTTGGGGATCGCAGTGTAGATGATACGTAATCCAATAGAAAGACGCTGCCGTCTTCTTGTTTCCCTTTAGTCGCCTCTTATGGACACCTCCCGTTTGGTGTCCGGAAGAGGCGACTGGAGATGGGTGGGTGCTATTCTTACCCGGAAACCCCAATGGTGAAAATTATAATAAGAAAGTGGTTGTAAAAGAAAGATTTACTAAAAAAAATCATTTAAAGTTACGTAAATTGAAACGTAATTTCAAATACCACGTGACATCATCCATCAGCACTGACTATTTTCTCGCTGGCCATGACAACTTGTACCGGCTTAGGCTTATTAGTTATTACGGAGTGAGGTCACATCACGTCCGAGAGCGTTTCCGAGCGAATTTTAAGAAGCCAACTTTTGATTTGAAATATATTAATTATTTTTGCATCAATTAACTTTTGGTGAAGGAAAACATCGTGAGAAAATCTGCATGTCTGAGAAAGCCTAACTTGCTTTCGATTGACGTATGAAGTCCGCCAACCCGCAGTTCGCCAGCGTGGTGCCTTAGGCCCTTCATCTTGAGGGGAGGCCCGAGCTCAACAGTAGGACAAAAACAAGGGCTGGTATATTATTAACTGTTTTTTTTTGGTATCTTTAAACAAGCCTTTATTATACACTAAAAATAAAAAATGTGCATAATCCCAATCGTCCAAAAATTTCTACATATAAACTCCAAACAGCTGCCGTGCTCGATATTTCAACCCACCGACTAGAACAGTGCGATGCAAACATAAAGGCGGCCGTGAAGTTAGACTCAAGTCGCTGCGCAGTTAACCAATTTAAGGTACTTTTACAATCCGATCTTAATTCACTTCTCAAATGGTGCCATGACGCTAATCTTGTGTTAAACAGTAACAAAACTAAACTGATTGTCATTAAATCACCCTATATTAAATCAGTATCCCATTCTAGTTGTTTAGTGGCCCACAATCACCAATGCTTACATGCTTCTATTACCAATATTTGTAGTTGCCCTTGTGTTTTTTTTTTTTTTTTTGGGAATGATAGACTCTGTTGGCCGCAGATGGCCATTACAGCTTCACCGGACAATAGGAGGCGAGCGCTTGAAGCGCTCTAGCCTTTACGGCAGAAGTAGCGACGAGCTCAACACGGCCTCGGCTTGGGCTGTCTCTTAAGAGAGGGCTGAGGAGTTGCCCTTGTGTTGATGTTGTTGATTCGCAGACGTACCTCGGTGTGCATATTGATAAAAAATTTAACTGGAGTATACATATAGAATCAGTGTATACAGAAGTGTATCAGCTTAGGCAGTTTCTAGCAAATATTATTAATCTCAAAAATCGAATACCTTATAAAGTTAAGCTAATGTTATATAATTCACTAGCAGGATCATATATACAATACGGACTTTGCTGTTACTATTAAGACATATCTTAATCAAATTTACAATCTACAAATAAGAATTCTAAAAACATTGTTTCTAATAATGTCCGACAGCAATTCCACAATGACCAAAATTGACTATTTAAGCATTGTGGCATCTTAGCGGTTCATACTCATGTAAAATACGAATTGCAGTACAGATCTCAGGAAACAAATCAAACATCATGTATATAGGCGGGCTGTAGCTCAGAGCCAACCAAAGAGTAAAGAGCCAACTATGCACGACGCGCGCTAACAATATGTACGGCGAGCGGTCCGTTGCCTACCTTGTTCCGCGACTTACTAACCAACTACCCTCCGATCTTCGCGATAGCATAAATCCTAAGAATATTAAAGATAAACTTAAAGTTTCCTATCTAAATAATTTAAACAATAATTGATATTGAGTTCACAAATGCATTTACCCTTCAATCCTTTAACCCTAAGTACAACTTTATTTATTTTTGTAACCTGTTAGTTAACCTATGCCTACTTAAATTAACTAATAAATGTTGATTAAGTCTCAATGTAAGCTGTATATAACCTGTATAAACCTCCGTGGTTTTTAATGCTATATTAAGCTAACAGTATATTATATGTATTCTTGAAACGATATATAAAACAAAAACTAAAAAAAAAGGTATCAGCGGTACTCCGCAAGTTGCATTACTATGCAACTTGACTGTAAATGCGCGAAAACGCAATACACTTTTACGTTTAAGTTTGAATCGAATTATAGCTGGATTGGATATACATCGTTATAATGTACCTCTTTTACCTGATTTTCACGCATTTTGGCGCCGATAGCACGATAGCAAATGCGGACATAGAAGATACTAAAACGTTACCTAGACCTACTGAGTGTTCATGGAACTAATGACATTATGGGAAAGTTATTTACATGCTCAAAGCTTACACACTTTAGACCAGAGGTCCCCAGACATTTTTTCTCATAGACCACTTTCAAAATTTAGCTGGTTTCGGTGGACCCCAAGCAGCTACGTTTCTACCATAATCCCGAAACTCGACAAAAAATGTAAAGATTAGATCTAACTATGGAGATTTGCGTTGCGAGGTAGACCCCCGTCGAGTCTCCCATGTACCCCTGGGACAGACCTATATACTCCGTATATTAACGTTTCTACCTCGTTTCATGGTAAGATTACAATTATAATACTGCTAGTGGTAGTATCTACTAGCTTAACAGGGGTCAGTGGTTCAAGCACATTTCAATTGATTTTGCCTTACGGCTTTATCACTCTCTGTTCGTTACCTAGATGCACCAATGTTGAAATACGTGTTTGCCCATACCTAGGCGTCAATAATGCTAATTGTATAATAGACACGCTGACCTCCTGGCGTTTATAAAAACTTGTACAATAATATTACAGTCGCGATCGATACGGAAATATTTCTCGCCAGTTCTTTTAGCACATCTGTCACTCGCGTAAAAGTATAGGCACCGGTTTTTTTTGGTGCGAGGGAAACCTTCAAAGGATCCCCGGGAACTGCGGAGCTCGACCGGGGTATGTGGGATTCTTACCCACTAAAACCCCCGCGGCTGTCACATCGGAACATGAAAGGGTCGGACCTGGGCCCTCCGGTGGAATCTGCGCCAGGCTCAGTGCCTTGAGCCCGCCGCTGGGGGACGCATTGTAGTCCCCCGGGTACCGTCACGGTGCGCACGGGGACGGGGGTCGCAACCCCGCCGCCGTCCTCCTCGGAGTCCCCGCTGTACTCAGTGGACGTCCTAAGAGCCCACACCCCAGACGTCTTGCGACTCCGAAGGTCTCTGCTAGCGCCTAAACTAAGCCTTTTGCGAATTTGACGTTTATAATACACGCATGAAAATTCTAATTCTATTCCAAATTTAAAGATACACGTATTACGTTATGTACGCAGATGAGATCCTTCTTCGTCGATTCCTGACGAGTTGCCGCTTCAGTTTGGAGCGCACGAAGAGGACCATTGACCTGTTCTTCACCATCCGGTCTACAGGCCCCGAGCTGTTCTGCAAGCGAGACCCTTGGGCGCCGGAGATCAGGCGCGTCTTCGAAGTCACGTACGTAAACTAGGACTCAAAAAATCTTTTTTGTAATGGTTACTTTCATCAATCAATTGAAGTACTGTAACTACTCAGCCTACAGGATTTATAGTGGTCGGTCAACAGTGAAGAAAGAGGTCAAGATAGAATAATAAATAAATAATAATGTCTTCCTGGCCGATACGACCACAGCGGCCAATCTTTCACAAGATCAGCCATCTACGCGGGAGATATTATAGTGTACAAGTGCACTCTCTCTTCCTTTTACCTCTCACAATCCGATGGGACGGAAAGCCGACATGACCGGGAAGACATCAAGCACAGGATCGACTTTTTACATACCCATCCGAAGCATGGCTCATCTTACTTTTATAATCAGGTGATCGGCATTGTCCGAGCCTGTAAGGAACAACTACACAAAGTTGTTTCTCCCTGCGGGATTCAAACCCGCTGCCTCCGGTTTGCAAAGCAAGCGGTTTCCGCGCCACGGAGGCTACAACCAAGACCCGATACCGAGCGATACTGAATTTTTGAGTCTTAGGTCAATTACATTGAAAATTCAAGTGTCTGCCCACAAGACCATACTTTGATAATACTATGAGCGTATCAAGCACGGAAAAGAAATGACTGAGAATACTTTGCACTCAATACGTATTATGCCCGTATCGTATCTTGTCACCAGTGGCCCAGACTGTCGACTGCATCTAGTATAAAAATAATGCACTATACACACATTATAGACAGTATTAATTTTATTCTGTGACTAGCTGACCCACGTAGCTCCGCCTGCGCTATTTTTACGTTAACTAAACTTTTTAATAACAGACATTCGCATCGAATACATAACCTCCTTTTTTATAGTCGGTTACAAACTGGGACCCACTTTTTACTTGTTCACCGAAGCATGGACCCGTTTAGTACAAATGGCGTTAAACGGTCACCCATCTATTTAATGACCTTACCTAACGTTGCTTAACCCGATCGATTACAAAACCTTGATAACAACTCTCTATGAGTGTTCCCTTACTAATATTTATTATATTATAAAGAAAAATTGATAAAATCGGACCAAGCGTATAACCAAGTACCCATTTTGCCTTTAATCCCCTCTCCCAAAAGAACCGTGCTAGATTACGGGATAAAAAGTATCCTATGTCCTACCTCATAGTAAGATCTCAAATCATGCCAAGTTTCATTTGAATCCATTCAGTAGTTTCGGCGTGATGCTCAGCCGTGATACAGACAGACAGACAGACAGACAAAAATTAAAAAAAAATACATTGTCGGCCTCAGTATCGGTTATAGAATGCCCTCCAAATATAATTTTCAAAATATCTTCAATGTACAGAATTGGACCTGTTACAGTTTTATTATAAGTATAGATATAGATAGCGTGTAGTGGAAAGGCAACGCCGTCTTGCATGCAGAAGACATTTTTTGAATTTTAACAGAATCGTGAATGGCACGGCCGGATACGCGACAGTCTAATGGGTGTTGCTTCATACAGTTGCATACAAATAATATTTTTAGTTTGACATGTTATCGCATGACCACGGCATAGTCATGTGGGCTTATTCAATGTGTGCAAAATAGTTGAGCATATTAGTGCCCAGCGCAGACACGCGTTTAAAAAATATCATATCACACATTTCTTCATCTCAATATCAGACTGTCTTATAACAGATTTACCTACTGATACATGCATTGCAAAAGGCATTGACTCGACGTGCTTACAAGAATATAAAACCTATTTAGTCAACATTTGTTGCTCAATTTAAATCTACGCTCACATGTTCATATGATATATTATAATGTTCATGAAAGATTAGAAGTTATAATACTATCGCCGATTGCTAACGATTATTGAGATCCGAAAGCAAGGTCTACGTGTCTAACTAACTATGCTTATACAGCTTTCACCAAATTAAAAAAAAAATGATTATCGGTCAGGTGCTGGCCGGTTGGGAGATATTTTTTTAAAATTCTGTAGTGGTTGCTACTGGAACTTTCTGTGCATTATATTACCGGTTTAATTATTTCTTTACCTACAGCAAGAAAAGAAAGATATTGCAAGAAAGATATTAATTTCTTCTTCAGCCGTATTCGGTCCTCTATGTCTCTATCCATGGACAAAGGGCTCTCCATAGACTTGTACCTCTATGGGCCTCTCCGAATTTATTCCACAGGGCTTTGTGCCTTCGTCACACAGTTGTGACCGCTATCTTCGCAGGTCATTAACCCATCGGTCCGGTGGATGACCCCTATTATACATAGACTAAAATTATGTAAAGAATGCCACTTCATATCAAACTCAGATATAAAGTAGGACATCAAAAAATTTGAACTAGATGAGGCATCAATCATGGGCTATGTCCAGCAGTGGACAAATGAGTACAGGCTGTTGATAATTTTCTTTTTTTTTACAGTGACATGTTGCCGCTACCAAATAAGACTAAGGAGAACTACAGAGTGTTCATATACCGCCTGAACAACCCTGATTTGAGTCTATATGACTTCGTGGACTCAGTGAAGACTTTCTTTATGTTAGCCGACACTAGGCTGACGGAGGACACAGACATACCAGCTGGAGAAATACCCATATTTGATTCAGCTAACGTATCCCTCAAGTTCATCAGCAAGATAAATCTGTCAGTTTTAAGGAAATATATGCTTTACACGCAGGTGCGTAACGTATAAAATAGCTTGCAGTATACTTGTGTTACGTAATGGCAAATCCGTAGTAATCTCATTTACATAATGCCATAATAACTAAGGTCACTGTCACCAATCTAAGTTTTATCTATATTTAATATTTTAAAAATAGATTTTTTTGTTTTATTTGAATGAGGCCAATTTATTTTTGTTTAAGTACTTACTTATAAACTTTTTTATACTTACTAAAAATAAAATGTTACCTATAACCTATATGTATTATGCCTAAATAGTAGATAAATTAATACAAACAGCTAAACTCACTCACTCATTCATTATTATTAAACAGATCAAGATTTTTAGAACACGCAGTAAGGTACCTACTCGTACTATCAGTTTAAACATACGGTTTATTACATACATGCCTGTGCATGCAAATGCAAGTATGCATTAATATTTCATCAATGAAAATACTTTTAATTTTAATCGTAATTCACGTGACTGGTCAGATAATTAACATAATGAGACGCACGCTTTGGTAAAAGAAATTTCATCCAAACTTATCGAAGTCCCAGGAGACCGCCGGGCTGGTAGCTTTTTCTGCCAACGTAAGCTAAGCTTGGCCATGCAAAGGGGTAATGCCGCCAGTCTTTTAGGTACCCTTCCCTCCCAGTGCGGCGACAACTTCGAGGAAGTTTTTTACCTTGTTTAAGTGTACATATTTGTAAATAAACTGTAAATATTTTGATTCTATAAATATAAGAATTAACATAAATATTATAATTCTAACACGTGTCACATCTCTGAGACCCGTGCGTGCAAAAAGTTTCGTTATGGAGAAGGCGATTTCAAAATGAACTCTCTCTCAAAACTTCATAATGATGCAAATGATAAATTCAAGGTTAATTGTAAATGAGAATTAAGTTATAGATATTAGAAAAGATATAAATCTTTTGCATTTTTGCAAATTGCGTTACCTAGATAAGAAGCTATAAATCTCATTTCAGGGTCTTTCTTTAGCAAACTTTACTTTCAATATGAAATCTTAAATTATTCATAAAAACACTGCAAATCAAATTTTTGTATTCTTCTCCCGGGCCAAGATTCGCTAGTCTCTCTACACCAAATAATTTAGGATCCTTATCATCATCATCAGCCAAAATATATCCACTGAAGGGAGGTGTTGCCATGATCCCCACGCTTGGCACGCATCTTGGGGATCACAATATAGGTGGTAAGCAGTGCAATAGAAAGACGCTGCTGCCGTCTTCTTGTTTTCCCTTATTCGCCTCTTACAACACCCATTGAGAGAGAGATTACCCGGACCCCCGTGTCCGTTACGACTGCTCAGCCACAGTGTCGTAGAAAAGAAACGACTAAGGCAATATTACGAAGGAATTTGCTAAACACTAGCAATGAAGGTCGCAAATTCGCAGATCCAATATTCAGAAAGTTATGAAGGGCTAACCGTGGCCGCGCGGTCGACACATGGAGAACTGCGCGGCCACGCAGTTCTCTTAAACGGAGCTAAGTAGCGGTCTCATTCTTTTTGCTAATCGTTGATATGATTTCGAAGAAAATGCAGAAAGTATAAAAAAACCCGCGCGGTTGACCAATAGAGCGTTGACCAACCACGGGCAAGATTAAGTTAGAGGCGATATTAAATCTCTTCATGTACGCATTTCAGGAGGCGATGCCAATCCGGCTGAAGCAGGTGCATGTGATCAACGCACCGTCTTACATCGGCAAGTTGCATGCCATTTGTAAGCCGTTTTTAAAGACTGAAGTTGCGAAACTGGTTGGTATTTTTGCTTCTTTAAGACAATTGTTAATATTAAAAATGTTGATTAAGAAATTCCCAGAAGTTCAATTCAATTCAATTCAATTCATTTAGTCTCCTGTAGTTTGGTACTATTCATTCTTGAACTTCATGACACTAAACATAAACGAATTAAAAATCTTGTAGGTATTTCTATATATTTAATATCGGCTGGTCCAGGTGTCTTAGCAGCTCCTTCAGAGTCGCTGGACGTTCGTGGTGTGGGTCCTAGGACGTCCATTTAGTACGGCGGCGGCTCCGAGGAGGATGGCGGCGGGGCCACTCCCGTCCCCGTGAGCACCGTGACTGGTTCCCGGCAGGCTATAATGCTCCCCCCGGCGGCGGGGTCAAAGGCAAGACACTTAGGTGTTCCTGGTGCAAATCCCAGCGGAGAGCCCAGGTTTCCCCTTTTTAGTGCAGAGGTTTTAGTGGGTAAGAATTTTCCATACCTCGGTTGACCCCCACAGGTCCCGGGACCTATTGAAGGTGTGGCGACTCGACACAAGATGACGCCACATGTGGTAGCGTTGCGATGAACTGAAGTACCACATTCTACAACACAGATGGCGCCACCGATTTCTGAATCGTGCAAGCGAAGTTTCTCTAACTTGGAGTATATATACATCCCGACAACAACAGTCGCGGGCTTCGGCCCTGACCGAGCATCACACCTCGCTCGGTCGGAGGACCCTCCCTTTAGCGCCGCCGACGCATTCCTAAAAAAGTTTCCTCCGCGAGAAAAAAAAAGGTGTTTTGGCCGCTACCCACCCAATAGGTCGTGAATTCAATTCCCACCTTGTGTTTGGGAGTTAATTATCTTTATCCAGATCTGCCTAGTATGGGATCTGATGACCGTGTGTAAATGATCCTAGGATAATTATTTATTGATTTTATTATAATTTTCCAGATAAAATTCCACGAGCCGAATACCGACACATTATACAAGGATATACCCCAAGAGATATTGCCCACAGAATACGGAGGCAAGGCAGGCTCAATAGAATCCATTAAACGTGAATGGATTAAGAAAATGGAAGCAAAGAGGTAATTATGCAAATGATGTGATGACTTGAGGGGATTACTTGTGACACTAGTAGTTTTATTATCCAATCATAATCCATTGACCAATATGCCTTTCACATTGGACTGACATTTTGATGGACACTACACACTGATTCGACACTACACTGGAGTTGTGCGGACTATTTATTTGACGAGCCCCCGTTGGTCTAGTGATTAGACACTCTGACCCTAATAGGCCCTAATAGGTCGTGGGTTCGATACCCATCTGGGTGTCATTTATCTATACTATGATATCTACTTATTTACATAAAAGTGTATAAGTATTTGCATTGACTTACTTAGGCTCAATTCACACCAAAATGGCAGCGGCCGGCAGCGCACTTTCAGTGTGAATGAATTTTAAACTTTATCTGCAAAACGTAAAAGACCAGTATCGCTTGAAAAAGCGACGCGCCGCTCGAGGCCGCTCGCGGCCGCAGGGGGCCACCCGCGCGCCGCGTTTTACAAGCGATACTGGTATTGTAGATAAAATTTTAAAATACTTTCACACTGTCAGCCGCTGCCATCTTGGTGTGAATTGAGCCGTACTGGTTTAATGCCAGAATTATTATTTTTGGGTTTCCGATATTTCGGAGATGTTATAGGCGCCATGATCACGGTATAACCAAAGAGGATTTAAAACTACGGGTATAACTTCCTTCCTCCAAGGCAATGCTCCAAGGGTATAAATGCTGGATGCAGGTACAGGTAGGTGGTAAATTCATTAGGACAATACAAATCTGTTTACCCCAATGAAAAATCTTAAATCTATGGTTTACCCTCTCTCTTACTCTGTCTTTAGCTACGACTACCATTTGAACTCGAACTCGAGCACATCACGGCAATCCAGGCGACTGGGTACAATTTCCTATGCCACTTGCATTATGAAATATCGTTTAAACTACATAATAGGCGCATTTGAATAATAATAATAATAATATCCTGGGACAATTCACACACGGCCATCTGATCCCAAACTAGGCAGAGCCTGTACTATGGAAACCAGACAACTGATACTAATACTTATATACTTTAACTTGAATAAATATCCATAACGTGTGTTATGTGTACGAATGATTATTTTCTGTCCTTATCGGCGGCACGCTAGCTAGATGTCTTGTTATATTCTGTCTACGTTCAATACAAATAAAAATCGAAATCTTGTATTTTGACTATGGTGCCGACCCGAAAAATGGTCACAAAAATATTACTAAGAAGCATCGATATAATATTTAAACAATAAATCGATGTTATGAAGGTACAAAATACGTGCGTATTCTTATTTCAAATTATCTTCAAATGCAACCAATGCATGCATTTGAACTTAGATAAACATGAAAGTAAGTTCGTATTTCGGTAGATATCAATCATTGACTAATGACTACGTGTTAGTGATATGTGTAAATGCTTGCATAAGTTGTTTTGTTAAATCGTCCATGATTAAAATGAAAAATAGCGTGTTAATAAGTATGAATTTGAATTGAAAACTACAGCAATTATATTAAAAGAGCGTTGTCCGTGACCGAATAGTTAATCGGTTTACAATTACCTAAATTGTTATTTTCATTGTTGCATATTGGTTGCATGTTTGAAGCATAGTTATGTGCAATAATATTTCATCATGCGCCAATCAAATAACTATCTAATTACTCGCTAGCAATCTAATCAATAACGTTTTATTTTGTAAATGACTTCAAAAAGAAGGTTCTCAATTAATCTGAATATCTGACTGCAGAGAAATCGCCGGCGATTCATCTGTTTGGGCTTACCTAAGGGCCCATGCTCACCGCGTTTTTAGACGCGCGTCAACAGCGCGTTCGACGCGCGTTTTTCTTTCCACATAATCAGTTTGTTTGCCATTGTAATGATACCAAAGGGCCGTCGACGCGCGTTTGAATCGATACAAATGCCAGTCGAAGGAGCATTTCAAAAACGCGGTGTGCATACGTTCTAAGAAGCTTTTATGCAGCTAACTAAAATGGCAAGGTTGACTTTTCCTGATAGTAAACGCCTATCCATTAACACTTAGCTTAGTGGAAACGATAAGCGGAAACGCGGTGGCCAGTATTTACGGTATAAGGACGTCCTGACAAGGCACTTGAAAAGTTGAAAAAATTGAGCCCAGTGGGAGTGTATGGCATCGCACCGCTCAGAGTGGCGGAACCTCGTTCAAAAGAAAGTTTATGAATTTGAACTAGAGCGGAAGTCTAATTTGGACAATAAAAGAGATTATCTTAAGTCGCGGCCACCAGCAGCCATAAATTACAATTATTTAAATGGTGTGCTGACGTGCGCTCTCTGCGGGCGTACGTTTAGTGCAAAGATAGGGTATGCCAGTCACCTGAGAGCACACCAGAGAGCTGCAACACATAATAGCTCTCCCAATTAACTGGAGCGATTGAAGCAGTCACTGTACCGAATACGGCTGTGAGGCTACTAGTTTGTCTTATTATGCCATTACTTGGCAAAATTTGATCCTTATTTGGGAAAATATCAGATGGTGTATTCGAGTTCTGGCTAGGAATATTGATTATTTAATAAACTATTTTCAAAAAAGTAAAAACCGAGATCAAAGTAAATTATCTAAAAAGCATAAAATAACGAAAATATATTGAAGTCGGTGCTAGCACATCATGTTAACTAAGACTAGCTGGAGCTGACACCGACTTCAATATATTTTCGTTATTTTATGCTTTTTAGATAATTTACTTTGAAGTCGGTTTTTTGTTTTTGAAAATAGTTTATTTAACACTTTTTAGTGACTTTTATTTTAGCAAAATAGGTATCAGCACTATCACGCAACTCGAACGTCTACGTTACAGTAACTTACTGAACACATAAAAAGTTTATATCTCTTAAACTACTGGACCGATTTTGATGAAACTTGTACTCTACCCTAAGTTGAAAAATACTCTAACTATTGCAAAAAGAATTTTCGAAATCGGACTTGTAGTTTCTGAGAAATCCGCGGAGAAACCTACATACATACATAAATACATGCATACATACGTACATACATACGTACATACATACACTCATAAAATTTGGTAAATTTGTTTAGAAGCCCACATAGACTAAAATATATTAATATTAAGCATTTTTATTAATATTACATACATACGCGTCGAATAGAGAACCTTCTTTTTGAAGCCGGTTAATGAAGCCGGTTAAAAATACTATAGCGCCATCTCTCGTCGTGTGTCGCCACACGTATATTATGTGCAAAACATAACACTATTTGTTTTGTTTCCAGGGATTGGTTCCTAACGAATGACAAGCGCTGGGCAGTGGACGAGTCGCTCAGACCAACAGAAAACCGCGACGACAGAGCTGACAGTGTCAGACAACTTCCTGGATCCTTTAGAACTCTTGCATTAGATTAAGTTACTATGTCTTAAGTTACGCAGACATAATTTCCTTTGTATAATTTCTGTTTACCCACGACACAACCCACAAAGCAACTACTATGCTATTCTCTAACGTAAACTATCGTAGCTGTGCTCGTCGACGAGGTCGACGTCGAGCCAGCCTTGAATACGACGACGAGCTTAACGCTGTTAAAATCCATATTCACTATCGCATTTCGGCTCAACGTCGAACTGACTGTTAAACTATTCGACTTTAAGTAATTCCACTGGAAACAGGAAATTCGCGTGGTGATAGTGCTGCATAAGAATCTGATGTCTTAAGGGTTGGCAACGCGCTAGTGATTCTTCTAGTATTGCTAGCGTCTATAGGCTGCGGTGACTGCTTACCACCAGGCGGGCCGCATGCTTGCTTGCCACCTTGAAAAGTCAGTGAATGCAAAAATGCTACTCGCCGCTGACCACAGCGTCGAATTCGAAGTTGTGTTGGTTAGAGAGTATTATAGCAGGGCTGCGGCACTCTATGAGGGCCGTTTCGAAGTTAGTCCAGTTTGTTTGTTGTACTTTTCTCTTTGTTGTTTTGTGGAAGTTGTCAAACACAGTTCTTTAATTATTTATTTTAGACACAGAAGAAATAAGAACATAATAAAACGCGGCGCGACACGAAAACTATAGCGTGAGAAGCACTTTGAGAAGGGCCAAAAAGAGATGTACGGTCCTTGCTTGACTGTACACTCCTTTTGATATGAGAAGTGCGGAAAGAAATAATTAGATAGATTGTAAAATATGTATAATGTCCAAAATGTCCTTAAAAGTAAATGAGAATTAATGAATGTAATGGAAGAAATGAAATGAACACACGAGGCACACTTGCTGGCCTAAACGCGATTTTGCTAAGATACCACTTATTTGGTAGTGAGTACACACGGTTCCCTTGGCGGTCCGATGCGAACTGAATATAATTACTGAATTATAAAATGTGTGCGTCGCGTAAACTGCTGACTTGAGAAATGCACGGTTGCACCGTACAGATACATTCAAATACATAAAATAAAAGGTATACAAAGATGCGCTTAACTTTTTCTATGACAGCAAACCACAGTGATAGAGGAAAATTTATAGAGTGAGAGCAAAAGAACCAACCCACACAGTGATAGTTTAAGAAAAAGCAGTATTTTTTTAAATATTGTGTACGGTAGAAAATTTACAAATAATTTTGATATTTACTGGGTTGAGAAAATTATATTTGATAGCTTTTTGCATACATATTTAACTGTGTCGGTAAGAATGAAAATATCAATAGAGCACATATAACTAATGTATAACATTTTATGTGTGTATGTATAGTATATATATTATTTGTTAGATTTTAAGCGACACGCGTGTGTCGCTTACGTGTGTTTTATAGGTATGCTGTCGTATTTTTATGGGCAAGCACCTGAAGCACCTACACAATAATGCCGCTGAATTGTACTGCTGCTTGTCACCCGACACATTAATAAGCCTTATAATTCATCAGCTGCAGTGCCGTGCACACCGAAATACACATTTGATACTGCGATGATACCAATCTGGACAGTCGCTTGCAAAATGGTTTTAACTAATAAACGGTTTACGAACCATCTTATGTTGTTGTATATTTAAAAAAATATTTTAAACCTTAGCCACGCCACGAGGGATTTTTACATTACAGATAAAAAAACTTATTAACTCTATAAATTATATACATGGAAAACCGCGATAAAAATCAGGGGAAATTGCTAACCTTGGAATATATTTTCACAATACATAGTTAAGAACTATCCTTGAAAGATCAGCTTCCAAATGAAAATAACCTCCTTAGTATATTCGCGGCACGCTATGACGGTCACCCTGACACTGCTCTCATTCCCTCGCAGTTCCCATCTCCTTGCTGTGCATAAAATCTAACAAATAATATATATACTATACATACACACATAAAATGTTATACATTAGTTATATGTGCTCTATTGATATTTTCATTCTTACCGACACAGTTAAATATGTATGCAAAAAGCTATCAAATATAATTTTCTCAACCCAGTAAATATCAAAATTATTTGTAAATTTTCTTCCGTATTTAAAATATTTTTTTAAATATACAACAACATAAGATGGTTCGTAAACCGTTTATTAGTTAAAACCATTTTGCAAGCGACTGTCCAGATTGGTATCATCGCAGTATCAAATGTGTATTTCGGTGTGCACGGCACTGCAGCTGATGAATTATAAGGCTTATTAATGTGTCGGGTGACAAGCAGCAGTACAATTCAGCGGCATTATTGTGTAGGTGCTTCAGGTGCTTGCCCATAAAAATACGACAGCATACCTATAAAACACACGTAAGCGACACACGCGTGTCGCTTAAAATCTAACAAATAATATATATACTATACATACACACATAAAATGTTATACATTAGTTATATGTGCTCTATTGATATTTTCATTCTTACCGACACAGTTAAATATGTATGCAAAAAGCTATCAAATATAATTTTCTCAACCCAGTAAATATCAAAATTATTTGTAAATTTTCTACCGTACACAATATTTAAAAAAATACTGCTTTTTCTTAAACTATCACTGTGTGGGTTGGTTCTTTTGCTCTCACTCTATAAATTTTCCTCTATCACTGTGGTTTGCTGTCATAGAAAAAGTTAAGCGCATCTTTGTATACCTTTTATTTTATGTATTTGAATGTATCTGTACGGTGCAACCGTGCATTTCTCAAGTCAGCAGTTTACGCGACGCACACATTTTATAATTCAGTAATTATATTCAGTTCGCATCGGACCGCCAAGGGAACCGTGTGTACTCACTACCAAATAAGTGGTATCTTAGCAAAATCGCGTTTAGGCCAGCAAGTGTGCCTCGTGTGTTCATTTCATTTCTTCCATTACATTCATTAATTCTCATTTACTTTTAAGGACATTATACATATTTTACAATCTATCTAATTATTTCTTTCCGCACTTCTCATATCAAAAGGAGTGTACAGTCAAGCAAGGACCGTACATCTCTTTTTGGTCCTTCTCAAAGTGCTTCTCACGCTATAGTTTTCGTGTCGCGCCGCGTTTTATTATGTTCTTATTTCTTCTGTGTTTAAAATAAATAATTAAAGAACTGTGTTTGACAACTTCCACAAAACAACAAAGAGAAAAGTACAACAAACGAACTGACCTAACTTCGAAACGGCCCTCATAGAGTGCTGCAGCCCTTTTTTTTTTTTTTTTTTTTCTGACCTGGGGGGAAATGTCCTGAGGCATACACCGCCCGCCGTGGGCACGGCGAACGGGTTATGTGGGGCTCTCACCCACTAAAACCCCCCGGTGTCCCGTCTTCTGCCATATTGCTCGTGTCGCGGCATCGCGTGAGCATTGCTTCGCGTACACAGGCTGGCCTTGGACCTTTCCGGTCCCCTTCTCTTGAAGGGCCTTTGCTCTCCATCCTTCCTTTGTGCGGACGCGCGGGACAGGCACGTCCGTCACCTTCGGCCTGCGTCTGATGGGGCGGTGGGTGCCCTGTCCACCGCCCGCAGGTCCAACTTACGGCGGTCGTAAGTCGCTCACTTCGCGCCTCCTAGAGTGCTGCAGCCCTGCTATAATATTCTCTAACCTTTACAACTTCGAGTTCGACGCTGTGGTCAGCGGCGAGTAATAACTAATGTATAACATTTTATGTGTGTATGTATAGTATATATATTATTTGTTAGATTTTATGCACAGCAAGGAGATGGGAACTGCGAGGGAATGAGAGCAGTGTCAGGGTGACCGTCATAGCGTGCCGCGAATATACTAAGGAGGTTATTTTCATTTGGAAGCTGATCTTTCAAGGATAGTTCTTAACTATGTATTGTGAAAATATATTCCAAGGTCCCCTGATTTTTATCGCGGTTTTCCATGTATATAATTTATAGAGTTAATAAGTTTTTTTATCTGTAATGTAAAAATCCCTCGTGGCGTGGCTAAGGTTTAAAATATTTTTTTAAATATACAACAACATAAGATGGTTCGTAAACCGTTTATTAGTTAAAACCATTTTGCAAGCGACTGTCCAGATTGGTATCATCGCAGTATCAAATGTGTATTTCGGTGTGCACGGCACTGCAGCTGATGAATTATAAGGCTTATTAATGTGTCGGGTGACAAGCAGCAGTACAATTCAGCGGCATTATTGTGTAGGTGCTTCAGGTGCTTGCCCATAAAAATACGACAGCATACCTATAAAACACACGTAAGCGACACGCGTGTGTCGCTTACGTGTGTTTTATAGGTATGCTGTCGCTTAGCCGAAAGGCCTGCTTGTCTCGTCTCATTAATTGATACGTACGTTTTACCACTTATAATTTAAGTAATATTAATCATCACAAAAAAATTGACGAAGCTAAAACTGAATAATTAGCAAAATCATTTATTTAGATATCAACGTCTGGGTAGGTGGGGCAAGACCCCAACCCTGCCCCACTGTGGATACGCCTATGAATACAGATTAAAAAAATACATATTCAATATTGAAAGAATATCTATTTGTATAGTCAATAGGCGGTTATTGTGGTAGGTACAAATAAACATAAATTGAAACGGTTTTATAATTGGCTTTCATTTGTAAATTACAAGTTTACCTCAATGTGATTGTTTTGTGTTGGATAAGATCGTTTTAAGTTTAGATAATATATTTTTAGGGGTACGTTCAAGAAATAAATAAGCACACTTGTATGGGAGCTATATATATATGTATATTACTATACTTGTAGGTCTTATATTTCAAATTGTGATACTTTTGTGTGATTAAAATATAAACAAGAAAAATATAAGATGTAGTTTAATTTGACATTAAAATATTGATATTAACCTCGACAAGCAGCTTGATAATTCTTGTAGGTAAATATAAAGATTTACACAATCTTATTACTGAACTCAGGCTACAAGAATAAGGGCCTACGAACACCACGTTTTTCCTTCCACATAGCAGTTTGTTTTCGCTTGTAATGATAAAAGCATTCGTCGACGGCGCGTTTAAAAACGCGGTGTGCATAGGCCCTAAGAATAGTTGGGACGCACAATATCTTCACTCGTAAGTTGCGAAGTCGAAAGTGCCTTCAGTCCGTACTAATCGATTTACTTCTTTGTTTATATTTAGGACAGCTAAGTACTGGGACAGTTTGACTGCGTCAGTTTTCCCGTCCGATTATAATGCTTCAAGGCTAGAGTGAATAGGCTTTTAATAAACTAGTGTCCTTTACCATCTCCGATTGCGTCGCCGCTTTCTATCAGGTGGGTCTGCATTCAAGCACTATCTTGTGCTGAAGTAAACCCCATCACAAAGTAAAGACAACTACTTATACTTATGTAGATAAAATAAAACACACTGTACAATAACTTGTACAGTGACTTGTAGTAACCTAACAAAACTTACAATACGAACAAAATGCTCTAAATACACACATAAACAGCGGTATTTTTGTTAACTTATTATAACTATTGTTACTTATATGAAAAAAGTTACTACTATGCGTTTCAACTAAGAAGGTGGCCGCCATCTTGCCATTTCAAATATATAATTACTAAAAATGATGTTTCAACAAAAATAGACGGCAAAACAAGACATTACAATAAATAATCAAAACCGGGGCGAATTTTTCATTTTGTGTTTACTCTGCTGCCGGTACAAAAATCATAAAAAATGAGTGAAGTTCCGCAGTCGCGATCATCATGGCGGCCACATTAGTTGAAACGCATAGTAACTATTTGTACGCTTAGGTAGATGATTAAAATAACAATGTTTTAATTAAATTGCATTTGTAAGAAAGGTAACAAAAAAAACTTGCCATAGAACTGTTTGTTTAATGATTCTTAGGTCGTATTTCATTAATAATTCTTATTTCGTTATTACATTCGCAACTTTTGAAATGACGGCTTTTTTATACCCAATAATATAATAATATGCCTATTATCGTCCAGCAAAAGTTAAGAAAACAAAATCGATTTAATAGCGACTTTGTAATAAAATGACTTTTGGAGTGCAAGTGCTAACTAATGAAAGGCCAATTTACTGCTGGTCCCAATATCCTATCGATCCTTAACTATATATATAAGTTAAAATCATCGATCAAGTCATCGATATCCCGCGATAAACCTCCGAAATGGTGCGATAACTAAAACCCTGACAGACTAACATTTGAACAACCAGCAATAAGCATATGTTATTATTGAAACGGAAATATTATGTCGTTATAGCTATCGATGGTAACTATTTTAACTTACAGTAAGGGATCGTTAGGATATTGTGACCAGCAGTTAATAGATCACATTTGACATATTATTATTATATTATTATTATTAACTTTCTTATCTCTAGTAAGCTTTAAGGTCTCGAAGCTAGACCAATAGTAAGGACAGATATTTCTATATTTGTTTATTGAGACGGAAGTATGTCATAAAGCTATCGATGGTAACTATTTTAACTGAAAGTAAGAGATAGATAGGATACTAGGACTGGCAGTAAGGGGTCACCAGTATAGATCGTAACGATATAATAAAAATGCGAGATTGTAATTTTATAATGGCTCGGGGCGCGGCATCCCTACTACGTCTGTGGGGCGCGGAGACGAGCAGCAGCAGGCTTAGCACGATTTGCCAAGACTTCGTAATCTTGACAGTTCGGTGTGGAGTATGACGTAGTTATCGACCTAGCTAATACCGAAAATGACGTTTCTATGTCGATAACTACGTCATACTCCACACCGAACTGTCAAGATTACGAAGTCTTGGCAAATCGTGCTAAGCCTGCTGCATGCTCTCGACATATCGCTGTCGTAGTTCGACTGTCTGAGTGAGTGAGAGGTAGGATGCATTATGCGCGAGCGCACCAGGCATCTGCATCACGTCGGCCGGCCGCGAGTCATTAAATTTTATTATACGGGGTCATTATATGTATTCTGTGACTGGTTATTATATGTATTCTGTGACGGGGTGTAAGGGACATCGTAGGTACCGAAAACCGATACCAGGGATCCAGTACATGATTCTGAACATTCTAGTGTTGAAATTTTTCATCGGCTTTTTCATGAATTTCCAAAATAGCCGCTTTTTATTAATAAAATTAGAATTACATCATTATTGGTATAATACTATAGCCTAATTTCAATTTAAAAACAATAAATTACTTATTTGTGCAAAATTAGCCATCTCAGCAGCCGAAAATTCCAATGCTGAACAAAGGTCTCTCCTTAGAAGGGAGGGACATAATCTCCCCATAATCTCCACGTTTGGCAGGCGGCTTGATTGAAATTAGCAATGTGATTTGAAAAATAAATATTATTCAACACGTATTCATTACATGCTCAAAAATTAACAGGTTAGTCATTTGTCATTTTTCATATAAATGGTGTCTGTAATGTTGTAACGGACAATATGAGAAATCTTATAAAAAAAGTTTTCGGTACGTTACACCCTGTATATAAATAAAATCGGTTTGTACGAACAAAATATTATATAAGTACACACCATGGGGCCTTGGTCTCATGAGACGCACGCTTTGGTGAAAGAAATTTCATCCAAACTTATCGAAGTCTCAGGAGACCGCCGGGCTGGTAGCTTTTTCTGCCAACGTATAAGCTTGGCCATACAAAGGGGTAATGCCGCCAGTCTTTTAGGTACCCTTCCCTCACAGTGCGGCGACAACTTCGAGGAAGTTTTTTACCTAGTTGAAGTGTGAATGTTTGTAAATAAACTGTAAATAATTGTTTCAATAAATATATTATTGTTAGTCTTAGAGGAGATACAACTGGAGATAGCATGATGCGCTAATTCTTCTGCCAAATTTTGTTCATATGTTCAGGTCATTCTTTATTTGTGTGCGTAACTTTTTGAATGTGTTGCGAGTTTATTATAGTGTGGGTATACGTGAAATTGTATCTGTGTGTGTTTACTTCGCCTCCCGCACCCCGCAAAAGTGCCACGAAAATTTTTTTCGGCAAATCGACGCGATACTAGCTCTATTCTAATTACTCTGAGTTGTTAGTACATATTTATGAAAATTTATTTTAACAAAAACAGCAAAATAACAAAGTACGCCATAGTTTAGTCAGTTTCTTTTGTCATTATTATAAAATACGTATAATGGTAATTGAAAAAAAATGTATACCCGCCGTTACAAGTTCACGTTGTTAAATTTTGATGAAGTGTCAAATATGATCTATTAATTTGGTCCTACAATAAGGTGGTATTTCATTATTAATCTATAACAAGGCTTCTAAAAGATCCATTCGTAATTGTTTCAGATTCAACAGTTTTCCTTTTCTTACTGAGGTCTGCTTTCCAAAGGTCGTCGTTCGTATAGAAATCTCTGAAAGGAAAACACTCTTACAGCGGTTCCAAGAGGGCATTATCGCTGAACTCTCTAGATAGCACCATCCATCCATCTACCTTATAGAAGATAGTCAGTAGGCTCCGTGGTGCAGTTGCAAACCGCTTGCGTTGCAAACCGGAGGTCACGGGTTAAAATCCAATGGAGAGGAAAAAAAAATGTGTAGCTGTTCCTTTCTGGCTAAGACCATGCAGATCGATCACCTGATTTTCTGAAGAGTAAGATAATCCACGTGTCGGATAGGTATGGAGAAAGTCCGTCCAGCGTCGGATAAGCATGGAGAAAGTCCGTCCAGCGTCGGATAAGCATGGAGAAAGTCCGTCCATCGTCACATAGGTATGGAGAAAGTCCGTCCAGCGTCGGATAGGTATGGAGAAAGTCCGTCCAGCGTCGGATAAGCATGGAGAAAGTCCGTCCAGCGTCGGATAAGCATGGAGAAAGTCCGTCCATCGTCACATAGGTATGGAGAAAGTCCGTCCAGCGTCGGATAGGTATGGAGAAAGTCCGTCCAGTGTCGGATAAGCATGGAGAAAGTCCGTCCATCGTCACATAGGTATGGAGAAAGTCCGTCCAGCGTCGGATAGGTATGGAGAAAGTCCGTCCAGTGTCGGATAAGCATGGAGAAAGTCCGTCCATCGTCACATAGGTATGGAGAAAGTCCGTCCAGCGTCGGATAGGTATGGAGAAAGTCCGTCCAGCGTCGGATAAGCATGGAGAAAGTCCGTCCAGCGTCGGATAAGCATGGAGAAAGTCCGTCCATCGTCACATAGGTATGGAGAAAGTCCGTCCAGCGTCGGATAGGTATGGAGAAAGTCCGTCCAGCGTCGGATAAGCATGGAGAAAGTCCGTCCATCGTCACATAGGTATGGAGAAAGTCCGTCCAGCGTCGGATAGGTATGGAGAAAGTCCGTCCAGCGTCGGATAAGCATGGAGAAAGTCAGTCCATCGTCACATAGGTATGGAGAAAGTCCGTCCAGCGTCGGATAGGTATGGAGAAAGTCCGTCCAGCGTCGGATAAGCATGGAGAAAGTCGGTCCAGCGTCTGACCTCAACCCGGTCGTGTCGGCCTTCGTTATTATTACATAAGGGGGCATCCATTAATCACGTGATACCCGAAAGGGGGGGGGGGTTCTGAAAAAAATCACGACATATCACCAGGGGGGGGGGAGGTGTATAATGAGACATCACATGTATTTATTTTTCGTTGAATGCACGATTTCTAAACCAAACAGCGGCACGTGGTCTTGACTCACCGTTGCCGGCAACGAGTTCCCCTTCAACATTTAATCAGTGTTACCTGTATTTAAAGATAATATTCCGGAAATTTCAATATAGTTTGTACTTACAAAAAAATACACGTGATTTTGAGTAGGGGGGTAATTTAAAAAATCACCACATATCACCAGGAGGGGGGGAGGGGTAAAAAAGTTCCTAAAAACATCACGTGATTAATGGACAACCCCTAAGATAGCATCCAAGTAACGCCAACTTCGAGTGGCGTTGTATACCTGCGTTGAATTGTTGCTAGTTCTCTCTAAGGCATCCCTCTGGCGGTGACAAAAGACCTTTGTTTGTAGGGTACAAACAATGGTCTTTTGCTTTTTTTTTTTTTGGTACAGTGATACCGTTAGCAAAGTGTATTTTCGTTTGTTTTTAATAAGCCTTTAGGTGTAAGAGATGGACAGATGGCAAGCTGGGAAGTAGCAGTGTGTTACCATGTCGTGTTACGGGTGAGGGTAGCTGGTGAAATTAACGAGTTCCGGTGACTCAATAACTACTATCTCGGGCTTAGAGGAGATACCACTCGAGAGAGCATGATGCGCTAACCCCTCTGCCAAATTTTTGTTCATATGTTCAGGTCATTCTTTATCTGTGTGCATATCTTTTTGAATGTGTTGCGAGTTTATTATAGTGTGGGTTCATAGAAACATGAAGAGTTTGCATTAGACATTTGCAAGAGTATGCGTGAAATTGTATCTGTGTGTGTTTACTTCGCCTCCCGCACCCCGCTAAAGTGCCACGAAAAACTTGTTCGGGGAATCGACGCGATACTAGCTCCATTCTAATTTCTCTGAGATCTCGGGTGACGAGCGGTAGTGCATTGCTGCTTGCCTACAAACGGCAAGCGTTTTGCTTACAGTTAGGTGATCGAAATGCTGGTCTCGTCCGTTCCTAGATTGAATAAAAAAGAGCCAGTGCGCTTTTGCGCGTTGCAACAAGACGCAAATTCTGTTAAAAATAAAAATACCTTTGCTCTTGTATTTCTTTTACCCATCGCAAATTTTCTTTTTTCATACATTGAGCGTCGCCGCCATAGTCTTCTGGTAGAAATTTTTTGTCGATACAATCTCGTAAACTGTCACAGGTTGTATGGAATTTGACCTGAAAAAAAAAGGAAACAGTACCTTCACATCTTGCATATCAAAAAAACAATTCTTTAACAAAAAAATACTTCTAGCCTTGAAACGTTAAATGAAACATGAATGGACTAGTTGAGCTATTCTTAAAGAGTTAGATAGATCTCAAATAAATCAAGATTCATTATTGTTGGTGATGTAAGAACGATAAACAACAGGCCTCATAAAAAGGCTCAAAGTAGCTCAACGTGCTATGGAAAGGGCTATGCTCGGATTGTCTCTACGTGATAAAATCCGGAACGAGGAAATCCGTAGAAGAACTAAAGTAACCGACATAGCTCTAGTAGTTAGTAAGTTGCAGTGGCAGTGAGCAGGTCATATAGTCCGGAGAACTGACAACCAGTGGGGAAGAAAGGTTCTCGTGTGGCGACCAAGGACTGGAAAACGCAGTGTGGGACGGCCCCCCACTTGGTGGACAGACGACTGGTCAAGGTGGCAGGGAGCCGTTGGATACAGACGGCACAACATCGGTCGCAATGGAGGTATATGGGAGAGGCCTATGTTCAGCAGTGGATGTCTTGTAGCTGACATGATGAAGAAGGACAAAGGCTGTGTGCAGTCTCCTGAAATATAAATTAAGTATAAAACTTATAAATATACCTATGTATAAAGTTGAAGTATAGCTATGTCATCTTCTGCCGGATTAGGACAAATATCTTATTTAAATGAGAATTTTGTACATACATTATGTACTTACGCGCTAATATTATTACATTGAATTAGTTCCTATTGCATGCTATTGCTTATATTGTTTTGAAATGCAAAATGCCATCTAGCTGCTATGGACTCAGTGGAGAGGCGCGCTAAGAGGCTGATTGGTGATACTGGGCAGCCTCTCGGTATTCTACAGGATGCATTTTGGAGAGTGTGCGCAGGAATTGCATGACTTGATTCCACCATCCCCCTTCTATCATCGGACGTTGAGACGCACTGCGCATATACACCCTTATGTGGTGAAAGTGCTTTCAGTCCGGACTAAACGATTTGCCTCTTCGTTTATAATGAGGACAGCTAAGGATTGGAACAGTTTTCCTGCGTCGGTTTTCCCGCCCGATTATAATGTGGGGTCTTCAAGGCTAGAGTCAATAGGCTTTTAATAAGCTAGTGTACTTTACCATCTTCGATTGCGTCGCTACTTTCCATCAGGTGGGTCTGCAGTCAAGCACTAGCTTATGTTGAATGAAAAAAAATCGCATCGTCACGTCGTCGTAAGGAATTGCGTTCCAAAAAAAAAACAGTCTAAGTAGTTTATTCGTTACAAACACAATATAATAAGCCGCAAGGCAGCTTCTAGCGAGCTGTTGATGCGTGCGATAACGACACCAAGGACACGAGTGCTCCAGAGAGTCGGTCACCTCGGCTTGTCTTCGTCGCTCGAGTCGTCGTCGACTTTCAGCTCTGGCTTGCTTTAATTGGCCGTCCAGAGAGGAGTTGTTAGAGCTATATGCTCCAAGGGTAGAAGTGTTAAAAGGCATAACACCGCGAGTAAAAATGGAGAAAGCGCAGCACACCTCTCGACACCACTGAGTCATTGACACCATTGTTGCTCTCCGTCGCCTTCTGATGGCTATATGGAGAGCCCATCTAGTGAGTGGCAAGTCACCACGTGCCAAAATATAATTAGTATACTAATTATGGCAAGTGACCTCGGTCTTTTACAATAGCCCAGTGTTCAGTCCACCAAATGCCCACATAAAGTAATCAAGAAATCTTTCCTTATGCTTACAATCGTCCCTACTTCTGCCAGAGTCAACTGCTGTTTATAACTTAATTCCAGCAGTTGATTCTGACAGGGGTGTTCCATTTCAATAATTTCTCCCAACAGGCCTCTACGTGTTGGATTCAACCCACGCAAGCCTTTTAACGTCCGGGTGTAAAAGCCCGAGTAATCAAAATGAATAATAATAAGTACTAATTTTCTGGGACGATTCCACCCACGGTCACCTAATCCCAAACTAGGCAGAGCCTGTACTATGGAAACCAGACAACTGATACTAATACTTAAATAGATAAATAACACCTATCCTATTGGGTAGCAGCCAAGGTATCTAACCACTAGACCAACAGGACATCCAAAAATACAAATCTTTCCTCTTTACCATCGATAATACATGTGAACCATTATTATTGTTACTTTTTTTTCTTTTTTAACCGGCTTCAAAAAGAAGGTTCTCTATTCGACGCGTATGTATGTAATATTGATAAAAATGCGCAATATTAATATATGTTAGTATATGTGGGCTTCTAAACAAATTTACCAAATTTTATGAGTGTATGTATGTATGTATGTATGTATGTAGGTTTGTCCACGGATTTCTCAGAAACTACAAGTCCGATTTTGAACATTCTTTTTGCAATAATTAGAGTATTTTTAAACTTAGGGTAGAGTATAAGTTTCATCAAAATAGGTCCAGTAGTTTAAAAGATATAAACTTTTTATGTTTTCAGTAAGTTATTCGACGACGTTCACGTTCGAGTTGCGTGATAGTGCTGATACCTATTTTGGTAAAATAAGTCACTAAAAAGTGTTAAATAAACTATTTAAAAAAAATAAAAACCGACTTCAAAGTAAATTATCTAAAAAGCATAAAATAACGAAAATATATTGAAGTCGGGGTCAGCTGGTGCTAGTGTTAGTTAACATGATGTGCTAGCACCGACTTCAATATATTTTCGTTATTTTATGCTTTTTAGATAATTTACTTTGAAGTCGGTTTTTATTTTTTTTAAATAGTTTTTGTTAGTTATAAGTTACCCTAAGTTCACTTATAGAGCATGTTGTGACACCTTAAAAAATTGTGCATTTAATTAATTTTCTGTGTATTTTGTAATTTAAGTGTGCTAATGTAACAATTACTGGTTGTCCTAACAAATAAAATAAAATAAAAAATAATGGTAACATATTATATTTCTCTCCTCTTTATAATATTATCAATAAAAATTTGTTAATATTGTTTTAAGCATCGCTCTTTCTCATAGAGCATTCTTTCTGTGTGAAATAGTTTACTTTTTATTGTGTTGTGATAAGATAGACCTCTGAGTTTGTGCGTCGGGACTCTGAAGCTTGCTTTAAATAATGTAGGTGTGTTGAGTAATTGGGATTACCCATCTAGCTCGTAGTATTTTATACTTAACTCAATATTAAAACTAATACCTAATACTGACCATGTTGCGAATGTCCTCAGGCAAGACACCCTTTACCAAGTTGTACATATACTCGGCGTATGGTGGACAGTTAACCAGATGGATATCTTTAAGACGTATCGGCATGCCCTCCTGTAAATACATATAGTTCGTTGAATAGATCATAATGTACCTTCTAGGTAAGATCAGGGGGTGCCCGGGTTAGAATAACACCCACCCATCTACTCCCGTCGGGTGTCCGTAAGAGGCGACTAAGGGAAAACAAGAAGACGGGCAACAGCGTCTTTCTTCTATACTGTGATCCCCAAGACGCCTGCCATGCGGGGGGAGGCCTTTGTTTAGTAGTGGACGTCTTTCGCCCGCTGATGAATCCAATATACCTACTTTGCAACAAGTTGAGGCTGTGTTGTGATCCGGTGGTAGCTATACGTAGTGTTAAATCCTCTTTGGTGGTAGCTTTTAAAAAATTGAACGTTCAAAAGTGCTAGCGTTAAGCCTAATTGAAATAAAAGTTTTGAATTTGGAACACCCATGGTCACGGGCCGACTCGCGCCCGTGACCATGGGTGCTGCAAAGCATTCGAAACGACGAGAAAGCAAAAACTAAAAAAACCGCGATATATTCCATATGAGTAGTTTGGTAATAAAACTGTATGTGTAGTATTCGCATAGGTAAAAGACAACATTATTTGTTTTACCTTAATACCGAGTAGGTTTGGGTTATGATAATACCAACAAAATATCATTATACATACATTAAACGTATAAACATACATTTATAATAATAATAATACCAGCCCTTGTTAATGTCCCACTGCTGGGCACGGGCCTCCCTTCAAGATGAAGGGGCTTAGGCTATAATCCACCACGCTGGTCAAGTGCGGGTTGGCGGACTTCACACGTCATTCGAAAGCTAGTTAAGCTTTCTCAGACATGCAGATTTCCTCACGATGTTTTCCTTCACCGAAAGCTAGTAACAATCGCACAAAGACGATACCTACATACTTACACACACATACACGATACATTTATATTTATATATATTTCAACTCGTCTCATTGACATCTTTCAGTTGATACCCATATCGATCAAACTTACTTAGATACTGTGAGTGCATGTAGTGTGTAGTGGGCTTAACGTTACAAGTGAAAGAACGGGGGTAGACGAAGATATTTCTGCCTCGCGCACGGAGCCGTCTCGCTGAACCAGTCTGCTTGTGACCACAGACTACTCAGTAAGAACTACGTTCTTGTGACCACGACTGGTGCAACCCGGCCGAAACGTCAAGCCAAAATATAAGGTACATCGCGATAATTCCCGATTAGAATAAAGTTTGATAATGGAACGCGAAAGTCTAAAACTATATACCCATATTGATGTTTTCGGAAGTAAAATTTCGGAGTAACAATACAAAATGGTGACTGACGGGCACCATAAATTTTTTTGAAAAAGTATATTGCCTAAATGTCATTCCCACAACTGAGACGAATCTAAAGACATAATTATAAGTCGAAATCCATTTAGCCGTTTAGGATGTAGGTAGGCCGTGCCAAAGAAATAGTCAAACATACTTACATACATATGTATGTACCGAGTATGTACTCTCAAAAAATATAACCCTCCTTTTGGGGCAGTCAGGCAAAAAAAAATAAAGCAATCATTTAAATTCCCCAAAGTTCACATCAGTAGTGTTTTTTTTAAATTAAATAAAAACTTTAATTAACTTAAGTACTTACCAATAAAAAAACTATAAATTTTTGTACGTAAAACACATTGCATTTACTAATGAGTAGTAGGGTGTATTCTTGCATATCAAGAATGATGATTTGCCCATCGTATAAGGTGTTCAAGGGTTGTTTCACCCAGTTATCAACTTGGAGCGTGAACGACTTAACGGCTGCGTAGAAATCGAATTTTTCATTGAATTCTTGAAGCTTATGTATCAATATTTCATTAGGACCCGCGTCATATTGTACCACGTTACTGTAAAAAATAATGTTCAAATTAAACACAAAAATATTAAGAAAAAAAATTTTAAACGTAGATAACTGAGTTTGATATATAAAATAATAATTTTAAATAATACCACACACACACAAACACCCACTCAGACACATACTTACAATCACACACTTTCTTATTATTATTATTTTATATTTTGATTATTAATTTTAATATTTTAGATTAAAACCTTAGACTACAGTGTACGTACTAGTACATTAATATCATCATCATCATCATCATTATCAGCCGGAAGACGTCCACTGCTGAACATAGGCCTCCCCCTTAGAACGCCACAATGAACGACAATTGGCTATTTGCATCCACCGGTTACCTGCGACGCGCACAATGTCGTCTGTCCACCTAGTGGGAGGCCTGCCTACGCTGCGTCTTCCGGTTCGCGGTCGCCACTCGAGAACCTTTCTTCCCCAACGGGTATCGGTTCTTCGAGCGATGTGGCCTGCCCATTGCCACATCAACTTGCAGATTCTGAGAGCTATGTCGGTGACCTTGGTTCTTCGGTGAATCTCCACATTTCGGATTCTGTCGCGCAAAGAATTAATATCAGTGTTTTGTAATCCTCAATAGCTGTCTACTATAAAATGTAGGTAGGTAACTATAATTTGTAATGGTGCCCAAGATACAGGCTTCGCCTAGTTTGGGACCAACAGTAATATGTTTATCTATACTTACTTATAATAAATCTGTAACAGGTCCAATTCTGTACATTGAAGATATTTTGAAAATTATGTTTGGAGGGCATTCTATAACCGATACTAAAGCCAAAATTGTATTTTTTTTTGTCTGTCTGTCTGTCTGTATCTCGGCTGAGCATCACGCCGAAACTACTGGATGGATTGAAACGAAACTTGGCATGATTTGAGTTAATACTCCGAGGTAGGACATAGGATACTTTTTATCCCGACATTCGGCACGGTTTCCTTGGGAGAGGGGACTAAAGTCAAAATGTGTACTTGGTTATACGCTTGCTCCGATTTTAACAATTTTTCATTATAATTGACGGGCCCGTTGGTCTAGTGGTGGTTAGTGACCCTGTCTGCTGCCCAACAGGTCGTGGGTTCGATTCCCACCAAGTGTCTGGGTGTTTTAGCTATATAAGTATAATATAATTATAATAAATATTTGTAAGGGAACACTCATAGACAGTTGTTAACAATGTTTGGAAATCGATCAGGTTAAGCAACGTTAGGTAAGGTCATTAAATAGATGGGTAACTAACCGTTTAATGCCATTTGAACTAAACGTCTCCGTGCTTCGGAGGGCAAGTACAAAGTGGGTCCAAGTTTTTAACCGACTTTAAAAAAGGAGGTTTTGTATTCTTTGCGAATAGATAGATAGATAGATAATTCTTTATTGTTCCACCATCATTAAAAAACACAAAAATACAAGAAAAAAAAAAACAGTAAAATAGAATGAAACAATGGGCGGCCTTATCACTAAAAGTGATCTCTACCAGGCAACCTTTGGATGGAGAGGAACTATGAACTGCAAGGCGGGGTTGTTTATACAAACCAATTATAAAAATACATAACTATAAACAATAAAATACGTAACAGCAAAATAATATATATATAAATATTAGTATAATACATAAATATTATATTTGATAGAAACAAATATAAATAACCAACAATAATAAATAAATAAATGCAGCCGGCTAATATCAATATAAAATTCATAGGGACAGATAAAATGCTTTCAAACGATCTTTAAAGATAGGCAGAGATGATGCATGTCTAACAGTGACCGGTAAGGCATTCCACAGACGAACAGCTTCTACTGTGAATGACTTATCGTAAAACGAACTATTATGAGAAGGGAACATAAGAGTGAGATTTTCTGATGACCTCAAACAGTGGGAATCATTGCCGAGAAAAACAAAACGTTCCTTTAGGTAACGCGGAGAACAAGAATTAAATAGTATATTATAAAGAAGAGACAGGATGTGCGTATTCCGACGAAGACGAATAGGAAGCCACTTGAGCTTAGAACGAAATTGAGAAACATGATCATATTTGCGCAAACCAAATATAAATCGTATACAAAAATTTTGAAGACGCTCAAGTTTATTAAGCTGGTCCTCTGTAAGATCTAAATAGCAGATGTCAGCATAATCAAGAATTGGAAGTAATAGGGATTGAGCTAGAACAATCTTAGTGGCAGTGGGAAGAAAGTTACGGAGTCTTTTTAACGAGGCTGCAGCAGCAAACAACTTCTGGCTAGTAACTTGGAGTTGAGGAACCCAACTCAAGGTGCGATCAATTAAGATTCCTAAATTTTTACACGATTCACTAAAAGGTAATAATTCCCCATCTAAATTGACACTAGGAATCGTTCTCCAGTTTACCCTTGAAATCAATCGCGAACTACCCACTATCATCGCCTTAGATTTTGCAGGATTAACTTTTAAGCCAAATTTTTTGCTCCACTCGGTTATAAGGAAAAGATCATTATTAACTACCCTAATACACTCTGGTAGTTCATCCAATGAATGCGAATGCATATATATGCGAATGTATATTATTGAAAGTTTAGTTAACGTAAACACAGCGCGGGCGGAGCTGCGTGGGTCAGCTAGTATTATATAAAAATGAACCCCTATTTCTCCTGGCCACGCTCTACTTTACTGATTACATTCATTTTTTTTTTTCATTTTTTCTAATACTTCGTGGAAGGTTCTTACTAAAATGCTAAATAAAGATTTATTATTTAAAAACCTGTAAATTCGGCTGTGTGAACTAATGTAACTAATAAAGTGAAGTTTCATTAACTAATTAAGGATATAGTAATTTAATTGTTGTTTTATGCATGAATATAATATGTGATTGAAGAGGCTGTGAACGATCTCTAGTAACCATGGATACAAAATATTAAGAACGACCTGAAAATCGCAAATACAACAACTGAGAACGCCCACAATCTTGGCGCAGAAACACTAGGAGGCCTGGTCTAAACTGAAATGGGATAAAAGCCAAGAAGAGATACACTTCTCAACAGAAAAATCGAAACCTTGCAAGTTTGTTTTGTAAGGATTATCAGAAAAATGTGTACATGTCAAATGTCGTGTAATAGTGAATGTTATGAGGTTTTCAAATCCTAATGTTCCTAATGTGTAATGTTCGAAATTCAACTTAAATTTTCATAGGTTATTATTTTGTTTAAAAAGACATTTTTACCCTGTATGGAGTATGAAGGAAATTGATAAAACAACACACGTAAATGAAAAAAAAAAGCTAAGGAACGTTTATTTAATAACTTGTATTCCCACCCCGAGCTCTTATTACTGCTTCCATACGGTTCTTCATCGATCGGATGACAGTCACGATCAAATGTTGTGGCTTTTTTTTTTGGGAATGATAGACGCTGTTAGCCGCAGATGGCCATTGCAGCTTCACCGGACAATAGGAGGCGAGCGCTTGAAGCGCTCTAGCCTTTACGGCAGAAGTAGCGACGAGCACAAGGGCACTTCAGGGAGGCAAGGCCTCGGCTTGGGCTGTCGCTTAAGACAGGGTTGAGTTTACCACCGGTTCACAACGCGCCCCCACTGAGAAGAACCGGCAAGAAACTCAGTGGGGTGATGCATGTCGTTGCGGTCGCATACGTACGACCCTTCGGCCTCGCCGGCGAGACCGGTGTCTGATAGCTAGTGTTGCATACGGTTGTCGGGGAGGGGTCGGCGCTTCCCGGTCCAATAGGACCGTCATGGGGTCAGGAGGGTCGAGCAGTACGTGCCGTGGTCTGCGGCGCGAGTCAGAAGGACTAGCGGCGTAATCGGCGGCGGCGCGGATTAAACTGTTTGCGTGACGGGACGCGGATTCAAAGTAGCGTTTCGAAGCTTCTTTGAGGAACTTACGAAGGGGATCTAATTTGAAATCGGAATGCAAATCTACGTTCCGCATGTACCACGGGGCACCGACGGCGCGACGGAGGAAACGATTCTGGATAACCTGGAGGCTATCGATATGGGTGCGGGCGGCGTGCGCGAAAACTACACTCGCGTAAGTCATGATAGGGCGAATGCAAGCTTTGTATAATGTCAACTTATTTCTAAGCGAGTTTATGTGTGCTGGGCGCTTTGTGGAGCAAGTTTATATTTTTAAACATACTATATTATGATTTTGGCGCTCCCAGAAACCTCTGGGCTGGAGCCTCGGTTTGCCCCCCCCCCCCCCCGTTTTACGAACATTATAGAGCGTCCAACCGTTTATTTTCTTTTTGACAGCACCAATAGAACGTAACTGCGTCATGTCACGCAAAAGTTCTCTTAAAGTGAACTTTTAAAAGTGAACTTCACCTTAAGTGAACTTTTGTGTAACATGACGCAGTTACGTTCTATTGGTGCTGTCAAAAGGAAAATAAACGGTTGGACGGTCTATAATAAATTTACTAAATACTCAACATTGTAGAGAATGCATCTTGAATCTTTTTCGCTGCTGGATCTCTGTTTGTGTACACTTCGGGCATGTTCCGCCGATGTGTACAGAACATCTCTATGCATTTCTTCGTCTTCTCCAAACTGTTGAAGCAACTGAATATAAATTTTTTCAGCATTATATCACCTGCAAATAACGCATAAACGTACGTATAAGTCATAATGTATCATCTTATCTACTAGTCTAGTATCTAGTAATTCATAGTATAGTTTTCGGCCGCAAGTACACATCGATTGTTAATAAGAGAAGATCTGCTATTTTCAGTATTGTAGGTAGAGAGAGGCTAGCGCTATCTCTATCGCTCAATTCAACGTACCTAAGGGCCTCAAAATAATGTAAAATACACTTGCAAGTCATGAATTGCAGTCTTAACAGATCGGTGTAAAGTATAACTTAGTTTTAAATATAAGTACTTGTGCAAATATAATATCAATCCATAAAAGCTAATATAGCTCCTATGAAGGAAGCTAGACACCGATGGCCGATGGATGGAAAACTTCCAAAGATCCCCGGGAGCTGTGGGGCTCGACCGGGGTATGTGGAATTCTCACCCACTAAAACCCCCGCGGCTGTCGCATCGGCACATGAGAGGGTAAACCCCAGGGCTCTCCGGTGGGACCAGCACCAGGGGCACCTCAGTGCCTTGCCTTTGAGCCCGCCGCCGGGGGGCGCATTGAAGCCCCCCGGGAACCTGATACGGTACTCACGGGGACGGGGGTCGCAACCCCGCCGCCGTCCTCCTCGGAGTCGCCGCCGTACTCAATGGACGCTCAAAGGGCCCACACCCCGAGCGTCCAGCGACTCCGAAGGAGCTTTTCTTTGCCCTATACATACTCAGAACGCTCATTTAAATAATGTTTGTAATACACATAAGTGTAACAGGAATGAAAGCTAATCTCTGCTAATTTATAGGCTACGGTAACAACTCCCCGTGTCGTCAGGCGCCTCGCAAACCTGTATCCTGATACTTTTAAACAGGTAAGTAAGTATAAATTATTTATGCAAAAAAATTAAACTAGGTACAAACAATAAACTATTTTAATAAAAATAAAAACCGACTTCAAAGTAAATTATCTAAAAAGCATAAAATAACGAAAATATATTGAAGTCGGTGCTAGCACATCATGTTAACTAGCACGAGCTGACACCGACTTCAATATATTTTCAATATATTAATTTACTTTGAAGTCGGTTTTTATTTTTATTAAAATAGTTTATTTAATACTTTTTAGTGACTTTTATTTTAGCAAAATAGGTATCAGCACTATTACGCAACTCGAACGTCTACGTTACAGTAACTTACTGAAAACATAAAAAGTTTATATCTCTTAAACTACTGGACCGATTTTGATGAAACTTGTACTCTACCCTAAGTTGAAAAATACTCTAACTATTGTAAAAAGAATTTTCGAAATCGGACCTATAGTTTTTGAGAAATCCGTGGACAAACCTACATACATACATACATACTTACATACATACATACATACATACATACATACATACATACATACATACATACATACACCCATAAAATTTGGTAAATTTGTTTAGAAGCCCACATAGACTAACATATATTAATATTACGCATTTTTATTAATATTACATACATACGCGTCGAATAGAGAACCTTCTTTTTGAAGCCGGTTAATGAAGCCGGTTAAAAAGGACTCGTATCTCAAATGCGCTTTCCTAACACGTGTTTTCGTGTATATACATATGTTATCTACTCGTATATGTATAGGTATTTGAACTCATCTAAGACTTGACCTTCAGATATTTAGAAATATTTTATTAAAGGTACTTACTTAGGTAGGTTAGGTTAACCTAACCTAAAAAAATATGATTCTAGGTGGATTCTGTCCGTAAATTGAGTATTTTTTGTTGTAATTTCCTTATGTTCGGTATTAGGTGCCCTTGCTTGAGAGCAAGGGCACCTAATACCTCAGATAATGACGGATGGAATGAATATATACTTATATATATTATATACTCGTATATGTATAAGTATTTGAACTCATCTAAGACTCGACCTTCAGACATTTAGAAATATTGTATTAATTATAGTATATTCTATTGTATTCTAAAGGTACTTACGGGTAGGTAGGTTAACATAAAGTATTTTTATTTCGAATGTTTTTAGAATTCTAGGTGAATTCTGTGCGTAAATTTAGTATTTTTTTTTGTTGTAATTTGTGCCTTTTGTTCGGTATAAGGTGCCCTTGCTATCATATAATGACGGATAGTGAAGGACGGAATGAATATAGACTTATTATGCTAAAGCATGGGTTTTGAATTACGACTTTTCTTTAAACTAAGTTAGGTTTTTGTTTTGTGTTTAGCGGTACACACCTGGCAAACCAAGAAGGTAGAGTCGAATAAGAGCTGGTTCCCACTTGTCGGGTGCCGGGTACGTGTATTAATCAGAGGTTCCTTTTTTTTGGGAATGATTGACGCTGTTGGCCGCAGATGGCCATTACAGCTTCACCGGACAATAGGAGGCGAGCGCTTAAAGCGCTCTAGCCTTTACGGCAGAAGTAGCGACGAGCTCAAGGGCACCTCAGGGGGGCACGGCCTCGGCTTGGGCTGTCGCTTAAGAGAGGGCTAATCAGAGGTTCCAGTGGCTGGCAGAGCATTTTATATGAAGCTATTCCACTTATCGGTAACCGATTTTGTGCATAAATGCACTACCGCTGGAACCTCCGATTAGTATACCGATCCGACAAGTGGGAACCAGCTCTAACGCCCACATTATTACGATGACCTGGGGGCCGATTCTACTAAATAAACTTTGCAAGCGTTCTTTATGATTTTTATTGATAATATTATAAAGAGGAAAGAAATATTGTAAAGAGGAAATATTTGTATTTTTGGATGTCCTGTTGGTCTAGTGGTTAGATACCTTGGCTGCTACCCAATAGGTCGTGGGTTCGATTCCCGCCAAGTATCTGGGTGTTATTTATCTATTTAAGTAAGTATATAATTAGATAAAAAAAGTATAGAAGTATTAGTATCAGTTGTCTAATTCCATAGTACAGGCTCTGCCTAGTTTGGGATCAGATGACCGTGTGTGGATTGTCCCAGTATATATTGAACTCTACCATTTGACTTTGACTGGCCACACCGGTCAGCCAATACTCCTGTGTTCATACATTTATCTCCGATTTAGATCTTGTAAATAGAAACAGGGTATACAAGTCCTTCACGCCACGCCGGCAGGTCCGTGAATGGTTGGACTTACGACATCATTACTTGTATGAAATCGTCCTTGCTCTATACGTGGACTTATACACCTATTACCTCTCACGGTAAAATAGTACTAGATTGCTATATAGAGTTGAAGGCCTCTCATTTGTTTGTAATACAACCGGTTCTTTCACCTTTGCTCATAAATTAAGAAAAATATAATAAAAAGACACATGTGGAACAAAACAACGTATAAAGACAATTAACCCATCGATAGAACTAATATTAGAGAGTCAAAAAAGGTGATATTAGGCATCGTGCTACGAAATAGTTTCAACTACGTCTCTCCAGAATAAGACATTAACTGCTGCATTTATAAACGTCAATTAGAGTTAATGATCATTCATCCAGTTCTTGGAATCGAATTCAAAGTCAAAGTCAAGAGAAAACGAAAAAAATAACAATATTACATCAAACTAAAAGGCCCATGGGATAGTAATTATTTCCGACACTCGCAGCCTATTATTATTAATACTTTATACTGTGATAGTGAGTAGAGTTATCAACTATCTCGTACTCAAGAATATAAAATAAGCATAAACAGCGCCAAGCGTCGAAATAACTAGATATAAAAAAAATGGCTTACTTAGAATTAATGATAGCTGACGTTTGTGAGTGCAGAGTACAGTAGTCACAACTAGATCTATGTGTGTCTGAAGTTAGGTTTGGCGAACCATTGCGCAACTACAGTGTTGAGTTATGAATACAAAAACACAAAGATAGCTACTGCGCAGCGTCTTGCAGCCAACTTCAGACACACAAAGATCGGTTGTGACTACTGTAGGTACGTGATTAACAGACAAGGAGTCGTCTATGGCTCGTTGACAGACGAGCAACGGTCTGCCAGTGACGACTAGTTGCAAAATGTCACTAGTGCCCCTAATGGCATTTCTGTCGTTATTTAATTCTACTAAGGCCCAAGTGCATCGACAAAAAGACGTCGTTATATATTTTTCAGAATCGATTATCTATTTTTCACCACCACCATAGCCCCCGGTTATGGACCCTTAACAGTCCATTATCTTAACATAGCTCGACACCCCTGGTCGTCGTTAAGGATTGTTATATAGTTAAATAGATAATCGATTCTGAAAAATAGGTAACTAACGCCTTTTGTCGGTGCACTTGGCCTAAGTAGGTACGTTACGTGTATGTTGCTGTATAGATTTCCATAAGTTCTAACGTCCGTCGTGGTCAAATAATTTTCCTACCTGCCAGGTTCTGAAGCATCCTCAAGAAGAACTATCATAAACAACAACGACATCAAATAGTTGCACCCGTTGAAATGTAAAACAATTGTTAGTTATTTTCTACTCTGTTACTTTTTTACACTGTAACGTGTGAAGGTTTTGTACTCTATGGTAATAAAATAAAATATGGAAGAAGAAGAACATTGTTTCATTATCAAATACAACGAAAAACCTCGTAAAATTAATCATTAGCGAAGACATGGTCCTTCGAGCCGGATTGGAAGCAAACTAAGCTGAACATCAACAATTTACCGTGATTAAAGTAAATCTATCAGTCCATATATATATGAATGACCGGCCGGCAAGAACAAGTCGTGAGAACAAAGAAATTGCAATCTTCGATCAACTTGTATGGTAAAAGCGAAGTTGCATATTAAGAATTTACGTCGTATTTATTACATTGGAAGCGGATTACGTGTTTGATGGTAATAGAGTATCGTGTAAAACAAAATGAGTACGAAAACTGAAAATTTGATAAAAGTGTTGGAAGCCACCGCCATTTTATTGCAAAAGTCTCAAGTTAATCTAAAGAAATGTCCGAAAGCACGATTAACTATAGGATATATTGAAACTCGAATAAAGTGCATTGATGAATATTGGAACACGTTTAAGTCTACGTACAATGATATCATAAAGATTACGACGAAAGAACAACGTAGTGAAATTAAGTTTTTTGAAGAAGACGATTTTGATGTGACGGAGGAAATTTATATAAGTTTACAAGCCGATTTACGAGATATGATGATAGAACTTTCGGCCCCAACTGGTAACAAACAAAAGGATTCTGTTGTCGCAGCATGTGAGTTAAAACCGCAAGTTAAATTACCTGTGATACACTTACCCACGTTTGGTGGAAAATATGAGGAATGGCCAACATATAAAGACTTATTCACATCATTGATACATGATAACGCATCATTGAACAAGGTACAAAAGTTACATTATTTAAAATCAAGTGTTACCGGAGAGGCGGAAGGGCTGTTGAGGCATATTCAAGTGATCGAAGACAATTATGAACAAGCATGGAACATCTTGAAGGGCAGGTATGGTAACAAAAGGCTTATTATCAATTCATTGTTAAAAAGATTGTTCGGGCAAAGGAAGATGAATACTCAAACTGCGAGTCAAATTAAAGCATTATTAGACACAACATCGGAATGCTTGAATAATTTACAAAATCAAGGAATTACAATTGATGCCTGGGATCCAATACTAGTGCATCATGTAGTACAGAAACTAGATGCGGAAACACATAAAAATTGGGAAGAACAATCATATAAGCAGAATTCAGACGAACTACCTACCTGGCAAGAACTAAAATTATTTTTAGAAAGCAAGTTCCGTACATTAGAGTTAATAAGTGTTACGCCGGCAGGAACAGCCACAAAGGATAAATATATGATTAAAGAAAAATCATTTCATGTTGCATCAACAACACCAGAGAGGATCTGTACCAAATGTAAAGAGACACATACATTAAGCCACTGCAAGGAATTTGGCAAATTGCAACCTAGAGAACGAAGTGAGTTTGTGAAAAGTCAAAGTTTATGTTACAATTGCTTGGGAGCTGGACATACCTCTTGGAAGTGTCGTATACCAATGAGTTGCCGCATCTGTAAAAAGCGTCACCACACATTATTGCATGAAGAGAAAGACATTAAGCAATCTCATGATGTTCAAACACACCACAGTAAGCTGGAGACTGCTGACGAGGAATCAAAGGAAAGCTATGAAGAAACTGATGACGCAATAGTAACCCATTTTGTAGCGAAGAAAGCTACCGCCTTACTTGCCACAGCGCTGGTTCCAGTAATGGATGACAATGGACAAGTAACAATATTGCGGGCTTTAATTGACCAGGGCTCACAGGCCAACTTCATTAGCGAACGAGCAACTCAAACATTGAAGGTGAAGAAAACACCTACCAGAGGTTCAGTTACAGGGGTTGGTTCAACACAAACAACCGTCAATCATGTAATACAAATACAACTTTTATCACAACATGATGACCAATTCAATATCAAGATAAAGGCTTATGTCATGCCTACACGATTAACCACCCATTTACCAGCAAAGACTATACAGGGTCCTATTCACCTATGGCCCCATATATGTAAACTGCCATTGGCCGACCCAACGTTTTGCCAGCGAGAAAGAATAGATTTGCTCCTCGGGGTAGAGACATATGCTCAGATAATTAAAGAGGAATTAATCAAGGGTCCCCCAGGTACACCTTGCGCTCAGAATACCAGCTTAGGGTGGATCCTATTTGGAAATATACAAGAAACAAATTCTTCAGATCAAATCATAGTAATGCACCACAATATTGATGTTGATAACATGCTTAAAAGGTTTTGGGAAATAGACACAGATTCCAAAAAGAAATTAACGAGGGAAGAAGAAAGGTGTGAAAGGCTATATGAAGCAACTTACAAAAGAAACGAAGAAGGAAGATATATCGTGAAATTACCCTTTAATACAGATTACCCTAAATCCCCAGAGGGCAATACAAGAGAAATAGCTATGAGAAGATTAATTCAACTACAAAAACGGTTAGATAAAGATATAGAACTTAGGAAAGAATATGGCAAGGTAATACAAGAATATATAACCTTGAATCAACTTGAAGAAATCACAGAGGACGAAATAAAAAATCCAGCAGTTTACTTACCACACCATGCAGTTATAAAAGAAGATAAGGAAACAACCAAAGTGAGAATAGTCTTTGACGCTTCCGCAAAGGGGTCCAACAATACTTCACTCAATGATGAACTAATGGTAGGCCCGCAACTTCAGGAAGATATGAGGTCACTTGTTATGCGATGGAGAATGAAACGCTACTGCTTCACAGCTGATGTTCAAAGTATGTATTGCCAAATTCTAGTTACTAAAGAAGACAGTGATTATCAACGTATACTCTGGGTGGATAGTACAACCGGCATCATTAAAGATTATCGATTGCTTAGAGTAACATTTGGTACGGCCTCGGCCCCTTACCTGGCAGTCAAAACACTGCAACAAATAGCTGCAGACGAAGGGGAGAGTCATCCAGGAGCTGCAAGGGTAATCAAGGACGACTTTTTTATGGATGACTTGATGTCTGGTGAAGATACTGTAGAAGAGGCTATAGACACTGCAAAGAATGTTGCTGCTATCCTGAAAAGAGGAGGCTTCATATTACATAAATGGTCTTCAAATAGTCTAGACGTGCTTAAAGAATTTCAGCCCTCAGAGCGAAGCGCAAAGGTGAACATAGACATACAAGTAGATGGAACAATACAAGCACTTGGTCTTACCTGGAACATGGGAAAAGACTGTTTTAACTATAACCTCAAATTACCACTTACAGATAAGGTGATCACTAAAAGAACAATATTAGCTGACATTCAACGACTATTTGATCCGCTGGGCTGGCTGGCTCCTGCACTCCTACCTGCAAAATTAATGATACAAAAGTTATGGATTGAGGGAATTGGCTGGGACGATGAAGTTAATTCTGAGACAAAAAATGAGTGGCTAAACATACGAAAGAGTTATGAACATTTAAAAAATATAGAATTAAAGAGATGGTTGTACACAACACAAGAAAAAATTAAGCAGATTACTATACATGGTTATTGTGATGCCTCTACCAAAGCATATGGTGCAGTTGCTTATCTTAGAGTTGAAGATGAAAATGGTGAGTACCAGATCAGTCTGATTGCTGCAAAAACAAGAGTTGCTCCAGTGAAGTCAATGTCATTGCCAAGGTTAGAACTATGTGGAGCAGTTCTTCTGTCCACACTACTGAAGCAAATCAGTGACGCCATGCATATCCCAAAAAATCAAATTTATGCATGGTGTGACTCTACAATAGTTTTATCATGGCTGCAAGGGGATCCGGGAAGATGGCAAATATTCGTAAGAAACCGCGTTATTACTATTCTAGATAATATTGGTAACAATTGGTATCATGTACAATCTGCTGAGAATCCAGTGGACCTTGCTTCAAGAGGGATGCTTCTGCCAGAACTGCTCAATAACAAACTCTGGTGGCATGGACCAGAATGGTTAAAACAAGAAAATATTAATATGTCTAAAGTAACAAACATCAATACGGATCTTGAAATGAGAAGAAACATCATAATGAATTTAAAATTGGAAAATAACGTAGAAGACAAGAGATGGCATACAAAATTTGAAACCTTTAATACATTGACGGAATTATTAAGAACAATAACCATTAGCAGAAGATTTTTAAATTACAAAAGGCAAGGATGTGCCACTATGGATTCTCCTATGACAACTGAAGAGCTTGAAATCTCATTGCAGGTATGCCTAAAATTAGCGCAGGCCGAAGGTTTCAGTGAAGAAATTGATGATCTTAAAGAAAAACATAAAATAAAAAAAAGAAGTGTCTTAAAAGCCTTAAATCCATATTTAGACTCCAACAATATTCTCAAGGTGGGCGGAAGAATTAGACATTCTAATTTAGATGATGCCAGAAAGCATCCAATAATCCTGGATGACAAAAACAATTTAACTAGATTAATAATAGCAGATGCACATCTAAAAACGATGCATGGAGGTGTTCAATTAATGCTGAACTACATACGATCGAGATATTGGATTTTAAAGGTTAAGCGACTGGTAAAGACTTATGTACACAGATGTATTATTTGTGCCAGGCAAAGTGCAACTACAAGAACGCAGCTTATGGGTGACTTACCGAAGGAGCGCATTACTCCAGCTCGTCCATTCTTAAACAGCGGGGTGGATTTTGCTGGCCCTTACCAAATATTAATGTCTAGAGGAAGAGGTGCCAGGACATACAAGGGTTATATCGCTATATTTATATGTATGGCGACAAAGGCCATACATTTAGAGCTAGTGGGAGACTTAACATCTGAATCATTTATTGGAGCCTTTAGAAGATTTGTGGCACGAAGAGGCAGATGCTGCAACATGTGGAGTGATCAAGGTCGGAATCTAGTTGGAGCCAATAAAGAACTGCGAACGGCTTGGAATGAAGCGAAACTAGAATTTGAAGGCGAGATAGCCGATAAACTTGCTTTGGACGGTACTCAGTGGCATTTCATCCCTGCATATAGTCCGAATTTCGGAGGACTCTGGGAGGCAGATGTAAAATCAATGAAACATCACCTCAAACGAGTGTTGAACAGTCATCTAACCTTTGAAGAGATGACTTCAGTTTTATGTCAGATCGAGGCTTGTCTGAATTCAAGACCCCTCTGTCATATGGAAGATAATAATGTAGAAAGCCTAGAAGTACTTACACCTGGACATTTTCTTATTGGTGAAGCACCAATCACAGTACCTTCACCAAATTTTAAGGATGTCTCCATGAGTAATTTATCCCGCTGGCGTCTCACACAAAAAATCCTAAACAACTTCTGGCAAATCTGGTTGAAAAGAGTTGAGGAATTCAAAATTGGTCAGTTAGTTCTTATAAAAACCGACGGATTGCCACCTGGTAAATGGAGTCTTGGGCGCATAACGGACAAACACCCGGGATTAGATGGAATCACCAGAGTGTATAGTGTTAAAAGTGGACATAATGTGATAAAAAGATCTGTGACTAAATTGTGCCTACTACCTGTTGAATCTGAGCCGTGATTGTATTTATTTTATTAATATTCTTATATACGTTTAGCAATAGAGTAAATCTCCTAGTTATCGTAAAGTTCCTTACTATTAGTGGTAGTTTATTTTCTTAAGTAAATTCATTTGTTAGATTTATATACATATTATGTATCTCAATTTAAAGGTCTTAAACAGCCCTTTGGTGGGCGGTATATGTTAGTTATTTTCTACTCTGTTACTTTTTTACACTGTAACGTGTGAAGGTTTTGTACTCTATGGTAATAAAATAAAATATGGAAGAAGAAGAACATTGTTTCATTATCAAATACAACGAAAAACCTCGTAAAATTAATCATTAGCGAAGACAACAATAATCCATTAAAAAAAAACTTTAAAACCTACAAAATTTCAAAGTGTTTGCAGATAATTTGTACCTAATAAGAATTCAAAATAAAAAACACGCCCGCATGTACTTTGATTTTTATTTTGTGACCATTTTTCGTGTCGTTCGTTGAACTTAACCTAGTAGGTACAAGTAATCTATATCTATACATATTATAAAATAAAGTCCTCCGCTGCGTCTGTCTGTCCCTATGTATGCTTAGATCTTTAAAACAATACAATGGATTTTGATGCGGTTTTTTTTAATAGATAGAGTGATTCAAGAGGAAGGTTTTTAAGTATAATACATGCATAATATAGTAGAGAAACACAAAAAAATTTAGAGGTTTCTAATGTGATGTCGTAAATAACGGGGAGAGGAAGAGGGGGAGTGTGACGGAGACCGAAGCGGGAAAGGGGAAAAAGAAAGGAGAGTGAGAGAGCATAGAATTAGTTTTTTTTTATAAGAGATAGAGAGATGAAGAGAGAAATAAATCAAGGGAGGAGGGAGAATAGGAGAGCAAAGTGTAATAAAGGCGCGGGCGGAGCTGCGCGGGTCAGCTAGTAATTATATAATCGATGATCATTTACTTAATATTTTATGTGATACGCAATCTGTTAAGATATTATTATCATTAGCAGCCGAAAAAAGTCCACTGCTGAACAAAAGCCTCCCCCTTAGAAGGGAGGGGTTGTCATAATCCCCACGCTTGGCAGGAGTCTTGAGGATCGCAGTATAGATGCTAGGTAATCCAATTGAAAGACTTGTTTTCTAGTTCTCCCTTAGTCACCTCCTACGGACACCCAGCGGGAGGATATGGGTGGCTGCTATTTTTACGCGGACACCCCCCAGCTTACTAAAGAGCTATGCTATATTTTTACCACTTACTGAAGTCTTTTGGCAGATGAGACTCCTTAGCAAGCCATTCTCTTATAGCTTTCACGTCTTGTTCGCTTACTTGGGACATCTGAAAGTAAAAAAAAACAGTCAAGTGCGAGTCGGACTCGCGCAGCGAGGGTTCCATATTATTGACTGGCCCGTTGGTCTAGTGGTTAGTGACCCTGTCTGCTACCCAACAGGTCGTGGGTTCGATTCCCACCAAGTGTCTGGGTGTTTTATCTATATAACTATGTATTTACAAAAAAAAAAGTATATATGTATTAGTATCAGTTGTCTGGTTTCCATAGTACAGGCTCTGCCTAGTTTGGGATCAGATGACCGTGTGTGAATTGTCCCGGGATATTATTATTATTATTATTATTTATTATCTTTGGATCTATTAAAGTTATTTTACTATTCGTATAACATATGGATGAAATCCATGGTCTAAGGCTCAATAAACACCAAGATGGCAGCGGCCGACAGCGCACTTTCAGTGTGAAAGAATTTTAAACTTTATCTACAATGCGTAAAAGACCAATATCCCTTGAAAAAGGCGACGCGCGCCGCTCGAGGCCGCTGCGCCCGCGCCCCAAAAACTACGTAAAAATCTGTTACGAGTTGTGCAAATGAAGCCGTTTCATATGCTACCCCACTCGATACAGTGGACTCATTTTGAAATTTTAATGACCCATTTCGACACCCATTAAAAAGAAGGATTTATTTTTTATTTTTGCAATTGCGATTAGGTTGGGTAAGTAAGATCAAAACTATTCCAATTTTCAAATCGACAGCGTCAGTGGTTCCTGAAATATATAGGTGTGACAGACAGACAGACGAAGTCTCACCATAAGAGATCCTTTTTTACCTTTTAGGTATGGAACCCTAAAAATGAGTTGATTATACAAGGTGCGAGTACAAGGTGATCCCTTTTACAAGGAACCATCCAAGTAGGTACCACCGCCGTGTCAGATGTTCTGCCGCCAAGCAGCAGTGTGTAAAGATTGCTGTTCCGGTGTAAAGGGCACTGTAGCTGGTAAAATTACCAGACACAAGGGTCTTACTGCCGAACTTACAAACGTCAATTAAAGTTAATGATCATTAATCCATTTTCTTAAATCGGATTATTTCGACACTCCTATCCAATTCATACTTAATACGCAGATAGTGAGTAGAGTCATTAATTATCTCGTATTCAATAATCGAAAATAATCATAAACGGCTCCGACAGTCGAAATAAACAGATTTTAAAAAGTGTCTTAATTACAATTAAAGTTAATTGGTGTTTGTGAGTGCGGCAGTTAATATCTTAACGGCTTAAGGGTCGGCATTGTGCTAGTAATTCGTGTTAGTAATTTAGTTTTTCTTGAGACTGATAAGCCACACTTGCCAACGCGCCGGAGTTTGTGTGTATGTCCGCAATGTATAGTTTTTTTTTTTCTTCTAAATCTGCTTTATGTATGTAAGTGTCATAAATAAATATTTCTTTTCTTTCTTTCAATGACATCTGCTGCCAGCGTCTCCGTCACCTTGAAGACCCCACTCTATCTACGCTATGGATGCTGGTGGACACAGGCATAGATAAAATTATTTATGCCTGTGTCTACCGATCGCACAGCGGTGACCAGGAGATGACTCGACTGTTTAACCACCTGAGTGAGGCCACTGATGTGGCCCTACATAGCTACCCTGATGCGCAGCTAGTCGCTCTGGGGGACTTTAACGCCTGCCACAAGGATTGGCTGTTCCCATACCAGAGGACTGACCACACTGGGAGAGAAGCGCGGAACTTTGCATTGTCGCTTGGCCTATCCCAGCTGGTAAAGCAAGCGACTCGGTTACCTGATGTAGTTGGACACACGGCCAATTGCCTGGACCTTCTGCTGACTACTGATCCAGACAGGTGCGACGTCACGGTTTGTTCACCATTGGGAACCTCTGACCACTGTCTGGTTAAATCTGTATCAACTTTTTCCCCACCTGACTGCGATTCCCGCGGTGTACGGCGAATATGGCGATACAAGTCAGCAGATTGGGATGAGATGCGGCATTTCTTTGCGTCTTATCCCTGGCGGCAGGTATGCTTCTCTTCCGAAGATCCGTCGAGTTGCGCGGATGCTATAACTGATGTGGTCCGGATATTAGCCACAAGAAGAGAGCCTTCAACCAAGTTGCCAAGTCCTACAAAAAGGTATTGAAGAAGGCACGTTTCGACCGTATCAACCACATTGGCTCGAAGCTCTCAGCCCAGCCATCAGGCAGCAGAGCTTTCTGGTCTTTAGCCAAATCGGTTGAAACGAACTTCTGTCGGCCTTCACTGCCTCCGCTGGTAAGACCAGATGGGACTCTGGCTCACACGGCAGGGGAGAAAGCAGGTTTATTTGCATCTCTCTTTGCCCACAATTCACGTCTAGACACTGGCAGTGCTGTTCCACCACAGCTGCCTCATTGCGGGTCATCCATGACCGAAGTCCGCATTACAAATAAGGAGGTAATGAGAGCACTGTGTCGTCTAGATGTGAATAAAGCTAGTGGACCAGACGGTATTCCTGCGATTTTACTTAAGGCATGTGCACCCGAGTTGGCTCCGGTATTGACACGATTATACCGCCTCTCATTTAGAACTGGAATCGTGCCCAAATCCTGGAAGCTTGCTAATGTGCAACCCGTGCCCAAAAAGGGCAGCCGTGCCGATCCATCGAACTATCGGCCGATTTCAATAACCTCCATACTCTGTAAGATTATGGAGCGTATATTGAACTCTCGCCTCATGGAATACCTAGAACAGAATGATCTCCTCAACGACCGGCAGTACGGGTTTCGTCGAAATCGGTCGACTGGGGACCTTCTAGTGTATGCCACCCATTTATAGGGCGAGGCCCTCGAGAAGAATGGGGAATCTCGCCGTTTCCCTGGACGTCTCGAAGGCCTTTGATAGGGTTTGGCACGCTAGCCTTTTGAGCAAGCTTCCAGCATACGGGATATCCCCTGGTCTGATCGGCTGGATAAAGGACTTCCTGAGTGATCGGTCTCTTCGAGTTTCTGTCGACGGTTGCTCATCGGAGTCGATGACGACTAATGCCGGAGTTCCTCAGGGGTCCGTTCTCTCCGCAACCCTCTTCTTGCTGCATCTCAATGACCTGTTAATGCCCGGTATCTATGGGTATGCAGATGACAGCACTGTTGTGGAGAGCTACATGCCAAGTGCTCGGGCCAGTAAGGATGTGATCCAGTCCGAAAGAGTAGCGATGGTAGAGCGTGCTAATCGCACACTTCAGGCGGTCTTCGAATGGGGTGAAACCAACCTTGTGCGATTCAACGCCGCTAAAACACAAGCGTGTCTTTTCACCGCCAAACGGAGTCTTTTTTACCTCGGCTCCTACTTTTCAGAATGAATCCTTGGAATACACCGACTGCCTTCAGTTGTTGGGAGTTGAAATTTCCTCAAACTTCAACCTCAAACAACTTTGGGCGGTTCATTGAGTCCAAGGCCAAGGTAGCTGCAAGGAAGCTAGGTGTCCTTGCAAAGGTCCATCGGTACTTCACACCGGAGCAGCTTTTGATGTTATATAAAGCGCAAGTCCGATCGTGTGTGGAGTACTGTAGTCACATATGGGCTGGTGCTGCAAAATGCCATCTTTCAGCTTTGGACTCAGTGGAGAGGCGCGCTAAGAGGCTTATTGGTTACTCTGGGTTAGTAGAGACCAATTTACAAAGCCTGGAGCACAGGCGCAGAGTAGCCAGCCTCTTGGTATTTTACAGGATGCATTTTGGAGAGTGTGTGCAGGAATTACAAGACTTGATTCCACCATCCCCCTTCCATCATCGGACAACGAGACGCACAGCGCGCACACGCCCTTATGTGGTAAACGTGCCTTCAGTCCGAACTAAGCGATTTGCATCGTCATTGATAATAAGGACAGCTAAGGACTGAAACAATTTGCCTGAGTCAGTTTTTCCGCCCGATTATAACCTGGGTGTCTTCAAAGCTAGAGTGAATAGGCTTTTAATAAGCCAATGTGCTTTACCATCCTAGATCGCGTAGCCGCTTTCCATCAGGTGGGACTGCAGTCAAGCACTGGGTTATAGGGAGTAAAAAAAATATATATATACTTCTGGTGTTATTGGCTTCCAAATGGCTGCACTGACTGCTTACCATCAGGTGGGGCGTATGTCTGCTACCTTGGTGGTATACGAGAAAAATCTTCTTTAAGTAAATGCTTTAGAACGGAGTTCCTATATTCGACGTTAGTATATGTTACGGATAGTCCAAAATTTTCTGTTGATTGTAGCGTGGGAACCAGTTTCTATAAATAAGAATTGGTGGTTGTGTGAATTGAACACTCATTGTTATTTCGAAATAGTTATTTGATCACTAATAAAGTACTTAATACATTCAAGAAGGTTTTCGTATAAAAACATTAATCTATCATTTAGGATGAGTTAAACATACTTAGGAATAAAAACAACAGCAGTTTTTATGAATGTCAGCTTACATTATAAAATGTACAGAGTTTCGATATTTTTTTCCAACAAAATTATACAATAAACCTGCTTTAATTAAAAATTTGAATTGTTTGGTTTGGTTCCTGTTTGCAAAAGTACATCCAATTTATACCTGTTAATCTTTAGGCGTAATAAACATAAGTTCTTACTTACTAGTAAAATACCAGTTATACCTACAATAATAAGTGTTTTTATTATATGTAAGTAATAAAATACCACTTAAATTATTAATTTACACCTCATGTATAGGGACCGGATTTATATGTATTAAAAATTCCTAAATATGTACATATACCTAATATGGACAAAAAAATCGAAAATATGGACAAAATATCGAGTTAAAAATAACCATAAGTTTCAGGTATATGGCAGTTCTTTCCAGTGTTTGTGTATTGTACACGGATCTCACGTTTTGTAATCATCATCATCAGCCGGAAGACGTCCACTGCTGAACATAGGCCTCCCCCTTAGAACGTCACAATGAACGACAATTGGCTATTTGCATCCACCGGTTACCTGCGACGCGCACAATGTCGTCTATCCACCTAGTGGGAGGCCTGCCTACACTGCGTCTTCCGGTTCGTGGTCGCCACTCGAGAACCTTTCTTCCCCAACGGTTAACGGTTCTCCGAGCGATGTGGCCTGCCCATTGCCACTTCAACTTGCAGATTCTGATAGCTATGTCGGTGACCTTAGTTCTTCGGCGAATCTCCACAATACGGATTCTGTCGCGCAAAGAAACCCCAGAAGAACAAGTTTTGTAACCCCCCCTATGCAAAAAAGGCCTGTTTAAGTTTGACGCCTATGTCTGTCTGAGGCATCGTAGCTCCCAAACGAATGGATGGATCGTTAATTAAATTTTCAAAATCCAAGGTCGTTCTGTTTGGTCAAAATAAGGCTTTGTACACATCGATATATCGATGTTTGTACTGGCTAGTGGCTGAAGCATCTTTCAACATCATAGTAAGGTATGTGACTTGAACATACTTGGACATTGAACTGACGGACCGCTATCCGTGACATTGACGTATTGACAAGTTGAAAACGGGGAATGTACAACAAATTCAGCTGCGATAGCTTTCTGTAAATACCCGCGACTGCGATGTGGCACATTTACAGAAAAATGAATATTTTTCTCATTCGCAAATTGTTCCTACTCCGTATCAACATTTTTAAGTACTTAAGTTAAGTTTCGTATAGGTCCTACGTAAATTTTCTACCCGTTCCCTTTTTACACAAATACATATTTTTTGTTAAAATATGGACTTATATTTGAAATATGGCATAATATGGAAAGTAAAAATTGCATTTTCTCGTTCCAAATGTCATGATTCGTGTAGAAAACATCATACTACCTTATGTATTCTGTGATCATACTAAACAAAAACTGTTGAAATTAAAAATATCTACTTATATACATAAATCCGGTCCCTACTCATGTACCTATAAGTGGTATTTGTGTTTTTTTAGGTAGATACGTACGTAGTTACGCAAATTTTAGAACATATTATTGGATTGTTTTTTTAATGAAATAAAATATTAATAACTGGATTTCATTGATTTTCAGTTCTCCAAAAATTTAAAAACATTTTTGCGCACGTGTTAACCTAATTGACAATTATTTTATGTTAATTATGCAGTTATTTATCTTTAAGTATAATTTTTCAAACATTAACATTCACTGTCAGAGAGCAATTTTCTTGTTACTAGGATATTTTTTCTGTATGTAAATAAATACACATATCCTACCTTTGAACCCAACTTCTAATAACTTTAACGATCACTAACTTATTTTTATTTGAAAGACTACGATAACAGTTCACAGAACGGTGGCTCCAATGCTACTAAAGAGAAAACCAACCGCTTAAGGATCAATTAAATAAAACCACTCGACTTCGTAAGGCTTGGACACATTGGCAACGAATAATTCTATTATAATTAATGTGAAGGCGCTTGGAGAGGCACTCAGAGCTAGTTGTTTGGCAAACGATCAGTGGATTGAGCAAGGTTAGCCCATAGAGAGATCACTGTATATAGTATTAACGGTGTCCTCTTGGCCGATACGACCACAGCGGCCAATCTTTCACAAGATCAGCCATCTACGCGGGATCTAATATAGAGCCTCCGCGGTGCAGTGGGAAACCGCTTGCTTTGCAAACCGGTGGCCGCAGGTTCGAATCCCGCGGGGAGCAACAACTTTGTGTCATCATAATCAGCAGCCGAAAGACCTGAACAAAGGCCTGCCCCTTCAGAAGGGGGGGGGGGTTATATTATATGTTTGTAGGTATGTCTTATTTCAGTATGTTAACAAATTCTTATTCTGATCTTAATCAAATCAAAGCTGGAGTACCACAAGGATGTGTTCTAGGTCCGGTTCTGTATCTATTATACACTTGCGATATTCCAAAATTGAAAACCATACTATTGCAACCTTTGCTGATTACACAGCCATATGGGGTTACTCACGCGGAAGCTGTGGAGACTTGGATCATGTGGAGAATGTACAAAGCACCGTTAGCACCATTTATAACTGGACAAGAAAGTGGCGAATAAAACTAAATTAATCGTAATCGATTCATAGGTCTATCATTCGGTATCCAAAAACAGTCAATCAAGCTATACCCTATCTATGAGAATACAGCTAAATAGTTTAAATGTAGATAAGTACATAAATAAACGAATTATTTCGAGGATAAAGAAATAAGTATAACGAGTGTTTGTTTTGTTTTTGCACTGTAGTTTAACTGGTCCTTAATATGGATGGTTGACAGGCTTTGCCCTTTAATGATAATACTGATTTAATTAATCAAAGATAGACTTTGACCTAGACACCTTTTTGCAAGGTAACGAAACGTAACGAACCGTAAATGTATCAGCGTCATGATCATTAGCAGCCGATAGACGTCCACTACTGAACAAAGGCCTCCCCCTTAGAAGGGAGGGGTTGCCATAATCCCCACGCTTGGCAGGCGGCTTCGGGATCGCAGTAAGTATAGGTGAAAGATGAATCCAAAAGAATGACGCTGCTGCCCGTCTTCCTGTTCTCGCTTAGTCGCCTCTTACGACACCCAACGAGAGGAGATGGGGGGATGCAATTCTAACCCGGCACCCCACGGATCAGCGTAGTCTTGCCTTTTTATCTTTATTTTTTATTCTCGCGGGGGAAACCTTCAATAGATCCCAGGGACCGTGTGGGGTGTCAACCGGGGTACATGGTATTCTTACCTACTAAAACCCCCGAGGCTGTCGCATCGACACATGGAAGGGAGGACCTGGGCTTTCGGCAGGAACTGCACCAGGTACCCCTCAGTGTCTCGCATTTGAGCCCGCTGCCGGGGGGTGCATTATAGCCCTCCGGGAACCTGTCACTGTGCTCACGAGGACGAGGGTCAAACACAGAGGGTCCTCCTTGGAGTCGCCGTCGTTCTCGATGGACGTCAAACCACCGCCAGGACCGCGAAGTCACCCCCCGGTCACCATGACGTGCGTATATTGCTTCGGCACATTTTAACTGGTGCTAATCCACCGAGGGACTCCAAGGTTGCCAGATGGCCGGGAAATCCGGGATTGTCCCGGAATTTTGCGCCTGGTACGGTGATCAGTAATTTATAATAAATAAATAAATGATACTAATAAATAAAAAAATAAAAAATAAAAAAAAAATAAGGCTCCGCGCGCCGCGCCGCGCCGTGCGCTCTAAATGAACGTTATACTAAATGAAATTATGCGAAATTTTAATATTGCCAAAGGTTATGCCAAATAAAATTCTGCCATCATAAAAGTATATTTCATTGTAAATTCGGACATTATAAACATGCGGCAAAACAATAAAAAAATACTTAAGTACCTATATTAAAAAAAGATTATGCCACGTGGGTACAGTTTTTCGTACTTTGTCTTGTAACTTGTAACAGACTTCATTATAAAGGGTTCACAAATGAATATAACGCATAATATTGTCTAAAATTTAATTTTTTGTGCTTGACATTTTATTTAAAATACTTACTTAATTATAAAAATAACATTATCCAGGACTTAACAATAACCTTTACTATCGCAATCATCTTGATTCTCAGTTTTAATTTGCGATTATTACAATCTTAATTAACCGACTTCGGTGTAATAAACGGTGTAATAATACGTAATTATTTATTTACCTACTGCAGAACATGTAATAAACGGAATTTAGTAATAAAACCCGTAATGGTTGTACTTGGTGTGACTTTTAGAACAACTAATCTACATACTTGCAGTATAGACCTAACTAAATGAGAGTTGAAGGAGTTATCCCGTGATCATGGCGCTTGCAACAGCGTCGAAATATCGGAAAATTATAATGAATCATCCTAGCAGTAAACCCGTGAGTCAAAATATTGTAAATCGCCATGAAAGTTTAAAATAGTGTTTAACTTTACATCACCCACTATCCAGTGAAAATTACGGAAAAGGTGCAAAATATACGAGAAAACTCACAGTATAAAAATTTACGTTTACATTCAAAATTCCGCCTCTAAGGTGACTTGGTACCTTTTGAAGGTTTCGTCCCCGAAGACAAAAAATGTACAAATCGGGTTTGTTAGTTATTTTTACTTGGTGGACCTTGTGCATCGTGGGATAAGGACGCATAGCATCAAGCCCGAGGCGGGCGCCGAATGCGAAGTATGCCCTGCGTAATCGCATGCTCTGCGAGGGTGCTGGGAGGAACGCGCTTTTCTGCTACACGGGACGTCCTACAGACTCTTCATTCGGACGTCGCCAATGGATCTCTACTGCGTCGATGAAGGCCACCAGGGTAAAAACTCCACATAACTGGACAAACTAGGTGTACACGAAACCGGGTACATTTTGAAGATTTTCTCCCGACAAGGCGACAAGAAAAAAGTGCCAGATATTCAGCCATGATAATATAATATGATGATGCGATGAACTTATCCGTTATAAAATATAAAAATAAGATATTATACGGGGTGTAAGGGACCACGTACCGAAAACGTTTATATATGATTGATTTCAAATAATGTCTGTTACAACATTTACTTACTTATATGGAAAATGACAAATGACTACTTACTAACTTATTAATTTTTGAGCATGCAATGAATGCGTGCGGAATAATATTTATTTTTCAAATTACATTGCTAATTTTGCACAAATAAGTAATTTATTGTTTTTAAATTGAAATTAGGCTTTATTATTATTATACTAATCATGATGTTATACAATTTTTTTTTAAATTCATGAAAAAGCCGATGAAAAATTTCCAAACTAGAATGTTCAGAATTGTGTACTCCAGTACCAGGTTGTGTACCAGGGGTCCACCCCTGGTATCGGTTTTCGGTACGATGTCCCTTACACCCCGTATACGTCGCTTTGTAGGTATAAAATTTTATTTTATGGTACCTAAGTAAGTCGGTAAGTCGGTTTTGGTACAAATTTAGCTTAACACTTCTTTATTTGTCACTATGCGCTACTTCGCCTTTTTTAATCAGTATTTATTTCAACACTATTGTACTAATAGCGGGAGCGACTTTGTTTTATACTTCTTGGTTTTATACTATGTAAAGATAATGTATAAAATTGAAATTAAACTACTTTTACGGATTTTATCGCGGTTTATTTATTGATTTTACTATCCCGACAAAGTAAAAAAACCCGTAAAAGTAGTTTAATTTCAATGTGTAATATTCGCGTAAGTAAAAGACAACATAATGTATAAAATTTATATTTTATAAAAATAAATAGGTACATATATTTCAAAATATATCTCTTTTAGGATTTCCATTTCCCATTAAAGTATGTAATTATTTTAATTTGCCTAAGTCATCACAATGATTAAAATTCGAAATAGCTTAAGGCCGAGATACACTATCACTTTACGACGTTATCGGCGAGATGCGTTTTTTTTTGTCTTTGTAGCACGATGTTTTCGTGTGTTCAGCACTTTCGTCTCCGTGCTTCGGAGGGCACATATAAAGTCGATCCCAGTTGTTATCATCTAGTCAGCAGTCGTTTAGCAAAGTGCTGTTCAGTAGATTGAGAAACTGGTGTCGTTCGTTTTTTACTCAGACGTTTCAGTACACCACAGCTTTGACTACGACGCAACATGCTACATCGCATCGTCAACGAAGTGTTGTGATACCTATGTATCTCGATCCTTAAATGTGAATTATTATGGTTACTAATCTATATCAAGAGTTCTAAAAGTGCCAACATCATCAGAATTCTTAGCTTTTTTGTCCACTCTCCAGAAGTTTTCGTCTATGATACGGGTCCTGTAAAAAATACTTTATTAATGTTCATTCACAAATTGATGATGTGTAAGGTTAGTTTAGTATTGACAGTCATTTGTAGAAACAGCGGCTTTGTTCCTTAGAAAAAAATTATCTCATCATTAATTTCTTTTATCTCATCATTAATTTCTAATCCTTATAATTGAGAAAAAAATGACGGGCCCGTTGGTCTAGTGGTTAGACACACTGGCTGCTACCCGATGGGTTTTGGGTTCGCTTCCCACCAAGTGTCTGGGTGTTATTTATCTATTTTTGTATGTATTTCAAAAAAAGTATATAAGTATTAGTATCAGTTGTCTGGTTTCCATAGTACAGGATCTGCCTAGTTTGGGATCAGATGACCGTGTGTGGATTGTCCCAAGATATTATTATTATTAAATACCTTTTGTCCATTACACCTTGCATAGTTTTTTTCATATATTCGTCCGCACTGGGTAGATATCCTCCTAAATCTACGGGAAGTTCCTCTTTCTTGAAGAATTTGAATATTGAGTCGGATTTAGGTGGATGGAAATGAATCTGGAAAATCGGACAGTAATAATGATAATATCAACAAACAGAAGTGGTGTGGCTAAATTAGTATAGGCAAATTTTTTGGGATACGGGATGCACCTAGAGTTCTTCTTCGTTTATGAAATGTTGTCTTCCATCGTTTATATCCGGCGAAATCATCATAGCCTGATATATAACTACAAGTGAGACGTGGACCCAGCTATGTAGTGTACTGGTAAATTGTGTAAAGTTGTGGGTAGACAAGTTTATCGTCTCAAGCGGGCACACTACGCAGGCACTGAGTGGGGATGTGAGAAAGACATAAAAGCCCCTCTAGTGTAGGAGGGGAGTTCAGTCGAGTGTTAACCACTGTGCGGGTCAGACGTGGTGTGTGCGTTAACGAGCCGATATAGTTTAGTGTTAACATTAACAAATACAGTGAACTCTACATGGCGACGAGGTGAAAACCGTGAGTAATTATATATTTTTGATAAATAAAAGTGCAATTTAAATTAAAAACAAATAAGTGGCGTGGACGAAATACTTTATTACGTGATAAGTTAATAATTTTAATCATAATAAACTATTTTTTGAATAATTGAAAGTGACAAAATAAGTGTTTGATCATATAAGTACATACAATTAGTTTATTCACTTTTTGGAAAAATAATATTCAAGTGATGTGTGTGTGTGTGTAGAATTGAGTGGCAAAATAAGTATTTGATCATATAATTACATACAATTAAAATCTTTTCACTTTTTGGAAAAATAATATTCAAGTGATAAGTGAACATAATTAAACAAAAACATAAAAAAAAAGCAGAAGTGTGAAGTCAAACGATTATCTCAATTCTCAAGTAGCCTCTATCTTGACATGGTCTAAAAATTACCTTTTGTAAATTATATTTTTACATGTAAAAGTGAACATACCTACAAAAAAAAAAAATACAGTGAAGTCATGATTATCTCTATTCTCAAGTAGTCTCCTCTATCTTAACGAGGTCAAAGGATGGCGACCATTTTGTCATAATATATTTCGCTTTAGACAGATGATTTAGAAATATCTTAATACTTTAGAATAGCTTGGTAAAAAAAAAAAAAAAAAAAATTACGTGCAAAGGTGCGTAGGTACAGTATGCGGGTTTAAACACAAAATCTTTTCTGTAAAATATCAGAACTTTAGTTATCAGAACCTGGGCTTCTTTATAAAAATACCTTGATACCGAAAAGGAAGCCGAAATGACTTAAAAAAAAAAAAAAGAGGAAATATTATATATAATAATATATTAACCACAGATCGTAGTGCCCTTTCCGCAGTTTAAAGAAGCGTTTTGATGCGCTTTCCCAGACAGATAGAATAGCTAATAATTGACTGACCTAAAGGCGTGTAGTTGGTTTTATTATAAGTATGTCCACAACGCCTCTAAAGTTCATAAAAATGGCACCTGTCCTGATACGCGCAGCTAAACCACAAATGTAAACGCTAAATAAAATTTCTATATACTTGCATATTATATTAACAATGAATGTCCCTGGGGCTATTATATCCCAGATTAGATTTTCCCACAAAATTTGCTTAAGGTTGTGAGGTGAACCTAATAAAATGTAATTGCATATATGAATGATTAATGGGTATAGATGAAACATAAATTCAATGATCACTCTCTAATTGTTATACGAGAAATACTACTTATAAGTAACTAGTCCCAATAGAAGAAATTATTCAGTTATAATGTGTAGGTGTAGAAGGTTAGCAAACCTTATCCTGATCTGTAATGTAAGGGTTGTTTTAAAGTACCTGAGTGCTATTGATTCTAGTATTTAATTTGCAGTACCTAACCTAAATGGTATTACTTACTTGTTCAAAATTTTGCTAAGGACATTCAATAAATTATGTAGGGCGGTGTCAAATTTCTAATGGGTGTTTGAATACCGTGCATTCATTTGCGATGGTTCAAATACCACGCATTAAATTGCGAAGGTACCATACAAAAAGTGGTTCACATTAAATTGTGAACAGGCATTAAATTGCGAATGATGGTTTAAATACCGTGCATTAAATTGCGAGGGTTTAAATACCGTGCATTAAATTGCGAGGGTTTAAAGACCGTGCATTAAATTGCGAGGGTTTAAAGACCGTGCATTAAATTGCGAGGGTTTAAATACCGTGCATTAAATTGCGAGGGTTTAAATACCGTGCATTAAATTGCGAGGGTTTCAATACCGTGCATTAAATTGCGAGGGTTTCAATACCGTGCATTAAATTGCGAGGGTTTAACAAACGTGCATTAAATTGCGCAGGGGTGGGTTTAGATATCGTACGAAAAGTGGTTCACATTGGATTGTGAACGAGCATTCAATTGCGAATGAGGGTTTATATACCTTGCATTAAATCTCAAATGAGTTCAAAATACCGTACAATAAAGTGTATGGTGGAGGCCAATCGGGAGGTAGCAATATCAAGTATTACTGATCCTGATCTGATGGTTACCCTGGTAGGACAGAGATTGTTTAAGGACTGTAGTGTCGGTCACGGCATGGGGCATTCATAAGTATACCAAGCGGAAACCTATGCCATAATTGCCAGCATTAAATAAATGCAAAGGAGAAATGTAAAAGGTAAAACCATTTGCATTCTCAGCGACAGTCAGGCAGTACTGAAGGCTCTGAATTCCTTCAGAGTTGCTTCTAAACTGGTCAAAGAACGTGTTACAGGTTTGAACAACTTGGGAAGACAACAATGTCTGCCTTATCTGGGTACCTGGACACGAAGGCGTCAAGGGCAAGGAGAAGGCAGATAGACTAGCGAAGGCCGGCTCTTAGACAACCGAACCATTTGTGGGGTTCCATATGGAATGGGTCACCAAGCATTATATGCACATGCTAGAAATGAACACATGAAGGAATGGAGGGCAGCGTCAGGCCTAAACCACTCCAAAACATTCTCTAGCACAAGGGGGGACTGAGGGTTTAAATTATTAAACCTAAACAGATCACAAATAAGGCACCTAGTAGGTGCACTCACAGGACATTTTGGTACCAACGAGCATCACACAGAATGAGGCTGTACTGGTAACCCCGCATTGAATATCGACGCAGCCTTCGGATCGGACAACAGCACAGCTTCGCCATCGCTCTCTTCTGCAACAACCAGCGAGTCACAAGCCAGCCAGTATCCCGGCGTCATCGGATGACCAACGCATTGCGGCTGCGGATGCAAGCCTGGTCGACCTTCGGCCACAACATGGCACAACACCCCTGCACTATGGCCGGTCCTTCTAAGAAGAGCGCATCCCTCTCACCGGTACGCCTAGCAGCCGTCAGCCATACCCACTGCACACCTCGACTCACTGAAGACGTAGCAGCATCAGCTTCGACTCACTGGAACTGCATCCACTGGTATTGGCACAGCGACTGGAACACAAGGAAGAGCTAGCAAATGAAGACGTTCATCGACTTCCAGTCTTCGGGGAGAGTGATGTGGCGACTCGACATGACCGGATGGCGCCACATGTGGTACAGCGATGCGATGAAAAGCAAGCAGCATCACATACAACGCGATACATGACGACACCTCCGATTCCTGAATCTCGCAAGTGAAGTTTCTCAAACGTGGAGAATATATACAACATCCCGACATCAACTGTAGGGGGCTTCGGCCCTGACCGAGCATCACACCTCGCTCGGTCGGAGGATTCTCCCTTTGGTACGTCGTTGCATCGCTAAAATTTTAATGAACCTTCAGTTTCCTTGAACCTCTTTCGGAACTCGGGTGATACTTTAAGGGGAAAAGTTTGTGTGACTAGAAGTTCTAATAATCTGCTCTGTTAATTTTATATAAGTTTAATTTAATAATACTATATTTTTCGAGTTATTTTCAGAACAATACTAAGTGTTTCGACAGCAAGACTCGCGGAGTAGTTGGGAGGTTTCTTCTCATCGAAGTTAACTGCAAGGGCGTGTTGGCTTAGGCATCTCGGTTCTGATCAGTAGGTAATCTTGATCCGGATGCGTTAGAGTTAGAACTGATTGGCTGTCGTAAGCAGATTTGAATTTGATCTCAACATTTAATGTTAATAGTCTAATTAGTTCCTAGTTTTGGCTTTATTTCACTAGAGTCCATCAACTCTGTCAAGACTGACCGAGCAAATAAAGCTATGTGAGTATATGGATCCACACACGGGGAGGCAGTGTCTCGTAGGATGGACGTGCTAGCGATGTCATTGATACGGGTGGCTGACTGACAGCGAAATACCGTGGTCTTATTTGAACTTTTCGGTGGAGGATACAATTGTTATCAATATTACCTATTTAATCGACTGAGTCTATCATAATAATCGATAATTATCCGGGGAGCAGTGGTAGTGAATCTACTGTAAAGATCCAATGCGACCAACAGATATTACGAGTCTTGTTGTTGTTGCCGCTGTACTTTCTTATTACTCGGGAATATTCTCTGGTGATATTTCATGTAGTGCTGTGGGTTCGTATCACAGGGTCTTACTAGCTTGTGTTATCAAATCATATAATAGTTATGATCAACACTCTTGTGACTTTAGTTCCTAGGCCGTTGGAAAGTCAGAATAGGAAGCTGGTCGGCTAGGGTTGGCTGTGAGGGAAAGAATAAGATTGGTGTACGCGCGGGTGAACTATTTCCCGCGTCGATGGCTGGTCTTGTCCCCACAAGATTGGCCGGATTGGCCGGTGTGGCAGGAGGATATTATTTATTGCTTTAAACGCAAGCATCGGTGAGTCAACCATGAGTGCAGTTGACCACAGCCGGTACATTTAGAATGTCTGGCGACATGCTTAAGAGTGCTTCTAACTTCCTTTGAAGAGCACGCCAACTTGCGGGCCAATATATCCTTCCCCGAGTGACCCCGCACTCCTTCTCAATACAAGCCTTATCCTTAAGGTCCCCTGGGACCTGGTGTTTGGTAGAAACTCATTTCAGGGGCACTCCACTAAGCCACACTGGCAGGAGTAACGAAACGTGCTTTAGATACTCTGAGAATATATAATAAAATAGGTACTTACTTACCTAGTTTAATAAAATGTAATAAATGCTTCTATGTAAAGAATTTAAAAAATATATTATTTCAGAAATGCTATTATGAAGTAGATAGTCTTAAATTTCTAACTAGGTAATTAAATTACGATGAATGTCTAGTTTTGACATTAATATTCTTATAATTATCAAAAAAAAAAAAAAAAGAAGAAAGAGATGTATAAAGGACAGTGTATAATAAGATCAGTTAATGAACATTGTTCATTTTATGATAGTTACATACTTGTTATTTTGAGAAACGATTATTAATTTACATTTAAATTAAAAATTAAATTTTCTTTAAAAAGGAAGGGATGTAGTGTACTGGTAAATTGTGTAAAGTTGTGGGTAGACAAGTTTATCGTCTCAAGCGGGCACACTACGCAGGCACTGAGTGGGGATGTGAGAAAGACATAAAAGCCCCTCTAGTGTAGGAGGGGAGTTCAGTCGAGTGTTAACCACTGTGCGGGTCAGACGTGGTGTGTGCGTTAACGAGCCGATATAGTTTAGTGTTAACATTAACAAATACAGTGAACTCTACAAGCTACTGGCTCAGTCACACAACGTACTATGTCAGTCATATATGGGGAGAGCTAAGCTCAGAGTTTTTGCGCGATAAAATTAGGAATGAGGAGATTCGCTGAAGAACTAAAGATACCGACATAGCTCTCAGAATCTGCATGTTGAAGTGGCAATGGGCAGGCCACATCGCTTGAAGAGCCAATGAGGAAGAAAGGTTCTCGAGTGGCGACCACGAACCGGAAGACGCAGCGTAGGTAGGCCTCCCACTAGGTGGACAGACGACATTGTGCGCGTCGCAGGTAACGGGTGGATGCAAATAGCCAATTGTCGTTCATTCTAATGGTGTTCCAATGGGGAGGCCTATGTTCAGCAGTGGACATCTTCCGGCTAGTGTTGATGATGACAGAATAAATTAAATTACCTATTAAGTAAATAGGAAACGAAGAAGATTGTAAAAATTCGTGATCGCGTTTCGCTAGCAACACGATGAGGGCATATATATTATTATTTATTTTATATATTTTATACATCATTTTATGTACAACTGTACGGCACCGGCGGATCTAAATGCCCCGGGTTCGATTTCCAGTTTAGGCAAAATTTTATTGTTTTTTTTTCCGTCTGATAACTTACAAAACCGCGGGTTTCGGCTACGAAAGGCCTTGGGTTAGCACCTGAATGAGTGCCGAATTGCGCCTAACGAATACGATAGTGATGTGTTGTAATGCTTCAGTACTCTTTCTTTATAGGTAAGTTTGAATGCATCTCTGCCTTTGCTAATCTTTGGTATTTTATGTTCCTCTAGTTTATATACTGATACATAGGTATTAAAGTAAATAACTAAGTAAGTTAACGTACCATTTCAGTGATCTCTTGTTTCAGTAGCGGCTTCATGACAGAAAACACTTTGTCTATAAACGGCGGCGCGTTTACTACGTGTATTTGCTTCATTCTTATCGGCATAGCATCCTGCGACAGAAGAATAAGTAGTTTTAGTAACATGACTTAAATTATCAGCTCCTAAACCTTGTTCGAGTATCTTGATAAAAAATTTGGGTTTCTGGAAAAACAGAACTCCAACATTTTCAACTTTTGTATGCTTACTAGGTATATGCCACTTCTGAATTCAAAATTAAATGTATTTTCAAAAACGCGCTTATGTGATCAATGTTCGTTACGTGCTTCAGTTGGTAAACTAACGTCAGGTGTGTGTGACATTTAAACTGAACGTCGTCATACGGAGGGCTCTTTAAAGGTACACGTTCATTGGCACGCGCCGGACGCACCGCACGCACGGCACGCAACGGATTTTAGTTTGCTTTGTATGATTTTACATAGCGCTGCGTCCATTATCCGCGCGCCGTCAATTTCCGATGCGGGCGGCGAATGGACGCGTACCTTTAAATTCGGTACCAGTTGTTGTCACCTAGACAGCAGTCGTTAAACCAAGACAGAAGCCTAAGGCCTCATTTACGGAGACGCGGGGCGTCGCGCGTCGCGTGTTGCTGCGCGGCCCGCACCAAATTCAAATGTAGGGCGTTGGATGAGTGCGTTTACGGAGAAGCGATTTTACACGCGTTTGCTTGAAATGGAGCGTGTTTTACGGCGGAGCCCGCGGATGGCATCGTCACGTCTCACTCGGCGTTTATCGCGGCGGCGCACGCAGCGGCGATTCTCGATGAAGCGATGCTTGTGGCGGAACCTTCTGCCAGTCTATTTGGTCATCGTGTAACGTAGTCACCGTCGCAATGGAGTATGATATAATCGATTTTTTTTTAGAATAAAATTGTATGTTAAAAAGTTAGTTGCGCCGCCGTTGCACGCGACGGTGCCCGCCGCGGACGCAGCGGCGGGCACCGCCACTCTTCCCGCCCCGCGTCTCTATAAACAACCTCGTATATTGCTAAAAGTCCGTGTTTACGCGTGCGATGATACGTGCCGCTTCACGCGCCGCCCCTACGTAAACAATAAAAACGTCCGACGCGCCGCGAGACGCCACGCCACACGCGACGCGCCACGCCCCGCGTCTCCGTAAATGAGGCCTTACGGCGGCTTGAACAACTTTGACGGCACGTATCAGTAAGGGGTGCTACACATTTAAGCGGGCCGGCATAAATCGGCACAACCGGGCGGCAAAATCAAACTTAGATGCATATTCAGGAACAAGGCCTTTGCAAGGCCGCCCAGCTTAGACCGGCGCACAGCGCCGGCGGCTTTCGGCTACGAAAAGCCTTGGGTTAGCATCCGAATGAGTGCCGAATTGTGCCTAACAAACCCGATAGTGATGTTCAATTGCTTCGAGCCGGCCTTGCCGTTCAACAAATAGTTACCCTATTTGTTGAACGGCAAGGCCGGCTCGAAGGGGGAATAACACTCACTGGGTAATGGCGCTCACCCCTGTAACCTTGTCAAAATGGAAGATAGGAAAACGCCTCGACGCTTGAAGTACGTGGCTTGAGGACTTATAACAGGCAGCGACGCGAACGGGCAGTCAGCTCGCGGCATGTGACCATAAAGTGTGTTTCTCCGTATACGGCAGCGCTGATCTAATTTTCCATTTGGTCAATACGGTGTGGCTGCGACGCTCTTACTACACGTAGTTTAAGTCTTCTGGGAGTATAGCCTATCCTACACTAGAGAGATGATTATGTATGGTTTAAGGTTGATTTCACGCTTAGCACTGTAATTTAAATGGATCTTACTGGATATTTTTCCAAAAAACATATGTGATCGTCATTACCCCTTAGCCTGAGCGGCATTACCCAAAGTCAGGGGCAATGGCGCTCAAACCTATTTTTTTTTAATACAGCATCCGACTACTTATAAGTCAAGGATAAATAACGTTTGGTGTTTAAATGTTGATTGCTGAATAGGTAAAGAATATGTAATGTTTTAAAATTTTTAAGTAAAATGATTGTTTCGCAAAATACAGCGTATTTTCCTTAAGTGAACGCCATTCCCCCTCCCTCCCCTACTGCCGAACCGAATGTGCCGGCCCGCTTAAATGTGTAGCGCCCCTAACCATAGGTACCATAAATAATTACAATAATGTAAAAATAAACAAGATCACCTCCTGATACTTAGACAGTTTCCTGGCTACAGACAGATTTAGCTTCGTAATCATTCTAATCGTGACGTCCTTTACGTCGAGCATTATGATATCCTCCTCAGCATATTCTTCGTTTTCCAGCAACCATGCATCGAAACACAAGGTGAAAGTCTTGGCGTCCTGCACGTAGTCGTACTTCTCCAAGCCAGGGTCGTTTAGTTGCCAAAGCCATATATTCCTCTTTCCACATATTTCGTATTGCACCACATTCCTAAAAACATACATATTATTACGTTAACTATTTTAAATTTTCTTTAGGACCGGCCAGTGTGTGAGGGTCGGGGTAAGCGTGCTTTCTCTGTTCCCCTGTTTTTTTGTTTTCGCGGGGGAAACTTTCAATAGGTCTCCAGACACCTGTGGGGGTCAACTGGGGTGTGTATGTGGGATTCTTATCCACTAAAATCCCCCACGGCACACGAGAGAGAGTACCTGGTTTCTCTGGTGGATCCACCAGTGCCTGGTCTCAGTGCTCACAGGCACGGGGGTCGCAACCCTGCCGCCGTCCTCCTCGGAGTCACTGCCGTACTGTATAAACGTCTAGAGACCACACCCCAAACGTCTCTGTTCCTCTGCTCTAGCCCCCGTCTGGCGTTGTAAAGACTCTGGTGAAATCCAAACGGAGTACCAGAGTCTCTGTAATGACGATGAAGGATATTTGGGAGGTTTTAGTGGGTAAAAATCCAACATAAAGCAGTCTCCGTCTGTAGAGACGCCTGAGTGCCTTTTATAGTTTTTCTTCCCAATAAAAAATAAGAACCGGCCATAATGTTTGTTTGTTTGCTACCCAAAAGTTAGGTTCAATTCTTACTATTTCTCTATCTAAACTTCTCTATCTAAATAGTATTATTTTATTAGTATTACTATTCGCTTATTTCTGTTATTTTTTTAATTCTTCTGTAGTTCAGAAGGATCAATGGATTTCGATGCGGTCCTTAGGTATAAGATTTAGAAGGAAGGACATTTAGAAGATTTCTTTCAAAAGGTATGCACGATAATACATAAAACCTTTCAATTTTTTTTTTTTTGTTTTAATTATAAACTCTTACGATCGAATTTTAGAAATGCAATTTTAATTAATGTAAGTGATGTGCATTCCTGTAAGTGACACATCCACTCTGTTAATAGATATCTGTGTTTTCATTCTGTTAGTGTTTAGTGGATTTGTCGTTGGAGTGCCTTAAAATAAAATAAAAAAATAAATAAATAAAAATTCCGGGAGAAGCCAAAGCCGTTATTTGTATAGGTTTATTTCCGACAGATGGCCATCGACTCTTGGACTGATCCATTGAATTCGTGGTTAATTTTTGTGATGTCCTTAATTATCCCCAAGCCGCCTGCCTTTGTCCAGCTGTGGTCGTCGTGCGGCTAATGATTATAATGTTCCTATGAGTACTATCGCGGACACGAACGGTGTACCAGTTTTCAAACAAAATCGTTTGAACAACGTTACGTGCGCTTACCCCGCCCGCACGTATTTTGGGCCGGCTCGTACAAGCGGTTGAGGTCCTAACCGTGTCCTAAAGATGGTACACCGTTCGTGACCACGAGAGTACATACAATGTAGGAACATAAGATGCTGCTGTAGCGCAATGATATTTTATATCAGGCTGTAGCGGTTTGAATGAAAAATAAATCCAATTACGTCACTCGAAGTCGGAGGAGTTAATTGACTTATGGGCAATTGGCAGTGAGCGAGGCATGACCCCGTCTGATTAATAAAGTCTTATATGCATGCATATACTATTAATAACAGGTACAATTAATCCTTTAAAACGTTATTTATAGAATCGCTGATAAGACCTATTGAGATATCAGAAGTAACACTTGAATGTAGGTATAGATATATAGTGCTAAGAGTGATTAGGACCTTGCATGAGAGAGACAGATTATCCATTCTCTACGATACCTATTTTAACACAGTGAAAAATATTGTATCGATCAAAGACCGACCCAACCAGAAAAAGCTGAATTCCATTATTTGGGGATCCTGTAAGTTGACACGGGAAAATCGTTTCTGATATAATTTCAGTTTATTTTCAAATCAATCATTTTAATGATTCGATTTATTGGATTGGCCTGTGCCAAACTTAGTTTCTATTTAATTGAATAACTATTTGAATTATTATTAACTGTGCTTTGCACAACGCATATTAATTCATCATCATCATCATCACCAGTCGGAAGACGTCCTCTGCTGAACATAGGCCTCCCCCTTCGAACGTTACAATGAACGACAATTTGCTATTTACATCCACCGGTTTCCTGCGACGCGCACAATGTCGTCTGTCCACCTAGTGGGAGGCCTACCCACGCTGCGTCTTCCGGTAATATATAATATTTATTAATATTAATTAGGTATGTAATATTTATTATTATAATAGGAGCTATCCATAATTATAATAATAGGAGCTCTTTCCAACTCAGCAGGGGTACAAATCACGGAATAAAATATTAATCCGGAGTACAAATCGTCGCCTCCACCAAAAAAATCCTTTTTTAACCGACGTCAAAAAAGGAAGAGGTTCTCAATTCGTCTGTATATATATTTTTTTTTTTTCGATGTATGTTCGCGCATAACTCTGGCAATTATGAACCGATTTGAAAAAATCTATCTTCCATCCATTCTTTAAACCGTTGATTGGGTCCCATAAAAAGATTATTGCTTACGAATAAGTAAGTAGTTCCTGAAAAAAACAAGAATTGTGACTGCGCAGGACAACTGCAGGAATACCTATAAGATGACTTTATGTCGCTTTTTAAAGACAAAAATGGTCATAATTCTGGCAAATATTTACCAATTTCAATAATTCTTTTTTTATTCGTAAGAAGAAACCACTGTTATGAATCTGTATGAATTTTATCACAACCGGATAAGTACTTCCTGGAGGACCATGAACGACCGACGTGGCGGAATTTATCTGGTAAAAACATCGTTATACTACTTATTATATTATTATATATCGAAAACCATAAAACTGATGTTCTCCATTACATTACTCTGACAAATATGAAGTGATTTCGATGATTCTTTTTTATTCGAGAGAGTAAACTACTATGATGATTCCATGCAAATTTCATTACGACCCGATATTTTTTTTTCGAGGAAATATGAATTATGTAAAACTATGTAGACGATAATGTGATCATAACCTACCTATAAAAAAAAAACATTTTACCGTCTTCGTGGGTCAATCTTTATGTATGAAAATATCAAATATCATAAAATAATTTAAATATTATTGAAGTTGGTGCCAAATATACACAGCAAGTACGCTAACACCAACTTCAATAATATTTAAATTATTTTATACTTTTCAGTGATATTGAAGTCGGTTCAATTTAAAAAAAAAATTTTTTTTAATAATATTCGTTGGTAACTCACAAAATATCAATCGCCGTCTTCAACGCAGGGTTTGATAGGTCCCTTTGCGCGAACAACTCAGGAGTCGATGATCTGATGCTGAAGAACAACTCCACTGTGGTCTTCGTCTTCTCTATATCATAGTAACAGCTGTGTAGAAATCTTAGCAGCAGTTTGTCCTCTGCAAAAGAAAACATCATATCATAAAGCGGAAGATAAGATGTTTTAAAATTAATATAACTAGGTCTTTTTTAGGGTTCCATACCTAAAAGGTAAAAAAGGAACCCTTATGGTCTGACTTCGTCTGTCGGTCTGTGTCAGGAACCACTGATGCTATCAATTTGAAACTTGGAATAGTTTTAGATCTTACTTACTCAAACCCATCGCAAACAAAAAAAAAAATATTTTTTTACTTTTTTTTAATGGGTCTCGAAATGGGTCATCAAAATTTCAAAGTGAGACTACTATATCATGCGGGGTATCATATAAAAGGGCTTCATTTGTACATCTCAAAACAGATTTTTATTTATGTCACGGAGTTTTTGGCTGATAGTCAAAAATGTCAAAAAAAAACACCGGGTATAAATCTGAAATAATTATGGGTAATAGGTAAGTACATATCTATCTGCGGCATTTCTATTTATGGCAACCCCTCCCTTCTAAGGGGGAGGACTTTGTTCAGCAGTGGACGTCCATCGGCTGCTAATGATGATGATATAGATATCATCATCATTAGAATATAGATAGATCTATATTCTACAGGAAAAATTAAATGATCTTTCTAAGAAAGTAGTACAGTTTTTTAGTAAGTAATCCTAACAAAGCCTCGACAGACAAGCTTAGTTTTGACATGAATAGTAAAATTACTTTAATACGTCCAAAGATAGTATGGAACCCTCGGTGCACGAGACCGACTCGCACTTGACCGGTATTTTTTTTTAATGGGACTAATCTCACCATTCAATCCCACCACCGTGACTCAAGTCAGCCTGGATCTACAGTGGTCACCACCAAAGACACCGAGGTTTGACCCTAAGGCCTCATTTACGAAGACGCGGGGCGTCGCGCCGGAGTAAAAACATATGGCGTTGTAGGAGTGAGAGCGAGATGCGAGACGCCACGCCACACGCGACGCGCGACGCTCCGCGCCTCCGTAAATGAGGCCTCAGGCAGGGAGTCCCGGAGAAACACTTAATTGTCTTGAACCCGCAACAAATTTAATTAGAAAAGTATAGAGGAGTTACAAAAATATAAATCCCACTTCCTTCCTCTGCAAAGTGGGAGACATGTAAAAATCGCACAGTTCGATATAACCTCAGAATGAAATATTTTTTTTTTGTTGTTCGTATTTTTTTTGTCTTGTGACGTCACTAAGTGGGTCTTATCAGAAGACCAGCGATGGTTGTTCGCAACCAGCAATATGCTGAAATGGGACCTTTTTGTGGCGCATTAACTATCTTGTAATGTGTTTTTGTGTTTACTGTCTTGTATGCGTCACAAATAAACGTTTTTATTCTTATTCTATTCTTATCAGTCCTATATAACTAGATATATAAATTGTATTATTTCTTAATATATGTATTGTATTCCTAATATCGTATCGTAAGTATAAATATACCTATAGCCCGTCAGGTGTCCGGGTAGAATAGCACCCAACCATCTCCTCCCATTGGATGTCGTACGAGGCGTCTAAGGGGACAAAAGAAGACGATCAGCAGCGTCTTTCTATTGGATTACCTACCACCTGTACTGCGCTACCCATGACGCCTGCCAAGTGTGGGGATTATTGCAACCCCTCCCTTCTAATGGGGGAGGCCTTTGTTAAGCAGTGGACGTCTTATGGCTACTGCTGATTGGTGAAAACCGCATGAAAAGCCGTTTAGTAGTTTTTGAGTTTATCGCGAACCAGTGGCGGTCCGAGAGGGAGGGGGGTCGTAGGGGGTCATGACCCCCCCCCCAAATCTCAAACTCATTCACGTCAAATTGACATTCTTGCTTTAAAACGACTAAACAATTTTATCCAAAATTGGTTATGCACTTGAAATACTCAGTCGCAAGGTGGGAATCGAACCTACGACCTATTGGCTAGCGACCAGGGCACTAGACCAACGGGCCCGTCAACTATGACCAACCCCCCCCCCTCCAAAATCGTTGGCTGTGACCGCACCTGTCGCGAACAGACAGACAGACGTGGCGGAGGACTTTGTTTTATAATATGTAGTGATGATACGTCTCCTTCTTTAAGTAGTTACCAATACAAAGTACTTATCCAAAAAGTACTATCTACTATTTGTACCCACAGTAACTAACTACATATAAACCATTTAAGGTGATAATATTACATATTATGATCTTCACGCTACAACCTTATTTGATACCTACCTACGTAAGTAGGTATACATACATACAACCTACGTTCATCTAAAACAACAACGATCGCACATCGATCGCAACAATGATACAATGAGAATAATTCTCAAGACAATTTATTGTCATTCAGAAGAATAATAAACCATAATGCTCATGATTTAAAGCACACAATGGTGTAAAGAGTGGTAACAATTGAGCCAATCAAGGTATTGTAGACACGAAACGCAGCATTCATTGAAATCGGGTAACAATTATTGTTCGTGCTAGCTCGAATTGATCTACATTTACATGTCTAGAGATACAGCTCCTACTAAATTTAATGAAAATAAACCGACTATTATATGGTATTATGTATAATTCCGCTAACATCGTGTTTATTTGAAGACGAATTATTTTCCATGATAATAATATGCACACATGGCAATCTAATTTTAAACTAGGCAGAGCCTCATCAGCAGCCGATATACGTCCACTGCTGAACAAAGGACTCCCCCTTAGAAGGGAGGGGTGGCCATAATCCTCACGCTTGGCAGGCGTCTTGAAGGTAGGTAATAGTATACAATCCAAAAGGAAGACGCTGCTGCCCGCTTTCTTTTTACCCTTAGTCGCCTTTTACGGCTATCCTGGAGGAGATGGGTGGGTGCTATCCATGGTGATATTCTTACCCGGACACCCCACGGGTCACAAGAGCATAGATAAGTCAGTACGGCTTTAGAAAAGCTAACTCAGCTGAGGACGAGGTTCGCGAATTAACTAAAAAAATTAACCACTAACCTAGATAAAAGAAAAAAGTGTATAGCTGTATTTTTCGATCTGCGGTAGGCATTGGATACAGTAAATTTTCCTATATTGTTTACTAGATTAAAGAATAACTACAACTAATTTCGACGAATTAGAGACTTAACTCTTGGCACTGGCTACTAAACTGGCAGAACGCAACATGTTAGGGTTAAAAAGACTTAAGCAACCACGCGATATTATCATCATTCGGTGTTCCACAAGGACCAACACTTTTTCCCATCTACAGTGCAATTACATCTATCTGAACTCTGCTGTACTACCTTACCTGGTTAGATTTGCTTATGTTTGCGGACGATACGATTTTGCTCGTACTTGAAAAAACCTGGGGTAAAGCCACATTGTTAGTTGAGGAATGTGTAACAGTCAGTGGTAACATTTTTTGTTCTATGATTAATGGTTTCCGAAGCGCATTCAATGAGAGACATCCTATGGCTATTTTTTACACCTTGTGTTACATTATTGATGTTTTGGTAGGAATCCTTATTTATTTTTTCTAGTTATAAATAAAGCCTATTTTATTCAGGGATAGTGTAGCATTCTAATGGTGAAAGAATTTTCGAAATTGGTCTATATACTTTTAAGTTTATTCATTACAAACATCCAAAAATGCAGATCATGGATAAATGAACTTATAATATTAGTGTACTTAGATAGATGTACTTAGTGTAGATTCCGATTCATTATCGCTTGTTTAAATATATTATTGAAGTGAAACTTCATAAGCGACTTCCAAAAATGTTATCACATAACGCGTCAAGCGTTAAATGAGTCACCTTAACGCGTTATCGTTTAACGCGTTAAGTGATAGGTGTTAAACGATAGGCGATAGGCGTGGGCGAGTTGGCTTGAGTTAATTTGAGTTAGTTTGAGTGTTGGTTTGAGTGTTGGTTTGAGTGTTGGTTTGAGTGTTGGTTTGAGTGTTGGTTTGAGTGTTGGTTTGAGTGTTGGTTTGAGTGTTGGTTTGAGTGTTGGTTTGAGTGTTGGTTTGAGTGTTGGTTTGAGTGTTGGTTTGAGTGTTGGTTTGAGTGTTGGTTTGAGTGTTGGTTTGAGAGCAGGTTTGAGAGTTGGTTTGAGAGTTGGTTTGAGGTGTGGTTTGAGAGTTGGTTTGAGAGTTGGTTTGAGAGTTGGTTTGAGAGTTGGTTTGAGAGTTGGTTTGAGAGTTGAGTTGAGTTGAGTTGGTTAGTGTGTGTGTGTGTGTGTGAGAGTGAGAGAGTGAGTGAGGGGCCGACCGACCGACCGACCGATCGACTGAGCGAGAATGAAGTTTCACTTCTTCCGCGCGGAGGGACTCCACGCACGCACATTTTTTTCTTAATAAATCATTGATTTTCTATTTACAATTTTGCATTGATTGATTGTTTTAGGTAAACTAGCAGTTATTAATAATATATAACAGACAATAAGCCGTATTATGTAAGTAAGTAGGTATTTATTCTGACAGACTAAGGCTTTTTTCCTCATCTGATGTTTAATAGCGACTAGGTATAGATTATAATGTTATCTACTTTAAAAGCAAATAACTAAGTTGTGAACGTCATAAGCCATTAAATCGAGTTATTCAGCGGGATTTAGTTAATCGACAACTAATACGGTCCGCGTAAGATATCTAATGACAATAACGAGGGAGGGGGGGGGGGCGCTGGAACGTGTCCGTAAGAAAGACCTACCACGGTATTGCACCTAGGACTGTGTTATATGAGTTACAGATACAACTATGAAACGTAAAACGCCATTCAGCTTCAAAAACATATTTTATAACATTCCATGTATTTTTAGGCCGTTTTGACATAAGCCGCTTGACCGCAATCCACCTGAATGTGACAAAGTCAAGAATAGTAAGTGTTTTAATACCATATTAACCACAGGGGTCTATGTGGCTGAGTCACATAAAAGTCTATTCGCTGCGTTGAAAAATGGATTGTCTATTTATACTATTGAGTCATCATCATCAGTAGCCGAGAAAAGTCCACAGCCGAACAAAGGCCTCTAAAATTCGCGAAACACGTATTGATTTATTTTATTTAGAGAATCTTTTCTGTAAATTTCAAGTCAATAGAACCATAAAATAAAAAGTTTCATACAAAAGAAAACACCCCATTTAACGCCTTTAGGAGTCGAATTTTCAAAAACACTTACTTAGTGGATGCTTACGTCATAAGAAGAACCTACTGTCCAAATTTCAGCTTTCTAGGTCCAGCGGTTTGGCCTATGCGTTGATGAATCAGTCAGTCAGTCAGGACAAGTGATTTTATATGTGTAGATTTGCAAAGGTTTTGAACTTTATTTTACAGTTTTTAAGTTTTTTTAAAGAAGTTTAAATTCCATACTTCAATGATTGGATATGGAACCGCTGCCTGGTTTTGGCCATACCACTTCGTTATGGATTACTAATTTAGTACAAACTATAAAAAAATAATACCAGCCCTTGTTAATGTCCCACTGCTGGGCACGGGCCTCCCTTCAAGATGAAGGGGCTTAGGCCATAGTCCACCACGGTGGCCAAGTGCGGGTTGGCGGACTTCAAACATCATTTGAAAGTTAGTTAGGCTTTCTCAGACATGCAGGTTTCCTCACGATGTTTTCCTTCACCGAACAAACAAACTATAAATTGATGATTATTACCGAGGTCTTTTGGCAGGTGTGCCTGTCTGTTGATCCAATTTCTGAGCTCCTCCACCTTCTTCTTTGCATCTTGCGGTAACTTTTCGTCCGTCATTGCTGATAAAAACAACTGAAAAGATAAATTTTTAAATATTAAATTAGAACATTTTTTCTAGTTTTTCTTTTCAATAATATTTTGGGACAATCCACACACTATCATCTGATCCCAAACTAGGCAGAGCCTGTACTACAGAAACCAGACAACTGATACTAAAACTTATATACTTAAATTTTTTTGTACATACTTAAATAGATAGATTGACAGTATAATGGGTTTTCTTAAACATTTGAGGTTTCATTGACCACAAAAATTAACATTACCGATACCGACTACATCAAAAAGGTAGTTTAGTTTTTATTTACGTGATGACTGGAACAATAAATGTGTGAGTTGCTTAACCATTATAGTACTTATGTAATATGTTACTCGCAATGATATTTTACTAAAGATATGTTATATCCCTACTAACGCACGATAAAAGTTGTCTCACTTGTAGTTAGCTATACCTAGCTATACATTTTCCTATCTATAGTCTGACAAGGACAGATACATAACGAGAAAAGTAAGAGAAAACGAGATGGCTATATTTTGTGCGTTCCGTTGTCAGCATTGGTTAAACGCTTGTCAGTGTCATCTTGTCAACTGACACATTCATTTTTACAATTATTTCTTACAATATTATTATGAAAATTGAAATACAAATTGAAATCAAATTATTTTTTCAACGTTACATGTGCTATGTTATTCCTGACTGTTTATTTACTTTTGCCTGGTAATTTGTGCACATTATAAATACGCAGGACGGCATTTTCAATTTTTAATGATAGACGTCACGATGTCGCATTAACTACGCGGGACGGCGTGCGACTAATCATAGTACTCTGTGCGACTAACTGCTACAAAACCCAGTTGGGGGATACTCGCTGAACGTCTGGCGAGCGCTAATGGCATATCTATGGTTACTCGTAAATTTGTGGACCGATTTTTATTTTCAGATGTTAATGTACATCAATCAATCAATCATCAATGTAATGGACATCAGGGCAGAAGTTCCACAGGTATATAGTTACTATAGGTTGTAGCTAGTTCTTCGGAGTCGCTGGACGTTCGGGGTGTGGGCCCTAGGACGTCCATTGAGTACGGTGGCGACTCCGAGGAGGACGGTGGCGGGGTTGCGACCCCCGTCCCCATGAGCACCGTGATGGCACCCGGGGGACTATAATGCGTCCCCCGGCGGCGGACTCAAAGGCAAGACACACCCTTGGTGCAGATCCCACCGGAGAGCCCTGAGCCTCTCATGTGCCCTTGGGACAGCCGCGGGGGTTTAGTGGTTAAGAATCCTACATACCCCGGTCGAGCCCCATAGAAAAGAAGAAAGAAAGAAAAAGCATTTATTGCCACAGATAATGAGACACAAAAACATAAAATAAAAGATTAAAATAAAGACAAACAAACCAAAAAAAAAAAATGTGCGTGCGTGGAGTCCCTCCGCGCGGAAGAAGTGAAACTTCATTCTCGCTTAGTCGATCGGTCGGTCGGTCGGTCGGCCCCTCACTCACTCACTCACTCACACACACACACACACACACACTAACCAACACCACTACCAACACTACCCAACACTAACCAACTCAACTCAACTCTCAAAACAACTCTCAAACCAACTCTCAAACCAACACTCAAACCAACACTCAAACCAACACTCAAACCAACACTCAAACCAACACTCAAACTAACTCAAATTAACTCAAGCCAACTCGCCCACGCCTATCGTTTAACACCTATCACTTAACGCGTTAAGCGATAACGCGTTAAGGTGACTCATTTAACGCTTGACGCGTTATGTGATAACATTTTTGGAAGTCGCATAAGAAGTTTCACTTCAAAAAGCACACTTAAATACTACTTCTAAACAATAGCTTAATAGCTTGCCATAGTTCCCGGGGACCTTTTGAAGGTATCCCCCGCGACAAATAAAAAAGAAACAGGTTGTACCTTGTTGTATTTTTCGGTAAACGATCAGTTGGTTAAGCAACGGCATGCAAAATTAGTCCATGTGATGGATGGATCGTTTAGTGGCATTTGAACTGAGAGTCTCCGTGCTTCGTAGGGCACGTACAAATTCGGTCCTGGTGATTGTCATCTAGTCAACAGAGGCTTAAAGGTGCGCGTCCATTGGCCGACGCCGGACGCACCGCACGCACGGCACGCAACGGATTTTAGTTTGCTTTCTATGATTTTGACGGTCCGCATCGGAAAATGCCGGCGCGGATAATGGACGCAGCGCTGGCATTTGAACAACGCTGGTACCAACTCAGCTACTAACCTCACGATAAAATAAATAAAATGACCATGCCCACGACCATGACAATATAAAACTGGCATTGTTTAATAACTATAATTTTTACGTCCACATGCACTAGCGCACGTAAAACATTTTGCCATTTTGTTACATATTTGGTATGCATTATTATTAACCTTGTGAGCTTAAAACCTGATAAACTGAGACCTGTCACGACTTTAGCATTTTTGTAGAAACATAAAATATTAGGTAAGACCTATTTTTATTAACCGGCTTTAAAAAGAAGGTTCTCTATTCGACGCGTATGTATGTAATATTAATAAAAATACGTAATATTAATATATGTTATTCTATGTGGGCTTCTAAACAAATTTACCAAATTTTATGAGTGTATGTATGTATGTATGTATATATGTATGTATGTATGTATGTATGTATATTATGTATGTATGTATTCTATGTATGTAGGTTTGTCCGCGGATTTCTCAGAAACTACAGGTCCGATTTCGAAAATTTGCAATAGTTAGAGTATTTTTCAACTTAGGGTAGAGTACAAGTTTCATCAAAATCGGTCCAGTAGTTTAAGAGATATAAACTTTTTATGTTTATAGTAAGTTACTGTAACGTAGACGTTCGAGTTGCGTGATAGTGCTGATACCTATTTTGCTAAAATAAGTCACTAAAAAGTGTTAAATGAACTATTTAAAAAAATTAAACTGCTAGCACCGACTTCAATATATTTTCGTTATTTTAAGCTTTTTTAACCGACTTCAAAAAAGGAGGTTCTGTATTCGACGCGTATGTATGTAATATTAATAAAAATGCGTAATATTCATATATGTTAGTCTATGTGGGCTTCTAAACGAATTTACCAAATTTCACGAGTGTATGTATGTATGTATGTATGTATGTATGTATGTATGTATGTAGGTTTGTCCGCGGATTTCTCAGAAACTACAAGTCCGATTTCGAAAATTCTTTTTGCAATAGTTAGAATATCTTTCAACTTAGGGTAGAGTACAAATTTCATCAAAATCGGTCCAGTAGTTTAAGAGATATAAACTTTTTATGTTTTCAGTAAGTTACTGTAATGTAGACGTTCGAGTTGCGTGATAGTGCTGATACCTATCTTGGTAAAATAAGTCACTAAAAAGTGTTAAATAAACTATTTAAAAAAAAATAATAACCGACTTCAAAGTAAATTATCTAAAAAGCATAAAATAACGAAAATATTATTGAAGTTGGTGCAGAATATACACAGCAGGTACGCTAACACCAACTTCTTTAATATTTAAATTATTTTATACTTTTCAGTGATATTGAAGTAGGTTCAATTTTTTTTTTAAAATGATTTTATTTAAATAAGTGTCAGTCAGCCGGCATACCAGATTGGAGGGCTTTTTAGTTAATTTACTTTGAAGTCGGTTTTTTTTTTTTTTTAAATAGTTTATTAAAGTATCCTGTGACAATCCACAATAGATTAAGATTTTTTTACGACACCAAACTATGCCTGTACATCATATCTCAATGGCCTGTACCTACAGTACGCGGCAGGTCGACATGGCAATCGGGGAGTTAACACCCCGCACCCCCGCCCTAGTAGAACGCGATCATCGCAAGTTCGAACGAAATCTCAAACATATGGACGTCGAACGAGTGTCCTAATCGACCGGGCGCCGGCGGTCGCGCGATGCCGTCTCGCGAACTAAATTCACAAGTTCCCGATAACTTGCGATGATCGCGTGATCGCGTTTAGTTAGGACATCACCTAAGACTGCGCGGGCGATGCGTGGGTATGCGGGGTGTCCCTCCCCCGCGACTCAACTCATACCCCGATTGCCATGTCGACCTGTCGCGTACTGTACTATAATAACCAGACAACTGATAATACAAATAAAATACATGATTAAATAAACTCATGTAATAGTATATAGTAATCGTGAATCAATACAACCAAAATAAATAAAACCCCAACACATAACTAACACCTGGGGTGTCCGGGTAAGAATAGCATCCAACCATGTCTTCCCGTTGGGTGTCCGTAGGAGGCGACTAAGGCCTCGTTTACGAAGGTGCGGGGCAGTTACGCAGTGAGTTAAAACATATGGCGTTGTATGAGTGAGAGCGAGAAGCGAGACGCTACGCCACACGCGACGCAGCGTTGCGCTTCGCGTGTGGCGTAGCGTCTACGTAAACGAGGCCTTATGGAAAACAAGAAAACGGGCAGCAGCGTTTTTCTATTGGATTACCTACCAACTATACTGCGATCCCCAAGCCGCCTACCAAGCGTGGGAATTATGGTAACCCCTCCCTTCTAAGGGGGAGGCCCTTTGTTCAACAGTGACCGTTTATCGGCTGTTAACTCAGAGTAATTAGAATGGAGCTAGTATCGCGTCGATTCGCCGAACAAATTTTTCGTGGCACTTTTGCGGGGTGCGGGAGGCGAAGTAAACATACACAGATACAATTTCACGCATAACCACACTATAATAAACTCGCAACACATTCAAAAAGATACGCACACAAATAAAGAATGACCTGACCATATGAACAAAATTTGGCAGAGGGGTTAAGCGCATCATGCTATCTCCAGTGGCTGTTAATGATGATGACGACATAACTAACAGCTAGGCTGGGCAGCATTCGGAAAACTTCGTCGAGTCTTCTCGTCGCCGATACCGCAATGTCTAAAGACAAAAGTCCTACCCGTGATGTATGGAGCCGAGATGTGGCAACTCACGGTACGACTAGTCCACCGATCAAGATCGCTCAGCGGGCTATGGAGAGAGCTATGCTGGGTGTTTCTCTGAGGGAGCGAATACGGAATGAAGTGATTCGCCAGAGAACTAAAGTTTAAAAATAGATCAAAGGATTAGCCAGCTGAAGTAGCAGTAGGCTGGTCATATTTGCCGAAGAACCGAAGACCGTTGGGGTAAACAGGTTCTGGAGTGGAGACCGCGAATCGGGAAGCGTAGTGTAGGACGCCATATGACTAGGTGGAGCGACGATATCCGCAGTGCGGTTGGCAGACACTGGATGAGGAGAGCCGAAGATCGGGTTCAGTAGCGTGCCTATGTCCAGCAGTGGACTGATGTGGGCTGATGATTATGATGACATAACTAACAGACATTCTTAGTCAGCAACGTCGTTTAAATTCTAATTTAATAAAAATAATTACGAATTAAAAATAGTGGTTTTATTACATGTAGTCTGTTGGTTCAAGGCTGACAACGTTTTCTGATACTGTTTTATGTATACGTGCATGAAGCGCTCCTTAAGTTTTATTTAAATCTACGAAAAATATACTACAAACAGGAAAATTAAAGAGTAAGTAGGTACTTATAATGTCTTAGATATTTCTTCGGCTGACTTCTGAAATGCAGGTAATAAATGCTCCAATGATGTCAAACTGCTTTCCTATAAATTTTGGGGAGCAAAAAATAAAGTACGTTACCGAAACAACAGGGTGTTACTCGAGGGTCACCGCATGGTATGGTATCTTAGAAGAAATGGAAAAAGCTACCAGTAGCACCCTCATGCGGCGTGATTTGCAACTTTTCTCTGTTTGGAATGAAACTAAGATAGTAGATCAGTATTTTGCAACTGACAGCGCTATACTAGGGGGCGCGGGTTCGAACCCCAACCCGTATGAACTCATTTTTGTTTTTTTTTTATTTCATTCCTTTATTACATATGCATATACTATTGACGTCCGTGTGCTTTATATCGAATACTACAAAGTTTTAGCATTTTTTTTTATTAAAAATGCTCCGAGGCTATTAGAGTTTAAAATCACACCGCTGGAGGCGCTTGTGTTAGGGGGCACGTTTTGACGTGGGAGTTACCTATCTATTCTAAGTAATATACTCTTATCTATGGGTCACCGAGCCGCAACGCTTCAAGCGAATGGGCAAGTGTCAGCGTTCGGGAAAATTTCGTAAAAAGGGTTTACAGGATATTACCGAAAATGTTTTCATTGGATTCAGATACGATTGCCGACAGTTGTTTATAGCCCCACACATGACATTCGGAGCGGATATGGTTTTTTCAACAATCTGTATAGACGGTTCTATACACCGGGTCAAAGGCCACATTGGGTGAATCATAATATGAATACGTTACGGTTTAATTTTTATTCGTATTTAGGCAGCATTGACACCAAATATGAGTCTGCTAATTAGTGCTAATAAATGAATTAAGTATGATTCACCTAAAACGTGTGAACATTTTTCAAAGAGTAGTATAATTTTTATATGCTTGAAATTCAAAACATGAATTGCTTTCTTCCACTTTAAGCGTACCTACGCTTAAAGTGGCCTTTTTTAGACTTGCAGATTGTTTAAAAACCCACCAACAACCATGAATGGGTCGCAATAAGGTCCCTTGTGCAAGGGACCATCCAGGTAGGACCACCGCAGCAGAGTCAGATATTCTGCCGCCAATCAGTAATTCGTGAACATTGTTGTGTTCCGGTGGTAAGGGCACTGTAGCTGGTTTAAATTACCGCACACCGTCTATAGCAGGGCTGGCTAACCTTTATGTATCAACGTGCCATTTTTTAAAAAGGCCATAGACGTGCCCCGTCAAATAATTTTGATTTCGTCATTATTGGGAAAATAGTATTACTAAATACACCCCATTATGCCACCGCCACCCCGCGCACTCCACCTGAATACATTATTTATTTTTACCAGTATGTATTTTATTGTTTTGAGACAATTTTTGGATTAATACTCAAAGCAATTTTCTTAATAGTATTTTTTTGTGTGATCGGTGGCGTGCCCAAAATATTGTGTCCCGTGCCATCCATGGTACGCGTGCCATTGGTTCGCCATGCCTGGTCTATAGGGTCGGTAACGTGCCTTTGCTCGATTCTTCTGGTGTTGCTAGCATCCGTATAAGCTGCGGTGACTGCTTACCATAAGGCGGGCCACACTTGTTAGCCAACTTGGTGGTATAAAAAAAATATGCGTGCGTAGAACTCAGAGGTAGAATCCCTCCGCACGGAAGAAGTCAAACTTCACTCTCGCTCGGTCTCTTTCTATTCCCCCTCCCCGCGACTGAACGACACTGGACTACACTGTACGACACTGAACGACACTAAACGACACTGAACGGCACTGAACGAAACTGAATGACATTGTACGACACTGAACGACAATGAACGACACTGAACGACACTGTACGACATGTTACGACACTAAACGACATTGAACGACACTGAACGACACTGAACGACACTGAACGACACTGAACGACACTAAACGACACTGAACGACACTGAACGACACTAAACGACACTGAACGACACTGAACGACACTGAACGACACAGAATGACACTGAATGACTGAATGACGGAATGACTGAACACTGAATAACTGCGTCACGTGAGCGTTTTCATAACGTTAACAAGTTTAACGCTTAACGCGTTAGCGTTGAACTTGTTGAAAGTCGCTTATAAAGTTTCACTTCATAAATGAAAGTCACTCGCATACCTACTGCTCACGGCAGTAAAAAAATATTAGGCATTATAGGTTTTTGTTACCCATGGGATGTACGGGTAAGAATAGCACCCTCCCCCATCTCCTCCCGTTGGCGATTACTGCGATCCCCTCGACGCCTGCCGTGGGGATTATTGCAACCCCTACCTTCTAACGGGCAGGCCTTTATTCAGTGGACGTCTTTTGACTGATGATCGTTCATGATGATGATGAATATTTCTTGATCCTTTAAATTAAACTAACCAACACCAAATAACAAAGTTCAAAAACACGAGATCACCTTTGCCTACACCATAGATAATATAATAATAGCCATATTATATTTACAAATAAACATATTATTATTATACCTAATTAAAATAATAAGTCGTGATAAATGAAAAATACATACTTAGTAGTTATGTACGTATGAGATAAATAAAATGAAACTAATACTAAACTTACAAAATAGAACTAAAATTAACCAAAAAATATAACAATTAACTAGAAAAAAAAAAAGAAATTCCACGCGGGATTGTGGCAAGAATGCTGACTGCATTACCCAGTTGGATTGCTCTACCTATCCGTTGAGCGAGGAATGAATAAAACTACTTACATATTTTCTAAAATACTTTGTAAGCTACACACATCAAAAGTGTCTAGGGATCAAGCATTTTTAAAGCGGATTTCTTGAGATTGAGATGTGGCTTTGTAATAAATTTATGATTTTATAAATTTATATGGATCCTTTTTGGTGCATTTCATAATTTGAATCAGGAACTGTGAATCAAATTCGAGTAAAAGATGAAAATCAGCTGTCAATATTTTCCCTATAAAAACATACAACGCATTGAAGACATTATTAGTGCTACTGTTTCCCTACTACTGATTAAAACCAACGTTATTATGGAGCGGCGACGTCATTTAAGCAGGGAAGAAATGCTCAGAGCCGTGGGAATGATAGAAGCTGGTTCCCGGCAACGTACTGTGGCTTTAGCTCTGAATACAAGTCAGAGTGTTATCAGTCGACTTTGGACACGTTACCGAAGCACTGGTACCGTGGCTGAGCGCCATGGAGGACGGTATCGCTGCACCACACGGAGACAAGACCGATATATTCAAATCTTAACTCGAAGAGCTCCAACAATAACTGCCATGATGTTAGCCGTGAGGCTTCATCACTCTTCAGGGAACTTAATTAGCGACCAAACAGTCAGAAACCGCTTGCATGAAGTGAACCTTCATTCCCGAAGACCGCTACGGGTACCACCTATAGCAATGCACAATCGTAGGATTCGATATCAATGGGCTCTTGAACACAGAAATTGGGCAGAAGAACAATGGCGTTTCGTGTGCTTTTCTGATGAGTCTCGTTTTGGTATGAGACCGGATACAAGACGTATACGACACTGGAGAACCCCTGGACGCCAACAGCGATTAAAATCCTGCCAGGAAGTCCATCCTTATAGTGGTGGAACCATCATGGTATGGGCGGGTATTTGGATCGGCGGAAGAACTGAGTTGATTTGGATCAGAGGCAACCTCAACGCTCAAATTTATGCTGAGACGATTGTATCAGACGTCATCGTTCCTCTACAAGTGCAAATCGGTCCCTTATTTCAGTTAATGCATGATAATGCACGACCGCACACCGCAAGAGTTGTAAGACAGACTCTCGCCGCAGCTAACATCAATGTCCTGCCCTGGCCTGCTCAGTCGCCAGACTTGAACCCGATTGAGCATGCATGGGATATGCTACAGAGAAGAGCTCTGCCGAATATGGAGGGTATCCAGTCGCAAGAAGACCTTTTTTTGTTGTTGCAACGAACATGGGCGGCCATTCCACAGCGTGATTTGGATGAACTCATTTTGAGTATGCCAAACCGATGTTCTTGTGTTGTTAGTGTTCGCGGTAGAAACACGGATTATTAATTGTTTAAGTTACCCAATAAAATTTTAAAGAAAACTGTTATTTCAGTCTTTTTTTCGAACTTTTGTGTTAGTGGTTCAAATGTCAAAAATCCCTTTATTAGGAAAATGGCAAATTTCTTTATTAATGCAAAGGTGACTTGGTTTATCGTTACTGTGACAAACGAAAACACTTTATTTGATGAATCCTTAAAGAAAATTTTAATTAATATCAATCAGGAGAAAAGTTATTGCAAAAATATATGTTGATCCCTAGACACTTTTGATGTGTGTATTTACTTAATACATTGCTGATATGTATATAGGTAGGCACATATATCTGGCTACTTCACACAGACGGGCCCTAACACCACCTCTATTAGCAGTTTTACTTAATTATCTTACTCGACATGAGGTAGAGACGAATATATAATATACGAAGTTTATAGCTCTGCCCCTTTCTATCGAGAAAGTAAGGTGACAATAATATTACTAATAGAGGTGATGGTACAGGCCCTCACTACTAGCTAGCCGTAAACCCGAATAATTCAAGTGTCGTTGCACCCTGGTCCGTATCTCGTCGACCTTGACCGCGTGTTATCCCACAGACTTGGACCAGTATAATTATGTTCTTCATCCATTCAAAATAGAAATAAGTAAAAAATTTAAAGTTAAGTTATTGGTGAAATTACCGGACACAAATACTTAAAATCTAATGTCTTAAAGGTCGGCAACGCGCTAGTGATTATTCTGGTGTTGCTAGCGTCCATAGACTGCGATGACTGCTTACCATCAGGCGGGCCGCACGCTTGTCACCTTGGTAGTCTATAAAAAAGTACCTATACCTACAGGTGGATATTGGAGATGGGGGCAATAAAGGTAAAAGCTATAAGCGATTTTTGATTTTTAACCCCCGACCAAGAACGAGGGGAGTTATAAGTTTGACGTCTATGTCCGGAAGTCTGTCTATCTGTCTGTGGCATCGTAGCGCTCCAACCAGTGGCGGGCGGCTTTGAATGCGTTTTTTTTATTATTATTTGAAAGCTAGTTTAAGCGAGATGGTTCTTAGCTATGTTACATGAAAATCGGTCGAGCCGTTTGAAGACCAACCACACCACAGAAACGAGTACACATAGTTTTTGCTCTACGCGGGATTTGAACCCGCGACCCATGCGACCTCCATTAACATTATACAAACAAGTTAAACAAAAACATGCTAGTTAGGAAAACAATAATTTATAAACTGTGTAGGTATGGGTATAATTAATTTAGGTGTGTAGTTAAAGGTGTAATTTCTTGTTTATTAATGTCACTTAGGGGTTGATAATTGACAATTTAAGGTTTATGCTGTTTTATAAAAAAATAAACAATCAAAAATAAACAAATTATAAGCAATAAATAAATAATAAAAAAATAAACAATAATTAATTGTTTTTTTTTGCACTCCAAGCATATTGCTCAGAGTCACAACGACCTATGGAGAGAGCTCAGGGCGTCTACTCGCAAAAACGATTATCGATACATCGTGACATTTGTCGTGTCGAATCCTACTCTGAGTTACATCGTTTTCTATGTCGTAACGACGAATGAACGAACGATACATTATTCGACATTATCGTCCATAACCTACTCTTAGTCGCAAAGTCGCTTATCGAATATTGGAATTTTTCAACGACCTAAACCTGATTTTTCGATAATCTTGACGATAGCTCATTAGGTGTCGTTGGCGATATCGTTTTCGTTTTTACCTTTGATTTTCTTTGATTTTCTTTATTTTTGATATTTCTGATTAATCTTTTAGTTCACAAAACGTGTACCGGACCGGATAAAATTATGTATTTCTTTTATTTTTTATTATTATTTAAATTGGTAATAAGCAGAAGGATCACCTGGATGGTAAGCCATTAATTTAATAATTTTATTTAAATTTATATTTAATTATTTTTATTTAAATTAATAATTTAATAATTTTATTTAAATTATTTAATTTATAATTTTATTTAAATAAATAATTTAATTATATTAAATATATATATATATATATATAGAATTTAATTTAATTTAAATAAATATAAAATTTAATTTAATTTAAATAAATATAAAATTTAATTTAATTTAAATAACATATAAAATTTAATTTATTTTGAATAACATAATATATAATACGTAATTTAATCTAAATTAAATTAAATTATATATTTTATTTTATTTAAATAAAATATAAAATTTAATTTAAATAATATATAGACTTTAATTTAATTTAAATAGACTTTAATTTAATTTAAATAGAATTTAATTCATACTTAAATAAAATTTAAATTAATTTATATTAAATAAAATTTAATTTAAATTACATTACATTAAATTATATATTTTATTTTATTTAAATAAAATATAAAATTTAATTTAACTTAGATAATATATAGAATTTAATTTAAATAACATATAAAATTAAATTAAATTTAAATAACATATATAATTTAATTTAAATAAAGTATAAAAAATTATTTAATTGTATCTGCGAGGCCATAACTTTGTACTTATTATTTATTCCATTCGCTCCGAACATCGTATATTTACAGGCTGGCTACACGGTTATAAACCACAGGCACTAACTTGATAAAGTGGCTATGATTCCAGGAAAAATATCGATATGTCGATATTTTATGTTTAGTAGTCTTGTGTAGGTACTACAAGAACGGTGAACGGTTAGGAACCGTTGCGCAATGCTCACCGAATAGATTCGGTAATCTTAATCGTACATCGGACACTTGCTGTTTTAGTTCAGCTTGAACGATGAACAAGCAACCGTACGAAGTACTACGTACGAAAGAGTCCGGTCCTCATCTTGCGGATGTTGTGTGTTGCCAGGGCCAAAGTTCGGTGGGGGTGGTAGCGGGGCATCTGCCGGAGATTCTTAGCACCCCCTGCTCGACCGTTACCCCGCCTGCTATCAAGGCGAAGAATAGAGGAGCCGCCGGGGACTATGGGCCATTTGCAGGCGTCTTGATTTCCCTTAGTCGCCTCTTACGATACACCCAACGGAAAGAGGTGGAGGATGCAATTCTAACCCGGCACCCCACGGGTATTTTATACTACATATACAAAATTCCTGTGACCAGTAAACCCCCCCCCCCCCTCCCCCCAAACCATGTGATGATAATGATGATCGTTGTGTGATGATGTGATGATGATCTTCATCACCAAGATATGAACGAAGTTGATGATGTGTGATAATGATTTATCTTTTAATGTGTACTTATGTATACATGAAAAATACACGATATATTTATTTCAATTTGTAAATAAAATTCGTTTATTAATCGGTTGGTAAAAATAAACAAGAAGACTAAGCTAGTGTAGAGGTTGAAAATCGACGGATGCATCGTCAACGATTGACAATGACGTCCACAGCTAAAAACATTCTGTTTACGATATAAACTAGTCGAAAATTTTCTGTTTTTTTTTTTATATAATTTTTTTTCGGGGCTTTTACTCTGGTGGAGTACACCAGCCCCATTTAGACTGTTTTATAAAACAGTTTATCGTGGACGATATACGGTCTTGTTTTGTCGAATGAAAATGCGTCGACGATAGACTTGTGTAGTACATGAGAGAACAATTCCTTTTCATTTTTAACCGACTTCAAAAAAGGAGGAGGTTCTCAATTCGTCTATATATATATTTTTTTTTATTTATTTTTTTTATGTATATTCGCGCATAACTCTGGCAATTATTAACCGATTTGAAAAAATCTTTCTTCCATCCATTCTTCAATCCATTGATTGGGTCCCATAAAAAAATTATTGCTTAGTAATAAGTAGTTCCTAAAAAAACAAGAATGGTGACTGCGCACTGAGAGTTGCAAGAAAGCCTATATAGATGACGTTTTAGTCGCTCGGACTCGCTCGGTCGGACAAAAATGGTCATAACTCTGGCAAATATTTACCAATTTCAATTATTCTTTTTTTATTCGAAAGAAGAAACCACTGTATTGAATCTGTATGAATTTTATTACAACCGGATAAGAACTTCCTGGAGGACCATGAACGATGTGGAGGAATTTATCTGGTAAAAACCATAAAACTGATGTTCTCCATTACATTGCTCTGACAATTATGAACCGATTTCGATGATTCTTTTTTTATTCGAGAGAGTAAACTACTATGATGTTTCCATGCAAATTTCATTACGACCGGATATTATTTTCTGAAGAAACATGAATTATGTAAAACTATGTAGACGATAATGTGATCATAACCTACCTAGATAATTTTACGGTTTTCGATGGTTCAATCTTTATATATGAAAATATCACTAAAAAGTTTAAAATAAAATCTTTTTAAAAAAAAATTGAACCGACTTCAATATCACTGAAAAGTATAAAATAATTTAAATATTATTGAAGTTGGTGCCAAATATACACAGCAGGTACGCTAACACCAACTTCAATAATATTTAAATTATTTTATACTTTTCAGTGATATTGAAGTCGGTTCAATTTTTTTTTAAAAAGATTTTATTAGTACAACACTCTTTTAGTACTTCGTCTTTCAGTATGTATTCGACTATTCGTAGTCTCTAGCTCTGTAATAACTGGTCAGCTATTCCTATTCGTTTTTAGTACATCATTCATTTGGATTCATTTAGTACTTCGTCTTCCGCTCGAGATTTATTCGTAGTCTCTGGTTCTGCACGAACTGGTCCGATCAGTTACTCGTTGACACACTCAGAACGGGACTGAATGAGCGGGAATGATATGTACTAAAGGTACTAAAATAATAAATTATTACATTTAAAAGATTATACTAGTACGTAGCGCTCCGTTCAATGTCCGAGCAAAAACGTTATGAATGTTAAAGAACATGAGGATTAGGTTATTATTGAATATTAATTATGTAACGTTTGTGATTTTAATAGTTTTTGAAATATTATTGTTGTATGACGCAGTATGTAAACAAATAAAGCTAACAAAAAAAAACAAGATAATTAAATGGCTGAAATGCGTGGGGTGGTGGCGTCTTCAATTCGAACAATGATGATGATATAGATGATGATGGTGATGATTATGATGATAGTTGTGTGATGAACGTGATGAAAATGTGAATGATGATGTTGAATGGTGATGAAGATATGAATGGTGATGATGGTGTGAAAGATGTGAATGATGATGAATGGTGATTATGTGTTATAATGGTGATGAGGATGTGAATGATGATGATGATGAATAGTGAAAATGTGTGATGATGGTGATAAACATATGAATAGTGTTGATGATGATGAATGGCGATGATGGTGTGTGATGATGATGATGAACGGTGATGAATATGTGAATGGTGATGTAGATGTGAATAATGATGATGATGATGTGTGATAATGCTGATGAAGATGTGAAAAATGATGATTATGATGAATGGTGATGATGGTGTGCAGAAGTACACATGAAATTAATTACACGAAAATATACTGATTACAATTTGTAATTAAAGTCATTGATCTATCGTTTGGTAAACGTAAACGAGAAGCCTACACTAGTTTCGTCGTTGACCAAACGACAACGACAACGATAGACAACGACGTCGACGATCAACGTCTACAGCTAAAAACATTCTGCTTACGATATAAACTGCTCGAAACTTTAGACTGTATTATAAACTAGTTTATCGTGGACGATAAACGGCCTCGTTTCGTCAACCGAAAATGCGTCGACGACCAATCCCTAGATGCGTGTTTACCGGACGCCGGAGTTCTAAACACACTGAAAGTTCAAATTAGTTTTTGTGTGTAGTACAAGAACCGTGAACAGTTAGGAACCATTCCGCAATGCTGATTAACCACCATCCGTTAATCGTACATCGGACACTCGCTCTATTAATTCAGCTTGAACGATGTGCAAGAAACCGCTCGATGTACTAAGTATGAAGAAGTATGGGTACACGACTATCAGATGCAAGTGGAAAACAGAACGATGAGAGGGGGAACCCCAGGGCTCTCCGGTGGGATCTGCACCAGGGGTCCCTCAATGCCTTGCCTTTGAGCCCGACGCCGGGGGGCGCATTGTAGCCCCCCGGGAACCAGTCACGGTGCTCACGGGGACGGGGGTCGCAACCCCGTCGCCTTCCTCAATGGATGTTCAAAGAGCCCAGACCTCGAACGTCCAGCGACGTCCAGCGTCATATTCAGCTTTCATCTTTTGCCTTACTGGACACAGACCCAATGGAAATACATGATGTGATTAATTCGTTGAAATCTAGCAGTGCTCCAGACTGGGACAATATACCTTCTAGTTTTTTAAAACTTGCCATAAACGAAGTTACTCCAATTATATGTCATCTGGTCAATCTATGCTTCAAACTGGGCGTATTTCCTGCAATGCTTAAGCAAGCTCTTATTACTCCGGTATACAAGAATGGTGACAAAAACGATGTTAACAACTATCGTCCTATTTCAGTACTATCTTCTATATCTAAGATAGTAGAAAAAGTAATGAACAAAAGATTAATCAATTATTTGAGTAAATATAACATTTTATCTGATTCGCAATTCGGTTTTAGGCAAAACAAGTCGACAGAGGATGCCGTCATAGCTTTAAGCTCACTAATAGTGCAAAATTTAGATAAAGGATACAAGAGTCTTGCTGTATTTCTAGATTTAAAAAAGGCATTTGACACCGTTTCTGTCCCCATTCTGGTGCAAAAGCTTGAGAACATAGGCATCAGGGGTACCCCCCTACTGCTTTTCAAAGACTATTTGAGGGGTCGGAAACAGAAAGTAAAAGTTGGACAATATGTCAGTGATGACTCACATATATCTTACGGAGTGCCACAAGGCAGTGTGTTGGGCCCGACGCTGTTTTTGATTTATATCAACGGGTTGTGTAATTTACAAATTAAAGGTGCTAATATATTTTGCTATGCCGATGACACAGTCTTGGTTGTTAATGGTTCTTCATGGAATACTGTTCATAACGATACTGAACTGGCACTTATGCAGGTGGCTCATTGGTTAAGGATGAACCTTCTTTCGCTCAATAGTGAGAAGACTAACTATATATGTTTTTCGAAAAATATTCGTACCCAGCCTGCTACTAACTTTAGTATTCAATTACATACTTGTCATTATTCACCTGAAATAAATTGCAATTGCTCTACAATTAATAAAGTAGCTTCGACTGAATACCTAGGTGTAATGATTATCATGGCACAGTCATATAGATTTAGTTTCTACCAGAATAAGAAAGTTAATTTGGATTTTTAAAACATTAAGATATGTAGCCTCTGAATCACTTTTGAATAGAATATATTTAGCATTAGCTCAGTCTGTGTTAGGTTACTGTGTCTCTGTCTGGGGTGGGGAACCCAAAATAAAATTTTTGGAAGTGGAACGAGCTCAAAGGGCGCTCTTAAAAGTGATGTATTTTAAGCCGTACATGTACCCCACAAATGAGCTTTACATGGAAAGTAATTTATTGACCGTCAGAAAATTATATATTTTATTTGTAGTACTGAAAAGGCATAAATCTGTAGTCTTTGATCCCAGTATTTTAACTAAAAGGAGGAAAGATATCGTTTTCACTATAGACAATGTCAAAACTGTTTTTGCTCAACGACAGTATATTAAACAATCGGCCCTCTTATATAATAAAGTTAATAAAATCTTAAGGATAGATGATCCTATGGATACTCGTACTTGTAAATTAAGGATAACTAATTGGTTAAAATCTTTAACATATGAAGATACAGAAACATTATTACAATCATCTTCGTAATTTATATTGTAGTAAGTACCTATAATAAAAATTAAAAATCATGAATTTGAATCATTCGTATGAGACGTTTTTGGATTATATTTATACTTATACATAGTTAAATATCAACACTCTGTCTCTCACACAACTACACACACAGTCACACACACACACACACACACACCTACACACAAACACACACACGCATAGGCAAACATACATTCAGATACAGAATACAAAAAAAAAACTTACCTTTTCTTTATTTTTTGTCTGTTAATGTTAATATTTACAATAACACACAATTTACTGCTAGGTTTATTGAAATGTATAAATACATATGGCTATGGGAGAGCGGAATCGTCTGGCACAGGTGTTACACTTAAAAGGCGATTCCAACCTTGTTTTGAAGTTTGTAATCATTCTGGTTAATGAATAAAGATTTATTTATTATTTTGCTCGGACATTGAACGGAGCGCTACGTACTAGTATAATCTTTCAAATGTAAACATTTATTATTTTAGTACTTTTAGAACATATAATTCCCGCTCATTCAGTCCCGTTCTGTGTGTCAACGAGTAACTGATCGGACCAGTTCGTGCAGAACCAGAGACGAATAAATCTCGAGCGGAAGACGAAGTACTAAATTAATCCAAATGCATGATGTACTAAAAACGAATAGGAATAGCTTACCAGTTATTATCTGTAATAACTGGTCAGCTATTCCTATTCGTTCATAGAGCCAGAGACTACGAATACATACCGAAAGACGAAGTACTAAAAGAGTGTTGTACTAAAAATGAAAAGGAATAGTTCTCTCATGTACTACACAAGTCTATCGTCGACGATAAACTAGTAATATCGTCCACGATAAACTAGTTTATAAAACAGTCTAAAGTTTCGACTAGTTTATATCGTAAACAGAATGTTTTTAGCTGTCGACGTCGTTGTCAATCGTTGACGATGCATCCGTCGTTTTTTCAACCTCAAAACTAGTTTAGTCTTTTTGTTTACTATTACCAACCGATTAATAAACGAATTTTATTTACAAATTGAAATAAATACATCGTGTATTTTTCATGTATACATAAGTACACATGAAAAGATAAATCATCATCACACATCATCAACTTCGTTCATATCTTGGTGATGAAGATCATCATCACACAACGATCATCATTATCATCACATGGTTTGGGGCTGGTCACAGGAATTTTGCATATGTAGTTTAAAATACCCGTGGGGTGCCGGGTTAGAATTGCATCCCCCCATCTCTTCCCGTTGGGTGTATCGTAAGAGGCGACTAAGGGAAATCAAGAAGACGGGCAGCAGCGTCTTTTGTTTGAGATTCATCTCTTAATATATACTGCGATCCCCAAGACGCCTGCAAATGGCCCATAGTCCCCGGCGGCTCCTCTATTCTTCGCCTTGATAGCAGGCGGGGTAACGGTCGAGCAGGGGGTGCTAAGAATCTCCGGCAGATGCCCCGCTACCACCCCCACCGAACTTTGGCCCTGGCAACACACAACATCCGCAAGATGAGGACCGGACTCTTTCGTACGTAGTACTTCGTACGGTTGCTTGTTCATCGTTCAAGCTGAACTAAAAGAACAAGTGTCCGATGTAAGATTATGATTAGGGAATCGAATCTATTCGGTGAGCACTGCGCAACGGTTCCTAACCGTTCACCGTTCTTGTAGTACACAAGACTACTAAACATAAAATATCGACATATCGATATTTTTCCTGGAATCATAGCCACTTTATCAAGTTAGTGCCTGTGGTTTATAACCGTGTAGCCAGCCTGTTACTCTACCGCAACGATAATCGACGAGAAATTCGAACATTTGTTAGAGTAGGGCAGGTGCGATACATTCGGAGACGTATCGTTTCGTTTCGAATGTCTCGTTGTCGATTTTGCGAGTAGGCCCCCTGCTCGGAGTTTTTTAGCGCGACAGAATCCGTAATGAGGAGATACGCCGAAGAACCAAGGTCACCGACATAGCTCTTAAAATGTGCAAGTTGAAGTGGCAATGGGCAGGCCACATGCTCGGAGAACCGATAACCGTTGTGGAAGAAAGGTTCTCGAGTGGCGACCACGAACCGAAAGACGCAACGTAGGTAGGCCTCCCATTAGGTGGACATTGCGCGCGTCGCAGGTAACCGGTGGATGTAAATAGCCAATTGTTGTTCATTGTGGCGTTCGAAGGGGGAAGCATTCTTCTGTATAACATGTTTTTAAACGTAGACATGTTTTTAATCTACTTAACGACTACAAACTGCTAAGGAAACTACAAAACGACCTTCAACTAAATAATACACCAAGGTTTTAGCAGCTATCAAGCAAGCAGTTACGGACATGACTTAACGGATTCTCGAGAAAAACGAATCAGTACCTACTTGTACTTAATTATAAACCGTTGATAAAAACCACGCTCAGACTAATCATATGTAATGTACATATTATAGAGTTACGATTTTTTTGGTAGTGGTCAAATTCATCAAAGTGCATGTAAATACATTGTAAATTTAAATGCCGCACTCATAAACGTCAATTAACTTTAATTATAATTAAGTCGGTTATTAAAATCTGTTTATTTCGACCGTCGAAGCTGTTTATGATTATTTTCGATTATTGAATACGAGGTATTTGATATCTCTACTCACTATCTGCGTATTGAGCAATAATTGGCATCGATTTCAAAAAAAAATTAAATGAGCATTAACTATAATTGACGTTTGTAGGCGCGGTTTTGTTTTATTATTTTTTTTGTTGGAAATTTCCTTTATCTTATCCAAATCCAAACAACAACAATTTTTGTTTAGTTGTCACCTACAAAAACTCAAAAAGTACAAATGCTGTAGACTTGATAATGACAACATTTCTAGATTTTGGCCTTAGGCTACTTTTTACAACGGTAAAATATTTTTTCACATGGGATTTTTTTATAAGCGGTAATTTCAGAGACCGATATCTGTTTTTTTTTAAACGTTTTTGCTACAGCTTAAATGGTTTTTGATTTTTTTGGACGCCAGCTAGTTATTTATCGACCACATGATGACAGATTGTTAAAGGAAATAACGAGGCTACGAAATCTGCCTTCTGACAACAGGGCCTTGTGACAAAACGAAGGAAATTACCATTAAAATCATTTATAGCCAGAGTGCATCTTATGACTATCCAATAAGCCCTAAACACGGCTAAGATACATTTTTTGTTACGGCTTCGTCATCAGATCAATTTGATGGTACTATATTCGATTTTACTATTTATTTTGCTTCATCATAGTCAATTTCACTTCGCCAAATGATACAACTGAATCGCTAAATACATATGTCAAAGTCAAAAATATTTATTTCAAATAGGCTTAACGCTAGAACTTTTGAATGTTCCATTTTTTAAAAGCTAGGTACCACCTGATCACAACGCGGCCTCAACTGAGAAGATCCGGCAAGAAACTCAGCGGGCTTGTCATTGGTTCACTTTTTTTAACATTCTATGTCTTGTAACAATTGGATCAACATTAGGGATAGTGTGTTCTGCCGTTCGAAACATAAAACAAGGGAGAAAGGAAGAAAAAAATAATTACGACAAGGCCAAAGGGATATTAGTCGGACCAGTCCCCCCACGCAGCACCCGCGCACGAGTTGACTCGAGCAGCAACAATCACTCCCTTCAACCATATTAGAGGGAAGGGGGTGATCCGCCACACGAACTCGTAGGTACCTATACTATTTGAGGAGTTTCCTCGATAACTCATGGATCCCATAAACAGAACTAGATTGTGATGAAAATTGAAACAATCTAGAAGTATCTACTTTCAAATTTTTCAAATCGGTTAACTAATTTAGTTCTGGTTCTGAAGTAATAATATTATAAAAAAAACTACATACAAATTGAGAACCTCTTCCTTTTCTATAAGTTGGTTAAAAAGGGGCAAAAAGCAATTCTTTAAAAATAGTGGATCGTCTACAAACCGGTTACAAGGTAACCTCCGTTAAAAAATCATCCATAGTAGGTAAGGTAAGGTGGGGTAAGACTGTCACCGGGGTAAGACTGTCACTTTCAAATAACTCGAAAAGTATTGCGTTGTTTTCCAATTTAACTTGTCGATAAACAGATATCCTGAAATGGGTCTCAAAACACAGTTGTCACTTCTGCTGAACTATTTGGTCAATATCACACAATTAAAATGTCAGCTGTATGAAAAAAAATGGCTAGTTGGTGGATCTGAAAAAATCATTAAAAATTTGTGATATTAAATGTTAAATTGAGATATCTTTGCTGTAAGTAGCATCATACTAACATCAAGTTTAAAACTATCTTGTTATTTTCACATAAAACAAATAAGTTTCCTAAATATTTAACAAAATTAAACAATGTCAAAGTGGGGGAAGACTACCAGTTTACCAGGGGCAAGACAAACGTATGTTAGTCTTGCCCCAAGTCAGATATTGTAAACATTTTCAAAGCGGGTATCGGCTTTAACTAGGTGCTAAAAAGAATAATTAGTTGCTACCTAGAAAAACTAATTGTAATAACCCTACTAGCGACGTCCCACCCTTTTACTCACGTATACACTTAAGAAAATTGATGACAACAAATAGACAGAGATATATTCGCATTTAAAAATGTGCATATGCATTCTTTCGATAGCTTCCTATATTGTTTAAAGGAAAGTTTGTGACTGTTTGTGTTTGCTCATTCTTTATACTTTAATCGCTGAATTATTTCATAGTGACAATGAGGTTTTGATGTCGATAAAAAAAAACAAGTCAAAGGTTTTACACCCCTGTTTTCGATTGTATGTCAGTCTTACCCCGGATAACTATTTACACGAATTGCCGCAAAAATGAACGCTGTAACGTTGCAATAGAGTTATCTGTTACTTGGTTTACTTGTTATAAACATGATTTATTTTCAAAAGTTCTATTTGGTGAACGATTTCTGATAAAATTTGTCACTGACAGTCTTACCCCGTGTGGTGGGGTAAGACTACCAGTTTTACCTATATCACAATTTCTTCAAAATTTCTGTTCCAGATGCAATTACGGTAATGTATTTATTGTTTTATATAAGCTTATAGTGTCAATGTGCCAGTGGCATTACTGTCTTAGAGGTAGGACATAAATGTAAGTCACAAAAAGACAGTTTGTCTGTCCGACAGTAAAGTATGTTAGTCTTACCCCACCTTACCTTACCTACTTACAAACATGTCTGTCATTGATCAAAATCGAGCGCGCAGCGCCGAAATTTTAATTTTTTAAACATGATGATTTGTAATTAAAAACATAAATCCCTTTTACAATTACTTTCAAATAAATGTATAATGAAACAAAATATTGTCAGGTTAGTGAGTGATTGCCAAGTCCAGGGGGGGGGCAACGCCCCCCCCCCCCTGCCCCCCTCTGCGTAGTGGCGGATTTCCCAATACACTACGTAGGTATACATAGCCAACCGTGGCAAATTTTCCTATTTTTCGTAAAAAGCCAACGGCGGAAAATCTTCTTCAAATTTTACGGAGCCACAATAAGGATCCAAGGCGAAATTTTAAAATGTTGTTGCAATGATAAATCGATAGATTTTATTTTTGGTCCTGCTATATCTATTGGCGGTCAGGATGGTTTGTTGACGACCGTGTAGCCAGTCTTTAAGGACCTTCGACTGGCCAGTGCCAATGAGGACTCTCTAAACTGTCAGCATCGATATAAAATATGTAAATCAAATTAGATCTTAGTTTAGATATAGACTAGTTTAGATAGTATATCGATGACTGCCAGCATAACCGCTTACTGCTGCCAGCAAAGCTGGACCATCATAATAATATTTTTTTTATTCAAATAAAAATGCTGATAATAACCGGCCTATTGGTCTAGTGGTAAGAAATCTTGGCCGCTACCCAATTGTTCGTGGGTTCGATTCCCACCAAGTGTCTGGGTGTTTTTATATATAAATAAGTACCTACTTAAGTATTACTTTTCTAGTTTCCATAGTACAATCTCTCAAGTTTGGGATTAGATGAGCGTGAGTGGATTGTCCTAGAATATTATTATTATCGTCCAGTGCGGTTTCTTAATTCACTATGACCAATTACCACGATACTGTATCTCCACCAAAATAAGCACCAATATCGTAATTAATCTATTCTTACGGATTATATCGCGATTTATTTTAATTTTCCCAACGTTTCGAATGCTTTGCAGCACACATGGTCACGGGCGGACTGGCAATATTATGCACCAATATCGCCTATTCTAACAGAGCAATATTTAAAGTGTATGATAAAAACCGGTAATTCTACTTGTCCTTGACGAATTTATAACAAAGGAACTTTATTTTATTATAATAATGAATAGCTTGAGAAAATCCACATACGGTTCGGTATCTGTTTCCCAATTAGGCAGGCAACTGGTACAAATATTATAAACTTTTGTAACAAACTTAGGAGTTCTCTAGGATAGACGACCTATCGGTTAGCGGCCAGGGTTTCTAACCACTAGACCAACGGGCCCATCACATTTCGTAGACAAGTTTGTTCGTCCTAAAATGCTCATATCGAATTAGGGCTCTGGCTCAAGTTGTTACCAAAAGTCCATAACAGAATATCCTACGTTTTAAATGGCCACATATAGATAAGTAAGAAACATATTAAAATAACGTGCAATTATCTCAACATAGGTACCTATTAGTTCCATAAAATATAATATATGTATGTTGCGTATGTGTATACAACTGTCTTAGTAACTTACATTTTCAGGTAGCAGTATTTCAGGTTTTACACGTCGTCGGTTGAGTACCTATCTAACTGTCTAAGTAAGAATATTAAAGTCGGTGAATTAAATCCGAATGAAATACGTCGCAAGAGCAACGCGTACGCCCGCGCACTGATGTGTCCGGCAAATCTGCTTCGGACGGAACATAAAAACACCATGACGAACGTTTCGTTGTTGATACCCGTTTGAAATGAATTTGTCGGCGCAAGAGCAGGCACGCGGTACAGTCGCTCGCAGAGGTTATCAGCTGTCGAACAAAATACTAACTAATGTAATGTATTATGCTTGCTTAGGTACAGTCACGATTTTTAGTAAATAATGTGCGCACTGATAAAGGATTTGAAACTTGATTTGCACTCACACACGCTTGAATTGATTGAACCATTATTTGTATGTACATAAGTACTATGTGTACGTAAGTACTAGGTATGTAGACCAAACGTGTTTTCTTATTTCGAATTCTTAGATGTTTAATCTTTTTTAAACGTGTTGTAAGTTTACTTTTAAACTTGCAGGTCCGGTAAACCGTGCCCTATAAAAATCTAGAACCCTATTGCAGCGCCATCTGTGAATAAACCAATCAAACAGCCAAAAACAACCAAAATTGGTTCAGCCGTTTAGGAGGAAGAGAAGAATTGTGTATCTGTATTTTTTTTAATTTACATGCTTATGTTCTCCAGACCGGAATACAGGAGTACTCCGGTGTCAGCTATGCTGGTGGAGGAATCTGCGTAGAGGGCGGTAGCCTCATTCTGTGAGACCGTTAGTTATGTCTCAGGGCCGGGAGACCTATCGGGAGAGGGCCGATCCTGCTCGATAGAAGCGACAGCGTAGGGGCCCCGATAATAATGTGACGAGGTATACCCTGCCTTACAAGCAACTCAGATGAGCAACGTTCGGAAAATTACGCAATAATATCTTCTAGTCTGAAATTCCGCAGTGCCAGAAGACGAAGGTTTTTAAACAGTGTGTTGCCAGTGATGACCTTTTAGACATCGTCGAAGAACCAAATTCACCGACTTAGCTCTCGAATCTGCAAGTTGATATGCAGGCCACATCGCTCGAAAAACTGATAGGAAAGAAAGGTTTTCGAATGGCTACCACGAACCGGATGACGCAGCGTATGCAGGCCTCCTACTAGGTGGGCTGACGAAATTATTAGAATCGCAGGCAACCAGTGGATGCAAATACTTAGCCAATTGTCGTTCATTGTGGCGTTCTGGCGTTCCAAGGAGGAGGGCATGTACAGCAGTGGCCGTCTTCCGGCTGACGATGATCGGCCACCTTAAAGGGGGGGGGGGAGGGGCTCGTGGGTCGAAGAAGCACAGTATAGGGGACGTGTTGCTCTGGGCGGTGTAGGCCCAATGTCGTTGCGAGCACTGCGAGGGTGTTGGGGAGATTGTACGTCTGCTCCCTCCTAGGACGTTGTCTAGAGTGCGTCTGGTGAGGTCAGGACGGAATGCCCAGTCCCTCCTTAGTGTCAATGAATGTTATGTTTTTTTTTTTTTTAATTTACCTAATGGACGTTCCATCAAGTTGGTCCCATAAAATTTTTATTCCTTATGAACCACTAGTTCCTGAGAAAACATGAATGGAATGTTAGAATTATCTGGTAAAACGCCTAAAAATAGATGATATTCTAATCAATAATGGTTATAACTCCTACAAATATTTACCAATTTCAGTGATTCTTTTTTTTTATTCGAAAGCATGAACCATTAGGATGGTTCGGTATGAATTTCATCAAGACTGGATAAATACTTTTTCGAAGAACATGAGTGATGGGAAGGAGATATTAACTGGTAGAAACCATAAAATAGATATCTTCGTCTACAAAATGGTCATACCTCATCCAGATCGGTACGATGGTACCGAATTCGATGGTTTCTTTTTGACCCCCGACCAAAAACGAGGTGTTATTAGTGGGGGGGGGGGGGGGGGGGCTTGTGGTCGTGTCTGTCCTGTCTGTATAACTGTCTGTGGCATCGCAGCGCTCAAACGAGTGGACAGATTGGCGTATGCTGGTTTATTGGAGATGGTTCTTAGCGATGTTTCTAGAAAATCGGTTTAGCTTTGAAAACCATCAGCTCCAAGTCGAGATAGGGATATTTCGTACACAATGGATATTTTTAATTACTTTTATTACTCCGAAAGATCTGAAATTTAGAACATTTGTAAATCTTATTGTAAAGTTGTGTGTAAGTAATCTAATTGATACTAAAAAACTGGTACTAAGAAAATGGTAACCTTCACCAGGGTCTGATGATGGAGCAGGAAGGTGGTCACAGGATTTCTGCACCAATAAACGTAGACCCACTGAGTTTCGGCTCGTTGTGTAGGTCTCGACGAGTATCTGCTAGAAAAATAATGTTCAGAGTCTGGTGATGGGAGCAAACAGTAAGATGTTAACAGGAACTCTGTTCCATGAAATGTAGGACCCACCGAATTTTAGATCTGTGAATTTTAGATCTTGGGTTGGTAGTTTTTAATTAAAATAAATTTATACCTGTTGGTATTAAAGCTTTATATCCAAATCGGTATATAGTTGAATAAAGACTTTTCAAGAGAATATGACTAAAAAGAATAAAATTAAAATTTTATAAAAAAAAATAAACCGACTTCAATAGACACCACACTAAAAAGTGAAAAATAACTTCAATATTCTTGAAGTTGGTGCTAAAATAAACACGATACTTACCCCAACACCAGAATCAACTGACCAGCACCAACTTCAATAATATTGAAGTTATTTTTCACTTTTTAGTGTGGTGTCTATTAAAGTCGGTTTTTTTTTATAAAATTTTTATTTTAACAGGCTGATATTGTGTTCCAGTTATAGCGACATGCATGAAGATTAAGTTAAAAGGTTGGCGATAACCTGGATCACAGAACAGTAATACTCCTCAGGGTGCTTCAGAAAGTCGCTCAGGAACCCCACCATGTCTTAATCAGTGGTTAATCAGTGTGGAAACAGGAGGCGGCCCACAGGACTTTCACCTCTGGCTTGCCTTAATTCGCCCTCTAGACTGTAATGGTTAGAGCTAAACGCTTCAGAGCTGGAAGTGTCAAAGGCAACGAGTAACTTCGGAGAAAGCACAGCACACCTCCGGACTCCCTTGAACCCCACACCCCGGTGTTGCTCTCTGTCGTCGCTAGCACACGGCTACTTTACAACCCATGTTCTGGGTGGCGTATAACTCTTGGTGAGTCACGACTTGCCAATGTAGGAACTCGCCAAAATTATACGAATTAAGGCATACGACGCCGGCCTTTTACAATATCAAAGAAATCTAATAATCTTACTATATATGGTACATACACATGTAAAAATACTAATGGTAAAAACTGATATCTAGCAGTTGATCCGGGCAGGTGTGTTCCACATCATTAATTCTTTCCAAGCCTCTACGTATTCGATTCGTCCCCACGCAAGTCTTTTAAAAGTGCGGGTGTGAAAGACCGTAAATATTAATTCATAATAACTGCATAACGACACCACGGACCCGAGTGCTCCAGAGAGTCGGTCAGGGCGTGTCTTCGTTGGCCGAGTAGAAACCGAAGCCGCCGTGGGGGTCCGCAGGACTATCAACTCTGGTTCGCCTTAATTGGCCGTCCAGAGAGGAGTTGTTAGAGCTATATGCTCCAGGGGTAGAAGTCTAAAAGGGCATAACGCCGCGAGTAACTACGGAGAAAACGCATCACACCACTCGACACCCCTGAGACAAGGTGGGTGGCAGGCAAGTTTTTACTACTTATAAGCTAGTGCTTGACTGCAGTCCCACCTGATGGAAAGCGGCGACGCAATCGAGGATGGCAAAACACACTAGCCTATTAAAAGCCTATTCACTCTAGTCTTGAAGACACCCACATTATAATCGGGCGGGAAAACCGACGCAGGCAAACTGTTCCAGTCCTTAGCTGTCCTTATTATAAATGAAGAAGCAAACCGCTTAGTCCGGACTGAAGGCACTTTCACCACATAAGGGTGTGTACGTGCCGTGCGTCTCGTCGTCCGATGATGAAAGGGAGATGGTGGAATCAAGTCATGAAATTTCTGCGCACACTCTCCAAAATGCATCCTGTAGTATACCGAGAGGCTGGCTACTCTGCGCCTTTGCTCTAGGCTTTGTAAATTGGCTTGTGCTTTATACCATCTGGGGTGGATAAAACGACAATAAATTAAACATCATGTGCGTAATGACGTTCCTAGTCGAATGCATAATAAGAGATTAGAAAAAGTGATTGTAATTAATCTAATAAATAATTACTAGAGAGGTAACTATTCGGTGTGATCGTGTCGAAACATACGAACGAGTAGGTATTTCCGCCCGCGCTGTTGCTGCCCGTACCAGAGGTTAGTGGTCCAATATTTACAAATGGTGTTTTATTTTGATTACGTCTTTCTGCAGTATATTTTGTTCAAAAGTAACATTTTTTAATTTCTTCCTAAGGATTTATTTGACGGTTCCAAAATACTCCTGTGTAGTGGTATTACCAGATTTATCATTAATTGTCGTATCGTCTTCCCCACATTGTATAGCATCAAAAGCTGCTCCGGTGTGAAGTACCGGTGGACCTTAGAAAGGACACCCAGCTTCCTTGCAGCTACCTTGACTTTGGACTCAATGAACCGCCCAAGGTTGAGGTTTGAGGAAATTTCAACTCCCAACAACTGAAGGCAGTCCGTGTATTCCAAGGATACATTCTGAAAAGTAGGAACCAAGGTGAACGGACTCCTTTTCGCGGTGAATAGATACGCTTGAGTTTTGATGGCACTGAATCTCACAAGATTGGCATCACCCCATTCGGAGACTGCCTGAAGTGTGAGATTCGCGCGCTCCACCATGGCTACTCTTTCAGACTGGATAACATCCTTACTGGCCTGAGCACTCGGCATATATCTCTCCACAATAGTGCTGTCACCTGCATACCCATAGATACCGGGGATCAGCAGATCGTTAATATGCAGCAGGAAGAGAGTTGCGGAGAGAACGGACCCCTGAGGAACTCCGGCATTAGTCGTCAACGGCTCCGATGTGCAACCGTCAACAACCACTCGGAGAGACCGTTCGCTCATGAAGTACTTTATCCAGCCGAACAGACCAGGGGATATGCTGTACGCTGGCAGCTTGTTCAAAAGGCTAGCATGCCAGACCCTATCGAAGGCCTTCGAGACATCTAGGGAAACAGCGAGCGCTTCCCCATTTTTCTCGAGGGCCTCGCTCCATAAGTGAGTGACATACACTAGAAGGTACCCCGTCGACCAATTTCGGCGAAATCCGTACTGTCGGTCGTTGAGGAGATCATTCTATTCTAGGTATGCCAAGAGGCGCGAGTTCAATATACGCTCCATAGTCTTACATAGTATGGAGGTTATTGAAATCGGCCGATAGTTGGCTGGATCGGCACGACTGCCCTTCTTGGGCACGGGTTGCACGTTAGCGAGCTTCCAGGACTTGGGCACTATTCCAGTCTTAAATGAGAGACGGTACAAACGTGTCAATACCGGAGACAACTCGGGTGCACATGCCATAAGTGCTATTGCTGGAATACCGTCAGGTCCACCAGCTTTATTTACATCTAGGCGACACAGTACTCTCATTACCTCCTTCTTTGTAATGCGGACTTCCGCCATTGATGAACCGCAATGAAGCAGTTGTGGTGGAATAGCACTGCCAGTGTCTAAACGCGAATTATAGGCAAAGAGAGATGCAAATAAACCAGCTTTCTCTCCTGCCGTATGAGCTAGAGTTCCATCAGGCTTTACCAGCGGAGGCAGTGAAGGCCGACAGAAGTTCGTTTCAACTGATTTGGCAAGAGACCAGAAAGCTGCCAGATGGCTGGGCAGCGAGCTTTGAGCCAATGTGGTTGACGTGGCCGAAACGAGCCTTCTTTAACGCCTTCTTGTAGAACTTAGCGGCTTGGTTGAAGGCTCTCTTCTTATTGCTAATATCCGGAGCTTTGCGGTCACGAGCTTCAACCCAGGAAAGATACGCCGAATGTTTGCTCTTTTCAGCTTGAGCACATTCGGCGTTGAACCATGGGCGAGCTTTGCCACCGACATGAACATTAGCGAAAGGGATGAAATATTCCATTGCTTGATGTACCACGTCGGTTATAGCATCCGCGCAACTCGACGGATCTTCAGAAGAGAAGCAGACCTGCCGCCAAGGATAAGATGCTAAGAAATGCCGCATCTCATCCTAATCTGCTGACTTGTATCGCCACAATAGCCGCACACCACGAATATCGCAGTCAGGTGGTGAAAAGGTCGATACAGATTTCACCAGACAGTGATCCGAAGTTCCTAAAGGTGAGGAAACTATTACATCATACCTGTCTGGATCAGTCGTCAGCAGAAGGTCTAGACAATTGGCTATATAACCAACAACATTGGGTACCCTAGTCGCTTGCTTTACCAGCTGGGAAAGCCCTAGCGACAGCGCAAAGTTCCGCACTTCTCTCCCAGCATGGTCAGTCCTCTGGTATGGGAACAGCCAGTCCTGGTGACAGGCATTAAAGTCCCCCAGAGCGATCAGCTGCGCATCAGGGTACCGATGCAGGGCCTCATCAGCGGCCTCGCTAAGGTGGTCAAAAAGGCGAGTTGTCTCCAGGTCACCGCTATGTGATCTATAGACACAAGTATAGAAAATTGTATCTATACCAGTGTCTACTAACATCCATTTTGTCGAGAATGTGGGGTCTTCAAGTTGACGGAGACGCTGGCAGCAGATGTCATTGCGGACGTACACACAGACTCCGGCGTGCTGATGGAAATTATGCTCTAATGAGTACCCAAGGTAGCCGAGGTACGCCGCATCTGATGGACATCTAATCTGCGTTTCCGTCAAGAAAAGCAAGTGCGGCTTATCAGTCTCGAGGTGGTGGTGGACTGCAATGAGATTTGAGTGCAGACCTCGAATATTAGTGAGGTGCACTTGCAGTGAGAGGACGTGCATCCGCTGTACACACTTACACACATCAAAAGTGTCTAGGGATCAAGCATTTTTGGGCAAAAAAATGGGCAGAAGAACAATGGCGTTTCGTGTGCTTTTCTGATGAGTCTCGTTTTGGTATGAGACCGGATACAAGACGTATACGACACTGGAGAACCCCTGGACGCCAACAGCGATTAAAATCCTGCCAGGAAGTCCATCCTTATAGTGGTGGAACCATCATGGTATGGGCGGGTATTTGGATCGGCGGAAGAACTGAGTTGATTTGGATCAGAGGCAACCTCAACGCTCAAATTTATGCTGAGACGATTGTATCAGACGTCATCGTTCCTCTACAAGTGCAAATCGGTCCCTTATTTCAGTTAATGCATGATAATGCACGACCGCACACCGCAAGAGTTGTAAGACAGACTCTCGCCGCAGCTAACATCAATGTCCTGCCCTGGCCTGCTCAGTCGCCAGACTTGAACCCGATTGAGCATGCATGGGATATGCTACAGAGAAGAGCTCTGCCGAATATGGAGGGTATCCAGTCGCAAGAAGACCTTTTTTTGTTGTTGCAACGAACATGGGCGGCCATTCCACAGCGTGATTTGGATGAACTCATTTTGAGTATGCCAAACCGATGTTCTTGTGTTGTTAGTGTTCGCGGTAGAAACACGGATTATTAATTGTTTAAGTTACCCAATAAAATTTTAAAGAAAACTGTTATTTCAGTCTTTTTTTCGAACTTTTGTATTAGTGGTTCAAATGTCAAAAATCCCTTTATTAGGAAAATGGCAAATTTCTTTATTAATGCAAAGGTGACTTGGTTTATCGTTACTGTGACAAACGAAAACACTTTATTTGATGAATCCTTAAAGAAAATTTTAATTAATATCAATCAGGAGAAAAGTTATTGCAAAAATATATGTTGATCCCTAGACACTTTTGATGTGTGTACTTTTCTTGCGTTTTGTTTCATATTTGATTTTCAGGTGAATAGTAAGGATGGAGGATGGCAGTTGACGAGACTATGCAATTAACCCAACAATACGATCAGTCCTATTGCACCACTGGAGGCTTGAACCGGAGACTGCGGGGACGCCCGAACCCCCCCAGAGATCGCCATCGGGTCCTCTCGCCCGGTCGCCAACCGGCACGATGAAGCCACCCTGGGATTTTTCACAGTTGGCGGGGCAGCCTTTCATGTGTGGCTAGCACACTACTTGTTCCCCCAACTATCTGCGGTCGGCCAGCGGAGCACCGTGCTTCGGATCCCGCTACCCTCCGAGATCAAGCATCCGACACAACAGAAAACTGACGCATCGTACCCGGTATCCATCGCAAAGCAACTGTTCAGACCCATCCTCCATGCGGCTTCATCAGACAACATGCCGGAACACGACGAATCGTTTGGCGGCATGGCTTAGTCTGATGGGTGGTAACTAAAAAGCCGGCAGCCGATGGTTTGGCCTACCACCAGAGTCACTACTCGTTTAGCACTACCCAGGGGACACGTGTAGGGAATTCAGAAGTCAAGTATTTCCTACGGACGCAAGTAGTCCGCCCCCCAAAGACAAAGACGCAAGTCACCACTTGCCAATATATAATTAGTATACTAATTATGGCAAGTGATCCCGGCCTTTTGCAATAGGCCAGTGTTCAGTCCACCAAATGCTCACTCAAAAAAAATATATAAATCTTTCCACATACTTACAATAGTCCCTACACCTGCCAGAGTCAATTGCTTTTTCCCAGCAGTTGATCCTGACAGATGTGTTCCATATCATTAATTCCTTCCAAAAGGCCTCTAAGTTTAGCAATAGCACGCAAGCTTTTTAAAAGTCCAAGAAAATAAAATAAAAAATATAAGTACTTAATTGATATTCTAGGATAATCCACACATGGACATCTGATTCCAAACTAGGCAAAGCCTGTACTATGGAAACAACTGATACTAATACTTATATACTTACCTTTTTTTTAATACATACTTATATACATAAATAAAACACCCAGACACTTGGTGGGAATCAAACCCACGACCTATTGTATAGTAGCCAGGGTGTCTAACCACTAGACAAACAAGCCCGTCAAACCCGTCAATTATAACATAAATACTTGTAATATTCTGGGTCACAACATTTTGTGACACCACGCTGTCCAAGTGCGAGTTGGCGGACTTCACACATCATTCGATAGCTAGTTAGGCGATACGATGTTTTCCTTCGCCGAAAGCTAGTAACAATCGCACAAAGACGATTCGCACATGATTAATTAAAAAATCAGAGGTGCAAGCCGGGGTTCGAACCTGCGCACCTTGTTTCAAGGGCAAGCGTCCGCCCACTGAGCTTTGTTTGTCTTGTGTGGAATCAAACCCACGACCTACAGGGTCGGCTGTTGGTGGTCCTTAAGACCAGCCGGCTAGTCTTCTTGGGTGATGGGGTCCGCAGTCAGCAATGTGAGCCGAGAACGTGGCGCGGCGCGGCGCTGCACAGGCGAACGTTGTGTGGACTCGTGGACAACTCACTTGGGAGGACTATATTTCACTGATAGCCCTGGTGCTTAGAAAAGCATCCCCAAAGGTGCGGGCTCCGTGGAGGGTGGGGAGTCAGTGAAATGAAGTTACGAATAATATTTGCATGGATTCGCACAAGAAATCGCGCACTGTCCCTAGGGATGACGGGGGTAGCCCTTCCAAGGGTTGCTCTATAAATATGACGGCCGGTGGAACTACTGCGGGACCTGGTGTGTCGGTAGTGACAGGGAACAGGAATGGGACCGGAACTCTGACCCGATGGGCTCAAGGTGGCAAAACTGAGCTGGCAAGTAAAGGTTTGGCCCTGACTTCGGCTGGCGGAGCAGTCACTGAAGAAGGCTCGACAGAGCCTGGTTTCAGGACAGCGATGCTGCTGGGAAGGGCCACAACCAGTACAGCGCAAACGCGCAGAAGCAAGCCTGGAGCCGTTGAAAGGAGAGGCAGGCGTGATCAGGCCATTGGTGTTGCCTCACCAATGGGTTCTCTAAGATGTATACAAATTAATCTACATCACACTAAGGCGGCTACGGCAATACTCTGCCGGTCGCTTAATATGGATAAATATGATGTCGCTCTCATACAGGAACCCTATCTGTACAAGGGCGTCATCAGAGGTCTAAACGTTCGTGGAGGACAGCTTCTCTATAGATGCCCTACAAATAATATGAGGACCTGTGTCTTTGTCAGGAATGGCATAATGGCAATGCCTCTATATGACTTCTGCTCCAGAGACCTCACTACTGTGAGGATTAAGGGGTTAACGGGAGGGGGCAGTAAAGATACTATTCTATCTTCTGCTTACCTACCCTATGAGAATGAGGACCCGGTATCAGCACTGCTGCAAGACCTGGTTAACAATTGCGCTCACGACGACCTCATCATAGGATGCAACGCGAACGCTCACCACGTTGCCTGGGGTAGCACAGACAACAACAAAAGAGGGGAAGCACTATTGGACTTTCTGGTAAGCTCACCCTTACAAATTTTAAATAAAGGCAATAGACCAACCTTTGTGAATAGACGCAGGGCGGAGGTCATTGATATAACGCTTACATCCAATAGAGCGAGTAAAGCGATCCGTAATTGGCATGTGTCGGAAGAGGTCAGTCTATCTGACCACAAGTACATCTGCTTTAGGTATGTAACTTCCAATAATTATGGCAAGGTACGAAGGAGGAACCCAAGGAGAACCGATTGGGAATCTTTCAGGAGAGACCTTAAGGAACACCTCGGGGATCCTACGCAGCGACTCAACTCAGTTATAGATATCGAGTTTGAGTCTGACAGAATTACCCAGGCAGTTAAGACCAGCTGGATTAAGAACTGCCCGGAGAAAGAGGCGGCGACGCAAAAGGAACCGTGGTGGTCACCTGCCCTTGAGAATCTAAGGCAGGAGACGCGACGTGTTTTCAACTGGGCGAAGTCAAATAATGACTTTACGGTATATGCCGAAGCTCTTACGCACTATAGTAAGGAAGTGCGCAAGGCGAAGCGGAGATCATGGAGATCTCATTGCAGTAGCATCAATAGCCTTCCAGAGGGTATGAGGCTCAGTAAAGCAATGAGCTCTGCAAAGGTTAATCCACTTACATCTATTCGGAATGACCAAGGTAAGCTCATTGTAACTGGGAAGGAAACTCTTACGCATATGCTAAGAATGCACTTCCCGGACTCAGTGGAGATACAAAATGTGACTGATAATGTCATTACCATGGAAGAACAAATTACAAAAACTTCCAAAGACGACTGGCGTACAGCATAGAAAGTAGTTGACGCAGACAAGGTACGATGGGCAATTGATAATTTCAGTCTGTATAAATCACCAGGACCTGATGATATATACCCCATCTTACTACAGGAGGGAAAAGGTATTCTCATACCTCACTTGTGCAGATTGTACAGAGCATGCCTAGCCTTTGGGCATGTCCCATCAGCCTGGAGACAGGCAAAAGTAATCTTCATTCCCAAACCAGGAAAGGAGAGCTATGAAGATGCCAAATCCTATCGCCCTATCAGTCTTACTTCATTCTTCTTGAAGACTTTGGAGAAGATGATAGACAGGTATATAAGAGATGGCCCACTAAGGAGACGACCGCTCCATGACATGCAATGCGCGTACCAACCGGGTAAGTCTACGGACACGGCACTGCACTATGTGGTCAACCGGGCAGAACATGCATTGGAGACCAAAGAAATCTGTGCTGGAGCGTTTTTGGATATTGAAGGGCCTTCGATCGAACAACCTTCGCTTCAATAAGAACCTCAGCACAAAATCATGGCATAGAGGCGACAATTGTTAAATGGATTAGCACTATGCTGCAGGAACGTGTCATTAAAAGTAGTTTATTAGGTGATATTATTATGGTTACCGTAAAGGCAACTAAAGGATGTCCACAGGGAGGCGTACTATCCCCATTACTGTGGAGTCTAGTGGTGGATTCGTTGTTAGTGGAACTTAACAATGGACCATTTCTAGCCGTAGGCTATGCAGATGATATAGTCATACAAGTAAATGGCAAATTTCCAAACGTAGTAACAGATTTGCTGCAGGGTGCTTTTTTAGGGTGGAAAGATGGTGTAAAAACAATAACCTTTCCATAAATCCAAGCAAAACGGCTATAGTGCCTTTCACGAGGAAAAGACATTTAGAGGGCCTTAGAGACCCAGAAATGTACGGCACCAGACTAAAATGGGCTACGGAAGTGAAATATCTTGGGGTAACTCTCGATAGTAAACTATCGTGGCATAGTCATGTTGAAAACATAACAAGAAAGGCCTTACGTGTCTTCAATATGTGCCGTTCTGCGTATGGCAAAACCTGGGGACTCAAACCAAAGGTAATGTATTGGTTATATACTACGATGGTGAGACCTATTCTCACATACGGCAGCGCTGTATGGTGGCCTAGAACCAAACTAAAGATCTGCAAGGATTCTCTTAGGAAGGTACAAAGAGTAGTTTGCATGGCAATTACAGGTGCCTTCAAAACAACGCCTACATTGGCTCTTGAGTGGATACTGGAACTAACCCCACTACACACTTACATACAAACAGAGGCAAGGAAGTCGCTATACAGACTTGCAAAAGCAGGAGTTTGGAATTGTAACAAGCCCTGTACAAAACACACTTTATTGGATCCCGTGAAAGAACTGGACGATCTAATGGACATGCCCTGTGATAGGATAAATCCAGTGTACATGTTTAACAAGAGGTACCGAGTACATATACCATCCAGGGAAGAGTGGACGAGGGGACTCAAACCGGTTGGTGGAACTCACCTCATATGGTACACTGACGGTTCTAAAATGGAGTCAGGTACAGGGGCGGGGATTTATTCCAAGGACTGTAGTGTCAGTCACAGCATGGGGCATTATTCCAAGCGGAAACCTATGCCATAATTGCCAGCATTAAAGAAATGCAAAGGAGAAACGTCAAAGGTAAAACCATTTGCATTCTCAGTGACAGTCAGGCAGCTCTGAAGGCTCTGAATTCCTTCCGAATTGCTTCTAAACTAGTCAAAGAAGGTGTTACAGGTTTGAACAACCTGGGAAGACACAACAATGTCAGCCTTATCTGGGTTCCTGGACACGAAGGCGTCGAGGGCAATGAGACGGCAGATAGACTAGCGAGGGCCGGCTCACAGAGTCATTTGGTTGGCCCCGAACCATTTGTGGGGATTCCGTATTATTTATATTGCAATGGGGAGAGGGGAGGACCAATTGTCATACATCATTTTCCCCTGCGTCTAGTTTTTTACTTGGCAAGATTTCTACCCGTGGGTAGTTCTTAAGCTAGACATACACGCGCAGGTTTACCTGACAGGTATACCTGTGCAGTTAAACTGTACAGGTATAATTGAGCTCCATAGAGACCATACACGTAGCGGTAAACCTGCACAAACTCTCAGTTGAAACCATCTCCCCGAAAGCGGCGCATGACTGCGACGCAGTAGCGTTAATAGATTAATAGTTTGTTTTATTAAAGAAAAGGATATTAAACGACGACACCGTGAACAGTGGTGAAAAGCAAACAGTACTCTTATGTCGACTTATTGAAGGAATTGAAATTTAAACCGAATTATTATTACCGCAATTATCTACGAATAATAATAATATTCTGGGACAATCCACACACGGATCACAAATTAGGCAGAGCCTATACTATGGAAACTAGATGACTTTTTCTTGTAAATACATACATAAATAGATAAATAACACCTAGACACTTGGCAGGAATCGAACCCACTACCTATTGGGTAGCAGCCGGCGTGACCACTAGACCAACAGGTGAAAAGACGTTTCTCGATGATTTTTTCGACGATTTATTATAATTGCTGCTACTTTTTTATTTTTAAAAGATTAAGAATCATTATTTGTCAGCATATTTTTATGCTACAATAATAGATGGTACCAAGTATTCTACCGTTTCCGGCGTACGAATGTTTTATTTTTACAGGGTGACATAATCATGTCAAGGAATAAAATTAGTTAAATTTTATCGTGATAATCTTTACACTTAATATGCCAAAAACAATGCTCCGACTTGTACATGTTTATAAATTCTTGCATTACTACATTCCGCTTACGAGACGACATATTGTATTAGAGCGCCGCGCGTCCTTTCCCTCTAACAGTCATCGGGGCTGGAAAGTTGCATAAATATGATAATGTAGTTTTGGACCTTTTCACCTGCACTAAGCGTAATAGTTCGTCTGAGGTGGCGTCACTGGCGTCAGCGCAGCGCAGCGTCAGTCAGAGTCTGATTGCAAATGGCTGACGTTTGTGTTTTTCGGATTACTTTCTGTTTTCGCACGATAGTTCTGTTGCAAGTACATTGAGTCGATTAATTTCTTCTCCGTCTTCTCATATAATTATCGATTTCGGTCTGTGTTTTCGTCGAGTTGTGTTTAACTTCGCGCTTGACGATCGGCACCGCGCCGGCCGGCCTTTTGTGAATTTGCGATACAGACGCTATTAGTCAAGTTTAGATAAGTTTTTACATATTTATGTTATCAGTAAGTTTGAAACAAAATAAAATACTGAAATTCAAAGGTTTATGTGGTTTTAGTTTACCTATATAATGCTCGTAGTAGTTATATATATATATACCTAGTGAATTATAGGTATATGTATAGCTACCTATAGCAGCACGCTCTACGATAGTACTTAGTTTGAGGTGAACGTCTAATAGATGGCACAGGTTCATATTGAAATTCGGGTGACATAAAAAATGAGTCAGATGGTTCTCTATTTCCAAGGTACCTATTACTTGGTATTACTTTTCTCTATGAACTGACGCCTGCGCAGGCGACCGCCACACACGCTCAGTTTTGCCTGCACAGGTAAACTGCACAGGTATACCTGCGCAGTTAAAAATATGAAAATTCATATTTTTTGACTCGCCTGTACAGGCGTGGAAACCTGCACAGTTTTGCGGCATACACGCTCAGGTTTACCTGCGCAGTTGAACTGTACAGGTATACCTGTCAGGTAAACCTGCGCGTGTATAGCTACCTTTACTGAGTAGTCCATGGCGGAGTCAAGACGGAGTGTTTTTTGATTTCGTGATATTTTTGAAGAATTTTAGTTAAAATGGGGTAAATTTGTGTCGTGGAGGCTTGCGGAAGCAAGTATTATCCTGATTGTGGTTTATCTTTTCACAGGTAATAGTTTTAAACATATTTTGTTAGTGAAGAATTACGGTGACCATGCATGACTATCCTCCTAGTTCAAGAACAAATAATTTAAATACCTATGTATTTTTTATTCCTTTCTCTATTAAACTAACTTTGTTTCAATTTCAGATTTCCTACAAACTACATACATTGTTAGATCCACCACATCCTCCTCAATCTATATTTGAAGATCCACATGATATTCAATTGGTGAAGGCGTTAGCGAATTCATATCTCAATTTACGTTTAACTCATAATGCAAAATAAGAATTGTTTTATTTAGCAATGTTTTATTTAGCAATGTCTGATTTAGAATTAAACTTAAATGTAAACTTAACTGTTTTTTTCTTACCTAATTAAATACCACAATATGTAGCTTATCGTAATTTTATCTCAGTCCATCTGCATGTCGTGTCCCACAAGGACCAGTAGGTATGTACCTACCTATTTGCGACTATTTACATAAGACGCGAATGTGAAAAGCAAGCAAAAACAGGAAATGTATAGTGCCGCAAAGGGCAAGTTAATCATTAGCATCTTAGATTAAAATCCATCTGAAACAATGATCAGCTGACGTCACATAACAAATATTTTTTTTATAATGATTGTCCTTAAATCATATTTCAATATAGTCACCATCGCCAGAGAGGGATAAGAGGTACAGTTACTGAGCTCTCTTTCGGCTTCAATTTTGCGACAACAGCTCATTCCTGTTGTACGTAGTACTTATTACGTGTAATTTAATAGTTTTATATTGTTTTATATTGTATTTAATGTATGTTAGTTTTTAAGGTATTTATCTATGGGCCTATGCAGCCTGAAATAAAAAGTTATTATTATTATTATTATTATTATTATTACTTCCATGGTTGTAACAGATCAAGCTTATTACTACTTATCAGTCTTATCACTTACATACTCAGAGCTACAATAGATAACGCCATGATAACGCATTGGCTCAAATGCCTGTGTACCTATTTAAATCATAAACTCTAAGAAAAACTTAGAGCTATCAAAAAAAAAGGGCAAAATAGCGCCACCTGTTGGGTAGGAGCTGAATTTAGTCCGAAACTGAGGCGATGTCTAACTAAACGCGATCATCGCGCGATGAAATCTCAAACATATGGACGTCGAACAAGTGTCTTAGCTGGCGGTCGCGCGATTCGCGCGACCGCCAGTTAGGACACTCGTTCGACACTCGTCAGTACATTCGCCAGTCCTCGCGCGATGGTCGCGTCGTTCGTTCGCGCGATGATCGCGTGATCGCGTTCTATTAGGACACTCCCTCACAAAAAACTTTTTTATTTAAAGTGCACAGTGCACCATTCACAGTTCTGCATTCTAGCCTCACCGCCATGCGCCAGTCGCCGCGCAGCGCAGCACGCATTGAATGGTGAGCCACATATTTACCTCAGAGTAATTAGAATAGAGCTAGTATCGCGTAGATTCCCTGAACAAATTTTTCGTTGCACTTTTGCGGGGTGCGGGAGGCGAAGTAAACATACACAGATACAATTTCACGCATACCCACACTATAATAAACTCGCAACACTTTCAAAAAGATACGCACACAAATAAAGAATGACCTGAACATATGAACAAAATTTGGCAGAGGGGTTAGCGCACCATGCTCTCTCCAGTGGTATCGCCTGGTTGCGTCTTAGCCAGGTATTTGCTTGCAACAAGTACGCAGCCCTGGTACGAGCCGAAATACTTGCAAGTAGCTTGAGAGGGCGCCCGGCGGCGCGGGCAAAGGCAGACCTCGTGCGGGCGGCGGCGCGGCGGCGCGGAGGCCCCGTGGCCGTGCGTCCCGTGCCTTGCAAACGTATTTTACGTACGCACGCACTTTATTACTTAAATAGGTACGCGAGCGGTGTACACTCGTTTTTACTGCTATGGACTTTCAACTTTAATTCTATTGTCATAAAGTAAATTTTGTATAATGTAGTATTAAGCTTTTACAAACGCGTAATACTTTAATCCGAGTGGGAAGTGTAACATACTGCGATGGACGTATTTACTTTTACAGACTTAGCCCGTACGTACGAAAAATACTTGCAAGTATTTGAGCCCTGGTTTTTGACCCTGGTATTTTAGGCGACTAGTACTTGGAAGCCTTGGTTTTGCTTTTAGCAAGTATGACCCATGACTATGGCTGACCGGATGGTGATAGTGATGGGCAACATTGTTCAGTGAACATTAAACATTGAACATTTCCCGTCCGCTGCGACTTGTTCAGTGACCAAAGTTTATATACATCTCCTTCCTCTGCATCCAGTGCATCTGATTTTTATATTTTATTTTCATTTTCGTTTTCGTTTGAGGTAGCATCCCAAATCACGGGCTTTCGTGTATCAACGAGACTAATAACATAATAGGCTCTGGATTCCACTCCACATTGTATTTCAATTTCCAAATCCAAACCAGAAAATTGAGCGATCCGCTCGCAGCCCGCAGGCGAATGCGGGGAGGATTTCCACAAGCTCTGGCAAAATGTTCGAGAGGTTTTGTTCGACAAAACACTCAAGCCACACCCCTTATCTAATGTTTTCGAACAATGTTCTGTTCAAAACTTGGAGGTTCAAAACATGAAGCAGCAGACCCGGCTATGACTCAACCCTCAGATTGAGTTAATTCTATTTACTCTGAGGACTCTTTGGCGATTTGGCGAGTCGAGTACCGGTCTCCAGTGTTTATATATTTATTGTTCAATTTTTGAGAATATACAGATTCGTGAAGTTACGATGTACGGCACTTCTTATATATATATTTTTTAATTATCTGTATTATACCAAAGAGAATCAGGTTGATTTTTTAAAATATTTATTTATCTGGCAACACACGCGCGACAAGTTTGCGCATGCGCCGAATGGCGAATCAGTGACTATTCTTTGAGCTAAATATTTTATAAATAAGAAATTTTATTGTTAGTTGGTAATATATTTACGTAAATGCGTGCATTATATTGTAATTTAGACCTGGCCTTTCTATGATAAAACTTTCCTATTGCAATTTTTGAAGTGTTAAAAGTGTAACATCGGTGGCCATTACAAAACCTAAACTTTTTATCAGAACAACTGTCCATTTGATGTTTCGGCGACGTTGTGACTAATATCACGAATACCTAACTAAAATCGCGAGTTGTGCTTTATCGTTTCGCATTCTGGTTTCTAGTGTTGTGATCATCATATTATTAAGAATTCCTGTAAATGATTTCAAAACGATTTTGTGCCGACCGACAATAGTTATCGGGGTTGACTTCTTACAAGGAACTGTCAATTGTTACATTTTTCCAATAAACAGATTCCTGTTATCGACAGATATTTAATTAGCTTAACACGTCAATCTGTAATCATTCGAGGATTGGTCGACTGCATGGCGATTTTGGTAATTTAATAGTTGGACACCCACATCGCTCGCTTGTTGTTACTCTTCAATGAACATAACATTGGCACGGCGACCTCTATACACTTTCGCTCAGTTTTTAAGAAAAAATCACGTTGTAATTAATTATTTCACTGGTAACCAGCAGTTTAAATATTTGGAATATCCAAACCTGAAGTCAGTCGCCGAAACATTCCACCCCTATGTTCAAATTCGTGTTCCCAGTGTACCAAAAATGATTTTGAGATAAATTGTGTAACAGTGCAGTGGTATTAGTATTGGAAAACGAAAAAAAAAATAGTAAAAAGTGACAAGAGTGTTTAGTATTGGATTGTGGAATGGCGATGCGCGGCTGGTCATCCTCGTGGAGGCTTTGTTGACATGGGCTGCGCCGCGGCCCGTACAGACGCCGGGATCTGGGAGTGAACGGGAGTGCTGGGCTTAGGGCCTGCACAACACCTGTTGTATTATGAATAAAAGAGATAGCAACAAGGACAAGGAACGTCAGAGTGACGACAAAAGAACATCTACGTAAGATCTTTTATGCATTCTATATATTATGAGGCCCTTGAGCCAATGCATGGTAGAATAGAATACTCTATATTGTACGTACATCAAAATACATTGGAAAGATATCTTAACATTTACTCAGTAGTAAGTACCTATAGTTACTATATAGTTCCCATACATTGGTTTATCAAACTTTTCAGCCTCATCTGTCTATCAGCTGAACTGATTATTCTGTTAATTTAGCCATAACTAATGCTATTGATGCTATTCCAGAATTAGTTATTGGAGATTAATATAACGTCTTTTATTTACATGAATACTACACATAATCCATAAAATCTGAAGTAGTTTTTTAGTAAGTAACGTTTTTTTATGTGTAATTTATCTAATCCTTAGTATTTTGCTAAGCTGTAATTGCCATGGTGCCGCCACTCCTGTGACACACTACATTACATATTACATTACATAGACTTCTTTAAAAATAAGATTTTCCAATCAGTCATACATTCTTAATTAATATCACACCCTCTCACCTCCTCCGTTGGGTGTCCGTAAGAGGCCACCAAGGGAAAACAGGAAGAATGGCATCAGCATGTTTCTATTGGATTACCTACCACCTATACTACATTCCCCAAGATGCCTGCCAAGTGCAGGGATTATGGCAACTCCTCTCTTCTAAGAGGAAGGCCTTTGTTCAGTAGTGGACATCCACTTTTGGCTACTGAGGTTGATGATAAATTCTTACAATGCATATACATATATGTACAGTATAACAATGCAGTGTTTATAAATCTGATTAGCATCAGATTACTACATAATTAGTATTATTTACTCTATCTATACAGCATTATTGCATACACTAACCTTTTTATTATTATCACTAAAGACAAGTAAGTGATAAACAAGATATAATCTCAGAGTGACTGATAAACTGTAGTGTATTTTGTGTTTATGTTGATTCCATTTTAACATAACTAATAATAGTGATATTCTTACTATATGCAGTCTGCTATTTGATTACTAAGATTACTGAAATAAGAATTTGAAACATAAGTTATTTTTTGGCGCTACCTATCTCAATTACTATTATTAAGATTTTAACATGCAGAGCTTATAGAAGCCACTGGTGGAAATAAGTGACAGGCTTATACCCAATAAAAATGGTATAATACATGTTTTATTTAATTTTCTATTGACAAAAGAATGAAAGTATATGATACAGCTGTTTAATCATGACGCATTTAAACTGAATTTTATATATACTTCAGTCATATGTACTTAATTCAAATTCAGCTACTTAAAGTACTTTTACAATGGGACTGTTACATATGTATGTAATATCTAGATTGCAACTAGAATGTCAATGATCTCAGTCACTATTCTGTATGAATGTAAACAATGTTCCAACAATGTTTGTTTGAAATACAATCAGCTTCGAAAACTAAATACAATTTGTAAGACATTATAGTTTATCCATGTTTTGCAGCATTTCAGGAAGAATAAGAAAAAATGTAATTGATTTGTGATATTTTGTATCACTTCCATGGTGTTGTACTATTTCTGTCTTATTATCTGGATGCCATAGCATTGTATGCTCATCCATTAAACATATCTAGCAACATGAGATGACATTAGATTTTTCACTTTATGTAACTTATGTGTTCTTTTTTCGTTTCAAACACATTTATTATTGTATTATAATATAATATGATAATTAATAAACAATACTATTAGATGTCTAAAACAGAGACACATTACTACACTAAAGTCTTATTTATCATTCTTAATTAATGATTAATTATTGTGATTATTATATTCATACCATTTTCTGCTGAGTGTTGTCCCTTTATATCTACTTACTGATGATTTAATTCAATGTTTCCTTTTATGAAACTTCAGGTCAATTCTGCTGTTGTGTTCTTCAGGTCAATTCAATGTGTAGAAATTCAATTGTCAGGATGATAATATAAACACAACAAAAAAAAATACATAATAAAAAGTACATAATATTTTAATATAATATGTACAGCCAATATTATAGAGGCAATGAATCACATACTATAAACATCTTCTATCTCACACAATACTTGATAACATGTTCTTAATAAAAACAGAAATTATCAACATTACAGGCACAATCTCAGTTCAGTAATATGTGTATTGTTTATTGTTTGAATTGATTTTAATATAACCTCTTAGTATACAGATTTGATTGCTATATTTAAACTGAATTTATAAATCTACAAATAGTGTAAACATCAGTGACATTTCGTAACAATCTAACTGGACCAACTTAGTCAGTTTTCTTTAGAAATCAAGAGTGCCTTGGTTGTACTTCACTCAAAATTGACAAGTGAATTGTCTGAAGCAGTGACTAATATATTTTTTTATATTGAGTAATGATGAATATTCAAAGTGAGTGTCATTGTTTTTATACATGCAACAATGCATAGGAAATTGTGAGTACACAAATAGTATTGTTTATATCTTGTCCTCAACTTATGGTTACCTAGAAAAAGGTCATTTTTCTTATATCAATTGACACTACAATAATGTTTTCAATGTTAACAGAAATTACAAGCAATTTCCTTGCTTTTCACTTGTTATAATCACCTGTTATTTTCAAGTACACTATGCAGAAATTACTCTATAATTTATGCAAATTTTTTATGAAAGATATGGTTAGTAATACAAGTGTTTTGTGCGAAAGGTACATTGTCTGTGGTTTACACAGTTAGATAATTGTCTCCTTCTATGCTTTTGGTGGTTGGAAGTGCATTGTAACTTTCACTTTTAGACTCAATGCCAATAACGGTTGGTTATGATTCACTATAGTTGCTTTACATTTGTACGGATCAGGGTTTGGAAATGTCTAACTTTAATTCCTAGTTTATATTAACACTAAAGCATTTACAAAAGTTTAATAATTCTCAAATGAGAAGAGTTCAAACTTGGCCTACCAATCAACTTAACTACATGAAGCTCTTTTCAAGTAGCATCCAGACAACTCTGACACACAATATTATATACTTTAAGCACATACTTATTTAGATAATTTATACACAGACATAAGACAGCTAGGGTAGGGTAGCTAGTGGTTGATCCACTACACAAATTGGCCCATTGAAAATCTAACAGAACAATCTGCTTTGAATTTAGTAGGCAGAGGGTAGTGACATATTACTATTAGTCCTCTAAATATATAATTAACTAAGGTTTAATAAGATTATGAGCCAGATTAAGTATTTAAGTTCTTAAATATGTACCTGCTGTATGTTTGTCTAAGCAGCTTATGAATTATTGATGCTTCCCTAATTGAGTCAAGTATTCATGAACTGTGTCATAATAAGAGGTCAGTTTTGTCACAAGTTGACAGCAGCAAGAATATCATTATGGTTCATAAAATTTTATTATCACTAATTAATTTTGTTTGTAAACTTGACCTATTTTGTATGCAAAAATGTTCTTGACTCAGAGTGCAAGAAATTAATTATATATGTAGCAATACATTTTTTTTTTGTAAATATACCATTGGAAATTAAACAAGATGGGACCTGAGTATTTTGGTGGAATTGAGTGGGAGCATGTTGTGATCCATTGATAAAGCAAGTCCTCTAAGCGACAACTCAATGTAAGGCCGTATTTTCCTGAGTAGCATCCTTGACTTCATTGCTACCATATACTTTAAGCTGCTAGGCTTGTCCAATGGAGCTGCCTTGGCCCTCTGCAGCCAACATTATTGAAAAATGGCATTAACGCTGTGTGCCTGTCTGCTTCATGACTTTCCAATGCACGAACATGAAATAAAGTTGTTTGTAGTACGTCATCAGGTCGCATGTTACGTTGCTAGGACGTCACATAATTATGTTCTTATCAACTAGGCACCTTCAGCGTTCGACAGCAGATATTGCGTTGCTCATATTTCGGGAAACCATGAGGATGGACTCGATTGGTTCAATGAATCAAAGCCTTGCCTTCAAATAACTGTTTTTTTTTCAATAGATTCTGAGTATATGGTTGAATTATAAGCCTTGGCTTTTTGGTCGCTTGTAACCTATGTATTGAATTATTGTAATGAGGATAAGCATGGTGCGATGCTTAGCGCCCACGTGCAGCGCGTTATTCACTACTGGCTGCCGTTTCAGTATGCGCTTACGATTTGCATCCAAAAAAACCTTTCCAGACTGGAGCCGCCATAGGCGTCATGACTTTTGGACTGTAGCTTGGGTCTGTTCGCAACTGAACGACTTTTATGCTAGATTGCCATTATGCCTTATCTGCAGGTGTAGTAATCTCTCTTAGAAATAAGTTGGCATTATCAAAACTTACATTTGCCCCATCATATATTGCAAGTGTCGTTTTTGCACATGTCTGCATTCATATTGATACTCTTCAGATTAAATCGTCTTCGACGTGCCGTTCATTTACCACATACCATCCAAACCTCTTAATCGGCACCTTGGCCAAAAAAAACCCCGGTCTTTCTTGCTTTAATAAAAGTAATCACTGTTAGATCTCCCAGACCCAATGATAAAATGAATGTCGCACACCCAAAACATCTATGTCGCCTGCTAAGCTGAGGTGTCGTACCTCACCCCATTAAATTCCTTGTCGGATCTTCTAGAAGGTGTTGAGATCCGATGGTAAAACCGGTTCTCTCTAAACGGCAGCCCGTCGATCCTCTGAATTTAAGGCACTGGAGTGCAATAAGCTTTCGTTTCCATAGTCTGGTGAAGTTGTCATAGCCACTAGCCATCTACCTTATTCATATACAAAAACTTTTTTTTTTCTCTTTATTTTTTCGAGAGTTTGATTGTTTACAATCATGCTACATCATAGCCTAATCTTAAGAGAAGACTTGTAATTTTTAATTGTTATTTTTTCACAAAAACTTGTCAGCTAAAAATTTTCGGCACTTCCTATGGAGTGACGTCGACCTTGTTTTAATTGCTCTTATTTATCCAGGTTTCTTAAAAGTTCCGTTGTGTAGTGTATGGTTTCTTTCGGCCGCCATGACAACTGAGTTTCGCAACCACTTGCGAAAAAGGTTTGCACGTTCTGCTCAATTAAGATTACACTGTGTATATTATGGTTGACTCATTTGATCAGTGAATAGAATATCCTACTACATAATTAGCTATCTATCTAAGCTAGGTATGTCCAAATAGCTATGTGGAGATTTATGTAAGAGTTAGTTCTTTCGCCTAGTTTGTCGCCTACATCGCCTTCATCTTTTTTCAGACACTCTTATAATAAATTAGTGCTGGAGACGATTCGCCATGGCAATATTTTTTTTAGTTTTATTCTTCTTGAGAATACGTAGGCAGACTGATCACATATTATTGTCTATACTGTAGATACATTTCTCAACACGAATGCAAATGTGATTTCCCTACGTACATTGTTTGTTGCGGGTTTGCGAACCAAATCTTGTAATGTGCCCCGCGCTATCTATTGTTTTGAATTATCTTTGAGATAAGGCAGTACGAGCGGAGGGTCCGGTTGACGTCTCCTTTATGGAGTTCCTGGTATTAGTCATTGATTGAATAGGTTCAAATGTATTGTTTATGTCGGGCACTAGCTGTATCCTACAGCTTCCCTCGTGAAAGTTCGTAAGAAACTGTTAAAGCAGGAACTTACTTACTCAAAAACTACTAAGGGGTATTATTATTATATAAGTTGCAACTTTCCAGGTGTGAATCTGGGATGTTGCGCAGGGGATGATGTTCGATTATTATGCTCGTCATCATAATCACCAGCCGGAAGACGTCCACTGCTGAACATAGGCCTCCCCCTTCGACCAAAATGAACGACAATTGGCTATTTGCATCCGCTTGCGACGCGCACAATGTCGTCAGGCCAGACCCTAGTGAGAGGCCTACCTACGCTGCGTCTTTTGCTTCGTGGTCGCCCCCCGAGAACCTTTCTTCCCATTGCAACTTTGAAGATACGGCAAGAAGCATAGCGATATGTTAAGTATGCCGTAGTCGTGTGAAAGTGCTGTAGGAGGAGCTTAGGTTTGGCTAGATTTTGGGGAGGGGGGTTCACCCATTACCCCTCCTCAGTAACCGTATCTGCATCCTATGCTGGGTATACGTATGTTATGTTAGTGCCAAAGTTTTGTCAATAGATAAGGACAGTTATAAAATCAATGAATGAGATAATGCTTGTATTAAAAAAATGTTTCGTTACACCGCTAGACCGGGTGATACAATTGTTTTTGTATTTGACGTCATGGTTGCGTTGATTACGTGTTTATTCATGCATATTACGTAATGATTATTCATAAATTTATCCCCATCTATCTTAATTGTTTACTACCTAGTCTCAAAAACTGACAGAAGTGTACAAAACGAACTCTTGAAATATAATTAAAGAAGCTGAGTTCCTGTGACGACGTTCCTGTTCCATTATCAGACCCTGATCAGCATCTTTCTACAAAAAACTCCGAGAAAATTTAGTGGGTCTATGCACTTTCGCGGTTACAAGCGGTGTATCACCTCTAGGGCGATAATCGCTTGCACGAGCCGGTCCAAAATACGTGCGGACGGGGTAAACGCTCGTAACGTCGTTCAAGCGATTTTGATTGAAAACTGGTACACCGTTCGTGTCCGCGATAGTACGTTGAATGAAGATGCGTTCCTGTGACTACTTTCCTGCTTTATCACCGGATTTTCATATGCACTAAACTTCATATCTTTCGGACGAATGGAAGTAATAAAAATCTCTAATGTGTACGTAATAATAAAAATATTAATGCCATCTACGCTGGAGTTTGGATTGGTTTGGAGTCCCACAAGGATCTGTACTAGGTCCAATACTTTACATCCTACATACCTCTGACCTTCCCGAAATCGAAAATGTCACTACAGCCACCTTTGCCGACGACACAGCTATTCTTGCAAGCAAAAATCCACTGATAGCATCTCTTACTCTACAAAAAGGCCTTGACCTAATAACGAGATGGCTAACGAAATGGAAAATTAAAGCAAGCGCAAATAAATCAGTGCAAGTAACTTTCATCTTACGAAAAGGAGACTGCCCTCCAGTAAAGTTGTAGAATACAACTCTTCCACATAAGGATTGCGTAAGATACCTTGGCTTACACCGGGATCGACGACTGACATGGAATCAACATGTAAAAGCTAAAAGAGAAGAACTCAACATCGATATAAAGACCTACATTGGCTCACAGGACGCAATAGCAAACTCTCAACGGACAACGAGCTCAATCTACAAGGCAATTCTAAAGCCGATATGGAAGTATGGCATACAACCATGGGGAAGTGCAAGCAATTCCAATATCTCAATCTTGCAACGAATGCAAAATGTCATACTTAGATCCATATTCCAAGCTCCTTGGCTAGTTACTAATTAACGAGATCCATAAACACCTGGAAATAAAACTGTCAAAGAGGAAATCTAAGCGACCTCTGTTAAATACCACATACGGCTGCAAAACCACCCCAATGAATTGGCAGCTGAACTCCTGCACCAAACCTATGTAAAGCGACTCAAACGAAAGGACATATTCCATGAATTATCTTGCGAGTAGTTGTCTTCACTTGAGGGCACACTCTACCTGCCACTGCCTACAACAAGTGAAGACTGATTCTAGATGAATCTAAGAAAAAAAAGACTCAAGTGCACACTCTTTCCTTAATGTAACAAATAATCTTGTACAAATAAATACATCGATGCTTTTTAATATAGTACTTTCAAGTTAATTATCACTAGGTAAACAACAAAAAACTCTCACGTTTGATTATGGTGTCAAGTATTTGAAACTGATTTTGTACAGCTGAAATTGTACTCGTTTGATAGCTAACCACCTCCTCCGAAACACCAGTTTAAAGACTATACAAGATCACTCAGCTAGTTTTTGCGGTCACCGTTATCATACATCACGTAAAGTTAAACGCATATACCTGTCTTCGTTTCGTCACGGTAAAAAAATATTCGGCTTTTAGGTGAAATTAATAATATGAATCACGCTCACATCAAACTCATAGTGGTCGCTTAAAAATTATGCACGGACCTGACCTATATTCCTTTGACAGTAATAATCTACGTTTGAGGATGGCTCAATGCAATAGTTGCTTTCATAAAAAATGTTTTACCTTTTACCGCGACAATGAATCACCGAGTCTGGCGGCTGCTTGTCTCATTCTTTCCCACTCTTACACACTAGTGAATTGAGATGCACATTTCGGTTGAAATGGATGCTACGGAATTGTTTAATGCCAACGCTGACGACTTTTCAATGCATCGACATAAGTACAAAGGTGTCAACTTAGATCTAATTCTCGGTTCGCTTTAGATGCACTTAAAAATTAATGATGATAACCTGGCACAATCCACACACGGCTATCTGATCCTAAAATCAACTGTATTGTGGCAACCATGAAACTGATACAGGCGATTATTTTTTCTAAATACTTAGACACGCTTTCAGGCTTATTGTATTTAACTGCTAACTTAATTGGGAGCTACGTCAGCCAACAAACTTTTTTGCAGTTTGGCAGTTGTTTTAATGTTTGTAATAAGGTTATTGTTCACACTTAATAAACGTTTTTTTTTCTTTCTTTAAGATAAATCACACCCAGACATAATATGAAAATATCACTAAAAAGTTTAAAATAAAATCTTTTAAAATAAATTGAACCGACTTCAATATCACTGAAAAGTATAAAATAATTTAAATATTATTGAAGTTGGTGCCAAATATACACAGCCGGTAAGCTAACACCAACTTCAAGAATATTTAAATTATTTTATACTTTTCAGTGATATTGAAGTCGGTTAATTTTTTTTTTTAAAAGATTTTATTTCCATGAAGTTAGAGAAGGGAATCGCCGCACGATCCTTAACTGTGTATTATGCTTCAGAAATGCACATTGAGATTTCAGATATAAATCTCAATGGAGATACGTTGAATATTTCTAAGCTTTTTTGGGAATGTTCGTTACTGTTGGCCATGACCCCTTCACTGTAAAGGAGGAGGCGGACGCTTAAAGCACTCCAGCCTAGCCTAGCGTCTTCGCTAGGCTTACGGGCACTTCAGGAAACCACAGCCTCGGTGGACTGTGGAATGATCTTCGTCGACATACGACCCTTCGGCCTCGCCGCAGTGTGTGTTTATGAGTGTATTCAGAGCTTTTGCGTCCTGTCCGCATGAATTGCAGTACCAATAGACTAGTGGAATTATTTTTATTATTGGTACCCTATACTCTGGAACCTTCACTGGTCGAGTGTCCAAACAAATTTAGCAAATCGTGTTTGCCGCATAAGTGTTTATATTACATACGATATTGCCCGTGCCTATGGTCAATGAATAGTTTGCGTAATTCTCTTTTGTGACCGTTCGCAACTTTACATTTATATGTATTTATTACTGCCTCATAAAAAAAAACAGTTAATGACACATAGTCTTGACATAACTTTTATGTCTTCTATACAACCATGTTACAGAATTATAAATTGCATCTGTATGTTAGCGCCAATTGTTTCTGTTCAAAGCATCTACGCTCGCTAGTTTCCGACAACTCACAACTTTGTTACCTGTTTGAATCTTGATGTATTTATAACCGTACCATAATGTTATGCATTGTGAACCTTGGGTAGTTACCGAAGTTTGTTAAAGTTCCAACAAACGCCTAAGCTTTAAAGAGATATTTACATTTCAATTTAACAGTTGATGTATCCTTCTTTCGACAAATATTAGCGTTAAAGCTAATGAAGCTAAGAATTTCCTAACTGTATCCTGCATAATTCAGAGCGTCGAATACCTTCTTCGATGCTTATTGGCTGAATGGGTTTCCACTTCCCTCGTTTTAGAGAGAAGTTGAGAGGGCCAAAAAGGAAGCCTAGATTCAGGATAACGTCATGGCTTTGTGAGTTTCCTTAGCATTTGGGGTTTGCACGGGGATTTATAAATATTCTGTGTCCGAGGCTAAGATCCATATTTATGAACTTGAAATCAGTTTAGTTTAGGTATCTTTTTATTTTCTTTGTAAACCGATATTGACTGTCTTCAATGTTTTTAAATTATAGATTGGCGTTACTAAGTTCTTTGACTCGAAACTGTCAGCGACTTATTCTAGCAAATGTGGTATCTGATCGCGTGCGTACAAAGCTTTATAAATACAATCCTCGAAACTTAAATCCTCAGCTTACAAGGAGATTGTTGTCTGATCTTTTCTGTTAATATTTCTACAACTATTAGGTACTTATCATTCATCAAGCTAAGAGACTTGCGTCTGCGCAGAGAAAAATAAGTGACATGAAGCTTAACCTATAGCAGAAACGAGGGGTGATATAAGTATGACAACTGTGTGTGTTTACTTGTCTATCAGTGGCATCATTGCTTCCAAACCAGAGGGTAGATACGGATGAGCCTTTATTATTTGAGGCTCTTATAGTTAGTTATAATCACCGTTTCATAAGTGATCAGTTAGTTAAATAACTTCTGCAATGTCAACCCATAGATAGGTTACGGTTTAGTGGCATTTGAGCTGAGCATATCCGTACTTCGGAGGTCACGTAAAATCTCAGTATCTAAGTTATATATATTACACACACAGAAATACAATATAAAAATAATTAAGTATGTATTTACAAAAAAAAATGTATATAAGTATTAATATCAGTTGTCTGGTTTCCATAGTACAAGCTCTGCCTAGTTTGGGATCGGATGGCCGTGTGTGGATTGTCCCAAGATATTATTATTCTTATTTGTACTACGGCGGCACGGCATCGTAGCCTACCATGCACAAGACATTCAGTGAATTTTGACAGGCATGTGCACGCCACGGCCGGATCCGCGAAGGTCTAGTGGATGTTGTTACATATTGACTCCTCCAAAAAAAAATCGGCTTTGGCTCAATTCACTCCTAGATGGCAGCGGCCGACAGCGGCGCGGCGCGCACTTTCAGTGTGAAAGAATTTTAAATTTTATCTACAATTTGTAAAAGACCAGTATCGCTCTCTCGCGGCGCCGCAGGCGTTCGCGTCGCGCCTCTTCTGGCCGCTGCTGGCCGCTGCCATTTAGGTGTGAATTGAGCGTTATAGATTCTCATAGCACGGTCATAGTCCGGTGTAGTGGAAAGACAGTTTTAAAGTGTTCAAATTATGTATTAAGGTTTGTATCCATGATTGCAGCGCGACCGGTGCGGTGGGAGGGCGCGGGGTTGGTGGCAGCAGCGCGATGCATACCTCGAGGCATTCTGTCACCTCGTCCTCGGGGGTCCTCATGGTGGGGCCCAACTTCCGCGTCGGCAAGAAGATCGGCTGCGGTAACTTCGGTGAACTCAGACTAGGTATGTGACAACAAATTTTTTATAATTTATTTTTTGGAAGGATTAAAACTGTTGGCTTATTATTATTTATTACACAAAGAAAAAAAAACTGATTGGATTATTAAGGCTAATACTAACTTTGTTGACTTGACAGTCGATCCGGGTTGCTTTGCGTTGCACATTATCATCAGCTTTCGATTTGTTGATTATATTATCTGGCATCCTTGAAGAAATTATGCCCTCGGGCAATATTCTTACAATCCTATTCACAGATATAAGTTTTGACCTCAACAAATCAATGAACTTGTATGAAGTTGAGTCATTTGCTCATAGGTAATCTGTTCGCGAGTCGTTCTCTCTCAGTAATTTTTGATGACTCACTCTAAATAAGTATCCAGTTCTAACTGCAAAAATGCTAAGGATTTTTATCCTTTTTCGATCGTGTAGTTGAATTCGTTACTCGTTACAAGTTATAACATACAACCTTATTTTTAGTATACCCTAAAGCTGAACGTAGTTTGTTACAAATCGGTAATATAACCGATTGCAATGTTTTTCAATCTGTTAATTATTATTACAAAATAAAGACAAAAATTACACAAGACATATAATTTAGCAGTTCGAGGCGCGCGCGTCGGTTAGTCGGTTCTCTTGCGCCCGCTAACTCCCTCCACTTACGTACACACCCTCCGTACTGTACACATCCCCCGTACGCCCTGCCAACCGCTCTCTTATTTTCATAGCTTGTCAACAATTATACTTTTTTTCGCAAGCTTGCTAGTGTGGCGAGTGGACGTGTTTCAAAATATATTAAAATATAAAAATTCTTGACAAAGTAATTTTGAACTTAATTACAATAGCAAAACGTACTAGTTAAAGTGCTCGTGAAAAACCTGTTTGGTGCCATACCTCGGAGTGAAAGGGACAGTAAAGGCTTCTCGCAGTCTGTACAGACGGCACGCGTGGTGGTGGTGGCATCATAAAGGTAGTGTGTATGTAGCACAAGCGGAGCGACTAGCGGAACCATTACAATTGATATCTAACTTTGATCTCGCAAGGTAACCAAAATGAATATCATGCATTCTCCTTCTAAGAAATTAGCTAAGGCTAAATTAATATGCTCCGGAGGAAATAGTAGCTCCCAGCCAGATCTATCAAACTTATCTAAAGAATTATACTCTGAAAATGTACGAAAGCGAAAAATGCCCGAAAACGACTTTGCATACCAATTTAATGAATTCAAAAATGAATTTAAAAAAGAGATTTTGGAAGTCCTACAGGAATCTCACAGTCACCAAAGTGAAAATATAAAAAGCATTAAAGATAATATATGTTCTATCAACGAAACATTACAAAATATGAAGACAACAACCGAACAGCTAATGGCAGAAAATAAAAATCTCAAAACTCAGGTGGAGTCTCTAAAGGATACGGTTACAACAAACGCAGAAAAAATAACCTGTCTCCAGAGTGAACTAAATAACCTTAGAACGGACTCACCAACGTCTAAAAATACTCAGGATACACCACTAGCCACTTATGACAACCTATATGCTGAATTCCAGGATCGAACAGAGCGAAGCAAAAATATAGTTATGACAGGCATTCCTGAGAAACACACTGAAAATATAGAAGAAAGGAGGGAAAATGATAGGTCTGAAATAGATAAGATCTTGAAAACTATATATCCGAACTGCCCAGAATCAGACAGAGTATTTCGTCTCGGTAAATACGATGATAAAAAAATACGCCCATTGAAAATATGTTTCTCTTCCCAAGAAATAGCAAAAGCTATACTGCGAAGCAAAACTAAACTAAAAGTAGACGGTGTTCGGATCTACTCCGATCAGACACCACAACAACAAAAATATTTAAAAGATCTGAAAGCTGAACTACACCTTAGGCAAGCTAATGGAGAAAAAGACTTAATAATAAAATATATTAAAGGGGCACCAAAAATCACAAAACAAGAGACAAAAAACTAAACAGTACTGAAGAACCAACTAATCAGCAAAACACGATAACTTATGAAATTACAAGTAACTATACAGATATTAAAACCACAAAAAACTCAGTACGCTTCCTATATGCAAATGTTCGCAGTCTTGTTAAGCCAGGTAAACTTGATGAAATTCGATGTATCATAGAATCTCTGGAAACAACGCCACATGTCGTTGTATTAGTTGAGACGTGGATAAAAGATGAAAATCAAGCCCAAACATTAAAATTACCAAACTATACTCACTATTACAACTATAGAACACATTCCAGAGGTGGAGGTGTGTCAATATACGTACAAAATAATCTACAACATGAACTAATTGACAGTAAATGTGAGGATGGAAATCATTATTTATGGATTCACCTGAACAAACTCTCCCTAGACATTGGGGCTATATATAAACAGCCTTCCGCTAATATACAAAAATTTCTTGACACATACGCAAATCACCTACAAAAAAGAAAAAGAGTCATAACATTTGGAGATCTAAATTTAAACTTACTCAGTAAAGAAAATTCTATTAAGGAATACAGAATGATGTTAAAAGAAAATGGATACAGGATATTAAATAAAATCGATAAAGCGCACTCCACGCGGGTTACCGACACTTCTCAGACAATTATTGACCATGTATGTACAACTTTACGGGATAACACCCACTACATGGCATTGGTTGAAAGTTCTATGTCAGATCATAAACAAATTTACTTTGAGGTACATAGAAGCATAAAAGAACGTCCTAAAAGAGTACAGTATGAAGCAGTTAACTACAGCAACTTATACAAGACTATTAATGAAGCTACAAAAACAAATATTTATCAAGAATTTATGATGCTGGAGAAACTTTTACTACAGGCCATATCCAAAAGTAAAATAACTAAGACTAAAGTACTAAATCCACCACGATCGGAGTGGATAAACAAACAGTTGATTTCTTCAATAAATAAAAGAAATACTCTATGGCATAATCTGAAAGGAACACCAGGAGATAAAGAACTAAAAGAAGAATTTCTACAACAGAAAAACACAGTTAACGAAGACATCCAGACAGCAAAACATCAGTACTACCATAAAGCCTTTAATAATTGTGACAAAGATCCTCAAAAAATGTGGAAATTAATAAACGACTTGGCTAACAATAAAATAAACAACAAAATTCCTACTGTGCCAAAACTATGCACGATCTCAGGACAGATAACAGATACCCACGCAATATGTGAATGTTTTAACTCATTCTTTTCTAGAATAGGCGCGGAACTTGCTAACAAAATTCCAAAATCACAACATACTGATCAATCTCTACAAATCACAGGAGGCACAATAACAACTGAACTGACACAACTAAAACCAACCACAATGGTTGAGGTGCTCAAGATAATTAATAACCTAGATTCCAACACAAGTGCTGGCATCGATGGAATAAGTACAAAGGCTCTTAAATGTGTTAAAGACCTTATTGCTGAAAATCTGACGCTATGTATTAATAAGTGTCTGATTGAGGGAAGATTTCCCGACTCATTAAAACTAGCTAAGGTTAATCCAATACATAAGGCAGGGAATAAATCTGATCCCGGGAATTATAGACCGATATCTGTTTTACCGGTATTGTCAAAAGTGTTTGAAAAGATATTACATAACCGACTTAGCGAATTCCTTACAGCTAATAAAATTCTTTACAATAAACAATACGGATTTCGACATAAGTCTAGCACACTTGCAGCCACTACCGATCTAGTTACTAAAATTAAACTAAATATTGATAAAAAGAAAATAACATTGGGAATATTTATCGATTTAAAAAAAGCCTTCGACACAGTCAGCCACGAAATAATGTTGTTAAAACTAAGAAACATAGGTGTGTCCGGCTCTGCTCTAGAAATGTTTAAATCCTATTTGACTAATAGACATCAAATTGTCAAAATCGGTGAAGTCAAGAGTAAACCTCAATTAGTTACCTACGGCGTTCCCCAAGGCTCGATTCTTGGCCCACTATTATTCTTAATTTATATTAACAACATTCAACACATTGGCTTAAAAGGGGATATCTCACTGTACGCCGATGATACCAGTCTTTTTTACACCGGTGATTCAATAGTATCAATAATAGAGCAAGCACAACATGACCTGGATCTTATATATATCTGGCTGCAGTCTAACTTACTAACTATAAACATAGCTAAAACAAATTACATCATATTTGCCGCAAAGAATAAAAAAACACAGAATCATGATCATTTAAGAATTAACGGTGAGGTTATAAACAAAGTACATACCGAAAAATATCTTGGCCTTATATTAGATAATAAATTAACCTGGAAGCCTCACATAGAAAATATACGAAAAAAAATCATATCACTTTCCGGTAAAGTTCGAAGCATAGTACGATGTCTCCCAAAGAAGGTGCGCTACACTATCTATAACTCGATGGTTAAATCCCACTTAAATTATTTAGTTGAAGTTTGGGGCACAGCTGCTAAAACAAACCTTAAAGCGCTACAAACAGCTCAAAATAGAATTATTAAAACGCTATTCCATTACGATTATTTAACACCAACTGTAAAAGTCTACAAAGAGACAAAACTTATGAATCTCTCTCAAATATATAGGTTTAACACATGTATTCTTGTTCGGAAAATCCTTACTAAAGACATACACTCGCAGCTGATATTTACGAAAAAAATCCATTCACAAAAAATTCTCACGAGACAAGCCCATAATATCACCCTTATATCTCCTAGGACAAACTACGGAAAAAGAAATATCTTGTATGAAGGGGCAGATTGTTACAATAAACTTCCAAAACATATAAGAGAAATTACATCGTTTAACACCTTTAAAAAAATATTGAAAGATTTTATATTGCAAGATTAATTGCTACTATAGTAAAATAAATGTAAAATATTAATAAGCAAAAATATATATTTATATCCTATATACATAGTTGTGGAAAAAAAATACGTATATATAAACTACATAACAAGTAAACGTTAATTGTCATACAGAACAGCAATAATATACTTACCTAAAATACATATAACATTGTAACAAATTAAGAATAAATAAGTAGGTACAATGCTGTATACTTACATACACTAATAAATATTTTAATAACAACCAATGTGATAAATATTTACAAATATCGCTATTATTTACACTATGTTATAAGCCTTATAAATTTACTTGCAGCAACAAATCCGAGGCGTAACCGGTCGCGGAGCCTACGACCAACACTTTTAATACAACTACCCACTAATATTATTAGATATACTCACAGCAGTTTTGTAAATTATTTAATACTTACATACATTAGGTTAAGAAAAAAATATTGTTATCTTCTCGTCCCGCTTAATAGCTTATTGTTTATATTTGTAATTTTATATTTTCTCTTTAAGTGAATTTGTAATTCTTTTGAGGAAATAAAGATTCTATAACCGTACCATTGCCTTTTCTTTAATGATTATTTTCTAGTTTTTCTGACTTGGACTTGGTTGTTTCGGCTTTTGGGTTATACAAAAACTAATATTGTATGTGTGTTATAGTCAAAGGTCGATATGCAGTCTCTTCCTGTAATGACTGGTGTATCCCAGGTTCTAACCTTGGCCTTGGTCTACCAAGGCCTTTCGGAAATCCCGAAATGTATATCAATTTCAACCTTTGCTTAATATTTTTAGTCAATCCTATAAGTACCTAAATTTTTAAGTAAAGTCGCACGAGCCGTTCGTGTTAGGTTGCTTCATCTCAGCGCGGCGTGGTCAAACCCCGACTTCATGAAATTGAATTTCGACGACAAAAAATCGTAAGACTGAAAAAAGTCAGTTATTTGAAATTTTCTCAGACTATCAGATCGGAGGCTTTCACTAGTCAAAACTAGGAGCACCAGAGCTTCGATGTTTGACTATAACATATGCGCGTAACCTTATTAGGTAGGTAGCGTATACACAATTACACACTGTCCCGCTACCCGCATTGCAGCAGCAAAACGTATACTCTCATCTCAGAGTAATTAGAATGGAGCTAGTATCGCGTCGATTCGCCGAACAAATTTTTCGTGGCAATTATGCGGGGTGCGGGAGGCGAACTAAACACACACAGATACAATTTCACGTATACCCACACTATAATAAACTCGCAACCCATTCAAAAGGTTACGCACACAAATAAAGAATGACCTGACCATATGAACAAAATTTGGCAGAGGGGTTAGCGCATCATGCTATCTCCAGCTCTCATGCGCACTGTGACATGGCTGCCTAAAAAAACGGTTTGGTCGCACAGAGCTGTGACAACTCCAGTCACTTGCACGGGATTATTCAAGTGAGCATTGTGATGCATCTGCGATTATGGTTTGCCGCAAGTTCAATCGCATCCTACAGGTAACCGGACAGCTGACTGCATTGCGGCTAACCACAAGATGTGTATGTGCTCTTCAGAAAACTCCATACAAACACTTACTGACCTTGTCTGGATACTAAAATATGTATAACGTAATAGTCACTATATTGGACACACCCCTAGTTTTACAGGTGAGCATCTAACGCCCTTGTCAGTCGTCCAAATCGCCATAATGAAAATATAAACAATTTATTTCTCTAGCCAGAGGAAATTCGTTTTTAACAATACGTAATACGTTTCCGTTCATTTATATTTATGTGTTAAACATCTGCATTTTACAACCGTCGGAGCATTCGTGCCATTGCGATCTCACGTACAACTTTCGTCATAGGTAAAGATACATTTTTGGTCAGCACTCGTATAAATCAGGATCTGAATGTGCCATGAGTGAGAGCTATAATTAGTTGAAATGAACATGAGAAATCCAAGTAAGGTCTAGCTCAATCGTTTCCGTTGTTGAAGAACTAATTATACATTACCCCGATATTTACGGGATAATGAAGTACTCACCTTACATAATTTCAATCGTAATTAAGCCCCAAAATAAACAAATTCCGATACGTTGATTTCATAGAAAACATTTCTGGGAATGTTAGAATAAAATACGAAATTGTTTTAACTGTTTGTTGTTATATTATCTTAATACACGGTAGGCGTTATTGAATCATTGGCTGGATGTACGAATGTATAGTACAATAGTGACCTTATTTCTTAGTCTGACTATCAATTTTAAATGAACCAGCAGGTAAAAGCAGCCGAGGCAACAAAGGATCTAACATAATGGAAGACTTATGAGTCATTCTTACGCTGTCAGTTTTCAGAACTATTCTCTAAATGAACCGTGGTCGTCGTTCACACGTGGCGTAACAATATATCTTTATAACGCTATCACGAAATCTTAAAACAAAATAGGTTGATAGAATGTTTGCGCTTTTGAGACGCGAGATGTGATTACGTGAGCCGTATTACATAGACGATAAGGTTTCATATCGACGGAGTGTTGTCAACGAGATTATATGGCTGCGTGCGGATGAGGATTGGATTCAACCTCGCGTCACTGAAATAAAGTATCACGGGCACGTGTGTTAGGTGATTAAGCCGCTACATTATTATTTTACCAACTGTATACTTCTAATTTTACTTTTAATCGATACGTGCAATGGTTCTCACTTATAAGAATCAGGTTACCGAGCGCGCCTTAAAATTTCCTCTGTGGGTTTTTAATTTTTTCCTCAATTTAATATTTTAACGTAACAAGTATTTTTAAGAGCAATTATAAATAATAGGTTCTTTTTCGTCCATCAGTGGTTGGATACTACAGACACACTAAGTGTAAAAAAACAATTGAAATTTTACAGAGGTCTTCCAGTCCCTTCTTTAATGACCAATTGATCGTTGCAGATTCTGACTTATGGGTAACATTTACGCCTTTTTATATTATTTTTTGTTTGTAGTTTCATTTACATAAATATAAAATGCGATAATAAAAACAATAATGATGTACTATACAAATAGAATTTATACAAAACTATGTTAGGGAATGTATTTTTGGCCAGGCTTCCCTGTACGGGTAAAAAACTAATCCTGTTAGTCAAAAGTCGGGGTTCAAAAACGCTACCTTGTACTGCTCCCCTATTTCAAGGACGTAGGACTAGACATTCGTGTGCTACTCAATCGTATTATTTAACCTGAATTCATAAACTCACGACCTCTATCGACCTTAAACTGTTATCTATGACTTAACCGCCTTTTTATGGGACGGCATTGGTTGTTGATATTCTTACATGGAGGTCTAGTAAATGCCAGGCCTTTTGCGCTATTGGAGAAGTTTCAAGGCTACCGAAATAAGATCGAACTCCGCTAAGCACCGTATCGCGGTGTTCACCTTAATTTGTAGTTTGTGTCACGCCATTGGCTTTTATATCACACCGAACCTTATTGCTCCATTTAATTTGTCCGCCCGATAAGATATTAGTTCTTGAGATCTAATGCTATGCAGATACGGCAGCGTGACGATCTTTACGATGGATGATAACGCTGATAAGGCGGTCGTTGATGACGTCGCGATGACAATCTGAACTGGCGTCCGTCATGAGAATGTTATGTATGGACGTTAACAACACATGACCCTGAGGTTTCAATGGAGTACCCGCATGATTGAAGGCACCCTACCTTCAATCAATTTTCAGCGCGGTTGCAGCGCTGCAGACGCTCTGCTGTCGCGCTGCGATTTTGAAGGAACCCGTAGTAGCAGAAGGGATGAACTGTTGCGGCAGCGTCCTAAAGGCTATTCTATATCATTAGCAGTACAGGTCCTAATACTATAGCATTGGTAAGCCGACAAGAAGGCGATTCCTCAAAGCATTGACAAGGTTACATACCGCAGGAAAAGAACTAACCTCAAAGGTGGCGTTATATGTCGACGATGTCCTGTTAGTTGGCGATACATCCTCACATTTAGTAGTAGTTATTAAACTAATGTTTTCCGATGTCTATTAATCTCTTAGGCTAGCCGCGCACTGTCAATAATATTGTCAATATTCTACAACCCGTCCGACTTAACTGAACACCTCGCTGGATTGCGACGTCAAAGCGCCTGATGCACAGTTAAGTCGTACGGGTTGTAGAATATTGACAATATTATTGACTGTGTGCGGGCTACCTTATTGCCTACAGGAAATAGAGGTGATCACAAGTTTTAGAGTGTGTTCTCTCTGAAATTAGGGATCACGGCATAATCTCCCGTGAGTTGAATTCTATCATAGACAAATAATTCAATGTTTCATTCTTTTGCAGGCAAAAATCTCTACAACAATGAACATGTAGCGATTAAAATGGAACCTATGAAGTCCAAGGCTCCACAATTGCATCTAGAATACCGATTTTACAAGTTACTAGGCACGCACGGTGAGTGATACCCTAATTACTTGCGTAAAATGCGTAAATGATCATAAGCGAATCGAGTAGGAAAAAGGAGATTGTAAACAGTCCGTGGCTCCCACTAATGTAGCAAGTTTTGCCGATCGGCACAATATTAATGGTGAATCATAATCATTGAAAGTAGGTGATGTTACAGAAATAAGTACCGTTTTCAGCTGTAAGATCGTGATAATGCGAATGGTAATGAAACTGTTGCAGCACCCACTATAACAGTAGGAACACAAGATACCTTAAAATAGAGCAAAAAAACAAAGGATCTAATTGTTTATACCTAACCTTCAAAATAAATTGTTTTTGATTGCTTCAGTATAAGATTTAGTCTTCTTTAAAATAAACACCTGTGGGATTTGGAGGTTACCAATTTTCCTTTTTTGGGAAAACGACTACCCACTTGAGATGACATTAATCAAATTAATTGATAATTATTAATAAGCTACATCCAGGTTTTTTCACTGGTTGCATATTGTTATGCATCTTGCACAGAAAGAGCGTATTCGCATTATCTGATAAAATATTGCGCGTCTATCCTACATCGTGTCTGGTCAAATAAATGTATCAAATGTGTACTTACCTCTTTTTTATAAACAATAAAGTCCCACCTATGAATTTGCAATTATTTTACCGTGCAGTGTATACAAAATTAAATCATAAATAAACTGTCTGAACCTGCAAATTCATAAGCGAGGATTCCGATACAATCGTTAATTATAACAATATTGATTGACCGCGAAGTCTGCCCAGAGGGAATACCAAAAGTGTTCTACCTGGGAACATGTGGCGGCCGCTACAACGCCATGGTCATGGAGTTGTTAGGGCCCTCGCTAGAGGACCTGTTCGTACATTGCGGCCGACGGTTCAGGCTCAAGACTGTGCTTATGATCGCTATGCAACTCGTAAGTGCCAGCGGTCTATGCCATTCGGTAGTTAGGCGATCTCGAGACACAACACAGTAACCGATATTCTAAATTCAAAAAAAATACAACGAGGGCTTGAACCACAGATATAGATTTACATAGATAATGCAAGTATCACGATTTGTATTGAAACCAAGCGTGCCGACTTTTTAACACTTTTATGACGTCACGGCCGCCATTTAGTGACGGGATATCCAAACCGATTCAAAGACACCAATGCCGCCGATGCCCCGTGACAAGACTGCAACAACAGACGCGCGCGGACTGTAAGTTAGCGGCGGCCGGCGACCAACCCCGACGTTTCGTTGGGGTTCGGACACGCGAAGTACATGCATTTGCGCTATCTATGTAAATCTATATCTGTGGCTTGAACACTATGGCCATGGAGTGTAGTTTAGGTCTGGCCGAAAATCTTTTTCTTTTAATTTTATTCCAACACGCAGCAATGCTCTCGTGCTTCTGTTCGGTCATAATTATCGGGTACAGTGTTGTGTCGGACAGGTGCGAGAGCAATGCTCGTGGATTCCAACGTGAGTACTAAATCGTTTGTGGTTTGTCCCACCGTTCCCTACCCCTCGCTCCCGTGGCTCCTACAGCCCCGTCGACGGCGGAAGGCATACCGGAGGTATACTACTTCGGCCCGTGCGGTAAATACAACGCGCTGGTGATGGAGTTGTTGGGCCCGTCGTTGGAGGATCTCTTCGACCTGTGTGGCCGCCGGTTCTCTCTAAAGACTGTATTAATGATAGCTATGCAGCTGGTGAGTATTTCTTTTAAAGTAAGTTTTATGTAAAGTAGACTTTCTCTTGCCTCCCCGTGTTGACGCCGAGCCGAACAAGGTTTTGCATTATGGTTATAGTTCGTAAATTTTAGTATAATTATGCTAGTGAGTGTAGCTGTACAATCGTCGTTTAAATTGCTTCGGGCAATATAAAAATCTTTTAAATTAACTTATCTAACACTGGGAACTAATGATTCCATGTGTGTGACGCGGTGAAAAGCTAAAATGGCACTCAATATTTAATTTAATTAGATTTAGAATACAAAATATTTCTAAGATCCGTTGTGTTTGTGCATTGTAGCTGGAGACATTACTGGACTCAGGAGACTTAATTACTAATTTCGTTAATTTCCAATTAAATCGGAATTCAATATTTATTCCCATTCACACCCTTCACACCGTGTGAACGGTATTGTAGCTTGACAAATTAGTGGGCTTAAAAGACTAACTATGACCGAAAGTGGCATGCAGCTGTGCATGTGAAGTCCTACTGCCGGTCCCAATATGCTATCGATCCCTAACTATAAGTTAAAATCATCGATCAAGTCATCGATATCCCGCGATAAACCTCCGAAATGGAGCGATAACTGAAACCCTGACAGACTGTCATTTGAACAACCAGCAGTAAGCTGCTAATATGTTATTATTAAAACGGAAATATATAATTATAGCTATCGATGGTAAATATTTTAACTTATAGTAAGGGATCGATAGGATATATTGACCAAATATATTAATTCAATATGTCATCCAGCGCCACGATTGATTGATTGACTGGCATATTGGTGTACTAGTTATACACCCTGACTGCTATCCCAAGAGGTAGTTAGTTCGCTTCCCATCTAAAATAAACATATTCGCATGTATAATCTTTGTTTCTCTTGTGACAGAGTTAAAGGTCAGATGGCCTAGTGTAGATTGTCCCTGAGGATTTTATTATAATTTATTACTCTCTCAATGGACACTAGCTGTAACTGAATACACTAATAGGATACAATGTCTGTTTCAGTTGCATCGTATCGAGTACGTCCACACGAGACATTTAATATATCGGGATGTGAAACCGGAGAATTTTTTAATAGGTAGAACTGCAACAAAACGGGAAAAAATCATTCACATCATTGGTAAGTTTTTATTCTGTATTTCCAATAATATTTTATTATAGTCATATTATATGCCTACCAATGCAATATCAATGAGTATTTCCCTGTAGGTAAACTCTTTGCGTTTATGAGTTTTATTGGTAGTTGTGTTTTATACGTACGTGTGCGTGTGTGAAGAAAATACATTATAATATATATGTACGTCCTATGTTTAACAAGGCTGAACAGCTGATTAAATTTTCAGACTTTCGGGTTATTTTATTACTTACTAGCTGACCCACGCAGCTCTGCCCGCGCTTTTATTAAATTTTGCGCCCCTTTTCTCCCTCCTCCCTCGATTTATTTCTCTCACCATCTCTCTCTCTTATAAGAAAAATTTAATTCTATGCTCTTTCTCCCTTCCTCTTCTGTTCCCGTCACACTCCCCTTCTTCCTCCACGTTGTCCGCTCCCCCTCTTTTCTCCCACCTTGCTCACAAGACAAATTCATGCTAACAACAATTTATATTAAATTATTTCTCATAAAAAGTAAAAGAAAAAAAAAGTTATTGTGGGTTATCCCTAAGAGATAAACATATACCATCGCCGACTTTTGTAGATTTGTAGAACTTGTTAAGTTGTACTTTACTGTAGTACATTATTTTGATCTGTCTCGTAGGGTTCAGCCAGCGTTTGCAATGTAAGCGCAAAAAAATGTGTTTATTTACGACATCACATTAGAAACCTCTAAAATTATCAGTGTTTCTCTACTATATTATGCATGTATTATACATATAAACCTTCTTCTTGAATCACTCTATCTATTAATAAAAACCGCATCAAAATCCGTTGCGTAGTATAAAAGATCTAAGCATACATAGGGACAGACAGACGCGGCGGAGGACTTTGTTTTATAATATGTATAGATATAGATATTTATAGTATGTATAGATAATATAATCAATTATCCATGTTAAGTTATGCGGTAACAGCTCAGTGGGCGAGCGCTTGCCTTGGAAACAAGGTGCGCAGGTTCGAACCCCGGCTCGCCCCTCTGATTTCTCGAATCGTCTTTGTGCGATTGTTACTAGCTTTCGGTGAAGGAAAACGTCGTCGAGGTGAAGTCCGCCAACCCGCACTTGGCCAGCGTGGTGGACTATGGCCTAAGCCCCCTCATCTCAAGGGGAGGCCCGTGCCCAACAGTGGGACATAAACAAGGGCTGGTGTATATGTTAAATTAATTTATCCTTGTAAACAAATATGACAGGTGTAAGAGTCCTAAGAGTCCGAGTAATTTTTATATTATGTTCTGTTGTGAAGATGTAAATTCTGGTAGACGGAAGTGGTGTTTACCGGACGCGATCACAAACGTTTTTTTTTTCATTAGTTTTGACTACATATTGCTTAATGATAACGATTATATAAGATGCAGGTCATTTACCTACTAAACGGCAAATATTTACCGTTCTGCAGCTGTATAAAATTATGCATGGAAAAAAATCCACGAATCATTTACACTAAATACGTTTTGGGTGTAGCAAAAAAGTAAGTGAATGAATCAAAGCGCTTCATTTTCAGAGCAATTTCAAGCGTGAGTTTACACGAAAGTATTTTCTTTTTGCCCGAATGCCCCAGGCGGAGAGTTATGTTTTTCGGGAGTATGTGTGTATGTCTGTTTGTTTGGCACGGCCTATAGTCTAAGCGGCGTGATGGACAGTGGCTTGTAATATGTCGCTAGATTCGTCTTAGTTGTGGAAGTGACATAGGCTATATATTTTTCGCAGCCTCCGTGGCGCAGTGGGAAACCGCTTGCTTTGTAAACCGGAGGTCGCGGGTTCGAATCCTGCGGGGGGGGGGGGGGGGGGCAACAAATTTGTGTAGTTCTTCTTTACTGGCTAGGACAATGCAGGCGGATCACCTGATTGTCTGTAAAGTAAAATGATCCATGCGTCGGATGGGCATGTAAAAGGTTGGTCCTGCGCCTAACCTCTCCCCGGTCGTGTCGGTCTCCCGTCCCATCGGATTATGAGAGGTATAAAGGAAGAGAGAGTGCGCTTGTGTCTGCGCAAACACTTGTGCAATATAATATCTCCCGCGTTGATGGCTGATCTTGTAAAAAGATTGGCCGCTGTGGTCATATCGGCCAGGAGGACATTATTATTATATTTTTCAAAAACAAAAAAAAAACTAAATCCGCTCCTCCTTTTACCAATCGTTTCGTCGATTGTCGTTTGTATTACACTAACACATTGTAATAATTGTCTATGCTGTGTGAACCAAAGCCAACTGCCTAATGGCTGACATTCCAGTTCAATAGCTCGTTCCGCCGAAAGATAATGAGCCGTTCATTTGAACTAAACACGCCACGGGTTAGGTAACTAGATAATAACAATAGTCAAGTAATATAATCTCAATTAGAACGAGGTTCTGTGGTTTACGTTGGCTACTGAAGTACGTACTAGAATAATTGTTTGTTGGCACGGTTTTATTATTGTGCCTAATAATAAAACCTTTGTTGCTTTGTGGTCTTCGTACCTTTATTTGTTCTCGCGGGGGAAAACCTACAAAAGGTTCCCGAGACCATGTGAGAAGCCAACTGAATTTGTTGTGTTGGTTGTGGAATTCTTACCCACTAAAACCCCCGACCACGAACCGGAAGACGCAGCGTAGGTAGGCCTCCCACTAGGTGGACAGACGACATTGTGCGCGTCGCAGGTAACCGGTGGATGCAAATAGCCAATTGTCGGTCATTGTGGCGTTCGAAGGGGGAGGCCTATGTTCAGCAGTGGACGTCTTCCGGCTGGTGATGATGATGATGATGAAAACCCCCGCACTTGTCGCTTGCTTGGGATCACTGGTGGGATTTGCACCAGGTGCCTCTCAGGGCTTTTGAGCCCCCTGACAACTTGTCACGGTGTTCACGGGGTCGGGGGTCGCAGACCCGCTGCTGTGACCCACGGAGACGCCTCCGTATTCGATGGACGTCTTGGGCCCACATCCGAAATGTCTAGCGATTGCGAAGATCTCCGTAGTCTCAACCTGTCACGGTGCTCACGAGGACGGGGGTCTCAATCCCGCTGCTGTCCCCCACCGGTGTCGCCTCCGTATTCGATGGATGTTTTGGGCCCACACCCCAAACGTCTAGCGATTCCGAAGATCTCCGTGGCCTCAACCTGTCACGGTGCTCACGAGGACGGGGGTCGCAATCCCGCTGCTGTCCTCCACGGAGTCGCCTCCGTAGTCGATGGACGTCTTGGGCCCACACTCCAAATGTCTAGTGACTCCGAAGATCTCCGTGGTCTCAAACTGTCACGGTGTTCACGGGGACGGGGGTCGCAACCCCGCTGCTGTCCCCCACCGGTGTCGACTCCGTATTCGATGGAAGTCTTGGGCCCACACCCGAAATGTCTAGCGATTCCGAAGATCTCCGTGGTCTCAAACTGTCACTGTGTTCACGGGGACGGGGGTCGCAACCCCGCTGCTGTCCCCCACGGGGTCGCTTCCGTATTCGATGGACGTCTTGGGCCCACACCCCAAATTTCTAGCGACACCGAAGATCTCCGTGGTCTCAAACTATCACGGTGCTCACGGGGACGGGGGTCGCAACCCTGCTGCTGTCGGTGTCGCCTCCGTATTCGATGGACGTCTTAGGCCCACACCCCAAGTGTCTAGCGACTCCGAAGATCTCCGTGATCTCAACCTGTCACCGTGCTCATTCGCCACTCGAGAACCTTGCTCCCTCAGCCTTTCGATATCATTTAATAAATATGTTTGTATCTGGTATACCAATTACTGCCTGTATTCAGCCAAGTCATGCTCACATCTTTCTAAACAAATTCAAAGATGCTGTTGAGTTAATGTTGCTTTTTCTTGTGTTACAGATTTTGGTTTGGCCAAAGAATATATAGACTTAGAGACAAACAAACATATCCCATACCGGGAACACAAATCACTCACCGGGACCGCGAGATACATGTCAATAAATACACATTTAGGAAAAGGTAATATTATTCTTTGCTATTGTATTTTTTCTTCTTTTAGAGTTTAACACATGAAAATATATATAATTCAGCTAGATGTACTGATTGTGTAGGATGTGCCAGTGAAATCTGTTGTTACGTCATACGAAGATACTCTTTGTTTACATAGTTATTTTTGCTTTTGTGTCAAAATTGTTTTTTTTAACACTATCTGCACACTGTTTTTTTTAAAATAAACTAATACTTGTGAGTTGAGTGACTCACAATATGAAGAGCACAAACAAATTATAATTAAAAGATTATTTTATAAAACCACTTAGCCGTAAAAAGATGTGTTAATTAAAACGAATTAAAGTAAATCAAGAAAAGTAATGGTGACATTGATAATAGTTTAGTTCTATGAAATCTTAAATCCGGCTATTTTTGCTAACTATAACATTGTCTTCTTTCAGAACAATCGAGACGTGACGACCTAGAGGCTCTCGGGCATATGTTTATGTATTTTTTACGTGGTTCCTTACCCTGGCAGGGTTTAAAAGCTGACACACTTAAAGAGCGATACCAAAAAATTGGTGACACCAAACGAGCGACGCCTATCGAGGTACCAAACAATTATATACTCAATGTCACTGTAACAAGGTTAATATTTAGTTTTTTAAGACGCGGTGCCCTTGCTCTGTTTTCGCTTTAGAATAACGTTTGCATGTTTCCCTAATATATTGAGGAAAATTTTTACTGATAATTTTCCTCTATTGCCAAATATGGTGGTTTAAAGTTATATATTTAGAGGTTAATACTAAACCAACTGGGTAACATAAGGATAAGCGTAAAGGTGAAGTATCGTAAATGGTTTTTTTTATTTAACCACTATTTTTAATGGTAATGGTCTCTAGTTATCACATTTATCTTATCCAGCATAGTGCAAATGATAGCTATCCGTATTTAATTGTATTACCTGATTACAGAGAAATACTGACGTTACGTAGATTGGTGCGTCTTTTAAATGATTAGCATAACCATAGATGTATGATAGTGACACATTTATGATCCACAAGACGCCTACCATTGTGAGCCCCTATTTTTTTGTTTTTGAGACAATGGACATACGGTCATTTGTTCCCAAACTAGACAGAGATTGTATTATAGTAACTAGACAGCTGATACAAATACTTTTTTTTTTAAAGAATAAAACACTGGAACTGTTTGCCTGCGTCAGGTTTCGGTCCCGATTATAATGTGGGTGTCTTCAAGACGCTTTATGTGGGAGTCAATATTCTTTTAATAAGCTAATTGCTTTACCAATCATGATTGAGTCGCCGCTTTCCATCAGGTCAATAAAAAAAATAGCACCCAGACGCTAGGTAGGAATAGAACCTATTGGGCGAGGGTGTGTACACTAATAGGTGCAATTCTATCCAGGTTCTGTGCGAAGGGCACCCCGAAGAGTTAGCGACGTACCTTCGCTACGTGCGGCGGCTGGACTTCTTCGAGACCCCCGACTACGACCAGCTGCGCCGTATGTTCCGCGACCTATTCGACCGGCGCGGCTACGTCGACGACGGCGAGTTCGACTGGACCGGCAAGACCATGGTAAACAGCTCCGTAGCGTGAACTACACCCCACCCACACGCTTGGTTCCACCGCGGTAAACAACTCTAGCATGAACACTGTTCACTATATCTAGCATGAACAATGTGCACATGCTTGAACTAAACCGTGGTAAACAACTCACTAGCATATACACTGCTGACTAGCATGAAAAATTTGCACTCGCCTGGTGTTAGCCGTGGTAAACAACTCGCTAATCACTAACATGTACATTAACACATACCTCGAACTATGGTAAACAACTAACATGAACATTAGCACATGCCTGCTACTGTGGTAAACAACTCTAACATGAACACTGTTCACGCCTGGGGTATACCGTGATTACCGCGAGTATACAATTGCCTAGCATGATCACTATCACTGATCCGCATTCCTAGCACAAACACCGCGCAAATACGCATACGCCTAATTCAACCATGGTAAACAACTCTAGCATGAACACTATTCACATTAAATAGCATAAAAACTGCACTCACGCCTACTTCAACCGTGGTGTACAACTCTAGCATCTATCCTGGACACTGCATATGTCTCCTAAGGTATACCCCGCATCTACCTGGCAACATCACTATTAACAACTCCATAGCATGAACGCTAGCACTCAGCACAATGGCTAGAATATGGAAAGCAACTTAGAAGTATGAACATTTCCCACACCATAGAAGAACATCATCGATATAATATTTAAACTAGATTAGCTGTTACGGTCCAAAAAGTGGCACACAGAAATAGCGCCATTGTGTCGCTATTTCTTTACAAGCCACAGGCTGACAAAATAATTTTTCCGATAAGAGTGTCGCTAGTGTCTATATGAAACAGTCAAAATACACGTCATTATCATAATAAAATCGTTAGTTCACGTTTCCGCCACCAGCACAAATAAGTATGCGACCCCGTGACCACATTTTAGATGTCATTTTGTTAGTGAATGTTGATCTAGTTTATTTATATTGATGATGGTAAACAACTTCATAGCATGAACACTAGCACTCAGCACAATGGCTAGAAAGCAAGGCTGGAAAGCAACTTAGAAGTATGAACATTTCCCACACTTTGGGAGAACATCCTAACAACTTCATAGCATGAACAACACTTCCCACACAATGTTTTTTAACGTGTATAACTAATTTTTGTACTTATTTACGCTTACTGTTTACATGTATTGTGTTTGGATACGTGTATTTCGCTTACGAATACTGAAATGTTTAAATAAAGCCTGCTTCAAGATTAACAGGACATTTGTTTTAGTTTCAACAGCCAATTTTATCGCTTGTTAATATTAATCTGCCGCACTCACTAACGTCAGTTACCGTTAATTCTAATTAATCCATTTTTTTGGACTAATTATTTGTACTCTCGGAGCCGTTTATGCTTATTTGCCATGTCTGAGTACGAGATAATCAAAATCTCTACTCACTATCAGACTGTAAAGTACTAATCGGCTGCGTATATCGAAATACACCAATTTCATGATTAATTATCATTAACTTGAATTTACGTTAGTAAGAGCCTGACGCTTTTTAGTATTCGTTTGTTTATTGTTAATATTTATGGATGCTTTGGAGAACTGAGCGTCGTAGTGTCTCCATGTCATGATCAATTTTCCAGACGCATTACATGCGTAGATTTAATTTTGTATATGTATTGTAAAATTAAGGTTCGTGATTTCTCGTACGAAATAATCTACATTGTGCATCTGAAAACTGAATAATTATTCCAGATGTTTGCAGTTAAATTTTATGTCTGTCATATTCAGTTTGAATATACATGTTTTATTATGTTGTGTAGGTAATTAATAAGTTGGTTTTCATTGATTTTACGTTATCACAACATAATTATTATCTAGATAATATTATCAGTAGATACAATCGCTGTATGATTTCGGTTTTTCGTTTTGTAATACAAAACTATGTTATTGACATATCCGGAATTGAACCAAAACTTTCAAAATTTGAAGTTATTGTGTTTACTATGAAAGCACATTTGATATAAATTAGGCTATTTTTGGTTATAAATTATATTTGTTTTTAATGAACCTTTAATGAATTCTGTAATTGACCATTTTTTTTAACTCTGTGGTGTGGTGCTTTTTGTGTTTTTTAGTTTCAAGATTGTTAAACACCAGCTTAGCCGTATGGATAACTATTCTAGAACCAAAAAGAAAGCTTTCTAAGAGCGTCCATAAATGCAGTGTCAAAACTATACGAAAAAATAACTAGCCCGCTGAGTTTCATGCCTCTAATCATCTCAGTTGAGGCCGCATAGCGATTCGGTGGTAGCTTTAAAAAAAGCTGACCATTCAAAAGTTCTAGCGTTAAGCCTAGTTAAACTTAAATAATTTTGTTTAATTTTAACATTCCGGACTTAGTGATTTATCTACAGCTAAGGATGGCAACAGTTTGCTTGCGTTCCCGCCCGATTATAAGGATGTCTTCATGTGAATAATGAATAGATTTTTAATGAGCTTGTGTGCTTTACCGTCTACGATTGCGTCGCCGCTTTCCATCAGGCTTATACAATATTTAATAAAAGAAAAACGGCCAACATAGTCTTGAATCCTCTTCGAACTGGACGTGCCAAAGTAAACCTGTTTTGTCAACTTGTGGCGTAAAGATCTCACGCGATTGTAAAATGCTTTCTCTCTGGTTCTTAGAGTAGTTACTCATTTGGCATAGCTTCAAAATGACTGCCAATATAAAATTATATTTCTCTCTTTATGCAAACATAAATTATTTTTCTAATGTTTACTTTAATGCTGTTCTTGTTACTTTTGCTATGCCTGCTCTATGCGTTTCAATAAAGTGTCAAAACCACATACACCAAATACATTGTGCTAGCACGCTAACTCTGCGGGTAGCAGTTTTTGGGACAAATGTGTGTATTTTGTAATTATTTGCAATTAATCACAAAATATAGCTTTATTACCACTTGACGATATTCAGCATACTAACAGCACAGCGGGAAGCAAATACACTCCGTTCCACAAAATCCATGATGATTTAATGGGGTGGTCGAAATAGGAACTAAAATATTTCTAAGAAAATTGCCATCAGTTTGACGAATTTGCATAGACAGTAGCGCTACTTGCAGTTTATAGTTGGGTGCACTGTACGGACTATTTAGGCTTGTTCTTGCTCGGACACTGAATGGAGCGCTCCATACTAGTACAATCTTTTAAATGTACTAATTCGCTCTTTTAGTACATATCATTCTCGCTCGTTCAGTGTGTTTGTCAGCGACCGACTGAACGGACTAGTACGCACATAAAGGCTACGAAGATATCGTGAGCGAAGGACGCGAAGTACATACTAAATTAATAATGAATGAGTTACTAAAAAGGAATAGGAATAGCTGACCAGTTAGTACAGAACCAGAGACAACGAATCGCGAATGACGATGTACTAAAATAATGATGTACTAAAAAGGAAAAGGAATAGTTCGTTCTAGTCAGTGTCAGTGTGTGTTATTTCCTTTTAGTACTTACTAAGTACTAAAAGGAATTAATTCCCGACACTACGTACTACTTACTGCATGAACTACACAAGCCTTTATACTACGAAATAAAATTAATATTTCTTCGTGAGAGTAAATACAATATTCTCAGATTTTATCGCAATTTATTTAGATTTTGCATATAGCACATCATTTTGGACATTAATTGTGGAATGGAGTGTAGTTGTCCATTATGATATCTGCATCTACGCAAACTTCAAAGGCATTGGATAACTATGTATTTTATTTCCATTTTGCTAAAATATACTGCAGAGTTAACGTGCGAGCACTTAATAGACTTACCTCATGATAGTTTAACGAAAATGTATTGCTATCAGTATTGCTATCACGCTTTTGTCTGTGCTATGGTTTTCATTTCTAACGTGAAAGTTGTTTACTTAACTTTGTCTCAATTAACTGTTGCCACTTACTAATATGGATACAACTTTGATATTATAATTAAACATACTATCATTAACTGTCTTCCACTGGCTTTTCACTTTGTCACTCCAAAATCACTCAAAACAATATGTTTTGATTTGCTATCACTAGCTTAAGATTCTAAGCTAAAACAAAAGGAGAATGTGTTCACATTAAACTTTGGATATTGAACTTTATTTCTTTACATTTTTCTTGTATTATATCTGAATAACTAATTGATGAACGAAAATAATTATAGTTATTAACATTGCTAATAGTAGAAGTTGAATAATTTATTATATTTTGTCTAATAAAAAACATTTTGTTCACATTTAATTGTTTTTGTGTAGAGTGATAGAGAGATGATACGAACGCTTATTTAAAAAATAACGCAGCGTTTAAACAACAATTAATCAAGTTGGCGTTTGTCCATTTTGACAAAGGTCAACCAAGGTTTAAGGTTGCAATAAATTTTAACGTCCACAGAAGTATGCTCAATATAATTTGGCTGCTGTAAAAAGTATCAGGTTGGCATAACTATCTGTCTTTTCATGCATAGCATCTATATAATATATAAACTAGATTTGGTGTCACGGTTCAAAAAGTGGTAGCGAGAAATAGCGCACTTGTGTCGCTATTTCTTTACAAGCCACATCCTGACAAATTTATTTTTGCCGATAGGAGTGTCGCTACTGTCTATATGAAACTGTCAATCTACACGTAATTAACATAATAGAAATGTTAGTTCACGTTTCCGCCACCAGCACAGATAAGTTTGCAACCTCCGCGACCACATTTTAGATGTCATTTTGTTCGTGAATGTTTATCTAGTTTATATACTATATCGATGATGCATAGAAATAAGTTTGAATCGATATATCTGTCATTTAAGCCAGTTTGGAAAAGCGCCGGCTAAATTATATTCGCCATACTGTACTCATAATGTTCTAGAACTTTTGCAGCAGCTATTTTGCCTATGAATTCAATCCCGCCTGTGCACATTTCGGAAAAGATATTTTATAAATGTTACTGAAATTGCCTTTTGCCTTGCACACAAAGCTAAGGGCAATTTCATTAGCAATTCGCTAAAGGAATTTCTACATACACTTCCATAGAACAGGCGTTGCTTTTGCTTCGGCCCTTGTCTATGATATTTATGTTGCGGTATCTGTGGTCGCTTATTTTTTTTTTGTTGGGATGTTGCATGCTGCATGTTTACCGCTTTGTGTTCGCGGGACGCGACTCCAGCCGGCGAATATACACGTGATGAGAATATTGCGCAATGCCCCACCATCTAATGTGGTTAGAAATAAGTCTGATAAGGTTAGTACATATTGTGTAAATAATTCGGGTAAAATAAATGAGTGCTGTCTGAAATTCGTGTACCTTAACAAATGACTGTTGCTGACGAAACGCTTACAAGGTTGTAAAATAAACCGTACGCCAGTAACTATAAGATTTTGATTAGCGGTCGCCATCTTGTTAGATGCCTACCTAGTAGTACGTTTACATATTCCTGATTGGCCGGAGAATATCTGACACTGCGGTGGTACATGAAGGCAGCTTGAACGACTCTGTCATCAGGTTTGACAAAAAAAGAAATCAGGGAAGCTGGCTCTTCCTTCGCACTCCAATGAAGTGATACGGTCAAAAATATAATATTGCATATGTAGGACTACCCCGTCTCCACTTTTAGCCATAAAAACATATTCAATGACTTGTAATGACTGGATTACCTTTGTATCCAAAAAAAAACCTGCACATTATTATTTGATTACTGGCCGCAAAAAAGCGCCGCGCGTGATGCATTTAAAATATAGGCACACTGGATCTTTTATTTTTTATTAACTACCCCAGTTGGCATTGAGTATATTATTTGAAGGCTCTTAATTTGTAACGTATTGCGCACAATTTAACATTTTTTTTAAGTTACATGGGGCTCGAGTTAACTGCATTGTTTTTATAGCTGCGGTACGCTTTGATGGTCCACCTGACGCATATCATTTTCCTTCCCTTTTTTTCTTTTCGCTAATTAGCAAAAACCGATGTCTACTATGGACTCGGTTGCCAACTGCCACGAAACAACGAAAAGAAAAGTCACTATAGCGTGCCGGAGAAATTATACATTATTTGCTCAATTTAATAAAATTATAACAGTGTCATTAAATAATTATATTATGTTCATTAGATTTTAATCTGAATGAATGATTAAAGTATGTAGTAATTTTGATATTTTGCATGGTTACTAACGACTATATCATTCTCCGAAGTCATGAAATGTTACGTTATGTATATTTATGATACATTTACGTTATGTACATGGGATATGTGGCACATGTTTTTCAGGTAATGGAATTTATAATTTGTCTAACATGTTACTACGTTATATAACGAACTAATAAGGTGTTATAACGAACACCAATTGCTTTGCAATATGCAATACGCTTGTTGAATTCATTAATGTAGGGACTCCGTATGTTGGCATCATTGCAATCACACTAGATTAGATAAATTTGGAAGAACAATAACTAAGGCCTTCGACAAGTTGCCATTCTCTTCATCAGGTGACTGAGCGAAGAGATATGTCATTCCCATACATTTGTTTTCTATTCTGTAGCGTTATTGGAGAATAGTAACTTGACTAAGGCCATAGATACAGCAATAGTGTCTTCCATATGTACGCACGACGAATTGCTAATGATATACTTTATCTGATCTTTAGTTATATTTGCGGTAATGTCAAAAGTGTCATCGTACAGTGCCTCTAGTATAGTTACAACATCACAGCCATGCATCATGTATCAATCTCATCTCATATTAGACCTTAGTATGAAAGATGTAAATGTTAATTTCGTATTATTACAGTCTACACCGGTGGGCTCGATCCAGACTGGCCACGAGATTGTAGTTTCGCCGAACCGTGACAGCCATCAACCGTTCCATAAGGTAACAGAAATACATTTTACAAGTACTTATATACATTATTTATTGTTTTAGTCATTATTTCAAGTGAGTTAAGCTACATTTTCGAGTAATTGCTAAACATGCAGATACGCAGGTTACATCGATCTAGCCGCGCCAGAGCGAAGCGAATTTGTACAATGTGTTAAAAGAAAATTAAAGGCCTTTACGAACTAGTCTAGATATGATATTTGCATAGAATTTACACGGCTTGGATCTGCGCGTAAATTCCATGCAAATGTGACATATAAACCACGTCGTAAAAGATTAATTTTCTTTACATACCCACATTGTAAAATGCGGTGAACTGCGCTCTAGCGTGCCTAGTTAGTGTAAATGGTAATCGTATTAGACTTCTTATAGATGTGTTTTAAACGAAATCGGGCGTACCTAGAGCGAAATTGGTTTACAGTTGGGTATTTTGTTATTTTATTTGTTTGACAATCTCCAATCCCATTTATAACGTGCCACGTTTTTAAGAGTATAATTTTGACAATGAATAGGCACCATTTACTATATATTTTATATTGTTTTTAATATATTTTTTTTATGTTGTGCTGTGCACTGTTCATTCGGTGTGCGAACTCACTCTGGCTTTTTTGTCGGTGCAGGATGATTTATGTGGTTATATGATTGGTTTGGTTGAGGACGATGAAGCGGCGCTTATTACCGGAGAGGTTTGGTCCGCTTATAAGTTAATTGTTTTAATTAGCGCCCGCTGCCCCCTTGCCGCTCCCCACAGAACAAAAATATTTCCACTAAAAAAGTAATTTATTTACAGTGTAGCCAATTTATCTGAAAATTATAAATTGTCTATGATTGTTTCATATTCCATCCCTGAGCTGCCATCATTTTTATTTTATATTTATACAGGCAAACTGAGTTTAGATAAAAAGCGGTTTAATTTTTTTAACTGTTGTTTAAATGAACTTTTGCCTAAGTATAAATATAATGTCATTTTATTCATTTCGAGCATATTGGCGGTATTAGCTTGTTGCTTTTTTTAGGTTTTTCTTGGCTAGTTCCCTCTAACATATTTGGGATTTTGTGTGACTTTTCTAAGAATGCTTCCAAACAGATCCATTCCAGACAGGCTATACTTTATAGATCAAGAACTCTAAGCAATGTTTCCATGTAAATATATTTCGACAAAAGATTTCGAGAAAAAAAAAGTAATCGTGTATAGAGAATAAGTAGAACTCTTACACGCTCATAAAATTTAGTTTCTCTTGCATCCTATTTCATAGCAGAAATCAGTCCATTGCTCGCTTTTTCTATCGACTTACCAAGAAGCGAGAAAAAAATGCATATAGTCCGAAAAGACTGGAAATTACTAGAAGTCTGATATTATGGATAACGCAATATGGCACTGGTGTCAATATTCAGATATTTTGAACTGTCATAAAACATGCTTATGGTTGATTGTGCCGTGCTTGAGAGTGTTTTTAAGTTTATTTGTATATTTTCTAAGATTTTCTAAGAAGAATTCTTTTATTGGAAATCGATCTACAATCGTTCCTTTTAGTTTGTTAAATTTAAAATTGTGCTAAAACGAATTACTAAACGTAGATATCCCCTTTTCGTTATCAGTAAGAATAATAGTACATTTTGTGTATACTAGGCTAATTTAAAAATATTAATAACCTTCTAAGGGCAGCTTTTGCACATCATACTTAGGAACATTTTTTGTTCAATCACTTTTAATAATTTATCTTTTTCTATCATTTTATCAATAGCAATCTATCTATACTATAATAAAACTCAAAGAGCACTTTTTCTGTACATTGAATATTTTTCCAAAATTTCTATGTGGGGGTACTATACTATCGACATAGAGGCCAAAACAATTTTTTTTGGAATTATTGTCTGTCTGTCTGTCGTTCTGTTCGTCCAGGTATCATTTGAAAACCCGTGGATGGATTTTGATAGGACTTTCACTGATGTGTTGTGTAGAAGTCAAGGTGTAAGTTGGTATCTAAAACATCACGCTATGTTTCATAGGGGCTAAGCAGTGAAACATTACTTGCACATATTACCACGTAATTTCCTTTGTATGTGAATAGGGTAATTATAGACTGATCAGTTAATCATTAAGATATGTATTATTACGCTATATACAATAGGGACTGAGCAGACATTTAGTTTGCATAAGATATGGCATTGGCGAGTATATTTAATGCCGCTGATACCATGATTGACGAGGATATATAGAACGAGAGGAGGGTGCACGAGAGGAGAAAGAGGGAGAGGGGATTCGAGAAGGGGCGATGAGGTCCGGTACACCTAGGACATTTTCATTAGATTTCTGTATTGTTCTAAGTACTTTGCTGATAGCAATATGACATTATATCTTTAAAAAGTTAAAATCTGTAAATCCCGAGCGAGTCCAAACTAGATTAGGAAAGAAATAGGCAAGGGAAAAATACCATTTCATTTCATTTAAAAGCCAGCGGTTAGGTCCGCTCCACCACCAAGGCTACATTTGTATAGGTTTCATGAAATTTTAATGAAACTCCTCAAGTCCAGGTAGTGTATAGGTATTGTTTTACAGTCGCAACAATAAAAGATGCGAAAAACTTAGAACTTTCATTATCGAATATCATTAGACAGTAATTTACGATGTTAGCGTGATTTACATTATGAACAGCGCCATCTATCGGTGAAATTGAACATACAATCACTATAGAACTTTAATCTGTATAAATAAAAGAAAGTCGTGTTAGTTACACTATTTATAACTCAAGAACAGCTGAACCGATTTGGCTGAAAATTGGTGGGGAGGTAGCTTAGAACCAGGAAACGGACATAGGATACTTTTTTATCCCGGTAGGTTAAGGTTAAGCAACGTAAGGTAAGGTCATTATATAGGTGAACCGATTTGTATGAAATTTTGTGTGCATTTCGGGTAGGTCTGAGAATAGGTCGTAAAGTATATTTCATGCCTCTAGGTTAAGGTTAAGCAACATAAGGCAAGGTCTGGGTGAACCGATATGTATGAAATTTTGCGGGTAGGTCTGAGAATAGGTTATAAAGTATATATTATGCCTCTGATACCATGATTGACGAGGATATATAGAACGAGAGGAGGGTGCAAGTGAGGGAGAGGGGAGGGTGATGGAGTGGGTGATCGGAGGAGTTAGGTGGAGCAAGGGGGGGGGGGGAGTGAGAGGGAGCAAGTTGGGAGAAGAGAGAGGAGGGAGAGGGTTCAGAGAGGACAACGGGGAGAGGAAGAGGGGAAGTGTGACGGGGACTGAAGCGGGAGGGGAGAGAAAGAGCATAGAATTAGATTTTTCTTATAAGAGAGAGAGAGATGGAGAGAGATAAATCAAGGGAGTAGGGAGAAGAGGGGATGTAATTAAAGCGCGGGCGGAGCTGCGCGGGTCAGCTAGTATATAAATAAATTGTTTACTTGAAATGGCTATAGTATAAGTTTAACCTCTCTAAAATGACATGACGATCAACAGTATAGAAATATTGCAATTTCTGAGAACCCAATTTCAATTTTTTTTTAAGGAACTAATAAGTTTGGGTTACCCAAAGTGGTTTTCATCATGATGTGTAAAGTAGCTTCTCCTTAGAAGTTATAAATATTTTTCAATGAACCCTGTATAAAGTGGTCCTAATTTATTAGCGCCTTATGTATTAAAACCAGGAAAATTAAACGTGCCATTAAATATTAAGCTACACTATTAGTTGCGTGTTACTGAGTTGGGACCTTATAGGTATCTTGTGATTAATAACATACCTACCTGAAATGAAAATATATTTACAACTTTTTTTACATAATAAATAATTACTTATTGGGATCTGCCAACCAGCCAGCATTTTTGAAATAGAACAATATCATAGATTATCCTATTTCAAAAATAGAACACAGATCGGAAGTTGATTACTCGTCCGTGTCCCCAGATGGCGGCACTGGCGAAGACTAAAGACTTTGGCACCGGCGGTACTGCGAACACGGGAGGCAACTGGCCACATAGCGGGAAGGCCACGCCCCTCAATACAGGACACCTCACGCCTGCCGACAGACATGGCTCTGTTCAGGTTCGACATTACAATATATTTTTTTAAAGTAGGCATTTGGAAGCACGTTTTGTAAGATAGGTAATGCACGGTGATTAGGGATTTCCTTCTTCCTTAGTTCCAAGGGTCCTTATAAGTAACTTCTGATCACGTAATATCAGAATCAGATTGAAATTCTTGAGGTTATTTGGAAGCTGCTGAAACATTTTCATATACTATTTCGGTCGAATAATGTTTTCATTTTTTTTATTCAATTCTTGAGGTCATACCAATCTTTGAAATCGCTTATGGACTGTTAAAAAGTAATTTATGTTTATAATAAAAACGACGGAAAGTGAAAAATATTTATTGGCTAATTTTAATCAGTTAATCAATTCTAAGTCATGCGTGCGCCTTTATGAATGCGATTCTAATTTGTCTTTTGTTTGTGGCAGTCGGTCATACATTAATTGTGACCGGGCTCACTACGCACCATGCATAATGCCGCACACACAAAAAATATTAATCATAGAAATAATTCTTAAACATAATTATTTAGTAAACATCTCTTTTTTTAATTTTTTTTGAATTTCTTAAAAGATTCACAAAAACACTTGTATAAACTATAATTCGCCAAACTGCACCGCGCAGTTTGTTAAAATAAAAATAAATAAATTAAAATTCAATTATGTATACAGCATTATTCCTCCTTATTATTCTTTATTCTGTAATAAATAAATTAAAATTCAATTATGTATACAACATTAAAGAACACACTTGTGCATGTTTATTTATTTATTTTATGCTACATTACATTATTTATAATATACTTGAATGTATATTGGTGTATTTATTTTTTAGCTATTGAAGAATAAACATTTTCGGTATGTGAAATTTCCCGGATCGGTATCCACGGTCAGTTTTGAATATATTTGCCGGCAATCCTTGTGTGACTGTCTGCATGTAGCTTTATGCGCTCTGTGGAAGGGCTAGCACTACAACACCATTTACTTATACAAAATATACGTAAAAAAGATTAGATGCGAAGTGCTTTGTTGGGGTTATAATAAAAGTCACGTACCAAACTAGTATGAGCTGAATCATCTATGTTTTTGCCATTTCAAGCAGCCAATTTAAATTTTTGTTCCATTATTAAAAGTGGCAGAAGAAAACCTAGAAAGAAGTATTATGTAATTATGTTATCTCTAACTGCCGCACTCACAAACACCAATTAACTTTAATTTAAATTAAGTCACTTTTTAAACTCTATTTATTTCGACTTTCGGCGCCAATTTAAGATTTAATCCGATTAATGAACACGAGATAATTGATATCCCTACTCACTATCTGCGTATTAAGTATTAATGGGCTTCAAGTATCGAAATAATCCGATTTCAAAAAATGGATTAATCATCATTAACTTTAATTGATGTTTGTAGGTTCGGCATTAAGAGGCTATTAGTATTTTTAAATTAACCATGTATTACAAGTGTAGGTAGTGTCGGCCCGACCTTTGATTGTGAGCTTAAAAATAGAATATTGGCAGGGCCAATATTCATTCATAAAATATTACGTCACACATTTTGTTTGAGGCTTTTACGATGCTATTTTTTTAATTTGTTAACAAACAGCACGCCAGTATACTGCAGTACTGTGATATTCTTGTTTCACAATTGTTTTATTTTCGCTTTTTGTGAACGATACTGACCATTTTAAATCTTTTTGTACAGCCACATTAAAAAATAATATGACTGCATAGTATATCGATGTATGACTGGAACAATAATTAATCAGATGTGTTGAGAATACAATTCTTTCTTTAATTCTTTATTGTACACATACACACAAGAAATAGATAAAATCTATACATATAAAATTACTTGTCCTGACTGACTGACTGACTGATTCATCAACGCACAGGCCAAACCGCTGGACCTAGAAAGCTGAAATTTGGGCAGTAAGTTCTTCTTATGATGTAAGCATCCACTAAGAAAGGGTTTTTGAAAATTCCACTCCTAAAGGGGTTAAATGGGGTGGGAAAAAAAAAATAGCGGGCGTAACCGCAAGGAATTGCTAGTCCAATACATAAAAGAAGTGCAAAGGCGAGCTTAACTCATAATTGAGTTTTAGAGCCTAAAGTGGAAGAGGAAAAGGATATTATAGTGTGAGAGCAAGTGAAGTGTACAACTAAGAAGGATAGGTAGAATAAAAAGTTAAATATAGTAGGTACCTACTTATATTATACAAACCTACATAAGAATACATATAATAATTACATAAATGGCAAGAACAAGAACGGCAAGACACACTGTCGCTCTGATCTAATTGTAACATGACACACTGTTTAAAAAAAAAGTGAAAGAATTACAAGCCCGCTGTGTTTCTTGCCGGATCTTCTCAGTTGAGGCCACGTTGTGATCCGGCTTTTTTTTTAAAAAATAACATGACCTTTCAAAAGTGCTAGCGTTAAGCCTATTTGATATAAACTATTTTTGACTTTGACTTTGAAATAATATGATATAATAAGTCAAACAATAAAATATTTAAACATACATGCATTTAAACTAGTAAGGAAATGCTCTTTTGTTTTTCCTCTGAAGATATCCACAGAAGAACTATCTCATAATAGTTAAAATTCTCTTAAAACGATTTAAGTCGCCGCCATTTTAATCTATTATAAGGCGATGCGACATTGCCAGGTTACGTTTTTGTCGAAAAAGATGTTTTTTGTACGAGTATGAAGCTTATTTTACGAATTCTGTACTTTTAAAAATTCCCGATGGTACGCAATAAGCTCGCCCGTTAGACAGTTCCTGCCGATCGTTATCGTAGACATTAATCATATTGCCTTCAGCCCTGAAATTCTTCAGCTTAACACCGGAATAAAGTGCGTTCAAACACTGCTGCTGTCTTGCGGCAGAGTGGCTGACACTGCAGTCATTTGCGGATAATAACCTTTAGGACGATAATTGCTTGCACGAGTCGACATACACGTGTAGGTGAGGTACGCGCACGTTACGTCGTTCAAACTATTTTTTTTTAAACTAGTACCACGTCATTCGTGACCGCGACCGTACGTGGAAAGTCTTTGTACAAAAGACTTAAAATTATGATCAGTTTGACATAGGTATGTGCAATTGTCTCGATTACAGTAGCAGCTTAATTTAGATGTATATTGAGAACAGTGTGTAGATTTTACTTTGTTTTTATCAGCCAATTATTAATAACATAATTCATATAAACTATAATAAAAAACATTAACGTTAGTTAGCAATCTTTAGATAGGTTCAATGTGTACATACAAAATGAGCTAAATGTTAGAAGTGTGTAGATCTCGTAGAATAGATGGTCGAGGTAGTTTTAATTATAATAAACCAATTAACTAAGGATAATCAACTGTAGGTACTGAATAAGATGGTAGGCTTGTGGCTACAAAGCTTACTTGATAACATTCCGAAACTGAACCCGATTTTTAACGTTAATGAGGTTTTAAGACCGAAAAGGCTGGGTCTAATGTGATCTGCGAATGGGATTGAGTTTTTTCTTTTAAACTCACAGGGTGTGGGACGACTAGGCATCAATCCCGTTGGCGGTTAGATTCCGAAACTTCACTTTATCCATGGCTAGTCTGAATAGCTGTTCTACAGACTTGATTCCGGTCCATTCTCTGGTGTTACGTAGCCAGGACATCTTTCGTCTTCCAACTTTTCTTTTCCCTGCTATTTTCCCCATCATAATGGTCTGTAACAGGTTATATCTATCAGGCCTCAGGATGTGACCCAAGTACTTTACGCTACTTAATTATGCGAACCAGTTCCACTTTTTTGGACATTCCGCGGAGCACTCTCTGATGAGCCTAAGCCTCTCGAAAAGACGATTTGCCCGACTTAGTGGATTATAGCCCTAACCCTTTTACGATAGAAGAGACGAGATTTACGAGACCTTGAAGTATACAACTTCATGGTCACGTAAATCTCATAAGGTCTTTAGTGTTGCATAAAGACCGTTCTCGAATATTTTGTTGTAATTATAAGGTGGTGAGTTCAACGAACGGCGAGCTGGGCGCCGACGACCCGACGGCGGGTCACAGCAACACTCCCATCACGCAGCCGCACCACGAGGTCGATGTGGTCGACGACACCAAGTCAGTGTTTCAACTGTATGCATTCCTTTTTTATTATTTTCCCTTTTTTAATTTAAGCAGCTTGGGTAGGCGCACATTGAGCCAACTGTTCCATTTTTAAATATACTTGTCATAAAAAAAATCTACCATAAATAATACAAACTCATTTATCAATCTACCATAAAAAAACAGTGATTTTTTAATATTTATTAAAATCTAGAATCATAATAGGCATGATGACTAATTTTGAAAAAATACTCTATAATGTACTTACAGGTCTACTATTGCCGAAAATAATCATATTTTTGTATTAAATTTACAATTAATAGCAATATTTTCAGTTTTTAAAATAGAGTTTGAATTTCGTTCCAAAACGATGGCCGGTGCATGGCGCCATTTTGTGACGTCACTCCGGCGGTGTAAATAAACATCTGTCTAGGTATAAAAGTGAATCATTGTATGAAAGAAAATGTTAAGATGACAGTTTGACAGTTGTTTATTTACACAGGATTGACGTCATTCACTCTGATCAGCGTTTATTACAAAATGGCGATTAGCTGTATTTGAGTAATTTATTTGCTTAAATATCACGAAAATCTCTCTATTATTATGAAAATGAGATGCATTTTTGGAATCACTGCAATCTGTTCTAATATTTAAAACCACAGATTTATTGGTATTGTGTTGCAGTCATCATGCCTATTGTGTATATTACTTTTATGAGATGTTTATTACGAATTTTAGATCCATGTTTTGTAAACCACTGTCAAACATTTAATAATATTAGTTTATTTATTGTATTGTGTTGTAGTACTTAGGATCTTTAATGAACTGAAATATAGGAAACTGAGACAGGTTTATACAGCATGGACCTAAAATAAATCACTTCATAAATTCCAGTTTTGATTATTATTAATTCAATATAGTAGAGACAACAGAGCACAAAATTAACATTAATTTAATTTTAGATTTGATAATAAGGATAACGAAATGTTCATAATAGTCGAAAATAACTCTTTGACTTCGTGCTAACTATAGGTTTAGCATGAAGTCAAATAGTTATCTTTCCTATGATCAATAATTCCCATATTCGCTTTATATTTGTGCAATGGGCAAATGTGTGCCAAATATTGCCCGAAAATTAAGGGAAATATTTGGCCATATAATTCTAGGATATTCTAGGACAAGGGTTCCCAGACTAACATAATATGATGTTAATTACTATTTTTTATTAGAAAATAATAAATGAGATGACCTTCCTTTTCCAAGCATAACTTCTCAAAATGTGACTATTTCTATTTCATTTAGTGTAGATATATGGGAATCTCTTTTCTAGAATATCTTAGGCCATCGTATGTAGCCCGATAATATTTTAAGATCACTAATAATTTAACCCCATATCTCCAAGACAAGAGAAGAGAATTATATCACCAAGATTAATTTGATCCCCAAGACGCCTGCCAAGCGTGGCGATTACGGCAACCCCTCCCTTCTAAGGGAGAGGCCTTTGTTCAGCAGTGGACCTGTTTCGGTTGATGATGATGATGAATAATTTAACATCACACATTGCTTTTGCTATTAACATGGGTTTACTTATAAATAGGTTTAAAAATATTTATTGCTGTAGTTACGAATCACTTAAATTGCATACAGTATGTTTTATGCGACTGTAAATTTTAAAATATATTGAAATAAAAATTGCCAATGGAATTATAGAAAAGCTATAACTATACATTCCAGACATCACGCAATATTTATTGGGTGACGCTTTTTATTTCCTTTATAATATCTTAATTTTTATAGTATTAGCTACTTAAATGTTCACTCTTTTGTATCATTTTTTTTACAACATACATCAAGTATTTTTTTTTCGGTGCACTATCCACTATTTTGCAAGTCTTGATATTGTCTTATTTATTTGCTCTCCTACCATTATTGAAATTATTATCGCTTCACAAATAATAATCAAATTACTATTATTAATTCCCATTCTAAATGTATTTGCTGTCAGTTTTATTAATATTTATATTTTTTTATTAGCAAAGGTGAGTACCAAATACACAAATCTTGGAACAAACCTTAAAATATGTCATTTATACACTATTTAGATTCGATGAATATTCTCACAACAAAGAAGATATTTGTTTACTGTTAAATGCATATTTTTTTCTATATAATACGCCATTACAAACTCGTACCCAGACAGACTTTGTAAATCGTCATGCAGGCAATCCGTGTATTCCAGGTGCTGTTGTTTCTTCAAGCGTAAAAAGAAGAAGTGTGCGGCGCGCGCGGGCAAGTGACGCGAGCGCTCGTGACCCGCCCCCGAACTCGTCCCCGCACTCGCCCCCGCCCCCAGACTCGCCCCCAGACTCGCCCCCGCACTCGCCCCCCGCACTCGCACCGCGCTCCGAAAGCTCCATGACCGCTCCATACAAGCTGCCCGTTGCGTCGTATGTTAGGAACCGGTCACTGCTACTCTGTGTCGCAATACTACACTGTCGTTTGACTTGTAACGATATTTCAGTGTCGTTTGACGTGACGAAACATTGCAATGTCAATTGACGTAAAGCGATATTGCAATGTTTTTTTACGTATAGTGTCATTTCACGTAAAAGGATATTACAGTGCCGTTTGACGAGAAGCGATATTGCAATATCGTTTGAAGTGAGGCGATATTACAGTGTCATTTGACGTGAATCGGTGTCGCAGTGTCGTTTGACGTGAAGCGATCTTACATGTCATTTGACGTATAGTATGTACTGGATAAAACCTTCTGTAAACGAACAAATATATTCGTCAATTATCAAATGATTTCATAGTCCGTGGCCTTGTTTATTTTTTTTGTGTTGTGATATGAAGTTTGTCGATTGGTTTACCTGAGATGGATGGATGGATGAATAGAAGATGAATGGCTGTGAGTGCGACTGTTATTAGTTCTTGCGAACTACTAGAATGACTTCAATATTATTATTATTTTAGTATGGTATATCAGGAATGTGTTGGACTTTAAAACGTCTCAAGAGAGTGTGATATATGACGAACATATTTGATCGTTTACAAGGACCGTTATGATTTGTGGACGTTTGCGTAGTAGAGAGTGTGTGTACCTAACCAGTACGTATCATAAACGAAACGTTCGTTGCAATCATGTTAAATCTACGTTTCTATTAGACACCGAATTAATATTACGTCCTCTCAATTTTATTCTGACGTATAACTTAAACAGACTGCCTCAGAAAGAAGGTGTGGTCGATTAAAAGTTTCTCTGTCCTTACAAGGTTTTTCTAAGAAAATAACTACATAGTAAACAATTATTTCTTGTGGATTAAAAAAAATACTTATTTCGAAATTAATGTACGCATATTCTCTATGGATGTTAACAAATCGCTAGATCAAGCGACGACACGTAGCGTGGACACAGCGGCTAATGCGCCCAGTTTGCTGTTGATTTATAAAAAAAATGTATTAGGAAAGTGCAAAAATATTTCTGACGGTATACATATTGCGATGGTCGAGTTGATGTTATTACGAAGTTTTCTTCCACAAGTGCGTTTTATTACAAGAAGGCAATCAAAAAGGGCTAGTTTGTTGTTGCCTTTACCATATTTCTGTATCGAGCACCCGGGCCTAAAATTATTTATGAATTGTTAAAACGATTATCGTCGATTTGAGAGAGACATGCTGTTCAATCAAGAGATTTTTTATATTTAATAAATTGTAATGTCAAGTATTTCGCACTGCTATTCATTATACGAAGCTAATTTATTATTTTAGTTTCATTTTCGACCTTAAAAGCATAGGCGCAACGTTCAAAGCTTGTCAACAATCGACCATCTTACACCCGTAAACTGTCTGTATTTATACCTCTATGAATTTCATACTTAGAACATTCGTCTAGAGATTTCACTATCAATATAAATAGTTGTACTAATTTTCTGTTGTGATAACTATTGAACATTTATAAGCAAATAGTACTCGTCAACGGAATAGTAAAACCGCAATCTATAGTGTTTATTAGATATGTTCGTGTAAGTTTTCGGATAATCCCGCCTTGAGACTTGTTCAGGTGCATCTTGTGTTCAGTACTGTAGTTTCGTGTATAACCTTATAATCAGGTTGTTAAACTGATGTCAATTTAATATTCATTGCTTCGGAGCAACTTAATCGTATTCGGGTTCAGACAGGGTGTGAGCGATTTTGGTGGGTTCAACTTGCAGCGATCGCCAGCGATGAAGGAATGCAACCGGCTAATCAATTTATTGTTTATTATACTATTAGTGTCTGATTATTTTTATAGTCAGCATTTGTAACAGTGATCACACACCTCTACAACCGTGTAAAAATAAATATCAAATAGAAATGGAAGCCAAAGTCAAAGAATGGATAACATTGTGATCACAAATATTGGCCAGGCTTAAGTTGTTCAGTTATTTCAGAACACATTTGTATACATTTTTTAGGAACATGAACAACATCATTGTATAGAATGTTCATTCATTTGGTATGACCTATACGTCACGGTCGTATCTAGTTGCGCGACCCCTTCTTATGCGTAATACGCTAAATTGATTCGTTGCGTATCGCTAAAATCGCGCGACGTTGCCCGCACGCTGTCCGAACCCATATTCACCCCGATTCACCACTGTAAATTAAAACATTATAATAAATAAGATTATGAAGTTTTCAAATATATAAATGGGCGTCGCTTAAAGCAAGTGCGGTTGGTATAATTTTCAATGTTTGTGTTCCCGTCCGTAGCGATTATGTTAAATTCACTAAAAGTTGTTTGTCTCTGTCGAGACGCGAGATTTATTTTACCTCGTCGACACCCGCATAGGTTCATTCACTCGCATCGATGATGTCCATTCCAGCACATTCGAACAAATCCCAAGATTTGTGTACTATGCGTTTCAACTAAGAATGTGGCCGCCATGATGATCGCGACTGCGGAACTTCACTCGTTTTTTACGATTTTTGTACCGGCAGCAAAGTAGACACAAAATGAAAAATTCGCACCGGTTTTGATTATTTATTGTAATGTCTTATTTTGCTATCAATTTTTGTTAAAACATCATTTTTAGTAATTATATATTTGAAATGGCAAGATGGCGGACACATTCTTAGTTGAAACGCATAGTAAGTACGTTAGCTCGTTTCAACAACACTTAGTTTAACGAAATAATTATCGAGTAGTTGTATATCGCTTCGTCTATTAATAAAGCAGTGAAATATTATTTTTGTACGTTTTACGTTGCTGTGTAATAGTTTTGATTTTGTTACGTATGTAATGAGCGACACTGCTATTTGCAAGTTTATAGTAAGTTTGTGTGTTGATGAGTATCGTGTCGGGGCGCGGGCCGAGCGGCGGTTCTATAGATAGGTATACCAGGGTGGACACTCACGTGAGGGTCGTCCCCCATTCTACCCCACCTACTAGAATTCCCTAAATGGTTTGACAGAGTGACAACTAAGTATGATGCTAGTAAATTAGGAATTGGATACAAAGCTTTAATATCCTGTGGACGGAGAAAAATGGGTGATAAACCTTCTTGTGAGTTGGAACCCGGGTGATTACCACTCTGTAGTTGTATCGCGAGGGAAGGCAGGTTGTGATAATGTGACTGGGCTTAGTTACCTGTGCTGTTCAAGTATTAAATAACTTATATCATTCGGTGAGGTAATGCTTACGTTTAGTAAATTTCTTATGGTCTATTAGTTGAATGCTAGTTCGTTCCAAGTGCCCCGCGCTCGGCCCGCAGCTGATAGGAATACTTAGATTATAACTTTATTTAGTCATTGTTTACCTAAGTTCAGTTTGTATGGAAAACGAATATAATAATTATTTAAATTGGCTCCGTTCCTATAGTGATGCCAGATTTTTTCCTATCTTTATTTATATTTATCTATTATTAAGTTTAAGGGATAACCAGCAATTTATTGCAATAAATTGTATAATATAAGTAACGCGTTACTTTTTTTTCAAATGAAAGTTTTGTGACAAACAACACGACCGTTCTACGATTGGTTGATATTGATGACATGTTATTATTAAGCGTGCAATAATTTGTATAGAAATTCAATACTGTTATAATGTAATTCGTTTTAATCGGTGTACCCCGTAGAGTCCCGAGTTCACTGGCTTCTATATTACTACAAGACTGAATGGAACATTTCAACTTGTGTACAAAAACGCGGCTCTGGGCTCTCGCCAATTTGTATTGCTGCGATTCGATTTCGTTTGTTAGGCTATGGCGACATCGGTAGTGGTACGCTTACAGGCAGGAGAAGTGCTCTGATGAGATATTTAACGCCGATTCGAATTTGTACAAGCGTTATCCTCAGAGTTAATTATGAAGTGATAGGACAAGCTTGATGGTAAAATACAAGACAGTTCATGTACTGCGCACTGCCTTCCTTCTGAGACTTGAGCCCGTTAATTTCTTCAGTCACACGAACTCAATAATGTTTAAGACACTGTTGCTTGACGGTGTAATGACTGCAATGGTTTGCAAGGGGCCTAGTAATTGTATATATTGTTACACTCATATAAGAATATTGCTTAAATAGTTTAGTCCAATTAGACTTAATATGAATGAACTGGTCTCAGTGGTCGTTTATCGTATAGTGTCATTTATGTCCTGCACCTTTGGCATAAATATTATTTCATTTAATCTAAAATATTAGTTAGAATCTTGATCGTAAACTAAAGCGTTCATATTTCTCATACATTTTACTAGTTTTCGATAGATTCCGCTAGAGGCGCTCGTGTGAAATGTATGGGTCTAAACTGAACGTATAAAAGCCTCACTGTTATTTTAAATTAAACCTTATAGCTGAATTATAAAAAAAAATCAGACATGACGTATTATCGTCGGCTGGCTGTAAGCGTATTATCTTCAGTGATGATGACTTAGCCTCACATCAAAATTAAATATATATCATTTTTGAATAAATTAGTATAATTTAATTGCCACCTGTCGCAGTGTTAATGAAGTCTTGCTAATTACAGCCGTGGTCGTTTGCAATTCATTCCAAAGTATTACGTCGGTTTTCGTACACATGGATATGTTAGTAGTTCTTAGGGCCCGGCCGGGGCTGAAAACTGCGAACCAGAACTGGTGATTTACGGCCGAAACCGATCTTAAAAATGTATAGATTTATCTTTAATTTTTGACATATATCAAGTTAAGGTTGAATCTATAGGTTCTTGGTTAGATCATATTTATTGGCCATTAGAGAGTCGAACTGAGACTAGACTGAGATCGAAAATTACCTCATCGTGCGAGCCTGTATTATCGATAACATTGGTGGAATACGATGACGCGGTACGTCTCTACTTTAAAGGCTGCACGAGTGCGGTCGTTGAGATGGTGTATAAAATGTACAGCTTTAAAAAAATACATTTGTATATTTTTGCTTGGACTGGAAGCGGCAAGGTTTCGACAAGCGTGATTTACGTAGCAGTAAGTTATTGATGTCATTATAATCAGCGTAGTGTTGCAGTACGTCTACACTCCGCATTAAATGAACTCTTAAATGATTACAAATTCGTTTACGCCAAAACGACATAATGCCTACACCGTTAACGTGGCAGCAAATACAAGTTTGTATTACCAAGCTGTTTTTGCGGCTGCGTTGCGTTGTTAAATATACGGAGGGCGTGTCTTACGACCGTATAATAAATATGTACAGCCATCGGCACGTAACTTGGCAAGATTCGTTAGATGCGCAGAAGTCATTTTTTAGGTCTCTTTGGTTATCAAGCGGGGCGCGGGAACAAGGTAACATCGTTCCGGACGCGCTATTGGTTAGCTGGTCGAGTCTTGCTCCCCGCAACTCGTCTACGTCCCGTTCGCTCCCGAGTAAACTTGCGTGCACTAATATAGTTCAATTTGTTTTTGACAATGTTATTTTATCACTCTAAGTAGATTCCGACTTTTCATCCTGCAACCTGCCGGCCGCCAAGTATTAAATCAGTAATTACGTAATCACAATATTTTATTTCAAAATACATTTCTTAAGTAAGTTTAACTTTATGAATTTAATTTATTACATCTCATTATATTTCAATCATTCCTGTTTTCCTTATTTTTATGACATGACTAAAAATATAGCAATAAAATTGCAATATATTATATATTGACCATGTTTTGTTGCAACTAAGTGCACATGCGTGAACTTTCCCCCACTACGCCAAAATCTTGCCAACTTACGTGCCGAGGATTATAAGTAATATTTTTTTTAATGGAGTTTAGCGCGATTGTTTACATAGCAACGACGTATGGGGAACACGTTTTTCCTCCAAGGTTCCACGTTATATTTAGTACAAATTTTTAGGCATTGCGCTGATTACACTGACATTTTTGTATTGTATTAGTCACGGATATGTAGTCATCACAAAATTGTATCCACTGCATTAGAAGTTATTCATTTGGCTAAGTAAGTTTGAAGTGTTTTTTAACATTAAAAAAAAAGGATTAAAACTAAACATCTTGTTGTGTCGTTTTTATATTTTTTAGAGACGTATAGATAATGCGATTATTGTCAATATGTAAAAGAATTTTTTAAAATCAATTCACAAATGTTTTTGATGAATTATTATTGTAAAGTTGAAGTATTCTTCTCATTAAATGGATCGTTAATACTTGTACAATCATTGCAGTATAATCAAATAAACCTTTAAGTCTTACATGATAAATACCATAATTGTACCTAAATGTTACTTTCTATTTGCTAGATAGAATAATCAAATTAGATTGGGTATCCAGCGAAGTTTGGTTTGAAAATATGGAGATTGCACGCGTGGCACATAGTCACAGTTTATATATATAACAAGTTATAACGGACTTTTGGCGAACTTGGCCGGCTCGTGTGTTCTGTGTGAATCTGAATCAACGCAGGGAGCATTGTATATTAAAAGTAGGTTATGTACGTATAAGCGTGAGCGCTCGCCAACCGCTTGACAATTCACACTAACTACGATTCGGTAATAAATTGTATTTCGATAATAAATATCTATATTATACCAAATGTTGTAAAGCACGTCTTTATTTACTTCATAAATTTCTTCTATGTAAAATAACCATGTTTATTTATTGAGAAGGCTGCACCAAAAACGTATATGGTGCGGTGGGGACGCTCTCAGCCGGCTCCCGTGGGTGTCACTCATAGTTAATTTAATTTTAAATCTTCGCTTACTAAGTAAGTCATGTTCAGTCGGCTTGTGGACGCACGAGGGAGATATTTGAATTATAGTTATTATTAACTTTATGTATTATACATGCTTTTAAAACAGAATTGAATTTAATGTAAAATTAAGTATTAAAAAAATAAAAATTCATATTAATAGAAAACGGTTCTCAGTGTTTATTTTTCTGTTAAGACGGCAAATATGCGATATGTATTCAGTTAAGGTCACAAACCTTGTTCAAAATTACGAAAAAAATATTTGTTAATTCATAATTAAATAAAGCTTATTATAAGACATTAGTTTTATTTTTTATTGTGCATCTATCATTGTGTTTAGGTCTCTTAAATATAATGATTGTCTTGATACTGCTCAGGAGAGTGGGAGAGTGGAGGCTGTTTTCCACGTGTATGTATGTATACCTTTACGCCTTACAGCTTTAAACCTTAATGGCTTAATGGATTTTGAATTGACATATTATTTTCCTTGTCATATGTGTGGTGAGAAGTTACGCTTTACATCTGTTTGAGAAATTTAATATGTCGCAGTCATTTTGTTTTTCCTTCTTCCGAGAAATACATACGTGTCAAATGATGGATATAGATTGAAAAAAAAAAGCCATTTTGCCACATACTAGGGCTTTTGTTAGTTCATTGTGAAGTTAGGTTACACTATTTCCATTTGTTTGTTATGAGAGGAATTCCAATATTAAATGCGCGCTATGTTTTGGACTAAGCTACCCGCAGGGGAGTTTGGGTAAGAATAGCACCCTCACATCTCCTCCCGTTGCGTGTCCGTAAGAAGACACTAGCGCTCTATTCACACCAAGATGGCAGCGGGCGGCAGAGCAGGCTCACGACGCCGCGCGCCTTATCTCTAGTTCGTACATTCTAACAAGGAAACTCCGCTCCCGGCGCCGCGCAGAGTAAACGAAAGTGGCGGCGCGGGTTCACGCGGCCTTTTAAAGCGATACTGGTATTTTTAAGTATTGTAGATAAAGTTTAAAATTCTTTAGCACTGAAAGTGCGCACCTCTCCGCTGCCATCTTGGTGTGAATGAAGACAGGCAGTAGCGCATTTATATTAGACTAGCAGTCCCCCGCGACTTCGTTCGCGCAAAGGTAGTTAATGAAGAATTACCGACAAAATAAACTCAACCCGATAACATTTTGCACGACTTGGGAATCAAAATCAGGTCCAAGCGATCAAAGGTCATACTCGCGCCCATCGTCACCGAAGCAGTCCAAATAAAAATCTAAAATTAAATACAAAATATTTTCCCATGAACTTTTAAATGACAATAAACTTGGGAGGAAACTTAAGGTCAAACAGTGAAATTTGTTAATACAACGGGAATATTTTTCCAAATAATAAACTAAAATACACGTAGTTGTCTTTTTAAAGCATCCAAGAACACTATGCCGAATGACACCATAATCCACTCAGCATGTTTTTAGGTTTCCATACCTAAAAGGTAAAAAAGGAACCCTTATGGCGGTACTTCGTCTGTCTGTATCTCTGTCACATGTATATATTTCAAGAACCACTGGCACTATCGATTTGATATTTAGAACAGTTTTAGATCTTACTTGTTGGATAAGAATACTTATCGCAAATTAAAAAATATTTTATCTCTTTTACTGTTATTTTAGTGGGGGCCGGTGTCAAAATTTCAAAGAGGCTACTATATCAAGTGGGGTATCATATGAAAGGGCTTCATTTGCAAATTTCAAAACAGTTTTTTTTTTGTTTATGTCTCGTGTTTTTTTGGCTTATAACAAAAAATGTCACAAAAAATACCGTTCCCCCCTTATCGCCGAAGTTTGTGAAGGGAAAAATCTGAAATAATTATAGGTAATAGAGGTCTATCTATATATATTTTAAAGAAAAAATAAAGTGGTACAGTTTTTTAGTAATCCTAAAAAACCTCTAGAAACAAACTTAGTTTTGCGGTTGGGTTTTTGCTATAAGAGGAATATTAAAAGAACTTTAATACGTGCAAAGAAGGTAGGGAACCCTCGATGCGCGGGTCAGACTCGCACATGACCGGTTTTTTTTTAGATTTTTTTTGGTTCGATTCGGTACTTTTTTGTTTTGCGGGGGAAACCTTCAAAGGGTTTCCGGGAGCTGTAGGGCTCGACCGGGGTATGTGGGATTATTACCTACTAAAACCCCCGCGGCACATGAGAGAGAACCCCGGGCTCTCCGGTGGTATCTCGATTCGGTGCCTAGCTTCGAACCGGAGTATCTTCCCTACTAAAACGCCCAGTACTCAATGGACATCTAGCACCCACAACCCAAACGTCCAACCGACAACTCCAAAGGTTGCCCGTTATTTGTCCGGGCTTATGGCTGAGGAGAAAGGCGGCAGCATTTTTTTTTTTAGGCGGCACTACTAAAAATGTAAGAGTATTAATAGGACGAAGTAGAGCTTGAGAAATTTTGAGGGTCTCTAGGTCAAAGTGGGACCCAAAGTCAAAATCTCGAGTGTGGTGTCTTACGATTTTCATGATAAATATGTGGGATATTTCAGGGACAAAAATGGGTTACTATAAAAAAACGTTATCATCATCATCAATCAATATATATATAAGGATAAGTCCTGCCTGACTGACTGACTGATTGACAGACAACGCATCGAGGGTTCCATACCTTCTTTGCACGTTTTAAAATAACTTTAATACGTGCAAAGAAGGTATGGAACCCTCGATGCGCGAGTCAGACTCGCACTTGACCGTTTTTTTTTAGTTTTTTTTTTTTGGTTCGATTCGGTACTTTTTTTTTCGCGGGGGAAACCTTCAAAAGGTTTCCGGGAGCTGTAGGGCTCGACCGGGGTATGTGGGATTCTTACATACTAAAACCCCCGCGGCTGTCGCATCGACACATGAGAGGGAACCCCGGGCTCTGCGGTGGTATGCTTAGAATCGGTACCTAGCTTCAGAGTCATAAAATAAGTTAGTTTTTGTTAAACTCTTTAAAACTGTTAATTTCGATAAATTTGGTTGGGTTCAGTTCGGATTTTTACTATCTGAGGTATTAAAAGAATAGGAAAATAACATTTATATGAACAAAGCAGGTATAGAACCCTCGGTGCGCGAGTCCGACTCGCACTTGACCGGCTTTTGTTTTTTGGTTCTATTCGGTACCTAGCTCCGAACCGGAGTATCTTACCTACTAAAACGCCCCGTACTCAATGGACATCTAGGGCCCACAACCTAAACGTCCAACCGACAACTCCAAAGGTTGCCCGTTATTTGTCCAGGCTTATGTCTGAGGAGAAAGGCGGCAGCTTTTTTTTTTAGGCAGCAGCTTGACGCGTGTGCACGCGGTGCAGGATACGCGCGTTTGCGAACACTCTCGACAGCCTCGTATTGAATTGAAACCTTGCGTGCATTTAGAAGCCACACTCGCGCTAACGCAGCAGTTAGCATAATAGTTTAAATAACTAATATAATCTTTTCCCATCACTTTTAAAATCATATCAAATTCAAATGTTAAACATCGATGTCGTACTTTAGTTTTAAAACCCATGATATAACGCATACCTGCCGCTTATATCATAAATAAATACCAGTCAAGTGTGAGTTGGACTCACGCACCGAGGGTTCCATACCATCTTTGGATGTATTAAAGTTATTTTACTATTAATGTAATTAACATCTCAGATAGCAAAAAAAAAAACAAACCACAAAACGAAGTTTGTTTGTCGAGTTTTTTTAGTATTACTATAAAACTGTACTATTCAGAATGATCATTTTATTTTTCCTTTAAAATATAGATATACATATTATAATTATTACCCATAAATATTTCAGATTTTTCCCTCCACAAACTTCGGAGATAAGGGGGGTATTTTTGGTGGTATTTTTTTACATTTTTGATTATCAGCCAGAAACTACGTAATATAAACCAAAATAAAAATGTGTTTTGAGATGTGCGAATGAAGCTCTTTCATATGATATCCCACTCGATATAGTAGTCACACTTTGAAATTTTGATGATCCATTTCAACTTTAAAAAAACTAAAACAAAAAATATTTTTTTTTTCATATGTGATGAGGTTGGGTAAGAAAGATTGAAAAATGTACCAAGTTTCAAATCGGTAGCGTCAGCTGATCCTGAAATTTATAGGTGTGACAGACAGACAGACAGACGAATTCAGACCATAAGGGTTCCTTTTTTACCTTTTAGGTATGAAACCCTAAAAACGGTTTTCAATTACCTTTTAAAAGACACCATACTTGACTTTTAAGAGATAGAGAGATTTTTAACTTAGGGGTCCTATTTTGACCTTAAGACCCTCATAATTTCTTAAATTTGACTTCGTCCTAATAATACTCTTACATATTGTATCGGAAAACAGTGATAGGTGTTAAGAAATGGTAAAATATTTTTTTTTATTACCGAAATTGAGGTCGTGTGACTTTCGAGAAATGCAAAAATACGTAATTGTTTATTTTATTTGAGGCGTATGCGTGTGAAAATTCAAGGCTCTAGTACCAACCATTCATGAATTATAACGATTTTTTTATAAAACCCTCTATTAGGACCCCTTAGGATGCGAATTTTGAAAATTCCGTTCTTAGTGTGCGTTTACGTATTGTGAAGAATTTATACACCTCCCAAATTTCAAGTCTCTAGGGCCACCGGTTTAGGCTGTGCGTTGTCTGTCAATCAGTTTTTTTCAGGACTTATCCTTTTATATATATTGATTGATGATGATGATAACGTTATTTTTATAGTAACCCATTTTTTGTCCCTGAAATATCCCACACATTTATCATGAAAAACGTATTTCATTTACCTTTTAAAAGACATCACACTCGAGATTTTGACTTTGGGTCCCATTTTGACCTTGAGACCCTCAAAATTTCTCAAACTCAACTTCGTCCTATTAATACTCTTACATTTTGTGTCGAAAAACAGTGAGAATTATGAAAAAAAAATCCAAATAATATTTTTTGTAAGTTTGTGGTCCTGTATCTTCTTCTATATATTTTGTTTTGAAAAATGCTAAGACAGATAACTCTTTATTTTCTTTAAGGAATCTACGTGTTCAATTTCATGGTTCTGGTACCACCCGGTTCTATAAACCATAAAACCCCCTTTTTGGACTCCTTCCGATGTGAATTTTGAAAATTCCGTTCTTAGTGTGCGGTTACGTATTGTGAAGAATCTACTCTCCAAATTTCAAGTCTCTAGGGCAAGCGGTTTAGGCTGTGCGTGGTTGTCAATCAGTCAGTCAGGACATCTCCTTTTATATATATTGATTGATGATTAAAATAACTTTAATACGTGCAAAGAAGGTATGGAACCCTCGATGCGCGAGTCAGACTCGCACTTGACTGGTTTTTTCTTTGGTTTGATTCGGTACCTAGCTCCGAACCGGAATGTCTAACCTACTAAAACCCAAACGTCCAACCGACAACTCCGAACTTTGCCCGTTATTTGTCCGGGCTTATGGCTGAGGAGCGAGGCGGCAGCTTTTTTTTTAGGCGGCATCTTGACGTGGGTGCGCGCGGTGCAGGATACGCGCGTTTGCGAACACTCTCGACAGCCTCTGCGTGCATTTAGTAGCCACACTCGAGCTAACGCAGCAGTTAGCAGAATAGTTTAAATAAACAATATAATCACTTTTAAAATCATATCAAATTCAAATTTGAAACATCGATGTCGTATTTTAGTTTTAAAACCCATGATATAACTCATACCTACCGCTTATATCATAAAAAAACTGTTTTCAATTACCTTTTAAAAGACACCACACGCAAGATTTTTAACTTAGGGGTCCCATTTTGACCTTAAAACACTCATAATTTCTTAAACCTGACTTTGTCCTTTATCCTGTCTATCATATTGTATCGGAAGACAGTGAAATGTGTTAAGAAATGGTAAAATATTTATTTCTTACAAAAATTAAGGTCCTGTAACTCCTACTTAGAAAATTTGGAGAAATGCAAAAACACGTAATTGTTTATTTTCATTGAGGCGTCTGCATGTCAAAATTCAAGGCTCTAGTACCAACCGTTCATTAAATATAACACTTTTTTATAAAACATAAAACCCCCTATTTGGACCCTTTAGGATGTGAATTTTGAAAATTCCGTTCTTAGTGTGCGTCTACGTATTGTGAAGAATACCCCTGCCAAATTTCAAGTCTCCAGAACCAGCGGTTTAGGCTGTGCGTTGTCTGTCAGTCAGTCAATCAGTCAGGACATCTCCTTTTATATATATTGATTACAGCTCTCGGCACGTAAGTTGGCAAGATTTTGGTATAGTGGGGGAAACTTCGCTTAAGTGCACTTAGTTGCAACAAAACATGGTAAATATAAAATATAGCTATTTTATAACCATATTTTCAATCATGTCAAATCAAGTCGAAAAATAGCGGAATACTTAAAATATAATGAGGTGTAATAAATGAAATTCACACAGTTAATCTTAAATCTATATCTATACATATAAAACAAAGTCGCTCCCGCTGTCTGTCTGTCCCTATGTATGCTTAGATCTTTAAAACTATGCAACGGATTTTGATGCGGTTTTTCTTAATACATAGTGATTCATGAGGAAGGTTTATATGTATATTACATGCATAATATAGTCAAGAAAAACTGATAATTTTAGAGGTTTCTAATGTGATCGTCGTTGTAGGTCGTAAATAAGCACATTTTTTGCGCTTACATTGCAAACGCTGGCTGAGCCCTACGAGATATATCAAAATAATGTACTACAGCCTAGGTTCCCAAACTGTGGGTCGCGACCCACTGGTGGGTCGCGAGCGAATATTAAGTGGGCCCTGAAAACCCGACCGATCGGGCTTACAGCCGGTCCGCCATTGAGGGAGGGGTGCGGGCGCGGGCGCGCGCGCCCGTTGCGGTGGCGCTCGCGTTCGATGACTGCGAGCGGAGAGGAGCGAGCGGGAGTCGGGACAGGTGGCAAAATGCATTTCGTGTAAAGTGGTGAGCCTAAGTCGGACGTCTTTTGTTTTTGTGATATTTTTTAACCCCCGACCAAAAACGAGGAGAGTTATAAGTTTGACGCCTATGTCCGGAAGTCTGTCTGTCTGTCTCTATGTATGTCTATCTGTGGCATCGTAGCGGTCCAACCAGTGAATGGATTTGAATGCGGTTTTATTTATTTGTTTGAAGACCATCAGCTCCTTTCCGTGTCGAGAAAAAAATTAAAATAAAAAAAGTTTATTTAGGGTAAGTAGGTACGAGGTATATTGTATAAAATTACTACTATTAGTCCGAAAAATCTGAAATTTAGAACATATGTAAATCCGATGATACTAAATAAAACGGTAACCTTCACCAGGGTCTGATGATGATCAGCAAGAATGGGGTAGCAGGATCTCGGCCCCAATAAACCTAGACCCATCGAGTTTGGGCTCGTTGGATAGGTCTCTACGAGTAGTTGCCAGAAAAATGGTGATCAGGGTCTGATGATGGAGCAGGAAGGTGGTCACGGGATCTCTGCACTAATAAACGTAGACCCACAGAGTTTGGGCTCGTTAGGTAGGGTCTCGACGAGCAGTTGCTAGAAAAATGCTAATCAGGGTGTGATGATGGAGCAGGAAGGCAGTCACGGGATCTCTGTACCAATAAACTTAGACCAGCCGAGTTTGGGTTCCTTGGATAGGTCTCGATGAGTAGTTGCCAGAAAAATTGTGTTCAGGGTCTGATGATGGAGCAGGAAGGTGGTCACGGGATCTCTGCACCAATAAACGTAGACCCACCGAGTTTGGGCTCATTAGGTCGGTCTCGACGAACAGTTGCTAGAACAATGGTAATCAGGGTCTGATGATGGAGCAGGAAGGCAGTCACGAGATCTCTGTACCAATAAACGTAGACCAACCGAGTTTGGGCTCGTTAGGTAGCTTTCGACGAGTAGTTGAGTTGTTGCTAGAAAAATGGTGATCAGGGTCTGATGATGGAGCAGGAAGGTGGTCACGGGATCTCTGCACCAATAAACTTAGACCCACCGAGTTTGGGCTCATTAGGTAGGCCTCGACGAACAGTTGCCAGAACAATGGTAATCAGGGTCTGATGATGGAGCAGGAAGGCAGTCACGAGATCTCTGTACCAATGAACGTAGACCAGCCGAGTTTGGGCTCTTTAGGTAGGTTTCGACGAGTAGTTTCTAGAAAAATGGTGATTAGGGTCTGATGATGGAGCAGGAAGGTGGTCATGAGATCTCTGCACCAATAAAGGTAGACCCACCGAGTTTGGTCACGTTAGATAGGTCTCAACGAGTTGTTTTGTGGCACAAGTTTAATGAAGGTAAAATAAGTTTTTTCAAAGAAAATTATTGGACATGAAACCGTCAAAAAACATTGTTTCAATTTTTTTATTTTATTGAAAAAACTTCGCACGCCTCGTACCTCTAGGCTAAGTCTTCCCCAATGGTGTGAGGCTTTCCTGCTCTGGCGATCCTTAAGCTGATGAGGTAATGTTACCGTCGATTAAAGATGCTGTTGGAGCGATGTTTGGAGAAAATAAATTAAAGGAAATCGAGTGCATACCACTGTCAAATAATACTGTTGCACGACGAATCGACGAAATGGCTGAATGGGCAGAAGACGAATTTAATTAACACAGAGACTAGGGAATCTGAGCGTTACCAATATTGCCATTTTTAAGACAGCCAAGAGGTGGGTCCCGAATTTGGCAGTTTTTGTTAGGTGGGTCGGATCCCAATCAAGTTTGGGAACCACTGTACTACAGTATTGTACACCTTTGCAAGGTCTACAAAAATGTCTACGGTATACTGTCGATGGTATATGTTTATCTCATATTGGTAACCCACAAAAATAATTTTTTATCCTTTACTTTTTATGAGAAATAATTAACTATTAATAAATTGTTGTTAGCATGAATCCCTTCGCAATTGTTGTCCCTTCTTCAATATTATTTATAATATCAATGAAAAAATAGCTGTGAACGTTGTTCATACCGCTAGGTTAAGGCAAGGCAATATAAGGCAAGGTCACTACATATATGGGTGAACCGATTTGTATGAAATTTTGTGTGCATATCGGGTAGGTCTGATAGATGGGGGACGGCGGCGACTCCGAGGAGGACGGTGACGGGGTTGCGAGCCCCGTCCCCGTGATCATGGTGCCAGGTTTAAGGAGGCTATAATGCGCACTGAGGGGTATTACAAATCCCACTAGAGGGCCTCTTATGTGGCGTTGCGACAGCTGCAGGGGTTTACGTGGGTAAGAATCCCAGATACCATGATTGACGAGGATATATGGAACGAGAGGAGGGTGCAAGAGAGGGAGAGGGGATTCGAGGAGGGGGTGATGAGGGTGAGGGATAGGGGGATTAAGGTGGAGCAAGGGTAGCAACGTGGGGGAAGAGAAAGGGGGAGGGGGTTCAGAGTGGGGACAACGGGGAGAGGAAGAGGGGGTGTGTCGGGGATCGAAGCGGGAGGGGGAAAGGTAGAGGAGAGAGAGAGCATAAAATTGGATTTTTCATATAAGAGATGGAGAGAGAAATAAATCAAGGGAGGAGGGAGAAAAGGGAAGCAAAATGTAATAAAAGCGCGGGTGGAGCTGCGCGGGTCAGCTAGTGTATTATAAAATAATGTGAGAAAGTAATTACTCATGTAATACTTGGCGGCCGGCGGCTTGTAGGATGAAAAGTCAGAATCTATCTAGAACATAAAATAACATTTTCAAGAACTTCTAACAAATACTTAACGAAAACAAACGGAACTATTTTTGAAAGAGTACTCGGGAGTGAACGGTACGTAGACGAGTTGCGGGGAGCAAGGCTCGACCGGCTAACCAATAGCGCGCCCGGAACGATGTTACCTTGTTCCCCGCGTCCCGCTTGATAACCAGAGACCTAAAAAATGACTTCTGCGCATCTAACGAATCTTGCCAAGTTACGTGTCAAAAGTTATAGCTACCAACTATACTGCATCTCCAAGATGTCTGCCAAGCGTGGGGGTTATGGAAACCCCTTAGTGGACGTCTTTCGGCTACTGATTATGCTGACCTACATTTTAATTGGCCAATGTTATAAAGGGATTGTTATTAAAAAACAAATTTCTTACACAATTTATTGAACCAGTATCATTATAGTTCACTTCTTTTAACGGTAAGTAGGTGAACCGAGCTAACACAAACAAGATTGTATTTCTTAAAATCTAGCTAAAACTAAATATATCAGTTACAGAATATAATTGCACCAAGTCATAACAGAGGAAATGCTTAATTAATAATAAATTGCTATTTAGCATTAAGGTATCTCTCAGTAAATAAGAAAATATTTTATTATGATTTAATATATTAATTTTGATTTCCGAAATAAATATTCAACAACTTTCATTCCCAATAAACGCATATTATTATTAACATACTATGTCTGAATAATTCTTAAACTATAAACATTTATAGCGATCGTCTCACTAACGTAAACATAATTATGGATTATAATTCCATTTGTAGTCGGCACGCCCAAACGCACACCGAAAAAGGCGAAAGATTCAGTTCTACACAACAATCGACCTATAATTTATACTAGAAACGAACAAAACGACACTAAAAACATGATAGCAGTTGCGTGTTCAAAAGCATTTAAATATAATACTTAAATTCATTTAAAAATAAAACTTAAATACTTCACAATAAGGTTCAAAGCATTTGTAGATAATTAGAAATAGGAATTCGAATTCGCGTATTCTGTTTCATACTTTCGTTTTCATGTCATTTTTCGAGTCGTCACACGTAATCTCGTACGAAAAATAATAAATCGATGCACACAACCACTCAAATACCAACTACACATGGAATAATTGGAACTATAATAAAAATATTTAAAAAAATATAATAGGGTGTCTGTAAAATTATAATAAAATAGTACTCTAAAAGGAGACAACAAGGAATTATTATAAACGGCGAAAAATAATAGAATCTAACTAGAATTCGGTCGCGGTGCCGTTGACTACGAAACTCTTCACTTCGGTGGCATTATTTCTGGTGTCATAATCCGAGATCTCTTCAACGAGAATGTCCTCATTATTGACCGGTATCAACGGGAACGCGTCTAACAATTCGCCGAGTTTGCGACCAGTCGATATAAGCGTGTTTGTGAAGAGTCCTTTATTCATATTGATATCGTTGTCGTCCGATCTTAGTTTGGAGTCTAATTTATAGAAATTCTCGTAGTTTTCTTCCTTGACGATGGGCGGGAGGTAGTCCCGGCCATCGTCGTAGTCGAATTCTAGTTTTTTCATGCGCTTCTTGAGGTTTGGTGGCCAGTCCTCGTCTATGGGGAGGTCTACGTAGCCACCGGCGAGCGCCTTGTGGGTGTCCAAGCTCTTGACTACTTGATAGTCGTGGTCCGAGTGGGCGCGGTTGAACGTGATCAGCTCGTCCATATTGAACTCTCCGTCGTCTATCACGGTCTCATCGAGCACCATTTCTGTAACAAGTAAAAACTAATATTATAGCAGATTAAAGACATTAAACTATCTAGGACTAGATAGACTTTAGCGAACAAAATTTTAATGGGTAACTTCTAACACGTGTAATAAGTCATTAGAAACATACAACAAATATTTTTGAAATAAATATGCCAAAATAAATGACTGAAACTACTATTTACTTTCATTTATAATTTAAATATTGTAATATTTACTTATATAAAAGTATGCAAATATTCCCATTATTTTTGGTCTATAATCTCTTTAGTTGCAGATGTGTTTTACTGGGTTTGTTTAATTTTTTGTTTCAATAGGAATTAAAAACAAAATTAAATTCGGTATTTCTGTATGTAGTAACAAAACACTCGACTAAAAGACAAATAAATACCTTATCTTTCTTTCTGAAACTAGCAAAAAAAGTTCTATTGTCATTAAAATTTAAACTCATGACGTAATTTTGCTCAAAATGTAAAAAATCGCTTACGGAATATTTTCCGCTGTAATACAAATAGTTATATAAACTTCAATTAAATAAAAAAGTAGTGCAATAGATTATGCATGGTGTCCGAAATTACGCAACGAGTAATGTAAGTTAATTCGACCATAACTGACATCAAACCAAGACAACCATTACGTAAACGAGTGAACATAATGAATATGGGAGCCACAGTTATGTGAGTTTATTTTAACATAGTTTGTTAAATAATAATAATGTCCTCTGGGCCGATACGACCACAGCGAGCGGCCAATCTTTCAAAAGATGAGCCATCTACGCGGATGATAATATAGTGCACAAGTGCTTGCGTAGATACAAGTGCACTCTCTCTTCGTTTAACCCTCACAATCCGATGGAACAGAAGACCGACACGACAAGAACAGGACCGACTTTTTACATGCCCATCCGACGCATGTATCATCTTACTTTCCGGATAATCGAGTGTTCGATTAGCCTATATTTTGTATGGCATGTCAAAGAAAAAAAGGTTATAATAATCATCCGTTAAGTCACGTTTGCACACTGAAGATTCCGTTAATGAATCTTTACGTCGACGCGATGCTTGTATTAAGTAAATTTCAATACTAAATCTATACTAATGAAGAGATAGGACTGTGATGGGGGTTTTTCATTTTGGGTCCAGATACTGAATTAAAGAAACCTCTATTTCACGATATAAAATGTAAGCTGACTAAGTATTATTGTTTGTTTTTTGTATCTGTGAAAAAGATTAGCTCTACGGAGTATTTTGCTAAAACTAATATCATCTAACGGCCGGTCCCAGTATCCTATCGATTCCTTACTATCAGTTAAAATAGTTACCATCGATAGCTATTATGACATATTTCCGTTTCAATAAACAAAGGCAGATAGAAATGTCTATCTTTACTATTGATTGATCTATCTTTCAATGGTCCCAAAGCTTACCAAAGTTAAGTAGGTTCATGGAAAATGAATGTCAAGTATTTCTATATCACATAACTAGAGTTATATCGTCGTCAATTTTGTTATTGAAACAGTAGTAACAGATAGTTTAAACTTAACTTTTTAACTGAGCGTGCTATCGGCGATAGAGTATTGGGACCGGCCGTTAATGTTTTTGTGGTGACTTACGCTTTTTAAAGACCATTTATGGTCTGTTGAAATATTCTAAAAAATTCAGTAAAAATTTCATCATCTATTTGAGTGCTTTAGGAGGTCGCTGTCTTTATGAGTCAGCGAGCCACGTGGCAGTCAGGTTGGGTATAAATGATGCAACAAGTGCAATTTCTGATGAGTTTTGAATGTAAAGACTATGATCAGGTAATAAACAGGGCAATATTATTTAAATTTAGTCGTTCATTGGAGATATAATTTTCAAGGGACGCTACGTTTATTGTCAACGGAGAGAGAGAGAGAGAGACTTACTGTTGGCAGAGAGTGCACTTTACTGCTTGCGGAGAGTTACACTTACCGTTAGCATGGAACACTGTTGATAGTAGAGCGAGACTTACTGATGACGGAGAGTGACACTAAGTTTTGGCAGAGAGACACTTACTGAGTGCAGAGAGTGACACTCAGCTTTGGTGGAGTGAGATACTTACTGTTGGCGGAGAGACATACTTACTGTTGGCGGAGAGTAACATTTACTGTTGGCGGAGAGTGACATTTACTGTTAGCGGGGAGCGATACTTACTGTTGGCGGAGAGTGACATTTACTGTTGGCGGAGAGTGACATTTACTGTTAGCGGAGAGCGATACTTACTGTTGGCGGAGAGTGACATTTACTGTTGGCGGAGAGTGACATTTACTGTTAGCGGAGAGCGATACTTACTGTTGGCGGAGAGTGACATTTACTGTTGGCAGAGAGTGACATTTACTGTTGGCGGAGAGTGACATTTACTGTTAGCGGAGAGCGATACTTACTGTTGGCGGAGATTGACATTTACTGTTGGCCGAGAGTGACATTTACTGTTAGCGGAGAGTGACATTTACTGTTGGCAGAGAGTGACATTTACTGTTGGCCGAGAGTGACATTTACTGTTGGCGGAGTGACATTTACTGTTGGCCGAGAGTGACATTTACTGTTAGCGGAGAGTGACATTTACTGTTGGCAGAGAGTGACATTTACTGTTGGCCGAGAGTGACATTTACTGTTAGCGGAGAGCGATACTTACTGTTGGCGGAGAGTGACATTTACTGTTGGCAGAGAGTGACATTTACTGTTGGCGGAGAGTGACATTTACTGTTAGCGGAGAGCGATACTTACTGTTGGCGGAGAGTGACATTTACTGTTAGCGGACAGCGATACTTACTGTTGGCGGAGAGTGACATTTACTGTTGGCAGAGAGTGACATTTACTGTTGGCGGAGAGTGACATTTACTGTTAGCGGAGAGCGATACTTACTGTTGGCGGAGATTGACATTTACTGTTGGCCGAGAGTGACATTTACTGTTAGCGGAGAGTGACATTTACTGTTGGCAGAGAGTGACATTTACTGTTGGCCGAGAGTGACATTTACTGTTGGCGGAGAGCCATACTTACTGTTGGCGGAGAGTGACATTTACTGTTAGCGGAGAGCGATACTTACTGTTGGCGGAGAGTGACATTTACTGTTGGCAGAGAGTGACATTTACTGTTGGCGGAGAGTGACATTTACTGTTGGCAGAGAGTGACATTTACTGTTGGCCGAGAGTGACATTTACTGTTGGCGGAGAGCCATACTTACTGTTGGCGGAGAGTGACATTTACTGTTAGCGGAGAGCGATACTTACTGTTGGCGGAGAGTGACATTTACTGTTGGCAGAGAGTGACATTTACTGTTGGCGGAGAGTGACATTTACTGTTGGCCGAGAGTGACATTTACTGTTAGCGGAGAGTGACATTTACTGTTGGCAGAGAGTGACATTTACTGTTGGCCGAGAGTGACATTTACTGTTAGCGGAGAGCGATACTTACTGTTGGCGGAGAGTGACATTTACTGTTGGCAGTGAGTGACATTTACTGTTGGCGGAGAGTGACATTTACTGTTAGCGGAGAGCGATACTTACTGTTGGCGGAGAGTGACATTTACTGTTAGCGGACAGCGATACTTACTGTTGGCGGAGAGTGACATTTACTGTTAGCGGACAGCGATACTTACTGTTGGCGGAGAGTGACATTTACTGTTAGCGGACAGCGATACTTACTGTTGGCGGAGAGTGACATTTACTGTTAGCGGACAGCGATACTTACTGTTGGCGGAGAGTAAAGCCCGCGTGACAGCGGGCGCGGAAGGCGGAACTCGCTCGCGGCGTAGTTCATCCCGCATGGATGGTAATGCAACCAGCGCTACTGATAGCAGAAGTACCAGCAGGCATGTGGCTGGTTGAGCTCCTTTGCCCGCCGGACCGCTTGATGCACCCGTTAGCACACTCTGTACCGAGAGACAATTAATGTAACGAGGAGGAAGTATTACACATAAAGTAGGCAAAAATATCTGCGAGTTATCTGCACTCTAAGCTATTTGTTAGTGTGCCACCGCAAATATCCTTAAATTAACTAACATCACAGACAGTATCCATTTACATTTAAAAACATCACGTTAATACCATGTCAGTACAAAATAATTTTAATTTATGATTATTTAGAGAAATCTTAGTGTAGGCAAAGTCTTTTTGTGTATATGGACACTCTGAATAATCTTATTACAGTTTTTAAATGCAAATGAATATGTCTATAGAATCTGCTAGCTTGTGGATATTTAAAATGGTATACTAATATACATATAATAGGTTAAACAAGACGAATACGTTTCTTTGTCTACCCTCTGTGTACGCCACTGAGTATTACTGAGGTCAGGTCAGACGTGGATTAGAGCTTCACAAGGGGAAAAAGACATCACTGACAGGTCGAAGGATAGACACAAAATCAACAATTCTCTAAACTTAGATTTTTAAGTAATGTTCAGACTTAACTCCTTCAAATCTTGGCGGATTCCCATATGATGTATTCCAAACACATCGGACGTGAATGGAAAATATCAAGCAAGCCTATACTTTTGTCTTAAATAATAATAATAATAATATCTTGGGACAATCCACACACGGTCATCCGATCCCAAACTAGGCAGAGCCTGTACTATGGAAACCAGACAACTGATACTAATACTTATATACTTTTTTTTTGTAAATACATACTTAAATAGATAAACAACACCCAGACACTAGGCGGGAATCGAACCCACGACCCATCGGATAGCAGGCAGGGTGTCTGACCACTAGACCAACGGGCCCGTCATGAATGAATGTTTTCAAGATTGAATATTTTCAGTTAGACAAGGCTTTTAGGCTAGTGTGCTTTACCATCATCGATTGCGTCGCCGCTTTCCCTCAGGAGGGGCTGCAGTCGTGTGAATAAAAAATAAGGTGTATGGACAACATACTGCGTCCGCTTGCAGGACAAGAGAGGTTTTGTTTAACATAATATACAAAATTGTTCTTACAGTTTTGCAACCCAAAGTTGCCATGCCTATGCTTATAAAACTGCGTCCATACAGGATGTTATAACAGCAGATTAAAAAGAGTTTCATTTTAATTTTCTTTTCACTCACAGAAGAAATAAAAAATGTCCGCGAGGTAAAACTATTATGCGTCTAATTATAGACTGTACCAATGACAGAAATAATTGTGCAATTTACCTGTAACCTCTTGAGCTGCGCCGTCAAAGACTGGTTTTGCGATTGCAGTATTTTTATCCTCCTAATTAGAGTCTGGTTATCTGCGGTGCACTGTTTAACCCTGCAATAATTAATGGTTGTTAAGTGAAACTGTTGTTTCCTTGAATATACCAAACATACAAGCGAATAATTAAGTGATATCATTTTGTGTTACGAGGGAGTATTTGAAGAGAACTGGTTTTTAAATCAGCAATATAAATACATTTGCACAAATTAAGATAATAACTAAGTGGCTAGTTGTGGAACTGTGGTAAAAATAGTATTATTTAAAATTATAATGCTACAGTAATGAGAATATTTAGGAAGTTTAGCAAGTAAAATCATAATTAAAAAAAAAATAAAAAAAAATTGAAAATGCATATTACATCTGTAATACATTTCAGATTATGCAAAACACACTACACTGTTTTAATACAGACTCCCACACGTATATATTATTTATATTAATTTTACTCATAATCAGTCGAAAGACGACCGCTGCTGACAAAAGTCACCCCTTTAGAAGGGAGGGGTTGCCATAATCCCCACGCTTGGCAAGCTCCTTGGGGATCATTGTTTTATTTTATCAACACCCAGATAAATTGTGAAATAACTACTCAATAGAAATGACTGTTATTATTTTGTCAATTAAAGTAGATTTTATTACAAAGGGCTGATGCTTCTTTAAGCTTTGAAGTTACCCTAACACTCTGAACTGACAAAAAAACCGTGTGGTGTCGTGGGACACCGGATAGGAACGAAGTTCCATAATATAAAAAAATATTAATTTTGAGTTCTATTCGAGGTATAAAGAAAGTAATTATTCGGGTATACATTTTTTGAAGTGAAACTTCTTATGCGACTTCCAAAAATGTTATCACTTAAGTTAACTTTATGAAAGCGCTCATGTGACGCAGTCATTCCGTCATTCAAAAAAAATAATGATAATATAAAAACACACACACTAAACAAACCGGCACACCACACAGACACACCACACACACACGCGCAACTTCGTTTCAATAATAATAATAATTAAGCCCATCGATATACTAATTATGTTCGATCATAGAAATTTAAAAAATGTTAAGAGCATTATGAAAATTCGTCCTATAAGGGGGCCAAAGAAACACATATAAAGAAACAAATGTCAAATTATATTTAATATTGTACACTAACCTGTCTTCCAATCCGTCGACATATTCCTTCTTCCTCTTACGCGAGTCCTGAGCGGAGATCTTATTCCTAATTTTGCGCCTGATTCTCTTCAATTCTCTCTCTTCGTGCTTCGTGAGGGGGTAACTGGTTGGTAGGGATATGCCTTCCTTGGCCAAGAGCCGGCGTTCCTCGGCCGTGAGTACGAGGCGAGGGTAACCGTTCTTGCCATCGGGAACAACGTCTTTGTGGTCGTCTTCATCGTCACTCCGTTCACTGCCTGAGTCATCTGATTGGGAATATAAAGTTAGGTTTGTAGGTTATGGGTCCGGGTGTCGTGAGTTCGGTTTGATGCACTCATGGGGTTTGGTACAGGATTAGTGAGTTTCAACAACGTCAGGCAAAGATAATACACTGATGGGAAACCATTTGCCAAACCAAACCATTTAAACTGAACGTCTACGTGCTTTGGGGGACACATAAAAACCGGGACCTAACAAGATAACATCAACCGGGACTGAAATTTTACGTACATTCAGAGGCCTAACATATTTATAAGCTTGAACATATTTGACATCAGGTTGGCTACTACCGTATAAAAAAGAAAGAAATTCGGTAGTTTATTGGTATTTCCCTGTAAAATTAACATGCAACTATGTGCCTTTCTCCAGTTCTGGTAGATTACTACTTACTCTGTTTTCTCAAATACAGTGGAAATAGTAGAGATACTCGCTCTTTTTTGGACATTCATAAGCAAACCTATCTGAGAAGTACTCCGAAGAATATCGCACTCAAATAACTCCCGTTTGTAGGTTACTAGTCGGTGTACTTGGCGTCTGAGGGACTCATTCATCATTAGTCTCTTTTACAGCTCGCAGATACAACAAAACCTCTGAGACGTGTTCTTTTTTTGTGTGATTTTAATTTGGTATTAAGCATTCATGTTTGCTTCAACAATTAGCATTAGGTGTCTAGTTCAATTGAACAAAAATGAAATCTGTACAGAGTTAATAAGGTTCAAAGATTCATAATCATAGTTATGCGGCTTTCTAAGATTCTACACGATATCGCTCGCGACCGAGATGCATTTCCTAAACACGTTCTTGCATATAACCTTAAAGAAAGTAAATATTTTATCGGGCCCGAACACATAACTATCAAAACCAGTTATGTATATAGAACAGTCACTTTCAGTGTAAGACAGTATGGAAGTACATCCGAAGTTTATATTACCCGGACCTTACGGTGACTAGAGAAAATTGCCGTGCGTTCAAGCATGTCCGCCGTAGCTATTATTGGAAACAAGTATGAAAAGTAAAATGGAGTCACATAAGTTTGTTCACTTAATTTAGTGGTAAGTGGCCGAACCTCATCATCTCTACCTAAAAGATTCTTCTATTTAACCGACTTAAAAAAAACGAGGAGGTTATCAATTCGGTTGTATGTTTTTTTAAAGTGTGTTACCTCAGAACTCCGTCGTTTACGAACCGATTTGGTTTTCTTTTTTGAGACTATACTAATACTAAACTATGCAATTTATCGTCTATCTCCCGTATTACAATACAAGAAGGAAGTGAATTACAAATTTCAGACTCCTCATAAAAACTTTTCTAGTAATTGGAGCAGTTCGTCTGGGTTCCTTCCTCGTATAGAATCTAAACGCTTCGTCTGAGCAGAGTTATTCCTTTTTGTTTGTTGACGCGTGGGAACCTTCAAAAGATCCCGGGACCGGGGTATGTGGGATTCTTAGCCACTATAACCCTCGGGCTGTCTTATCGGCACTGGTCTCTCCGGTGGGATCTGCACCCACCAGATACCTCTGTGCCTTGATTTGGAGACCATTGGTCGTCCTAATGTCACCACAAGCACTAGATTCTCTAACTGCCGCACTCACAAACGTCAATTAACTTTAATTAAAATTAATTTAGTTTTTGTAATCTATTTATTTCAACTCTCCGAGCCTCTTATGGTTATTTTTTATTAGTATTTACGAAATTATTGATATCTCTACTCACAATAAAGTATTAATTGGCTTCAAGTGTCGAAATAATACAGTATCAAAAATGACTTAATTGTAATTAAAGTTAATTGAGGTTTGTAGGTGCGGCAGTAAGCTGGGTAAAATAATAAAAACAGGTTAGTTAAAATACTCACCACAATTGTTGTTGTGTTCATATTCATAGTCATGCCTCGACTCCATTTTGAGATCTTGCAGTTTGCTGTGTGTGAGAAAGTTAGCTGCGGCCAATTTTATATTCGATGCGTTCTTCAGGTCTGCGGCGTTGATGATTTTAATCGATTTGAGGTCCTTCATGTCTTTAATCGTCACAGGTAGCAGAATCGATCTGGGGTTTCCAGCCATGGGCGCTACGCGAATCACCCTTCTTTGTGGGGCAACACTTTCTACTGGTTTCGAGTATACCTTCGTTTGCTGATTAAGCAACTGTATGTTGGCAACCCTGACCGGCTTCTGCGGTTGTGCCTTTACGACTAGCTGAGGTTTCTGTGTTGTGGCAGTACTGACTGGTACCTTTATTGCCGGACGCTGGACTTTTGGTTGTACTACTACTTGCGGAGTCTGGGATAGACGGCGTTTTCTACTTGTTTTACCTGAGAAAATTTTAATCTCTTTTAACCCTGTATATACAGATATATCCTGTATATAAGAATACAGTCTGTTTGTCTATTAACTTGTTGAAATGATTGTGACATAACATAACGACAGTAAGGGTAACTATAGGTATGTAATTTTTGCACTTGTTTCAAGGTATTAATTCCAGTATTATACTTAAACCAGCTAAAACACCTGGTGATGGTGAAAACGCATCAGACTTTGTTTAGAGATTCGTACCATTTGTTCTTATGTAGTCACTATCACAACAAACATGGTTTTAATTATTGCCAGTACACGAGGCAATGGTGAATCATTTATTTTCATAATAATCTTTCATAAATTCGTGCTATATGTATTCTGTGATACGACGCCGTTGATGAAATAAATTTTTGTAGATAAGTATTTGTTCAAGTGTGGCATTGAAATTAAGCCGAATAAACCATACAAATATCCGAAGGTCGGCCCGAAATAAGATAAACAGTAACTACATTTTCGGTAATAAATAATACATTCGAAAAGTATGGATTGTCAATTTGATCTCGCCTTGGAAATAAGATACGATGTTCGAATATCTTCAACAGTATCGAGTGAAAAAGTAATGAAAAAGCTAATTACAATTATAATGTCTATTGCTAACAGTGAAAAGTTCTATAGAACCGTTTATTAAGTTGAGAAAACTCACATAATGAATACCTTTACTATCCATAACTGTATTGTCTGAATGTTTGTGTACAATAAAGAATAATAATAAAGTTTCGAATATACTTCCAAATTATTATTGTGCTAGCGGCCTGTTCAGGCATCGCACGGGTGGACATTTTTTTTGCTCTATTCTTATTGTTAAGTACCTACTCTGGGATAATGTAGCATTCCAATGGTGAAAGAATTTTTGAAATCGGTCCAGTTGTTTTTGAGTTCATTCGTTACAAAGATACAAAAATACAAATCTTCCTCTTTATAACATGTATTCAAAAATATTTAAATAATAATAATAATATCCTGGGACAATTCACACACGGTCATCTGATCCCAAACTAGGCAGAGCCTGTACTATGGAAACCAGACAACTGATACTAATACATATATACTTTTTTTTTGTAAATACATACTTATATAGATGAAACACCCAGACACTTGGTGGGAATCGAACCCACGACCTGTTGGGTAGCAGACAGGTCCGTTAAATAGACACACACTTCTAATAATCACGACTTGGGCACGTGTGAAAGATAATAGTAACACAAAGTTTACCCTGTAGTAAATTATCTACATTATTTATTTCTTGTGAGATAAAAGTAGATGTTTTTCGAAGTTTGATTGTACGAAATACTCTATCAGGCATAGAATATGTCAGGACGATGCAATTATGAAATTATAATTTTTATATACAACGTGTTACAAAATACCCCGTAAAAAATATAAATTTTGTCAACCCTAGTAAGCTGTCATGTTAGGGAACCAGATTATTTAACAGAAAGGCCTACGTACCTATTTTACCTAATAATTGTGTACTTTAATCGTTTTTCTATTATTCATTCATATAATATTATATAGATGTGCTATCTCAATACAAGGATGTCGTTATACTCAAGTACTGGCTTCAGAAAATGTCACGTTGAACAAAAAATTATGTTGTCAATTTGAAATCTTCTAATTGATATCCTATAACTGTTTCCAGTTTTTTTTCCAACATTTGGACATTTCCACCAGTTTTTAGGTTAGGTCTTTTAAAAATAATAGCTAGTATCAATAAGAGACTACGGACCTGGATCCTTATACGTATATAGTAGGTACGACGCTACGGACGACCAAAGCACAGTTAAAATATGGATACAGTTTGGAAACTAAGCCTAGTTGACGAAATAATTACCTACACTCCATGGAAGCGATAGGGTTGACACCTTCAATTTTTTTAATAACTTGGACATACAGTAACTTCTAGAACTATAGATCTTAAACTTTGTCATTAAGACGTAACGAAAAAGTAGAAAGAAAAAAGAAAGAAAGAAAAACATTTATTCAACGACATCTTGTACAGTAACTAGCCTACTTAGTACACTTAAACTAATAATTAGAATGCCGTTGAAAGGTTAATACAATTAATAAAAACAACACAGCAGGAGAAGCAGGAACATGAAATGAAAAAAATAATATGATTTCATCAGATTGAAAAATTAGGCTAAAAGTGATCTTATAATTATCCTTAGTCTATTCATAAATACACTGTAGGTATACTATTACAACTAAATGCTATTACATCTAAATACTGATTTCAAATAGTGTTTAAATAATAAGCGATATGAAAAAAAAGTGACGAAAATGTTAAAATTTTATTGCGGCCGCCATCTTGGATTTGATAGCACCAGCGGCTTCAATACCCTCGAAAACCATGAAAACGATACCCATGACAAAATAGTTGATAACATGTAGCCGCCATCTTGGATTTACAGTTTGGCAGCATTATCCGCTATAATACACCGGAAAACAACGAAAACTACAACCATAACAAAATTGTTGATAATTATTGCAACCGCCATCTTTGATTTACTTTTGTGTTAGTAAAAAAGCCGCCAATCTGGATTTACAAATAAGTTCACGAATTCATTATGATCGATCACACAGACCAGATATAATATAACGATACAATAATATAAGAATAACAATATACCTATCATTCTTACCTTTTAAAATCAGCAGGCAATTTAAAATACTCGTACGATAGCTTCGGTTTTGATGAATTTTTAAAAAGATCGCGGAGACTAACTTCGCGGCACGCACAACTGACGGCATCGCGACATTCGCTTAGAACTCTCGTCGACGCGCATGTTTGTGTGAGTGTGCCGTTTCGAGCGTTTGTAGGTAGCTTCCATACTGTATACATATTTATACTGTGACCAAAGTGTTCGATATTTTACCTTACAAGGTAAAATATCGAACACTTTGGTTGGTGGTTTGGTCTTTCCCTGATATCAAAACTGTTGTGTTCTAGTTTGAAGGACACTGTAGTTGAAACATTACCGGTCTCAATTGACTTAATAACGAATCTCTTAGGTAAAGTAATAGCCTATGGCAGGACTTCCTAACTTTGGGTCGACACGCACGTTGGGTACATAGCTATACAGGGTGTAAGGGACTACGTACCGAAAACTTTTTTATATGATTTCTCATATTGTCCGTTACAACATTTTTTTTTTACTACCAAGGTGGCAAGCAAGCATGCGGCCCGCCTGATGGTAAGCAGACACCGCAGTCTATAGACGCTAGCAACACCAGAAGAATCACTAGCGCGTTGCCGACCCTTAAGACATTAGATATTAAAGGTCTTATTCATAAAAAGTTATCACACACTTATAGGCTCGCTATAGTATGATTTTCAAAAAGTATTATTCATAAACGCATTTTAGCACTAAAACGTTCTTTAGCTATGTTATAGAGTTATAGAGGGCAGACCCCTACTATAACAGTGCTATAAGCGTGATATAAGGTAAAAAATGGCCGACTTTCAACAGCTGATTAATGATTATTAAGAAAATGACATTTGTGTCAGTGTCACATCCATCAGTTCAATTTTTTTCTTTAGTTGAGCCTCATTGGGAAGGCAAAGAGTTCTAGCCCATACAGGTTTCATATCCGTTAAATATCGTAAGAAATCAAAATAGCAGTAAGTAGGTATACACACTACAAACTATTATGATTTATTATTTTATTCAGTACTTAACGTTTATTTTATTATTATTATAATACAATTTAATATATTTTAATATAAGTTAATTTTAGGTTAGTTATTATTACGCGGTTGTTACAACATTACCAAACAAACATTAACAATCAAATAACAATGACAATGATCGATGGATGTATGACGAATTCCGCATGGGCGTCATAAATACAATAAATAAATAAATATTCTGAGACAATACACACATGGTCATCTGTTCCCAAACTAGGCACAGTCTGTACTATGGAAACCTGATAATTGATGATTATACTTATATAAGTACTTTTTTACTGTAAATACATAATCAAATAGATAAATAACACCCAGACACTTAGCGGGAATCGAACCCACGACCTATTGGGTAGCAGCCAGGGTGTACAACCACTAGACCAACACGCCCGTCAAATCGACAGTCGTCATCGTTTCGTAGACAATAAAATATTTTATAATCTGTAATAATGTCTATGATCACACCTAGGCGGTGTGTAGACACATATTATCTGTGGGCGATTGGGTGTATTCGGTCAATTTGTTGACCAACTTCATTATAATGGCAATACTTTGATTGAAAAACGTTCTATAGAGACGTATTAGTTATAGATGGTTTATGAAACGTTTATGAATAAGCAACTTTATAGAACGTTTTATAACCTTATAGAACACTATAACTAATCAGTGCTTAAAACCTTTGATAAGCTTTTTTTATGAATAAGACCGTAAGTCTTTGTGAACATTACAGAAATCATTTTATATGGAAAATGACAAATGACTAACTTGTTAATTTTTTGAGCATGTAATGTATTATAAATATTTATTTTTCAAATTACATTGCTAATTTAAATTAAGCCGCCTGCCAAACGTGGAGATTATGGCAACCCCTCCCTTCTAAGGGGGAGGCCTTTGTTAAACAGTGGACGTCTATCGGTCGCTAATGAGTGATTACATAAAAACTTAGATAGCTGCCCCATTAGCCAAGTTGTCATCTACAATACGGAACGCTTGATAATAGAAAGCAAATGTATGGAAATGACATTATCTCTTCAGATAATTATGTGATTGTAGAATGACAAATTGGCTACGGCCCCTGTATTTAAAAAAAACTTATAGTCCTGCATCCGTTGCTCTATGGTTATGGTAAGAAAGAAGAGTAGGTAACAAATTAACAATTACCAGATAGGACTAAAATGGCTCAAATTACTAAAAGAAAGATGAATTTGCAAAACTTTGTTTTTAAGCCGCGATACAAACGTCTCAGATTTCCATATTTATTAAAAAAAAAAGATAAAACAGGTATAATAAGCAATAAATTTATAATCAGCGCTTCTTTATCGTACCTACTGTTCAAGGTTTCGTAATCGCGTTTGAATACAAATCCATAATACGTTTTAATGTGTAGCGGCTGCGCACATGTTATTTTATCCAGTTCCGTTTATAACATAACCTTAATAATTACAGAATTTCTTTTGCCTCACTTTGTACGCTCGGTATCGGAAGTGCTGGGTGGGTGTAAATTGACATATCAGAGACCGGTCTCGCCGGCGAGGCCGAAGGGTCGTACGCATGCGACCTCAACGACGTGCATCATCCCACTGAGTTTCTTGCCGGTTCTTCTCAGTGGGGGCGCGTTGTGGACCGGTGGTAAACTCAGCCCTCTCTCAAGCGACAGCCCAAGCCGAGGCCGTGCCTCCCTGAGGTGCCCTTGAGCTCGTCGCTACTTCTGCCGTTAAGGCTAGAGCGCTTTAAGCGCTCGCCTCCTATTGTCCGGTGAAGCTGTAATGGCCATCTGCGGCCAACAGCGTCTTATCATTCCCAAAAAAATAAAAGTAAATTGACATTCAATTCTTCTTGCCCGGCGACCACACTTTACTTATTTGGACGGTAACATGCACAAGGGTCCCATGCACACGCTCTAGTAACACTTTTTACAGAAGGCAACAGTGACTCACCAGGGCTTTGGAATGTATTCTTATTGATAAATCCAGGCATAACGTTCTGTTCGAAGTCCAAAATGTCGAAGGTGTCCTCGGGCACTTCACTGGAACTGTTGGACGCATCGCTCGTATCCTGGATGACGACATCTGGCACGTCGCCAGGACTAGTGGGGCTGAGCCCCGCAGTCCCGCCGACGTCCTCATCGCACGAGTTTTGAATAAGGAATGGGGAAAGCTGCTGTTCGAAGTCACTGTGGAAGAAGACTCTAGTTAGCTTCAGTTTGATAGAGTATGATTAAGCGTGGAGTTATCATCTAGTGGGGGAGTTTTACTTAATAATATCTCCTGTGTGCACGCTAGTAAGGAGTGACGTAAGTCTTTTGGCGACTGATCGTTGAGATACTATGTACATATGGTCATGTCATTGGGGAAATCTCCTTTTTAATAATAGCAATACGTACACTAAAGAGGTAGTCAAATGGCAATTCAAATTATGCCAAAATCTGATAATGTCGACTCTCGTTTATGATTATTATATATCCATTATTAAGAACAAGATAGCCGATATCTCTACTTATTAAAAGAGTATCAAGTGTTAATTCACTCGAAATAATCAGATTTCAAGAATTGAATTAAGGATAAATAACTTTAATTGACGTTTGTGAACGCGGCAGTTCATTTCATAAATAAATACAGCTTGCTTTATAATATTCCGGTCAAGAAAATTTACATAATTGTTTGGATGTCTGTATAGACAGGATAATGTGTACGCCATAGTCAGTGTCTTGAGTCCGTTAAATTCACAATGCCTCACACAGCAGGAATCACTTAGTGCTGCTTGTACCAGCCACTAATTACCTACACCCTATCACCTAGCAACATCTACCATTGTATATTGTGTATTGTGTCTCTTTACTGATACAATATTATACGTGATGGCAAACACGTTTTCTAGTTATCGCTCCGTGAATTTATCATTATTTCTAAACAGAATAAACCCGTCACTAGAGAGTACGATTGCGTTAACGTTGATCTAGAAGATATTTAATTATAGCCCTGATTCTGAGTGTAAATTATTATTAAATGTTTCTAAGTAAAATCTCGACCTATGCTTAACCGCTTAAGCTAAGCCGTCGCCAAAGGTATAAAGGAAGCGCGCTAGAACTTATTAACAACACAAGGAAATGGACCCTGTGTAAGAGTTATCGTAGTTCGTGCGGCAAAAACAAACTATGGTTATCCAGGAGCCATTACAAATTATCATACTAGGTGGCATATCCCGTTTTTCTTTATACGATCAAATTGGGACCAATAAAAGTAGAGGAACACAGGAGTAATGCCCGACCAGTGGCATTTGTCGTATTCAAGCCTGCAAATTGTCTTAGGCTATCCACCGCAAGGCAAACTGCTTGCTTGCTTGTCTACTCACCTAGGTGGAATTTAAAAAAGTTAGGGTTAGGTACTTGTTAGGGGAACATCGCCACCTGGACAAGTTTATCTAACCCCTCATTCTAAGCTCAGATCTAAAATCACGTATGATCTAGATTTATTAATATTTATTGTTGTTTTTTTTTACTTTTTCTATAGGTATGTACTTAGAAGGAATCAAGAATACATAAAATTAACAGGAAAGAAAGTATTTGTTATTTTAAGCGTACTTTTATGTCCTTGTGACTAATGTCGTGACCAGCCATGACGCAAAAACGTGACATTGCCCGCGATACAAGTTGAATTTCCGATATTAAAGGAATCGACCGCGTTAAGTGAAAGGATTTGGAGTCACGTATAGTCGTAAAGATGTTAATAAAACCGGTATAATATCGTTCTTTAAACCGAAATTATGAGACCGGTTCAATACATTGTTATATAATGATTGAGTTTGTCACTGTAATGTTTTTGATATTAAATTCGTTGTTCAATGCAATGATAACCCAGATATTCTGTGATAGCCCCGCACAATCTTTGCGTATAACCCGTTCGTTACAAGTAAGGATTACGTAATAGTACATTAACAACATAATAATAATACGTTAATTTTTTTTTTGGAAAACATTAATGTTAGTTCAATAGTTTTGCACCCCTGAATTCTAAGGGAATTTCCTAATTCTGTTTTTCTTTTAATTTTAACAAGTTGGGAGTTGTAGTTGGTAGTGAGATTGCCCAATTTTTTAACAGAAGGTACTTATAGGTAAAAAAAGCTTGTGCATGACCGAATCTTAGTAGATTATAAGAGATGTAGTTGTGGTTGGCAAAACTCAAATGAACCCTGTTGGGCAAAGTGAGAAGATTTATGGAAAAGATTGGAATTTATGAAACGTTACCAATTGGAAGAGGGTTGCCAAGCATAGCGACAACTGGAGGCAGATTGTAGAGGAGGCCAAGGCCCACAAACAATGTTGTATAAATATCATTGCCCACAAAATGCTGTAGCGGCATTGGAAGTAAGTTGACAATGAAAAACATGAGGAAGGGGGGATAAAGCTATGAATAATATGACACAGTTTATTATTATTTATGTGCATTATATTTTTTTCGTGTTATCGCATTGTATTGTTTTTATTTTATTAAACACGCCGTCACTACACGGTGGTTTTATTTGACTGTTGTCTTCTATCAGATACTTTCCCAATCAAGCTCCTCAAATTTTCGGGCATATGACCTTTTAATTTATGCGTATTTTACTAAAATCTAAAGATCTGTAAGTAATTATTGGCATGAATCATCTTCTTGAGAACATTTCAAAAGCCGTTATCGTAGTCCACTTGGCAACATTGCTAAAACATGAGTCAAGTCGAATTATTAGAATAGCCTATTGTGATGTGCAAAGGAAAGTAGATATGATTGTTCAACCCTGACTAAAGGATTGAAGGATACCCGCTCGAGAAAAGGTTAACTAAAGGGCTATGGAAGTAGCTGATACCATCTTTGGATATCATTTCCTTTAGTAGCAATTTTATAAGGTTACCGTGAAGGAAAGGAAAGACACACTGGATCTGCATATAAACAACCTACTTATTACAAAATAAAATATACTTTATTTATACATGTCAACAATTATTTCTTCATTCAGTAAGTATATCAATAAACAATGATGTGTGAAGACACGAGACTTATCTAAAAACAGCCTAAAATTGACAATAATTAGGATGCCATATTCTGAAGGAGGCATTTTGTTTTCAACTACAGACGTGTACAAGTCCGTCTGTAAAATTGTAGGTCCCAATAACTACGTACGTAACGTATTTATTTTTAAATTTTGAAAGCTGGTTGATTTGAGATGGGTTTTTTCTGTCCTATAAAATTCTGTTAAGCTATTTATTTGAGTTCATTTCTTTCATCGTGGTTTTTTTTTCTATAAATTGTTTAAGGTAAACCTTCATTGGAGTAATTATCTACTCTACTAGCAGGTATTATTTAGGTAAGTATCAACTATGGAGTAGGTACCATTTACCTTTTATAAAGACAATATTATTTGTACAACATGTATGTATTTTTATATACCTATGTACATGTACCGATATGTATACATAAATCGAAGAAATATTGACTTTAACGCTGGAACAAATGTAGACCACTATATAATATAACATTGTCTTCACCCTTGCAAGATATACATGATATTATAATTTGTATAGCTATCGATTTGAATGCAAATATTCAAGTTATGGACAGAATTGTGTACGTGGATAACGGGACCAACGTACAGTTATGGCGGGAATATTAATTGCATCATAGGTGTCATAGATAAAATCATTATTTCGATGGTAATGTCAACAAAAACGATTTGTTATTGTTTTGATATAAAAAATCGTAAAGAATTCGATAAGGACTGTTGGAGTTAAGATAAAAATATGAAGCAGTCAGACGGGGATAGCCACAAGGCAGCAGTTAAATTTAGTATTTATTTTTTATTTCATCAACATCACTATAAGGTATAGCCATGACAATAAAGTGACTGTGTTCATATGGCAAGTAAAATTGTCAGCGTTTTGGAATAAGACGCTATGAAGCTTTAGGATTGCCCTCGTGTAATTTGTTGTCAACGTATTTCTGAAATATAGGATTGGTAACCCGCAAGTAATGTTGCTAAAGCATGGAGTGGTGGTGGTAAAAAGGAAAGGGCACAGGAAAGGAAAGCCAAGCTGCGAAAGTTCGTGTCACATAAAATGCAGATAACCATCACAAAAACAATTACTCCAAATCAAAATAAATTGTAAAAAAAGCACTTCTATAAACAGAAGGAATTTAACAAAACCGACATAACATGTCGAAATAAGGTCGTGTAACAGATATGACAAATGATAAGGTTCATGAAACAGCTTTATGTCTATCATGTATCCCAACATATTTCAAAAGATCGCTGTTAGAAAAAACTTATGGTATGCCATTTGCTACATTACTGATTAGAATATTAAGCAGTTCGGAACTAGGCAGGGGCACTAACACTTCACCGAAATAAATTGGTCACACGCGTACCAATTGCATCAGCATTTCGAGTCATTGTCTTCTTGGCGAGACGATGATTGAAAGTAATAGATGAAATAGCGACATTCATTATTAAAAGATGTTGAGACTATAATAGGCTGCGAGGACGTTTGAAAGTGAACAAAACCTATTCAATGATCCTTTCCATTATAAGAAATTAAGTCTAAAAACTAACAGTTCTAATGATAGACTGATTTGTATTGCGAAACTAGTTCATTTTTTTAAAATCTTTCTTGTTATGGAACAATTACTTCTTAAATAAATTCATTTGCACACGAAACGCAAACGAATGTTCCACTTATACGCGAAGCATGACTAAGCGTGCTGTATAACACATTATTCAGTTTGATCTAGGCTGGTTTTTAAGTCATACAGGAGATGTGCATTTATATACAATTGCTGGCTATTTTTCCTACTAAATGAGACTCGAATTTGGTACCTATATGTATACAGTGTTTCAAATTATGTGTCCAATCCGTGACGGTATTATTCGGTGTATCAATGCAATTAAATGTATATAACTCATTTGTTGAAAAACTATACTTTTCTCCTAAATTTTTCCAGAAAAACGAATCCGATCTTATATTTCTGGTACAAATTAAGAAAAAAAAAAAAATGAAATATTCAACAAATGAGTTACCTACATGTATTTGTATTGATACACTGAATAAGACTCTCGCGGATCGGACACATATTTTATAACACTGTGTATACATATTTATAACTCTACAACAATCAAAGATTTTATAGCTGTAGTTTTATTTTTTACATATTCGCCAAAGAAACTCTTTGGCAGTTTTTACTCATTATTCGAAATTCGATACTTCGTCACCAGAAAATAAGGCAGCAATGCTGCTTCTCGTATCTCATTACATTTCATTGTATTCAAAAACGAATCTTTCTAAAATTCGATGCATTATTGTACTGAAGTATTCAGAGCATGATATTTTAGAAGAAATCGACGAAAAACGATGACCGATGAAATGTTAAAATAACAATTTTGTGCAATATACGGAACTGAAAAATCTTTCGCGAACGTTGATGAATTTCTCGCGCAGATAGCAGACCATTAAAAGTAAAATGCTTTTATACATTGTGCTTCGTGGCAAGAATCGTGAATGTTAAGACGGCGTGACCCAATTGGCCTAGTAAAAGTGATTGCACATTGCATTTATTTTACAGACGACCTGACTAAGTGCCATCAAGACAGAAAAAAATAACACTAATTAAACGTAATGCCAAACAGTTAATTGGTCAGTACGGTTAAGTGATCTTAGCTTTATCATCAAAGACGTCTGACGGTCACACTATTACACGGAAAATTTCCTTGTTTTTATTTAACTAGGTGACGAGACCAGCAAGTGGTTAACCTGAGGGTAAGTGACACACCTGCCAATAAACAGTTGAACTGCACTGCCGCTCGTCACAGAGACTTAGTTATTAAGTATTTTGGGCTCGGTAATTTCACTAGCAGTCAGCGATAGTGTCTACAGCCCCTTAAGCTGGCCCTAAAGTTAAACTGTAAGGTAAACCGAAGCGTGAAAGGCCTAGAAACCTGCACAGTTTCGACATACACGCTCCGGTCTACCTGTACAGTTTAACTGTACAGGCAAACCTGTCAGGTATACCTGAACGTGTATCTATGACCAGGTACACGTTCAGGTAAACCTGACAGGTTTGCCTACAAAAGAAGGAACCTTTTTAGTAATCATCATCTAAGTAGGTGCAGTTGCAGTGTCAGATATTAAGCTGCAATGTGTAACCATTGCTGCATCGACCCTCCTGACCCCATGACGGTCCTATTGGACCGGGATGCGCCGACCCCTCCCCGACAACCGTATGCTACACTAGCTATCAGACACCGGTCTCGCCGGCGAGGCCGAAGGGTCGTACGTATGCGACCGCAACGACGTGCATCACCCCACTGAGTTTCTTGCCGGTTCTTCTCAGTGGGGGCGCGTTGTGAACCGGTGGTAAACTCAGCCCTCTCTTAAGCGACAGCCCAAGCCGAGGCCGTGCCTCCCTGAGGTGCCCTTGTGCTCGTCGCTACTTCTGCCGTAAAGGCTAGAGCGCTTCAAGCGCTCGCCTCCTATTGTCCGGTGAAGCTGCAATGGCCATCTGCGGCTAACAGCGTCTATCATTCCCAAAAAAAAAAAAAAACCATTGCTGTGATCCAGTGTGAAGGGTATAGCTGCAGAAATTACCGAACTTCTTAGCTAGTGTCTCGGTTTATGGCAGTGCTAGTCTAGGCTCGTCTGTTAAGCGTTTCGCTTACAATCATTCAGGTACTAAGCAGTAAGTACATTATATCTCAATGCTTACAATCAGACGAACTGCTTGTCCCTCAGTTAATAAAAAAAAAACACCTGCTCTTGACATCATTCATCATTAGCAGCCGAAATACGTCCACTGCGGAACAAACTCCTCCCCCTTAGAAGGGAGGGGTTGCCATAATCCCCACGCTTAGCAGGCGGCTTGGGGATCGCAGTGTAGGTGGAAGATTAATCCAAAAGCAAGACGCTGCTGCCCGTCTTCCTGTTCTCGCCGACGAGATGGGAGGGGGGGGGGGGGGCAATTCTACACCTTCCCGACACCCCACGGCTCTTGACATGATCCATCTGAAAATCGGTAGAAGACAATGAAAAGCCTACTCACAATTCAGCCTGGTCGCTGGACAGTCCGCTGTCGGAACAGGAGCTGCTGATGACTTCAGAGGGTTGGGAGACATTGTCGCACAGACTAAAGTCAGGCATCGACTCCTCGAGGAAGTTCAACGACCCATGCTCTAGAGAGAATATATTCTCCAGAAGGTCGTCGGACGTCGGCCACGTGTCCGCCTGGAAAAAGAAACATATTTTAGGAAACCATATAATAGTTATAATATTAGAGGACATATTTTTTTACCTAAATATTTCATGAGCAGTTGAAACACATTCACTGCTGAACATAAGGCCTCTAGAAGGGGGGGGGGGGGGTTTCCATAATCCCCACGCATGGGGATTGTAGTATTGGATTACTCCAATAGTAAGACGCTGCTGCCTGTCATCTTGTTTTCCCTTAGTCGCATCTTACCAGTGGCGTGCACACATTTTAATGACAGGGTAGGCAAATAAGCATTTAGAGAAGTCTTAGGGTAGACAAAGTCTTTTTGCCTTTATGGACTTCACGCCTCTGCCTCAACGGGAAGGAGATGGGCTATTCTTATACGGGCACCCTACGGGCAAATATTAACATAGATAAAATATACTTAAGACACAATACGGATTGCAAAACTTGATTGTGCACAAAAGTTTGCTCCTAGGTGGAAATCGAACTCACGACCTTGGGTAGCAGCTAGGGTGACTAACCACTTCATCAAAACGGTAAGTACGTCTGTCCCGTCTAATACAGTTTTATTTTTGTAGTAAATATGTATACCTATTTACTGATAATTTCTTGACAGAAAAACAAAATGTTATAATCCTAACTTAATTGAAGTAACTAACTGCACTTACTACAGCCAGAACGAAAACACAGAAGCAGATCTATTACTACTATGCTTTATTATCAAAACAGTCAATCACAATAAGTACTTAATTAAGGCTTTCTTATTTCTAAAACCAATTTTATATTATGAATCAGTCAGGGTTTTTGGTAAAATTTCAGTAGTATAGTAATTGCAAAAGATAGTGGATATTATAAAAAAGCACTTTTTGTTTTTTTCATGTGTAACCTAAACTACATAAGAATTACATTAAAAACTCCATTTATTAAAGTAGTTTGTGTGTGGGTGAACCCATATGACACATTTCAGTTGAAATTATTAATTAATTATGCAAAAGGTCTGCTACATTAGCTGATGATGTTAATGCTATTTGAAAAATATATTCCATAATAGCCAAAGCTGTAAATGTTCATTAATTAGCAAAGTTTTAATTAGTTGCGCCTATTTTTTGTCCAGCTTTTGGGTTTGAACACATTAATTGTTTCACTAATGAGTGCAATACTCCAAGCTTCATCATCCTTTCTTTCAAATTACAGTAATTTAATCAAGTTAAGTTATTTAATTGTCCAGATGTAGGACAATGATTTTGCTCAAGTAATCTTGTGGTAAAATAAGTAATTGTGTTTACACTGTACATAAGGCCATTATAGCTCCACCGAACAGAGAGACAAATGCTTGGAGCAATTAAGCCTGAACAGCAGACCTCAAAGGTGCCTCAAAATTAGCCAGCATGAAGGGCAGCAGAGTGATAACCTCATGGGCACCTCAATACCTTAAACTGTTGCCAAAGCAGTTGCTTGAAGTCTTAATTACTGGATGACATATTAATTGTTGCCACTGTTACTGACATGTTAAGCCTTGTCCTAATCCTGATTATTGAGTTTTCTATTGAAAGTGTCAGGTTCTAAGACTGACTTCCCTTGCAACCACTGTAGATCTGGATTGCAAATATGCCAATATTAGTCCAATGAAAAAACAAGAAATAATGTTCATAATACAGGCAATTATTACTTAACAGTTTAAAGCAATGATGCAATAATTTATTAGAGATAGTGCTGAGTGGAAATGCCCACTAACATAGCAGCATCCAGCTAAGGAAGTACTTCCACCTTATAATAATATCCTGGGCCAATCCACACATGGTCATCTCATCGCAAACTAGGCACTGCCTGTACTATGGTAATCAAACAAATGTAAATACATATAGATAAATAACACCCAGGCACAGAGTGGTTGATTGAACCCACAACCTATTAGGTAGAGGCCAGTCTTTCTTACCACCACAAAAAGGCATGCCATAGATACAGGTTAACAACAGCTAAATTCTACCACCTTAGGTCATGTAATGTTTCTGCTATGAGTGAGGTTGATAATTCTCTATATGAGGCTGAGCTTGCACATCCCTGGTACCCTTGAGCTAGTGGCTACCCCACCCTTCTAGCTGGAGTGCTTTACATGCTTATGCTTGCCCAGTGAAGCTGTTATAGACATCTGCGGCCATCAGTACTACTCATACAAAAAAGGTAGTGGGTTCTTCTCATTTTGTTATTGTCATCTTGTAAGCTTATATCCAGGGTTATATCACAACTTATGATCAGGTGGCAGTTAGTAAATAGATCACAATAAAAAAATTAAATTACATATATGTATTATGTGTAAGTGCCTAACGATTATAATTTTTTTTCTTTAGTTACTTGTAAGAGAACAAAATGTCTGAAAGTCTAAACACATGAGTTACTAGTAAGTAGGTATGAAACCAGTACTAATTGGTAATGTTGGCTGGTGTTTTGCATAAACTTGATAAAATTACTTTCATTTTTTTCTCACATCCAAAGTGAAAGGAATTGCATTTCTCTTTATGAAAATTTCATGTCATAACACATTTGATTAATGTTCTGGAAGGAAGCATTGTTATCATAATACTACTTGGTGATACAGAATGCTCAGCATTAGACTTCCTACATTATTATTAAATTATACATTATTATCAGATATCATTTTACCGATAAAATTATAAGCATTATAATTTTACCAAAGGACATGTTTTATCAACAAGGCCACAAAACAACATTGAATCAAAAGTTAGAATTTCATTTAAGACATGCAAAATATAATAATTAAATAAGCTGAATAATTACCTCAAATAGAGACATTAAATCTACTTTTCTATCCATTTTAACACTTCACGTTTGCATGGATATTACATCAACACATTAAACATTGGTGATTCACAACAAAATCCTCCTAGTTTTAGCAAAACAAACACTGAAGAAAGTCTAACACTTGACTATGTTACACTGATTCATCCAAGCACAGATAATGGTGAAAGAGGAAGTTCACCGGTGATTTTTTTTGAATAAATTATGCGGCATATGGCAAAGGTAGCGACCGCATGGTGCCTAGCTGGCAAATTAAGACTTGTTTACGCGGAATGCTGCCGGCGCTCGGCGACCTATGACGCACTCTGGTATTCTATACAGATTATAACGCGCTTATTGGGGGAAACCCTCCTTGTTATTAGCAGTAATTATGTAATTAATAAAGAAGACACGGGGAATACTTTAGTATTGGCGAGCGAACTACGTCCGTTCACAAAGCGAAATGAACGTATAACTGTAAAAGTGGGAGCGTGACTTCACGAAAGCTGTTCAACGAGGTTCGACATTCGCTGGAGCGATCACTATTACTTCACCTCGCGCCTACGACACCGCTCGTACATACTAGCATTCATCATCATACTTAGGTACCCAGTTGTTAGCAGCAAGCATTTTATCTTCGTGTCTCCGCGCGCAGAGATAAGTCTTATCAGTAGGTAATATTATTTCAAAGCAAAAATTACAAACCATTAAACCGTCTTGTTGGAAACTATCCATTTTATCTATTTTCTGATTCGTTTGGTGTGGCTCGTTGTCATTTCTTGGAAGCTATTCCAAGATCCTGTTCATATCGTCATTACGAAGTCATTTTGCTGTGACATGATCCACATTAAGGTCATCGTTTAAATTGTATGACGTGAAAACACTGTATTGATTATTTATATCGCACAATATAGTGCTGAACTACACAGTTTGCATCTAAAACATTTTCATATTTATATTTTTATAACAAACATTAGTTTACAAAATAAAAAGACATGACATTTCGTAGCAACTTCCAACGTGGAAATAATGACGTCATGAAAGTAGGACACTTTTCGTATTATGATTGGTCGCTTTTACGATAAAGCAGAGTGCGCTCCTTGCGCCATCTATGATTTTTATGCCGTACTGCGTGGTAGCATTGGTGACATTTTTAGTTTAGCTGTTTGTACACTAGAAAAATGGTACAAGTCCATTGGTCCATTAATCCATCCGTAACCACAAAATAAAACTAACTAACTGGCTCACTTACAAACGTCATTTAAAGTTAATTTTCATTAATCCAGTTCTTGATATCGTATTCTATCGACACTCAAAGCCAGAATACTTTATACTCCGTTATTGAGTAGCCGTATAATATGCTCCGAGACGAGTTGTTAACTAGAACGACTTCAAAGCCGATTTGTGCTTATTTTAGGGTTACTTCAAATTAGCGCGACACTTGACTGCAAAGGTAATGGCCCACCAAGTATGAATATTTTACCCACGGTGTACAGAAATGAGATATGGCCGGATTTACAGGGAAATATTTATACTTTACAATGACAATAATGTTGCGCATTAGTTGCGCTGTAGGCACTGAGAGCTATGAAATAATAAAAAATATTTTAGTGCAAAATATTTGTCTATTTTGTCCCAACAAAGTATGAAAATCATCTATATAGTGGGCACTTTTTATCATCAGCAGCCAAAAGAAGTCCACAGCTGATCTTAAGGCCTCGGTCCCCTTAGAAGGGAGGGATTGCCATAATCCCTACGCATGGCAGGAATCTTGGGGATCGCAGTATAGGTAATCCAATAGAAAGACGCCCGTTTTCTTGTTTTCCTTTAATCGCCTTTGATGGACACCCAACGGGAGGAGATGGGAGGGTGCTACTCTTGGGATGGGAGGGTACTTTTTGTAGTGGGCAACAAAACAAAAAAAATTTACGAGAACGATTCACTTAAAGAACGATTTTGACGGCAAGGTAAATATTGCGCGAACCATGCGCGAGTGCATCAATAACGCGCGACGCAGATATATATATAAGTAAGTACTAATATGTAGTGTTTTAATCACTAATTTGGTTTTTCTACGCAAATATCCACTAACGGGGTCAGATTATGGGCCATGTCCTTGGAAGTCGCCCTTTATTGATTACTAGCTGACCCACGCAGCTCCGCCTGCGCTATTTTTACGTTAACTAAACTTTTAATAACAGACATTCGCATCGAATACATAACCTCCTTTTTTATAGTCGGTTAAAAACTGGGACCCACTTTTTACTTGCTCTCCGAAGCACGGACCCGTTTAGTTCAAATGGCGTTAAACGGTCACCCATCTATTTAATGACCTTACCTAACGTTGCTTAACCCGATCGATTACAAAACCTTGATAACAACTCTCTATGAGTGTTCCCTTACTAATATTTATTATATTATAAAGAAAAATTGATAAAATCGGACCAAGCGTATAACCAAGTACCCATTTTGACTTTAATCCCCTCTCCCAAAAGAACCGTGCTAGATTACGGGATAAAAAGTATCCTATGTCCTACCTCGTAGTAATATCTCAAATCATGCCAAGTTTCATTTGAATCCATTCAGTAGTTTCGGCGTGATGCTCAGCCGTGATACAGACAGACAGACAGACAGACAGACAGACAGACAGACAGACAAAAATTAAAAAAATTACATTTTCGTCCTCAGTATTGGTTATAGAATGCCCTCCAAATATAATTTTCAAAATATCTTCAATGTACAGAATTGGACCTGTTACAGTTTTATTATAAGTATAGATTTATATCGCACAATATCATTTTATGTACCTAGTTCCTACTGGTGACAAAAAGAAAATAAATCCCATTATTGTCAGTGGTGACGAATGAGATTTATTGAATTGACGGGGAACACTCGGAAAGACGTTTCTGCGTGCGGCTGTAGGAGTCCATATTACTTTTGTGGTTTCGCTAAAAAGTATCATAAGCAGTTGCTTACTAAGGATGTAACCTAACTAAAGTAGATACTTAGTTGTAAGTAAACAGAGCAAAACGTTAATATAAACAGTAAATTAAAATTTAACTCCCCACAAAATAAAAACCAACACAAAATAAAAACAAACTCTCAAAGCTTGTATTCGCCAATTCACCTTATCTTTTTAATTCGGAACGAACAACGAAAAACGAGGAGTGAAAGAAGCCTATGTGCCTGTATCAGTATGTCTATCACTGGCATCATAACTCCTAAACGAATGGATGGATTTGACTGCGGTTATTTTATATTAGAAAAAGGTAAAGATGTCCTAATTAAGATGGTATTGTAGCTATGTTTGATTTCTCGTGAGCTTGGGTATGCAGGGGGAAGGCTTCATTACTTAATACCATAGATTCTTACTTAATACCATAGATTTAGATTTTTTTTCAGTACATTCAATAACAATACATACAAAATGACTTGTCCTGACTGACTGATTCATCAACGCGCAGGCCAAACCGCTGGACCTAGAAAGCTGAAATTTGGACAGTAGGTTCTTCTTATGACGTAAGCATCCACTAAGAAAGGATTTTTGATAATTCGACTCCTAAAGGGGTTAAATGGGGTATTTTCTTTAGTATGAAACTTTATTGTATGGTTCGATTGACTTGAAATTTACTGAAAAGATTCTAAATATAATATATAATAATATATAATAAATAAAATAAATCAATACGTGTTTCACGAATTTACAAAAACAACCTTTGGGTGTGTGTTAGAGGTTGGTAAACTCTGTAAAAAAATTAGCGGGCGAAGCCGCAGGAAATTGCTAGTCTTTACTATGTAAGTAAGTATATGGATAATAATAAGTCAGTAGACATCTATATCGCTGAAAAGAGCCATATAAAACCCCTAGGCAAAAAGAAATAGTTTGCCGATTTTTTCTTCTAATCCGGTCTTTGATGTGGTTCCGTGAAGAGGCCCTTTTATATTTTAGAAATGTGCCTCTTTGTTAGAGAAGTCATGAAACGTTACTCGGATTAGAAGCTTTACAGTAGAATGTGTAAAAAGTGTTAACGATTTCTTTGAAAAAAGTACAAAAAAAGTAGCTTTTAGGTGTTTTGCTCTTAGACCGAGGGTTCCATACATTCTTTGGACCTATTAAAGTTATTTTACTATACGTAGAAGTTTGTTTGTCGATTTAGGATTACTCAAAAACTGTAGATCTATACTACAGGTACTTGGAGACATCAATTTATTTTTCCTGAAAAATATAGATCATCATCATCATCACCAGCCGGAAGACGTCCACTGCTGAACATAGGCCTCCCCCTTAGAACGCCACAATGAACGACAATTGGCTATTTGCATCCACCGGTTACCTACGACCGATTATTCCCAGTCGTCACCACTGGCAACGTTCCCACTGGTGACAAACGGGAAAAAAATTCCCATTTGTCGCCAGTGGTGACGAATGAAACATTATATTCCCAGTTGTTACCAGTGGCGACAATTGAGACTTTTAATTCCCAATTGTCGCCACTGAAATAAAATAAAAAAACATAATCACCATCATCAATCAGATCGTCAGAGTTTATTTTTGGCACAGCAACATGCTGAGGCAGCATCTTTTTGGACCCGACACCTTTGGAATTTTTTTACTATTAATTTTTACCTATGTTATTTTGAGTGTCAAATAAATGTATTTTCTTTCTTTCGTCGGAAGACGTCCACTGCTGAATATAGGGGCCTATTCCCAGTAGTTTTACATTTTGTTCTACATGTATGATTACGAGGGAAAAAAATCCTACTAGTTCTACATGACTGAATGTGGAATGCATTAAGTAAATATAATTTTTTTCATTCCTAGTAGTTCTACACGATGACGTATTAAAAAATTGGAACTTTATTAGTGAGCAGAATACTTTTATTTTGTCCTCGTGGAGGTAACCTTCGATAAGTTCACCCGGTGGTAGTCAGCCAGGGTATATCGGATTAGTATCCACTAAAACTTTCGCGGCTGTTGCATCGGCACCTGAGAGACCATTATTCATGAGGCTTCCTTATGTGCTATGCTACCCTGGTACTTCTGGTATAAATTGAAGGTCACAGTTGGATATCAAACACCAGACCTCACTTATGTGGTAAAACCTTCTAATTACCTGTCCTGCTCTAGTAGTAGGTACTACTGGTATATACGAACCACAGGTACAAACTGATAACTAGGTACTTGATATCACAAAAGAGATGAAGCCTCTTTGTGCCCTCTGTTGTCCTAGTACTTCTGGTACAATAACGTCGTTGAGGTCGCTGGTAAAATTCTCTTCGATCGATTTCCTGAGATCTTTTCATTTTCGCTTCTGAGATAAAACTTCTAAGATATATCTAGTATTACATTCGCGAGTCCACGCAATAAACGCGACCGTAAAAAGATTTGGAAAAGATACCACGTAACAGTTAAAATGGACGTCTTCCGTCTGCTGATGATGATGACTTCCTATATCCGATTGTTACCACTGGTGACAACTGGGATTTCATTTTCCCATTCGTCACCACTGGCGACAAATGGGAATTTTTTTCCCGTTTGTCACCAGTGGGAACGTTGCCAGTGGTGACGACTGGGAATAATCGCCTACGACGCGCACAATGTCGTCTGTCCACCTAGTGTGCGTGTCCACCACGCTGCGTGTTCCGGTTCGTGGTCGCCACTCGAGAACCTTTCTTCCCCAACGGTTATCGGTTCGCCGAGCGATGTGGCCTGCCCATTGCCACTTCAACTTGCAGATTTTCAGAGCCATGTCGGTGACATTGGTTCTTCAGCGAATCTCCTCATTCCGGATTCTGTCGTGCAAAGAAACTCTGAGCATAGCTCTCTCCATAGCTCGTTGTGTGACTCTGAGCTTATCTAGAAGGCCAACAGAACGAGGGACAACAGAAAAATATAGATAGACATGTATTACCCATAATTATTTCAGATTTTTCCCTTTAAAATCTTCGGAGTAAGGGGACTGTATCTATTTGTTTTACAGTTTTGATTGTACCCAAAATAAATATTTTGTTTTGAGATGTGCAAATGAAGCCCTTTCATATGATACCCCACTTGATAATAGTACTTAGTCTCACCAATGATTATCATTGAGTCTCACTTTGAAATTTCGAAGGCACATTACGACTAGCGTTAGTGGTTCCTGAAATATATAGGTGTGACAGACAGACAGACTGATACACATACAGACAGAAAACGTCTCATCATAAGGTTGCCTTTTTAACCGACTTCAAAAAAGGAGGAGGTTCTCAATTCGTCTGTATATATATATATATATATATTTTTTAATGTATGTTCGCGCATAACTCTGGCAATTATGAACCGATTTGAAAAAATCTTTCTTCCATCCATTCTTTAATCCGTTGATTGGGTCCCATAAAAAAATTATTGCTTACGAGTAAGTAGTTCCTAAAAAAACAAGAATGATGACTGCGCAGGACACCTGCAAGAATGCCTATTTAGATGACTTTATGTCGCTTTTTAAGGACAAAAATGGCCATAACTCTGGCAAAAAATTTACCAATTTCAATGATTCTTTTTTTGTTCGAAAGAAGAAACCACTGTAATGAATCTGTATGAATGTTATCACAACCGGATAAGAACTTCCTGGAGGACCATGAACGATGTGGAGGAATTTATCTGGTAAAAACCATAAAACTGATGTTCTCCATTACATTACTCTGACAAATATGAACCGATTTCGATTATTCTTTTTTTATTAGAGAGAGTAAACTACTATCATGATTCCATGCAAATTTCATTACGACCGGATAATTTTTTTCTGAAGAAACATGAATTATGTAAAACTATGTAGAAGATAATGTGAGCTAACCTACCTAGATCATTTTACCGTCTTCGATGGGTCAATCTTTATGTATGAAAATATCACTAAAAAGTTTAAAATAAAATCTTTTAAAAAAAAATTGAACCGCCTTCAATATCACTTAAAAGTATAAAATAATTAAAATATTATAGAAGTTGGTGTTAGCGTACCTGCTGTGTATATTTGGCACCAACTTCAATAATATTAATTTATTTTATACTTTTCAGTGATATTGAAGTCTGTTCAATTAAAAAAAAAAAGGTTTTATTACCTTTTAGGAACCCTTAAAATTATGTTGTAGATTCAAATCTGCCCATTCGTCTTGGTGCTACGATTCCTCAGGCAGACATAGGAGTCAAACTTATAGCAGCATTCTCCTTATGCGTCATGTTTTAAAAAAAAAGACAATGTTTGGAGTCAGCACAAGGTCTATGCCGCACTCACAATAGTCAATTAGTGTTAACTCTCATTTAGCTATTTTTGATTTAAAGCCGTCTAGGCTTATATTCCATAGTAGGTATGAGGTAATCGATACCTATCGATATAAGCTTCGATTGTCGAAATAATCCCACTTCACGAACGGGATCAGTGATACTTCAAATATCATAATAGTTTTAGTACTTACGTGCTAATACACGTACGTAACGGACAATGAATATGATTTGCGAGTTTAAATCCGGGTTCATTTGCGTGCTGCCCGGTTTATTTTTGAGTTTATCGCTTTCGACGGTAGAGGAAAACTTTATAAAAAACCCACAAGACAGTTTAGTTCTTAACTATGAAAATAAAATAAGGAAGTCGCGGTTTTCCTTAAAATGTACGTATTTTAAAAAAAATAAAGTAAGCTTGACTCCAACCCCACCTGATGTAATAGGAAAGCCGCGATGCAATCGATGATGCCACTAGCTTATTGAAAGCCTATTCACTCTTGCTTTGAAGCCAACCCACATTATAATCGCATAGGAAATCCGCATCCTTGGCAGCCAAGGACTGGAATAGTTGACCTGCGTCGGTCATTTATAATACGTACAGCCAAGGCTTGGCTGTACGTATTATAAATGATGTGGCAAACTGATGGGATGCAAAGCATGCAATGATAGAAAGGGGATGGTGGAATTTAGTCGTGTAAGTCCTGCGGACACTCTCCAAAATTCATCCTGTAGAATACCGAATAAGTTCTTAGAAGAGTGGCGTGGAGTAGATAACTGGCTGACCTATACATCGTGATCATTATTGTGATCATTATCATCAGCCGGAAGAAGTTCACTGATGAAAAAAGGTATCCCCCTTAAACCCCACAATGAATGATAGTTAGCCATTTGCACCCATCAGTTGCCAGCGACTTTTACAATGTCAGTCCACCTGGTGGGAGGCCTCCTGCCCACGCTGCATCTTCCGGTTCCTCATCGCCACTCGATAACCTTTCTTCCCCACCAGTCATCGATTCTTCGAGAGATGTGGCTTGCTCATAGCCACTTAAAATTACAGATTCTAAAACCTATAACCTATGTCAATGACCTCAGTTCTCATTCTGTGTCCTATGGCGCAAAGAAATTTCTAGCATAGCTTTCTCCATAGCTCGTTGTGTCACTCTGAGATTTTTAAATAGGCCAGCCGTAAAAGACCACAATCTACAGTTGGATTTATAAAATAAAATATGTTTGATATTTATATACTGAACCTAAGGATATTATATACTAACTGAACCCGATATTTAGCAAATTAAATAAAGTAGGTAAGTATAAGTAAATACATTTTTCTTTTCACCAACATACGAACTTAAACCGCCTGGCACTATTCAGAATAGTCTATTCTACATCTATACTTATTGTTACAGTTATTTCAAGTTAATTGTTGTACCTGCTTAGTGCCCGTAAATGATCCATTATACAGGGTGGCCAGAATAGTGACGTCATATATTTTTTTAGGTGCCTCGTGTTGAGAGGTATCTGAATCACCCCTATGTATGTTCTACGAATTTTCGTAGTTTTCGAGTTACGATTTTATTTATGAATTTTGTTTTCTTGCAGCTAAATCTCTATGAACTGTGCATTTATGCATAAAATAAACAGCCTCATAACTTTAATGGAAGTTATTACAAAATTGAACTAAAATTGAGAATTTGTTATCATTTAAACTTTCAACTGAAAATTAAAAATCTAAACTGATAATTTCTTAGCGCATTCTCTGAAGCTATTTAGAAACTATCAGTTTAGATTTTTAATTTTAAGATGTAAATTTAAACGATAACCCACTTAACATAAATTCTCAACTAATTGTCAATTTTGTAGTAACTTCCATTTAAGTTATGAGGCTGTTTATTTTATGCATAAATGTACAGTTCATAGAGATTCAGCTGGAAGAAAAAAAAATCGAAGAAACCTTCTACTTTTTTTTTAGAAATGTTTCAATCTGATCCGGTCGCAATTTTGCAAAAAATCATAAATAAAATCGTAACTCGTAAACTACGAAAAATCGTAGAGCATACATAGGGGTGATTCAGATACCTCTCAACACGAGGCACCTAAAAAAAAATTTATGACGTCACTGTTCTGGCCACCCTGTATATATATATATATATATATATCTCTCTTCACTTAACTGTAGATTCTAATAAGTACAAAATTTATACAAAGAAATGAAATAATGGTTCATTAGCTCTAGCGCTGCCGCTAATTATTTTATAATAGGTAAATTAAATACCCCTATTTACCGTGGTGAACCCTTTGGTTTCTGATAAACACGGGTATTTATGCTTATAATTTAATAAGATTTATATTCATTCTACTTACAACGAAATTTTCACCATACCATTATATTTTTCAGTACCATTATCAAATAAAATTATTGTAAGTACATATGCAGCAGTTTCAAGAGTATTATCAATAAAATAAATTTTAACTGACTGCTATCAAGGTCCGTAACGCAATTTCAATTCATCTAATGGCAATAAAGTCGTATCGTAAACGTAATTTCATTGCGAGTCCTTCGGAAACTCGATCTTTATTACCTATCTGTGGCCTGTTTATGAATATTTTTCAGAGATGTAATATTGCCGCTATAGCACCCGGCGGCTAAAGTATGTACTTACCTAATGATTCAACGTATTTTGATTCAGCGGTTTGGTCAATGGTTTGGTGGTGGATATTGGCTGAAAAAAAGTCATGCGTAATTTCCTAACCCAAGGGCTTTTCACATGCGTCGGTAATTTCCGTTTTCGAATCCGAGGAAATCCGCTTTTTACGGATTTATTATGGAAAAGTTTTGATAATTTTGTTTAAAATGATAATGACATTTTATAATAGAAACTAATGGATTTGTGAAACGCGTTTACAGGATATTACCGGAAATGTATTTATCTAATTCGGAAATGGTAATTATCAACGTTTGTGAAAAGCTCTAATGGGTTGGGAAATTTCAAATTACTCATGCCTTTTTTATTTCAGCCAATTTCCAAAGTTTTTTTTCCGCATAGTCATATACATTGAATCATTACCGCATGCGTACGGTCAATAATATTGTCCACATTCTACATCTCGTCCGCTTCTTAAAAAACTCGGTTCTTGCCCATGAGCTCGCCCTGATCGTGTTGACCTTCCGTTCTATAGAATTGTCCGACTAAAGGAAGATCTACAAAAGGTCCTAGTAATTCTGTCTAGACAAAATAACGAAGAGATACAAAATAGGTACATGTGCACTTAGGTGCCGGTATATAGGTAGGTACATACGTTCCCAACAGCTAAGTATGCTAATACATATATCATAATTAATTGTTTAATGAATGTGTGTACGTACGTACACTTTAAAAAAGAAAAAAAAAGAATGCACTGGCTCTACAAACAGGACGCCTGTGCCAGTGGTCTGTGTAACGGCATTAACGACTTAAAAAAAAAAAAACAAAAGCACATCGCTGGCTGACTGCGTCTAGCTATCATGATGCTCGCGCCGCAGTTTTTGTCTCGTTTTTTGCGGGCATTTTTCAAAGAAATTAAAATCCGAAGGTCGTTGCCACCACATGGCACGTACCTACTCATACATAATTTGAACAGCAATATTTCTGGGTCTTTTTGCGTACTTAGTCTTCATTAGTAAGGGTTGTACAAATGGAGATAAAGTAGTCACACTTTGTCAATTGTTTCAGAGTAGATAATGGTGAAAGAAGGTGCCTTCCGTACGAAGTTTAGTATCCCTTACTTTTTAGGGTTCCATACCTGTAAGGTAAAAAAGGAACCCTTATGGTGACAGACAGACAAACAGACACACACGAATGTATCTGTTTTTCTGTCTGTCACATATATCGCAACACTATATATCTCGGGAACCACTGCTGCTATCGATTTGAAACTTGGAATAGTTTTAGATCTTGCTTACCCAACCAAGTGAGACTACTATACCAAGTGGGTGGGGTTTTATATTATGAAAAGGCTTCATTTGCACATCTCAAAACAGATTTTTATTTTGGTTTATGTCGCGTAGTTTTTGACTTATAATCAATAATGTCAAAAAAAGAAAAAAATGTATATACTTATCCAAAATAATTTTGGTCTGCACACCTGTTCATGCAACTATAGTGTAAGTAGATACTTAATTTATCAGAGCAATTAAGATACGACATTTTCCTTATTTTTACGACACCACAACACGAATATAATAGTTTCTAAACTTATAAATCACATGCCTGGGGCTACCACCAACTCTTAGCAGTATTATTATATTTTTTTTTTGACAGGAGGTAGAGAGGCCAATATACAGTTTATAGCTCTGTCTCTTTCTCTCGAGAAAGTAAGGTGAAAATAATATTGCTAATAAAGGTGATTGAACTGGCTCTGGAACACAAAACGGAAAGAAGGTTGATTATTTATGGAAATTAACATAATAATGTAAGTAAGTGCATTAAAGGGAATTCCCACTTATAGTGACATTTTTGGTTTTCTTTTTACGCTATTTATAACTACATACTTAATAATAATAAATAATAATATTTTGGGATAATCCACACGCGGTTATATGATCCTACACTAGGTAGAGCCTGTACTATGGAAACCAGACAACTGATACTAATACTTATATACATTTTTTTTTGTAAACACTTACGGTTGGTAAGTGGGTGAAAGACGAAAGGCGGGGCAGGGCGCTATAGGCGACTTTTTGTGTTACCCCGCCTTTCGTCTTTCACCCACTTACCCTACTTATATAGATAATACACCCAGACGCTTGGTGGGAATCGAACCCACGACCGGTAGCTGTATAGCGGCCAGGGTGTCTAACTGGATGAACTAACGGGGCTGTCCCACACATACATTCAAAATGGAATTAAGGATAACTATTTTCATATTTGGTCAAACGTAAAGTAGGTAATATAGTTTCTACCGTTGCCAAGTTGCATGACTAAATCACTGGAAATCAAGCACAGGTCCTTTTTTGGTTACAAAAAGTAATGGGAAACGAGCTTCCGAAATGAATATGTAGAAGATGAGTTTCCAAAAAGTTAAGAAATAAATCAGTAACTCTCAGACATTTCTCATGAAACATGTATAGAGGTACCTAGGAAACATATATCACTGGTGTCTACAATAAGCAACTCTCTGAAGCATCACATTCACATACGTGTTAGCTGAATGTGGAATTGAAAGCTACTGCCGGTACACAGCTAGACACTTCCATTTCTATCCGTGGGATGTTACACTACCTTGGGGGACACTTTCGTTTAACACGCAACTAATGTAAATATAGCTTATTCGAACTGATTCTTATGTTTAAATTTCTAGAGCTATTGAATTTCCTATTGTTTCCTAATAATAGTTCTATAAAATTTATGGCATTGCAGGGAAATTTTTAACCTACTCTTATAAAAGAGAAGGCCCTCTCTTCTAAGGGGTAGGTCTTTTGTTCAGCCGTGGACGTTTTTAGGCTTCTGATGATGGTGACAAAAGAGAAGGGTCTCGTAGGTACGTAATTCGTCTCTACCTTGACTGTTATACCTGTTGTGCGTTATCTTATCTTCAGTGATGTTGACGGTTTTTCTTAGTTCTTTTTTTATTAATATGGCTAATAGAATGAACGGTATCACGAAAATAAATGTTGCCCTGAACTGCTATTATTATTGATTAAGGGAGTTAAAAGATCGAGTCCACAATGGCATCTTTACTCATATCACTTAGCAACTTGAATAGTAGAAGAATAGAAATCGAAAAATAGCAAGTAAAATATTAAAAAAAACCGGTCAAGTGCCGGGATGTATGGAACCCCGGTGCGCTAGTCCGTCCATTTTTGGACCTATTCAAGTTATTTTACTATTCGTCTAACACCTCAGATAGTAAGAACACCAAACCGCAAGACTAAGTTTGAATATCGAAGGTTTTTTAGGATTACTAAAAACTGTAGTTACTACTTAGAAAGATTATTTTATTTTTCCTGTAAAATATAGATCTTTTTATATTTTAAGTAAGATGTAAAAAAATTCAAGTTTCAAATTGAGGTATGGAACCCTAAGAAAAAGAAACAAAAGAGACTTTTTGAAAGAAAAATGAATCGTGGTCGTTGCTAGTGTGTGATAATTTTAAACCAATGCAACAGATGAAGGGGGTTTTTAGAGTAAATAAGCAAACTAAGTAACAATATGTATTCCTCTATTGTAAAATTAATACTTATATAACTCGTATAAAAGGTTTTTGAGTGGTACCGCGACAACCATTCTGCGTTACGTAACGTGTGATGTCACTTGAATATTTTAGGGTTCGCAGAGCAAAGTTGGGAGAATTCTATTTCACAAATCAAACACAAACTTTATTTTTGGGATTCTATTATATATGTATTGAGAAAACCCTTTTCAGATTGTATAATATAAATATAAGTACAACCTATATTAACGGTACTGTTTTTGAGGCTTGTTACACGATCAGGTGGTTAGGCATCTTCAAGCAAGTTCCGTCCATAGATGGGTGACTGTTTCTTTCTGACTTCAAATGAGTGGCATTTGAAGTCAGAAAGAAACATTTGAAGTGATGGTCTCCGTGTTTTGGAAGCAGGATGGAAAAATTCAGTTCAGATTGTTGTCATCAAGACAGCAGTCGTTAAGCCAAATTAGGGGCCTGAAGACAGCTTGAACAAATCTATCACTAGTTTATGCACCAAACATACCATAACAATGCACTACATGTACATAACATATATGTATATGCATCGATATAATATATAAACTAGATAAACATTCACGAACAAAATGACATCTAAAATGTGGTCGCGGAGGTTGCAAAATTATCTGTGCTGGTGGCGGAAACGTGAACTAACACTTCTAATATGTTAATTACGTGTAGTTTGACAGTTTCATATAGACAGTAGCGACACTCCTATCGGCAAAAATAAATTGCTCAGGATGTGGCTTGTAAAGAAATAGCGACACAAGGGCGCTATTTCTCGCTACCACTTTTTGAACCGTGACACCAAATCTAGTTTATATATTATATCGATGTGTATATGTATTGAAATCAAACTACTTTAACGGATTTTATAGCGGTTTATTTTTTGATTTTACTATCCCGACGTTTCGAATGCTTTGCAGCACCCATGGTCACGGGGGGTAAAAGTAGTTTGATTTCAATGTGTAATATTCGCGTAAGTAAAAGATAACATTATATGTAAGATGTCAAAAATGTGAAACACTAAAATCTATGTCTTACAAATGCCACTTCAATTATTTTTCATCATCATCAGCTGAAACGTCCACTGTAGAAAAAAGGCCTTAGAAGGGAGGGGTTGCCATAATCCCCAACGCATCGCAGTATAGGTGGTAGGTGATCTAATAAAAAGACGCTGCTGACCGTCTTCTTGTTTCCCTAATTCGCCTTTTACGGACACCCAACGGGAGGAGATGGGTGGGTGCTATTCTTACCCGGACACCCCACGGGGATGATTTTCATAACAGAAATTTATTCACAGGTAGATAGATTTTTTTCTATAACAAGTCGCACTTACAAACGATAATTGACTGATTGACGGGCCTGTTGGTCAAGTGGTTAGACACCCTGGCTGCTACCCGGTGGGTCGTGGGTTCGATTCCCACCAAGTGTCTGGGTGTTATTTATCTATTTAAGTATGTATTTACAAAAAAAATGTAAGTATTAGTATCAGTTGTCTGGTTTCCATAGTATAGGCTCTGCTTAGTTTGGGATCGGATGTCCATGTGTGGATTGTTCCAAGATATTATTATTATTTATTATTAATTAGAGTTAATGCTACTTAATGGTCCTAAATCGGAGTAATACTCTGATAGCGATGAGCAGATGTATTGATTATCTCGCATTACATTAATGGAAACATGTATTTAAACTAAGCCCGACTGCTAACTAACAGAATTGGCTTAATTTACATTAAACATTCATAAAACGTGCATGTACTCGTATATATTATTATGTATTTGACGGGCCCGTTGGTCTAGTGGTTAGTGACCCTGTCTGCTAACCAACAGGTCGTGGGTTCGATTCCCACCAAGTGTCTGGGTGTTTTATCTATATAAGTATGTATTTACAAAAAAAAAGTATATATGTATTAGTATCAGATGTCTGGTTCCATAGTACAGGCTCTGCCTAGTTTGGATCAGATGACCGTGTGTGAATTGTCCCAGGATATTATTATTATTATATTTCAACTCGTCTCGTTAAAACTTCATTTGATACCCATATTGATGTTTTTGTAAGTAAAAAAAATACTAAACGGCGGCTAACGGCTGGCATTTTTTTTTTAAATACATTTATATAGCCTATGCAAAGCATTCTAGCATTTTATAGGTCAGATAAAAAAAATAGTCGTATTTCTGTATACGACTATTTTTTGACCCCACTTAGAAAGTAAATTAGTGCGATAAAGACTTCCAGAGAGCTAGAGTTTCCTAAAAATGTACGAATTTTTAAACAACTCAAGAATATTCTCGACTCACTGTACCAGAGTCGAGGCCTGAGTAAATCGATTTTGTCAACTGGTAAAGGGGTAAATTGATCTTGTGCGATTATAGATAGCTAGCATCCTCTCTTCTTTATGTGGTAATAATTATATAAAGCCTACTTTATGACGGCCAGGTAAAAGTAGCCAAAACCCAAGTTTCTAAGGTCTTCAAATCAAAACGCGAGAATGTTAGGTAAATTGGCACCCTCGCTTCTCGTTGCAGTCTTTGGCGGTTTACAGAACCTGTTAATGTGCGCCATTGGTGTCCACAGAAGATCGTTACACAGCGTCGTTATTCCAAATAGGAGCAACGGTACATGCTGAGTGGATAACCCTTCGGCATTGTTTAAAATAAAAAAGTGTAATAGATAAGATTTAGATGTCGCTGAATAAATATTTTTCTTTCTTTCTTTCTTTTGTTATGTGGTCGGTCAGCAACTATTCGTACCCACTTATTTGTAATCTTACTTCCTCGATAGCAAGACACAGAGCTACGAGCAGCATATGCTATCGTCTCTACCTCGTGAATATGATTTATTAAACCCTACCAATTGCATTTGGCTGGCCACCGGTCGGCCAACACTCCTGTGCGATCTTGTAGTGAAGGTATTTTAGGAATATACCGGACTTAACAGGCATAATTTTCATAAAAATATTTGTTACACGTGTAATTATTCATTATAAATGTGCACACGCTCTTAGCTGACAAATTATTTTTTAACCGACCTCAAAAAAGGAGGAGGTTCTCAATTCGTCTGTATATATATATATTTTTTTTAAGGAAATGTGCTTAATTTCGGAATGGGACCATAATTCATTTTTATACGTATGTTGTATATTTACTGAAGAATAAACTGAAGGTGGTTTTGGAAAGTGATGTCAGTTTTTATATGAAAAATATTTCAAAAGCAGCTCTATATTATATTTAAACACTTTGAAACAAACAAAGATAAATGGCAAGATATTGAAACCATTATTTAGTTTTAAAATCCTATTCCTATTCAATAGATAAGAACACTTGTCACGCGATATACAGAATGTGGTTTTGCATTTTTGCCATATTTGTAGACCTAACAGTTAAGGATTATGTTAATTGATTAAAAATAGATTAATAATTCAGTAGCTAATAACTAAAAGATAATGATTCATGATTAACGTTCAACCAGAATAAGAGCTCTGGAGCGCTCAGTATAGGTCCCAAGGTTGGCAATTCCGCGCGTGCTCTTGTTTACCTACTTTGCGCGAAGAGCGGTGCCAGACGGCGTTATTTTATAGTGACGGTTGCACACGGGATTTCTTTTCGTACCAAACATAAAAAATAATTCATAATTTTACGTCTATCATTTAATGATTGATTTATGTTCTTTAAAAGGTATCAACCTCCGTAAATATGGCAAGAATGCAGAACCACATCCTGTATATGAAATCGCATCAAAAGTCTCAAAATTAGCTTATAAAATTAGTGAATACTGATCAAGACTTATTGAAATGATTTTTCACACATTTACTAAATGTCCCGAATAGAGACAGATAGATTGTGAAAAAGGAAATATATCCTATAGGTGACTTAAAACTACCAATGATATAATTATAGGCCCAATACGGAAAATACCGACATTGGACTCACAGGAGAGGCATGCTAAAAGGCGAATTGGTAGTCTGTTATGTGGGGGCTAACTTACAAAGCCTTGAGCACAATCGCATACTGGCAAGTTGCTTGGTATTCTACAGGATACACTTGGGAGAGTGCGCGAAGGATTTACATATCTTGATTCCACCAACCTCTCTCTTCACCGGTTGACGAGGTTCACGGCTACTACGCAACCTTACAACAGCCTTACTGGACTTAGTCCGGACTGACTGACGCTGACCTAAGCGATTTATAATATTGTTCAGCTAAGGACTGAAATATTTTGCCTGTCGGTTTTGCCAAGGATAGATGACTAAGTATATATCTTGGACAATTTCTATTCATTAGTTAAATATAAACATAAGTAGATAGTACACACCATATATATATAACATAACATAACAACATTAACATATCATAACATAAGTAGGTAGTAGATGATCCATGAGCCGGATGGACATGTAAAAAGTCGGTCCCGCGCCTAACCTCTCCCCGGTCGTGTCGGTCCGTCCCATCGGATTATGAGAGGTATCAAGGAAGAGAGAGTGCACTTGTGTCTGCGCAAACACTTGTGCACTATAATATCTCCTGCGTACATGGTTGGTTGGTTGAGACGTGGTCTCTAACGGCTGGCCTTTTAGAAAAGTTCAGAGTCACACAACGAGCCATGGAACGAGCTATGCTCGGAGTTTCTTTGCGCGACAGAATCCGAAATATGGAGATCCGCCGAAGAACTAAGGTCACCGACATAGCTCTCAAAATCTGCAAGTTGAAGTGGCAATGGGCAGGCCACATCGCTCGAAGAACCGATAACCGCTGGGGAAGAAAGGTTCTCGAGTGGCGACCACGAACCGGAAGACGCAGCGTTGGCAGGCCTCCCACTAGGTGGACAGACGACATTGTGCGCGTCGCAGGTAACAGATGGATGCAAATAGCCAATTGTCGTTCATTGTGGCGTTCTAAGGGGGAGGCCTATGTTCATCAGTGGACGTCTTCCGGCTGATAATGATGATGATGATGATGATGATGATGACATGCTTGATCTTGTGAAAGATTAGGCGCTGTAGTCGTATCGGCCAGGAGGACATTATTATTATTATAAACATAAGTGTCTAATATTTTTTAATATTTTAAATGACGGACTATTTATTCACCCAGTGATCATTCCCATTATAATCTTTAAAGCTTCTCCGATTCTCCGATCCTTACTATCTCCGATTGCATCACCGCTTTCCATCAGGTGGGATTGCAGTCAAGCATTATATACTTTTAGACATTCGCGTTCCATTATAAAAAGTTATTTTTACCGGGAATTAACACGCAAACTCAGCCTGAGTCGGCTGGTGTAACCCGGCCGAAACGTCTAGCCAAAATATAAGGTAAATCGCGTTAATTCCTGATTAAAATAACGTTAGTCAGGCATTAGCTTAATGGATGAAAAAAGATGCGGGACGCATTAAATGTTTTGCATATTTTATTGATAGTCGTAAATCAGTATTACAATTTACAAATGCTATTACAAGACTGTCCCACAGAATAGGGGTCGATGGAGCCACATTATCGTAGACCAGATCATCAACCCTTAAGTTAAGTGCCCACTCAATTTAACAATTTGTTATTTATTAGACAAATTAAGATTAATGTTTGGTTGGCGATTGGTTTTCTGCTGTTATTGTTATTGTCTTAAACATAAAAGGAATTAAAGAATATAACTTCGTGAGTGATTTCTATAAACACGTCATTCTCAATGAATGAAAAAAAGTAGAGCTACTAACGTATTAACAAGTGTTTTAACATTTAATTATCACAAAATGTTACTAGGCATTAGATGCCTTGTCCAAGGGACCATCCAGGTAGCTACCACCGCAGTGTCAGATATTCTGCCGCTAAGCAGCAATGTACTATCGCGGACACGAACTGTGTACCAGTTTTCAATCAAAATCGTTTGAACGACGTTACGTGCGCTTACCTCGTCCGCACGTATTATGGGGCGGCTCGTGCAAGCGATTCGTCCTAAAGGTGATACGCCGATTGTGACCCCGAGAGTACATTGCCGTACCGTGTGGCACTGTAGCTTGTGAAATTACCGGACACATGAGACTTAATAACTAATGTCTCGGGTGACGAGCGGCAGTGCAGTGCAACTGTCTATTGGCAGGCGTGTCAGGCGAACGACGTGCTCATCGCGGCACCATGTTGGTTAAAGAAATATATTTTTTAAGTGGGTTTAATTAGTGCAGATTTATTTTCTTGAAATGTTATTTTTTTATTTGATTTGAATAATAATGTTTTTAGGTAGAGAAATATTTTGAAATGAAACTAATTTTACGGATTATATCGCGGTTTATTTTTGATTTTAATTTCCCGACGTTTCGAATACTTTACAGCATTCATGGTCACGGGCGGACTGAGGTGGTAGCTGTCCATATGTTATAGTTGTCTTAGGGTACCCTCAGGTCTTCTAATTATTATTGTTAGTCCGATCTACGCAGAAAGTGCTTACAGTATCTTGAGGTCTTGCAGTGGAATGCTTGTCTTTGGATTTGACTATGTTTATCACGGGATCCCAAGCTAGTTTCATTTCAATGTGTAATATTCGCGTAAATATCAGAAATCATTATTAGAGAAATATTGTTTAACTAGCAATCCCCTGCCCCTACGAGCGCAATTTTTTTTTCCACACAAAGTTTACCAACCTCTAGCGCACCCCTAAAGGTTGTCTTTGAAAATTCGCGACACACGTACCTATTTATTTATTTTATTTAGAAAACCTTTTCAGTAAGTTTCAAGTCGATCAAACGAATAAAGTAAAAAGTTTTATACAAATGAAAACACCACTTTTAATCCCTTTAGGAATGGAATTTTCAAAAACCCTTAGTGGATAAAGTTCGTCATAAAAAAAAGTTACTGTCCAAATTTCAGTTTTCTTGGTCCAGCTGTTTGGCGTGTGCGTCGATGAAGCAATCAGTCAGTCAGGACAAGTAATTTTATATGTGTAGATTTATCCATAACTTTATGCCTACACTCTAACAATTCTCTTTAACTTATTCCGTCCGCGTGCAATGGCTGAACAACAATTGGTAGTCATAAAAAAATTAAGATTTATTTCAGAAACAATACAATAATTTTCGTCGAATAGAGAAATTAACTGGCATTAGAAATCACAGTAGCCACAACATAATTTTCATTCAATCACATCAGCGTCTCTACCTAAATCAATGGAAAAGAGTGAAATGTATAGAAAGCGTTGAATCTCTTAAATGACATACATGGGAAAAACCTCGCAAAACAAACTCTACACTATAATTTATCATAGTACCAAAGATACCGCAATATTTTGCTAAGTATCTCTACCTTTTAAGTCTTTTTTTTTTCTTTCCTGTTACTAATTCCACCTCTTATTCTCACCACTGTTACTCCTGTAAGCCAGGATCACCACTGACGACACCAAGCTTTGACCCTCGGTGAGTCCCAGGGGAACGCTAAATTGTCTTGGAACCCGCAAAAAATGTAATAAAATAAAATCAAAAAGGTAGATAGGAGGAGTTTGAAATACGTAAATTCCACTTTCTACTCCCTACCAAGTATACACTACCTTTTAAGTTTCTAAAAACAATATACTTAATTCCTTTCTTTGTTTCATTAAAACTCCCCGTTCACGTGGAAATTATCGCTGGCTGGCAATCGGCCGATGCTGTCTCGGGCTCTATCCAATAGCGGCGAGCGACCGAGAGCAAAGTAGGTACAGTAGGTAGCAAACGAACCAGTCAGCATCACGTGCGCGAACGTGACGGCCGTGTTTCGTGCGGAGCCGTCGGATTATTCACGCGCCATTTGACAGTTATGTCGTGTCCTATTATGACTGTAGTGCATCACTGTGTAACGTAGTGGTCGTTGCTGACGATAAACACGTGAGGAATTTGTCATAATAACAGCATTTAGAAATCGCGTACAGTGATAGCAGGCAGACGGGATGCGAGAGGTGAACGCTCGTCAGAGCGGCGCCTACTCTCACTGGCTACTATTGTCTAAGTGCTACGGAATCTTGGTCCTTCCCATCGAATTCCATCGATGAGGCATCCGGGCATCCGACGTGGGCTGCACGCGAAATACTTGCGTCGGGGATTACTCACCAAAACCGAATGTTTACATATCGCACCAATGACACGGATAAGATAAAACTTGTCTTCTGATTGTGGATTGTCTTGACCGTGCCGACTGTTTTCCACCGAATGCCTATGCAAATTATCAACTTGTACGGAATGCGATTGCTTGATAAATAATTGTCAATAACAGTAAATAAGGCCGCGACGTTAACGCATATCACTGGTTATAGTCGCCAATGGCCTACTTTAAAATTCTAATGTTTATTATAAAATCAGAAAGACGACTTGACGTTCACGGATTAGCACTTCGAAATTTTTTTCGTAGAAATATCTATGACTGACAGGATATGTTCTGATTCATGATTGTTTCAATTTTGTTTAATATGGTAGTCTATTCTTCATTCTCTCTCATTTAAAAATAAAAGAGATAAGTGCTCTGGAATATTTTCAAAGACAAACCAGTAATGATTAACAAACATATCTTTTTAATAAACCTAAAGACTCTTAAATACCTATACAAAGTTATGCTTATCATATTAAAGTAAATATACATAATGAATAATATTAAAATAAACGATACGTAAATCCGTATGAGGCTAAGTCAATGAAGCATTAGTTTAGGGCTTAGGTGCATTGTGTAAATAATAAAACCAGCAAAATTCATTACTCAATTATGATCTAACAGATTATGCGTAAGCGAAAAGTTTACATAAGGTAACTATTATTGGTTACGAAGTTGAATAAACATCGGTGTGATCAGAACAACATAAAATATTAAACAAGTAACTGACATCATCTCACAACATGGATAATAATAATGTGTGTATGTGCTGCTACAGAACACAATGATATCCAGTTATCTTATAAATGTGATGTACAAGTCGACCGAGGTTATCTGGAATAATAAATAAACATGTTCTTGGTGTATTTAATGCATCACAGTTAAATAAAAGTGAAAAAGTATTGATGTACTTAATAATAATCAAGGACTTTATTTTACTCAACGAAAGTAGTGAAGAAAGAATGTATTTAACCACTAATTAAATATGTAATAATAAGGCGGCTAAAACATTGAAACGCTTACAATAATTCCACCTGACCTTCAAATATCAAAGGCGCTTTACCGAATCAAATCAACACAATTAAAGTAATAAGACCAAATAAAAATGAATAAAGATTGAAGTAATGTTTTGAAAGGCTATTTTTTACTCGAATAAAATAAAGGTCAAAAGATTTTAATAACAGACTTAAACGTTGAATCTAGGTAGAATATGTGAATGTTATGCACAAACAGCAGTACACTTGTATGGAGCATGGACACAATATTATAGAGGAACAAAAGCGCAAATAAATAAACCACAGTTCCATTCTATATACGGTTCATAAAGGAAAAACAAACAAACAAAACATGAACCGAGTTACATTCTAAATTTAATTTTGAAAAGAGAACAGGAAACTTGCCAGTGGGTGTGGAAATTATCCATTTCTGTGTTGCTTATGCGAAAAAAGTTAAATATTAAGCACAACAATGCATTCTGGAAAAAATAGGTTGATTGTTATCGATGAGCCCATTGTGATTAATGGTAGTCCAGAGATGATAATATACAACGGAGTAACAGACATCTCTCTGTCGGGCACTCCAGTTTTGTCCTTCATGTATACTTGACCTACTTATTGTAGAAGTATTGCCAAAGCCGTACGCTCCGAGTCCAAGTTTTAATTTGTCGGATGCCGATTTCCGATTGATTGGTAATTTGCTCGCACGGTATGTTAGCAAATCCAATGTAATGTATTCCGACGATCACGGATACATAGACATGTATTGTAATTCTTATTAATATGTAATAATTAGAAAACCAAAATTTGGATGTTAAAATTCCGGTAGCCCGCGTCAGATTCTTATGGTTGTTGAAATATATATTTATTTAGATGTAATTTAATAATTGATAGATTCTTTATAAGAGAGACCACCAGACTCTATTACTGCAGTATCTGTGATAAAACAGCTGTGTTAACATTGCTGTGAAGGGAACTGTAGCTAGAGAAATTACACTCAGGGACGACCTCACACCAGGTGCAACGCATCATTCGTCTCAACAGTAATTGTCGCTTAGATGTGAACTCCTTTAGGCTTTAGTTTATTAATTAATCAAATTTACAGTATCATCGTCATGAATAGAGTCGAATAATAATCAGCACTACTACGTTACAATCCCAACGTGGAAAACTTAATTTGGGACTAACGTGCAACTAAAAACAATTTGGAATTCTGTGTGCAATGCTGATAAGTACTAGTTTGTGAGTGAGTGTGTGTGCGATGGCGCGGTGTGCCGAGTTATCGTATGCCATCTTGGTGTCAACTTTACTACTACTGGATGCTGCTCTTGCGCACTACACACCTACATGGGCCGTCCATATACCTGATGGGAGAGAAGCCGCAGATGCTGTTGCCAGGGATCATGGATTCATCAATCTTGGAGAGGTAAGTTAAGATAAAGTCAATATATTTACAAAGTACTTACTCAATAATATTTTTAAATGAAGTTCTGGTGAACAATGACGATTAGTTTATTCTACATCATGATCAAGCGTTAGACTATAGTGACTTTGTTTGACATAATTGTTATGGAAGATTACATTTGAAGGTGCTCTCAAACCGGAAAATTTACGAAATCAATTAGATTTTTGATTCTAATAGCTTTTGATCCAAACTTGACCTTTCGGGTTTTATTCAATTATCAAGTGTTTGCCATGTCAGACATTTTTCCGCAAAGCTTTAGTTTGAAAACACTGCTGTGATCGGACATGAAGGATACTACCTCAGGTGAACTATCCATTGTTGGTCATCTAGAGTCGATGACTATTAGACGAACATCTTGTTCGCCTCGCCAGTCATAATAATGTTATTAACCTGAATTCTTCCTACGGCATTATATACTATAAACAATTTATTTGTACGTCAACAAATCTAGAGTCATATTATTCAATCAACAACAGCTACTGATTTAAGGTGTGCATTACAGTAAAACATATATATATATATTTGGTTCAGGTGTGCAATTTAAAAATTCTAAGTAAAACGAGCAATTAAATTCAACAGATGTTACGCCTTGCAGTCCTAGATTCAGTATTGATGTCAATGAACAGAACCGGATACGATTCCCGGTACAGTAAGTTTAAAACGGTCATTGCCAGGTTACGAGATCATGATCTGACCTTGGGCGCAACATTTTGAATACATTAAATTCAATGGCTGAATGCTTCTATTGTTTTATGAACAATTAAAACTAAGTTTAGCGTAACATGTTTCTGATTTAACGAAACGACCAACTTTATAGAAATAAATAATGACTTTCATATCAGAAATTTCACGTCGTCACGATAAAAAAATATATATGCTGAGCTAGATAAAAAAAAAGATTATTTCTCACCATTTACAACGAGGTACATATATGAATCTATGTGAATACAATAGAAGTGATAACTATATCAGTTTAACGTTACGTCTGAATCAATCCTTGTGGTGAAAGTGGGGTTGTGCACAAATATTAACTCTATTCCCTGAACTAGGTAGATTCTGTATCGCAGGATAGTGAGATCGTATTATGAACATCATAAATCAATGTCTGTAATACTACTACTGAAGATAAAATAAAGATGAGGAAAATCTAATTTTAGCGACACTATTAAGTTGCATTTTTATTAACTTAAAACAGCCTAAAACAGCTCTTAGATAGTTCTGTGAATCCACTCAAAATGTGAGAAGTGTTTTTTCCAAACACTGGCTGTTTTTGGCCAGGTGATGGTGACAAGGAAATAAAATACACGCACAATCATCAAGTAACAAGTGAACTGCATCAACTATACAACGAGATAAAATTAGTTCGTTGTGTGTAGCGAATGCAAACTCATGCGTGCAACAACAGTTTTCAGGAAATGTTCCATTTAGCATCGCCGCCCACTTAGCTACAATTCACGTGCTTTCAGCGTCTTCATAAACAATTTGTCTTAACATGCAGATTAATTTATAACTATACACTCGTGGGTAGTGAGAAGACTATAGTTGGATCTGTTTGAAGAATTTGGAGCGATTATTTTTGTTTTGAATTTTTACCATACCACCTGGAAATATTTACTTGGCCCGCATTGTAAACCCTCTCATCTCGTGAAGGAGAGTGACTTCTGACCTGCAGATTTTTTTGACAAAACGGAATTTTTCTTAAAAAATGGGTATAAAGATGATAATGTTCTCAAGGCCGTATCTGGCCCCGGCGACCTATGTTTTTATTTTAAAACGATGAACTAACTACGCAAGAAATATTATTGTGCATAAGTGCTTGCAAAGGAACTGGTGCACTCTCTCTTCCTTTACTCTCACAATTTAATCAAATATTTTCACTTTTATTTTAATAACACTTGGCAAAGGAACGCTGGTTGTTGAGGTGGTAAAGTATGTTAATAATTCGCATTCTTTATTACTTGCGTCAAACGCCGTCAACCATCACCCAGAGTCATATTATACCTTATTAATTTATGGTTGCATACATACACACAGTCCCTAGACAAAAAATATTTCAAATTCAAATGTCATATGATTTTATTCAATAAATCCCGCAAAGTATTGATCCTTAAATCTCTTAAAACTTCCATCTCCGAGCTTAGAAAAGCACTCGCGTGCGAAGTAGGGGGGACAAAAATAAACAGGAAATTTAAGTGAGCCGAGATATTTATTTAAAGAGACATCTTCATTTGGAATTTCATCTGCTTACGGTTCTCTATTTTTATGCCCCAGAGATACTCGTGTCTCTAGATATAGCTGAAGGTATGGCACATAAATCTTCACTCGAATTACATTATTAAGTAAATTGGGAAGAGTTCTGTCCCGGGGAGTTTAGGACTTTTATATAACTTACAATTTACGTGAAAATAGACTGAGCAACATTAGATGTTTCGGTTCAGCTACAGAATGAGGTTAAAAGTTGGTATTTGCGATTCTTAATATAGCTACTGTCCAATATTGCGTAGAATGCATGAATAATGCCTTAGCAATTTCGCCCCAGAAATATTGATATAGAACGTTAGTGCGATGGGGATGGAAGAATAGATAGATGCTCTGAGGCCTCAATGGGCTTTCCACAAAAGGGTGCTGTCACTTGCGACATCGGTTCCATGTTTCCGATAACAAAATACTGGGTCGCCGTCGTTGTCAGACGTAAGTGACGTCATACGTTGAAAGATGAATGTGCTCGCGACTTGACGTCATACGTACGTATCGAAGATGTCTTAATAGAAAATATTATTACTGTGTTGCCGAAATTCGTATAGATATATAGCATTATGAGTTTCTGCGGGATGGTTTCCTTTGTATTGTCTGTTCTGCTTGAGCGATCAAGCGAGGGTCGTTAGTAAGTACTAGCACTTGCCACATGTCACCTACTTGGAATATCAGTCGAGGTAAAAAGTACTTAGACATTTGAATTGCGAATCATTAATCAAAGCTTTAGAGCGCTTGGTTTACTACAACCGTTTGTTAACATGACTAACCCAAATTTAAATACAATTTAGATCGTCGTTAATTCAGTTTCTAAGTTCAAATATTTAGCCTAGCTTTAGATAATAAGGAATGCGGTAATAGCTCAGTGGGCGAGCGCTTGCCTTGTAAACAAGGTGCGCAGGATCGAACCCCGGCTCGCACCTCTGATTTCTTCAATGAATCGTGTGCGAATCACCTTTGTGCGATTGTTACTAGCTTTCGGTGAAGGAAAACATCTTCAGGAAACCTGCATGTCTGAGGAAGCCTAACTAGCTCTCGAATGACGTGTGAAGTCCGCCAACCCGCACTTGGCCAGCGTGGTGGACTATGGCCTAAGCCCCCTCATCTTGAGGGGTGGCCCGTTCCCAGCAGTGGGACATAAACAAGGGCTGGTATTATTTATTAGCTCTAGGAACGGTCTTGTTACAGTACTTTTAAAAACGTTTAGTTAAAAAATAACACAAATACAATTGAATAAAGTTTCTTCTTATTAATTGAATTGGATTGGTAGTATAAAGAGCGATTGTCCAAATTATAACATTGGCTCTGGGTTTGGAGAAATATTGGCGTAATAATTGAGAAATAGCTTTGCAAAAATACCTGATTCTTTTATATAGAACACATGCAGCTGGAAATAGTCTCAGTACGATTTCTCTAAATCTTCTTCTAGTAAGTATATTAACGAACTATGGATGAAAAAATAAATATAGGTACTTTTACTGTATAAATATATGCCTCATTCTTTGCTATGGAATTCACTTAGAGATCATCATTAAAATTAGGACCGTTCTCTAGATAGCTTTGTCAGACTCGATTATGTGAAGTGATCTTGTCTGGATATAAAAGAAATATTTTAGTAATGGTGCATTCTTCAGTTGAGATGTATGTTAACGTTGAGAAGATAAGTGTCGCATGCAAACAATTTTAGTTTAACGTAGTTAAATGGATCTAAGTTGGTCGCGTACTAGATTTGTGTTTGAGATTTGTTGAGTCAATATTATAGACGCGTGCGGACTGTTTAGTAGTTTGTATATTAAATTATGTCTCTGGTGTTGCGTTTACAGTTGAGACGCTTGTGTGAGCGCAATTGATATTTACGTCTTAATTATGTATGATTTCATGAATATACTTATTTGATGTCGGGGTAAACATCAATTTGAGTAAACACAATTATCAGAGCTATACTTTAGAGAAACTAACTGTGACAAATTACTTTTTACCACGACATATATCTCTTTGGTTTTTAATAATTTATTATTTTCGTAATAAATTATTAAGCCTTAATTTGGGGATTTGACTATGTTTATCACGGGGTCCCAAGCTGGTGGTAGCACCCAGCCATCTTCTCTATTGAAATTTGGATGCTTTTTAATTTCAATAGCCTCACGAATCATCCTTGTAGTATTCGAAACGTCGGGAAATTAAAATCAAAAATAAACCGCGATATAATCCGTAAAATTAGTTTCATTTCAATGTGTAATATTCGCGTAAGTATCAGAAAACATTATTATAAAGGACAGTTTACATGAATCAGGTACAATTTAATGTGAGCAAAGGCGGTCTTATCGCTCAAAGCGATCTCTTCCAGACAACCTTTGTGGAAGGAGCTATACAAAAAAAATAGATCTGCAGTGTAGTGCACAGTGCAATACAATTTAAACAAACAAAAAGTATTATATACTAATACTTATTTATAATATAAAATTCTATACTTACTTATATTAATAGGTATATATTATATATTCACATATATATAGGTAGATAAAATGAAAATGTACCTAATAGTTAATTGTACAGGTAAGATGTTAATTAAGATGTTGTTAGGTTAGATGTTTAGTTATCTATCGTTTCTTGCCGGATCTTATCAGTTGATTAATGGCCGCGTTATGATTCGGTGATAGATTTTACGAAAAAATATGACAATTCGAAAGCGTTAATTTTGGCCTAATGAAAATAAACAATTTCCTTATTTCATTTTATGAGTAAGATGAAAGTTACACGCGAAAAGACACTACAGACAGAGACAATGCATTTTATAAATAAATATACAGACTCACGCTTGAAAATTTGGGAAACGCTTGAGGAAATGATCGCGGCCTTTATGTTTAAGTTGTTTATTTTGTGCTTGCACGCTTCCGCCGCATCGCAGGACAGAGCACACTCTCGTCTGCATGTCGGCTGGTTGCCAAATGCGTTGGCGTAGACACTGAAAAGTGTACACGAGCTGCGGTAATGGATCACTGCCTTTATTGTGCGAGTCGTTCGCACCGAATTTAAATACTTTTTGTCCGCATCCTGATTGACCATAAAGTTTTTGGGGTAATCAGGATGCGGGTGCCATTGCTCCGTCGGATTTCTATTGTTTAGTTATATTGATGCATTATGCTTATATCCGTCCCGTAGTGGTAGTAACCACGCTGACTAGACTGTAGTGTCTAATATGTGCACAGGAAGATAATATCTTGTTGTTAGAACAAGTTATAACATAACGATACGTTTATTGTAGACTATTAAGCCTTATTGTATTCTGACCAAATGTTTTTGTTGCTGTTTGTACTCAAAAACCTTATAGAAAAATATAAGATAGATGTTGGATAAAAACTTAATTTTATTTTGTACAAAACTGTAACATAAATTTCATAAAAGTAAAGATATTTTGATCAGAAAATGTGAGATACGATTTTCAATGGTTGTAACATAAATGTACTAGACATGTAGGTGTGTTTTGAAAGTCACTCGTAAAACTAAGACTAATAACGTTGCAGTCTTATAGGCAAAGTTCCAACAATAGAAGCGTATAAATCTGGCTGATGACAAATCGCCAACTTAACTAGCAATAGTCTGGCAAGATTGTAAAATCGAAAAAGCAATTGTGAAAGATTCTCAAACAATGAATGCCGGTACGAAATGAGATTTCGTTTTCTTTCGAATCCACTCTGCTGTCGAATGCGGGGGAAGGGCGGACCGTTCACGGTTGCCTTTTGTGAGGGGCAATCGTTGTTGGCTTAAATGTTCTCCCTAGCCAGAGGGGCGAGGGTCGAGGTGGGGCTGCTTTTGTGTGTCTACGGCTTTATCTCCAGCCACAGACTTCAGTGTTGTTCCTCGGTTCTGCAAAACCGTTTGCACTGTCTCGACTAAGAAATAACCGCTTAATGCAAAAGAAACTCGAGACAACCTGGGACTGTTAAAAGTAGAGGTTTCTTTTAATTTCCCAGTCGGTTTAAATTTAATTTTAATCGAGACGTCCATTGTTAGGAGCGAAGATAAACAGGAAACAAGTTAATTGAGTTTCTAAAATCGTAAACCACTCGGCACCGCAAAGTTTTGGTACTGAAGTAAACAAATATTTTGGATTCACTTTGTTTAACATTGGACGTGTCAGTCAACAAATAAAAAAAAGTTAGTTAGGAATATGAACAAATTGGCCAATAGCTTAAGAAATAAATGATTATAGAGGCGAGTATGTATATGCTTAAGCAAATAAATGTAGGTACTTATTATAATATGCTAGGAAATTGATTAAACCAATGCTATGGATGTGAAATCAAAGTTCCTCAAAGTGGATCCTTTGGGACCAATTTTCTTCTTCTTTGATGCGAATACCGAAATAAAGCGGTTGCTGCTCCATAGTTTATTTATTAACATTCAGTATTTAATATTACCAATTAATTCATAGATATTATGTATATAAAAACCAGCAGATGCAGTATAAAAACTTGAAGATTGAAAGTTTGTACGTAAAAAAGACAAAATAAACCAAAAGCCTTGCCCACAACACCTGCAGTTAATGATGGTAGTCACGAACAGCTAGCTCTATTTGTTAACAACGACTTTTACTTCTTATATTTTTGTTTGTAACAGAAGGTAGCACAAATAACATTATCGCAATGCTATTAAATTCTCGAAGACAGCTTTTATGGATACGATTTATTTCAATGTTTTTGAAGTTGCCATATCAGAGTAATAAAACTATCAACGATTATGTTGCGGATACGTAAGATGATTTTATAACGCGAATTAACTAAATAAACTATGAATCCCTAAAGTAAAACAAAGTATGTGTAATAAAAAGGTGATTTACAACTGACCAGTGATATAAATCTCCGTGGAATCTGGTAGCGTTAAACTTTCTTTTGTTAGGAAGTAGAATATACACTTTTATAAGATAAATTTAAATGGTAACGGTGCTATTTTTCTTTGTTATTTTCAACGACGTTGATGAGTCCTTTGTTATTATTTCCTTCCATAAATAAACTTTTAAATTGTAACGTATTGCATTTTCTTTATAATTTAAAATACCTTGTTGATACTCGATGTACTAGTTTTTATTCAAATTAGCAGGTCTTTGTATGGGCTCTTCGAAAACTTATACAATGACTAAAAATTTGTTTGCGAGTTAACACTTCGGGATTGGCATCGATAATTTCACAGATTTATTTTTATTTAGGGCATACAGCCAGTTGGTTATAAACATATTATAAGTAAACAATCATCATATAACAGTATCCTGAAAATGTATCGTGTAGAGTCGACTCGTCTGTTCTCAATCCTTTGATCTTCTTGACATTATATGTAACCAAATTCTTTGGCCATCTTCTTTTCTACATGACCGATGGGTTGTAAAACAAAAAAGAGTAATGGACAGTCTACGTTTTCAGTAAGGTCTTGTCTTAAATTTATCTCATCGCCGTTGACCCGGTAAATTGTCGTCTTAACTTGAGGGAAACATTTATTTGCATTAAGTCCTAATACTAGGCTTGTGTTATACTATGCAAACGACTTTTCACTTGGGTCTCGGGATTCCGGATAAAAATAGAAACTTTCTGGTTTTGGCGAGTCTCAAATAGTCGAATTAAGGATTAAATATCGCTTGGGATCAAACTGGTTGGTGCTGTATTATGTATCCGTCGTAATGCCCTAGTCCTATACGTTATGGTAAGATATATTATGTAATTGAATAGATGCAAATGATAGTAATCTGACTGGAGAAGTACCTAATTTTTGTTTTTTTACTCCCTATAAGCCAGTGCTTGACTGCAGTCCCACTTGATGGAAAGCGGCGACGCAATCGTACCTAATACTGGTCTATATAAGCTGCTGAGGACACCATTGCCGATATTTGAACGTGATTTGATGGATAAGGACAAAAGATACTGAGACAGCGTCGACCTTTTTGCAAAATTTGCATTATTATAATTTTGAGCGTTCGTTTGAAATCATTTTAATCGAATAGCAAATAAACCGAGTGCTCGCTTATTTATATAACATTTTTCTTTTACACAATGTTGTCTTTTACTTACGGGAATATTACACATTGAAATCAAACTACTTTTACGGATTATATCGCGACTTTAACGTCTGGATAGTAAAATCGAAATAAACCGCGATATAATCCGTAAAAGTAGTTTGATTTCAATTTTTCTTATCTCAATAGATAAAAATATTAAGTAAAGTGATTAGGTACCTTATAAATTCGTTAGATATTTCGTCGACTTTTGTGATTCCCGATTTAAAGTAAGGTCACGTATATATGAAACACAAAAGTTAAAACATGCATATTAATGAACATAAATAAAACCAACAAGATGTGCTTACCGAACTTGCAAAACGAAAATTGGATCCGCCTAAACAACCTTGACTCTACATCGAAGTATCGGACCGTTTCAAAGAAAAAATAGCCATCATTATATTTTATCATGGCTTGAAGAACAATCGTGGTGAGTAATGTAGGTAAGTCATAAAAAGCTCGTCGTATTAGGATATTAGGGGAACCATTACGAGCCATAATAAGGTGGTCCGACATAGAATGGAGTTGAAAAAACTTGTACCTGCCGTTGTCCTAACGAAGGTCGACGATGGGAACAGACAAATTATTACCTTCGCCGGATGTCGAATCATACATTACAAAGCTAATAAGGACAGGGCGTTTCAATTCTTTTTTCAGTTTCTTTGTTTTGTTAAATTGATAAGAAAACCTTTTAGTTTTAGGACTAATCTGTTTAAGCGTAAATTCTCAGTAACCAATATTAATGAAGAATTATGAACTATTATTTTCATTCAGAAAATATTATTTGTGAAATAATATTCATGTTTTCATGGAATATATTAATAAGATCAGAGTAGCTAACGCGTTTAGTAGGAAACCTTAGAAAGAATACTTAAAATATTGGATCACGCACGTAATCGTCCAAGTAAATTAAAATATGTGCGTACATTTTTATCATAGCGGTATACTTATTTTTAAATCAGTTATTTATCTATAAAGTAATTTGATCGTGATACAACAAAAGAAATAGTGGTCTGTCTGTTCCACGGTCTCGCGGTGGGTCGTGTACCGACATAATAATAAGTCCATTTGAAACAATCTGATTCCTTCTCTTTTATTTGCTTCGGTCCGTCGTGGCTATCTCGTTCTTTTATCTTTTTTCCTTCCTTTTGGTTGCTCTCGGACTTTATTTTTATACCATTTTTATCAGTATACGAGTTGCGAGTAGTGGTTTAATTTGGCTTGAATCAGGCATTTCTATTCTTTGATTGTAATTTGTTTTACGTTCGCTTGCTTTTAGTTTGATAAACTGAATGTTATGCATGGATACATTGGCTGTCACCCGATACTATGAGATATGTAATATAATGATAAGGTTATTTTTTATTTACGCGAATCATTCATTATCTAGTTTTCAATTCAATTAAGTATAATGATACTTCATAATATTAAAAGATTAAATAAAATATGTTTTCATTATGAACTTAATTTATACTTACTACTTAGTTGTAGGAAAGTAGTTAGTTCTACTGACCATTGAAAGTACTACTTTTAGAAAATATTGTAATTAGTAAGATTATTACTACAACTAGTTAATAATCGCTCTGCGTATATTTACGCATGTGTTCATAACTATTGGTGAATAACGTAGCTGGTTATTAATGATATTTAATGTAAACTGGTTATGATGTCAATAATTTATTGTAAGACTACTAGTAATCTGTCAATGTAATTGTTTGTATCCCTGATAAAGTGTTACTAAAAAAAAAAGATGTTATGCGGTTGTAAAAAAATATTATATCTACGTAAAAATATATTTCTTGGAGTCCAATTTAAAATTAATTTCAAAAGGGTGTTAATTAATAAAATGAATAAACAGTTAATACGCTATTACTTATATATTTGCAGGAGCCCAGCAAGATATTAATTCCGTGCCTCATTATAAGTTGAATAGGGACCCATATTTTAATTGAAGCACGTAGTTTGCGTATTTTCCGATAGGAAATTAATAAAAGTAGTACTGGCCTCCTTAACAGAGAACTTCATAACTGAGAACCACAGGAGAATATATTTTTCACCTCTTCTCAGGCTGACCATTTTCGCATTATTTTTATTTTGAGTATTTTTTTAGGTGTGACTTCCTCTGTGTCTGTCTGTCTCACACACCTATATATTTCAGGAACCACTGACGCTATCGATTTGAAACTTGCAATAGTTTTAGATGTTACTTATGAACCTTATCGTAAATGAAAAAAATATTTCATTTCTTTTACTTTCTTATTAAAGGGGGACGAAATAGGGTGGCAAAATTTTCAAAGTGAGACTACTGTACCGAGTGGTGTATCGTATGATAGGACTATGCCAATTTCAAAACAGTTTTTTTTTTGTTTTCCTGTCTTTTTTTTTTTGTTTTTTTTTTTTTTGGGAATGATAGACCCTGTTGGGCGCAGATGGCCATTACAGCTTCACCGGACAATAGGAGGCGACCGCTTGAAGCGCTCTAGCCTTTACAGCAGAAGTAGCGACGAGCTCAAGGGCACCTCAGGGAGGCACGGCCACGTAGTTTTTGGCTAATTAATAAACTAATACCGCCCCCTAATCTCCGAAGTTTGTGGAGGGAAAAATTTGAAATAATTATAAGTAATAGAGGTTTATTTATATTTTAGAAAAAAAATAAAATGACGTTTCTAAGTAGTAGGTACAGTTTTAAGTAATTCTAAAAAAAACGACAAACCAACTTAGTTTTGCGGTTGGGTTTTTTTTCTATCTGAGCTTAATAGCTCAGATAGAAAAAAAAACCAACCGCTAATTACTATTCGTCCATCGTCTAATGACGATAGACGAATAGTAATAACTTTAATATATGTGCCGAAAGTATGAAACCCTCGGTGCGCGAGTCTGACTCTCACTTGAATGGTTTTTATATCTTATGGTGGAACAATAAAGTATTATCTATCTATGTGATTATGAGCAACAAAGACAATCGACCGAGACGTCTTGTTCTTTTGTTGCGGTCACATGCCACAGTTAATACCACATAATAATAATAAATAATAATACCAGCCCTTGTTTATGTCCCACTGCTGGGCACGGGCCTCCCTTCAAGATGAGGGGGCTTAGGCCGTAGTCCACCATGCTGGCCAAGTGCGGGTTGGCGGACTTCCCACGTCATTCGAGAGCTAGTTAAACTTTCTCAGACATGCAGGTTTCCTCACGATGTTTTCCTTCACCGAAAGCTAGTAATCGCACAAAGACGATTCGCACATGATTCATTGAATAAATCAGAGGTGCGAGCCGGGGTTCGAACCTGCGCACCTTGTTTCCAAGGCAAGCGCTCGCCCACTTAGCTGTTACCGGTGTTACCGATAAACCACATTCCTAAAAAAAACCGAAAGGCATAATTTATTAAGAACAGAAGCGCGGTGACGACGGTGAGGCATGGTATCTTGAAAAAGTAGTCTAAAGTAGTTTGGAATAACTGTAATGAAAAATAATCTCAATACTTATACCAGTTAGCAGGACAAACTTTAACAGTACGTTGAGCGTACAGAGAACTAATACCATATATATACTTTTAGACTTTCGCGTTCCATTGTTAAACTTTATTTTTATCGGGAATTAACGCGATTTACCTTATATTTTATATTTTGGCTTGACGTTTCGGCCGGGTTGCACCAGCCGTGGTCACAAGCAGACTGGTTCAGCGAGACGGCTCCGTGCGGGAGGCAGAAATATCTTCATCTACCCCCGTTCTTTCACTTGTAACGTTAAGCCCACTACACACTACACTCACAGTATCTGTATATTTAGCCGTTTTGTTTATTTTTTTTTTATAAAAATTTCAACCGGGAAGATGGCTTTAAGTTATCAGCTACATGGGAACCAGTGATTAAAATGACAAAACCTCGCTATTTGCCGGCGGTTAAATATACAGATACTGTGAGTGTAGTGTGTAGTGGGCTTAACGTTACAAGTGAAAGAACGGGGGTAGATGAAGATATTTCTGCCTCCCGCACGGAGCCGTCTCGCTGAACCAGTCTGCTTGTGACCACGGCTGGTGCAACCCGGCCGAAACGTCAAGCCAAAATATAAAATATAAGGTAAATCGCGTTAATTCCCGATAAAAATAAAGTTTAATACCATATACTCTCATTAGTTCCGTTCACACTTATTATTGCATGACTCAGACTGGTTTGGTGAAATAGCGAGAAGTAAAATTATAATTCCGTTAATTCCCCGATCCCCGGAAGAATCCTGATTTAAATAATCTTTGATTATATTTCAGGAATAAAATTTACTAGCCCTTTTTGCAAGTAGGGATCAGATAAATAACTGACATGAAAAGCAATCTAGCTAGAGTAAATATTGATTTCAAGAGAAACTAACGTCTAAAGAAATCGTGAAATGCCTTTGGCTTGTAGCTTCCACTAGCCGAACATTCTGTTTATTTTATTACTAAAATGCATGGAAAAGACGAGGTAGGTAAAAAAAATAATTTCAAGTATGAAACAATATGCAATGATATTGGAATATGCATGTATTTTTTTCTAGTATTAAAATTAACATTGAAATAAAACTACTTTTAAGAATTGACCTACCGTGACCATGAGTGCTGCAAAACATTTGAAACGTCGGGAAAGTAAAATCTAAAATAAAATTAACCAAATTTCAATCAGATTTATTTGGGTGATTAAAACGCATCTTCACGCGCTTTTTGCGACATCAGTGTCTGCCACTAACAACATCGCGATTGGCGTAGGTTACATCACATCAGTGATAACACAGTCGATATCATCAGTGGTTCCAAAAATATAGGTGTGACAGACAGACGGACAGACGAAGTCGCACCATAATGGTTCCTTTTTCACCTTTTAGGTATACATAGAACCCGAGAAATGGTGCAGATGTAATTGTAATAAAGATTAGAGAAATAATCACCATCACGAGCAACCGAAAGACGTCCACTGCTGAACAAAGGCCTCCCCCTTAGAAGGGAGGGGTTGCCATAAGCGGCTTGGGGATCGCAGTATAAGTGGTAGGTAATCCAATAGAGAGACGCACCGCTGCTATCCGTCTTTTTGTTTTCTCTGAGTCGCCTCTAACGGACACCCAATGGGAGGAGATGGGTGGGTGCTATTCTTACCCGGAGACCCCACGGGTAGAGAAATAAAAAATAAATATATTCAAATTACACGCATATTCCCTACTGGCATTACAGATTAAAATTTTAATTACACTACATCAATCATCATTACAAATTTAATGAAACATAGCGACATAAATAATATTTAATGACGTAAAATTAAATTTGCTTAGCTGAAATTTGAAATTGGACTTAATTGGAACTCTGTTATGTCGGATAATTGAAAGGACTGGCGGAGTCCGACAGTCGGACAAAAGAGTGATTATAACAAGGGATGTTCGCCATAGATATGGTGCATTTCCGACGGAATATCTCATGAAACTGTTTGCTCAGACCTTAAGTTTAAATCCTGATTTGTTCAGACGACGCGAGCCGTGAAATGCTGTAGCGTAGTTTTAAATTCGTAAGTTGAAAAAGTAAAGGTTACAGACACAGATTTTGTTGTAGATTTTCATAGCACTTTTCAGGAAGTTACAGTCGAGCTTTTCTGATCTTTACAATATATGAGCTGTTGATGTAAAAGATTATTAAGTTGTTTGGAAGAAATTGCTGTTGCAATAAGACCGCCTATTGTAACTTTTTTAAGTTTTAGACTTTATTTACTAAGTTTACATACAGTAAATTAGGGCATTATAGAGCGTCCAACCGTTTATTTTCTTTTTGACAGCACCAATAGAACGTAACTGCGTCATGTTACGCAAAAGTTCACTTTTAAAAGTTCACTTAAAGTGAACTTCACTTTGGTGCTGTCAAAAAGAAAATAAACGGTTGGACGCTCTATAGTTAGCAAAGACATAGCTACCCGTGTAGAAATAATATTTCTCTTTTATCATCCGCTAAAAGGACTTGACAGAGTAGGCAGAATCTGAGCCATAAAGCGAGGATAAAGACTTAGTCTTTATCATTACATGCTTATTGTGCTTTCCTAACATTCCTAATTTGTCTTAAGTATTCCCCTCAGTTTCCAAAACTCCTAACTTTGAATTTGGGAAGCATACGATCACTGCTGAATTCTTTAGATGTCTATGCACTTGTGTCATTAGGTATATATATTCTCAATTTTGAATTACAGCAGGACATCTATACATATAAAATTACTTGTCCTGACTGACTGACTGACTGATTCATCAACGCACAGGCCAAACCGTTGGACCTAGATAACTGAAATTTAGACAGTAGGTTCTTCTTATGTCGTAAGCATCCACTAAGAAAGGGTTTTTGAAAATTCCACTCCTAAAGGGGTTAAATGGGGGTGGAAAGAAAAATTGTGGGTGTAGCCACAGGGAATTGCTAGTTTTTAATAAGTATCAGAGACAATCGCTTTTCTGAAACTTACAGCGATTTACGTGGCCGTGCGCAAACAGAAATATTCTTATAGACAAATGGTTGTCCTGGGTGGATATCAAATCCACGACCCATTGGTTTGCAGCAGGGGTGTTTAACCCCTTCGGAGTCACTGGACGTTCGGGGTGTGGGGCCCCGGACGTCCATTGAGTACGGCGGTGACTCCGAGGAGGACGACGGCGTATTCCCGTGAGCACCGTGACAGGTTCCGGGGGGCTCAAAGGCAAGGCACTGAAGCAGATGCCACTGAAGAGCCCGGGGGTCCTATGTGCCTATGCGACAGCCGCGGGGGTTTTAGTGGGTAAGAATAACACACACCCGGTTGAGCCCCACAGCTCCCACAGAATTTAGCCACTAAATCAATGAGCTCTTCAAAAATACACGATAGGCGGCAATTTAATTCAGCCTATAGGCGGCATTTTTTTATATCCGCCACTGTTTCTGCTTATATTACAAGGAATAGCCTCGAAAGTTAACATGAACAGCGCTAGGTCAGCGTTTCGTGAGTGGTCAAACGAATCGTATCTCGCAATATTCGATCTCTAAGAACAATTGTTGCAGTCGGCTGACACATAGCAATTACGTCCGTTTTGCCAGTCAAGTCCTTTGCTGACTCGAAACTTTGTCTCGAAATAATCGAGAAACATCCCGATTGTTTTGCAATCCCGTTCGATTGTTTTTAAGGTGCGAGTGAATAGGTGTTGTAGTCTTGTAAGTATGATGATGATGACAAATGATTCAACATCTCCTATCAGAACTGGTCAGTCAGTCTATCGAGGATTATACGTATTATAGAAAAATAGTCGAAAATGATATTACAAAAACTTCTCAGAGGTAGGTTTCATGATACTAACTGTTGAATTAGAAGAAGATAAATACTTTTAAGGCATAATAAAAGCGGCCATCAATTTACTATTTGTAAGTACTAGATTAATTTGCTAATTTCCTATTTCAAATTATTTTCAAAATTAGTGTTCTAAAACAAGGTATTTTGTAGTATTAAACACTATCTTTGAACCATATCACAGTCTTTGAACCATATCTTCGAAAATTGAATTCATTGCATACTTATTCAATGAATTCAATTTATAGTAGTAAGAAAGTATTCTTAATTCAATCTTCATAAGTCTTTAAACGCATGAAGACGTGCCACTGCTACCCTGTTTTTAGGGTTCCATACCTAAAAGGTAAAAAAGGAACCCTTATGGTAAGACTTCGTCTGTCAGTCTGTCACACCTATATACTTATTTCAGTAACCACTGGTGGTGCTATCGCTTTGAAACTTGGAATAGTTTTAGATCTCACTCACCCAACTTCATCGCAAACTATAACAAATATTATTTTGAAATCAAACTACTTTTACGGATTATATCGCGGTTTATTTTAGATTTTACTATCCCGACGTTTCGAATGCTTTGCAATACCCATGATCTACGCAACGATCTGCGTAGATCGGACCAGCAATAATAACTAAGAAGATCTGAGGGTACACCAGCATAATTGTGACATAAGGACGTTCAACATCTCAGTCCTCCCGTAACCATGGGTGCTGCAAAGCATTCAAAACGTCGGGATAGTAAAATCTAAAATAAACCGCGATATAATCCGTAAAAGTAGTTTGATTTCTTAATGTGTAATATTCGCGTAAATAATTAAATATTATTTCGTTTAATTTTTTTGTCAGAATGTGTTTTTATGTATTTATTTTAATTTGATCGTGGTTTTTAATCTATGCAAGAGGAAGAACAAACATCGTTTAGTATAACATAAAGAAACTACCACTAACTAAGTTCGTGGGAGAGAGAGGTTGCATATGATCCCGGCATAATACGATTTATTTAGCAATATATTACTTCACCACACATGTTCACGCCATGACCTACATCTATTAACTTGTGGTACCTGTGGTACTGTTAATTAATTACCTGCACTCTGCACTTGACTTGTAGTGGTTGAATTGGGACGGTTGTAATTACTCCGTGCGCGGTCGTCATCTAATGATTTTTTTTTTTTTTTAATTTTAAAATTCAACACATCACATGAATTAAACTGTAACCGACGCTACCAGCGTCATAGTTGAGCGCATGAGCGCCTCTGGCAAGATTTGAATTTTGAGCCCCCAATAACTGTATTGGGCTGTGACTACTGAGTCACAACGGATCTTTTGCTTATAGCCATTTGTAACCACTGTTCGGTTAACGATCAGTTGGGTAAGCAACGTCAGGCAAGGTCTGTCCTTAGATGAATGACCGGCATTTGAACTGAGCGTCTCCATGGTTCGTAGGGTACGTTAAAAGTCGGTCCCGGCTATTGTCATCTAGACAGCGGTCGTTAAGGGTCGTCCATTAATCACGTGATGTTTTTTAGCAACTTTTTAACCCCACTCCCCCCTCCTGGTGATATGTGGTGAGGTTTTAAACTACCCCCGCCCCCTATCCAAAATCACGTGAATTTTTTTGTACAAAATTTCAAATTAGTTTATATTGAAATTTTCGGAATATTATCTTTAAATACAGGAACTTAACTGATTAAATGTAGAAGGGGAAGTCGTTGCCGGCAACGGTGAGTCAAGGCCACGTGCCGCTGTTTGGTTTACAAATCGTGCATTCAACGAAAAATAAATACACGTGATGTCTCATTATACCCCTCCCCCCTCCTGGTGATAGTTCGTGATTTTTTCGGAACCCCTCCCCCCCTTTCAAGCCTCACGTGATTAATGGACGATCCCTAAGCTGTCAGAGGCCTACGGGCAGCTTGAAAACTCTGACATCAGGTTGGCCACTATACGACAAAAAAAGATCTTTGTGTGTCTGAAGTTGGCTGCAAGACACTGCGCAGTAGCTATTTTTGTGTTTTTGTGTTCATAACTCACAACTATACTTGCGCAATGGTTCGCCAAACCTAACTTCTGACACACAGAAATACGTTGTGACTACTCTATTTATTTTTAGGAAAAGATACGACACAGTAACTTTGAAAGTGTTATTCATTTACTTAATTAAATTTTTGAAATAAATGTGCCTGAGCATCGCGGGGCACAGGCCCCAGCGATCTACGGCGGTATGACCCCTGATCCTAACGACATTCATTACAAATAATCGCTGACTTCCGCAGCATGTATTTCTAGATATCCTATCATCATCATCATCATCAGGTGATCACTGCTGAATAAAGGTCTTCCCCTTGGGGGTGGTTGCCCTAATCGCAATCGCAATATAGGCGGTAGGTAATCCAGAAAGACGCTGCTGCGTTTCTTCTTGTGTTCCCTTAGTTGCCGCTTATGGAAGACACCCATCGGGAGGGGAGAGAGAGAGAGTGCTATTGTTACCCGGTCACCCCACGGGTACCCCCCATGTAATTATCATTTGTAAATAAAGTAAATGTTATTTTTTTAAAGTAAATGTTGTGGCTAGAGGAAACATTTTTTTGTGTATGGATTTGGTACGTAGTATATTTTTTCTAGCTTTTCTAGAAAAGCTACCAATGGAGAAGAATGGAAGCAGCTGGAAGAAGCCTATGTGTCACTGGACACGCTGACTACTGAACCGGGAAACCCGATGTATTAGATTTAAGTTAAAACAATTCGCTACTGTATGTAACATCATTGTTTAGTATCAGCAATAAAGGCTAATAATAATAATTTTTCTACACGTGAGAAAGTTAAATTAACGTACTCCAACTACTTGTAAGTCTCCGTGACGATATATCTTCGAAAATGGGCGATATGACGTCGGCCCACCATGTGTACACAACAAGACAGTCAATAAACCATTTGTAAACTACAAATATCCATTGTTAGCAGCCACGAGCCAACAAAACCGAACCATTAGTTATTTACCATTTCCCATTAGGTTATGAACTAAATTATTTATGAAGCTGTACTTGTGAAATTAATTATACATAATTGAATTCTGCGGTTGCTCAGCAACAGAACACTTAGATCTTCACGTATACCTAAATTCCATTAATTTCTTAGTGATTATTACCTACATACCGTATGTAATAATCAAGAGGCTGAATTAAGTCGAAGAGAAACGTGTTAAGTTTAATTGAGAGCTGATAGGGTAAAAGTGGGATAGTTGCCCCAGGGGTATAGTTGCCTCGATTGTAATTTCTCTAGTTTGGCGGATGATCACATGTTATTTTATTTATCTTTCGAGAGACTCTACAACTACCACTAAGTTGACCGTGTTGCATGTCTTTGTGCGATTGCATGGTAGGGCAAGGTGAAATCAAAGTTTTTGCGGGATATATGGTCTCTTTTTCAGTGGGGCATCTATCCTATACGTAATTTACATAGATTAGGCAATTATCTCCTATATGGGATAAATGACCCAAAATTTAGAGGTCCGCAAAAATCGCTAATACTCTGGAAATATCAAAGATGATGGTTTTTCCTTTCATAAGTTTGAAGATAATAAATCAAAGTACCTACCCGTATTACAAATAAAGAATTTTGCTTTTTTCACTGAGAGATATAAAGTAATTTCAAAAAGTGTGGCAACTATCCCACTTTTACCCTATACAATAATCTGTCAACCGGTCCTTCATTACTGAGGATCGTGATTTCGCTGTGCACGCTCATGTATATTAACTGTGATCCGCCGCCATTGAACCCGATCTACTGCCAGGCGGAGGGCAGAGCTGACAGATCGCTCCAGTATCTCGGAGATCTGGTTCGACCACCGCTTTACACAACGTCCTCTTGGCCGCATTCCTTCAATCTTTTCTGTCAACACTAGTTTTTCTAAATTAGATGGATATCTTCGTGCAATATGTCCAAAATATTGCAGAATTCTAGACTAGCATATTGTTGACAGTCTTGGGGGTACGTTCAAGGCGTAGGTCCTGTAGTATCGAAATGTTCGTACGAAAAGCCGTCCAAGGTATCCTCGACATACGTCGCCAGCACCACGTGTCAAATGCGTCGATTCTGTACTTAGCTGCAGCTTTGATGGTCCATGACTTCAATCCGTCCGTGAATCTGTATAAAAGGTACCTAACCTACATAGTTATTTTCGTGAATCTGTATAAAAGGTACCTATCCTACATAGTTCTTTTCTTAAAGTCACTCAATTATGTAACACGCTAGCAACAAACCTATTGGTCACTGTCTTTGCTGGCGGGTGAGGGCTTCTCATTGTCCTGTTTCATCATCATCAGCAGCCGAAACGTCCACTGCTGAACAAAGGACCCTCCCTTAGAAGAGAGGGGTTGCCATAATCCCTACGCTTGGCAGGCGGCTTGGGGATCGCAGTATAGGTAGTAGGTAATCCAATAAAAAGACGCTGCTGCCCGTCTTCTTTTTTTCCCTTTGTCGCCTTTTACGGACACCCAACGGGAGGAGATGGGTGGGCGCTACTCTTACCCGGACACCCCACGGGGAATTCATTGTCCTGTTTGCTGCTGACTAAGCCCCCGGTGGCCTTCATTGACGCTATGGCAAAGGGGCTCTGGGCTCTCCGTTCGGAACTCGCCAGAGTCTTTTCAGTGCCAAACGCTCGCTAGAACATGTCCCTGGGGGAGCAGAAATGCACGCTTCCCCGGCACCCTCGTGGTGCTAGTGACGTCCAGATATACGCAACGATATATTTATTTCGGTACCGTGGGGCTGTGGGAAACCGCTCGCTTTGCCAACTAGATGTCGCAGGTCGAAATCCTTCATGGAGCGTCAATTTTCTGGTCAATGGTTCAAACAGTAAAAGCCGATCATCTTGTTGTTTTTAAAGTAAGATGATCCATGAATCGGATGGGTTTGAAAAAAAATCGGTCCTGCGCCTGCCGCTGATTGGCCGCTATGAACGTATCGGCTAGGAGGACAATATATTTATTAATCAATAAAAAATAAAGGATAAGTTTTGCTTTTGTCGTATGGTTAATGGCCAACCTGGTGTCCTGTCCTGGTGGTTAACGACTGCTGTCTAGATGGCAGAAGCCGGGACCGACTTTTAACGTGCCCTCCGAAGCACGGAGACGCTCAGTTCAAATGCCAGTAAACGGTCACCCATCTAAGGACTGACCTTGCTTAACGTTGCTTACCCAACTGATCGTTTACTGAACAGTGATTACAACTGGCTATGAGCGTCTCGCATCTATTAAAGGATAAGTGATGCTATAATAATCGTTAAGCTGTAGGTACATTGCCCTTTCATAACTCGGTCTTTACGTTAATTACCCAACAAATTACTGGAAGTGAAAGATTTTTAATCCATTTGAAAATGCTCACTCGGAATACTGGCTTATTTTTATTTATATATTAATTAGTCGTCACGAACACAACACGTGTATTTTAACTTAATTAATATCCCGGAGCAATTTTGTAAAGGATTAATTGATCGTTTAAGCTTAGGATTAGTTTGTATTACCGTGGGATGGATTTAAAGGACGATTACTCCGTGAGTCCGTGTTGTTAGTTGGTATCCGAGATTAAAAGGGACCTTTGAGTTATATATTCCCCGATAGATGTTAGACTATCGATAAACATGGAATGGACAGTATCGACACAACCTATCGACTTGGGGCTACAGTGGGCCTAGACAAGATACAATCGCTTCATATCGATTCTATTCCTTCATTCGCTAACGCTGTCAATTCCTTATAATGTGTCACGTGACTTTTCTACGTCTTATGTAATTCACATACTTTCTATTAGCGTGTACGCTTGTAGAATGTTACATAGTCTAGGCGTTCTGAGGTTACTTTGGAGTTCTGATGGTACTGATAATAATCTTTTTATTTTTTAAAGAATCTACTATCTTAGTTTTCAATCAGGCCAGAACAAAGGACTCCCACTTCGAACGCGTCAATGAACGAAAATTGGCTATTTGTATCCACCGGTTGCCTGCGACGCGCACCATGTCGTCTGTCCACCTATCAGAATGTGATATGTAAAATCTAATCATATATACCTAATGTAAAGATTATCATAGGCAGTCTGTAAAGATTATATACCTAGCTATTCTTATATATAACTAGCTGACCCACGCAGCTCCGCCTGCGCTATTTTTACGTTAACTAAACTTTTAATAACAGACATTCGCATCGAATACATAACCTCCTTTTTTATAGTCGGTTAAGAACTGGGACCCACTTTTTACTTGCTCTCCGAACCACGAACCTGTTTAGTTCAAATGGCGTTACACGGTCACCCATCTATTTAATGACCTTACCTAACGTTGCTTAACCCGATCGATTACAAAACCTTGATAACAACTCTCTATGAGTGTTCCCTTACTAATATTTATTATATTATAAAGAAAAAATTGGACCAAGCGTATAACCAAGTACCCATTTTAACTTTAATCCCCTCTCCCAAAAGAACCGTGCTAGATTACGGGATAAAAAGTATCCTATGTCCTACCTCGTAGTAAGATCTCAAATCATGCCAAGTTTCATTTGAATCCATTCAGTAGTTTCGGCGTGATGCGCAGCCGTGATACACACAGACAGACAGACAGACAGACAGACAAAAATAAAAATAAATTACATTTTCGGCCTCAGTATCGGTTATAAAATGCCCTCCAAATATAATTTTCAAAATATCTTCAATGTACAGAGTTGGAACTGTTACAGTTTTATTATAAGTATAGATAAGCTTATTTTATGATTCTTTGTGTCGTACGTTTAGTGGCCAATCTCGTATCTAGAAATGTTCAAGTCTCTGCAAGTCTAGCAGGCATAACATGATGTGCAAATCTTGACAGATTAGTGTGAGTATGACGTCACTATGACATATTATTTCACATTTTTGCATAAAGAATGACATTTCGGTGTTGAAAACTACGTCATACTCCACACCGAACTGTCAAGATTTCAAGTCGTGCTAAGTCCAAACGGAGTGCTTAGAGTCTCCTCACATCATCTATGAAGGCCACCAGTTTTTAGTGGGTACAAATCCCACTTGACCCGTCCTTCACCCAAACGGAGACCCCGGTACCTTTTGTAGGCTTTCTCCCCGAAAAAAAAGGGTGTTCCGTGTTACCAATAGATAGTATAGATGAGAAGGGACATAGATATTTTCGCTTCGGAGAGCCCGTTTCGTTAAGATTGATACGATTTGTAATACGTCCAAAGGATCCATGGCTCCCTAACAATCTCTTGGGAAATCACCATAACGTAGACCTAACAAGGGGCGAACTGGACATTTTTTACTTCCTCAAATCGCGTTATACAATACCCTCCCCGGGAACTAGATACGGTGCTCACGGGGAAGGGGGTTGCAACCTCGCTGCAGCCGCCGTTTTCCTCGGAGTCGCTGCCACGCTGTACCCTATCTACACACATCAAAAGTGTCTAGGGATCAAGCATTTTTGGGCATAAAAATGGGCAGAAGAACAATGGCGTTTCGTGTGCTTTTCTGATGAGTCTCGTTTTGGTATGAGACCGGATACAAGACGTATACGACACTGGAGAACCCCTGGACGCCAACAGCGATTAAAATCCTGCCAGGAAGTCCATCCTTATAGTGGTGGAACCATCATGGTATGGGCGGGTATTTGGATCGGCGGAAGAACTGAGTTGATTTGGATCAGAGGCAACCTCAACGCTCAAATTTATGCTGAGACGATTGTATCAGACGTCATCGTTCCTCTACAAGTGCAAATCGGTCCCTTATTTCAGTTAATGCATGATAATGCACGACCGCACACCGCAAGAGTTGTAAGACAGACTCTCGCCGCAGCTAACATCAATGTCCTGCCCTGGCCTGCTCAGTCGCCAGACTTGAACCCGATTGAGCATGCATGGGATATGCTACAGAGAAGAGCTCTGCCGAATATGGAGGGTATCCAGTCGCAAGAAGACCTTTTTTTGTTGTTGCAACGAACATGGGCGGCCATTCCACAGCGTGATTTGGATGAACTCATTTTGAGTATGCCAAACCGATGTTCTTGTGTTGTTAGTGTTCGCGGTAGAAACACGGATTATTAATTGTTTAAGTTACCCAATAAAATTTTAAAGAAAACTGTTATTTCAGTCTTTTTTTCGAACTTTTGTGTTAGTGGTTCAAATGTCAAAAATCCCTTTATTAGGAAAATGGCAAATTTCTTTATTAATGCAAAGGTGACTTGGTTTATCGTTACTGTGACAAACGAAAACACTTTATTTGATGAATCCTTAAAGAAAATTTTAATTAATATCAATCAGGAGAAAAGTTATTGCAAAAATATATGTTGATCCCTAGACACTTTTGATGTGTGTATGTACGTCCTAGGGCCCACACTTTGGGTCCTAGGGTCCAGCGACTGCGAAGACGAGAGTTCATACCCAATGTGATGATAGCAGTGGAATGCAACTACATATCTGTCGGTAGGATGTCGCTCACCTACAGAAAATATCTTCCTCGTGTCGTTTCTAATCTAAATTCTATAAGAAATTATACCTATTAAAGTCCATAGGAGTGAAAGCGACGCGCGCTACGTAAATTATTCAAAACCCTATAGATAAGATGACTAGCGAATATTCCAAGAAGATGAATAAACAGTAATGAATTGTAGTAATTTGGTTAAGTGGATGAGTAGGCTGGTATAATAGCTGTACCTTTTCCCTCGGGGTCTAGGCTCAGTAACACAAAGGACGAAATCAAAAGTGACCTAGATCTACAGAACCGACTAATTTGTTTTTCTGAATATATAATGTAGGTACTCATTAACCCGACCTTCTGTAAAACCCGTACGTTGTACAGTATTATTTACGGATGTCGTCGCTCTGGGCAATTCCATTCGTTAACAAGTATAAATTATAATAGGATATAAAGCCCGTCTGCGAACAAACAAAATGGTCATTTGTTACACTATACATACATATATATGTGGGATTGCTTTATAAAATATCTAGTTTAGTATTATAATCTTTTATTAATTAACAATCGGTACATGCAATAATTATCGTAAGTCTGACACGTCTGTTATTTTCCGTTGTCCTGGTAACTCGGAACATTATCGTCCTTACGGGCGGGCGGCTATTCATTACAATAAAGGCAGCTATTCCCACTCGGCCATACTGCGTGATCATCTGCCCCAGATGAGTTGACATCGTATAGAGCAGCAGCAGTCGAAGGTCTCATCATTGCTAAGCTGCTTGTTATTTCAGGTGCTAGGCTTCGTTCAACTTTCATAAGATAATGGCTATCGTTTTTCTTCCTTCTGCTTTTATACGGATACAGGTTGTAGCCCTTAACAAACTCTCTTCTATTATCAACGGTGGATATCTTCATCATACTATCAGAATAGCTGTTAGTTTCATTTTCATTACCAGTATACATCATTATATCTTCTTCAATACATTGATTATTCTCTTTTGCTATCTTATGTCGATCTTCTCTTCGATTGTCGTATTTAATCTTCCCATTATCCCCTGTTAAACTGTACGTCTTTTGATTTCCATCTTTCATCTTTTCTTCTTCTGTTCCAACATAATTCATAACTGAGGGAGACATCTGTATCTTTATCTCATCAAGATCTTCGCTAGTAGTCGTAGTATTTGTCTGATACGTCATTTGAATATTACATTCGTTATTCCGTCTTATAGCATCACAGTTTTCAGTCATCATCCTATCCTTATCTTCATATCTTACAGCTTCATCAATGTCAGTTTCCACTTCTTTATTATGTATCATCTTAACTGAAATGTCACCGGCCTTGAAGTTGACTTCAACATCATCTAGTATAGGGTTACCCAAAATAATGTTAAGCACTAAAGCATCGTCTTCAACAACATAAAAGGGCGTATCAAATGAACAGTCATCAATAATAATGTTCGCTGTAAACGAGCCCTTGGTGTAAATTTCCGTTCTTGCTATTCCGGTAATTCTTTGTACAGAGTCTGGGTTAAGCTTAAATCTTTCTCCACAAATTTTTGCAAAACAACTTTCATTGAGTAGATTGACATCACTCCCGGTGTCTATTAGTGCATTGAAATTTACACCGTTAATCATAGCTTCCTTGTAAGGTGCCGAACTACTGATATTATTACTGCTAACAATCGTCAAGCTTTTCTTCACATTCTCCGGACAATCAGTGGACTTGTGGCCAAAAGTATTGCATCGGAAACATTTTATACCTTTAGTACAATTAACTAACTCATGGTCTAAACCTCCACAGTTAAAACACCGCTTCTTCGTCATGTTACCCTGACCATCAGCTGTAGGTTTGAACGTCGTGGGTCTAATAGTCTGGGTTTGGGCAATACTTTTCTTCTTAATTTCAGTGTATAGGTCTATTTTCTTCCTGAACTCTCTCAAGTTCGTGGCTCCATATAAAATTGCCTTGTTTGCTTCCAAGTCGCGAATCCCATCAATAACATACTCTATCAAAGCTTCATCTTCTATATTCCCAAGCACAGCGAGCTCCTTAAGATGCAGAAAATATTGTTGGTAAGTTTCATCTTGTCTCATCTTCCTACTGGCAAGTCTTTTGTGAATAGCAGCGCTGTTCAATTTCTGTCCAAACTCTTCTTTCAGTTCTTCTTTCAACTTATCCCATGACGTCGTACTACCCATTGACCGTAAAAATAACTTGGCTGTACCTGCAAGGAGTCTTTTGGAATAAATCATCTTTTCTATTTCACTCCAACGCATCAACGTCGCAACATCCTCAAATTCTTTTATAAAGGAGTCTATTCCGTAGGCATCATCTCCGCTGAAAGGCGTCATTGAATGCTCTAGGTCACTAAAGGAAATTCGGGGTGCAGGATCCATTACGGACAAGTCTTCATCGTCTCTTACTCTCTTCGGCGGCATTGTGTAAAGTCTGCGTGTCTTGTAATAATTCAAAAGTCTTATAATCTTCAATCTTCTTAATAATCTTACGTCGTATAGGTACTTCTTATATTGGGTTGTTAATCTTGCATCATCTTCGTCCGAAAACACTCCAATCCGATATAGCTCAGCTTCATCCCGCACGAGCCCCCAAAAGTTGTGGGATTGCTTTATAAAATATCTAGTTTAGTATTATAATCTTTTATTAATTAACAATCGGTACATGCAATAATTATCGTAAGTCTGACACGTCTGTTATTTTCCGTTGTCCTGGTAACTCGGAACATTATCGTCCTTACGGGCGGGCGGCTATTCATTACAATAAAGGCAGCTATTCCCACTTATATATATATATATATATACACATATGTATACGTATTATTCCTACTTTTCCTATTTCCCACTCTAAATTGCCAATCTTCCTTTTCACAACACCTATCCTTCCCTTTCCCTCCTTATTCGTGAGCACGTAATGGTCAATGATATAAATAATTAAATTAACCAAAATGGCGGCGATGTGGTTCGCCACCCATCACGTCTCGCTTCTCACGGAGGCGAAAAAAGGCCCTTGGCTCTGCCAACCCCTACGGGAAAAAGCCGTGATTTTATGTAAGTATGTATGTGTATATATTTCAACTCGTCTTGTTAAGACCTTTCAATTGATACCCATATTGATTTTCTTGGAACTAAAAAAGACATATAACTTTTTTGGAAAAATATATCGCCTATGTCATTCCCACAACTAAGACGAATCTAACGATGTATTATAAGTCACTGTCCTTCACACCGTTTAGTCTGTAAACCGTGCCAAAGAAATAGACATACATACATTTATACATACATACTCTCGGAAACCATAACCCTCCGCCTGGGGCATTCGGGCAATAAACAAGTATCTGTCTCGATCACGAAGTAAATATAAATCCGTGGTCACGATACATACCTTATCCAAATAGTACCTACTTACATACACAGGGTTAATTTAAAAATACTAATTTAGTACCTATATGAGATAGCTTTTATACATCATACTGAACAATATTTTGTTCCAAAACATTTAAAATATCATTTTTTAGCTTAAAAAAATCCTACATAAATAGGTTCTAAATGGAAATAACTAAGTACCAAAGCAGATGGGTGGTAAAAATAATAATAGATTAATTGTTACCGCGTAAATTTATTGCCATTTAGAAGAAACAATTTGATAATTAATTACTTGGTAGAAATAATATGAATTATAAATTAAATCAATTTACATTGTTTAACAAGCTCTGTGAAAGGGCCCTAATTAGGAATCAAACGAACTTACCTTGTGAAGTTTGATGTATAATTATACAAGTTTATTGAACGAAGACGGAGACCGGTTGCAATGTAGCAGGAAGAAAATGAGATAAAATAGTGCAATTTTATTTAAAAAACGTGTTCTTAACTTTAAACAGTTGATTAGGGCAACATAATCTCCCGTCTACTAACTAACCTTGTCTTCGTGAAATAAACGAAGTATAATATCACGTCTATATCATAGTAAAGAGCTGATGGAAACAAGATAAACTTTAACCACCGGCTAAGCTTAACATTCTATTTCAAATAATTTTCTTTTTTAATTAATAGGCAGAGCCTGTAAGCAGGAAACATCAGACACTATGTAGAAATCCACGAACTACCTATTGAGAAGTGGCCAGGGTATTTAACCACTAGACCACAAGGCCCGTCAAATGTCTATCTTGTGTCGGTGTGTTAAATGTATAAATATGAATTTACAACAGACCTTCTGTGACACCATTCCCCTAGTTGCCCTGCTGCCCTACCTCTTCCCTCTACAGAGTATGGGTAGGCGTTAACGAACAAACTGTTTTTTTTTCGACTGCTTTTTGTGTTCAACGAATAAACCAGTTTACAGTTTACCGATAAACTAGTCTAATGATAGACTAGTTTATATGTGAAGTTCATGCAATACGTAAGTAGGCTGTGAACGTCGACTGCTAAACTTCGTAAACAGTATAAACTAGTCTAAACTTTAGACTGTTTTATAAACCTGTTTATCGTTGACGATAAAGGGTTTCGTTTCTTCGACGTTAAATGACGACCCATCGCTGCCCCTGGGTTTTCTCCCTACTTCTCTTAAAACTTACTTTCTCTATAATTTCTCTCCACGCACATTACATATTCAAAGCTAGAATTGTGCTAGCATCACAACATTTGTATACGTTTTCATTCCAAGGAGGTCGTTTCGGACCAAAGTGCCCTCTTGGACCGATTTCAAAGGGCCACGTTACCCACCTAGGCTGTGTTGGCGTCCTTTGAAGCACCTTGAGAGCCCTTCGTTAGTTCCCCGCAGTACGTAACAGTGTTATGATCCTGCACGTCTCAGGACCCAAGTGGCCCTTTATGCGGCAACGTACAAAACGAAAGATGTATGGTGGGCTGTAAGGAATTTAATGTGTTTGTGTGTTTACGTAGCTCTCCGTAATGGGGTCTTCTATAGGTAGGGGAGAAAATGTTTCGACGTAGAATGGACCACTACTTGCCATCTCGAAACAAGGTGGTTAATTCATCTAATATTTTTGTAGCGATTGATTGAACTTATTTGTGAGCTATTTACAAAGACATTTAACTACTTGGGCATAGAACGGCCCTAGCGAGCAAAAATGTTCATCAAAAACTTGTTACACGCGTAATAAGTCAGGGGAAATGTCATGCGTACGCTCTAAGCCGACAAATAATAATAAAGAAAAAAGAAAAAAAAATGCCTAATTTTGTATTGCAAAATTGCAAATTATACTATGATAGGCTATAGTTTAGAGTTTATATAAGGTAGCAGTTGCAAAAATAATAATAGTATTTAGTATGAAAAAAATCCTGAAGACTCTATGGCCTAGATTTATCTGTTTGACTATAAATATACAAGAATTGAAGGACCTGTAGTGCTATGACGGGTCCGTTGGTCTAGTGGTTAGACACCCTGGTTCGATTCCCACCAAGTATCTAGGTGTTATTTATCTATTTAAGTATGTATTTACAAAAAAAAGTATATAAGTATTAGTATCAGTTGTCAGGTTTCCATAGTACAGGCTCTGCCTAGTTTGGGATCGGATGACCGTGTGTGGATGGTCTCAAGATCTTAGATATATAACTAAAGTAATGTCTCAGAATATAAGCGGCATTGAAAATAAAAATAACTAATACTTACTTACTTATTAATTTATTGCTACAATTTTTCAATTATTTTTGGTAGGTACATAAGGGGGATATGTGATATATGTGAACGTTTTACATTTTTTTTTTTCTTTTTTAGTGTAGTAATATTAAAAAGCTGTTCAAATCGACAGAATTTGCACGCGCTTGCCTATTGTGCGCAATCAACTAATGTCGGAAGCAATTCCCAAATGGCAAAATGGGAATAATAAAAAAAAAAAATTCACGCCTATTTTTGTAATAGCTTCGGGATTACAACAGGTGCAAGTTACAGTGTTCGCCGGAATTAATGGCACGTTCAACTAAAATACAATCTCTGTTCTGTTATTTTTTGTGCGTTTTTTTTCGAGTAGAATATTTTTGGGAAGTGTTTGATTTATATAATGAGTCGGTACCGGTAGATAGGTACTTTATTTTTTGGGATGAGAAGTTATTTTTATGTAACTAACTACGTTGCTGTAATTTTTGGTCCTGATTGAAAATATCATAGGCTCGAACGGATCATAGTCACAGATTTACACATTGATAATAAAATAAATTAAACCTGATTTGGCCGCAATTTGATTCATTACCAACCCGTTGAGGTGCTTTATTTGGGGCCATAAAACCGGTCAAAATTATTTAGCGACAAATACTCACGTTACTAATCACGATGTGCTAAATATGTTGCCACTGACTGTAATCCTAATGAATCTAAGTAAGTAAACTCATAGTAATTCGACTCTTAAGATAACCGTGGTAACATTAGGATTAACGTGATAAAATAGTGAATTTTCCCGGAAAATTAGCAACACTAATTGCTGGAAGAGAACACCGGTAAATAGAACCCTAACTTATTACTAAGCACTAAGGAAATAAGACGCTGTGGCTTATTAGGGTGTTATAATTTATTACATGGTGTTAGAATTTATAACAACTAAAATTTATTGGCTCTTTTTTTTTGCTTAATATAAGCTTATGTTTCACAGAAATCCTTAACAAATCCTTATAATAAGGATAACATATTAATCCTCTAAATAATTTTAAGATATAAATTGTTCGTTCTAATCTTAAAGGATTATATTGAAGTATATTAAATTGATCAATTAAAATTACTGGTGAAATTACTGGACACAAAGACTTAACAACGCGCTAGTGATTCTTCTGGTGTTGCTAGCGTCTATAGGCTGCGGTGGCTGCTTACCATCAGGCGGGCCGTACGCTTGCTTGCTACCTTGGTAGTATAAAAAAAAAATTGACGGTTCAAAAATACATAAGTATAATTTCAGTTTACGGACACGAATAAAATGGTTAAAGAATAATTTAATAATTGTGTAATTAGCTCCAAGAATTTGAATCAGCAAACAGCGATCAATAACGAACTATATGATATAATAATTGATTATTAAGTCATCAAGTGGGTCGCTCTAACCAGTGGTCTACCTGCATCCGATATCCTTAGCCCACCCACTTATTAGTAGCGCCGCGGGAGTCCTGGGTTCTTAACTTTGGCTGTCCAATTTATCTCTATTACCGTCTCCACATTTAACAGACCTCCCGAGGACATAATTTAATGCTGCATAAAGTTTGTTGGCTCGGACTATAATTACCTATGTAAGATATAAAACTATTTAAAAAAAATAAAAACCGACTTCAAAGTAAATTATCTAAAAAGCATAAAATAACAAAAATATATTGAAGTCGGTGTCAGCTAGTGTAAGTGTCAGGTAACATGATGTGCTAGCACCGACTTCAATATATTTTTGTTATTTTATGCTTTTTAGATAATTTACTTTGAAGTCGGTTTTAATTTTTTTTAAATAGTTTATTTAACATTTTTTAGTGAGTTTTATTTTATTACCATAAAAGGTATCAGCACTATATAATAATATCACAAATCGAACGTCTACGTTCCAGTAACTTAGTGAAAACATAAAAAAGTCTGTGTCTCTTAAACTACTGCACCGATTTTGATGAAACTTGTACTCTTCCCTAAGTTGAAAAATACTCTAACTATTGCAAAAAGAATTTTTGAAATCGGACGTGTAGTTTCTGAGAAATCCGTGGACAAACCTACATACATACATACACATATACATACATACATACACTCGTAAAATTTGGTATATTTGTTTAGAAGCCCACATAGACTAACATATATGAATATTGCGCATTTTTATTAATATTACATTACATACATACGCGTCGAATAGAGAACCTTCTTTTTGAAGCCGGTTAAAAATAGGAGTAAATATTTGTAATGATCTGTTATAAATGAGGGGGCTAAAAGCAAAAGCGCCACTGTCCAAGATTTTTTTTTTTGCGAAAAGTAGCAAAAACGTTTATCGTATTATAGGGACTTAAAATAATCAGATAACTGATTTATCTAAGATCATAGATCATTTTAGTAGTTATTAATAACACTCAAAACATGGAAGAAACAAGCATATTATTACGGAAAAAATAAATTTATTACAGGACAGTATTATTTTTGCATCTGAGCGTTGGAACAGTGTAAAGTTTTCATCAAAACGCTTGGACAGTGGCGCTTTTGCACCTAATACATTTGCTTTACTGATAGGATATATCAAGCCGTAAGGTAGTGCAGTATTGACCGCAAGCTACTCTAAGTCACAACGCAATCGACCTATCACACATAAATTATTATGAGTATATAATAATAATAATATCTTGGGACAATCCACACACGGTCATCTGAACCCAAACTAGGCAGAGCCTGTACTATGGAAACCAGACAACTGATACTAATACTTATATACATTTTTTTTTTGTAAATACATACTTAAATAGATAAATAACACTCAGACACTTGGTGGGAATCGAACTCACGACCCATCGGTTAGTGGACAGGGTGTATAACCACTAGACCTACATAAAATCACGCCTTTTTCCCGTCGGGGTAGGCAGAGCCCAAGGGCCGCTTTTCGCCTCCGTGAGAAACCAGGCGTGACGGGTGGCGAACCACATCGCCACCATTTTGGTTAATTAAATTATTTATATGATATATACGAGTATGTATCTATGTTTTTATGAGTATATACGGATATAATATAGATATAATCCATAAAAACCTTTTGATGGGTAAACCTTTCATTGAAAGACAAGGCAGAGTCGTTAATTAACTCTTGCTATTAATGCCGAAGGAAGGACTATTTATATCAGGCTTGTGTTAACAAAAACCAGGTATCGATCGTAGTAAGTGGACACTTACCTATATGAGATTGCAGAATTCCGCTGTACAATAAAAGCTCTCGGGAGAGGTCGGCCGATCGCAAAAACAAACGTTTACCTGTCCGCCCGCGCGCGCTTCGTTCGGGAACTAGTTATATTAAATTTTAAAGCACCCGTATAAAATTTACGCTTCTAAAGGATATTTCATTTACTTGTGTTGTGTTCGATATTAAAAGACCTACGTTTCAGAATATAAGATAAACAACGCCATTCGTTTGATGAGTCCTTGAGACGAGACTATATAATCAAGGAGGCGGCATTTTTTATTGATTGAAAGAATGTTCGAGAATATTTTTAATTACTATGTTTTTATGTTTCTTATTAGTTTTTAACGAAGACTGAAGTGAGGCAAACATGGCTGCCTTTTTTACAAAAAAGAGCTCTAGTAAGTAATTAATTTTATTCGTTACACGTACATCGTTCGTGCGTATAAATGCGCCTTGTTATACCTATGTATAATATTTTAACTTTAACCACCTACGCACAGGACGTGTACTAACTACCTAAATGATCTGAGTATTAGGACTAGTTGAAATCAAACTACTTTTACGGATTTTATCGCGGTTTAATTATTAATTTAATATCCCGACGTTTCGAATGCTTTGCAGCACCCATGGTCACGGGAGGACTGAGGTGTTAAACGTCCTTATGTCACAATCGGACCAACAATAATAACTAAGAAGACCTGAGGGTACACCGGCATGATTGTGACATAAGGACGTTTAACGCCTCAGTCCTCCCGTGACCATGGGTGCTGCAAAGCATTCGAAACATCGGGATAGTAAAATTAAAAATTAAACTGCGATAAAATCCGTAAAAGTAGTTTGATTTCAATGTGTAATATTCGCGTAAGTAAAAGACAACATTATTAGGACTAGTTTCAAACGAGGTTCGAAATTTAAAAAAAAATAATACGTTCCGGAGTCTACGGACTTGTTATATTATACAATTCTGGATCGAAAACTTGATGAATCTCAACAAATGCCCCAAAAGGTAATTTTATACCCCCTTTTCTTATACCTCAGTAACGATTAAGTCTATCAGACGGAGTGCAAGGCACAGGTTAAATTTAGCAGTTGCTAGAGCGAATCTGACTGAAGCGATATTATTAACAAAAGCGAAGGAAATAGGAACACACTGGTCGTTAAAAATGTCTGTCAAAGAGTTTTAAATAATGTAGATTATTATGTCAAAAGGTATAATGAATCCAAACCCAAACCCTGTTTTTCTTTACAAAATCAAAATCGTAGTCATATTTGCCTTTTTGGCTGGCCACCGGTTAGCCATCACTAGTGTATTTATACATTTATTGCTACGATATTGATCTTGTATAGAAAAACAGGGTAAGTATACGTAAAAATATCGCAATAATACAGTTTCCCGTTTCATTCCAATACGAAATACTTATTCACTTTAGTTTGACACACGGATATGATAATCCCCAGAATACGCGTACAATAGGCATTCGCAGGAGGTTATGGTGACATCGCCGCAAACGCAATATACGATCGCACCTTGGATATGACATATTTTTCGTATTACTTATCATGACACAGCGATATGAGTTAGGGATGACAAATATTTTTTGATTCTGACGACTCGTGTTAATGTTTCAACTTTAAAAAATTGTTGTCGTTCTTTGTTCTATTATGCATTAGGTCCTCAAAATAAAATAAACAAGACGAAAGTAATGAAAACATATAATATGTTTTAGCATTTACTTCTATCGATTATTTGTAATCTGTGGCACATTCGTAGTAATCGTTATGTGTGGCAACTCACTAAAGTGCGGTACGCGTCCATGAAGTACAATATTATTTCTGTGAATATTGTAACATTAACAATTCGAAACTTCATTCAAAAAACCAATAATAAAATGGACAGAGTATAAATAACAACAGAACAAAATTAAATAATGCACATTTAAGGTACGCGTCCATTGGCCAGCGCCGGACGCACCGCACGCACGGCACGCAACGGATTTTAGTTTGCTTTCTATGATTTTGACGGCCCGCATCGGAAAATGCCGGCGCGGATAATAGACGCAGCGCTATGTAAAATCATACAAAGCAAACTAAAATCCGTTGCGTGCCGTGCGTGCGGTGCGTCCGGCGCGTTCCAATGGACGCGTACCTTTAGGGCGGCCTTATCGCTTAAAACGATTTCTCCCAGACAACCATAGCAGCTGAAATACACTTATGTGCGCGTTTTAATTTAGATTAGCGACTGCTGATTGACTATCGACTCATATTTAACGGTTAAAAACTAATCACGATTTAGGCCGTAGGTAAATTGTTTTTTATAAGCAATTTGAGGTTCGTCTGATGGTAAATAATAATAATACCTAATAATAATATCTTGGGACAATCCACACACGATCACGAAACATGAGAGAGAGATGGTAGAGGTTAATTATGGTCAGTGGCACGAAACTGCCGCTGATCACACGAGACATTGGATTAATTAAGTCTCTCACTTTTCGCGTCTGTCTGTATATCTGCTATCTCCTCTTAAACCATTTAACGAATTTTGAAGCGGTTTTCACTATCATTTAGATAATTTTTCCACTGAAAGTTTACAAATAAGTATATATAAAACCCAATTAAGTGTCATATAAAGAACAAAAATTTACATATTTTGCAACAAACTTCAAAATACACGCTTGCAAAGCCGGGGCGGGTGGATAGTGAATTATAAAATAAACAAATAGACAGACAGGCTTATCGAGTTAGGTAATTTCACCAGCTACAGTGCCCTTCGCACCGGCTCATAGTAATGTTTACACATTGCTGCTTGGCTGCAGAATATCTGACACTGTGTCTGTGGGGAGTCCAGTCGAGAGTAACCCCCCGTCTCCTCCAGTTCGGTGTCAGTAACAGGCGACTAAAGGAAAACAAGAAGATGGGCAGCAACGTCTTTCTAATGGATAACCTACCACCTATAATGCGATCCCCAGGACGCCAGCCAAGCGTGGGGCTTATGACAACCCCTCCCTTCTAAGGGGGAGGCCTTTGGTTCAGCAGTGGACGTGTTTTAGCTGCTGCTGATGATGACGATGCGGTGGCACCTACCTGGACAATCCCTTGCACAAGGTACCTCGAGTTGAAAGGCAAGTTATCTATACATATAAAATTACTTGTCCTGACTGACTGACTGACTGACTGATTCATCAACGCACAGGCCAAACCGCTGAACCTAGAAAGCTAAAAATTGGACAGTAGGTTCTTCTCATGACGTAAGCATCCACTAAGAAAGGATTTTTGAAAATTCGACTCCTAAAGGGGTTAAATGGGGTGTTTTCTTTTGTATGAAACTTTTTATTATATGGTTCGATCGATTGACTTGAAATTTACTGAAAAGATTCTCTAAATAAAATAAATCAATAGGGGGTGTGTGTGGGGGTTGGTAAACTCTGTAAAAAAATTAGCGGGCGAAGCCGCAGGAAATTGCTAGTCGATAACTAAAGTTCCGTCTTAATGTATGTTACTGACAATTTACGCAATCACCTGTGTATCGTAATGACGAAGGGAAGCCGATATGTGAGACAATAGGCGCTCCCCGCATTGCGTTTTATGTGGATTTTATTGTTCATCCTTCCGAGAACACTGACCGTGCGTCATCGATTTAACTCTGTGCCACGATTGCGAAATCGAATTTATCGACAAATGTGATCGAGTTATTTGTAGACGTTTTTGTTCGTCGATCTTCGGATTAATTAAATAATCACAAAGAGAACAAATTATTTTCGTGGTTAGGAAATTATTGCTTATTTTGACATCGTTTATCTTTTTTCAAGAGTCTGTGCAAGGGCCTTTCCAGGTATTAAAGCAGCAGTGTGTAATCATCGCTGTGTTCCAGTGTGAAGGGCACTGTACTTCAGGCAATTAATGGACTCGAAAGCTTATATCGCTAATGGCTCAAGGGACGACCTGCAGTGTAATGTAACTGCCCTAGTAGGCGCGACGCTATCAGATATCCTACTCGTCTCATCGATAAGTTATTAAAAAACTTGTATTTTTTATAATTAAGCTATTGATTGATCGCTATCTTAATAAGTAGAAATGCAGCCGTGGGGTCAATAGTTCATCTAAAGTCTATAGACAGACGTAAACTGCTTGGGTATAACTTTGACATTCCTTATCCATTTCATGCCTTCCACTTTACTTATGTACGTGCTTTTATTTCTCGGGGACCTTCAAAAGATACCCGTTCGAAGCGAAGGCTTACGAGGGTTACGAGAGATTTTTACCGACTTAAACCTTCTTCGTGGCCTTCATTGATGCTGTGGGGATACCCCGACACTGCGTTTGGAACTTGCTAGACACGATCGCCAATTTGGTGATCAAAACTGCAAATGTTTTGAAAAAAAAGAAAGAAAAAATATTTTGCTTATATGTATGAATGGATGAAATTTATCTCCAGCTTGTTTGTGGAAATAACATCTTATTTCAGACATTTTGTCCATAGTCAAACACATCTTTACACACAAAACCTAAACTATATATATTCTAAAAACTCATCTATTTATCACTTCTGGAACAGTCAAACTGATCTGCAATAACCTTCAGGAGGATCAAACTAGCCCCTCTGCAGCAGCGACACAGCACGTTTGAGCCTGATAGCCGTAAAACAATCAGCAGTGGCCGTAAACATTCCCGAAGTGCTTCAGGGACGAGGCAGTCCGAACAGCATCCTGAAAGCATTATTAATATGAAGGAGGCAAAAAGGTCAAGCTGGAATATTCCCGCAGCGCGAGTGCGCTTCAGAGCTGCCTTTGTTTGTTTAATTTGCATATTAACAAGGATCGCGTGCTAGACAGACGTGATGTTTGGAATGCACGTAAACAGTCCGGCTACGGCTGAGCCATTCGCGCGTATATAATCGTCTTACTCATTCTAACATATATTCATTTTCTTTGAGTAGCCCTGGGAGGTAAATATGGAACATTGACTACTCAACATAATAATGTTAGTAGGCTGTGCTACGGCAGCGTTGATTGTATTCCCTTGCGCGAGAGACCATTAGGTAAACGCAATGTCAGAACCGTTGTTTAACCGAAAAAAAAGGAGGAGGTTCTCAATACGTCTGACCATAAAAGTGCTGTTCTCCATTACATTACTCTGACAAATGTGAACCGATTTCGATGATTCTTTTTTTATTCGATTAAATAAACTACTATGACGATGAAATTGTTTCTGAAGAAACATGAATTATGTAAACGATAATGTGATCATAACTTACCTATATCATTTTACCGTTTTCGATGGTTCAATCTTTATTTTGGCATGAAAATATCACTAAAAAGTATAAAATAAAATATTTTTTAAATTATTGCCAGCAGGTACGCTAACACCAACTTCTATAATATTTAAATTATTTTATACTTTTCAGTGTTATTGAAGTTGGTTCAATTTTTAAAAAAATATTTTTTATATTATCAAGGGCCAAGCCCATGAACGCTAGCAACACCAGAATAATCACTAGCGCGTTGCTGACACTAAAGACATTAGATGTTTTATTATTCCTTTTTACATGGTTTACAAGAGAGTAGAGGAAAGTCACCAAATATGGAATAGTATCCAAATATGGAATTCCTTAATTTCACCAAAAATATAAGTTTGAAACGCAACACACGATCATCTTCAATTTCATTCGGTCGCTTTACTGCCACACTCACACCATCGTGGATATACCGGCACCGCTACACGTGTGGCAATCGTGTTTTGTTTTGTTGTCACGCAGAAAATTTTATAAAGGTTTTTTTTTTTAAAGGTATGTAATTAATGAATATTACCAGTTATTATGTATATATACATAAGTGTTATACCATTGAGTACATCGATAATATATTTATCTTAACATTTTATGATCTGTAATTAAAATATTGTGACTTGAAAAAAAAAATATCTACGAGTTTGATCTGGTATACAAAATCCAAATATGGACCAGTCGTTATCCAGTTTGATGAAAGCAATGAATATGATAAGTTAATGGACCAAGTATCTCCTGGCTCTGCTGATGCAGAAAGTATGTTCTTTATAAGACTTTTTACCATGGATTAAAGTGGAGAAAGCTGGATTAAGTGCATAATGTGTTGGCTCCGGGAACATTATGATTGTGCCAGAGTTAGATATCTACTTACTTGGATCTGTGACTTTTGCAAGTGAATTAAGCAACTTCTTTCATTTATCATAATATTTTGTTTAAAATTATTTGATCTCATAGATATTTATGTCTATTTTTGTCATTGATATGATGATATATGGTTATATTCCATATGGGTACCTATTCCATATATGGTTACTCATTTGTGATTTTGTGTTAGATTTTAATTTGATAATTAATATATTTGATAGAAGGCTGTTAATTACTACATATAAATGTATGCCTAATTAGTAATAATATTAAACTACACACATCAAAAGTGTCTAGGGATCAAGCATTTTTAAGCAGATTTCTTGAGATTGAGATGTGGCTTTGTAATAAATTTATGATTTTATAAATTTATATGGATCCTTTTTGGTGCATTTCATAATTTGAATCAGGAACTGTGAATCAAATTCGAGTAAAAGATGAAAATCAGCTGTCAATATTTTCCCTATAAAAACATACAACGCATTGAAGACATTATTAGTGCTACTGTTTCCCTACTACTGATTAAAACCAACGTTATTATGGAGCGGCGACGTCATTTAAGCAGGGAAGAAATGCTCAGAGCCGTGGGAATGATAGAAGCTGGTTCCTGGCAACGTACTGTGGCTTTAGCTCTGAATACAAGTCAGAGTGTTATCAGTCGACTTTGGACACGTTACCGAAGCACTGGTACCGTGGCTGAGCGCCATGGAGGACGGTATCGCTGCACCACACGGAGACAAGACCGATATATTCAAATCTTAACTCGAAGAGCTCCAACAATAACTGCCATGATGTTAGCCGTGAGGCTTCATCACTCTTCAGGGAACTTAATTAGCGACCAAACAGTCAGAAACCGCTTGCATGAAGTGAACCTTCATTCCCGAAGACCGCTACGGGTACCACCTATAGCAATGCACAATCGTAGGATTCGATATCAATGGGCTCTTGAACACAGAAATTGGGCAGAAGAACAATGGCGTTTCGTGTGCTTTTCTGATGAGTCTCGTTTTGGTATGAGACCGGATACAAGACGTATACGACACTGGAGAACCCCTGGACGCCAACAGCGATTAAAATCCTGCCAGGAAGTCCATCCTTATAGTGGTGGAACCATCATGGTATGGGCGGGTATTTGGATCGGCGGAAGAACTGAGTTGATTTGGATCAGAGGCAACCTCAACGCTCAAATTTATGCTGAGACGATTGTATCAGACGTCATCGTTCCTCTACAAGTGCAAATCGGTCCCTTATTTCAGTTAATGCATGATAATGCACGACCGCACACCGCAAGAGTTGTAAGACAGACTCTCGCCGCAGCTAACATCAATGTCCTGCCCTGGCCTGCTCAGTCGCCAGACTTGAACCCGATTGAGCATGCATGGGATATGCTACAGAGAAGAGCTCTGCCGAATATGGAGGGTATCCAGTCGCAAGAAGACCTTTTTTTGTTGTTGCAACGAACATGGGCGGCCATTCCACAGCGTGATTTGGATGAACTCATTTTGAGTATGCCAAACCGATGTTCTTGTGTTGTTAGTGTTCGCGGTAGAAACACGGATTATTAATTGTTTAAGTTACCCAATAAAATTTTAAAGAAAACTGTTATTTCAGTCTTTTTTTCGAACTTTTGTGTTAGTGGTTCAAATGTCAAAAATCCCTTTATTAGGAAAATGGCAAATTTCTTTATTAATGCAAAGGTGACTTGGTTTATCGTTACTGTGACAAACGAAAACACTTTATTTGATGAATCCTTAAAGAAAATTTTAATTAATATCAATCAGGAGAAAAGTTATTGCAAAAATATATGTTGATCCCTAGACACTTTTGATGTGTGTATATTATTTTCTTTGTAGTTTTTTTAAAATCCCTAAAACAATATGGTATTCCATATTTGGTGACTTTCCTCTATATTTTGATATATTTTCGGCAATACATAATGTAAAATTCGTATAAGTAACAGACTTTCAGCATTTAGAAATGAAAAAATAGGGCAATTTCTAATGATCTATGAACCAATCGTTAATATTTGGTTAATCGCGTCGTACTATCGTGGATGTGCTCGACGGCGAGTTCAATGTCAAGTTAGCCTTGAACACGACGTCCAGCTTAACGCTGTTAAAATCCATATTCACTATCGCATTCCGGCTCAACCTTGAACTATTCGACCGTAAGTCATCATCATCATCAGTAGCAGCCGATAGACTTCCACTGCTGAACAAAGGTCTCCCCCTTAGAAGGGAGGGGTTACCATAATCCCCGCTTAGCAGGTGGCTTGGAGATCGCAGTATAGGTGGCAGATAAATCCAAAAGAAAGACGCTGCTGCCCGTCTTCCCGTCCTCGCTTAGTCGCCTCTTACGACACCCAACGAGAGGAGATGGGGCGATGCAATTCTAACCTATTAAGCATTAGTTTAATTCTCTAAGTTCTAACCCCACGGGTAACTAGTTCCACTGACGACTGTACATTCTCGTGGCGGTAGTGCTACGAAAGAAAAAATAGTGAATACGAAATCGCAACTCACCGCTGCCCGCAGCGTCGATCTCAAGGTTGATAGCATGGACTATATACGATGATATCGACATAAGCTTATGCTTGGTTAACAAACATTATCGTCTTCAATTCAATAGTAACTATTGTACGTTCTGTCTGCGTCGACATATCGTCGTTATAGTTCAACTGTAAGGCAATTGTCATGACATGATGAATGATATTCCCGATGCTCTCCAAGCCGTTTTATACCCTTTTTGTATCGCCCAGACGGGCGAGACCAAGGCCACCTTCCTTGATGTTTTGATCGGTTTTTTATGACTCAGTAATTTTTATTATTGTTATTCGGACGGTTGAAAAAGCGATCGTCAGCCATATATCGAGACTTCAAAAGGATTTTCGTATCAATATCGAATTCTTTTTTGGCGTTGTTTATAAATACTTGTACATATTGAACTCAGTGTGTGCTACAATAGATTTGTTCCGGTATTATTGTAGTTCAGTTATAGATATTGTTGCTATTTATAACTTGAGGCGTTATTGTTCGTGTCATAGTTTTGTTGAGTACGAGCCACAGTCTTCCTTTAAATATAGACATAACGGTTTTCTAAAGCTGTTCGTATTTGAGGGCGATGTACTGCAAGCCGTAAATGTCATTCTGCTCTCGACTCTTCGTAAATTAACATGGTCTGTCGTCTAACCATATCTCCGGGTGTTGAAAGAAACATTTAGAATTTTAGTTATAAACTTGTTGATAATCGAAGTATGTATTGTGAATAAAATCTAAAATAATGCCACAATGTTAGTGCTTCATTCAAATACCCTATTTAGGAGTACAGATCGTATCTCACTAAGTTACTTGAATCAATGAAAAGGAACGTTAAAATTAACGTTATATACCGTAAAGGAGGGAGAATATTTACAACTCTACAATATATGTCTTACTCTACATAGTTGTGGTGAATTATATTATTCGTTTGAAACATATGGTGAATGGTTCTGTCCCCAAGGTGAAGTTGAAAGGCTTCTATTAAATTTTCAATCTTTTGTTACAGGTATGTTGGTGGAAACGCTTTCAAGACAGATTGGCGAGTGGTCACGTGTGTGTTTGACTCTACGTTAATATATCTTAGGTGATGTACCGATTCAAAGTTGGACTTCGTTCTTAAGGTAGGATCGGAGTTGCTAGTGCTGATATAAAATATCTATTAAATTCTGATAACTAAAGTAGGGCCAATTTAATAAATCACATTTGACACTTCAACAAAATTTAAACGTAACCTTGTAACGGCGGGCACAAAATATTATTAATTTTGTTCGAAGTTAGAACTGCAATTGCTTAACTTTTTTCAATTACAATTACATATTTATTGTAATAATGATAAAAGAAACACACACAACAAAGAAACTGACAGACGTCAAATGTGATCCATTAAACATCTTGCTGTTTTAGGAAAAAAAAAACAAAGCGTAATAAAATATTTAAATTACAAATATTTTTTATACTACATCAATACTGGTACAGACAAGCGTGCTTTTACAAAATTAAATGGTTCAATATTTAAACACCAACAATTTCAATAAACAGATAACCATTTTTTTTGTAAAGAAGAGTTAATAACTTTCTTGTTAACGTTTTAAACGTGCCTAAGTTCACCCAAAAAGGTGTAAACGTTAATTTTCAACAGCTTTTCACTCGGACCACACTCGGACAATGAAAAAACTAGTTCGCCTATTATTCACGCATCGAGTGGGCAATAACTCAGAGCTAGAAGCACCTGTTCTATGGCGAACAAGCGGCGCGGCGGCGTATGATCGAAATTCATGCTGTAATGCTGATACTGTGACAAAAGACTGATGCGATTTCGTGTTTCGATCTGGGGCTACTTTTTATCGCTTGACGTGTAGCCGAATATTTACCACGAACCTGTATTATAACTGGACAGCGCAGTCTACTAAAGACCACGAGCCGAATGAGAGGTCCGAGAGTAGTAGTGTATCTCTGTCTAATAGGGTGTCCACGCACCCACTATGTGGAAGGATTCTTTTTCTCACTTCTAAGGCCTTTTGGCGGCGGATCGGGTCACAGCGGGCGGTGCGACATCGGTGCTCCTGCGTGACGTCCGTCAAGAGTGTGAGGCGCACCGCATGAGACGATTTTTGCGTTCAAATCGTTATTATTTGTATTTTATAATTGGATGGAATTTAATGGAAGTCCGCAGTCATATATACTTATAATAAAACTGTAACAGGCCCAATTCTGTACATTGAAGTATTTTGAAAGTTAAATTTGGAGGGCATTCTATAACCGATACTGAGGACGAAAATGTAATTTTTTTAATTTTTGTCTGTCTGTCTGTCTGTCTGTATCACGGCTGCGCATCACGCCGAAACTACTGAATGGATTATAATGAAACTTGGCATGATTTGAGATCTTACTACGAAGTAGGACATAGGATACTTTTTATCTCGTAATCTAGCACGGTTCTTTTGGGAGAGGGGATTAAAGTCAAAATGGGTACTTGGTTATACGCCAATTTTATCAATTTTTCTTTATAATATAATAAATATTAGTAAGGGAACACTCATAGAGAGTTGTTATCAAGGTTTTGTAATCAATTGGGTTAAGCAACGTTAGGTAAGGTCATTAAATAGATGGGTGACCGTTTAACGCCATTTGAACTAAACGGGTCCGTGCTTCGGAGAGCAAGTTTTTACTTGCTCTCTCTCTTACGTGGGTCCCAGTTTTTAACTGACTATAACAAAGGAGGTTATGTATTCGATGCGAATGTCTGTTATTAAAAGTTTAGTTAACGTAAAAATAGCGCAGGCGGAGCTGCGTGGGTCAGCTAGTTACATATAAGATCTGCTGTACTTACCACAATTAAGACAATAAATTTGTGGTAATACCTAGCTATCGTTTTCTTTCGGATATCTGTATTTCATTCCACAATTCAGGTTTAGTTAACCAACGTTTGTATGGAAATCATCACCCAAGACCACCGACGCGACGCCATACATAATAATGGTCACCCTACTCTAACAGTATACCGCGACTCCGGTTACTTACTACGACAATGTCGACAGTCACACAACAGCTCAGTGCTGCTACCTTCATAATGATAAATTGTTACTAATATTATTGTTAATAAAAGTATTGCATGTTGTTCGTGTGCTAATTTATGATATTACATTTCATCGTCCTAGATATATTATATTTCGATGTTTTATTACACGAAAAACTTTCAAGCAAATGTAATCAACTTTTAAGAAATCTACCTAACACTACTAAAAAGAATCATATTTTGCGTTGGCAACTTACTTGACAAGGGGGCAGACAAGGACACACATCTACTTTTGAGCTATCTCACTCGGCTCGTTTTTCTACTTTGACTTGTGTCAACGAAAAACAAACCTTAAGAATGTAGTATAAAGTTTAAATTAGTGATATTAATATATTTATGTGATCTATCCAGTTTTTACGAAGTAAAATATAAATCCGTGATATTTACAGGCTGAATATTTTTTATTCATGTATTTTTTATACCAGTGTTTTAGAGGTCATTATAAATACTTGCAACAACAAGGAAAAATGGCTGCTCTAAGTATAATAACGAATGTTATTCAATTGAACGCGTATTTGGCGCAAAGAATTTTAAAAACCGTGAAGATAAGTATAATTCCGTGAAATACTTATTGTAAGTATAATAGTTATACATTCCTATTTTGTAAGAAGGTTAATGTAATATCGTATAAAAAATATATGGAATGGAAAACATTCATAGTTTTAGTTATTTTTGTAGTGAAAAAAATGGAGCATTAATTTTTGTGTGATTTTTTTTTATTATTCAACCCTAGTGACGAGACATGCGAAACATCTAGTTCTCAAACGTACTCGTCTCAATGGGAGTACACTCACTGTAAATAATTATTAAGGATTTGTTTGTACCTAAGTCAGGATTCATGCTGGACTTTAAATATGTCCAAATCTTACTAATACATATAATTTATAACGAGTGATTCGTTATAAATTATAAAAAAAACATCAAGTATTATAATAATATTTATTAATAAGATAGATTTTGAAATATGCTTGGTAGTGCTAAAGTAGACCCGCGCTTAAGGCAAACCCCAAAGGTTTTTATAGACATCGGGCTTTTTAGCAGGAATACGGTTTTATATCTGACAACCCTAAGCGGTGCCAGATATAATGGGACAAGGATACAATTTCGTGATACGTGTAGGATAACAACGGCCGGGTTAATATAATCTGTGTGTGGACAGCCCCGCGCCAACTAGCGTGTGACATAACCCTGCAGACACATCGTGATGGTACATCCTAGAACAACATAGTTTGTGACAAGATGAACTCAGCTACTGTATTGATCTTAAAGGAGAGTAATGTTTTACATAAATCTTGTTCGTGGGTATGACGAGGCTAGATAGATGGCATGACAGGCGTTGTTTAATCGCACTGCTGAAGATTACCCGTGGGGTATCCGGGTAAAAATAACACCCTCCCATTTCTTCCCGTTGGGTGCCCCGTAAGAGGCGACTAAGGGAAAACAAGAAGACGGGCTGCAGCGTCTTTCTGTTGGATTACGTACCACTTATACTGCGATCCTCAAGACCCCTGCCAAGCGTGGGGATTAAGGCAACCCCTCCGTTCTAAGGGAGAGGCCTTTGTTCAGCAGTGGACGGTGGTGCAACTCTTTGTTCAGCAGTGGACGGTGGTGCAACTCTTTGTTCAGCAGTGGACGGTGGTGCAACTCTTTGTTCAGCAGTGGACGGTGGTGCAACTCTTTGTTCAGCAGTGGACGGTGGTGCAACTCTTTGTTCAGCAGTGGACGGTGGTGCAACTCTTTGTTCAGCAGTGGACGGTGGTGCAACTCTTTGTTCAGCAGTGGACGGTGGTGCAACTCTTTGTTCAGCAGTGGACGGTGGTGCGACTCTTTGTTCAGCAGTGAACGGTGGTGCAACTCTTTGTTCAGCGGTGGACGGTGGTGCAACTCTTTGTTCAGCAGTGGACGGTGGTGCAACTCTTTTTCAGCAGTGGACGGTGGTGCAACTCTTTTTAAAAAACTTAACGAGGAGGAAATTCACCTGCTGGTAGAAATTACATGTCCAGAAGATAGTGTTGTTCCTATCTAAGGATTTAGATTTTTTTGTCTCGAATAGCACTGGATGGATTTTGGCTCTTATAATTAGCACATCATCATCATCACCAGCCGGAAGACGTCCACTGCTGAACATAGGCCTCCCCCTTTGAACGCCACAATAAACGACAATTGGCGATTTGCATCCACCGTTTACCAGCGATGCGCACAATGTCGTCTGTCCCACTAGTGGGAGGCCTACCTACGCTGCGTCGTCCGGTTCGTGGTCGCCACTCGAGAACCTTTCTTCCCAAACGGTTATCCGTTCTTCAGGCGATGTAGCCTGTCCATTGCCAGTTCAACTTGCAGATGCTGAGAGCTATGTCGGTGTAATTAGCACAGTAATTCGTAACTGTGTCTTAGTTTCGTAATCAAAGTCCCCTTCATCCTTTCCATTATGAATCTTTTCACAGCTTCAGAGCTGTATTCTTCAACGTTCGACCGCACCACAGCACCTACCAGAATAGACTTTAATAGTACCACGGTAAATTTACACCCTTTATGGCGGCCGTAAACTGCACGAAAGAGTTAAACAGCGATTTGTTGACCACAAATAGGCAGCTTTAATTGCTCGCTTCGTGCCCGATCCGAATCTAAAGGCGTGAGTTTCAGAGCATTCATTATAACGGGAAAGATGATAAAGTTTGTTTCGAAATTTGTGCTACCCAGAGATTAAATAATATGAGTCATTGAGCTGCCTTAGGGAATTTTTTCATACAAAAACTGTGATCACTTTATAAATATACAATTCTTTAATAAATATAGTACAAAAAATATATACTCGTACAAAAATGAAGACTGTAGTCTCATTCAGCCATTTTGTCATTGAAATTAGGCACATTATTTTTTTTTACATCCTGAGACAATCTACATATCCATCTGATACCAAACTAGGTAGGTACAGCCGTACAGGCTCTACCTATTACTATGGAAACCAGACAACTGATACAAATACATTAATCGGTACTTTTTTATAAATTGTACAGACAAAAAAAAAAGACAAAAAAGACAAAGACAAGAAAGAGGTGGGAATAGAACCCACATCCTATTGGGTAGCAATGGTCTAACCACTAGAACTACGGATCAATTATCTTCTACAATATTATGTGTCGAGAACGTTCGTTTCTATTGACTTATTACACGTGTAACAAGTTTTTGATGAAAATTTTAGTCTCTAAACCCGGTTTAGTCGTATGTATAGTTAAATGTCTTTAGTGCGGGCGATGTAATTGTAACGCCAGTTGTGCGAATGGCGTGTGTTAGCAGTGCCGTAGGTTTGCGTAATTCATTTGAATGCACAGGAAGCTAAAGCACGTCTGACCTTTCCGCTTCGCAGAGTTTTCGTCCACGCAAATCTGTGTTGTGCATGTTTTTGCTTTGACACATATAAAATAGGTGCAATGGTGAATTGGTTCGTTCGTATCCGATGGTTTAGTTTTTGCAGCTTTTAACAGTGTTGTGTAATGTGGTTTTAAAGCCTTATTTACATAACTCGGTAATTTAGAAATTTACAAGACAAAGCAGGGGCGCTAAATCAGGATTGGAGAATCGAAATAATTTCCCAACTTACAGTTTACCCACTCTAATATATGTACAAAAACCCTAGAGCTTGTGCAAAATACCATCAAGGGCCGTCAAATCCGTCTTCGGACTACACATGAGCCAGTAAATCGCGAAATCCCAAATCTTGTTGTTTTTATAGATAATCAGTTTTCTTTTTCGGCATAAGCTGAACACACTGAGCTGATCTCCAAACTAGAATAAACTTTACGACATACTTTGTCAGCTTTGAGTATTGATATTATATGGGTCATACGCCACTATTAATAAAACATTCAGTTATTAAGGCGTCTAGACATGACAACGAGTTGGCTATGTTTGTATACTTATTCATGTGTTATGAATTGAAATAGATTGCTAGGTAGGAAAATTTATGATATGTAGTTCTAGCGGAGCTATCTCTGAGATACACATTGCATACTTCTCTAAAAGTGTTATGCATATGTATGATATTAATATTTTGGGACAATCCAAACACGGCCATCAGATCCGAAACTAGGATATAGAAACCAGATAACTAGTACTAATTATTATAAACTTATTTTTTGGAAATACATAATTATATGGATAAAACACCCAAACACTTGGTGAGAATCGAACCCACGATCTATAAGTGTCGGGGCGTCCAGCCTACTTAGACCGACTTCCGTTGACCCAAGATGCTTTATATGTCGACTGGACAATTATATAAATATAAAGAGTGCTTCTACATGACAGAAGAGGAAAAAAGTCAAATGACTAAGAACAAGGGACACGACCAGAACAGACGTCGATATTATATAGACATACAAATTGTCGTATTTATTTGACCTGACTTCAAGAACTGACCGTTCAAGTAGTCTTTGAGCGGCCCGGATCTCCTGACTCCAGACGGGGACCGTTCAAGTGGTACTAATAATTATAAACTTCTTTTTTGGAAATACATATGTACATATATGGATAAAACACCCAGACACTTGATGGGAATCGAACCGACCTATTAGGCAAAATACTTTCCGCTATTCTTCCATTTTTCTTGGTCGTACAATCCACGTATATAGATACTTACCTATATAATTGTCTATTTGTCGATGAGATAAGATATTTATTATATAAAAAAGATGATTTACAAAGCCGTAAGCGAGCGCTAACGTGAACTCATTGTTAGCACATGAGTCTATTAGTATCGAGAAAAATATATTGTATAAATACGAGATTTTATTTGTATTTAGATTCACATTAGTCTTTCGTGTAGGTTCTATGCGTTTCAACTAATAATGTGACTGCCATGATGATCGCGACTGCGGCAACTTTTCATTTTTTACGATTTTTGTACCGCGAGCAGAGTAAACACAAAATGAAAAATTCCTCTTAGATTAAGATCCCAAGACGCCTGCCAAGCGTGGTGATTATGGCAACCCCTCGCCTCTAAGGGAGAGGCCTTTCTTCAGCAGTGGACAATGATAATGGTTCTCTAATTCGCATACCAGGATACCTACACGACGTCCAAACTATTTAGGTCTGTCCTTTGTACCAAAGGATAAACCAACGCGAGATATACGATCCCCGATTTCTTTAATGGCGTTTTACAAAACCCAAAGCGCAAGGTTCTATTATTGCCAGGAGCACAGACAGGTTAAATAATTCCCGGTAATCATTGCATATCATATCATTGCATTGCATTGTGGGCGAGCGCTTGCCTTGGAAACAAGGTGCGCAGGTTCGAACCCCGGCTCGCACCTCTGATTTCTTCAATGAATCATGTGCGAATCGTCTTTGTGCGATTGTTACTAGCTTTCGGTGAAGGAAAACATCGTGAGGAAACCTGCATGTCCGAGAAAGACTAACTAGCTTTCGAATGACGTGTGAAGTCCGCCAACCCGCACTTGGCCAGCGTGGTGGACTATGGCCTAAGCCCCTTCATCTTGAAGGGAGGCCCGTGCCCAGCAGTGGGACATTAACAAGGGCTGGTATTATTATTATTATTATTATTTAATCATTGCAATGAATTACAACAAAGCGGACGATTTGTTACTCGCATTAATTTAGTTTCTTTCATCGCCATTCATTGTTGCTGCAGACGCGGGCGCATTTATTTAAAGGATTACTTTCGATTGCTGTGGCATTGTCTGTACGTAATCGGTTTTTATTGTTATTGAATGTGATTAGTTCAGCGCTAATTAAGTTAATGATTCCCGGTATTTATTTAATATTAGGTAAACGTTGAAATTTGAACTAAAATTAAAGATTTTGTCTGGGTTTGTGTTGCCTACCCTGATGTTTTGAATACACACACACACACCTACATACACATAGACGCACAAACACACACACGTACACTTTTCTGTTTGTTCACTGCGTGAGGCGTTTATTGTTTTGGTAAGTGTCTGATTTGAGTGGATATTAGAAATGATTTTGTCTGTGGAGTCCTCCTCCTCGAATCTCCTAATCTATGGATCGAAAACAAAGACCGTATAAATGTGCTAATCTAAATATGATTATTATATTTTTGAAAACAACAAAATTAACCTAATTGCCCAAAAAATATAAAATACTAACGACCTGCCCCGGCTCCGCTCTGCCTTTTTAAGTTTCCAAACCTAAAAACCTAATTTTCCTGTGTGCTATTTAAACAGTGCCTATTTGATTATAATAATAATTACACAGATGGTAATCTGATTCCAAACTAGGCAGAACCTGTACTATGGAAACCAGACAACTGTTACCAACACTTATCATTTTTGTACATAGTTACATGAACAGATAAATAAACAACCTAGACACTTGGTGGTCAAACTCCATTAAGTTAAGACACACTGCTGAACCTACAAACGTCAATTATAGTTAATGATCATTAATCCAAATTTTGCAATCGGATTTCTTCGACACTCGAAGACAATTGATACTTAATACGCAGATAGTGAGTAGAGATATCAATTATCTCGTATTCAATAATCGAACATAATAATAAACGGCTCCGACAGTCGAAATAAATAGATTTTAAAAAGTGCCTTAATTACAATTAAAGCTAATTGGCGTTTGTGAGTGCGGCAGTAAGTTCATTAAGACTGACATAGTTGGACCATAGTCAAACTATGTCAGTCCATATCGACTTTGCTATTAACAGTGTTTATAATTATTAAAATACTTCTAAAGTAATTCTTTAAATGACCTGCCACGATTATACGCAGTGACCTTAAAAATGTACTGGATAAAAGCCTGACACCGTAATATTGCAATATAGGTACAAAAAAATATTTAGTTGAGCCTACGATTTAACTTGAGGGCAAAATTTAATAAAACTGACGTTAACGGTGTCACGACGTGCGTTATTTATTTTATTTAGAGAGACAGGCCGTGTCGTGTCACTGAGGACGAAAGGTGAAAAGTAGAGAGACATTAAACTTTATGTTAATCTAGCAGTATTTAATCCCCGACGCAAAATTTTGTGGTATTATTTGACGCCTATCGCTGTGTGTGTGTGTGTCTTTTACAGGGTCCTATCGCGGTTTATCGCGGTTTTAGGTTTTACCACAAAATACTGAGAGTACAGAAGGCAAGCTCATGTACCTATGTACCTCGCTTTTCATACTTACGCTCGGCGGTCGCGCTAGGGTTATCAACTCTATCACGATAGTTTTTTGCATAAGCCAGTGACACTCCTATCTAGATTTTAAATTGATTGTTGAGAATAAAACTGGAAGAACGGAAGACGAGTGTTTGAAGCGGACGGCATCGGTTCCGTGAGCGCTGTCTATGTGTGCATTGCTCGAGCGCCCGTTGTGTGAAGCTTGCCTTCTGTACTCTCAGTTTTTTGTGGTTTTACTTTTCCGATGTTTCGAATGCTTTGCAGCACCCATGGTCTCGGGTCCAGCCAGCCGTAAGAGTAATTTTATTACAATGTGTAGTATCCGAGTAAATAAAAGACAACACATTTTCAAATTTCGTGTTGTCCTTCTGTTTATTACTAGGTGGTTCAGACTAAATTTTTTCCATGAAAATGTGGTCAAATGTGTGTGTGTGTGGTGTGTGTGTATGTGTGTATGTGTTAGTGTGTGTGTGTGTGTGTGTTCTAGGTCACTCTGTATCCTTTTTTTTTGGATGCGGGGGTAATCTTCCAAAGATCCCCGGGAGCTGTGGGGCTCGACCGGGGTATGTGGGATTCTTACCCACTAAAACCCCCGCGGCTGTGGCATCGGCACATGAGAGGGGGGACCCCAGGGCTCAGGGAGTGATGGCTGATCTGAGGCCAGTCAAATACAATTATTGGTAGAGTTGAATATGACATACATATTGAACGTAACCCGTCCCGACCGTAACAGGGCGTCGTGGAAAGGAGATTGACCATTTTTGTATGGACGTTGGACCAAATGCTGCACAGGCTTGGGAATACTTATATTTTTTCCTTACATGGAGAGATATTTAAAAAAAATTAAACATCCACGGGGTTATAATATATTACCTACCTAAAAACTTATCTTATATGGCTTTTAGGTGCTTAAACTTTGATTTTTTTTTAACCTTTATGTTACATAATATTATTATCTTGCTTATTCGACCTCCCGAGTCCGGTCCCGACCTCGCTAGACAGCGCTATACAAAGCTGTCACTTTCGTATAGAGTTTACAGAAAAAAAACTTGCTTCGAGCGAGACTAGCGAGGTCGGGACCGGACTCGGGAGGTAGAATAAGTAAGATAATAATATTATATAACATAAAGTTAAAAAAAAAAACATAGTTAAAGCACCTAAAAGCCATACGAGTATAAGATAAGATTTTAAGTAGGTAATATATTTGAACCACGTGGATGTTTAATTTTTTTTTGAAGTGAAACTTCTTATGCGACTTCCAAAAATGTTATCACATAACGCGTCAAGCGTTAAATGAAGCACCTTAACGCGTTAAGTGATAGGTGTTAAACGATAGGCGATAGGCGTAAATTTGTTAAGGTTATGAAAGCGCTCATGTGACGCCGTCACTGAGTGAGTGGGTGAGTGGAGTTCAGAGTGGAGTTCAGAGTGGAGTTCAGAGTGGAGTTCAGAGTGGAGTTCAGAGTGGAGTTCAGAGTGGAGTTCAGAGTGGAGTTCAGAGTGGAGTTCAGAGTGGAGTTCAGAGTGGAGTTCAGAGTGGAGTTCAGAGTGGAGTTCAGAGTGGAGTTCAGAGTGGAGTTCAGAGTGGAGTTCAGAGTGGAGTTCAGAGTGGAGTTCAGAGTGGAGTTCACAGTAGAGTTCACAGTGGAGTTCACAGTGGAGTTCACAGTGGAGTTCACAGTGGAGTTCACAGTGGAGTTCACAGTGGAGTTCACAGTGGAGTTCACAGTGGAGTTCACAGTGGAGTTCACAGTGGAGTTCACAGTGGAGTTCACAGTGGAGTTCACAGTGGAGTTCACAGTGGAGTTCACAGTGGAGTTCACAGTGGAGTTCACAGTGGAGTTCACAGTGGAGTTCACAGTGGAGTTCACAGTGGAGTTCAGAGTGGAGTTCAGAGTGGAGTTCAGAGTGGAGTTTTCAGAGTGGAGTTTTCAGAGTGGAGTTCAGAGTGGAGTTCAGAGTGGAGTTCAGTGTGGAGTTCAGAGTGGAGTTCAGAGTGGAGTTCAGAGTGGAGTTCAGAGTGGAGTTCAGAGTGGAGTTCAGAGTGGAGTTCAGAGTGGAGTTCAGAGTGGAGTTCAGAGTGGAGTTCAGAGTGGCGTTCAGAGTGGAGTTCAGAGTGGAGTTCAGAGTGGAGTTCAGAGTGGAGTTCAGAGTGGAGTTCAGAGTGGAGTTGAGTGGAGTTGAGTTGAGTTAGTGTGTGTGTATGTGTGTTTTGACTGTATGTGTGTGTGTGTGTGTGTGTGAGTGAGTGAGTGAGGGACCGACCGACCGACCGACCGATCGACCGATCGACTGAGCGAGAATGAAGTTTCACTTCTTCCGCGCGGAGGGACTCCACGCACGCACATTTTTTTTCTTAATATCTCTTCATGTAAGGAAAAACATAAAAGTATTCTCATGCCTGGGCAGCATTTGGTCCAAATTGGTCAATCTCCTTTTAAAAAGGAACTACTATGTCTAGTGGGGTATCATATGAAAGGGCTTCATTTGCATATTTAAAAACAGATTTCTTTGTTTTATGTCACGTTGTGTTTGACTCATAATAAAAATAAAATAAAAAAGGTAATAAATGTCTGGTAAATATTAAAAGAAAACTATAAGTAGGTACCTACTTAGCGAAGTTTCTAAATTGCATAGTTTTTAGTACTCTTCATAAAACTTCGACAAACAAACTTAGTTTTGCCATATGTATTCTGTGGTTATGCGGTTCGGTCTTTTTTCCTACCTTGGTCAGGTAGCTCCAAAAAAGGTACGAAACCCTCGGTGCACGTGCGACTTGCACTTGACCGGTTTTTTTTCCAATTATTACTTGCTATTTTTTTAAACCCCACCAACCCGTACTTGGCGTGATGGATTATGGCCTTAGACCCTTCATTTTTAGGGGAGGCCCATCCCATGCCCAACAGTGGGACAAAACATGGGCTGGTCAAGGAATCCTCTCAATTAAGCGGCACACGCATAGCAAGTTTATCTCAGCAATAAACCCAACAAACTACACCAAGTTTAACGAAGATTAAAGATTACATTCATCGGAGTAATTAACTGGTATTGTCGGCATTCAGTTTTGAGAAAGCGCTTGTTAGAGTGATTGAGCGTGCGGATACTATCGTACCTTACTATGTACCTATCACGAAACAGAGAGAGAGAGCTTTATGTATATGAGTGTTTGGCACGTTTTATTGATGTGTTTTTGGTATTCGAACAATTATATTTTATACAATAGATATGCCATTAGCGCACGAAAAGTGAAACAACGAAATTCACCCTAATTGGGTGAACTAGCAGTAAGTCACGCGTCGGTAAATTGTAACGAAGGTGACGTGTGCCTTCCAAAATCAATTCAAATGCCTTTATGCGTATTTAAAAAATGCACAAAGTTCTGTACATAAGTAAATAATAAGGAAAGATATCATATCTTAACTATACATATGAGAAAATATTTTAATTGCATGAGTCCCAATTTTTGGCGCGTATTAGTAGTGATATAACATATGTATCTATAGTTTATAATATCATTAGTCCGAATTTACTTCACGCGATGGATAGGAAATAGCAATAGCACTCTTTACAGAAATCTCTTGTTTATGTAGATAGCGCTTTTGATGTCAATAGAACCGGATTTCGGTTTAACAACCTATGTTACCAGGCAGCGTTTTAAAAATGTAAACTATTAGTTTATGAATTAATTTTCTCTCTAAGTATAAAATTAAATGAATACTTAAGTAGATAATCGGCACCTATAATAATTAGTTGTGCGAATGCTTCGAGATTCATAATACTAAATATGATATATTTGACGGGCCCGTTGGTCTAGTGGTCAGACACCCTGCCTGCTAACCGATGGGTCGTGGGTTCGATTCCCGCCAAGTGTCTGGGTGTTGTTTATCTATTTAAGTATGTATTTACAACAAAAAAAAAGTATATAAGTATTAGTATCAGTTGTCTGGTTGCCATAGTACAGGCTCTGCCTAGTTTGGGATCGGATGACCGTGTGTGGATTGTCCCAAGATATTATTATTATTATAAATATAGAAAACAGATGGAAAATACCTAAATATTATTTAAAAAAAACAATCGATAAACATAAAAATTTTGCATCTAGTATTTTTAAAACGTTAACAAAATAGCAACTGTACTATAAATACGTATAGCAGAAACAGCAATAAATACGTGTGAACCACGACAACAACGACGGACAGAATAGTACCTGCAATGTATGTACTGCTAATTTCTAAAGACGTTATCCCAGCAGACATCGATATACTTATATATATATACACTAGTCTAGCAATTTCCTGCGGCTTCGCCCGCTAATTTTTTTACCGTGTTTACCAACCCCTAACACACCCCCAAAGGTTGTTTTTAAAAATACGCGTAACACGTATTGATTTATTTTATTTAGAGAATCTTTTCAGTAAATTTCAAGTCAATCGAACCATACAATAAAAAGTGTCATACAAAAGAAAACACCCCATTTAACCCCTTTAGGAGTCGAAAGTTCAAAAATCCTTTCTTAGTGGATGTTTACGTCATAAGAAGAACCTACCGTGATCAATCAGTCAGTCAGTCAGGACAAGTCATTTTATATGTATAGATATATCGATGCCAACCGGCGAGTGGAAACTAGGATTAGTTTCAGAATTGTAACTTAACGAAGCTAAGCTATAAAAAAAACTATGAAATAGTTTACTATATCTACAATATTGGAAACAGATTAGAAGCTAGAACTGTACATATGAACCACAATATTTTATTCAAAGGTGATAAATTCCACGAAACTCCCACAAGTGACATACCTATACTAAAAGTATTAAATTTTTGGTGCTAAAGAGAATTCTGTGAATTTTCAATTTGGCAAGTGTGAAACAATTCCAAAAACATCGTACATCCGAATAGCAAATACTGTAAGTAAACAGCAGGCGGCGCGGGTCGGAATGTCCCGCGGTGCTGTCTCGGTGCCAACTAGGTCCAACATTAATTTAAATAGTACAACTGCATGCGAAAAGTGAGCTATTATTATCTTCCCTATGTTATGTGGTTTGTTTCGAAATGTGTGGACAAATTTTTAACAAGATGGTTAACAAGCAAGAAGTTTTTCTTGAGACATTATCAAATACCAAAAGACATTTAACTACGGATAGACAAGAGAATTGAAATGAAAAATATCACTATTCGCGGGGCACATCACTACTCTATTGCCGATATATGTGTTCCCGCAATAAATGATTAGACGAGTAACCACAGACACGCCAGTGACACTTCTTGTTTTCGCGCCATGTGTGATTTGTGAGAATAAATAATTATCTTGAATTAATTCAGTGTTTCACTCATCGATTTGGATTTTTTTCACTACGTTTTAATACTTCCTGCCTACCACTACTTACTTAGGAAGATCGGTCTTAGCGATCAATATGTTCATCAAAAATTCACACGTGTAATAAGTCAATGGAAATGTACGTATACTCTAAGAGGCCAAAAATATTTTGATAAAATTATGCCTAGCTTCTAGTTGCGATTTTGCAAATCTCACTATGATAAAATTACTGAATGCGACTACAGTTTATTTGTTTAGGAATAGACTTGCGTTATCGAACAATATTTTCATCAAAAACTTGACACACGTGTAATAAAGTCAGTAGAAATCTAAGTATGCTCTAAGAGGCCAATCAATTTTTGAAAAAAATTTAGATGCGATTTTGAAATCACACTATGATAAAATTACTAAATGCGACTGCAGTTTATTTTCATAATATGTACCTATCTTGTATTGTTACTAAAGAATTTAATATTAGGAGGCAGTTGTAAAAACTGAGGATTGACTGAACAGTATTTTTATGAAAAATATATTTCATGTCGTTGAACAATCCCCAATATTTACTAATTCCCTCTTATTCCAAATTCACAGCAAACCTAGTATTAGTATTAATATGGAAGAAAAAGTTGAATAGAAATATAACTCTGTATTTCTGATCACAGTGTTCCAAATACCGCACTTGAAATGCGTTACAAGAAAAGAACTTGGCATTGGTTTACATTTGAAGTCTTCTGTTACGAATATAAACGAAGAAGAACCTGACCTGTTTTTAGGCGGGATTTTATTTTGTTTCTTACGACAGATTTGACACTTTTATTTTATGAATTTCTAGAATTTTAAATATATCTTCTGTATCCATCTAAGGATGCATCATGCACTAACGAGGAATAAAATTTAGTACCTAGTATTGTTTTTTTTCGTAAGTTGTTGTTTATCTATTAACTTTCATTTCGACCGGATCTAATATTGTGAGATCTTAATCGTCAATGTTATTATTAGAGAGGAGGTGATTACAAGCAGTGGGACAATTTGATTGCAATTTGATCACAAGCTCATAAAGTCGATTTTTTATCAGGCTGTCTCAGTGGTAGTCCCTTGTTTAGAAAGGCTGGTATTTCTATATTCATACGCGAAGGAAATCGCGGGGAATGCTTATCTTATATAAAAGGATTTAGTTACGAAATTTGACATAACTTTTCCTAATCTTAAAACAAGCAGCCTGTAATCTTCGTTTAAGCATGTTGCCATATTAATAATTTATCTTTACAAAGGTTTCATAACTCGTACTACTTTACAATGTTACTAATACGCAGTGACCCGTTTTCGGAATATTTCCTGCTTCCTTTACAACTAGGTAGATAAAAAGAAACAAAATTAACGAGTTGACAGCGAAAAGCAAACTTAACCTGAAACACAAGCTTTATAGCTTTTAAATCTTTGAAATTTTAAAAATCGAATAACTCATAAAGCTTCTTCCAGGCGATTGAGCTATTATGTTTTTGAACTTAAAGATTTTAAAATTCGAACAAGCTTGTTTCAGGCGAATGAAGAATTCATTGCTTTTTATTTTCATCTATGTCAACGAAAAAGTTTTCTGTAAATACAGAGCGAGTTAAACTTTTATTGGGAGTGGCTCCAGTTTATTGCAAAGCGAAATATACTGGGACGTGTCGCCGACTGGGACACGCCACGTGATCCTGTTACAAATTTAAACTTGACACCGTAACTGCGTTCACAACAGCTAACTTGCTTTTTGATAACATCTGGGAGGAGTTTGTCGCTTTATTTTGTTTTTATTGTTTGCTCTTTGCTTTGTGAATTTATTAAGTTACCTACATAGCAATAGGACAGCCCCTTATGGATGGGAAAGTGAGCCTTTAACTGTTAAAGATTATGATTATTATTTTTTATGAAAGTTATTTAATACCTACTGATAGTAAGGGCCTAACCTATGGACAGTTACTTTACATTGTTGGTCGTCACCTGAGGTGAGGCATTCGTTGTGGAATTTCTTATGTTCAGTATTCTCTCCAGCTACAGTGCCCTTGACAATGGAACACAGCAATTATACACACTGCTGATTTATGGTAGAATTTTAAATTTCTAAGGGTCGTATTCGGTGTTATTGGTCTAGACGGTATACAGCAAGTCAATCATCTAAAATATATTTTAACAATCTTAATGTTATTGGCGTACCGAGATCAATATTTGTATTGTTTTTTTTACACCAAACAGTAATCCAAAAGATGCTCGTTCAAATATTATTACATCCACTAAACAACAATGACGAAACAACGAACGTGCAAATTGAATGGGAACGTTATCGGATGTTGCCGAATAGAAATTTCAATGATCACACTGTCAGGTGGGCTAAAATAGTTGCCAGGATGCGTAATGAACGCGGGTCTGTATGCCTATTCATAGATCGCATCGCGATACTAATCGAAATGGCCATTGTATGTGTGTACAAACCGCACGCTCCAATCTCGCACCCTATCACAATGCCAGTCCAATGTAATATGTAATACTTTGTCCAATGTAGGGTTTGTATTCTGGGACTGTGCCAGAAATGTAACTCAGTGAAACAGGAGTTACAGCGGCAATAGTCGGAAATGTTAAGGATGAGGAAGGGACAGACAGTACGAGAAATTTGTTTATTGTCTTTCAGTATAAGGAAATGGAGAGAAGGCAATGAATGTCAACCTATTTACGCCCTACCAGACAGAATGACTCCCTATGTACCGGATTTCATTATTATTTGTGCCCAATGACCTTTTTCTTTTTTTTAACTCTGTAAACAGACAATACGAATGGTTGTCTAATGGTAAGCTACATGCGTGATGTTAGCGGTTTCGCTGCACTGTCGGCCATTATCCTGAGATATTATTAAGTATCTTGAGTTCAGTAATTTCACCAGTTACAATGCCCTTTACATTGGAACTTGTAATCTGGCTGAAAAATATCTGAAAGTGCGTGGGTACCGACCTGCCTGGACGATTCCTTGCACCAGATAGTCAAATAATCACTTTATTATGCGTATCTATCTGTCATTTGATATTCTGTCATACGTCCTCCTTCATGACGTGGTACTTAATTTATGGGCTGAGCAGTGCCGATTTACGGCTAATACTGGTTTAAAAGTTACAATGCTGGGCAGCAACCCTACAAAAACACATTTATCGAGATAAAGCGTAATCTATGTTTCAGAATGTTAGAAATTTGTTGCACTATTAAATACGTTTCATTACTCCTTATTTAACGCATTTCTTTATGCACTTCGATTGTAATAAGTAGGTACGTATCTTTTTGGATTTATCGGTGTAAATCAGAACGACAGAAATCTTTATGTATTTTTTTTTCATGGACTTAGAATTTACTATAGGCTTAGAAGTACCTACTCACTAAGTATTTTTTCGACTCTAATCTCTGATAGAAGTAGTTGGTCATTGTCATGAGCTGCCTACCTGGTAGAAGGTTTAAGGCTACCGGTTACAATTATGAAAAGCAGATTGCTTGATTTTATAGTTTATTATACCTAATAATTTATCAGATACGTGGTTTCCTTTTGCCAAAAGCGATAAGTCTTTTCAAATTCGATCCCGATCTCATAATGTTTACAACATTATAATTATATTTTTTTTTGTAAATAAATGTAGTTCTGTTTAAACAGTTTATGTCGAAAAATGACTTTAAAATTACTTGGAATATTGTATTACAGTTATTTATTGTGCGTCTTGCGTGTTTTGTTGTCACAACCACACCACAATCTGAGCGAAAATAGCGATAAGGTAAACAAAGGGCAGTTATCTGTGTCCTACGAATAGACGTATTCGGCCTTTAGCTAATATAACAGTAATAATACATGACTGCGTGTTTACTGTTTGTTCGAGAGACAGGTACAGTCAATGACAAAAGGTTTTATATGCATAACTATCGAATATTGGGGTAAATTGCATTGCAAATACAACGCATGATATCGAAAACGAATAATTCATCGACAAATGAGTTTGAATTTGAAATTAGAACTTTATATGATAACTGCAATGTACCAAATTTTAAATAATTAGTGCGAATTCTGCGAATACCTGTTCGTGATTTGATTACTTTAAAAAAGAATTAGCCAAAAAATATGCGGACTCATAAACTGTGTTCAGACGTGTTTCTAGGTGGTAGGTCCCACGTGCAAGGGACAGTCCAGTTAAGTAAGTACCATTGCAGTGTCAGATATTCTGTTGCCAATTAGCAGTGTGTAAACAACGCTCTGTGTACCGTTGTGAAAGGCACTGTAGTTGGGGAAATTATCGGGTTCTAGAGACTTTATAGCTCGTATCTATGGTGTTGGTTATTATCAGAAGAACGACGTGCCTATCTCATCACTAACTTGCATAAAAAACGTAAACGTATCATCACAGGTATTTTAATAGTTTGCTCTTTTATTTCAAATAACAAAAACGAAACAGCTACTTATTTGAAAACATAAAATATACATTTCTGTGAAATTCTTTGAGCTGCCATTTCTTCTATGAATCTCAAAGCGCCTCTGTTAGATAAACAAAATTCCAACATCTACGTTGACTTTGATTGTAAAATATCGTTTTACATTCCACAGTTGATTTTTCAGTTCGAATGGAATATTTATTTACTTTTGTGAACTTTCTTCGTGTTAAATTTATGTTTCACATCACCATTCGCTACTGAAAAGAACTTTATGAAACCTGACCTGAGGCTGCGAGTTTTAACAAGAATACACTAAGCTTGTGCAAATATTAAAATATTATACTTATGAGTATAGTTAAAATGAGAATTCTTCTTGTGTAGTATTACATTTTTAGGATGTACTTATGTGTTTTATCAACAGGGGAATAGGAAGAATTAATGATGGCTTATCAACCACTTACAACTACACTAGCCCATAGTTGACAACTGTAATAAAAATAGTAGTAGTAGCTTTAGGCTGAATTTGCATTTTTTATTTATTTTGACTATTGCCTATTCTTAGGTTTTTTTCTTCTAAAACGACTATAATAAACTTACTATCCATACACTCTATAATAGGAGCTATAGCATAAACATTAATATATAAGTCTGCTATTTCCGACTTTAACTTTCATTAACAATGAATCGACATCTTTTATTTATGCGATGGATACAGATATTTTTATTTATTTATTAGTTTAACGTAATGAATTACTTATAAGAAAAACGCCAATAATATAGTTTTTATCATCCTCCACCTGATTAAATTCGGAGGCGTTGATATAGCATGAATTGTATTAGCCTCCTACCTCCTTCAGAAAGCCTCTAGCACGCACAAGGGGTCTTACCACCAACTTTGAGAAAGACTGCTTTAGTTAGTGTTGTGCGCTCGACTGTACATGTTTACGTAATCAAGCATCTTCGTGTAGATGGCAAATACCTATTAGTTATGATGACCTAAGAACGTACATATGTGTAACTGAATTTCCGGTGAGTGCCTGATATTCTGTGTAATTAAATCGTATCTATTAATTTAGGTTAAGACACATTTACGTACGTGGTTGACAAGAAGCTAACGAACTTTATTTGCATAACGCCATTTGGTGCTATTGAAAGTTAAAAGATTATAGCTAGTGTCTGAAGTTTTTGAATTAAGATTCCAGCACGTGATTTCCCCTGTCTTTAGGAGGTTCATTTAAAACTTTATTTAACTATTTGTCTTAAAAAGTTATTGGACAAAAGTGTGACGGGTGTAAGAGTTTAATGATCTTTTTAGAGATCTTTTTACATTATTCGTGAGAATAAAGAAATGTATAATGTAATAAAATTAATCACCTACTAACCACCTTGCTACCCGCGACTGTTAACCTGTAAAGATAGTATTTATCGATGACCAAATTAATATAACAATGTGATTTACATTTGCATAAATAAATTTTAAATCTATATTTCTGTATTCTGATTGCTTATGGCAAGTCCTTTACTTGCGTTAACTGCCTTCTATTGACAATTATAAATATCACACTTAAAAGTTCCCGTATAATAACTAGTTCCAATTAGTCAAATACAGAGTGTTATTATAATTTGTCCAATCCCTGACGGTATTATTCGGTCTCGCAATACAATCTTACGTATAATAACTCATTTGTTGAATCATCATCATCATTATCATCATTAGCAGCCGATAGACGTCCACTGCTGAACAAAGGCCTCCCCCTTAGAAGGGAGGGGTTGCCATAATCCCCACGCTTGGCAGGCGGCTTGGGGATCGCAGTACAGGTGGTAGATAAATCTATCTATACTTATAATAAAACTGTAACAGGTCCAATTCTGTACATTGAAGATATTTTGAAAATTATATTTGGAGGGCATTCTATAACCGATACTGAGGCCGAAAATGTAATTTTTTTAATTTTTGTCTGTCTGTCTGTCTGTCTGTCTGTCTGTCTGTCTGTCTGTATCACGGCTGAGCATCACGCCGAAACTACTGAATAGATTCAAATGAAACTTGGCATGATTTGAGATCTTACTACGAGGTAGGACATAGGATACTTTTTATCCCGTAATCTAGCACGGTTCTTTTGGGAGAGGGGATTAAAGTCAAAACGGGTACTTGGTTATACGCTTGGTCCGATTTTATCAATTTTTCTATAAAATATAATAAATATTAGTAAGGGAACACTCATAGAGAGTTGTTATCAAGGTTTTGTAATCGATCGGGTTAAGCAACGTTAGGTAAGGTCATTAAATAGATGGGTGACCGTTTAACGCCATTTGAACTAAACGGGTCCGTGCTTCGGAGAGCAAGTAAAAAGTGGGTCCCATTTTTTAACCGACTATAAAAAATGAGGTTATGTATTCGATGCGAATGTCTGTTATTCAAAGTTTAGTTAACGTAAAAATAGCGCAGGCGGAGCTGCGTGGGTCAGCTAGTACTTATAATAAAACTGTAACAAGTCCAATTCTGTACATTGAAGATATTTTGAAAATTATGTTTGGAGGGCATTCTATAACTGATGCTAAAGCCAAAAATGTATTTTTTTTATTTTTGTCTGTCTGTCTGTCTGTCTATCTGTATCTCGGCTGAGCATCACGCCGAAACTACTGGATGGATTGAAACGAAACTTGGCATGATTTGAGTTAATACTCCGAGGTAGGACATAGGATACTTTTTATCCCGACATTCGGCACGGTTCCCTTGGGAGAGGGGGACTAAAGTCAAAATGTGTATTGGTTATACGCTTGCTCCGATTTTAACAATTTTTCATTATAATTATAATAAATATTTGTAAGGGAACACTCATAGACAGTTGTTAACAATGTTTGGAAATCGATCAGGTTAACCAAAGTTAGGTAAGGTCATTAAATAGATGGGTGACCGTATAACGCCATTTGAACTAAACGTCTCCGTGCTTCGGAGGGCAAGTAGGTCCAAGTTTTTAACCGACTTTAAAAATGGAGGTTTTGTATTCTATGCGAATGTATATTATTGAAAGTTTAGTTAACGTAAACACAGCGCGGGCGGAGCTGCGTGGGTCAGCTAGTACAAAAGAAAGACGCTGCTGCCCGTCTTCCTGTTCTCGCTTAGTCGCCTCTTACGATACCCAACGAGAGGAGATGGGGGATGCAATTCTAACCCGGCACCCTACAGGTGCATTTGTTGAATATCTCATTAATATTTTTCCTGATTTGTATCAGCATTGCGTATAATCCCCATACAAATCGGACAAGGTTTTTTTGACACCCCGTATATTAAAGTCACGTCCGGCTAATCCGCTTGGCGATTATAAGAGTTACGTATGGGCTTAAACCTTTAATCCTCTTCAAAATGCCAACAGAAATACGCAGTACTTTATTCCAGTTTCATAACCTCACTGGCCGTATGCGCACAGAAAATTGGAAAACAACCAAACGTGAATACTTTTAATCTCCAGGTATTAAGCGGGAACGATAAACTCTGTGTGAAATTTGGAGCAAATACATTGGAATTGCATTAGCGCACGGAACGAATTAAACTTGTATGACTGAAAATAAAGGTACCAGCCACTAAAGTATCGCTAAAATGCTTTTCATATAGTAATTGTCAGTTGTGATACATTGTAATGTTTTATAGAGCTTCCTTTAAGGTATAGAATAAACTGATTGTCTTAAACATAAAACTGGCAAATTCAAATTCTGGGTAATTAAAATCATAAATAAACCGTGATATAATCCGTAAAATTAGTTTCATTTCAATGGCAAATTCAAGCTTATGCTGACTGCAAGATTTTGGTTTGAACCGTATGGTGGGCGTATACACATGCTAGAAATGAACACATAAAGGGATGTAGGGAAGCACCAAGCCTTAACCACTCCAAAACTTTCCCTAGCACAAGGGTGGACTGTGGGGTTAAATTATTAAACCTAAGCAGATCACAAATAAGGCGCCTAATAGTTGCACTCACGGGACATTTTGGTACAAATTAGCACCTCTACAGAATGAGGCTAAATACTGTTGATACTTGCAGATTCTGCAAAGGTGAAAAAGAGTCAATGCGACACATATTGTGCGAGACGTAGGTTGAGTTATCTGGGAGTAGCCTATCGTACACCAGATGATTATGTACAGCTCCAAGCGGGCACAATCGTTGCGTACCTAAGGGAACTCTTCGACAAGTCAACAACAGAGTAAGGGCTAGGGCATGCACAATGGATCTAACTGGGTCGAAGTGAGTTCCGGTGGTTACCGGGCCCGATTTTATAGCCACCAACAATAAAATAGAATACGTCAAGGGCTAATATTAGTTGCTGCAATTAGAGTATGTACAAATAAAAATATAAAACAGTAAGTATATTTCAATTTAGACTTTTGCCTTCTTGTCGTATCACAGGAATAAATACTTTCAGCAATTTGTCGAGTTTTTCCAGAAAATTAAACTGTGTCTTCTTTTTGTTGATATTACAAAAAGCCGTCGCTACAGTTCCGATGGCTCATACAAATGTGAAAGGGAAAAAATAACCCCTCTTTCCCTTGTCAACTTCGGCAGGCATGTTCATTAATTTCACAGACAATATCGGATTTCTGTCCCGTCTGTGGAGCGTAAATAACAATGATTGGAATTTTTAATAACCAGCCGTTCTTGTACACTGAGCAACAATCAATTAGATAAATAACTTCTTGACGCTGACAATAATAGTAATAATCAAGCAAATGGCTTCTTGTTTTCTGAATTTCAGTTAGTTTAGCTACAACTGTTTTTGAGCTGATAGCGTTAACAATTCTGATGACGGGCCCGTTGGTCTAGTGGTCAGACACCCTGCCTGCTAACCAATGGGTCGTGGGTTCGATTCCCGCCAAGTTTCTGGGTGTTGTTTATCTATTTAAGTATGTATTTACAAAAAAAAAGTATATAAGTATTAGTATCAGTTGTCTGGTTTCCATAGTACAGGCTCTGCCTAGTTTGGGATCGGATGACCGTGTGTGGATTGTCCCAAGATATTATTATTTATTATTTGATCGTCCAATCATCATAGAATTATGCCAATCGTTCTCGCCTTATCTTCTATACTTATAATAAAACTGTAACAGGTCCAATTCTGTACATTGAAGATATTTTGAAAATTATATTTGGAGGGCATTCTATAACCGATACTGAGGCCGAAAATGTAATTTTTTAAATTTTTGTCTGTCTGTCTATCCGTCTGTCTGTCTGTCTGTCTGTATCACGGCTGCGCATCACGCCGAAACTACTGAATGGATTCAAATGAAACTTGACATGATTTGAGATCTTACTACGAGGTAGGACATAGGATACTTTTTATCCCGTAATCTAGCATGGGTCTTTTGGGAGAGGGGTTAAAGTCAAAATGGGTACTTGGTTATACGCTTGGTCCGATTTTATCAATTTTTCTTCATAATAATTATAATAAATATTAGTAAGGGAACACTCATAGAGAGTTGTTATCAAGGTTTTGTAATCGATCGGGTTAAGCAACGTTAGGTAAGGTCATTAAATAGATGGGTGACCGTTTAACACCATTTGGACTAAACTGGTCTGTGCTTCGGAGAGCAAGTAAAAAGTGGGTCCCAGTTTTTAACCGACTATAAAAAAGGAGGTTATGTATTCGATGCGAATATCTGTTATTAAAAGTTTAGTTAACGTAAAAATAGCGTATGCGGAGCTGCGTGGGTCAGCTAGTATCTAAATATAATTAAGATCTTCCGTATGGTTTTTATATTTAATAATAATAATAATATCTTGGGACAATCCACACACGGTCATCTGATCCCAAACTAGGCAGAGCCTGTACTATGGAAACCAGACAACTGATACTAATACTTATATACATTTTTTTTTTGTAAATACATACTTAAATAGATAAATAACACCCAGACACTTGGTGGGAATCGAACCCACGACCCATCCCATATAATGATTAATAATAATTAACAATGAAGAAACGTAATAAAAAATACATCCTGTTGGCTGAAAAGAATGGTTCTCGGTACAGTAATAGGATTCTAATCTAATTTGTACATTTTAGTAATGTTAAATTTGTCACAAAGCTACAAAATGGAAGCTGGTAAGATGATCCGATAAACTGTTATTATTTGAAAAGGATCCGATAAACTGTTATAATTTGATTACCATTGAGGAACGTAAAACTTTTTTAAATTGTGTCATTTACATATTAACGATACAATTGAATTATTAATGATTTTCGATACCAATTTAATAAACGCAGTGAGGTAATTGAAATAAACTCCAACATAAATAAATTAGTCCAATCTAAAATAAACACGATTCGTCGGAATCAACTGCGGCCTCACGGACTAATCGATTCATAGCGTAAACAGAAATCGAAATTGTTTCTTTTATGCGGGCTATGAGAGATAAACCTTGTGGGATTTTTCAATTAATATGTAAATTGGTTTAATTTCCACTCAGACGCAGATATACTCTCGTAACAGTTAACACTTTATTTGGGTAATCTCTCCCCTCTCCCATCAATTTATGACACTTGAGTTTTATAGAGAAACTTAATGTCTGATTTAACGACTGGTTTATAAATGTCGGTACTGAATCCAATAATTCAAAATGTATATTAATGTATATACCGAATAGTTGGTATAGTAACTTTTGTAGCCTACGTGGCGCAGCAGGTACTTCACTCCTTGCTTTGCAAACCGTAGGTCACGAGTCCAAATTCCGTGTGGAGCAACTTTGAGTACTTAGTTGTTTTTACTGGCTAGGACAATGCATGCTAATCACTTGATTGTCCAAAAAGTAAAAAGATGGGCATGTAAAAATTTTGGGCGCTTGACTTCTCCCTGATATCGTTGGTCTTCCATCCCATCGGATTGTATAAAACCTCACATTTATTCAGTATAATACCTCATGCGTAGTTGGCGGAGCTTGTGAAAGATTTGCTGTGGTCGTATGGGCCAGGAGGGCATTATAAGGACCACTTTAAAATACCCTTGATGGGATAAATTATACCAGCGAAGATTGCAGACACCTGCAACATAGGCGCCGCGGTGCAGTGCGGTGTGATGGCAGCTCTGCTATAATGGATGAGCGAGGTTTTTCTAGATCAGAGATTCTCAACCTTTTCTGGACCACCCTCCGCCCTATCTGAAAAAATAATATCATGCCCACGCAGTCCATAAAAGTAAATATTTTACAGGTGATAATAATATTACATAAAAAAAGTTGCGTAGTATTTGAGTAAGTAAATAAAAGAAAATGTTAAGTAGATGCATTATAATATACCTAGATAAATCAGAGGTTTAATTTTAAAAACAGGTATTCAATGTATCATATTTTTATAAATACATTCAAAATGTATTATTGGCTTAGCAAATAGTACCTATTACAAGCATAATGATGTTTTTTTATTATTATTTATTATCTAAACATTGTGTTAATGTCCGATACGAGACAGTAAAACAACCTAATGTTCAACAAAAGTTAAATCTGTGATCATCTGCAAACACAATAGAACCGTTCTTGTCGTATTCTGAGGTATTCGGTCAACAAAAAAGTAGTCTTCGTGATTTCTAAACATAGCACGACTAAATTAAAAAGGCACATCAAAACGGGGACGACAAATATCTCACTATAGCATATCGGACAATAATCATAACCATCAATCACTTGCATCATTAAGTTATCAAGCATTGGCATTGTGCCTGGAGTATTTTTATGCCGTGACATTGCCCTCTTTATTGCTAAGATTGATGACAGAGATGTCTTAGTCCCCGGATCTGCAGTTAAAAGCGCTACTTTGTAGCAAATTGGACGTGTTAAGGGTATTGAGTGGGTGAGTAGCGGCGACGGGCCTTTTAGACGTGGAGATGCTTAAGTCTGTGGGTTGAGCTATGAAAATTGCTTTCGAGTCGGTTCTAGTTTATATACTTACATATAGTACTTAAAATTGGTCTATAAATATTTGGTAAACCTAGTGATCTGGTTAGAAATACGCCACTGCGGTTCTAAATACGTATAATTAACGTGATAAAAATAACAGTCAATTTCAATGGGGAAAATGACTGGGTAAAAAAATAATAATTTTTACAAGTGCGTCAGTTAGATTATCAAAAAATATTGGACACGTATTTTTTAATTTATCAACTCAATAAAAGTTGCCAAAGATATAGAGCGTCAAAGTTCGGGAGGGGGAGGGGGGGGGGGGGGGCTCGAGGCGTCACGCCTCAGTAAAATAAATATACCGGCGTGACGTCACGTGGCATTTCAAAGCACTATATCTTCGCCATTTTTGATGGCCAATATGCTCTCTCTCTCCAACTTAAGAGCTGGGCTCTTGTCGGTGAAGCAATTTCCAATCTGATCTATTATATGCCTTCATTTTGACCTCCTGATACATTTCACCCACTTTTTCTGGTACCTGCTTCATAAAACTTCGTCTGGGTCTTCCTCTTCCCCCTTTCCCTTCTATTTTACCTTCCACTATCGTTTTAAAGAAGGTGTCGTGTCGTATCAAGTGGCCAATCATCTTTCCTCTCCTATTCTCAATAGATCTTAAAATTTCTCTTTCTTCATTGACCAATGCTAAAACCCAATAGACTAGATGACTAAAAAAAATTTTTAGTCATCTAGCCTATTGAGACTGAACTAATGTTGTACTAAAAAAATATTACAGAAAGGTTGGAGACGCAGTAGACCAAAAACGATGAGGCAATAAGCTGTGGCTGCTTTGCGTGGCCTAAAAATGCAGCCGAAGAGAAAGAGAATAGAGAAAAGAAAGGGAAACTATTGCCCAGCAGACACAGTCCAGGTTAATAAGATAAGGCGTGTTAATCGTTTGACCAACAAATGTTTAAAGTCAAACAGGAGCCATACCACACTTCTAATACTAGTATCATTAAAATCTTGCTTTCTTGGTAGAAAGTGCCAGAGCTACAAAACTACGTATGACATCTCTACTCCAGGTCATAATATGATTATAGTAGGTAGGTCATAGTCATAGTATGATTATAATATGACTGCTATTAGAGGTTGGTCACATAATATACCATGTGCAGAAATTACAATATACATATGTCTTCTTCACCCTTCGTCTTCTTTTTTCAGTTTAATTTGGCACCTACCACAAAATATTTCAGAACTACTCAAAGGTATGGAAATGCCTGAGTAAGTCCCTGTACAGTTTGTGCAAAAGTTAAATCAGTACATAGTAATAAACAAAGTCACTTCCCGCTGTCTGTCGGTCCCTATGTATGCTTAGATCTTCAAAACTACGCAACGGATTTTGATGCGGTTTTTCTTAATAGATAGAGTGATTCAAGATTCCCCTTGACCTTAAATTTTATTTTTTTGACGCTGGGGAAATCTTCCAAAGATCCCCGGGAGCTGTGGGGCTGGACCGGGGTATGTGGGATTCTTACCCACTAAAACCCCCGCGGCTGTCGCATCGGCACATGAGAGGGGGAACCCCAGGGCTCTCCGGTGGGATCTGCCCCAGGGGCCCCTCAGTGCCTTGCCTTTGAGCCCGCCGCCGGGGGGCGCATTGTAGCCCCCCGGGAACCAGTCACGGTGCTCACGGGGACGGGGGTCGCAATCCCGCCGCCGTCCTCCTCGGAGTCGCCGCCGTACTCAATGGACGCTCAAAGGGCCCACACCCCGAGCGTCCAGCGACTCCGACGGAAGATTCCTCTTGACCTAAACCAACCTCTAAACCTCGTTCTTCTAAACCTTCCGGTTTATATGTATAATACATGTATAATATACTACAGAAATTTTAGAGGTTTCTAATGTGATGTCGTAAATAAACACATTTTTTTTGTGCTTACATTGCTAACGCTGGCTGAACTCTACGAGATAATGTACGTATGATCCAAATAATGTACTACAGTATAATTGTACACCTTAACAAGGTCTACAAAAAAGTCCTCGACGGTATATGTTTATCTCTTAGGGATAACCCACAATCACCATTTTTTATCCTTTACTTGTGCGATGCCGGGGCGGGTCGCTAGTAAATAAATTTATTAAACGCATGAATTCGTAGCACAACAATGACAGTTTCAATATTTATTATGTCAATACAGTATAATAAATATTTATAGAGTAATTAATAAATATTAAAAGTTTTAATTTATGTATCATCATGACTGTTTGCATACTTATGCGAGAATTTGAATCGATCCTAAGTGAATAACTAATGTATGAAAGAGGGTATTGATATGATGAATGTATCTATAGTTTTGTTAGACACAGCGAGGACTGATACCGCAATAGCAATAATTAATATATTGATTATTCAATAACTATTAGTAAAAATGATCTGTTACTGGTTTTTTCTATTTCGGCGAACAAAAAGTCCGCACAAAGGGGTAAACTGAAAAACAGCGCTGTGTGCAGACGTCAGTGTGCATGCAAAATATGCTGAGTCTACCCCGATTGCCTTATCATGTACAATTTTTTTTTCTTTATATCAGTATGTTACTATTATTATTGTAAATGTAAGAATTTCCATTTTTTTATTAAGCTTTGTGATCCGAGAAGTTAGTTAGTCTCTAGTGCCCATTATTGAGTGCATAATCACTTACGCTAGTGCCCGGTAATTTCACCAGAACAAAGTTTACACATTGCTACTTGGTGACAGAATATCTGACAAGTGACCTACCTTACCCGTGGGGTGTTCGGGTAAGAATACCCTCCTATCTCCTCCCGTTGGGTGTTCGTCAGAGGCGTCGAGCGTCGCGCGAGCCCGCCGCCGGGGGGCGCATTGAGCCCCCCGGGAACCAGTCACTGTGCTCACGGGGACGGGGGTCGCAACCCCGCCGCCGTCCTCCGCGGAGTCACCGCCGTACTCAATGGACGCTCAAAGGGCCCACACCCCGAACGTCCAGCTACTCCGAAGGGCGTTGCCGACCCTAAGTTAAGTCTTTTGCGTCCGTTAATTTCACCAGCTACGTAACACAGCAATACTTACACATTGGCTGCAGAATATCTGACACTGTCGTGGTACCTACTTCTACATTTCCTTGCACAAGGAACTTACCACCTAGTAAGATATATCTAAGCGAGTCCTAAAATACTGCCCGTTGGGCTAATGACCGAACGCCGTCGTTAAATTCGGCTCCGCTGCATTTATCGAAGCAGATATATTAGCGTGGAACACGCGAACTGTCCCGGGAGATATATCTATCTAAACCCGGAACACCGCTCGTGTTTCTCTTCGTGAGCAGAAGGAATTCCTGTTATAACTCATAGCCGAAGGGTACGGAAACTAATTTCCAACTTTTATATGTGAATTATAATTTCCTGTAATAAAGACTTTTGTGCTGACCAGTCAAGAACGAATAATATTTTGCAGTATTTGGTCGTTTGCAACAAACATCAATATTCGGCAATATGGCTTTGCAGCCATAAGCCGTCGAGTAGTCTCTTGTGTTTTTCCTGTGGCTAAAGTATCAGAGGGCTTAGACAATTTGACCTCACATAGATATAATATGCCATTTCCATACAGTTGTTTTCTACTTTGTAGCGTTTGTATTGTAGACTGACAACTTATCTAGACCCTCTGTGCTCTATTAGGACTTACTGTCCTGGCTGCTTAGGATTCTCGTTTTATTCCTGCTACAAATGCATAGATTTCTTTGCTAAAGTAACCAATTTTTTATTTAGCTATGACTATCCTCTATACATTGCTTGCCTGTCCCTTATGCAGGAGATCCTCCAGATAGGGCCGCATGTTCAGATAATTTAGCTACTGCTTTACGCATTGGTGTATATAGACTTTGATATGCCCGTATAATGGGCACTTTACCAGGTATGGGCGTATCCATAGTGGGGGCAGTTCCCACCCTCCACCCAAACTTGTAGCTAAAAATTTCTAAATAGTAATTAATTTAGATTTTAAGCAGATTTTACCAGGGCGCCCTCGCAGGTTACTATTGAAATAAGGAAGGGAAGGTCATTTTATAAAATTTGTTTTTTATTAATTGACCTTCCCTTCCTATGTTTTTAAATTCCTACTACTTATCTAATTTTTATTAATTTTGCCCCACCCCTATGAAAATGCTTGGTACACCCTTGGTAGCTCAATAAACTTCTTCTTTATCTTTTCTTCTTCTTTAAATATTATAAAACAAAGCCGCATTCCGTGTCTGTCTGTATATCCACTAACTCCTCCTAGACGACGCAACGTATTTTTAAGCGGTTTTAATCATCAGTTAGATAATTTTTCACTGAAGTTTTATATGATTAAAAAATCTTATTAAGATTTTATGTAAAGTACAAAAGAAAATTATTTTGCAACCGAGTCATCTAAATTACATCACGTACAAAGCCGGGGCGAGTCGCTAGTAGTTAATTAATATGTACTCGTAATAAGCAGGTGTGTCACTTATTATGGCAAACAACTTGCTCGTGTCTTCGATATTAAATTGTATAAAAATCCATAAAGAAGTTTGATTTCTATGAACACAACTTATATATATGTATGTTTGTATGACACAGCGGACCGTTTTTCATGTACCAACTCTTTTATATTAGATATCTTCTCCTTATTGAGTCGACATGAATATTGTATTGAAGAGATTGGTCAATTAGCAACATCTTCCATTAGTCCCAGGGTATGTTTATTATACACAATTCAAGAACGCTCTTGTCGCGTACCCCAGAAACTTAAGTAAGTGTGCGATTTTCGTTTTTCGTCATGCAAAGGACACTAAACTTTACCGAAAGGCTTTAAAATCAATTACCCTAATACAGTTACGGGTCAATGGACCTGCTGCAAATTGATTTTCAATTTACTGAAATGTTTAGTGAAGATTCCCATTGGTGGTTCTTCAATATGAAATGTTTCTCTACCCTTTCACATGTGGGGTGTTTACTTAGGATAACACTTAAAGCGTTAAGGTACGCTTACCGCCTAGTTTCTTTTGTTCAAAAGTACTTTAAGACTATAAATTCCTTGGTTAATGTCAGCGTTTGTTACAATAGGCATGATGACTGCAACACAATACCAATAAATCTATGGTTTTAAATATTAGAACAGATTGCACTGATTCCAAAAATGCATCTCATTTTCATAATAATAGAGAGATTTTCGTGATATTTAAGCAAATAAATTACTCAAATACAGCTAATCGCCATTTTGTAATAAACGCTGATCAGAGTGAATGACGTCAATCCTGTGTAAATAAACAACTGTCAAACTGTCATCTCAACTTTTTCTTTCATACAATGATTCACTTTTATACCTAGACAGATATTTAATTACACCGCAGTGACGTCACTATATGGCGCCATGCACCGGCCATCGTTTTGGAACGAAATTCAAACTCTATTTTAAAATTTGAAAATATTGCTATTAATTGTAAATTTAATACAAAAATATGATTATTTTCGGCAATAGTAGACCCGTAAGTGCATTATAGAGTATTTTTTCAAAATTAGTCATCATGCCTATTAGATTCGCGCTAGTTTCGCCCTGTATGTAATTATTAATTGACACCCTATTAATACACACATCAAAAGTGTCTAGGGATCAAGCATTTTTGGGCAAAAAAATGGGCAGAAGAACAATGGCGTTTCGTGTGCTTTTCTGATGAGTCTCGTTTTGGTATGAGACCGGATACAAGACGTATACGACACTGGAGAACCCCTGGACGCCAACAGCGATTAAAATCCTGCCAGGAAGTCCATCCTTATAGTGGTGGAACCATCATGGTATGGGCGGGTATTTGGATCGGCGGAAGAACTGAGTTGATTTGGATCAGAGGCAACCTCAACGCTCAAATTTATGCTGAGACGATTGTATCAGACGTCATCGTTCCTCTACAAGTGCAAATCGGTCCCTTATTTCAGTTAATGCATGATAATGCACGACCGCACACCGCAAGAGTTGTAAGACAGACTCTCGCCGCAGCTAACATCAATGTCCTGCCCTGGCCTGCTCAGTCACCAGACTTGAACCCGATTGAGCATGCATGGGATATGCTACAGAGAAGAGCTCTGCCGAATATGGAGGGTATCCAGTCGCAAGAAGACCTTTTTTTGTTGTTGCAACGAACATGGGCGGCCATTCCACAGCGTGATTTGGATGAACTCATTTTGAGTATGCCAAACCGATGTTCTTGTGTTGTTAGTGTTCGCGGTAGAAACACGGATTATTAATTGTTTAAGTTACCCAATAAAATTTTAAAGAAAACTGTTATTTCAGTCTTTTTTTCGAACTTTTGTGTTAGTGGTTCAAATGTCAAAAATCCCTTTATTAGGAAAATGGCAAATTTCTTTATTAATGCAAAGGTGACTTGGTTTATCGTTACTGTGACAAACGAAAACACTTTATTTGATGAATCCTTAAAGAAAATTTTAATTAATATCAATCAGGAGAAAAGTTATTGCAAAAATATATGTTGATCTCTAGACACTTTTGATGTGTGTATCATTCGGGAGTAAAAACTTTCTATTATTAAAGGCAACACGGATCAACATTTCCAAAAATTACCTGGATCTCTGAGAATCACTGAATTGTCTGTATTTCCAAAGATCACTTAAATTTCTGAGAATCTCTTGAAATGCTCATCCGTTTTTTAACCGACTTCAAAAAAGGAGGTTCTGTATTCGACGCGTATGTATGTAACATTAATAAAAATGCGTAATATTCATATATGTTAGTCTATGTGGGCTTCTAAACGAATTTACCAAATTTCACGAGTGTTTGTATGTATGTATGTATGTATGTATGTATGTATGTATGTATGTATGTATGTATGTAGGTTTGTCCGCGGATTTCTCAGAAACTACAAGTCCGATTTCAAAAATTCTTTTTGCAATAGTTAGAATATCTTTCAACTTAGGGTAGAGTACAAATTTCATCAAAATCGGTCCAGTAGTTTAAGAGATATAAACTTTTTATGTTTTCAGTAAGTTACTGTAATGTAGACGTTCGAGTTGCGTGATAGTGCTGATACCTATCTTGGTAAAATAAGTCACTAAAAAGTGTTAAATAAACTATTTTTTAAAAAATAATAACCGACTTCAAAGTAAATTATCTAAAAAGCATAAAATAACGAAAGTATTATTGAAGTTGGTGCAGAATATACACAGCAGGTACGCTAACACCAACTTCAATAATACTTTCGTTATTTTATGCTTTTTAGATAATTTACTTTGAAGTCGGTTATTATTTTTAACCGACTTCAAAAAAGGAGGTTCTGTATTCGACGCGTATGTATGTAATATTAATAAAAATGCGTAATATTCATATATGTTAGTCTATGTGGGCTTCTAAACGAATTTACCAAATTTCATGAGTGTTTGTATGTATGTATGTATGTATGTATGTATGTATGTATGTATGTATGTATGTATGTATGTATGTAGGTTTGTCCGCGGATTTCTCAGAAACTACAAGTCCGATTTCGAAAATTCTTTTTGCAATAGTTAGAGTATCTTTCAACTTAGGGTAGAGTATAAATTTCATCAAAATCGGTGCAGTAGTTTAAGAGATATAAACTTTTTATGTTTTCAGTAAGTTACTGTAATGTAGACGTTCGAGTTGCGTGATAGTGCTGATACCTATCTTGGTAAAATAAGTCACTAAAAAGTGTTAAATAAACTATTTTCAAAAAAATATAAACCGACTTCAAAGTAAATTATCTAAAAAGCATAAAATAACGAAAATATTATTGAAGTTGGTGCAGAATATACACAGCAGGTACGCTAACACCAACTTCAATAATATTTTCGTTATTTTATGCTTTTTAGATAATTTACTTTGAAGTCGGTTTATATTTTTTTGAAAATAGTTTATTTAAAAAATAGTTTATTAAAAATATATGAAAAGAAAGATACTTTGGAAATATACTTTATACCTCTTTACTTTTAACCATTTTAGTCACAAGATAATCAGAGTGTTCCCCTGAAGACAAATGACACGCCTGCCTATAGAAATATATGCCCCTTCTATCATCGGACGACGAGACGCACTGCGCATATATACCCTTATGTGGTGAAAGTGCCTTCAGTCCGGACTAAACGATTTACCACTTTGTTTATAATGACAGCTAAGGATTGGAACAGTTTGCCTGCGACGGTTTTCTCGCCCGATTATAATGTGGGTGTCTTCAAGGCTAGAGTGAATAGGCTTTTAATAAGCTTGTGTGCTGTAACATCTTTGATTGCGTCGCCACTTTCCATCAGGTGGGTCTGCAGTCAAGCACTAGCTTATGTTGTATAAAAAAAAGAAAACTGCACCATTGCTGGTCTTCGTTCAGACGTTAGTTTTTTGAGCCCAGTAATTTCAGTACCCTTCACACTGAAATACAGCGTGTTTATATGTACATTGCTCCTTGATGGTGAAATATTTGAAACTATATTAGACGGTTCCTTGGACAAGGATCTACTTACCTAAGTAGACGCTCAGCTATGGATTTAAATAAAAATCTATGTGAACAGTCATTATGATAGGACAAAACAGAAATATTTATAAGTTTATTGTTAAGTAAAATGGTTATCAGACAAGGCGTCTTGAAGCTAGAAATTTCAAGCAATCAGCCCCCAGTTTACTCCTGAACAAACTGTACACAAAACGGAACTTGACTTTAATTATTAAACAAACAAACGGGTGACTGTCTGGAAACAAGTACAGATAGACACTTCAGTTTTATTTATCTATATCTATCGCAGATTTTGGGTCTCGCTTAGACAAAATTTTTGTTAGAACAACATTTTGTTTGTTCAAAAGCGACCGTGAAATTACTGTAGACATCTTGAGTTTCGTAATTCAGCTTAAATGAAAGACGAATTTATTAAATTATGAAATGACACTATATCTCTTCGCCTTGTAAATAATTCTTAGATTATTTTCTTCAAAGTATTTGTACCACAAACTCAGGTCACATAAATAATAAATAAAAAAAACGTAAGTTAGAGCTATTTAATGACATATCGCCTTGACGGTTCTCTACATAGAACCCGCATGTTCTATAAAACAAATATTTCCATATGGTAGTTGTGATAGCGGATAATGAGATCTATTCAAATATCTACTAGATGGCTGCTGCTCGAGTCAACTCGCGCACGTGTGCTGCTAGGACCCCCTAGGGATAGTAGTCGGACACCCGTCCGACTACTATCCCTTTGGCCTTTTAGTTTGTTGTAATTTCGTCGTATTTTTTTTCTGTCTTATTTGATCTTTTGAACGGCAAGACACACTGTCGCATGTTTAAAAAAAAGTGAAAAAATGACAGTTTAGGCCGCGTTGTGATCCGGTGCTAGCTTTTTTTTTTTTTTAAAGCATGACCTATCAAAAGTGTTAAGCGTTAAGCCTATTTAAAATAAACCATTTTTGACTTTGAATTTAGTATCGATCTTTCCACTTTAAGACGTATAGTTAAGGTATGGATGATGATGATACTGATTGACCAATCTTCCATCATCGTCAGCCAAAATACGTCCAGTGCTGAACAAAGGAAGGGAGGGGTTGCCATAATCCCCACGCTTGGCAGGCGTCTTGGGGATCGAAGTTTACGTGGTAAGTAATTCAATAGAAAGACGCTGCTTCCCGTTTTATAGTTTTCGCGGATAAAGGAACCTCTCTTACAATAGCAACACCCAACGGTTGGAGATGGGTGGGTGCAGGTTGGAGATGGGTGGGTGCAATTCTTACCCTGACACCATCGGGTGTCCGGGTAGAAGATTGCTCATGGGGGCGCAAATCTTCCATCACAACATACAAATGAAATCGAAAAATTCATATAATACCAGCCCTTGTTTATGTCCCACTGCTGAGCACGGGCCTCCCTTCAAGATGAAGGGGCTTAGGCCATAGTCCACCACGCTGGCCAAGTGCGGGTTGGCGGACTTCACACGTCATTTGAAAGCTAGTTAGGCTTTCTCAGATATGCAGGTTTCCTCACGATGTTTTCCTTCACCGAAAGCTAGTAATAATCGCACAAAGACGATTCGCACATGATTAATTAAAGAAATCAGAGATGCGAGCCGGGGTCCGAACCTGCACACCTTGTTTCCAAGGCAAACGCTCGCCCACAGAGCTGTTACAGCTTATCACAATGACGAAGAAGAAAAAACTATTTTAAAGTCTTGTGGCCCTGGTCCGCTACAGGATCAAAATTTTTATTTAAAAATAAATATTCCTAGTCATGTAAAAACTAGAGAGACGGAGACAAAGATGCTGGTTCCATTTAAGTATACGTCTTGTAATTGAATATTCTAAGAATTTTCATTACATATGCGATTCAAAGAAACTAATTCATTTTCGAAACTAAGGAGACCTTACAAAGTAACTTATTCTGCAGAATCTTTATTCAACGAAAGATAAATTACTACGTTAGCCGTTATCTCATCACAAACTATATCGCTGAATTACTTATTTTGAATACATGGGCTTTAATTTATTTCTGTATTTACATAACTGAACTTTCGGAATTTCTTTTTTGTCCTTAAGTTAGGGCTCGAGGTGACTTTTAGAATATTGAATTCTTACATAAAGGGTGAAAGGACATCTGGGATTGTTCTCCTTTGGTCTCTTATCGCTTTTAGCCTCATATGGTGCATGAAAGCAATGTCGTACACATTACACATGAGAATTTATAGCTCTTTTTTACTTTATGTAAACTACTGCTTGACCGCAATTCCACTTGAACAGATGGTGATGCTCCTCCGGAGTCGTTGGAATCTGGGGTGTGGGCCCAAGGACGTCCATTGAGTACAGCGGCGAGGAGGACGGCGGCGGGGCTGCGACCCCCGTCCCCGTAAGCACCGTGACTGGTTCCCGGGGGGCTACAATGCGCCCCCGGCGGCAGGCTCAAAGGCAAGGCACTGCCTATGGTGCAGATCCCACCGGAGTGACCTGGGTCCCCTCTCATGTGCCGATGTGACAGCCGCGGGGGTTTGAGTAGGTAAGAATCCCACATACCCCGCTCGAGCCCCACAGCTCCCGGGGATCTTTTAAAGATTTCCCCCGCGTCAAAAAGAAAATGGTGATGCTTTTGAGTCGCTGGACATTTGGCGTGTGGGCCCTAGACATCCATCGAGAACGGGGACGGCGGTGGGGTTGTGACCCCCGTCCCCGTGACAGTTTCCAGGGCTTTAATGTGACCCCCGGCGACAGGCTCAAAGGCAAGGCACTGAGGGACACGTGGAGGTGATATTTTTCTGAAAAAAGTATCTTATGTTATGTTTATCACAGTTAGTTTCAAGAGCTCTGGCGTTGAGAAACGTAAGTTTTAAGATATCATAAGAAATTAAAACGAAGAATTTAAACTTAGAAGATACATACATCAACGGACAGGTGATGTACACTGTTTAATAATTTAGTAGGTAGCTACCTTTCCAGCTGCGCCAAATCAGTAAGGAACAACTTTTTTGCAGTTGTTCCTTACTGATTTGTACAATACCTACAGGTCGATCACCTGATTGTTTGAAAATCGGAACTGCACCTGACCTCTCTACGGTGTGTTTGTCTTCATTCCCTTCAAATTCTGAGACTAAAGGAAGAGAGAGCACAGAGAGCTTTGTATGCATATTGTTTATGATAGAATCTTTCGTGTAGATGGCTGATCTTGTGAGCGATTGTATCAGTGAGGAGAATTTAATATAATTTATCATCAAAGAAAGAGATAGATAAGAGTTGCTTTTTGAAATAAAACTAACTTTATAGATTACATCGCGGTTAATTTTTGATTTTATTATTCCGACGTTCGAACGTTTTACACATTAACATTACCCGTGTCTCCACCGGCCCGTGCGGCTCGCGAGGCGCCAAATGTGTGGTCGGTCGAGCCAGCCGAGGCAACATGCGCCCGCACGACCCTGAGGTAGGTCCACACCGACCGGCCACACATTTGGCTTGTGAGGCTGTCTCGCGAGTCCGTGAGGCCGGTGAAGACGCAGCTATTCATTGTCACGGGTGGATTAGTTAGGGGCGGTATAGTAAAATCGAAAATAAACCGCGATGTAATCCGTAAAAAAACATTAATAGGTAGTTGCTTTTGCTTAAAAATATTAGTATGAATAGTACAAGGCAGAAAAACAGATAATAATTTTAGAAGAAAATTCTCAACGTTAATAGTTGTTATTGTTGTTATTTATGTAAATGTTGTTATTTAAGCTCTCTATTATGTTTGAAAGTAAACACAATCCGATAATTGTCACTCAGTTATTTACAAGAGCAAATAACTTGTAGTTACGTGCTTTGTACATAATAAGAATTTTATTTTACACCATATTAACCTAATAGAAGTCTTTTCATAATATACGAGAGCAATGTTGCTTGGGTAAAAGCCGCCTCGCACATGACCAATAGGTAATGTAGAGACAAATTATTGGAACGTATCCAACATGACCATTCGGTATTTACTTAGCACCCTATATAAAGGGGAATACGTATTTATTTATTATTATTTATTTATTTATTTATACTCTTTATTGTACACACATAAAAATAAAATAAAAAGGACTTGAAGAAATTTGTACAAAGGGCGGCCTTATCGCTATCCGCAATTTCTTACAGGCAACCTTGGGATGGAAAAAAGATTGCATGGAATACGAAAAGTGGGGTAGTTAATATGTGAGACAATATACACTAATAAAAATACATATAATAAGTTTACCTATTTACATATAATATATTAATATACATACAGATATATATAAATATTTCTTACATACCAACATATATTCAATATACTTATATATATATATATATATACGAACTATAAATATATGTATTATATATATAAAAATCAATTCTGAGAAATATACAGATAGCACTCCGAAATCATAATAACGACCAGCAAAATATCAATGAGCTATAAAGTAAGGTAATGAGCTTTTACAAGATTTTTAAAAATGTTTAAAGATTTAGCTACCCAGGGAAACCTATATTATTTCGTTCGAACGTCCATTTCGACGATATAAATGTAGGTAATCCCTTTTACACTCGTCTCGGCAAACATCGTATGAAATTCCAATAAACCGAATAACACTTATATTATACCCATATCAAAATGCCGTAGATCATGGTAAGAATAATGTTATTACTTTTTAAGATGTTATACTCAAAGGTTTGCTGTAAGAGAATTCACCATCGCCTTTGCACTATCGCGGACACGAATGATGTACCAGTTTTCAATCAAAACCGTTTGAATGACGTTAGTACGTGCGCTTACGACCGTACCGTACTTACAATTGTCGTACTAAAGGTGATATACCGCTTGTGACCGCGAGTGTAGATTCTCCGTGCTATTGTTAAAATGTATTGTTTTCAATGTGAACAATAAAGTATTAAATAAAACTAAAATTAATATAACTGATTCAAATGAATCAAAAAGCCGAACCGAAATTTTTAACAAAATTTTAACTATAATTTCTTGAAATACAGTTTCTCTGTCAAAATAGTAATCTGTATAAAAGTTGGCAGTTTATTCCTTTTTTACTTGTGCTACATATCTACTGTCTACATAAATTATAAATGTAGGTACTTATAGGTAATATAATTACGTGACTATGAGTTACTGCTACATCAACCAAAGTTTTCCCCACGCAATGCAATAATTCCGACACTAAGCGAAAATAAGCACCTGACTCCTATTTCACACGCTCGTTTAAATTCAAGACGGAAAAATGAGTAATTTACAATTACTAAGTAATGATATCACGCAACTGGAACGGCTATACTAGAGTAACTTACTGAAAATATAAACAGTCCAATTCAGTCCATATATTCTAAACTACTGGCAAGTATTTATATAGACTTGTACTTTTCCTTAAGCTGGAAGATACTAAAACTATTACAAAAATAATTACCATCACAAACAGATTTGTAGTTTCTGGCAAACCCTACATGCACTACATACACTTCTGAAATTGCGTAGGTACATTTGTTCACAATTTCAGAACATAGACTACATAATGGCTGCATAATAATAATAATGTCCTCCTGGCCGATATGACTACAGCGGCCAATCTTTCACAAGATCAGCCATCAACGCGGGAGATATTATAGTGCACAAGCGTTTGCGTAGACACAGGTGCACTCTCTCTTCCTTAATACCTCTCACAATCCGATGGGACGGATGACCGATACGACCGGGGAGACGCAGGACCGACTTTTTACATGCTCGACGCATGGATCATGTTACTTTACAGACAATCAGGTGATCGGCCTGCATTGTCCTAGCCAGTAAGTGGTCGGCCACACTGCAGGCCTAGCGCGGCGGCGGCGGCGGGCGCGAAATATCAAACATATGAAACCGCCGCTTGCGGCCACACTGAAGTGACTTAGGCGGGAGCCTAGCGCGACCGGCTTGAGCGAGTTAGCGGGCGTACTTTTCAAACGTTCCTATCCGCTCGTTCTGGCCAGCACCCAGCACACCATCTCTTATGATCAACGCCTCCCATCTCAGGATTGGCCTATCCAGTAAAAAATACAGAATCCTCATAAAAGGTTTGCGACACCTGCAATAAGTGTTATCGCCACAACAGCCCGCGCGTCACTGTGGCCACCGTGCGCGCCCGCCGCCGCGCCCGCGCTAGGCTCAAGTCACCGCGCGTTCACTGTGGCCAACCACTTAGGAACAACTACACAAAGTTGTTGCCCCCCGCAGGAATCGAACCCGCGATCTCCGGTTTGCAAAGCAACCGGTTTCACGGAGTTTGCGCCACGGAGGCTACAATGGCTACATAATGTGAATATGACATTTTTATTAATATTAGGTGGTAGGTTCCTTCTGGAAGGAACCGTCCAAGTAGGTGGTACCGCCACAATGTCAGATATTTTGCTGCCAAGCACCAGTATGTAGACACTGCTGTGTAACGGTGTGAAGGGCACTTTAGCCGGTGAAATTACTGGACATGAGAGACTTAACTCGAACTCGATTTAATATCGAATGTCTTTAAGGTCGGCATCTCGCTAGTTGTTCTCCTGGTGCTGCTAGTGTCCATAAGCTGCGGTGACTGCTTCATCACACTGAGTTTCTTGCCGGTTCTTCTCAGTGGGGGCGCGTTGTGAACCGGTGGTAAACTCAGCCCTCTCTTAAGCGACAGCCCAAGCCGAGGCCGTGCCTCCCTGAGGTGCCCTTGAGCTCGTCGCTACTTCTGCCGTTAAGGCTAGAGCGCTTTAAGCGCTCTCCTCCTATTGTCCGGTGAAGCTGTAATGGCCATCTTCGGCCAACAGCGTCTTTCAGTCCCAAAAAAAAAAAAAAAATTGCGGTGACTGCTTACCATCAGGTGGGCCGCATACATGTTTATCACCTTGGTACTAAAAAAATATATGAAAGAAACATAAGCGGGCCATGTCAGAGAATCATTGCTATAACAGCAAAACGGACGAAGCGCGGTGAACCATCAACCCAACTGTTGTAAACGAAATAATTAAGAAATAATCTACTAATACCTACCCCTTTTCGATCAAAACAGCGTTACAGCGTTGAATGGAAACGTAATTGAATTTTCTGAATCGCTCCTTTTAATGCGCCATCCTCAAATAGAACTTGTTGCGGGGTTTTAAAAAGAAGTTGTCACTTAATAAGAAGTTCTTCGCAATGCTTCATTGATTGATCGCCTTTGAGGAACTCCTATGAAGTTAACGCTTTGTATCTGTTATTCCAATGTGGTCTTTTGAAGTAGCTCAGGGTCACACAATGAGCTATGGAGAGAGCTCGGAATTTCTTTGCGCGACATAATCCGGAATGAGGAAATTCACCTAAAGACTAGAGCTACTAATATAGCTCTCAGGATTTCGCAAGTGAAGTGGCCATGACCAGGTCACATTGCTCGTAGAACCGATAACCGATGGAGTAGAAATATTCTAAGTGGCGACCACAAACCATCTCTGTTACGGCATGTGTAAGGTCTTGCTAGCTGGCTGGCAAATTCATAACTCTTACATTGTTGGGGCAAGATAATAAACATCATCATCATCAGTCGAAAGACATCCACTGCTGAACAAAGGCCTCCTCCTTGGAACCCCTCCCGGGTTGCCATTATCCCCACGCTTGGCAGACGTCTTTAGTCACCTTTTATTGTCGCCGTACACGGGCCACTGGCCGCCACTTGAAGCTAGAAGCGGCTACAAAAGAAGCTGACGCGTGCGACAGCCACTTGTGGTCCATATTGGACACTTGTGGTCGGTGGCCGCTACTTTTTTTTAACTCGTGCTTGCAGTGAAATGAAGGGAGAGAGGGGTGGGGAATCGCGCGAGTGGCTTGTGTCGGCGTTTTGTGGCCGAGCCGACCACTAGAGGCGAGCAGTGGCGATTTGTGGCGTGTGGCGACCACCGGCGTTTACAGTATGCGGCGAGTCCATGCAAAATTTATTTATTTATTTAAAATGTATGAAAACAACAGGAAATAGGTCGGTGGCTGCGTTTTGTGTGCTGCGTGGCCGGTGGCCCGTGTGCGGCGACACTTAAAGACGCTGCTGCTCGCTCGCTCTTTTAGTTTTCCTTAATCACCTTTTAAGATACCTACCCAACCGGAGGAGATGTGTGTACTATTCCTACTTGGACACTCCACGGGTTCTTATATGAACTTATATGATACCGAAAGATTTTTTTAGCAAATACATGAAAAATAGGATTTATGTAGTAATGCTAAAAAGTTAAATTGGCATTCGCCCAGAGCATAATTGTTGTTAGCGTTAAATAACACTAGTCTTGTTTGTTACAGGTACGGCATTTTGAAAAGGGCATCGAATCGAGTTTATCTTCCTGATACCACCAGTTTAATGACTGGTGAGTGTAGTGAAGGCTAGCGGCAATTGAATGTCACTTGTTTTGCCATTAGTGTTACCAATCGACATGTTTTGGTAGGATTGCTTTTTACTTTTATCAATGTAAGTTATCGATGCAGCAATGTGTAAACATTGCTGTGTTCCACTGTGAAGGGCGCTGTAGCTGGTGAAATTACTGAATACAACTTAATACAAGGACTTAATATCTAATGTCTTTAGGGTCGGCAACGCCCTAGTCATTCTTCTAGCGTTACTAGCGTCCATAGGCTGCGGTGACTGCTTACCATCAGGCGGGCCGCATATTTGTTTGCCATCTGAGTTGTATAAAAAGAGTACTTATGTAATATTTTAATAAAATAATCATTGCAGTTGATAAAAAGGCTGCTAAGCCAACGCAGAATTGGGCTGGATAGGTATGACGAATGGATTGGTCCAGAGTTGTCACGCAATGCATGCGGATATATTTTATAAGTTTGGGATCACATGGTTTAACTAAAAGTCGAAATAAACACGACTGACCACGGTCAGACGATTCAATTAGAATTTATTTGATGCTGGAACATAACTTGCTTATCGCCGTAGTGACCATTTTAGCTATCTCTTGAATAGCGCCATAGCTGGCAAAAGGATAGCTTCCTAACTATCAAAGGGATAGCTAAAATGGTCACCTTTAGAGAAGATTATGAGGAATACCCGCACTTGGCCAGCGTGGTCTATGGCCTAAGCCCCTTTATCTTGAAGGGAGGCCCGAGGGAATCTTTGGAGAACGAGGAGACTGGCTCAGCTGTAGTATTATAAAGGCACAGTATAAAATGATATATAGACCCTATAATACAATGTTAGTAAGACAGAAGAGAGGAACGCTGTGTCTCTATTGCGTCCGTTGTTTGCTAACCGTGTTTGCCATCTGACGCAAAAAAATACGTATTTTTATTATTTTACAAACGCTGGAACCAGGTTTAGAATAAGTCAAAGTCAAAAATCTTTATTTCAAACTAACGCGGCTTAACGCTAGCACTTTTGAATGGTCAATTTTTTAAAAGCTACCACCGGATCACAACGCGGCCTCAACTGAGAAGATCCGGCAAGAAATTTAGCGGGCTTGTCATTTTTTCACTTTTTTAAACATACTTTGTGTAAGTCGTGTTTGGTTTAACAGACTTTATTTGAAACAATATTCTATCTTCTATTCATCCTATATTAAAGGGTAGGCATGTTAGCTATTTCAAATGAAGGCTCGAAAATAAAACAATACTCACTATGTGTGTCCCTTTGAATTGGCAATATTTTTTATTGGCACGCTTTGGCTCGTAGTTCCGATTCGATACAAAATGTCCTATTTTTTCCGTAGTCACGTCCTGTTTTATACACAAGAATTGGTGACAATAGTCGCAAATAGACCAGTTCCGTGTGGCCTTGTAGCTTGTAGCTCACTGGACGGTACGCACTACTTTTTTTATTGGTATATAAATATTGCTAAAACATATTTTATGTATGTTATAATGTAGGCACAAGAATGTATGATGTATGTATGTAATTTATTTGAAAGCGATCACTACCTTATCGCTGAAGGTCGGTGTCAATAGGCTATTTATAGGATTATCAAATTAATTTTTTTACCTCGAAAAGCTTTAAAGGTACTATCCTATTTTTTTTGCATTCAATTAATATTGTCTCTTGAATAGAAAATAATTAGTTCTTTATCTGGATTTACTTACAATAATAACTTTTAAATTTTCTCAGAAAAATAATAATAATAATAATATAAAAAAAATGTAAAAGTAAAGAATAGTTTAAAAAAATAAATAAATGGAATAATAATAATATCTTGGGACAATCCACACACGGTCATCCGATCCCAAACTAGGCAGAGCCTGTACTATGGAAACCAGACAACTGATACTAATACTTATATACTTTTTTTTTTTTTGTAAATACATACTTAAATAGATAAACAACACCCAGACACTTGGCGGGAATCGAACCGACGACCCATCGGTTAGCAGGCAGGGTGTCTGACCACTAGACCAACGGGCCCGTCAACTAAAATATCAAATATGTATATTACCTACTTATTGCTTTGTATGAAATCTACTTGTATCATGTGTGTATAGGCTTAGAATAATAACGCATAGAAACCGTGAACATGTACACACAGTGAGGCAAGTAAAACCAAGCCAGAATGGCTCAGTAGCGAACAGCCCGCGTCAGTGCTTAAAGTCGAGTCGTAGCGCTAGCAGCTCTTGATATTTTATTTTAAAATGATGGTTTGTGCAATAAATGGAAATCATAGTACTTTGGAAAAACTTAAGAAACATTGTAACATAACATTTCACTTGCAAGTATTACGTTTAATCCAATATTTTAACGTAAAACAATCGCCAAAGTGAAAACAATAATTTTAAATTTCAACAGAGGACATTATATGAAATGTTGCCAATAAAAGGAAAATTGCTACCCCAAATTTACTTATTAAGAAAAGATTTATTTAAGTACTAGATGATCTGCGCACGCTTACGTTTTCGAATGGCAATAAACGGTCACCCATCCATGTAATTACCTTGTCTAACGTAGCTTAACCTAGTGATATGAAATATACTTTACGACCTATTCTCACACCTAACAAGTATACATATAAAAAATCATAAATATCGGTGGAGCCGTTTCGGAGGAGTGCGACCACAAAAACAGTAACACAAGATTTTTAGATCGTAGATTTGTTATTTCAGATTTTTATCTTTTAAATTAAAAAGTAATTCATTACTGTCAGCAATAATAGTAATTTTATTCTAAAAATTAAATAATAACCTCAGGAAGAAGCAATTCCATTTCCCCTAATTTTGGGGAAATTCTGATTCCCCTAACAACATTATTTGCTCACTTGTGTGCGTGTCGCAGAGCGTCAATACGCGCGACTTACTACATCTATGATATTGTGCCTCAAACGAGACAGTTTTTTCGTATGAAACTATCGTTCTAGGCGTTATTATTCTAAGTGTATAGGTATATATCAGCATCCAAAATACTTCCACTACTGAACAAAGGCCTCCCCCCTAGAAGGGAGGGGTTGCCATAATCCCCACGCTTGGCAGGCGTCTTGGGGATCACAGAATAGGTGGTAGGTAATCTAATAAAAAGACGCTGCTGCCCGTCTTCTTGCTTTCCCTTCATTAGTATATCGATGTTTCCCTTAGTCGCCTCTTACGGACAAACGGGAGGAGAGGGGAGGTGCTATTCTTACCCGGACACCCCACGGGTTATGTATGTTATGTATATATATAATGATATATTTATATTAGATGCAATTTGTATTTATTATACTGATTTTATTTAAAGTCCATATATTCGGAGTACAAGTGTACTATATCAATTGTGAGGCTATCGCCTACATATAATGTATACAACAGATACATATGTATATTCAATTCTGATGTTATACAATTCAAGCCGAAGCGTCAGCTTCAAAAGGACCCCAAAGTAAATAAAGAGCAAGACGAAATATAAACGTAGAAGTAATATGTTAGTTTCATTTTACGAAAGATCAAACAGTTACCCGCTTTGTAAGGTGAAGTGGGTACTGAATATGACTTCAAACAAACGAGCTTTCCTTTAATGTACTTAAGCGTAGATCATGTGCCCAGAAAGATATTGCTTTGAGCTTTATAAGCCGTGGGATACGGAAAAATGGAGAGGAAATATTTTCTCTTATCCCAAGTAAAATAATTGTGAGGTAAATCTTCTTAAACATTATAACAATCATGATTTCAATATTAAAATGAATCTAACTTTACGGATTTTAACACGTTTTATTTTGGATTTTATTATCCCGACGTTTCCAACAATAATAATTAGACGATCTGAGGGTACAATGAGACAACAATGACGTATAGACTGCTCCAACTCAATCCGCCCGTGACTATGAATGTTGTAAAGTATTTGAAACGTCGGAATAGTAAATCAAAAATAAACCGCGATATAATCCGTAAAATTAGTTTCATTTCAATGTGTAGTATTCGGTTAATATCAGAAACCATTATATGAAATTACTTATTAGTTAATATTCGCTTAAATGTCAGTTATTTTATCTTGACAAATCGCTGTATTTCATCGATTGTGATGAGATGCAGGCCGACTATCTACACATTCATGGACGGTAGAAAGGTCAGCTTTACGATATTTGAAAAGAAACCAGGCAAAGTGTTTCCTCGGGTTCAAGTATCTGTGTGTATCCAATGAGATGTGAAGGCGATATCGTTGGCACTACGCCATTTTGATATTGACTTGCTTAACTGTAACATTTTGGCAGGAGTATGATTTTTGTTCGAGAACTGCTGTTTTTTCTTGTCTCGAAATTATTGCGACCAGTTAGATAAGAAGTTAAGTTTCTTAACGTACTTTCGATAATAATAACAATTTTGCATACCCTCTTCAAAGTTCTGCAAAAAAATCAGAAGTGACTTCATCGTCTCGATAGTTAGTAGTGGTCGTAAATACAGCTGCTGTAAATGTTAAGGTTATTTTGTGAGAAAGTTCTCAATAGGATTCCGTAGTTTAGAATTTGGTCCAATAAGTAAGTAGGACGTGATCGAATGTAAGGTCCCGTAATTATTAGTAAGTAAAATATTATGACTACTATTATCTCTTTACGTAAAGGGCACTGTAGCTAGTGAAATTAATTGAACATATCTAATGACTTGGCTGAAAAGTGGCAGCATAGATAAGAGTATATAAAGACCTTTTTACTAACATAGCTGTTTGTATTATGATATTGATAGCAAAATGATACACTATTATATTTTCATTCATAAAGTGGAATTCAGTATTTAAATTTTTAACCCCTTTCTAGTGTACAAAAAAGGAAAAAAAAAGAAAATAATTACAATAAATATTAGAATGTGTAAAAAAATATATGAAATAACAAAAAAAAACTGTACATTAACAAAGCAAATAATGAAATAAACTGTAAAAAAAGTAGAGGCTTGATCCAGCGGCTTCTTATGAATTGGAGTTACAGAAAAACTGTAACACCTCCCGCTTAAGGGTGGTAGCTTTTGTTCTAAGATCCCATACATCTATCTCTCTCTCTCTCATGAGCGGCAGGCAGTTCGATTTGTTGTGTATGAGCAAACATTGTGTTGAGAGTAAGCCCTCAGACCAACATCTTGCACTAGGTTGATTAAAAAAGCATGAAAAACTACAATTGTCTTACTAAATACTCAATAGTCCAACACATCTGACTTTCGATTATCTGACATCCAAAGCTAATTGCTTCTTCTATTTTGACGACCGATTTGTAATAACTAGAACTCTCTTGGTGCTATCAGGGTAAATAATTATTGTTATGTTGAGTTTCTCACGTCGTTTTTTCCAACTAGAATGAAATAAATTAAGTACATAAGTAAGAATAATTTTATATGAGCCAGTCGATCCGATTGGCTTATGTTATCTGTTCTGTATTTTTAGGTCAACAGTTTGTTCGAGTTAATTATGGATGTGGGCATGTACAGTGTTCGTCTCCTGAACTCATAAGTTACACCAATGTGCTTATATTGCTTTCTCACTATTTTACATACCATTCCTTTTCTAAGAACATGGTAAACACCGTTCTAAGAGGTTCCGAGCGACCGTGTTAAGCCACTCTGTTCAATATATTAGAAGAACTGAGTGTCTTTACACCTCTTAGTAACGGCTTAACAGAGCTTGTGATCATTTTTATGTATCCGATTGTCTAAAGCATCTGCTAGATATCGGATTCCGATTTAATGTAATTAAAACCACATAAATGTCTAATTTGGCACTGGCTTTTATTTGAATAATCTTTGTTTTCGCCGTTTGTGAGAGACTTAATTGTGTAACTTGATGTTTTAGGTCCCGAATTAGTTCATTTGTCGAGTTAGTTAATTTGGGTAACGTACATTTACCATCCCAGTTGTCAACATATTTCTTTCTTTCTTTCTTTCATTATAAAATATGTGTGTATATGTTATGCTCGTACATATATTTTTGTTCTCTAATAATCTGCTGACTGACATTGAAGTCTACTTGTTATAATCAGATCTCTGCGGTCTCGGACAAATTGGGACACCATTTCAAGTTAACAAGGGTGCCCTTGTTCTGAACCTAACGAAATTGGGTTACATCATAATAATTACAACTAAAATGTTCACCTACATATATGTATTTTGGCCCAATTGTGGTTTCAATAGGAAATTACAATCTCAGCTTATTTTATGTGTTTTTGACGAATTTCCTCCTACAGCGACGACCTTTGGTTTTTCGATTACAATAAATCCATTTCGATAGTAATACCCAAGGAAATACAAATTATTTTCTTACTTATCTGACGGAGAATATTGCGTTCACGAGAGGCGACTTGGGGATACTCCTTTGTCTTCAAGAAAAATAATGCAGACTTATATCGAATTCCATTTAATTTCCTCTTCCTATTTACCATTGATAATAGCAATACTTATTTATTGTCTCCCCGGGGAAGACATGTGGCTGTAACATTTTATTGTGTTAAACTGTAACATGCGGTTATACTTTTATTATCGTAACGTTTTAGTATGCAATCATATGTTTATGTAACAAATAGATTTACTTTTTGCATATTGAAACCATTTCTTATTGTTTTTGACGCAAAAATAAGCTAGCTAGCTAACTATAAGTTTTCTGATATTTACGCGAATACTAAATTGAAATGAAACTAATTTTATGAATTATTCCGCAGTTTATATTTTATTTTAATTACCCGACGCCGCGACGTTTCGAATACTTTACAATTAAAATAAAAAATAAACTGCGATATAATCCTTAAAATTAGTTTCACGCTGCAAGCTTATAAAATAATTCATTTCAAATAAGAAGAACTGATTCCTTTAGGCGCCTTGTCTTGAATGAATTTTATTCGCAGACTTGTCTAGCTAGTTTACGACTAGATTCATTACAGTTTTGTGTGGGTGCCATTTGATACTTACACACTCAGACAATTGGTTTGGAGCCGTTAAGCGGGTAACAAAGTAATGAGTTTAATTTGCGTCAATTGGCCGCACGCGATCGTCGCGAAAATAGGCCGTAGTGTCATTACTATTTACACAAACCTTATCATATTCATAGATCACTCTCTTCTGCACATAGATTAGGAATATTATGGAGTGTTCCATCGGAGTCGCTGGACGTTTGTGGTGTGTGTGGGCCCTAGACGTCTAACGAGTACAGCGGCGAATCCGAGGAGGACGTCGGTGAGTTTGCAACCCCCGTCCTTGTAAGCATTGTGTAAGGTTCTCGGGGGCTATAATGCGCCTCCCAGAGAATGGCTTAAAACGGCACCAAGCGACACCTAGTGCAGATTCCACCGGAGAGCCCAGGTTTACCCTCTCATGTGCCGATGCGACAGCCGAGAGGGTATAAGTGGGTAAGAATCGCATATACCCCGGTTTACCTACTGAAGTTTTCCTCGCGAAAACAAACAAAAGGTATATGAAGTGTCACTATTGTATCACTACTTTTTTAATGGGACTAACTCCGTCACATTTTTTTGCCCGACTGCCCCAGAAGAAGGGGTATGTTTGTTAGTATGTATGACTATTTCTTACGCACTGTCTATGGCACGGTTAATGGCATGATTAATTTTCATGCTATAACATGCTATAAAATAAAATAAATCAAATAAAAAAAAAAAATTCATCGGTTACAAATGTTTCACAATATAATAAGGGTTGGAGAACTCTTTTTAAGTATAAAAATACCTGTGCTAGGAATCCTCGCTCTTCCTATACAGTAGGTACATTACATTTATGTAACCAACTGGCATGCAATAATTAAAAGAATCATGTTTATAAGAGTGGCTGTAGGATGTATGTAAGTGGGTAAGAGGGTGCATGTGAGTGTGTGTGTGTGTATTTTAATGAAAAAAAAATACCTATGGCGATTGACAGTCGCCAGTTCCTTTTTTTTTTTATTTCCAACGCAAAGTGATGTTACTTGTCTTGACAACATATTGCGGAAAATTTATAATTTTTTGTGCATTTGTATTTATTTAGTAATTTAAAAGTATAAAATAAGTATCGGTTGTCCCATTGTCCTAGTTTAAATTCAGATGGCCATGGTTGTCCCAGGATATTTTAATTATGAAACAACGCCAAACAACGACATTCGTTCTGAAAAGGATGTGTTGCAATAACGCATATGTAATATGTCCATGATCTGCGTAGTCCCCGCTAATTAGTTGACCACAATTGATAAATTAGTGTGTGCCACCGCAATTAAACAGCGGTCTATAATTTGAATACCTACGTGCACCTTCTGTGGTTATTGTTCTAATGTGCAGTAGGTACCAGAGGAAAACGTGAGAATAATGAAACTCGAGACTTATATTCCGTCTTTAGTTGTCACCGTATTTCAGCAAAGTTAAGCAATTTAATTACGTAACAAAAGTTATTCGCAAATGTCTTCGGAACAGACTTTAGTTGTTATAAAATGTGTCAGCCCACTACACCGGGCCATAATATGACTGCGCTGTGAACTTATCAGGCAAAGATAATAATATGACATAATTGACATAGGCTCATAAATATCATTGCGTAGGCTACTTTGCACTCAAAACGTAACATACGCCCGTATCGTGCCCGGCATCCATACTTTCGGCTGTACCGCAGTATAATTAATACACTATGAACTAACGGCTCTAATTAAACACACAAACAGATAATGTAGTCAGTATTGTTTAAACTGTGGCATCGCGTATCGGAACGGCAACGTCGCCTACCGTGCACAAGACATTTTGTTAATTTTTACAGATACGGCCGAGTACGCAACGTTCCGGTCTAGTGTTGTAGTAAAACACTACACGTGCATATCACGGTCATGGCACAGTTATAGTATGGTCCGGTGTAGTGCCCTTAGCAGCTGGACGTTCGGGGTGTGGGCCCTAGGACGTCCATTGAGTTGGCGGCGACTCCGAGGAGGGCGGTAGCGAGGTTGCGACCCGCGTCCCCGTGAGCACCGTGACAGTTTCCAATACGTTTCCCCCGGCGGCGGGCTCAAATTCAAGGCACTTAGGAGCCCCTGGTGCAGATCCCACCGGAGAGCCCTGGGGTCCCCTCTCATGTACCGATGCAACAGCCGCGGGGGTTTTAGTGGGTAAGAATCCCACATACCCCAGTCGAGACCCACAACTCCCGGGGGCACACCAGTGAAAAAAAATTGGTCCGGTGTAGTGAACAGATACTGTAATTGTTAGATAACTTCGTAGTATAGAAAAATCCAGCCAGTAACCGGTACAAAGGCGTTGAAAGCTCTAGTGTCGCGCTCGTGTTGGATGTACTTAATCCGATTAGTTCGATACAGGGAAACTTCTGTGTGACTGTCCACAATATTTTAGCTGGAGAGATTAATGTCTCTGGTTTTAACTTCATAAGACCCATGTATGATGTCACGTTGACGGAATATTTATATGCTGGAATATTTTGAATTATGTTACGGTATTCATGTAGATCAGCCGTGGGATGCCGGCTAAGAATTTGCATCCCCCCCTCTCTTCCCGTGGGTTTCGTAAGAGGCGATTGAGGGAAAGCCAGAAGACGGGCAGCAGCGTCTTCTGTGTAATATATCCATCTTTTCGGAACTGCGATCCCCAAGACGCCTGCCAAGCGTGGGGATTATGGCAACCCCCCCCCCCCCCCAATGATTGACAATGCTAATTTACGGCCCCCAGTCCCCGGCAGCTCCTCTATTCCCCGCCTTGGTAGCGGGCGGGGTAACGGTCGAGCAGGGGGTGCGAAGAATCTCCGGCAGATGCCCCGCTACCACCCCCACCGAACTTTGGCCCTGGCAACACATAATGTCCGCACGCTTAGGACTGACGAGAAGATTATCGAGCTGGAGGAAGAATTGAGCAAGTTACGTTGGGATATCTTGGGATTATCTGAAATCCGACGAGAGGGACAGGATACGATAACCCTTGATTCCGGAAACTTGCTCTTCTTCCGGGAAGGAGACAGAAAATCTCAGGGTGGTGTTGGGTTTCTCGTCCGTAAGTCCCTCATTAACAACGTTATAAAGGTCGATAGTGTGTCGAGCAGGGTAGCGTACCTTATACTCAGAATAACCAGCCGGTATTCGTTGAAGGTTATACAGGTTTACGCGCCGACCTCGGCACACCCTGACGATGAAGTAGAGGCTATGTATGAGGAGATAGCAGAAGCCATACATACCTCCAAAACACACTTCACCGTTGTTATGGGGGACTTCAACGCGAAGGTGGGCACACGGAATGGCGATGAGTTGAAAGTGGGGTCATATGGGTACGGGCAGCGGAACCAAAGGGGCCAGCGGCTGGTCGACTTCATGGAGAAGGAGGGACTCTTTGTGATGAACTCCTTCTTCAAGAAGCGACCATCCAGGAAGTGGACGTGGATAAGCCCCGATGGTTCAACCAAAAATGAGATCGACTTCATCATGACGACCAACAAGCATATATTCGATGATGTCTCCGTGATCGGCAGGGTGAAAACCGGTAGCGATCACCGTATTGTTAGAGGCACATTGAATATCAATGTCAAGCTTGAGAGGTCCCGTCTGATGAAGTCCACGCTCCGTCCGGGAACCGCCCAAATCCAAAACCCCGAAGACTTTCAACTCGAACTACACAATCGCTTCCAGTGCCTAGCCGAATGCGAAACTGCGGACGAGTTAAACAATGGGTTGGTGCAAACTGTCCATGCAGTGGGGTCCAAGTTCTTTAAGACCCCACGCCGTAATAAGCCTCAGAAGCTCTCCAATCAAACCATTAAGTTAATGGAAACCCGAACTGAGATGAGACTGCAATCTTCAGCTGATATGTCGGAATATGCTGAACTCAATAGACGAATCTCGAAATCCATGCGACACGACTTGCGTTCCTATAATACAGCATGTATTAAGGACGCAATTGAGCGGAACCAAGGCTCTAAAGTGTTTGCAAAGAATTCGTCTATTGGGCAAAGCCAAGTGACCAAGCTGAAGATCGACGACGGCAGTGTCATCTCATCAAAGTCGGAGATATTGAGAGAGCTCGAGAGGTTCTACGGACAGTTGTACACCTCGACACGAAAACCCATTGCCCGAACAGCTCAGGACACCAGAGCCCAACTAACCCGACACTACACTGAGGACATCCCAGACATCAGCTTGTACGAGATTAGAATGGCTCTCAAACAGCTTAAGAACAACAAGGCGCCGGGTGAAGACGGAATCACAACAGAACTTCTGAGAGCGGGTGGAAAACCGGTACTTTTAGTCCTCCAGAAGTTATTTAATTCCGTCTTACTCGAGGGTACTACGCCAGAAGCATGGCACAGGAGTGTGGTGGTTCTCTTCTTCAAAAAAGGTGATAACACTTTATTGAAGAATTATAGACCCATCTCACTCCTGAGCCATGTATACAAGCTGTTTTCGAGAGTCATTACGAACCGTCTCGAACGCAGGTTTGATGACTTCCAGCCTCCCGAACAAGCCGGGTTCCGAAAAGGCTTTAGCACCGTAGACCACATACATACGCTCCGCCAGATTATACAGAAGACCGAGGAGTATAATCGGCCATTATGTCTAGCGTTTGTGGACTACGAAAAAGCCTTCGATTCAATCGAGACCTGGGCGGTATTGCAGTCCCTCCAGCGGTGCCACATTGACTATAGGTACATCGAAGTGTTGAAGTGTTTGTACAGCAACGCCACCATGTCGATCCGACTACAGGAAGAGAGCACGAAACCAATCCCATTGCAGCGAGGTGTGAGACAGGGAGACGTTATTTCTCCGAAACTGTTCTCAAACGCATTGGAGGACGTTTTCAAGCTCTTGGACTGGTACGGATTCGGCATCAACATCAATGGCGAATACATCACTCACCTTCGTTTTGCCGACGATATAGTCATTATGGCAGAGTCGCTGGAGGACCTCAATACGATGCTCAGCGACCTCAGTAGCGTTTCCCAACAGGTGGGTCTTAAAATGAACATGGACAAGACGAAGATCATGACTAATGTCCATGTTGCACCCGTACCGGTAGTTGTTGGGAACGATACACTCGAAGTTGTTGACCACTACGTATACCTAGGACAAACTGTCCAGTTAGGTCGGTCCAACTTTGACAAAGAGGTCGCCCGAAGAATCCAACTCGGATGGGCAGCGTTCGGGAAACTACGCGATATCTTCTCGTCCAAAATACCGCAGTGCCTGAAGACGAAGGTTTTTAACCAGTGTGTGTTGCCAGTGATGACATATGGTACTGAGACGTGGTCTCTAACGGCTGGCCTTTTAGAAAAGTTCAGTCACACAACGAGCCATGGAGAGAGCTATGCTCGGAGTTTCTTTGCGCGACAGAATCCGAAATGTGGAGATTCGCCGAAGAACTAAGGTCACCGACATAGCTCTCAGAATCTGCAAGTTGAAGTGGCAATGGGCAGGCCACATCGCTCGAAGAACCGATAACCGTTGGGGAAGAAAGGTTCTCGAGTGGCGACCACGAACCGGAAGACGCAGCGTTGGCAGGCCTCCCACTAGGTGGACAGACGACATTGTGCGCGTCGCAGGTAACCGGTGGATGCAAATAGCCAATTGTCGTTCATTGTGGCGTTCTAAGGGGGAGGCCTATGTTCAGCAGTGGACGTCTTCCGGCTGATGATGATGATGATGATGATTCATGTAGATCAAATACCTAAATATCTAATTGTATAACAAATATAGGTGACTTGCTAATGGTCTAAAGATGCATGTTTGGTGGTAGAGATGCTCATCTCACAATATCGTCTTTACAATAATTAAAGAAAGCAAAGGTGTTTAAATTATTTAATAATATTATTATATGAAATCCTTCTTAATTAATTAATGTTTCAAATCCAGTCTTTATCACTTTGAAATTGTTAAAAATAGTGTTTAATTGTTAGTAATAGTAGTGTTCTGTGTAAATAAGTCCGCCTAGCCGATACGACCAGCAGAGTTATCGCGTGTCTTTAGCCACCCAAGTCCACCGAACTTTGATGTCAACTGAAAGTGCGTTATCATTGGTATTGGTCACTCAAGTTGGCAATACCGAATTAATCACTTGACATTTATTTCATGGTCACTTTGCTATACCTAACGATCATCACTTTAGTTATCAAACGAGATACGTAATTGGGGGGGGCGGGGTTGGAGGTCAGAGCAGTGAATATTTTTTAACCGGCTTCAAAAAGAAGGTTCTCGATTCGACGCGTATGTATGTAATATTGATAAAAATGCGTAATATTAATATATGTTAGTCTATGTGGGCTTCTAAACAAATTTACCAAATTTTATGAGTGTATGTATGTATGTAGGTTTGTCCACGGATTTCTCAGAAACTACAAGTCCGATTTTGAAAATTCTGTTTGCAATAGTTAGAGTATTTTTCAACTTACGGTAGAGTACAAGTTTCATCAAAATCGGTCAAGTAGTTTAAGAGATATAAACTTTTTATGTTTTCAGTAAGTTATTGTAACGTAGACGTTCGAGTTGCGTGATAGTGCTGATACCTATTTTGGTAAAATAAGTCACTAAAAAGTGTTAAATAAACTATATTTAAAAAAATAAAAACCGACTTCAAAGTAAATTATCTAAAAAGCATAAAATAACGAAAATATATTGAAGTCGGTGTCAGCTGGTGCTAGTGTTAGTTAACATAATGTGCTAGCACCGACTTCAATATATTTTCATTATTTTATGCTTTTTAACCGGCTTCAAAAAGAAGGTTCTCTATTCGACGCGTATGTATGTAATACTAGCTGTAGCCCGCGGCTTCGCCCGCATTGGTTTTGTAAGTAAAACGCGTTTTAAATCAAGGATGAAGTTATTTAAAAATATTGTTTACACTTTTATTAAACCTGGACCTATTATGTGTCATCGTCAAATATACATACTTGATGACATAGCCTGTATTTTTGTAACTCTGTCTGTCTGTCTGTCTGCTACGCTTTAACGCCTAATCCACTGAACCGATTTCAATGAAATTTGGTACAGAGACAGATTAGACCTTAAGAAAGGACATAGGCTACCTTTTATCCCGAACAAAAAGATTGACGGGGTTGAAATAGGGAATCAAATTTAGAATGGAATTTCGTCATTGTTGAAAATAATACCATGACTTTGTTTTACAATTGATAAGAAATCTTACTGTCCCTACTTCCTCCCTACTTCTATACTATCTATCTATATCTATATATCTAACACTTCTATACATTAGTATAGAAATACTAATGTATAAAAGTGTAAATATTGTAAAGAGTTTAAATTTGTATTTTTGTATGTTTGTGTGTTTGTAAGTATGTGTAATCTAAGGGTAATCTTCGGAACCACTGATCCGATTTTGAAAATTATTTTGCTTGGGTTGAGCCGGATCATCGTGCTAAAGCGAGCTGGATCATTTACCTCGATAAATGCAGGTGGATCGATGTGGATCAAGACGGACCGAGGTAGATCGAGATAAGTCAAGCTACTTCGACCCGCCGAAGTAGCTCAAAGTGAAATAAACTGGTTCGAGATGAGTCAAGCCGGATTATCTAACTGCATCCAACTCGATAGAACCGAATTGAATAACAACTGGTTTGAGCTAGATTAAACTGGATCATGCAGGATCAAGATGAATCGAGGTAAATCGAAGTGGATCGATGTGGATCAATATGGACCGAGATGAATCGATATGCCAAGGTGGTTTGAAGTGGGTTAAGATGGAATAAAGTGGATTGAGTTAAGCCAAACTCGATCATGAAATTGTATTGAACCGGATAATACCGGATTCAGCTGAATAAAACTGGTTTGAGCTGGTTCAAACCGGATCAAGCAGGATCAAGGTGAACCGAGCAAAAGCGAGCTGGATCAAAGTAAATCGAGGTGGATCGATGTAGATTGAGATGGACCGAGGTGGATCGATATAAGTCAAGGTGGTTTGAAATGGGTCAAGTTGGAATAAAGTGGATCGATATGATCCAAGCTGGATCATTAAACTGCATCGAACTTGATTGAACCGGATTGAGCTGAATAAAACTGGTTTGAGCTGGATCAAACTGGATTAAGCAGAATTAAGGTGAATCGTGCTAAAGTGAGCTGGATCGAAGTAAATCGAGCTGGATCGAGGTGGATCGATATAAGTCAACGTGGTTTGAAATGGGTCTAGTTGGAATAAAATGGGTCCAAATGAGCCAAGCTGGATCATCAAACTACATCAAACTCGATTAAACGGAATAAAACTGGATTGAGCTGAATAAAACTGGTTTGAGCCGGATCAAACTGGATCAAGCAGGGTCAAGCTGGTTTGAGTTGGATGTAGCTAAAGCGAGCTGGACCGAGGTAAATCGATGTGGATCAATGTAGATTGTGGATCGAGATAGACCCACGTGGATCAATATTAAGTCAAGGTGGGTCGAAGTGGGTCAATATGAAACAAAATGAGTCAAGCCTGATTATCAATCTGTATCGAACTGGTTCGAACTGGATCGAGGTGGATCGATGTGAATTAAAGCGAGGTAAATCGAGGTGGATCGATGTGAATCGAGATGCACCGAGGTGGATCGATATAGTTAAGTCTGGGTGGGTCGATGTGGGTCAAGGTGATCCAAAGTGAATCGAGATGAGTCAAGCTGGACTATCAAACTGTATTGAACTGGTTCGAGTTGGTTCAAGGTTGATTGATATGGATCGAGATAGACCGAGGTGGATCGAGATAAGTCAAGGTGGTTTGAAGCGGGTCAAGTTGGAATAAAGTGGATTGAGTTGAGCCAAGCTGGATCATCAAACTCAATTGAACCGGATAATACGGGATTGAGCTTAATAAAACTGGTTTGAGCTGGATCAAACTGGATCAAGCAGGATCAAGTTGGATCGAGCTAAAGCGAGGTAAATTGAGGTGGATCGATGTAGATCGAGATGAACCGAGGTGGATCGAAATAGTTAAGTCTAGATGGGTCAAAGTGGGTCAAGGTGAAACAAAGTGGATCGAGATGAATCAAGCCGGATTATCAAAATGCAAGGAACTGGTTCGAGTTGGATCAAGGTTTCAAGAAAAAAATCCAAAAATTTGTTTCTTCCATTGTTGTGTTGAGTTTATTTACCGAGATGCGTTACTCTACCTGCATTATAGCATTAAATAGAAATCCTTCTTTGTGCAAATTTTCAACCCCATGAAATTAACTGAGGGGTTGTTTTGCCAGAATAGGTATGTTAGATTCGTGTGTGCAATACATAAATTAAGTATTGGCTGTAGTTCAAAAAACATTTTACACTGCCCATTATGTTTTTCTTTCTCATTTTCTGTAAAGAATTTTCTAGAAGAGATTGCTTTTTAGCGATAAGGCCGCCTTTGTACATTGATATAATCAACGTATTGTTCAATTTACATGTAACTTTTGGTGTACAATAAAGTGTATTTATTATTATTATTATTTTTTTTTGGACCCCAATTAGAACCTCTTAGGGGTTGATAATCAAAACAATATTTATGGCACATGGATTTGCATTTGCGGTGATAAATGTATTTGCAAAGTTTCATCAATGCAGCATGAATTTTTTTTATGCGCATTTCATACTCAAGAACCATGCTAATACCCCTTTAATGGTCGTTTTTTTTAAAAGTTATGAAATACGTGTTTCTTTATTTCTTTTGCTCAGTATACTGACAAAGTTTCGTGTCTGTGTCATGTTTTTTTTAATCCATACACACTTTGGGAGCCCATTTGACATTTGACCCATTTAGGTGTGAAATTTCGAGTTCATTCTTATTGTTCACCTAATAATATAGATTAAAAAAAATCCCTATTATCCCACTTTAGGGGTAGATTTTTTGAACAATAAATTATACGTGTTCAATTTTTTTAATTTAAGGCTATTTTCACCAACTTTCAAATCAATTGAATTAAGTAATAATTATTTCCCATACAAAGTTTAACAACCCCTAGCGCACCCCCAATGGTTGTTTTTGAAAAACCCTGAAACACGTATTTATTTATTTTATTCAAAGAATCTTTCCAGTACAAAAGAAAACACCCCATTTAACCCCTTTAGGAGTCGAATTTTCAAAAATCCTTTCTTAGTGTATGCTTACGTCATAAGAAGAACCCACTGTCCAAATTTCAGCTTTCTAGGTCCAGCGGTTTGGCCTGTACGTTGATGAATCAGTCAGTCAGTCAGTCAGTCAGTCAGGACAAGTAATTTTATATGTATTGATTAATAAAAATGCGTAATATTAATATATGTTAATCTATATGGGCTTCTAAACAAATTTACCAAATTTTATGAGTGTATGTATGTATGTATGTATATATGTATGTATGTATGTAGGTTTGTCCGCGGATTTCTCAGAAACTACAAGTCCGATTTCGAAAATTCTTTTTGCAATAGTTAGAGTATTTTTCAACTTAGGGTAGAGTTTAAGTTTCATCAAAATCGGTCAAGTAGTTTAAGAGATATAAACTTTTTATGTTTTCAGTAAGTTACTGTAACGTAGTCGTTCGAGTTGCGTGATAGTGCTGATACCTATTTTGCTAAAATAAAAGTCACTAAAAAGTGTTAAATAAACTATTTAAAAAAAAAATAAAAACCGACTTCAAAGTAAATTATCTAAAAAGCATAAAATAACGAAAATATATTGAAGTCGGTGTCAGCTCGTGCTAGTCTTAGTTAACATGATGTGCTAGCACCGACTTCAATATATTTTCGTTATTTTATGCTTTTTAGATAATTTACTTTGAAGTCGGTTTTTATTTTTTTTTAAATAGTTTTTTACAAGATCAGCTATCTACGCGGGAGCTATATACTGTATAGTACTTGCGTAGACACAAGTGCACTCGCTCTTCCTTTTGCATTACCACAACCTGATGGGTCGGAAGATCGACAAGATCAAGGAGAGTTCAGGCGCAGGACCGACTTTTTACATGCCCATCCGACGCATGGATCATCTTTAGATACTTTCCAAACAATCAGCGATCAGCGATGATCGGCCTGCATTGTCCTAACCAGTAGAGTACAACTACACAAAGTTGTTGCTCCCTACGGGATTTGACCCCGCGACCTCCGGTTTGCAAAGCGAGCTGTTTTCTGCCACACCAAGGAGGCTATATATCATCATTAACTAAGTATTGAATATCACAAAGTCCAAAGTGCCGCCGTAGTTGTAAAACTTTCTTGATATACGTTGAGCTGTATAAGGTAACAAGTTACAAAGTTACAAACTAAGTTCCACCGCTCGTAGTCGTGTGTTTATAATGCCCCAGTAGGTTTATTTGACCTTTGTAACTTTCATTTGTCTGTTTTCATTGAACAAGTTCGTTAGTTCCTCTTAGGCCTCGGACACAAGTCAGCGGGAGCGGGGCTGGGGCGGCGGCGGCGCGGGGAACGGCGCGTTTCAATGCACACATTTTTATAGAACTGGCCTCGGCGTGTAGTAGCGAGCGGCATAGGTAGCAGTGCGTACTAATGTAGCGGTGCCCGCGCGTCTGCATTGACGTAGGAATTTAAATCTTCTTTTGCCCACAGTAAATCAAACTTTAGGAAGGAATTAGTATCAAAGAGATTTTGTCGTCGCTGTTTAAACATTTCGTTCACGAACAAAGATACTAATTTCTCGTAACACAACACTACGCCACTCTAGAGCCGTGCGGTCTGCCCGCTGGCTTCGATCGAGTACAGCGTTGCCGCGCCGCCCCACTCCCGCTGACTTCGTGTCCGAGGCCTTAGTGATTGTTTCCTCAGAACAATAATTAATTAGCCACAATCGAGGCGACAGAATCACTATTGGGCCTTGTAGAAGCGTGTTGGCCTGTAACTACACCAATAAATTGTGATATCCCCTTCTCTTTGTCTTCTTAATTAATGTACTACCGTATCATTATTTTGTGCGGAGAAATACCGCCGGCTACAATGTGAATGCTATTATTTTCGTTAGTGGCACAAAATATGTTTGGTGTAATTGCGATTTGTTGGAACTCGATGAAGACGTAATTCGTGTTTCCTCTGCGGAGATGTGAACCGGTGAAAGTGGACCATCACTAATGAAAATAAACGGTACTCGGATATTAATAGCGATTGGGGATATTGGGATCCACCCTTGTAGTTTATTTGTACCGCGGGCAGCGGTTTATTAATAATGAAACTTGTAGATTTATTGAATTGGGGTACGCGTTTAAAATAGGTCAAAAAAGCGGAGAAAGAACAAAAATATGGGAACTTTCACAAAACACAAATCTTATTGAAAGTTTTTTTGATGGTATTCTTTTAGAAAGAGTAAAAAAACAGCACAAATAGTTCATAAAATTAGCATGTGTAGCCAATAAAGTATACACTACCTACTTAAAATAAGTACATGAAATGAATAGAAAATGCGCACAACAAAACAAAGAATAAAAAAAAATAGAAAAATTAAATTCATGTGTTCAACTTGTTATTGGAGTAAGAGTAGGTATACAATTCTCACTGTTATGATTATGCACAAAATAGTTGAAGTAAATGGTTGCAAGAAATATTATGTTTATTCTAGCAAAATGGTGTATACGTTGTTTAGAGATGAAGGCGGTAATTACCAGTTATTCCCGCAAGTGCTCTCACTCGCACAAGGGTTGTTACGCAACCGCCACAACGCCACGTGATTTTTTAAAAGTAAAAAGCCCTAACGTCATTTCTCTTTGCCACTTTGTGGAAATACTATGTTTATATTTGTATGTACCTGTAAGTAGTATTATTTATTTTAACTCTGAAAGATAGAGCTTAATCTTTTAACTGACCAAACATCATAAAGCAACAAAGTACTATAGTAAAACAAATGCATTCTCAACACATTTTAATAGGAATTATGTTTCAGATAAATTACCGGAAATTTATCAGACGGGCAGTGAAATGGAGCAAATGAGATTTAGTGGGTAAACGAGACGTTAGGAGGCGTCGGCGCTCGGAAATAAGACGGTTAAACTATTTTGAATGGGACGATAAATAAAAAAAACATCTCTACAATCACTTTATGAAAACCATCGCACTATGAGCCCCCGAGTCTTTAGTATCGATACCATTGATGCAGAATTGTGAAACGTTCAGTAATAAAAATAAGTTTTACTTTTCCCACTGATGGCCCTTCACCATAACCACAGTTATACTGTGCCATAACCTTGGTCGGCCCGTTTTGGTCTGGTGGTTAGACACCCTGGCCGCTACCCAATGAGTCATGGGTTCGATTTCCATGTTTTTGTAAATAAATGCTTAAGTATTTGAATCAGTTGTCTGGTTACAATACTACTCAGGCTCTGCCTAGTTTGGGAACAGATGACCGTGTGTGGATTGTCCCAGGAGGTACACGTTAGTGGAAGGTTTGTCAGAGCTTCGTTCTTTATTTAGTATCCATTGTTTATATACCTAAAACCGTGATCACGTGAGGTTACGGTAGCAGGTGAGAATGCTTTGAAGTTTTTACAAGTTAAAGCTTGTAACAACTAATCACCGTATCCAACTACATATAATAAGACTCATTTTAGTTAATTTTATTTTAACGCTGATTAGGGACGGCCTTGCCACCACTCACCCACTTCCGACAAAACACCTATATAACAAGAATAAATAGTGATGCATCTCGTCCTAATTATCTAAGTAGGTTATTAACGCTTGGAGACGGAAGAATAAATTACGCGAAACTAATTATACAATTTTAAATACCAATTTATTTTATCGAAACTAGATATTATACTTAATTAGCTTATTTTTTATGATAACTATAACGTTTAATGAGCATGTGCACAATTGTTTTATCAAAGCTGGCAAAATTGTATCAATAGGTAATACGTAACAATAAAATAAATGTATTTTTTTGTTATAATTAGTTAATTATAACAAAAAATACATTTATTTTAATGAGTTCATTATAACCATGTGTTTGATTAATCCTTTCCTGGCACTTATTAGCTCATCTTAAACGGTAGGTATACAATGGTTAGAGTATTTAGAACCTAAATAGAGGAACTAACAAGAATATTGATTTGATAGGCTATAATGTTGTCTTTTACTTACGCGAATACTATACATTGTAATTAATTTACTCTTACGGAATATCTCGCGGTTTATTATATTGATAGGCTATTTGAACATTTACTTCGAATTATTACAAGTTACAAAAAAAATATCTCCATAATATTAGTTACGAAAATAATAATAATTTCGTCCTGGCCGTTACGACCACCCACAGCGGCCAATCTATACATATAAAATTACTTGTCCTGACTGACTGACTGACTGATTCATCAACGCACAGGCCAAACCGCTGGACCTACAAAACTGAAATGTGGACCGTAGGTTCTTCTTCTCCATCCACTAAGAAAGGATTTTTGAAAATTCGACTCCTAAAGGGGTTAAATGGGGTGTTTTCTTTTGTATGAAACTTTTTATTGTACGGTTCGATTGACTTGAAATTTACTGAAAAGATTCTCTAAATAAAATAAATCAATACGTGTTTCGCGAATTTTCAAAAACAACCTTTCGGGGTGTGTTAGGGGTTGGTAAACTCTGTAAAAAAAAATAGCGGGCGAAGCCGCAGGAAATTGCTAGTCTTTCACAAAACTAGCTTCCTTTAGCAATATACGCGGGATATATTATAGAGCACAATTGCACTCTCTTTTTCTTTACCCTCAAAATCCAATAGCACAGAAGACCGACACAACCGGGGAGAGGTCAGACGCAGGACCGACTATATACATGCCCATCTTCATTATCTTACTTTCCAGTCGATTAGATCATCAGCTTGTGAAGTCCTGACCAGTAAGCAATTATTACACACAGTTGTTGCTTCCCGCAGTATTTAAACCCACGACCTCCGATTTGATCAACACTGAAACAGACAGGCATGTAACCTACCATGAGATTCGCGCAACCTTAGACATAGGCATGAGTCAAATACAGACAATCCTACACAAACATTTGGGTGTGAGAAAGCTGTGATCACGGTGGATCCCACACAATTTGACCGAGGCTCAAAAAGCGGATTCAACGCGAAACATGGATTTATTGCTACGATCCCAAAACAAAGCAGCGATCGAGCGTATGGGTCTTTCAAGATGAGCAGAAGCCAACCAAAGCGGCGCGCGTGAGAAGTGCATCTAAGCGGATGATTGCTTCTTTTTTTAATAAAACTGCTTTAGAGACCGTGACGTCGTCGTACCGTGAATAGTGACTGGTACACGACCATTTGTTTGCCGGAAATTATTGACGAACTCCGTAAAAATAACCGGAAACGCCGTATCATCTTGCACCACGACAATGCTAGTTCCCACAAGGCTAGACAAACAAACTAATTTCTGAAGGTGAAAAACGTAGAACTTATGAGCCATCCTGCATACAGCCCCGAACTGGCACCGTGTGACTTTTTTCTGTTCCCATAAATTAAGACCCAATTACGCGGTCAACAATTTTCGTCACCAGAAGAGGTTGTCGAAGAGTATGTAAAACACGTTTCTGAGGTCACCACGGAGGAGTGGCACAAAAGTTTTCAAAATTGGTTTAATCGCATGAAAAAGTGCATTTACTCAAAGGGAGAATATTTTGAGAAACAATAAATTCATTTTTAAACTTTAATAGTATTTTTTTCTTATTCATTCCGGAAGCTTTTAGTGCGCCCCGTATTTGGTGTTGTATATGTATATCACTCTGATTTATTAACTAAACTTTAGTTTATTAACATATTAAATTCATAGCATATAATAATTGATTACTGAAAAAGGGTTAAGTCGTGTTATTATCCTGAGAAGGTGACATAACGTACGCGACAGAGACACGACAGTAATTAGCTGCTACAGGTACTAAACTGTTGTAATGATTAGATTGATACTACTAATTGGTAGCCAGTTTCTAATTACGCAAAATAAGATTAATAAGAGACTGTTTCAGAAACAAAGTGCTTTTTTTAGACTTACTAATAATAAAGTATCTTTAAAGAATAATAATAATAATAAAGAATTCTTTTTGAAAGAATGCAAATATCTTGATGTCGACATGTGGGATATTGATAAGGCAACCATTGTACCCACAGTCGTTTCCGCCCATGGCCTAATGTCCAAGAGCCTCGATAAACACCTCAAGAGGCTCACGTTAGACGGCTGGATCGAGGGCCAGATGCAAACGACAGTGCTCTTAAAATTAGCTGTTATATTTTATTGATTTTTCTTTTTATTTTTCTTTTATTTTTTGATTATTATTATTTGTGCTTGGCATTCCGTGATGACAGTTTTAGGTACTGCCAGAATATTAGCGCTGCGCTATATACACTATAGTGCAGCAATATGCTGAGGCAGAGCCCTGTTTGTTCACACACAATTATTGAAGATCTGTTATTATTTTGTTATTTTTATATTTGTGTTAGGAAAGTGTTGGGCAAATAAATGCTTTTTTTTTTTTTTGTTTTGTGTAGGAGTAGTACTGTTGGCCGCAGATGGCCATTACAGCTTCACCGGACAAGAGGGCGAGCGCTTTAAGCGCTCCAGCCAGAAAGGTAGCGACTAGCTCAAGGGCACCTCAGGGAGGCACGGCCTCGGCTTGGGCTGCCGCTTAGAGAGTGTGAGTTTACCACCGGTTCACAACGCGCCCCCGCTGAGAAGAACCGGCAAGAAACTCACGAGGGAATGCATGTCGAGGTCGCATGCGTACGACCCTTCGGCCTCGCCGGCGAGACCCGTGTCTGTGAGAAATGCTTTTCTTCTTCTTCTTCTCTTGGAGACGGCACGGGTCGTCAAAAAGTTCCTCTCTCTGGAGCCTTAACCACCGTCTAGTAGGACCCTGTTCCCGCAGCCGGTTGGGAGCTGTTTTTATATTTTATAAGTACTTTTTATAATTAATATTTAAAAATGTAAATAAATAAATGGAATAAATATCTTTAAAATACTTACGCTGTACGCATACTGTTTGGAGTTGATTACTGCACCACAATCTTAAACCTTGATGACTTTTCTATCTAACTAGCTATACCATGTCAAACCGTCTCCTGGTAATTTCCTATCGCAAGTTCATCGTGCGCCGGAAATAAAGATGACTGTGAAAACTATCGCTTTACATTTTTTTTAAGGATTAAAAAGATGTGTGAATTTGGAGCTATTTTACGGCGAAACAACTGAGTAGATCATATCTCACTTTGTAGTAGTGATAATGGTTAACCATCATACTCAAAGTCTATTAATTAATCATTATCACGACATACTTGTACATTTCTTTATAAAATCTAAAGTATTAATGTCTTCCAGGCCGGTACAAACACGGCGACTAATACTTCACAAGTGCAGTCTCTTTATTACTATACTTTATTCTCACAATCCGATGGGATGAAAGTCCTACGGGGTGTGTCAAATTTCTACCAGATTTGTCTATTATCAGTACCAATTGCAATGCCACAAATAAAAATAACGTATTGTTACGACCGGGACATAAAAGTGTTAATTACTCCGTTAATTATTACTTAATTGCAATGATCTCAAAACGCATTGTTAGTCTATAGGTCTACTATCGATTCGTACCGAAAAATCTGGAATTCTCAATAGAAAGTAGTTCCCTCCAATTCGGCAAGTACTTACGTACCTACCTACGCGCTCGCGCTCGGTTCACTGCCCCCGCCTATTGTTAGTTTATTCTCGAAGGTCACGCCGCTATTGTATCGGCTCGAAAGCACTAGACTAGAAGGTATTTTCGTGTATGATCTCGAAGCTTCCACCCCTCTGTTAATTTAGGTATATAAGCCGACGCATAGAGGCGTCCAGTCAGTTTGTGTTTACAAGCGACAGCGGAAACATCTTAAGGAAGCGATCGAAGAGAATTGTACCAGCGACCCTTGCGAAGACTTTGGACTACTGAGAAGTACTGTGCGACTCGGACTACTGTGCCTTGTGTGTATACTGCGTGTATAGTGTATACAGTGCGAGTGTACGTGGAATAAAATCTTCTTTTACGTTAATCGGCATTTAATTACCCACCCGCACGTAACAGTATATTTTTACTGAGGTATCAACAATTCTAAGCCCGATGTGACATAAAATATACAGTTATTTGAAACTTCGAGTAAAATATATATATTTGAAGAATAATGTATTTGAATAAAATACCTATTTAAATCAGACACCTTTCCAAGAAGGAATGTAGTATTAAGTTTTCCAAATTGAATCGTGTACACAATTTCATCTCGCAGTTATTTCGCAATTTTCTTTCCAAAGTTTTTTATAATTTAAGATTACGCTAGACATTTCACTTATGAGACTACTTATAGGTACCCGTATAAAAAAAGGTTACTTAGATTTCACTTGAAACCTTAGAAATTGCTAGATTAGATTATTGTATTTTTCTATAAAAGTATAGAAAAGGACTATTGCAGCTTGATTCAGTAACGAAATATACCAATTGTTTGAGAAATGCAGGAGAAATGGCGTTTTTAGCGTTTCGTTTTAGAGCTTAAAGATAAAAAAGGAATCCGGTGCCCTCATCTGTCTATCTTTTTGTTCGTCGCATTTGCTTCAGCAACAACTAATGCTACCAATTTGAAATAAATGTAGTTTTAAATATTGCTTTACTAACTATCGCAAATGAAAAATATTTTATTGTAATTTATTTTTATTCAGGGGAAAACTAAGATCAAAATGATACAATGTATTTTTAGGAATTATATCGTGGTTTATTATTATGATTTTTGATAAAGACTTGAGACTTAATAATAGATCCTATACGTATAAGATCCAGGTCTTCGTCGCTAAGTCTCAGACTGTCCTCTATTGGATATAGTTGTCTTTCCTTTTTACTAATTCCACCACTCATTCCCACCACTGTTACTTTACAGTGGTCACCACTGAAGCCACCAAGGTTTGACCCTCTTTGAGTCCCGTGGGAACGCTAAATTGTCTTGGAACCCGCAATAAATTTAATTAAAAAGATAGATAGGAGGAGTTGAAAAGACGTAAATTGTACTTCCACAGCGGTTGTTGGGTCTCTGCAATGCGTATGTGACTTAGATGATTTTACAATGACTGTCTATAGTTATACTGATTACGGTAAATGTCCTCCAGTTGACTTAGATAATAATTATCATTCCGTTTCGTAGAGCCCCTGGGGTTGGTTTGCTTAGTGGTAACATTATATAATCATGATGTGATAATATGATACGATTTGAGTAATTCTGTGTGTATTCAGCTTACAGTATAAATTTGTCTTATTATTATCAACTAAACGTATGTACTAAACTACGTATTTTGCAGAATTCTACTGCTTTCTTTATTAACTTATTTTCTCATTATAAATCCATTTACTCCAAAATAAAACTAGGTGTCTCTTGATTCGGTGGTAGGTAACACCACAGTGCCAGGTTTTCAGCCGTCAAACAGCTATGAGTAACTTTGCTGTGTCAAGGTTTGAAGGGCACTGTAGCTGCAATTACCGGACACAAGTTAATAACTAATGTTTCGGGTGACGAATCTCAGTACCTACACTGCAGCTGTCTATAAAGAGGCGTGACGCTAAACGTCAGGGGGCCTACCATCACCTACTATTAGCAGTATTTTTGTCATGTTACTTGACATGAGATAGAGATGTCAACATACGTAGTTTATAGCTCTGTCACTTTCTATCGAGAAAGTAAGGTTATAATAATACTGCTATTTGATGTGGTGGTAGGATCCCAGGTCTTGCTTGCCTCGTTCTTGGAGTTGAATGAAATAAGTTGATAGTAAAAAAATGCCAGCAAAATTCATGTATAAATTATCCTTTTACAATACCTGTTATAGCCACTCTGACGCATTCTGTGGTTTTCCACAACCATTTGTATAAACCATATCATCTACATAAGTTAATGTAACAATAGGACAGTTCAACCACACACATGTCAATGTCTAAGTTTTATAAGGACGTAGATAGAACCATAAGGCTAAATTTATTTACTTACTAGCTGACCCACGCCACGCGTCTATGTGTGTTTCCTTACAAATATTTATTATAATGATAATGAAAAATTGTTAAAATCGGAGCAAGCGTAACCAAGTACACATTTTGACTTTAGTCCCCTCTCCCAAGGGAACCGTGCCGAATGTCGGGATAAAAAGTATCCTATGTCCTACCTCGGAGTATTAACTCAAATCATGCCAAGTTTCGTTTCAATCCATCCAGTAGTTTCGGCGTGATGCGCAGCCGAGATACAGACAGACAGACAAAAATAAAAAAAAATACATTTTTGGCTTTAGTATCGAGTAAAGAATGCCCTCCAAACATAATTTTCAAAATATCTTCAATGTACAGAATTGGACCTGTTACAGTTTTATTATAAGTATAGATAACCTGTAGGCTTAGTGAAATTATTTATTTCGTATCGTAATACGATCAACTGCATGCGTCCTTCCTTTTCGACTAGAGCCATTAGTTATTAAATGTCAAACTCAATTTCATCAGTCACAGTGCCAACGTTAAAAAGCAATGTGTGAATTATTGCTGCTTGACGGCAGAAAATCTGACACTGTAGTGGTACCTACCCGCGTATAGTAAAATTAACCACATATAACCTATCCATTAACCCAAAGGTAAACCAACAATTTTCAAACTGTGCTTCGAAATATTCTGATTTCGCAGAACTCAGGTTATAAAATAATAACTTTAGACAAATTGTAATGCAAAGCAATTAAATTTCTAGCAAATACAATAAAAAAACAAACACGCTACTTCAACAACATAACCTCAAGTTGTTTACCTTTTATTTTTTGGGAAAATGGATAGGGTATAATTACAGTTTACTGTGAAATTATAAAATTGTCCCCAACAGCTCTTGTATTAAAATGGCGGTTGCGTAGCTAAGTATTAAATGCACGTTCTATATTAGATGTAGAATAGCCCCCTTATTATAGTATTCAGACCCCGTTCCTCCTTCCACCTTCCTGCATCCAGCGATTAATTAAATACCGTTAGCTGCGAATTATGTGCCAGACCTACTAACTAAGGCATAGCTATTTAATAAAAGCGATAAATATATCCTTAAAAAGCAATAACTTTTTATACCAGTTGTTTTTTATTTACGTGAAATAAATATAACTTTTCCCGAATATATCGCGGCTTATTTTAGATTATACTTACCTGACGTTAAACCGCGATTAATACATTAAAAAGTGTTAAAAATATATATTGTTCAATGAAAAAATAAACATTAATAATGTATCGCATCTATGAATGTTGAATAAGTTTGTGAAATCGGTCCTGCACCTCAAATGTATCATCACCAGCCGGAAGACGTCCATTGCTGAACATAGGCCTCCCCCTTCGAACGCCACAATGAACGACAATTGGCTATTTGCATCCACCGGTTACCTGCGACGCGCACAATGTCGTCTGTCCACCTAGTGGGAGGCTTACCTACGCTGCGTCTTCCGGTTCGTGGTTCGCCACTCGAGAACCTTTCTTGCCCAACGGTTATCCGTTCTTCGAGCGATGTGGCCTGCCCATTGCCACTTCAACTTATAGATTCTCAGAGCTATATCGGTGACGTTGGTTCTTCGGCGAATTTCCGAATTGCGGATTCTGTCGCGCAAAGAAACTACGAGCATAACTCGCTATCGAATAGCTCGTTGTGTGACTCTGAGCTTCTCTAAAAGGCCAGCTGTTAAAGACCACGTCTCAGTACCATATGTCATCACTGGCAACACACACTGGTTAAAAACCTTTGTCTTCAGGCACTGCGGAATTTCAGATGAGAAGATGTCACGTAGTTACTGATAGGTACAGATTACATTGGAAATAATGAGGTACGTTTCATAGCTACGTTTTCTGCGTTACAAATTCCTCATAACTATAGAACGACTTAGGTAACCTAATTATAAAAACCTATTCATTCTAGCTTTAAAGACATCCACATATGCCATTAGATATACTACTTGTAAAACTCGCAAATTTATAGCGTTTCTTTGCTAAGAACTTTTCTTTCGTAGCAACTAAATATGGTTTTGTGTGCGAACCGTACGGGATATGCAAACTACGACCCGCATTCCCTACAAAGTTTCCGAGTCACGAGTCTTTGTCGCCGGTAATCGATGACCTGGCGGAATGTCTTTTATATAAAGGTACATTCTAGTTCGTGCGGGAATATGTCCTTATTACAATATTGCATGGCTGCCGTGGCGAAAGTAATCGCTTGCACTTTAAACCATGGGTTAAAATCCTATCATCATTATTATCATCGGCCAAAAGACCTCCACTGCTGGCCTCGCCCTTAGAAGGGTGCGGTTGCCAAATTCCCCACGCTTGGCAGGCGTCTTGGGGATCGCAGAATAGGTATAATCCAATAAAAAAACTCTGCTGCCAGTCTTCTTGTTTTCCCTTAGTCGCCTCCTAGGATACCCAATAGGAGGAGATGTGTGGATGCTATTTAATTGTCTGAAAAGTAAGATGATCCATGAGTCAGTTGGGCATATAAAAAGTCGAGCCACTGCCACGAGCCACTCTCAAATACATCAATTAACTTTAATCGCATTTAAGTCATTTTTTGTAATCTATTTATTTCGAATCTCCGAGTCTCTTATGATTATCTTTTAGTATTAATTACAAGATTATTTGCCGATGATATAGTCATTATGGCAGAGTCGCTGGAGGACCTCAATACGATGCTCAGCGACCTCAGTAGCGTTTCCCAACAGGTGGGTCTTAAAATGAACATGGACAAGACGAAGATCATGTCTAATGTCCATGTTGCACCCGTACCGGTAATTGTTGGGAACGATACACTCGAAGTTGTTGACCACTATATATACCTAGGACAAACTATCCAGTTAGGTCGGTCCAACTTCGACAAAGAGGTCGCCCGAAGAATCCAACTCGGATGGGCAGCGTTCGGGAAACTACGCGAAATCTTCTCGTCCAAAATACCGCAGTGCCTAAAGACGAAGGTTTTTAACCAGTGTGTGTTGCCAGTGATGACATATGGTACTGAAACGTGGTCCCTAACTGTTGGCCTTTTGGATAAGCTCAGAGTCACACAACGTGCTATGGAGAGAGCTATGCTCGGAGTTTCTTTGCGCGACAGAATCCGAAATGAGGAACTTCGCCGAAGAACCAAGGTCACCGACATAGCTCTTAAAATCTGCAAGTTGAAGTGGCAATAGGCAGGCCACATCGCTCGGCGAACCGATAACCGCTGGGGAAGAAAGGTTCTCGAGTGGCGACCACGAACCGGAAGACGCAGCGTAGGTAGGCCTCCCACTAGGTGGACAGACGACATTGTGCGCGTCGCAGGTAACCGGTGGATGCAAATAGCCAATTGTCGGTCATTGTGGCGTTCGAAGGGGGAGGCCTATGTTCAGCAGTGGACGTCTTCCGGCTGGTGATGATGATGATGATGACAAGATTATTGATATATCTACTCACTATTCGCGTATTATGTATTATTTGGCGTTGAAAGTCGAAATAATTCATTTACAAAATATGATTTAATCACAATTAACTATAATTGACGTTTGTAGGTTCGGCAGTAAGACATTTATTTGGCAATGCAACAATGAGACACAATTAACATACTTACATATAAAAAAAAAACACATAAAAAAAACCCAAACAAGTAATTGCAAGAATGTGCCCCATGGCTGGACCAAAAAGGTTCCAGATCAGCTTTATTGCCAAGCTGAAGAGCTTGGCGCTGGTTTTCATCTGGACCTAGTAGGTCCACGGATGTCAAGGAAAATATATTTTAATAAAAAATAATATAGGTATTCACTACAGAAGAGATAAAAAGAAATTAGTAATTGGCTAAAAACCAAGTGGAGACCATTTAATATTAAACAATGATCACTTCTGTAAAAAATGTAATAGTTATATTATAACACTAGCTGACCCACGCAGCTCCGCCCGCGCTGTGTTTACGTTAACTAAACTTTCAATAATATACATTCGCATAGAATACAAAACCTCCTTTTTTAAAGTCGGTTAAAAACTTGGACCCACTTTGTACTTGCCCTCTGGAGCACGGAGACGTTTAGTTCAAATGGCGTTAAACGGTCACCCATCTATTTAATGACCTTACCTTACGTTGCTTAACCTGATCGATTTCCAAACATTGTTAACAACTGTCTATGAGTGTTCCCTTACAAATATTTATAATAATTATAATGAAAAATTGTTAAAATCGGAGCAAGCGTATAACCAAGTACACATTTTGACTTTAGTCCCCTCTCCCAAAGGAACCGTGCCGAATGTCGGGATAAAAAGTATCCTATGTCCTACCTCGGAGTATTAACTCAAATCATACCAAGTTTAGTTTCAATCTATCCAGTAGTCGGCGTGATGCTCAGCCGAGATACAGACAGACAGACAGACAGACAGACAGACAAAAATTCAAATAAATACATTTTTGGCTTTAGTATCGGTTATAGAATGCCCTCCAAACATAATTTTCAAAATATCTTCAATGTACAGAATTGGACATGTTACAGTTTTATTATAAGTATAGATAGGTAATCGCTACATTAGGTAGGTATAGGTAGGTTATCTCCTAGCTCATATTAGTCTTCCGTCTCATCGGGTTGTGAGCTTAAAGAAAGAGAAACCGATCTTGTGTTTGCGCAAGCACTTGTATCTATAACATTTCCTGCGTCGTTGGCTAATCTTGTTAAAGATTGGACGCTGTGAGCGGATCGGTCTGGAGAATATTATATCCATATTATAGGTCACCGCTATCAGATACGCCGTTCGCGTGAATGACCCAATATCAAATACTCGACCTCCGTTAAAAGTGGCATATTTAAGATTATAAAGTGTATCACATTCGGTAAACGGGCAGTTTTATTAAATTAAATAATAACATTTACTGTGCTTGCTATATTTAAAATAATACAGAATTTAAAAAAAACACGTGTCCGATCCGTGAGGGTATTATTAAGTGCATCAATACAAATACATGTACGCATTGTACGTAACTCATTTCTTGAATATCTCATATTATTTTTCCTACTTTGTTCCAAAAAAACGAATCTGATTTTGTATTTCTGGAACAAATTAGAAAAAAAAATGATATAATTAACAAATGAGTTATGTGTTTGTATTGATACACTGTATAAGACCCTCACGGATCGGACACGTGTTTATTTACATTCTATATTTAAAATTATTTGACAACAATAATTGGTAAGTATAGGGAAACATCCGCTTAAGAAATTGGGTCAACTCAAGGAGGTATGTCTAATTTACAGACACCATCCAAATTACAGTACATTTGCGTGGTGTCCTATTCATAGGTTTAAGGTGCATTATAAGAAATCGCTGAACCAGTGCACAAGACTGGATGAATAAACAAAATTGCGTCTCATATGCTAAAATATGTTTAAAAGTTGAGGTAACATTAGGTTTAGAACCTTTCATGTTAGTGCCAGCTAACAGATAGTTGATCACTTATGAGTAAGTCTTTGCTAGATTCGGCAGATGTCGTTATACACTCCCATAAAAATCTGTACAATCCATCACTTTAGCATAATTTATAAAAATAACAATAAATGAAAGCAGATCTTCTACCTTATAGTGAGAAGGTAGTTACAACAAAAGTGAGCTTAATGTGAAACCACAAGAACAAAACACATCAGAGGTCTTCGCAGGTGCTAAATACTTAATTGAAAATTGGACTTTAGTGGGATTACCAAGTCACAAGACTACTATGATTACTTCATACGATTCCAAGATCCTTAATTTCAGTATTGAAACTGTACACAGACTTGATTTTGGTGGATTAAAGATACGCAGAAATGATTTCTTCATTCAATAGGCGTTCTGCGAGCTTTGGTGGGCGTTCACGTGTTGTATTGGGTATAACATGATCGGTTCATTACGTCGGGAAAATGCGTGCAACCTTATAAAAACGGAATATTATAACTTCATGAATACCTACAATAACCTTTGATATATCATAAAGCAGATTGGGACTATTAATCACTCTCTTTATGTCTAACTACATGAGTTAGTTTACAGTTTAAATTCAACATTTACTGACTGTTATCCATAATTTAATTTATGAAGTTATTTTATACTCAGATATCGCCGGCATTTGGTATTATTTCTGATCAAATTTTTTTAGTTATCTTGACCGTAATACAGGGTAAACGATATAGGAATCGTCGCACAGGAAAGACGAAGCGGAGTCCATCACCCGACAGCAGCGACCCATAAAACAGAACCATAATCACCTTAGCAGTCATCGATTTAATATACAAGTATAAACTAGATAAACATTCACTAAAAAAATTACATCTAAAATGTGGTCACGGGGCGGGGGTCGTGGACTTATCTGTGCTGGTGACGGAAACGTGAACTATTTTATTATGCCAATGACGTTTAGTTTGGCAGTTTCATATACAGTGCGACAAGTATAAGTTGGCGGTTGGTGGTTTGAGGCCAAGTTGAAGAGTCACTTTGATACTTAAAATTTCATTGTAGACATTACTGCGTATATTTTGAAAAATACTATTCCGTAATCATGCCTAAAGTGATTAAAATTGGTGTTAGAGGAGCAGTTAGAAAAGTACATTCGTTTTGAACGCACGAGTGGCGCACAGCCACGCCAAGCTATACTTGTCGAATTGTAGACAGTAGCGACACTCCTATCGGAAAAAATAATGTTGTGAGCCTGTGACTTGAAAAGAAATAGTGACATAAGGGCGCTATTTCTGTGTGCACCGTAACACCTAATCTAGTTAAAATATTATATCAATGTTAGGAGCAGGACGTCACGCAAAGATGGCGCTAAATAGGTGTCAGGGCGTTGAATGAGCAAACTGTTTTTTAGGCGTAAACGAATGAACTAGTTTCCAGTCCTCTTATAAAGTAGTCTAATGATAGACTAGTTTATCGGTGGACTATAATTATAAGACATTCGACGTCCACAGTCAACTACACAATTTTTCGTCAACGATATAAGCTAATCTAACTTTAGACTCTAACTTTGTATACTGGTCTATCGTGGGCCACAAACGATCTCGTTTCGTTGACGTTAAATGCTTCGACGACCAATCACTAGTAGGTGTCGTCTTTTGTAATTTTCAGATACATACTTCTCCAGTCATCTCCATTGCTATTAATGTATGAACGCTCCCTGTGAACGTTATAAATATGTTTTTCAGTTCAATAGCAAAGTTGTAACATAATATTATGCTAACAATAATTCATAATCTAAAATTCTGTTCTGTTGCACATCAAATCGTATAAAACAAAAAAATACCGGTCAAGTGCGAATCTGACTCGCTCACCGAGGGTTCCATATAACCTTTGGATGTAATTTACTATTCATGTAACAACACAGATAGCAAAAAACCTAACCGCAAAACTAAGTTGGAAGGTCGAGGTTTTTTTAAGATTGCTGAAAAACTGTACTACTTAGAAAGATATTTTTATTTTTCCTGTAAAATAAAGATAGACATGTATTACCCATAATTATTTCAGATTTTTTCCTCCACAAACTTCGGGGATAAGGGATGAACGGTTTTTTTTTTACATTTTGATTATTAGCCACAAACTACGTGACATACCTAAACCAAAATAAAAATCTGTTTTGAGATGTGCAAATAAAGTCCTTTATATTCGATATAGTTAGTAGTCGATATAGTAGTCTCAGTTTGAAATTTTGATGACCCATTTCGACCCCCATCATAATTTTTTTTATTTAAATGATATATTTTTTTTTCATTATCGATTAGATTGGGTAAGTAAGATCTAAAACTATTCCAAGTTTCAAATCGATAGCATCAGTCGTTCTTGAATTATATAGGTGTGATAGACAGACAGACAGACGAAGTCAGACCATAAGGTTTCCTTTTTTACCTTTTAGGTATGGAACTCTAAAAACAATGAAAATATCAGATAACTCAGACGTCCCGCCTCCCGGTCATGAGTTCTGCAAAATACTGAAAAGGTCGAAAGAGTAATGAACCGTGAGTAATAAACTGAGATAAAATAGTTTCATGTCCCAGTCGTTTATAACTAGCGCGATGATTTATTATCCTACTAACAGTTTATTGACTACAATATTTAGATTTATGTGACTATTGTTTTGTCCCTGACAGCTTTTTTAGTTTTTTAGACACTCCAAGTGCGGTAGTAATAATATAATATAATCTTTATTGGAACTAAAAACATGTATACAGAAATTACAACGATAACAGCTACATTAGTTGAATAACTGTGTTGTAGCCATTAACGCCCACCTCCAGACAGGCAGCAGCGTTCCAACAATTGTTTTTATAAGCAAATAGGTAAGTACAGATGTTTGATGATAATAATAATATGACTTAAAGTTAATTAATACAAAAATTGCATGCAGTACACAATGATTTATGTGCGTGTGTGTGTGTGTGTGTTTGTGTTTGCGTGTATGTGTGTGTTTGTGTGTGGGTGAGTGAGTGATTTAGTGTGTAAAGTTTATGTTTGGGAAGGGAAGGATTAATTTCTATTTCTACTAAAATATTATGTTATTGGATTATAAAGTTTTCTACTTGGTCATAAGATAGCATATAAAGCCAGTTAGTCATTCGCAATTTACATTCTCGTAGAGTTAGAGAATAAATATCGAGTTCCTTATTTACTTTATTATATAGGACAGGCGCTAGAAAAATGAATTGCCTTCTCGCTACTTTCAAACTTACGGATTTAGTTTTGCATACTGAGTAGAACCTACGTTTTTTCTCTTTAAAGTTAGGTTCAAAAATAAGGCTGCGATGTATTCTTACGATGCAATTGAGTACAAACGATTGTCTGACAGTAGGTATTTTGCATATATCATAAAGTTCCTTTGTTGGAAAGCAGATGGGTTTATATTATATGTCATGACTTTTAATACAGCTCTTTGATAGTAGGTATATTAGTGACGAGTACTAAAAAAATATTTAGTTATCGCGTTTAGAGATCAGACGTTGCACTCACAGACGAAACTTCCTCTTTAAATCAGAGTATCTAGCTAGTAACGCAGTTACCTAGACAGACTTTACAAAAGATCCACTTTCATCACTTGAACTATGAGGCTGGTCACACATGTACGTTTTCCGAATTCGTTTTCAGTTTCGATTCGTTGTTATTGGACAGGATTTTTTTTAAATATGCATATTCCCACGACGATGATCAATCTAACGACATAAGTAAAAATCCATTGAGCCATTTAGGATGTACTAGTCTTTGGCGCGGCAAAGGAGTAACCATATTAAATACTTACTTAAAAACTTCAGTAAAAAAAAGTAGGTAAAAAGAAGAGAAAAGAAGAAGAGAAATTGGGCTGGAATAGGTTAGGGCAAATATTAGACTATTTTTAACTTTGAAGGTAATATCGTATTCTGTGGTAATATTTTCTTCACGCTAAAACTTCCTTAACTTAAAAGAATTCAGGTACAATTATATTGGAGAACTTTTACAATTCTGCTTTCATCTAGAGTTGTTTTCAGTAAGTTACTTTTGGAATTATACGGAACACTTCAATTAAATATACTTTTTCGAAATTTTATAAAAATACATTTTTAATATACCCGTAACAGGATCCGTGACTTTAGCATTGTCTATTGCTGCAATTCTATTTAGAAGCTAAAGGAAAATGGAATTCTGTCACTTGTTGTACAAACTTACTAGTTGATAAACTTGTACTAGGGATTGTTCAGGTTGTTACCACTGCAGTGTTTGATATTCAGCTGCCCTTCATCATTCATTCATTAGCAGCCGATATACCTACGTCCAATGCTGCGCAAATACCCCCCTTAGAAGGGAGGGGTTGTCATAATTCCCACGCTTGGCAGGCGGCTTGGGGATCGCGGTAGAAGATAAATCCAAAAGAAAGACGCTGCTGCCCGTCTTCCTGTTCTCGCTTAGTCGCCTCTTACGACAGCCAACGAAAGGAGATGAGGGGATGCAATGCTAACCTGACACCCACGAGTGCTGCCAAGCAGCAGTGTTTTGACTTGTGCTGGATTCTGGTGTGAGCGGCACTGTAGCTGGTGAAATTTCCGGGCTTATGAGACTGAATGACTATGGTCCCTAGGACAATAAGTTTTAGAACACTAAACCATGAATATCTCTTTGATAGCAGGTATCCATTTCGACTGTCCTTGGTCTGAACTCACGCGCGGAAAAATCTGTGGGCTTTATGCACCCACAGACAAAAAAGAGTCCACTGCAAGGCAGATGATCAGTGTCCGGACCCGGAACAGTGTAACAGTACGTTTCCGGGGCTCTCTGCATAAAGCGGAAAGAGGACACTGTAGGGTTTTGGTCGGTAGGAGTCCCACTTAACCCGCATTGCACTGTGGTCGCTCGAATATCCATGAGGATTTCCCTTTGAAAAAAAAGTATTCCTTTCGACGCCAGAAGAAGAAGATTGACAATTACTAAGTGTCATAGAAGATGATAATACAAAGGAGTGATGCGATTTAGGATTCGCTGTTCAGAAATCTGTATGTAAAATAAATACAGTAAGTAGGTATATCAATATTATGTATACTTTTAGACTTTCGCGTTCCACTATCAAAATTTATTTTAATCGGGAAATAACGCGATTGATCAAGTACATTACACTAGCTTCGAGTAAATATTTTATACGGCAACACCACTTCTAAAGTCATCTGTAAGTTTGTTTACTTAATTTCGACTTCGGGAGTTTGATCATTAAGAAGTACTAAAATAAACTGTATGTAAACAGCTTTAAAGTGCATCGTTACTTTATACCTACACAGCGATGAAAGATCTTGGATGTCCAGCGGTTTTGATATACGATATACGAGAGATGTCGCGCATGGTATAAATAACTGGATGCGGTGCGTTGACCGAAACGATCTGGGTTGCCATCTAATTTACAGAACTGTGTTAATAAAAACATATTGGGTGTGACATGTTACTTTTTCGTGGTACTGTTAACGGTAAAATACACAGCCGCGCGTTTTGTGATAAAATATTTGCTATAAAATCCATATTTTTTTGTATGCTATCGGTGTTCGTAATAAAATGGTTCCAACGTGCTTTATCAACATGAAAAAATGTACATTTAATGGAGCACCCATATTTTATTCTGACAATTTATAATCGAATTTATCTGTTTCCTAAATTTATCAGTATTCAGGACTGCGTGTAACATAAAATTGTATTCGCGCGAAAACTTTTTTTTTAAATTAACTGAAGGTGCAAAAGCTTTATGTCCGGGGGATTTTTTTTCATTACAGGCGGAGGACCCTCGTCTTTCCCCGATACCTACCGCTTGGTTTATAGCCTAATATTGTTTCAGTAGGTGTTGCCATGACAAAATAAATGTTTGTATGGACGCTGCGTGTCGGGACCGTCGTCTTCGACGGGTCCAACAATTTAAGCATTATTGCTTTTTCTAGACATTTTACACGGAGCTACGAAGCAATCAATTTTATTGCTATTTCGTGATTAATGGGTTGATTGAACGAAGATAGGCTTATAGCCTTGTGTAGTTTGTTATATTATGAGGATGGTAACTCGTCGGGTGTCCGGGTAAGAAACGCAACAATCCTTCTCGTTGGCGTAAGAGGCGACAAGCGAAAACAAGACGAGCAGCAGCGTCTTTCTATTGGATTACATATCACCAAGGTACTGTGCGATTCCCAAATCGCCTGCCAAGCGTCAGAATTGTGGCTTTCGTTCAGTAGTGGACAACTTCCGGCTGATGATGATGATGATGATTTTTTTGGTGGGATGAACTTGGCACTTATCTGATGGTACACGGTAACCCCAACGACTGTTGCACTGCATCACCCAAGATTTTAGTTTTTAAGTCTGTAGAGTTCATTAATGTAGGGTCAATTTGATAGATCACATTTGACATCTGTCAGTTTCTTTGCTCTGTCGGTTTCTGTTTTCATTATCTTACAATAAATATGTAAGCGTAATTGAAAAAAAGTTGAGCAATTGTGCAGTTAGTTCTAACTTCGAATACATACGAGTTATAAGGTTAGCTTGTTAAATTTTGATGAAGTGTCAAATGTGATGTTTATATTAGCTCTACTTTAATTTCTCTAACCACCCAATACACTTTACAAATGTTTAAAAATGTTTACTCAGTGCTGCTTTGCGGCTGAATATTTTATTCTGCTGTGGTATTCCACTGTACGGCTTTCGTACAATTTCACCGTTCATTATACGACCTATTTCGGGTATTTTGTCTTGCATTAATGGTTCATGAATTCTGTATCATACAGCCCCAAAGCATGGGGGGAAGGAAAGTAATAAGTATTTTCGATTAATGTATACTTTTTCCAAGGAGCTACCCGTAAAAGGGAGACGGACGCTGTTGGAGTGGAATTACCAATTATGCCCATTCTTTCAGACACCGACCCCATCGTATAAATCAAGTAGAATTAGCACCGCTGCAAAATGTACACAATTTAAATGATTTTTTTATTATAATGAGTTGTGTGCTTTTTCTGCCACCTACCGAATACAAATGGATTACAAAAATATGTGGATAATTTTAGTTACTACTTAGCTTTGTAACAGCTGAATATAGATTTAGATGTCATTTAATATATATTTTGTAATTTTTTTTATTGTACTGCTTGTAGTAAATAAAAAAAAAAAATTTTTGGGGAAAATCAACACACTTACTACACTTACTTGATAAGTAAGTTTTTTTTTAAATTCCAAATAAGCTAGTGCTTGACTGCATTCCCATCTGATGGAAAGCGGCGACGCAATCGAAAATGGTCAAGCACACTAGCTTAATAAATGCATATTCACTCTAGCCTCAAGGCTATAGGGTTAAGGTTTTTAATGTGGGTGTATTCAATACACCCACATTAAAAACGGGCTGGAAAACCCAGGCATGCAAACTGTTCCAGTCCTTAGCTGTCCTTATTATAAACGAGGAACCTAATCAAATATTTGGAATAGTACCTTGTATACCCTGTACTTTCTTTTTGGCAGGCCACCGGTGAGCCATCACTCCTGTGTTCATATGTACATTTGTTGCTACGATTTTGATCTTATAAAGAAAACAGGGTTTACGTATGTATATCTTCAGCACTAGCAAAGGAGTTGGCGAAAGTTAAGGGGGTAACAACGGTAAAATTGCAAAAATAGCCTTAGTTTAAAGAGTTCGATGGATCAATCCGCTATTGCATTGGCTATGAAAATTATATGTACTTATACCTCAGATCTTCAGCAAATAGTTTTATTGATTAGATATTGGATTAAATATAACGTTTTCAAGCAATATGTATTTAAAAAATGCACTACGTTGGATATGAATTGTGTTAGCGTTCAACATCCGTTCATCGGATAGACGTCAAACTTGAACTATTAAAAAGCATATCATCTATTCTACAATTTGTATTGATTACATTTCTTAATTTCATACATGATTTACAAGAAATTATAGAAAAACCATGTACGCGATGCATTTCCCCGTGCAGCGCCCCCGCGATCGCCATGTATCAGTCCTTCGTGGACTGTGACGGCGAGTGGACATGCCCGATTTTTTCTTGACAAGTCGGATTTAATTTAAATGATTTTAAACATATTTTTAATTAAAATATGTTAAAAATGGTATAATTATAACACTATAAATAATTGCAAATGGAATTTATACTTGTTTATTTAATTAAATATATTTTTATGTTACTACCATTTTTGTGGTTCATCATAGAGTATGCGAAAGTATCGTTGCCGTGTATAATGCCTAACTTTTAAAGCGTATCAGAGTCATATACGATCTTACTAATTTAGATCGTATTTACTACTGAGTAGGTCGACAAAATGACATACATTATGATATACTTGCCAATGCCTTCTTTTTGTCAAAACATGAATGGTGTTATTATTATTATCATGTTGGTTTTTTCAACTTAGCAACGAGTATAGTACTCAGGTGGTTTGCTTGGTGGTGAGTGACACGCTTACCAACGGACAGTTGCTCGTCTTTTGAGATATCTGGGTTGGTTAGGTTGGAAGGGTACTTGTGTGCTATCTAGGTGGTACCACCGCAATCTTAGATTTGTGCCGCTAAGTAACAAAACTGGTGAAACTACTGGACCGAAACGCTATAATTATAGTTTTGGATGACAGGGACAGAAAGGGAGTTTTCTATGGGTCGGTGATTCGATTACTATCAGGTAATACCTTTTTACTTAACTAAGTTGCGTAACAATAAACTCATGATGGTGTTGGCAGAAAAAGTACCACCACGTTAAAATTTTAGTTACTCTAAAACCTGTTTGCTTATTAAAATCGATGTCTACTGCTCCGCGTAGTTCAAACCCCGTCATCGGTACAGAACTTAAGACGAAGTTACGTTACGTACATACGACGTTACACTAAAAACTCTTCTTCTTCTTCTACTAAATTCGTGCGTTAAAACAAACAGTACTACGGATTACTTTGGCATCCACGTATTGATTAACAACACATGCCCGTTGATTTAGTAGTTTGCTACCTTGGCCGCTACCCATAAGATCTTGGAGTCGATTCCCACACTCATGTGCATGAACATAATCTATTTGTCTTGGGTCTGGGTGGTTTTGACTTGTACTTTATTATGTAAAAAAGTTAAGTATCTTATCATTGTTTATATTCGATGGCCATCACGGAGTCGATCACGGAACTAATTGCCATAATAATAATAATAATATACGGTTTTATGGATCTGCACAACTTGGGTCTACGATGTGTATCTAGTAAGTATGGGTTTAAGTATAGGTGGAGTAAGGTTATTTGTTATTTGGGTACTAGTGGGAATAGGAAACAATACAGTTAGACGCGTCTTTAATAATAACGTTGACATCTCATCAGGGCCACTGGCATGTTAGAAGTCTTTGCAGCATTTTAAGTCCCTGTCGTTGGCAAATGCGAACATCTTAAATACAGTTCGTTTCAATTCATTTTTCCACGTACCAAAAAGCCTTACTATCAGATGGATGGTTGGAAGAATTGGAACCAATTCAGGAAATATGTTCAAAATATCCCTTTTCTGATATTTTTTCTATATTTTGGCGGCTCTATTAAGCGCTTTCGTTTTGACGTGCATAACAAAAACATTAGAATTTGTGCATAGTTCCATTTCAAGTACGCTTACAGTAGTCACAGCGGATCTTCGTGTGTCTGAAGTTGGCTGCAAGACACAGTGCAGAAGCTATTTTTTGTATTTTTGTATTCACAACTCACAACTATACTTGCGCAATGGTTCGCTAAACCTAACTTCATACATAGATCCGCTGTGACTACTGTAAATTTTAAGTAGTACATACGTATAGCGATTCCGAATGGAACTACCAGCATTACATGCAAACGCTAGGAAGGAACAAACGAAAGCATGGAGGGCAGCGATTGGCCTAAATCACTCCAGAACTTTCCCCAGCACAAGGGTGGACTGTGAGCTTAAATTATTAAATCTAAACAGATCACAAATCAGGCACCTAATGGGTGCATCAAGAAGCTAAATGAGCCTAAGTACCGTAGATACTTGTAGTTTCTGTGAAGATGAAAAAAAGTCGATGTTATAGATACTGTGTCGCTGCGACGCTCTAGCAGGACGTAGATTGAGTCAACTGGGAGTAGCCTATCCTACACCAAATAATTATGTACAGCTCCAATCTGGTGCAATCTTGGGGTATCTAAACAAACTCTTCGATAAGTCATCAACAGAGTAAGGGCTAGGGCAGGCACAATGGATCCAGCTGGGTCGAAGTGCGTCCCGGTGGTTACCGGGCCCAACTAATAGCCACCAACAATAGAATAGAAGTATGTAAAAGTCTCACTATTTAGGCATTGACCCTTCTATAATAGACGGAGAGAACCTTTGATATGAAGTTTGGAATATGAAATCCATATCCTGACGCAACACGCAATTACGTTACCACTGTAAGTTGATGCGTTATCAGATTGTAATTAGGCGGCACGCCAAAGTATACATCAAAATCAAGGTATAAAAAAGTGAGATACAGATTTCCCCAGAGAGTGATTATGGAGGATAAAATGACTTCGTATTTAGACATTTGTCTAGATCAGTCACCAGCAGAAGGTCCCAACAGTATGCAGTGTGGTTCTCGGTATACGGTGTTCGTGTTGGTAGATCAACAAGCTAAGTAAGATTTATCGGCAATGTAAATTTCCCCATCTTTCGACTGACGTAACAGAATATGTTCCAGTGAACGACGAGTTGAGCTGGCGGGGACCGTTCTTATACTGCATCAGTCTTGTTGTTTTCGCGCCACTATGAACTAATATAATTTTTTTATCATGCATTTTTTATCATGTACTATTTTAAGTTCCCAATAAATTTTATTTTATTTATTTTATATTTCATCAGTTTCTTTTCCTTTTATGTACTTATACATAATCAATAAAATATTCAAAAGTGATATCGTTAAGTATAATTGCAGTAAATGTAACTATATTGAAATTTCCTTCCTTATCGGAATAGGCAAAATTAATAAAGCTCCATTTGACACATCTGCATATTTTAGTCTATAATTGTTCAAATGTAATATTCATATTTGCTGGTAGCGCCCTCTACGATGACAACTCTCGGCCGGAGCGGCCAGATTCTCAAGGTCATTGGCGCATGTTACCCCCTTAAAAGGCATTTACCAAAGAAACTTTGTGAAACTGAAATTAAAAATATAATTTTAAAAAGCAATTTTCTCCCGCAAGTATATAGGTTGCAGTAGTTGCACCCTCACTAAGGCCGCTATAAAGAAATTCCGGATCGGAACGCTCTGAACTTTTCCAATAACACCACCAAGGAAATTTTCAATTATTAACTTCCCTCGTTGAACGGTATCGTCTAGCGACCGTCATAGTTATATGTTACTCAATAATATATGTAATGCCTGTTTGTTTTTACAAGATCAAAATCGTAGCAATAAATGTATGAACATTGGCCAGCCAAAGATCATTGGTCATTTTCAATATGTCATATTCACCGGTCTGCAATCCTTTTTTTGCCCGACTGCCCTAGAAGCGGTGTTATGTTTTTCGAGAGTATGTATGTATGTATGTATGTATATACATATGTAGTATATATGTAAGTATGCCTATTTCTTAAACGACCTAAAGCCTAAATGGCTCGTTGGACATTGACTTATAAAGATTCGTTGTAGTCGTGGGAGTGACATAGGCTACAGGGTGGCCAGAACAGTGATTTTTAACTTTCAGTTGAAAATTTCAATGATAACTCACTTAACATAAATTCTCAATTTTAGTTCAATTTTGTAGTAACTTCCATTAAAGTTATGAGACTGGTTATTTTATGCATAAATGTACAGTTCATAGAGATTAGCTGCAAGAAAAAAAAATCGAAGAAACCTTCTACTTTTTTTTAGAAATGTTTCAAACTGATGCGGTCGCAATTTTGCAAAAATTCATAAATAAAATCGTAACTCGAAAACCACGAAATATCGTAGAACATACATGGGGGTGATTCAGATACCTTTCAACACGAGGCATCTAAAAAAAATTTTATGACTCACTGTTCTAGCCACCCTGTATATTTTTTCAAAAAAATTAAATAGCGTCCTCCAGCCACCATTTTATGTATTTTTTTATTTCCAAAAACATCAATATACGTATTATGCATGTGTAATGTAATTTCAGTCTATTATGTATGAGCAGTCAGGGTTTCTTATGCTTTTATATTTTTTTTATGAAATAATTTCTTTCCACTGACATGCTCACACACACACATACACAAATAGGTAAGTATAAAAGTAAATCTTTTGATACCTTTTCTCTTGACCGCACCTAGAGTCTCTTTTGTTCTTAAAACCGCAAAAGGATTTGTTCTACGTATTAATCTTATTTTCCGAAGCTTTCGTGTCTGTGAACTTTTATATCTGGAGATTGACTATTATGTATGTACGCAAATAGGATTGTCTCGAGTTTTCACAGAATACGTTATGTAATCCAACGTAATGCGAACTTAGTCGCTTGTTTGTGATCCCCTATAGGCTTTAAGAATCAAATTAGGGGTGAGTTGAAGTAATGTCAACGTTAAATATATAAAAGGTTGATAAAAGTACGAATTGTACTTTGTATTAGCTGAGTGAATTAAGTTTAAGAATGATTAAATACCTTGAAAAGGTCCTTTGATGTTTTTGGATATTCGACGATTCGAACGATTATTTGTAACTTGACAATGCAGACTACTTATATTATGTTAATATTCTTCTGAAGTTTGTATGTACAATCCCGTTTTTCTATACAAGTCCAAAATCGTAGCATAAATGTATGAATATACAGGAGTGGAGCCAAAGACAATTGGTAGGGTTGATGACGGCGGGTATTGATGAAATTATGAAGTTAATTTATTCTCTAAGGGTTTTCTTAATAGATCTAATACAATCTGTAATGTTCATTGATCCAGCTTTTCTACGAATTCTCATCTACAAATCCATTAACTTACGTAAACTCCTTTTAGCTCTGGAAAACATTTGAGTGATTACTATAAACAATTATTTGAATTAACTATATCTTTTTATCATTTCGAATGTAATGTTAAATTCTACCTACATACCTATCTTCCAAAGTGACTAATATCTATGTTTGTGCATATAATGTGAACAGATGTGCCACTTCGTAAGATAAACATACATTTAATAAGGATGTCCCCTTACAAAATTAATTGTACAATTGGGGAATTTTTTGAGGAAACTGCTATATAAATAAAGTTCAAAATAAATTATTTCTAATAATCTTTGTACTCTACATTCAATTTGATCATGACTTAAAGACGTATTGACGTTTAATACACCTCAGTCTTACCTTTATCATGCATTCTAAAGTGTTTAAATAGAAACGGTGATTGTAAATAATTGAATAATAAGTAAACATTGTATTTATACAATATAGGCAGTAGCCGAAACGTCCACTGCTGAACAAATGCCTCTCCCTTAGAAGGGAGGGCGTTGCCATAATCTCCACGCTTGGCAGGCGGCTTGGGGATCGCAGTATATGTGGTAAGTAATCCAATAAAAAGACACTGCTGCCCGTCTTATTGTTTTCTCTTAGTCGCCTTTTACGGACACCCAACGGGAGGAGATGGGTGGGTGCTATTCTTACCCGGACACCCCACGGGGGTATTTTGTATATTACCTCTATATCAGACTGGGACAGATATTCCCGAGGTAATAGCGGACGTAGAAAAAGGGTATATATATATCATCGTATAATATTGTTAATGCTGGCAACCCTACGTCATCCGCTCATTCGGCGTTTATCTCAAACGTGAATACATAAATAAACACGAACTTGAAACGTTAACGGGTTTATTTAAGAGACATTTTTGGTGGAAAGGCAATTTTTCACCGAAATAACGATTCCTTTTTCATGAATATGTTTAAGAAAAATTTGCTTTTTCGTCTTTATAAATAGGTGTGGCGCAGCGTAGCCTCGGTGGCGCAGCCAGAGGCCGCTTGCTTTACAATACCCGAGTTCGCAGTTTCGTTTCCTGCTGGGAGCAAAAACTTTGTGTTGTTGTTCTTTACGGGTAAGGACAATTAAAGGGCCGATCATCTAACTATGTATCTACAAAAGCTATAGCTTATCATCTATAGATGATCCAAGCATTGAAGAGGAATGTAAATAGTCATATCTGTGCCTGACCGCTCTTCTCAGTTGTGTCAGTCAGAGACACTGTCTTCCTTTCCTCTGCACTGGCACTGGTATCTCCTTTGAGAATTAACGCAAGTTACCATATATTGCAGTTTGGCCAAAACGTCAACCCAAAATATAAGGTTTTGTTTCCTGAAGTAAACAATGTTCGATCATGGGACGTGAAAGTCTAAAAAAGTATACAGAGTGCACCATCGTTTGCGAAAGGGGGCGCCCATTAATCACGTGAGGCTCGAAGGCAAGGGTTACGAAAAAATTACGAAATATTACCAGGATAGGAGGATACCAGGGGGGGAGGGGTATAATGAGACATCACGTGTATTTATTTTTTGTTGAATGCACAATTTCTAAACCAAACAGCGGTACGTGACCTTGACTCACCGTTGCTGGCAACGACTTCCCCTTCAACATTTAATCAGGTACCTGTTTTTAAAGATAATATTCCGAAAATTTTAATATAGTTTGTACAAAAAAAAATACACGTGATTTTGGGTAGGGGGGGGGGGGGGTAGTTTAAAACCTCACCACATATCACCAAGAGGGGGGAGTGGTTAAAAAATGCCAAAAAAAACATCACGTGATTAATGGACGAGCCCCAAGCGCTTGTGCACTATAATATTTACTGCATAGTGGCTTGTCAGTCACATAAATTTACCAATGTGCGCAGCACTACTTGTAAATTGAAAACTCAATTGCCGTGGTGGTAAGATACTGCAAGCTACCAAAATTATACGTAAGTTTTATTCCGATCAGGAAACAATAAAATTGGTTATACCTATTAAATTATATCATAAGCAAAACGAGATAGATAGGTTATAGGCGATCTGACAGTTGCGGAAAAAGTGAGCTCATTAACACAACTTGAATCAGAAGCTCAGTAGCACACCACACACGAAAGCGTTGACAGTGTCACTTTGTTTGAATTTTATTGAATAATCGCATCAAAAACTTGGAAAATACTATTATGTTAATTATCCCGTTACACAAACAAATTTTCTAATAATCAATAAATCACAATTCATTGGTTATTATAAATTAATTCTGTGCCAATTGTAATCGCCGATTACTTAGTAGGTAACGGATCTACCTCTTTTTACTTATAATTTAATTGATTGCATTGTATTATATAAATCTTATGTGTATCGTTTGTCTGGTTCACATCCTTTTTAGGTAGCCAAAATGGGCTATCCCACTTTGGCTACCCAAAAAGTATACCTTTGTATACGACTAAGTTTGGGTCTAGTATGAAACTTAACTGCTACAGCGACTATCTACCCATGGTCATCTGATCTGATCTGATCCAAACTAGGCAGAGCCTGTTAACCTGATGCAAATACTTTAGTACATTACATATTATAACTTTCCAGTATAAGTGCCCGTTTCTTTTACATTTCCTGATAACTTATTAAACTAAAATGAGTAAACTTTGTACAGGTTTGTTCGGGGCACAGGGTTTACCTGACGTCAATGGCGTCATCGTGTTAAACTCAATTTAAAGTTCCCCTGTCGAACTTGAACTGTGCACTGATGCAGGTGGGCCAACTTAAATTAATTACTTGAGAAATTGTTATTCTACTATTCTTTTTATCAAACACTATTTTTTGGCAATGCAATTACTTCCAATTTTGAATTTAGTTCTTTTTTAGTAATGTCAAGAAGAATAGAAGACGTCCACTGCTGCACAATACTACTACCACTGCCGGCACAATAACCGATAGTTGGCAATTTGCATCCACCGGTTACCTGCGACGCGTACAATGTCGTCTGTCTACCTATTATGAGGCTTGCCTACGCTGCGTCTTCCGGTTCGTAGTCGCCACTCTAGAACATTTCTTCCCAATCGGTTATCGGTTCTTCGAGCTGTGTAGCCTGCCCATTGCCACTTGAATTTGCAGATTCCGAGAGCTATGTCGGTGACCTAAGTTCTTCAGCGAATCTCCACATTTCGGATTCGGTCGTGCAAAGAAATTCGAAGCCACTTGCCAAATTTGATTAAATTACTAAACAACTACTACTATACTACTACTAACTACGACTACTACTATTACTAACTTTTACTAGGTGGTAGGTTTCTTGTGCAAGGAACCGTCCAGGTAGGTACCACCGCAGTGTCAGATATTCTGCCGCCAAGCAGCAGTGTGTGAGCACTGCTGTGTTCCGGCGTGAAGGGCACTGTAGCTGGTGAAATTACCGGACACAAAGACTTAATATCTAATGTCTTAAAGGTCGGCAACGCGCTAGTGATTCTTCTGGTTTTGCTAGTGTCTATAGGCTGCGGTGACTGCTTACCATCAGGTGGGCCGTATGTTTGCTTGCCACCTTGGTAGTATAAAAAACAAAAAACAACCCCTATACGACAAGTTTTAAAGCCTTATTAACTATCACCTTTATTACTTTTAAATAGAATCGCTTTTACCGTAATTTCAATTTCTACTTGACCTCATTCTTTTTTCAAAATGCAAAGTGCGCACGAAGCTAGGATGGAATGAAGGGCTAACTTCAGAAAAATCTCTTCGGGTTTGGGAAGCGTGCAATGAAATTAAGTATTCGCTGACTCGACGGACGGTTTTGACCCAGTTTCCCCTCTGACAATCGCTGTGAACATATCTTTTAGTCATCATGCTGATAATATTTACCTATAGTAGGTTATACATGCAGTATGATTGCTTTTGGATTAGCACAAAATGTTAGTATGTTGGTTTCGTTGTCTTTTGTTTTTTTTTTTATCCTGATTTTGTGATGGTACGTTACGTACATTAGTAGATCTCTACATTTAATATCTTTGGTACCTAACACTTTTTATGGTGGTAACTATATTCTACTAATATGCATACTTTTAGGACGTTAATTAGCTTGTTTTTTAAATATCATCAATTACTAAATAAATATCAATCAATATTATTTCTAAGTTACAAATATCGGGTCCTAACACCTAACAAGGTCCTTAACTATGTATTTTATGTAAAAATCCAAAGATTTTAATAATAATAATATCTTGGGACAATCCACACACGGTCATCGGCCTTTGTTCAGTGGACGTCTATCAGCTGATGATTATGTATTAAAAAAAACGAAGTATCTATTGTCTATTACTGTAGATACGTATGATTTTTGCCTTTTTATTTTCGTAGCAAAACCGTTCGCAATGGCAGTCAATGAACAAAACCAATCCCCATACTATACAGGCCGGAGTACCCCAGGGCTCCGTGCTCTCTCCCCTCTTGTTCAGCCTGTTCACGAACGACATTCCTCGTTCGAACAGAGTCCAACTAGCCCTTTACGCGGATGACACCGCTCTCTATTATTCCCACAGGAACATGTCCTATTTGACGCGTGCTCTTCAAGCCGCAGTCGACGCCCTGGGTCAATGGTTCCGTACGTGGCGCATAGAGGTGAACCCGGAGAAGAGTGCCGCGGTGGTCTTCTCCCGGGGACCCGCCTATATGTTCTCCGTGCGGAGCCTTCGGCCCAACAGACGACTGGCCCCAATATCCCTATTCAAACGCCCTATCCCCTGGACTAGGAAGGTTAAGTACCTCGGAGTCACCTTGGACTCCGCCATGACTTTCGGCCCGCACATTAGGTCCGTCCGTAATCGAGCGGCTTTCGTATTAGGTCGCCTGTATCCCCTTCTCTGCAAGCGGAGTAAAATGTCGCTTAGAAATAAGTTGACATTATACAAAGCTTGCATTCGCCCTATCATGACTTACGCAAGTGTAGTTTTCGCGCACGCCGCCCGCACCCGTATCGATAGCCTCCAGGTTATCCAAAATCGTTTCCTCCGAGACGTGCCGTCGGTGCCCCGTGGTACATGCGGAACGTAAATCTGCATTCCGATTTCAAGTTAGATCCCCTTCGTAAGTTCCTAAAGAAGCGTCGAAACGCTACTTTGAATCCGCGTCCCGTCACGGGAACAGTTTAATCCGCGCCGCCGCCGATTACGCCCCTAGTCCTTCTGACTCGCGCCGCAGACCACGGCACGTACTGCTCGACCCTCCTGACCCCATGACGGTCCTATTGGACCGGGATGCGCCGAACCCTCCCCGACAACCGTATGCTACACTAGCTATCAGACACCGGTCTCGCCGGCGAGGCCGAAGGGTCGTACGTATGCGACCTCAACGACGTGCATCACCCCACTGAGTTTCTTGCCGGTTCTTCCCAGTGGGGGCGCGTTGTGAACCGGTGGTAAACTCAGCCCTCTCTTAAGCGACAGCCCAAGCCGAGGCCATGCCTCCCTGAGGTGCCCTTGAGCTCGTCGCTACTTCTGCCGTTAAGGCTAGAGCGCTTCAAGCGCTCGCCTCCTATTGTCCGGTGAAGCTGTAATGTCCATCTGCGGCCAACAGCGTCTATCATTTCCCAAAAAAAAAAGAACAAAACCAATAACGAACCGTCCATTAATTGTGTAACCTAATATTATTTGCTGTCTCTTCGGTGTTAGAACCTGATTTCTTTTATCTTTCCTAGTCATACAAACGACAATTTAAAGAAGAAAATTAAAGATTTAAACAGCAAAAGAACAATTGAACAACTGATTTACCCCTGGAAGACGGGTGATGCGTATTTCATCATTTTGTTAAAACACATATAGATAAAGCCATAGCTTTGTGAATGGGAGAAGGATCCGACACACACAGATCAGTTGCGAAACTGTCATGAGGTGGCCAAAAGCTTTACGATATTGTTATATCCTGGTACGAAAAGCTTTGTGTTGAAGAGAAACGACATGACAACGACAATCCCGTTGTCACACATCACATACATAATTCTAGATGTAATAGTTTATTTAACTGTTTAGGTACATGGTTTAAATTTTCTAATATAGACGTAAATGTAAATGCCATTAAAGTACTCTGAAGGTACACGTAGGAATAATTTGTGATTCGAGATGCAGAATACAAGATAGGGCACTAGCCAGTATTCTACCGCAATTTCATATGTAATGAAATAACCATAACAACGTAATATAAAACATAAAAAAAGAATCCGGACAGAATACTCAATTCCCAAATAATTTTACTGTAACGGAATCCGAACAATGTGAAAATATGTCGTACTTATATGAAAATGATTTGAAAAGTTTCCTCGTGCCCCATTATAAGTTAGAAATTCCATGTTTTCGTAATATGCGAAGGGTGTCCTTTAAGGGATATACTTTCGAGTTAGTATATGTATTCTTATTATCTCTGATTTTCGGTCATGCTCGCCATCGAAAAGTCTTTGCTTGTGGCGGCTTCGTGTGGCGGGTCACCGCCTTCCCTCTAATATGGTTGAGGGGAGAGATGGCTGCTGCTCGAGTCAACTCGTGCGCGGGTGCTGCTTGGGGGGACTGGTCCGACTTCTATCCCTTTGGCCTTTCAGTTTGTCGTAATTTATTGTTTTCTTCTTTTCTCCCTTGCTTTATGCTTCGAACGGCAGGACACAATATCGCTAATGTCGATTCATTTGTAACAAAACAATGTTTAAAAAAAAAGTGAAAAAATTACAAGCCCGCTGAGTTTCTTGCCGGATCTTCTCAGTTGAGGCCGCGTTGTGATCCGGTGGTAGCTTTTAAAAAATGACGATTCAAAAGTGCTAGCGTTAAGCCTATTTGAAATAAAGATTTTTGAGTTTGAGTTTGAGTTTATCGTATTGATATACCGTTGTATCCAAATTCTTCTTTAGTAATTCAGTAATATTTATTTAATGTGCGTCGTTCCGAATATAGACCGGGTTATTATAGACATGACTAAAATTAAGTGTTGTATAAGTTGTTGTCTAAGTACCGTAATTGGCATCGTATAATTATGTAAAGCTGTATTTTGTGATGATATTTTTCGATTGAGTCGCGGTACTGAAGGAACTTTTTTAAATTTTTCGTCCTTTTTGCTGCAAGCATAACAAACCCTTTGATTCGAGTACAAGTTAGATATGTTTCTTAATGAATAGAACAACTTTTCCGGTTATGTGATGATCAGATGCCTTAACTAGTAGCGAGTAACTACACGAAGTTGTACTCTCATTAGAATTTGAATCGTCTTTGTTATGAGAAGCGGCTTTGCTAAGAGTGTTAATGAGAACAAACATCATATTGGGACTTAGTTAATCACTTACAAGGACAACATGATCGTCTATCCTGTTGTCCTTGTTAGTTCCATGTAAATAAAATAGAGAAAAACTGCTGGTGGCTGCTCGTTTGATTCGCTTTCTTCGCTTCAGGTGATTAAAGTCAAATAGTAGTAGTAGGATAACTGTCGAAGCAGTTACTCGCTCATTTTTGCTTGCGCTTGTTGATATTCCAAATTACATTTAATCCAAAAAAGCAAGCTAAATTATTATTTGAACGCTACACTCCCCAAAATTGTACATTAGTAACGAATTATTAAATACCTTGAACTCAATAAATTGTTCACGATTTGGAATATCATCTTTACCATTCCATTGCTTCGTTTATTAAATTCGTGAACTTGATTATTAAATTTTCCTTCCTTAGACGTGATGCTCCGTCATTGAAGACTGGAAGCAGAAACGAACAGACATTATTAATTTGTTAGACAATTGGATTATGTAGAACTTATGTTGAATGTTGTTTTCTTGGTTCAATCCAAACACGATGTAGCACAAAGTCCAATATTTAATTCATAGTTGATTCCATCAGCAGCCAAAAGACGTCCACTTCTGAACAAAGGCCTCCCCCTTAGTAGGGAGGGGTTGCCATAATCCCAACGCTTGGCGGGCGTCTTGGAGATCCACTTGATTTCAATGTATTTGCAATCTATCTAAGATAGTTTGGAGTTACAAAAGTAGTTCATTGTCAATTTTAAGAAATGGATCCGTGAAAAAAGGTAAAGAAGGACACAACATGGCATCCGTAACATTACCTTAATTATGTGATTTGAAATCACAATGATCTCGCTAGCTGAACCGATAGCTCACGAAGTGTTTTTTAATCGAGCTTAATGACGCAAACTTTGTTACTTCTACTTACCTATTAGTCAGAAACAACTTGATAAATCATGGAGTAAATTTTATCACAATCTAAAAAAATACGTTTTTTCAATTTCGATATAGAAGCCTGTCCAACTATTGAATGAATATGGAATCTATTTATGTTTAAATAGTCAACCATTTTTAATTTCTTAAAAATATAAATGAGGAGTTCTAATTATACGGACGCCATTAAATAAATATGTAACATGAATTTAGTCTGTAATACTGGCATATAAACTTCGTACTTTACGGTTGACAGATATATTAATTTATGCACGTGAGCGATGGCTAGCGTTATCCCGGAGGTTTAAGAGATTGTGAATGGAAGGCGCTATTAATTATGCAACGCTTAGTTCAGCACACTGTGACCCAATTTAAGTTGCCCAGTGTGAACAGATGAGATCGCATCGCTCTCAACGTAACTAGTCTGTACTGATATTAACTCCATCCTGTGCAGCTTTTCATTGCAGCAACTACAAGTTACTAGAGAAAAAAATACTTCTGACTTTGGTAGCAATGCATTTTGTATAATGGAACATAAAGTTGAACTAAATCAGTAAAGTCTTGCAACGGACCAGCGTCATGACAATTCCTGTATTCATTCTGCATTCAGAAAACACATTCATTAGTGCAAATCTTTTTTGTATGTACCTACATGAAGATAATAAGCATATCCTTAATTTGGAGTAAACTAATAAACTCGTTTGCCCAACGCATAATCAAGTGGGCTAGCCAACATCCACAAAGGGTACTACGACAACGACTTAATGAATGCTAACGTGATTAAGAAAGTTACAAATAGATTGTTTAATTCAGATCCCAGATTAACTACTTTTGTTTTAGTTCGCAATTTGTTTTATAAATATTTTGTGATTTATAAATATGTTTGATTTGTTCCGGATCAGGTCTTTGCCAAATATCTGAATTAGAGTAAACTAAACCTGCCGTCGCAAGAATTTAAAATCAGACTTTTTTTTTTGTTTTGTTTTAATGGACTGATCCTTAGTCAGTAAAAATTGATAATATCTAGGTCGTTGTTCGTATTGATTACTTGCCAAAAGTACTCTGTGACCATCTTCGAGATGCGTTGACATGACCCGTTTTATAGTCCCCTATTTAAGTTAGCCCAACTGATATTCCGGAGCGAGTAACTCAACTCCCAAGTTTATCCTTGGTGTGGTTTAGTTCCGGACATCGCCAATCGTCTCGATATTGCAAATTCTCAACTTCACCGCCGCTATGGCCACCCAATTTACTGTTAACAGTTATTAAAGTAGGGCTAAATTGGCCCTACTTTAATAACTAAAATACACCACATTTGACATTTCATCAAAATTTAGGCAGGCATAAAATATTATTAATTTTTTTCGAAGTTAGAACTGCACAATTACTTAACTTTTTTCAATTACGATTACATATTTATGGCAATAAATACAAAAGAAATAGACAGAACAAAGAAACTGATAGATGTCAAATATGATCTATTAAATTGGCCCTACATTAGGATGAACAAAACGCACCTTTTGCATATTAATCATATTCTGAAGTGTAGCTTTCTTAAACAGTTCTGTCTGTCTTTTTGTTATTTTCCTATCAGAAAAACCGATGTTTCTGGGAGTTTTTTGTTCATTTCAAGTCATTTCAAGTAAAAAATAGTTTATTTCAAATAAACCTACCACCGGATCACAACGCGGCTTCAACTAAGAAGATCCGGCAAGAAACTCAGCGGGCTTGTCATTTTTTCACTTCTTTTTTTAATCATGTTACAATTAGATCAGAGCGTGTCTTGCCGTTCAAAAGATCAAATAAGACAGAAAAAAAATACGACGAAAGTACAACAAACTAAAAGGCCAAAGGGATAGTAGTCGGACCAGTCCCCCAGTTCATTGAATCATTAAGCTGGCGAAATTACACAAAATTGGAATTCTTTTCCAAAGAAATGGGTTTATTTCAAATGTCAAAAATATGTTCAATATAAATTGTAATATTACATTGAGCACGATCAGCAGTTTGAAAGTTTTAGGTAGACGGACACTCCGACAACATAGTCGCTTTGACTCTAGTATGCGGCAAGCTGTTTGTAACTTTTATGTTCTTTTAGAAATACTTCGCTAATAAACTAAGTTACTGAGTAACGACATAAAGTTATACTTTATTATTCGACTAGATTTATTTCTCTTAAACCATATTTAAGGTTTACCTTTATTTACGGTTCACAGTGATCTGTTTATTTCTAACGAAAAATTTTTAGATTTCTTAAAATCTAAATCGGGTGCGTAAGTCAGATTTTTTTTATCTTGATTTCGTATAGTGCCTACACCTGACGGAAAAAGGAAATGTTTATCAGCACTCTTCATTAGATTCAGAGTAAATTGGGTGGTTCATTAGCGCTGAGTGAAACAAAAAGAAAGGGCTTCCTTGGGGAGTGATTTGGAATCTGAACATTATTTCATTTAGATATCTGCTGACGCGGATCAAAATCAAATCCAATCTAATATTGCTCTAGACTTTAAATGCTACGGAAAAGTCGGCATATTTTTTGATTTTGCTAACGTTACTGTGACTGATTGTTTTATCTTTGATGGTTGAAAGCTGTTTCTTTTTTAGTATGTCTGCAAATACTTTTATCTGGTAATACATATTACATTATGTCATGAAAAAATAAGCTACTTGTGCATTTCTATAACTTATGATTAAGTTGTTTATTAGAATAATAAGTTTTAGTATAGGACGCAAGTGTCACCTCTGTTTACAACGAGGTCGCCAATAATAATAATAATGGATGCCAACCCTATTTATGTTGAAGTCAAATAAAGTTTTAAGAGATTTGTCGATAAGGCATTGAATTTGCTATCGAAATTGAATACAGATTTATATTGAAATCCTTTAGGTCTAGTATCTAGACGACAGAATCCTTTCTCATAATACATTATTTATTGCTAAGCAAGTGATACAAACTACAGTAGATGTAGGTACTTATACTATTAAACGGATTAACTTATTTTCTACATAATGTTGTCTTTTATTTTCGCAAAACTATACATTGAAATCAAACTACTTTTACGGATTTTATCGCGGTTTATTTTAAAATCTCAGTCCTTCCTTCGTGACCATGGATGCTGCAAAGTATTAGAAACTTCGGGACAGTTAAAATCTAAAATAAACCGCGATGAAATCCGTAAAAGTAGTTTGATGTCAATGTTATTTTCTACATAACTTACAATAGCTGTTTAACATAGTTATCTGCATTGGTGGCTTGTCTGTCGTATCAATAATTAAATCTTAGTAATTTTTAATTGATAATAATATAATATGCTGGGACAATTCACACACGGTCATCTGATCCCAAACTAGGCAGAGCCTGTACTATGGAAACCAGACAACTGATACTAATACTTATATACTTTTTTTTTTGTAAATACGTACTTATATAAATAAAACACCCACACTTGGTGGGACTCGAACCACTAGACCAACGGGCCCGTCAAAAACACCATACTCAGATCATTTTCCATAAATTATCTTATTGTCGTTGTATTAAGGCTGAGTTTATGCAAAAATAACTGCGCAACCGTTGTTACTTGCCCATCATTATGACTTATCATTGTCCTGGTTATACTATTTTTTTCTTATTTCTCTTTCCATTCTATATAATTTTCTTAATGGTTTCTCGGTAATTATTCATTATTTAATGGACGTCTGCATTCGTAAAGAAATAACCATTCGCGAAACGAGAACATTTATTACACTGTCCTTAGCGGAAGGGACAGATATGCTAATTAAATTTACTTGAACCATAAAATGATTTTTATGAGTGAAATGGTGCATTAGCGAAAAGTTGCGATAGTAATGTTTGACAAAAATGTATCAGATTGAATGTATGATCATGTTTTAGTTTACGTATCTATAGGTATCTGGATAAGTACTTTTGTTAAGTTCTTCAAAGAAACGACGAAATGCTACTTTTAAAGTCTTAGCACCCGAACCGAGCGTCACCCCACTGAGTTTCTTGCCGGCTCTGCTCAATAGGGGCGCGTTGTGAACCATTGGTAGAATCAGCCCTCTCAAAGCGACAGTACAAGCCGAGGCCATGCCTCCCTGAAGTACCCTTTAAAATAAATAAATAAATTTTTATTTCTGACCAGACAGATCCATAGTGTTAGTACAAACATCTTAAAAAACTAGTGTTAAAATTAAATAATATAAAATATAACACATCCACATCTAGGAAGGCCATGAGTTAGAGCACTGCACACCTAGCTACAGGCGAATGTAGCTGCATCCAATGCTCAAGCACAGGGCAGTCAGACATCTATCACACAATGTTCTCAGTATGCTGTGAGGGCTGGCACGTACCCTCTGCAGGAGGGAGGCACAGCTTTTTCGGATGACGGCATGAAAGCCGTCAATCCCAACATCAGCGAACATGCCTGATGCACTGCAAAATCTGGGCAACCCTAACAGCACCCTAAGAGCATTATTGTACTGAACGCGCAGGCCACTGTATGCCCTCTGCGTATACCGAACCCGCAGACTGCACGTGTACTGTGACTGACAGTATGCTTTAAATAGCGTGATCTTAACTTGCGGTGTACATCGTGCAAATCTGCGGGCCAGCATATGCATCGGACATCCAGCGCTCTGCGTGCTCTTTCAATGTCAACATTGTCACTTAAATTTTCCGTAAGCCAGTGACCCAAGTACTTAAATTTCGTGACTTGCGTCAGAGGGTCATCGTATAATGATACTTGTGGCTCTATCGAGTAACCTTTGTTGCCAGTTTTAAACACAAGTAACTCACTCTTTTTATTACTTACTTGAGCCCATGAGCCACGGCATACGCCTCACATACCCGTAAGAGGTGTTTCAAAGCAGCGATCGATGGACTCAGCAACACCATATCGTCGGCGTAGCTAATATTGTTCATACATATACCATCAATATGACATCCGACGCTGGTTTTGCTGAGTTCAACAATCAGTCTATTGATGTACAGGTTAAAAAGGCGAGGAGACGTAATCCCCCCCTGCCTTACTCCACATTTCAGCCTGTATTCATCCGACAAAGTTCCAGCCCAGTTCCTTTAGCTCGTCGCTCCCCTGCCTTTCTGGCTGGAGCGCTCGCCCTCTTGTCCGGTGAAGCCGGTAATGGCCATCTGCGGGCAAAAGCGACTGTCCTCCAAAAAAAAAAAAAAAAAAGTTGTTTTATTGTAAAAATGAGCTGCCCTGTATTTGAGCTTTGCAGTTCATTTTTTCGTAGTTCGGGTTTTAGTTTAGTTTAGTTGTACACCACAAATCATTCATCATCACCACCAACATTCTTATTATTGTGAGTATATTTTTACTAAATCTTTTTTTTCTTTTAAGGTAATTTGGTGTATCTGTATACTACATTGCTGCATCAAATAAAGACTAGACCGCGACCGCTAGAAAAAGTATGGTATGTATTAAATGTGTTTATAAACAAATCTCACGTGAAAAACACGCCGTTACTAAATTAAAAATAACAAAATATTACAAAATAACTCTCTCGACATAATAAAACATCTGCAACGTATATGTTGAGTTATTTCATTCTCATTTTAATGGAGTTAAAAACACAAGAATATATCTCATTTATTTTACACGCTCCGGAAGTATTGAGGTATCGTACTGGGCTGAATAAAATATTCAGCGGGCGTTATTTAAAAGCTTCCGGGTCACTTATTTGAGCTTACCTTATCATCTCTTGCTTCATCCATTTAATATGCACCTTAATGTAACGCAGTAAAATAACAATTCCACTGCCAAAAGTAACTTTCAACGAAGTTGAGGCATTTCGAAAGACACCACTAACTGAACAAATATGGAATTTTAATGCAGTTTTATATCGAGGTTCGAACGGAGCGCCCTCTCTCTCTCCACAGCGCCCATGAAGGCCACCAGGTTTTAGTGACTAAAAATTTCACATAACCCATTGAAGATTTCCTCCCCGATTACAAAAAAAGAGCAACGTTAATAGGACAAGACAAGGCATTAGTATGAAAATTATTCGTCACATTTTTGTAATAAAATAGAGAGAGAGAGAGAGAGAGAGAGAGAGAGAGAGAGACTAATTCTCGCCGATGAAGCGAGCAGGAAGATGTTTTGTCGGCTCCTTTATAAAATCTAAAAGTAATTTAGAAGTTCATCAATTTAGTCGCATGGAGTTAAACCCATTGCAGTTGTAGGGTAGCAGGTCGATATATTTTTGGACCGAAGCCAACAGATCTTGTCGGCGAGGCTAGCCTCTTATATGTGACAAAGTTACTCAAACAGCAGGCTTAAATCAGCCATTTTAGGACTGCAATTCTTAAAAGATCAGTCGCAAATGGCAAAATGAAAATATCTTTACTCAGAAAAAAGAGATAATGGTTACATTTTTTGTGCTAACATTAGGTCACCCTGTGTTGTGGGAGACAAGCTCTTCCATAAATATAAGCAAATAACTTTTACTGAGTAAAATAAACAAGTCTTTCTATGTTGTCTAACCTATGTCATAGTGACGTCATACTTCACACCGATTTGTTAAGACCGCGTAGGTAAAGACTTGCATACCTTGTTCAAATACTGATAAACAAATGCAATAGATTTGAAGGTTTGTTCTTGATGACTATTGTTTTTGTATCTCAAATAATAAAAATACTTATCATATAAGGTGAGAATTTGGATATCAGCCTTCGTGTCACATTCTCCAGCCCCCGTCGATTATCGCAAACGCATCTGTAAAATTGTACACGAAAAAAATATTCCTACCTTTTCTTTGCTGACGGGGTGGAAGCCTTCAAAATGTACCCAGTCTCGCTAGGGGTACTAAAACCTTCCCGGTGGCCTAGGTACGCTATTGAGAGACGCTGGGCTCTCCGTTCGGATTCCCTAGATACTTCAAATGGTCAATGCCTTTTGCTACGACCGTCTATTTTTAAGTCACCTTGTTTATGTTTTAAATCGTTGGGGGATAGCGGACTTTCATACCCAAACAATTCAAGCAGTCCGACTAAGAATGTAGCCTTACAGAAGACGGCAGTCTTTGTTTTTAGTAACGTTTGTTGTTGTTGTGTTGAGCTGCTGGCAGCTGATTGATAACCATTTTATCCTTTTAGGTACTGCTTGTAGACATTATTTATTTAATGTGCTAGTGCGCTGTATCATCCCTGTCTCCACCAACTCAAAGTCTCAGTAAAAAATATTTATTTCCAATAGGCTTAACGCTAGCACGTTTGCATGGTAACATAACTTGGGTGTATTCAAGTCTAGAGTGAACAGGCATCTTATGGGTAAGCGCGGTCCATTCTAGACCACATCTTCACTTACCATCATGTGAGATTGTGGTCAAGCGCAAACCTATTTATTATTAAAAAAAATGGTAATTTTTTTATAAGCTACCACCGGATCACAACGCGGCCTGAACTGAGAAGATTCGGCAAGAAGGACTGCAATACAGCTCTAGTTTAGGTATATTAATTTTAAAAGGGACCGATAATGCTGAATGAATCCTGACATAATCCAAATATTTGGAGGATCAGAACTATAAAAATAAATTGGCAGAAATATTGGTTAATAAAATAAACTCGCCCGGGGGAAATCGATTGTTGGCTGTTGGCGTGAACTTTATAATATTCAGTGAAACTCAAAGAAACATTGTCGAAGTATTCGTATAAGTAACTTATTTTATAGCTGGCAATTGATATTTAGATTTATTGCATTCTGACTATATCAGTGATTTCGATCGAAATCAGGGATTGATTCGAATTTCGAATTTGCATAATAGAAGGATAGATAACAGACCATGAACATATCGTAAATAAATCGTGTCCATTTAACATATTTTTACAAAGGACTTTCTTTTTGAAGTGAAACTTCTTATGCGACTTCCAAAAATGTTATCACATAACGCGTCAAGCGTTAAATGAAGCACCTTAACGCGTTATCGCTTAACGCGTTAAGTGATAGGTGTTAAACGATAGGCGATAGGCGTAAATTTGTTAAGGTTATGAAAGCGCTCATGTGACGCCATCACTGAGTGAGTGGGTGAGTGGATAGTGAGTGGATAGTGAGTGGATAGTGAGTGGATAGTGAGTGGATAGTGAGTGGATAGTGAGTGGATAGTGAGTGGATAGTGAGTGGATAGTGAGTGGATAGTGAGTGGATAGTGAGTGGATAGTGAGTGGATAGTGAGTGGATAGTGAGTGGATAGTGAGTGGATAGTGAGTGGATAGTGAGTGGATAGTGAGTGGATAGTGAGTGGATAGTGAGTGGATAGTGAGTGGATAGTGAGTGGATAGTGAGTGGATAGTGAGTGGATAGTGAGTGGATAGTGAGTGGATAGTGAGTGGATAGTGAGTGGATAGTGAGTGGATAGTGAGTGGATAGTGAGTGGATAGTGAGTGGATAGTGAGTGGATAGTGAGTGGATAGTGAGTGGATAGTGAGTGGATAGTGAGTGGATAGTGATTGAGTGAGTGAGTGAGTGAGTGAGTGAGTGAGTGAGTGAGTGAGTGAGTGAGTGAGTGACTGCCGACTCCGCCGACTCCGTTGACTCCGTTGACTCGGTTGATTCCGTTGACTTTGTTGACTTCGTTGACTTCGTTGCGCGGGGAGGTGGAATAGAAAGAGACAGAGCGAGAATGAAGTTTCACTTATTCCGCGCGGAGGGACTCCACGCACGCACATTTTTTTCTTTAAAGAAATGAACCAGGAGAGCAAAATACAAAAATTGCTTAGATGCAAATGAAAAAAAAAACTGTTTTTAACAGTCGGAGCACATTCTTACGTAAGACAAGTGCCTCATATTTTTATATTAACAAAAACACCTACTTTCAAGTGTCTACAAAATGTTATAATCTAACTTTATTCGTATGATTGAGCCATTGATGCGTTGGTTCGTGCTGGAAGATAGCCAAGCCAGCAAGCCTCAGGATGCGCTACTAAACCTATTAAACCAAAGAGTATGTGGAAAATTGCATTTTCACGGATTATTTTAACCGAATAATTAGATGGCTGCAGGAAAAATACCTTTCTCCACTCCAAAGTAAAAAAAAATTGGTACATAAAATTAAATGTATAGTGCATTTCACGAATGTGTTCCCTTCGGTGTTAAGTTGGTATAATTGATTAGGTGTTGTCATTAAATTTAAAAATATTTACCCTCAATATAGGGAAAATACACTAATATAAATCACACGGATGTATTCATTAGTCCAAAATTACGTTAATACGGAGTACCCTTATTTATATTTGCGATTTATACAGGTTAAATACATAGAATTAAAGACAGAAATCATGTTCAATCATTTTATGCTCTCTTAAGGTTTGGCTTGGTTGTTGTGGCCAATTGCAACGGATAAATACAATCATGTCAATAACTTGAGGACATAAATCGTTTACCATTTATAATTTTGATAATTTATTTACTTGGGAAAACATGGAATTTGAACATGGACCCTGGTAACATTATTTTACCTACCTGAAAGGCGGCAACTCAGGATCGCACTTGTTCCTTTGGTGAGATTTTAAAGTGCACAAAACCTTTTCATCTTTATAAATAGTTATCTTTCACTACTTCTCAATATCTTAGGCATGATTTTGTCGTTTAATTAGAGAATAATGAGGAAAAATAAAAACACTGACACACGCTATCGTCTTTGACAAACAGGATGACCAACTTAACCCCGAAGGGAACACGTTCGTGAAACGCACTATAGGCAGTCAACTAATAGGTTTTTAATTAAAAAAAATAAGCTTAAGCGTAATCGTTGAAGCTAAATATTATATACTAGTAGACTCAGTTGCAAAAAACTGTTCCATAAAAACTTAATAGGTTTTATAAATATATGAACCCTTTTTTCTACGACGAAAATGATGATTCAGTTTAGTACGAAAATTTAAATTCCGAATAGCCGGTCACATAAAACTGGCCATTCATTATTCTGAACGCGGACGTATCTCCGATAACAGCTTGCATTATGTAGTCACTGGCCAGTTCTGCGTCGGCGTTTTTTTTTCATATGTGGAACGTGTTTTATGGAAGTTGTTTAGGTCATTAGTTAACCGTTTATATAGGTCATACGGTTACCCTTGGAGCTCGTTTGAATATGAAGGGTTAATTTTTATGCATACCGCTTTTGAGAGATTAAAAATTAATGATTGTATTATTGTCTTTTGTCAAAAACTCCAAAATGATGTTTAATTTAATAATCCATTCTGACCATAGATTTACTTTTTTTCACTACTATGATTTGACGGTTCTAAGAAGACGCTGTAGGTAGTTCTGACAAGACTATGGTATCATTGAGAAAGCTGTGGCGAGTTATTTTTTACAATTAACTTCTTTTCATGTTCTGTGTGAGACACCATTGTTTCTTTTTGTCTATGATTTTGGCACTTTCCGGGATGTGATAACCTGAACACATTTGGTTTATAGGCTAAGCCGATACTGAAACATTACTAAAAAGAACGGAAGGGATGGGGAAGGGAAGAATAAATTGAATCGGCTGGTTTTATGAGATAAACCTACTTTGGGAGAATTTTATTTTTAAGTATCATTCCAGGTAGTAGATATAAATGTTTGAATGAAATACAAGACTTATAATTTCCTACTGTGAGAAGAATATCGAATATGAACAATAGATACCTTGGCGGGAGAAACTTTCAAAAGTTCCCCAGAACTATGGGGCTCGACCGGGGTATGCATGCCCACTAAAACCCCCGCTGTTGTCGCACTGGCACATGAGACCCGGGCTCACCGATGGGATCTGCACCAGGCTCAGGCACCAGGAGCCCCTCAGTGATTTGCCTTTAAGCCCACCGCCGGGGGGAGCTTTGTAGCCCCCCGAGAACCAGACACGATGACGGCGGTCGCAACCTCGGGGGGCGTTGTCGCCGCCGTATATGGACGTCCTAGGAACAATAGATACCTACGTTATGGAGACTTATCGTGCTAATCTCGTCACTTAGTAGTATGAAAAAATAACACAAAAAGACAATAGAATACAAAAAGTGTACATCGATAACGCGACAATAACAAGTACATAATGTATTTAAAAGCATATTGAAATTACAACATCGAAATATTCCAAACCAAAATGTATCCGGTTTTTTCCATCATCAAATCATGCGTCGCCTGGATTACAAATTCACAAACAATTTGCACAAACTTCGCGGAAACTTAGCCCGACGTTAATTTCAAGCTCTTTACTTGTCAAGAAGTTTAGCAATTGTGCCTGTTCAAGTAATGCCTTCTTAAAAATTAAATCTTAGCGAAGGACAGTCATATTTCAAATTCAAATTTTGGCGAAATGAAAGTTGGCAAACCTGAGATTACCACTCTGGTCATTCCGTAATTCTGGATCCATAATGAGTTTTTATTTAACTTTTAGGTAAACAAAGATCTTCTGCGCTGGCTTAATGGTTCGAAGTTGTAAATTACTTTGTAAGTTGAAAACTCTTATCGGTAAGATTTGTGAGGAAATAATGGTGGAGCGAGCATGTTTAAATGCATGGTTCATTGAACGTCCTTTTTGCTTAAAATCGTCTTATCTTGGCTCCAAATCTTTGAAGTACAGACAATATTTTATCTAGGCGCCATTTCAATTTACTTTTAAAAGATTTTTTTCGTTTCTAAGCAAGCTAGTGTAGCGTGAATGTCTCACAAAATTGCGTTCCACGACTTTATATTATACTGTCTTATTTCTCACTCAAGTAACCTTAAAAGAAAATTGTATTTTATTCTGTTCTTTTTTTATTTAGCATATCTATTACATTCATCTACATACAAATAGAGAAGAAATATAGCATACTATATCAAAATATGTACAAAGATTTTGTTGTAAAATATTCAGTGCGATATATTCATAATCAATAGAATCTTTGTAACACCTGGGGACACTACCATGTTGTTCGAGTAGTATCATCGTTATCTTATTATCGCGAGAGAAAGGAACGGAGCTTTAAAACTGCTTATATCTCATCTCTTTCGCATGTGCAAGGCTGCTGCTGCTGCCCCTGATTATTTCTGAAACGTTTTCCCTTTTATTTATTTAGTATTTATTTATTTCTAGAAAGAATTACGAGTACAGGCTAATGATATGTAAATTATATAATATCACATTGCTTAACAATTCTCCAAAATTTTCTAGTGGCATAAACTGTAGGATAATGTAGCAGGGACAAGACCTCTGTACTAATAACTGCTCAGAAGATAGGCATTGTCTATACTTATAATAAAACTGTAACAGGTCCAATTCTGTACATTGAAGATATTTTGAAAATTATATTTAGAGGGCATTCTATAACCGATACTGAGGCCGAAAATGTAATTTTTTTAATTTTTGTCTGTCTGTCTGTCTGTCTGTCTGTCTGTCTGTCTGTCTGTCTGTCTGTATCACGGCTGAGCATCACGCCGAAACTACTGAATGGATTCAAATGAAACTTGGCATGATTTGAGATCTTACCACGAGGTAGGACATAGGATACTTTTTATCCCGTAATCTAGCACGGTTCTTTTGGGAGAGGGTATTAAAGTCAACATGGGTACTTGGTTATACGCTTGGTCCGATTTTATCAATTTTTCTTTATAATATAATAAATATCAGTAAGGTACACTCTTAAAGAGTTGTTATCAAGGTTTTGTAATCGATCGGGTTAAGCAACGTCAGGTAAGGTCATAAAATAGATGGGTGACCGTTTAACGCCATTTGAACTAAACGGGTCCGTGCTTCGGAGAGCAAGTAAAAAGTGGGTCCCAGTATTTAACCGACTATAAAAAAGGAGGTTATGTATTCGATGCGAATGTCTGTTATTAAAAGTTTAGTTAACGTAAAAATAGCGCAGGCGGAGCTGCGTGGGTCAGCTAGTATATAATAAATTGCTTATTTGGCGCTGATAGCAGTAGTGAGAGTGCCCATGAAAGAAATGATAGTAAGGAGAATTTAGTTTTTTGGATGTTCAACGGGTACATCAAATCGATACTGTAAAGCCTGTTCAGATAGAAAGGATAATAGAGTGGCCAGGGCGGATCAGTGGTTCAATATAGCTAGAACTTTAAACTTTTTCTCAACAAGCAATATGGCAGCTATTACTACCATAACTACATTTAAAAGCTTTCTAATACTATTTTTATGGGGATATGTGGCGTGCAATGTTTCGAGCCAGTTGCCAATTAATGTGGCTTTTGACAAGCTCGGCCATTTTCCCACATCACGTCACGCGTCATATTTTTAGATATGATGTGTGTGACCTAACACTGGGTAGGGTGTGAGGGATGTTGTCCAGTTAAGTGGAAATGGTAGTCAACTGAAAATATCCATTGAATTTTTAAATAAAATTTCGTTCTCTTTATATAAAATGTGTAGAGACAGCGTTGATTGAAAGCTAAATCATCCAAAAATTTATCTAAGTAACTAAAACTTTGAAAGTGTAGTTTAATGAAGTGTGCTGAAGAGTTGACTTCTTTAGACAAGAACTTCAAAGTAACGTTCATCGTTTCGCGACAGCCAATTTAGGTGTCTTGGATGATCTGTAGATTTTTATCGCAAATGATAAGTTTTATTAAACTAAAAAAAGAGTTATAAGCAAAAAAGTTTTTACTCAATCATCAAACTGCGATCCCCAAGACGCCTGCCAAGCGTGGGGATTATGGCAACCCCCCCCCCCCCAAAACAATGATAGACGCAAATTGCATACGGCCCCCAGTCCCCGGCGGCTCCTCTATTCCTCGCCTTGGTAGCAGGCGGGGTAACGGTCGAGCAGGGGGTGCTAAGAATCTCCGGCAGATGCCCCGCTACCACCCCCACCGAACTTTGGCCCTGGCAACACACAACATCCGCACGATGAGGACCGATGAGAAGATTGTCGAGCTGGAGGAAGAATTGAGCAAGTTGCGTTGGGACATCTTGGGATTATCTGAAATCCGGCGAGAGGGACAGGATACGATAACCCTTGATTCTGGCAACATGCTCTTCTTCCGGGAAGGAGACCGGAAATCCCAGGGTGGTGTCGGGTTTCTCGTCCGTAAGTCCCTTATTAACAACGTGGTAAAGGTCGATAGTGTGTCGAGCAGGGTAGCGTACCTTATACTCCGAATAACCAGTCGGTATTCGTTGAAGGTTATACAGGTTTACGCGCCGACCTCGGCACACCCTGACGATGAAGTAGAGGCTATGTATGAGGAGATAGCAGAAGCCATACATACCTCCAAAACACACTTCACCGTTGTTATGGGGGACTTCAACGCGAAGGTGGGCACACGGAATGGCGATGAGTTGAGAGTGGGGTCATATGGGTACGGGCAGCGGAACCAAAGGGGCCAGCGGCTGGTCGACTTCATGGAGAAGGAGGGACTCTTTGCGATGAACTCCTTCTTCAAGAAGCGACCATCCAGGAAGTGGACGTGGATAAGCCCCGATGGTTTAACCAAAAATGAGATAGACTTCATCATGACGACCAAGAAGCATATATTCGATGATGTCTCCGTGATCGGCAGGGTGAAAACCGGGAGTGATCACCGTATTGTTAGAGGCACATTGAATATCAATGTTAAGCTCGAAAGGTCTCGTCTGATGAAGTCCACGCTCCGTCCAGGATCCGCCCAAATCCAGAACCCCGAAGACTTTCAACTCGAACTGCATAATCGCTTCCAGTGCCTCGCCGAATGCGAAACTGCGGACGAGATAAACAATGGGTTGGTGCAAACTGTCCACGCAGTGGGGTCCAAGTTCTATAAGACCCCACGCCGTACAAAGCCTCAAAAGCTCTCCAATACAACCATTAAGCTAATGAAAAACCGGACTGAGATGAGACTGCAATCTTCAGCTGATATGTCGGAATATGCCGAACTCAATAGACGAATCTCGAAATCCATGCGACACGACTTGCGTTCCTATAATACAGCATGTATTAAGGACGCAATTGAGCGGAACCAAGGCTCTAAAGTGTTCGCAAAGAATTCGTCTATTGGGCGCAGCCAAATGACCAGGCTGAAGATCGACAACGGCAGTGTCATCTCATCGAAACCGGAGATATTGAGAGAGCTCGAGAGGTTTTACGGACAGTTGTACACCTCAACACAGGAACCCATTGCCAGAACAGCTCAGGACACCCGAGCCAAACTAACCCGACACTACACTGAGGACATCCCAGACATCAGCCTGTACGAGATTAGAATGGCTCTCAAACAGCTTAAGAACAACAAGGCGCCGGGTGAAGACGGAATCACAACAGAACTTCTGAGAGCGGGTGGAAAACCGGTACTTTTAGTCCTCCAGAAGTTATTTAATTCCGTCTTACTCGAGGGTACTACGCCAGAAGCATGGCACGGGAGTGTGGTGGTTCTTTTCTTCAAAAAAGGTGATAACACCTTGTTGAAGAACTATAGACCCATCTCACTCCTGAGCCATGTATACAAGCTGTTTTCGAGAGTCATTACGAACCGTCTCGAACGCAGGTTTGATGACTTCCAGCCTCCCGAACAAGCCGGGTTCCGAAAAGGCTTTAGCACCGTAGACCACATACATACGCTCCGCCAGATTATACAGAAGACCGAGGAGTATAATCGGCCATTATGTCTAGCGTTTGTGGACTACGAAAAAGCCTTCGATTCAATCGAGACCTGGGCGGTATTGCAGTCCCTCCAGCGGTGCCATATTGACTATAGGTACATCGAAGTGTTGAAGTGTTTGTACAGCAGCGCCACCATGTCGATCCGACTACAGGACGAGAGCACGAAACCAATCCCATTGCAGCGAGGTGTGAGACAGGGAGACGTTATTTCTCCGAAACTGTTCACAAACGCATTGGAGGACGTTTTCAAGCTCTTGGACTGGTACGGATTCGGCATCAACATCAATGGCGAATACATCACGCACCTTCGTTTTGCCGATGATATAGTCATTATGGCAGAGTCGCTGGAGGACCTCAATACGATGCTCAGCGACCTCAGTAGCGTTTCCCAACAGGTGGGTCTTAAAATGAACATGGACAAGACGAAGATCATGTCTAATGTCCATGTTGCACCCGTACCGGTAGTTGTTGGGAACGATACAGTCGAAGTTGTTGACCACTACGTATACCTAGGACAAACTATCCAGTTAGGTCGGTCCAACTTCGACAAAGAGGTCGCCCGAAGAATCCAACTCGGATGGGCAGCGTTCGGGAAACTACGTGACATCTTCTCATCGGAAATTCCGCAGTGCCTGAAGACAAAGGTTTTTAACCAGTGTGTGTTGCCAGTGATGACATATGGTACTGAGACGTGGTCTTTAACAGCTGGCCTTTTGGAGAAGCTCAGAGTCACACAACGAGCTATGGAGAGAGCTATGCTCGGAGTTTCTTTGCGCGACAGAATCCGGAATGAGGAGATTCGCCGAAGAACCAAGGTCACCGACATAGCTCGTAGAATATGCAAGTTGAAGTGGCAGTGGGCAGGCCACATCGCTCGAAGAACCGATAACCGTTGGGGAAGAAAGGTTCTCGAGTGGCGACCACGAACCGGAAGACGCAGCGTAGGCAGGCCTCCCACTAGGTGGACCGACGACATTGTTCGCGTCGCAGGCAACCGGTGGATGCAAATAGCAAATTGTCGTTCATTGTGGCGGTCTAAGGGGGAGGCCTTTGTCCAGCAGTGGACGTCTTCCGGCTGGTGATGATGATGATGATGATTAGATCCCATTAAAGATTAAAGACCCGTGGGGTGTCCGGGTAAGAATAGCACCCACCCATCTCCTCCCGTTGGGTGTCCGTAAACGGCGACTAAGAAACGGGCAGCAGCGTCTTTTTATTGGATTACCTACCACCTATACTGCGATCCCCAAGTCGCCTGCCATGCGACGGGAAGCCCCCTGAGAAGCGAGGGGTTGCCATTATGGCAGGTATAGAGGCCTTTGTCCAGCAGTGGACGTTTCGGCTGTTGATGATGATGATGATTACAGATGCGCGAAGAGCGTATAAAATAATAATAATAATATCTTGGGACAATTCACACACGGTCATCCGATTCCAAACTAGGCAGAGCCTGTACTATGGAAACCAGACAACTGATACTAATACTTATATACCTCCTTTTTTTTTTTTTAGCGCATGGCCATATACAGGACAGTATGGGCACCAGTACTGGGTACATACATAAAGTTCCACCATTTATCTCTAGACATAGGTAGTCTCGACTAACATGACCACTGCTTACTTCTAACTAACTACACACGTTCAAGCTAGGTGCTAAATTACCGATCCGCCTGAAATAACGGGCACTGGGAGTGGCTAACGCGATTGTCTGTTCACTTAACACTGGCAACAGGGATATCGTGATAGGATATTTAGTAACGACACTGTTGTGTCTATCCCAATGATCCCATTGCTGGATGGCAAAGCTATCAGATCAGCAGAAAGAAAACCAACGTGGTTCAGAGAGGGTACAAGTTTATACAGAGTGTTTAAAAACATATACATAATAAATAATAATAATAAATACACTTTATTGTACACCAAAAGTTACATGTAAATTGAACAATACGTTGAAGACGTACGTAATACGTAACTCATTTGTTGAAGATCTCATTTGTTTTCCTAATTTGTACCGGATATACAAGATCGGATTCGTTTTTCTACAACAATTTAGGAAAAAAAATTCAAGAAATGACTTATAATTACACTTAATTGTATTCATACACTGACTGACACTAAGTACACACTCTGTATGTATGTATTTTTATCAGTAGTGGTCTGATTACCATAATACAGGCTCTAAGTTTCGGATTGGATGTCAGTGTAGAATGTGCCAGGATATTAATACCTATCAATATTCTCTTAGAAATACACATTCCTAACATAAATACATTGAATATTACAATTAATTAAGTTAAATACTTGCTCGAATAAGTAACAAAAGTAAGTACCTATGACGTACGTCATAGGTATGACGTACCTATGATAAAGTGAATGTTAAAATTTTCTATTTAGTTAACAAAAGAGTGAAAAACTGCATAAAAATACTAAACTATTCACATAATTATGAGAATGTCATAACGCTGAAAACGTTCCGCTGGAACTGAAAAGATTACTTAATTCATAAAACACGTATAGAACGCAATTTTACTGTTTGACGAATAAACATGAAATATTTACATGCATCCAGCGAGATAAATAACGTTCAAACGACACACATAAGGTACTTGTTGCAAATAAATCCATGGATGCATTAGAAGATAAACTCATACTTTTTACTCTCAATATAGCCTCCGTGGCGTAGTGGGAAACCACCTGCTTTGTAAACCGGAGGTCGCGGGTTCGAATCCTGCGGGGGCAACAACTTTGTGTAGTTATTCCTTACTGGCTAGGACAATGCGGACCGAAAATCTGATTGTCTGTAAAGTAAGATGATCCATGCGTCGGATGGGCATGTAAAAAGTCGGTGCTGCAACTAACCTCTCCCCGGTCGTATCAGTCTCCCGTCCCATCGGATTATGAGAGGTATAAGGAAGAGAGAGTGCACTTGTGTCTACGCAAACACTTGTGCACTATAATACGAGTATCTCCTGCGTACATGGTTGATCTTGTGAAAGATTGGCCGCTGTGGTCGTATCGGCCAGGAGGACATTATTATTATTACTCTTAATATGTTCATTCAAGTATATTTTCATAATCCACACGCTTTGCAAGCGTCTTGGGGATCGTAGTGTAGGTGTTTTACAAACCAAAAGAAAGAGGCTGTTGCCCGTCCTCTTCTTTTTCCTCAACGGGAGGAGATCGGTGGGTGCTATTTTTATTCGGACACCCCACGTGAAAGTGGATATTATTAATGGTAATTGTCACTGGCAGTATAATAATAATAATGTTCTACTGGCCGATACGATCACAGCGGCCAATCTTTTGCAAGATCACCCATCTATGCGGGAGATATTAAAGTACACAAGTGCTTGCACAGACACAAATGCACTCACTCTTCCTTATACCTCTCACAATCCGATGGGACGGGAGACCGATACGACCGGGGAGAGGTTAGGCGCAGGACCGACTTTTTACATGGCCATCCAATACATACACGGATCATCTTAATTTATAGACAATCAGGTGATGGACCTACATTGTCCTAGTCTGTAAGGAACAACTTTTTTTTTTTTTTTTTAATAATATCCTGGGACAATTCACACACGGTCATCTGATCCCAAACTAGGCAGAGCCTGTACTATGGAAACCAGACAACTGATACTAATACTTATATACATTTTTTTTTGTAAATACATACTTATATAGATAAAACACCCAGACACTTGGTGGGAATCGAACCCACGACCTGTTGGTTAGCAGACAGGGTCACTAACTACTAGACCAACGGGCCCGTCAACTACACAAAGTTGTTGCTCCCCGCGGGATTCGACCCCGTGAGATCCGGTTTGCAAAGTAGTTTTCCACTACGCCACGGAGGCTTCCAGTACTACTAATACCAGTAACAATATATAAATAAACTGTTAAAACTCACAAGCAAATCTTAAACCAATTATTACAAGAAAAAATACCCGACTCCCAAATCGGATCGCCACGTTTCGTGCAAATATTAAACACATTACGGCATAGTAATCCGGTAATATTACTATTATCATATTATATAGACATTAAGACGTAATACCCGTCACGGTGTAGATAACCTCGTCGAACAGACAAAATTCATGCTATATCGCGGGGATTTAAGTGATTTTCCTCGTAACATGTTGCGTAAACGTGTGCTGTGGTCTGGTTCTTATTAAATTGAGATATCATTTTTGCTGCCTCCGTCTTAATCATATCATTCACGGTTCTGCATGCTGCCCGCCGCGCAGAACAGCAGTTCCTTATAGGACTATTTTTATCTTTTATCCTGCTATTCGGTACAAGATCAAATCAAATGAGCCTAAATTCGATGGGTTTACGAATAGCGATCAAAGGGTTCCCTTTTTCGCTTTCCAATTCCATTATCATCAGATCAGCTTGATGCTACCATATACTATTATATATGTTACTAGCTGACACACGCAGCTCCGCCTGCGCTATTTTTACGTTAACTAAACTTTTAATAATAGACATTCGCATCGAATACATACCCTCCTTTTTTATAGTCGGCTAAAAACTGGGACCCACTTTTTACTTGCTCTCCGAAGCACGGACCCGTTTAGTTCAAATGGCGTTAAACGGTCACCCATCTATTTAATGACCTTACCTAACGTTGCTTAACCCGATCGATTACAAAACCTTGATAACAACTCTCTATGAGTGTTCCTTACTAATATTTATTATATTATAAAGAAAAATTGATAAAATCGGACCAAGCGTATAACCAAGTACCCATTTTGACTTTAATGCCCTCTCCCAAAAGAACTGTGCTAGATTACGGGATAAAAAGTATCCTATGTTAGGACATAGGATACTTTTTATCCCGTAATCTAGGCATGATTTGAGATCTTACTACGAGGTAGGCCTCGTAGTAAGATCTCAAATCATGCCAAGTTTCATTTGAATCCATTCAGTAGTTTCGGCGTGATGCGCAGCCGTGATACAGACAGACAGACAGACAGACAAAAATTAAAAAAATTACATTTTCGGCCTCAGTATCGGTTATAGAATGTCCTCCAAATATAATTTTCAAAATATCTTCAATGTACAGAATTGGACCTGTTACAGTTTTATTATAGGTATAGATTGTATTGCCATCCAACCTAAGAGGCGACTAAGGAAAACAAAAAGACGGACAGATGTGTCTTTCTATTGGATTACCTACCACCTATGCTGCGATCCCCCGGACGCCTGCCAAGCGTGGGGATTATGGCAACCCCTCCCTTCTAAGGAGGAGGCCTTTGTTCAGCAGTGGACATCTTTTAGCTGCTGATGATATACATAATGGGGGGCGCTAAGGTCATGTACCGACCCGATTTCTATTCTCTTCTTTATTTATTTAGATGACTGTGGCGCTAACAGTCACAAAACACGGTACGAAATTAATTATTACCACTGTTTGTTCATTTTCTAAATGAATTAACAGCAGCTACATTATTCCGTTCATTTGTGATGAAGCTCAACAAAATAAGGACGTATTTTTCCCGTTTCTCATTTCATACTTTTATATATATCGTTACTTGGCTGAGCGGTTTAATTATGTATTGTGATGTTAAATATACGTTGCCGTAAACCCTTTTAATAATACAGTTTTATATTGGTTTTACGAGTTCTTCAAGTGATGTGGCATCCGCTGTGAATAACTTACACAAATAAATACTAAATCCCAATATAAAATATTTAACGACTTGCTTTCTTTAGAGGTAAATAAAGTACATCCAAGTAAACTTACTACAAAGTCACTAAAAGTTTAACAATATATGGATCAGTTACCGGCCAACTTCAGAAAAAGACTGTATTAATGCTTGACACATAGTTTTGAAGTGTAGTTAGGTACTTTAATTTCTTGGATAAGTAAGACTGTATAAAGGTAATGTCGTTGAGAGTTTAATAAGTAAAAACAACAATGGGAAAATTAATAAAGTAATAGTTTTGTTTGTGACTACTAGATTTCGCTAACTAGGTGTAAAGAACATGAACCTTTATAAAAAGGTTCATGTTCTTTACAAACCTATCAATTGCCTATAAATTTTTAACTGATTTCATTTCTGACAATCATGTTTAAATGGTGTATACGTATTTTACACCGTAAAAAATTAAGAATAAAAAATGATTCTGTTAAAAATTGATAGGCATTATAAAAAGGTTCATGTTCTTTTACTCTCTATTGTTAACTCCCAACTCTTAATTTAAATCTTACAAATGTTACATTGTGTGTGTAGACACGTGAAAATATACATCATCATTTTGCTCCATAATATCTTAACCCCCAGATAACTGTTAGTATTAAAGTGGATCATTCCAATTGTACAAATTCAACGAAACAGTCTTTAATTAAAGAGTCCAGCAAAATCTTGCAACGCAAAGCAAAATTTTCGGTTGGGCATTGTGCCACACCGCCGCCTACCAAGTGACAAGAGGGATCCGCAAAAGACGCCACAGCCTATAATATTCAAATTGATAATTCATACTTATTACTGTATGGATTTTATATAATATGTTATCGCAACTAGGGTTTAGGCGTCGGGATACAGGTTGCGAGACGAGGAAGGGCCTGCCCAAGTTGCATTACGTACGTACGTTCAGGCGTAAAGCGTGGATAAGACTTGCTGTGAAATATTGACACGGAAAATGGTCACAGTGTACACGTTTCATGACACCAGCTGTTCAGGCTTTAGAACTTTAGGGATTAATATTAAAAACTAAATAATTATTGTGCTTTATTTGCATTATAGTAAATTGTGACAGCCCTTGGAAATATACTCAGTATCTTGAAGTGTCAGCTGTTACGCAAACATCAAAGGGGTTGGATCACTGCTTGCTTTGTTTCCACTGTGGTACCCCCGTGAAAGATTCACCGTCTACAATAGCGCACATTTTCACTACACTGCATTCGCTCGGATTTTATTTCCAATGAATTTCAAACGGCGGCGTTGAAATCAGTTGTTGCACCTTCTCTTTTTTATTTATCTGTGGACGTGGTCGTGCGTTTGTCAAGATGTCTTTTGTATTTCTAAGGAGCGTTGCCTACTGGAGTTGAAATTTGAATCGAGCATTTAATCTTAAAGCCACAGGGCAATAAACTTTAGCATTAGCGATCGGAAATTTTCCGGTGGTATATCATTCTGCCGACTTGCTTTGGTGAAATCGACTCGCTGTGTTAGAGTGTCAGCATGGAAAAGTCTCACTTGTGGCTTATGTTAAAAATTAGTGTTTGGTGCTCAGTCGCTGTATCAAGCATTATAAATACGATCGCACATTGAGCCACTAGTCGTGGCCACTAAACGCGTACACAAGCGGACGAGTTTCTTTATACATTTTGTATAGTATCGGTGCAAACCGAGCGTTAGAGTGGCCGCGTTCGAATGTATGAAAGAACTCGTCCGCTGCTTCTGGTTGTGTTTAGTGGTAGCGACCGGTGGCTCAATGTGCGCTCGCATTAAAAGAGAATTAATCTGTGTCTTTAAAGGTGTTAAATTCTTTTTTTTAATTAATGTAATGTCTTGTTTAGCAAGATCAATGTTAAGCAAAATATAGATAGGATACTCACAGGAAATAAGCTTGGACAAAGAGGAACCGCACGTCATTTAGGTACTCTTCCCTTCCAGGGTGGTAACAACTTCGAGGAAGTTTTTTTTACTTGGTTTAAGTGAGTATATTTGTAAATGAACTGTACATATTTTGTAAAGCCGGATCTACAACTTTGTAGTATCTCTCCCTACTTCAGCATGTTGTCACCCAATTCTGAGTGAAAGATTCCGCTAACGCACGCCGCCCTTCTCGTACTTGAGCTTTCCTCAGCCAGCGTCATCCAGCCAACATAACAACTTTGTAGTATGCCACAAAGTATGCCCAAGCTACTACAAACGCCACATGAGCTACCCGTGTGTGCTAGGACCACGGGTGTACATTACAGAATTGGGCTGTTCTCCTACAGGAAAGTGGTACTTACCGTTGGTCGAGCCGAACGTAGGTAAGCCAATACAAACAACTTGCCGCAATTTAACATGCATTTTGACACGCTAGTACATCTATATCTACTGACTGCAATTTCAAGTGCTTTAAGCTCTAGACTATTGTATGTATTAATATTCATCGCGTCTTAGTAAACTTTCCATTCACTGGATGCTTTCGCAGGTGAAGTGTTCAAAGAATTTATTCATACTGTACAAAGCGTTCTCATTGAAGATATGCTTTGTTCAATGCTCTGTGATGGATGAGTGAGTGGCGAGGTTATCAACTTTGATATAATGCCTTAAGTTTTCCATTCTTTGTGAATAATGATGCTCATTTATATTCGAGAGCATATTTTTATGATATTCTAAGATTTTATTTAAAAAGAAAGAATACTTGTGGAGAAATTGAAATTAAGAACGTTAAGTAAATTGTTATAAACTATTATCGCTGTTCATAACTAAATTATCATTGACAAGTACCCTAATCTGGTTTCAGCGACGACAAACTTTGTGAAGAAACTTACCGCACCAATAAATCCTAATAATATTCAATACGTCTCCAGTCAAATTGTTAAGAAAATCACTCAACTTTTACCTTTACAAAAGGATACATCAGAATAAAAACAATCGTGGCGAAAGTCTGAAAGTTCAGGTGTCAAATTGAAAGTCCCCAGGGCGCCAGTTTTCACTATACCGCGAAGGCCGCACTGTGGCTCCCACGAGAGTAAATAACTCGCCCATATTTTATTGAGAAACTTCTATTGTACTCCTGGTTAAAGCAGCAAAAATATCGGAAAGTATATCGGGCAATACTGGTATTTGAAACTGAAAAGAGTTGGATACACAAAAGTTAAAAGTACCTACCAAGTAAAGTCTGCTGGAAGCGAGAGTACCTTTGAAACATTTTATGATATTTGGTTATTTCACGATGTATAGTTTTCATGAAATACAGCATTAGCTTCACTAATAATTATTTGATGGAATTTAACATACAAACATTTTTCTGATACTGCTTTATACATTCATTGTATTGTATAAATTTATTAAGAATTAGGTGACGTTGATTAAGCCATTAAATGATGACATGAACAAGACAGCTAAAGACTGGAACAGTTTGCCTGCGTCAGTTTTTCCACCCGATTATAATGTGGGTGTCTTCAAGGCTTAGAGTGAATAGACTTTTAATAAGCTAGTGTGCTTTACCATCCCAGATTGCATAAGATGGGCCTGCAGTCAAGTACTGCCATATATTTAGTTAAGCGTAAGCCCGTATCAACCACTCCCGTCAAACTAACTTCAAATAAAAATGGCTCAAACGAAAAATAAATAAGAAATGCCATTTAAAAGTAATCAAAATTGTGAAATTTCATATAACTAAGGCTCGGGACGTCTCGGCGTCAAGTGATTTAGCCAGTTTAATTTATAATGATTACCGAGGGCCGGCTGTGTGGGATGGATAAATTATCAAGATGACATTTATCTTGCAATTTTCTTTTGGAGTAACGGACGCCTGATTTCAAAAGTAATTGTTTTATCCTGATATTTATATTCCAAGTTGGTGCTTAATAGCTTTGAAATCACAACATAAATAAATACAGAGTGAGATTATTCCATAAGTCTTTTGGGTACAAATAAATATCGGACAAAATATTTTCATGCTTCTTAATTAATATTCCTATTTCCCATTCTCACTTGCCAATCTTCCTTTTCCACACCACATATCCTTCCCTTTCCCTATTCCTACCCTCTCCGCCAATCCAGCGTTTGCCGCGCCCCTAGCCATGCACCCGGCTAGGGGCAAGCCTAGTCGGACCAGGCGACCCAGAATTAGGCCAGCCTTACCCAAGCATGCGGGGCTCTGCTGGGGTGGACAAAGCTTTTCCTTGCTATTCGTGGGAACGCAATGGATAATCTTAAAAATAATTGAATTAACCAAAATAGCGGCGATTGTGGTTCGCCACCTATCACGTCTCGTTTCTCGCGGGCGCGAAAAGTGACCCATGGAGAGCCGCTTCGCTACGTTGAAGGATCGTAGCAAGTGGAAAGAAGTGGTCTCCGCCTACCTCTTTACGGGAAAAAGGCGTGTTTATATGTATGTATGTATGTTAATTAATAAACTCCACTAATAGCGTAGTGTTTATTCTTCCTAACGGTTAATACAGAATTAGTAAGAGTGCAGCTAGATTTCATTTTCCATCCGCCGCCGCTTGCAGACTTAAAAATTACAACATCCTCCATGTTGTAATTTTTAACGTTGTCATTAAGTAACTGTTTGATATCACGCCAATAACGCGACCGTATACCATTGCGGTATTATGTACCTACTCCCGATACAAGCATCCTTAATTTTTTAAACTGGGCTTTTCACAAAGTCACAAATTGGTGAGTTAACGTTCTTTGAGATACAGAGCTAATCCTTCTTTTGGCTGGCGGCCTTTGAAAAGTACGCTGCGTCCGTTCCGTTGAAAAAAATTGCTCGAATAACTAGATAAAGTATGACGGCATCAAGGCACTATACACAAAGAGTGGATTTAAAATATTAACAGATAAATACGAAGATTTTTTTTTAATTTCTTGAACGACTTTAGTTTGAGACACATTAAACTGGCTCTAGGTAAATACTCTATTAGTAAATTGTTACGTTTTCCAAATAGTTTGATTGATTCGTGTCATCATTTTAATGATTGTATGGTTATTAGAAAAAAAACTGTCTTTTCCAAAATATTGTTATTGGTATAAAGGTCGCCATTGTCGATAAGATAAATGTGGCTAAGTAAAAGTTTATATTGAAAATATAAAAAAAAACAGCATTGTATTGAATTTCGTCAAGTTTTCACGAAGCTACTGCAGACAGAGAGACATAGGCGTAAAACTTAAAACAGAAACACCACTCCTATTTGCGTCGTTGGGAGAATTTATCATGCATAAGAAATATGTTGCCATTTGTATTGTAAGCTCTGTAAGGAAGATGTGAAGGCATAAATTTCATTGTGTGTAAATAATTGAACTTAAAAGCGATTGCTTCTCGCGTTTGGGTTAATAACAACTTCAGTTCACTTCGCGTTGTCTCACCTCTTATCCGACCCGTGTTCAAAAGTTAGTAAGGGCTGGAATATTTACTGTTATGGTGTTAGGGGCGCGACCGTGTCAGGTGGAGGCAACCCTGCAGTTGCCATGGAAACGGGACGCACGCCACCTCTGCCCCGTATTCCGTGAACTGTTGAAAGGGATTATGAAAATGTTTCAGTTTATTTTTTAGCTGGTTCGGTTTTTAAATGTTCTTTTAGTTGCAAAAGTGGGCCTTTTTCATAATTTGAATTGGTTTTTATTTTTTGTTTTTTCGATGTTATTGTTTCGGGGAATAGAATCAATATAACTACTATTACTTTGTTTTCCTCTTTTAAACATTTTTAAGTTTATATAAGAAATGTATTACAACTTAATTAGTTATATTATGCTTATAAATTTAACAGCACCGTTATATAAAAAAATACATAAGGGAAACATAACAATAGTTAGTTACTTAAGTTTATCATCATATATTCTCATCTATCAATATAGTTCAGTATCTCCTATGATCCAGACTCCAATCCTAGAATACATATAAGGGAAAATATCTGAGATAACTTTCAAGCAAAAGTATCCCTTGAGAAAAGGTCACCGCGAAGACAGATGGTCTTGATATTTGAGATCCCTCGCGTCTTCTTTATTTACTCATGTACCTATTTTTTGTTAGAAAAGATTGTATTTCCACATACAATAGGGAAATGAATGTAACATGAGGATTCACGTTCATTGATTTCGGTGTGTGGCTCGACTGAAAAAAATAATGAAAATATATTTAAGTATCACCGTACTTCCAAGTGCTTAGAGTGTATGCTATAGGCAAATATCATTGGTTTATGAGAAAGGTACGTAAGGTAAAAACTTGGACCAAATTTTCTTACCACCTTAAATAAGTCCACATCGAAATTACTGCGGGACCGTTAACTATCAGGTTAAATAATAATTTTATTTTGTAATTATAATTATAATAATGTCCCCATGCAAGCCTATAAAAATACTAGGTAATACCCGTGAAAAGAAATAATAGCCGGTATCAATCACTAAGTTTTTCACAAAGATATTTATAAAGAAAGATTCTTGTAATTAATAAAAATAATGTTTTGGCGGCGTGGTTTGTTTCGATTACTTACGTAATTACCGACATTGGTTTACATCGTATTTTATTTCGATGATTACATTCCCAACATTTCGTATGCTTATTAGGTATAGTAAAAAAAAAGTAATATAGAAATCATTTTATATTGAAAGGAAAGATAATTTTAGCAGTATTTAATCCGTTATTTTTTTGCCACGAATTACGCCAACGTTACACTAGGATGTTTTTTTAGAATTTATATCATTGTCAAATACTATAAAACAATGTTTGGTTACTTGAATGTCAAAAAATTGTTAATTTCCTAGAATTTTTCATGTGATTATTTTACTTATTTACAACAATGCAACTGCAATTCAATTTGGTACAAAATGGCAATAGAAGTTGTCGTCGTGTATACTGTACATATAGCAGCTAAAAGCTTCACACAGTATAGGATGACGTCGGAATGTGCGGAAATGGATATCTTGGCCGTATCGCTTGCAATTCTGTTGTGGAGATGACAACTTGTTTCCAATTTCTATGGGAGGAAATCTTTTGCGTTTAAAATTATAATAATAGCAATAAAAAGCGACATTACCATAAGTAAATGGTAGTAACTAATACCACAGGTACAGATTTTATTCAATAACAAATTAAGTATACCTAAGTTATTTTTGTAACCATTTCTTTTACATAATTTAAGTGTTCGACTGCAACCTATTGAGAAGAGATGTGGATGACTGACAAGGGATGTGGTAGGACTGTAAAGCACGCTAGCTTATTAAAAGACTTGAAGACACCCACTATTCAATCGAGCGGAAAAGCAACAACTTGTTAACTGTTTTCATAATTTAAATATCATATTAATTATTTAAAGTAATTAAGTACGAACATAAAAAGTAATACACTCAAAATAATAATGTGCAATATTTGCGGAAGTGTTGGAAACACAACTTTGAAATATCTTCTATATACTTATAATAAAACTCAAACTCAAACTCAAACTCAAAAATCTTTATTTCAAATAGGCTTAACGCTAGCACTTTTGAATGGTCATTTTTTAAAAGCTACCACCGGATCACAACGCGGCCTCAACTGAGAAGATCCGGCAAGAAACTCAGCGGGCTTGTCATTTTTTAACTTTTTTTTTAAACAATGTTTTGTTACAAATGAACCGACATTAGCGATATTGTGTCTTGCTGTTCGAAACATAAATCAAGGGAGAAAAGAAGAAAACAATAAATTACGACAAAAGTTTCAACAAACTAAAAGGCCAAAGGGATAGTAGTCGGACCAACTGTAACAGGTCCAATTCTGTACATTGAAGATATTTTGAAAATTATGTTTGGAGGGTATTCTATAACCGTTACTGAGGCCGAAAATGTTTTTTTTTTTAATTTTTGTCTGTCTGTCTGTCTGTCTGTATCACGGCTGCGCATCACGCCGAAACTACTGAATGGATTCAAATGAAACTTGGCATGATTTGAGATCTTACTACGAGGTAGGACATAGGATACTTTTTATCCCGTAATCTAGCACGGTTCTTTTGGGAGAGGGGATTAAGGTCAAAATGGGTACTTGGTTATACGCTTGGTCCGATTTTATCAATTTTTCTTTATATTAAAATAAATATTAGTAAGGGAACACTCATAGAGAGTTGTTATCAAGGTTTTGTAATCGATCGGGTTAAGCAACGTTAGGTAAGGTCATTAAATAGATGGGTGACCGTTTAACGCCATTTTAACTAAACGGGTCCGTGCTTCGGAGAGAAAGTAAAAAGTGGGTCCCAGTTTTAACCGACTATAAAAAAGAAGGTTATGTATTCGATACGAATGTCTGTTATTAAAAGTTGAGTTAACGTAACAATAGCGCAGGCGGAGCTGCGTGGGTCAGCTAGTATGTAATATGATGATTGATACATTAAAATAACTGCCTAAATATAGGTACCTAAGTATAAGTATAATGAGTAAGTATGTAGGTACCTAGTCACATATTACCAATTTGTGATTCTGCACTGTCGATTCGAATTGTTAAAAAAGAAAAAACATTGAATGCCTTTCTGGCATGCATTGATTAAAAAAAAATTAACGCACGAAATCCCGATCCGCTTTAAACAAAAATCAAATAGGAGAGAGCAGCTTTTTTAGCCTTTTTCCATAAACCATTCGAAGTTTTTACCAACAGGGCTATCTAGAATATTGAATTCTGCCCCCAGACATTGTATCTTTCCATTTCATTGTGTTTATCAGCGATACAAATCTATGAAAGTTTTAGTACCTACCAACATAAAAAACAGCTAGCTTATCATTTTAAAATTCGATGAAAATCTTTTAAATTTTCTCAAGAGAAAATAGTTTGATGAAAAATGCAACTGTGTCATACGTCTTACTCTATTGTAATAATAATATTGCTCTATTGTAATGGTCCATTTACACGAAGCAAGTTTCTTGTGTTAGCAACATTTAATTATTTGTATAATTTATATGTCAATATGATTGTAATTAAATATTGAAAGTATTGATTTGACTATCTGCGCTCAAGACCGGCATGACGGACGAATCACAACGCATTGTTCGTAACGAACGTAATGGTGGGGGAAACCATTACTTAGCAGTCGTGCCGCTCTGCGAGTGCAGTCGTCAACTGGACGTCGAGTTGTGAACATCACGGTGCGTACCAGGCATTGGTTGGAAAGTATAAATTGTTGATATTATTAAATGTATATAATATAATTATAATATATAAATAAATATGTAATATAATATACATATATTACCTTAAATGAAATATTAAATATTTGAATTAAACAATACGTACCCGTAATGTTATTATTTATTTCTACCTATTCGACAAACGTAAAGGTAGGTACCCGAGCTTCTCAATTAGGCACCAATACTTGCTTCACATCAAGTTAACTAAGACTAGCAAGAGCTGACACCGACTTCAATATATTTTCTGTAATACTTCAGGTAATCAGGATGGTCACAATAATCAACACATAAGCATTTGACGGTCAATTATATTTCATAAACAATCGTGCAGAGTTTCCACTTACAACTGTTCTCAATGACGGTGACAGAATGACTGACTCGAACGTTGTGACACTTCTATTTATATAGACAAACAGATAAGCTAATCAAGAGTCATACTTATACAATAACTATTACATATTTATCATTAATTAATACTATTTAGACTGGAGATTGAATAAGAAGAATTATCAATTAATAATACCTATAAACATAAACTAGTTTAAATATTACTCATAATATGTATTTTGTTACGCCGGAAGCTGTCAAGCGGACGGCGACATAATAACATTTTATTTAGTAGGTAGTTTAACACAAATCAAAATAATGCAAAGCTACAGAACAAATAAGATCACAAATATAATCGATATATAATTATGTAAGTGCACTACAAAGTTGAGCTGGTGTAAACAGATACCGGAAGTCTGTAACATTTCGTTATTTTATGCTTTTTAGATAATTTACTTTGAAGCCGGTTTTTTTTTTAATAAGTTTATTTAACACTTTTTAGTGACTTATATTTTAGCAAAATATGTATCAGCACTATCACGCAACTCGAACATCTACGTTACAGTAACTTACTGAAAACATAAAAAGTTTATATCTTTCTGAGAAATCCGCGGACAAACATATATACATACATACATATATACATACATACATACAATAATAAAATTTGGAAAATTTGTTTAGAAGCCCACATAGACTAACATATATTAATATTACGCATTTTTATTAATATTACATACATAGGCGTCGAATAGAGAACCTTCTTTTTGAAGCCGGTTAATAATGTTAAGAAGAAGATTGAAATACCTATTTAATCTCAATTTAATTGTCTGTAGCTTAGTAGCTACCTAGTAAACTAGTGGTTAGTAGTTAAAATAATGTACCTATACAGATAGACAGAGTAGCTACGAATATATAATACTTCTAGTTTGGATTGAAAGTTATAAAAAAAACCGTAAAAAGAAATGATGGGCACATTTTTATTAGTTAAAGCTAATAATTATCCCTAATTAAATCTGAATTCAAATAAAAAACAGCATTTAAATTGATTTGTTTGGTCGAAATAATGCCAAAATATTTCGAAATTAAAAGTTAAAATGAACATATTCTACAGATTTTTTTTATTTATATTTATGCAAAAACTACACATTGAAATGAAAATACTGTTACGGATTAAATCTAAGTATTCTAAATATTAAAACATGCAATTGTAACACTCATTAGTCACGTATGAATAATTCAAAGAGGTTCCTGTTCATGGCGTACACTACCTTTCACTGTATCAGGTCACGATGTGCCTTTAGGGCAGACGATCTTATATGGAGGTGTGTGCAGTAGCGCGCACCTACCCTTTCTGTCCCTTTTTAAACTAAAAAGAGGGTTATTTTTCCATTAGCTGTCCTTATTTCCGAAGAAACAGTTTTTTCTTTCTATTTTCATTTAAATGAATGGAGGTCTAGTCACCTGTTAAAACCTTTTTTCTTCTTAAACCTATTTGACTAGAGTTAACCTTTCCGATAGTAATTTTATAGTATAATATTCATCAGCAGCCAAAACATCCACTGCTGAACAAGGGCCTCTCCCGTAGGAGGGACGGGTTGCCATAACCCCCACGCTTGGCAGGCGGCTTGGGGATCGCAGTATATAGGTGGTAGGTAATCCAATAAAAAGACGCCGCTGCCCTGCCGCTGCAGCGGCGTCGGCAACGGCTAGAGGTGATGGTACACCATCACCTCTAATAGCAATGTTATTTTGACCTTACTTTCTCGATAGAAAGTGACAGAGCTATAAACTACGTATATTGACGTCTCTACCTCATGACGAGTAAGATGATAATAATATTGTTAATAGAGACATTCCATAAAACTGAATATTAACTTGAGAAGATATTTGTTACACTTTGTTGAAGGCAGCAATATCAACGCTTTGGACAAAGTCTTCAATTTGTTCAAGTTGTCAAATCAACAGATACTTTGTCATCCTCAACAACACATGAAATTGGCAGTTTGTGAATTCCATATATAGCTAAGCCCCCTGCTGTCTTCTTGTTTTCCCTTAGTCGCCTGTTACGGACACCCAACGGGAGGAGATGGGTGGGTGCTATTCTTACCCGGACACCCCACGGGAGAGTAAGTATAATATGTACCTATGTACTCATAAAAAATATTTTCAGAAGTATACGCATAAGCCAGGACTGCATTAGCCAAGATCCGTATAATAACGAGTTTATTCTATACATCTTGACTGTAATAAGTGATTAATTTATAATCTAGGACTATTGTTTATTATATTATTATTAACTTTATGAAGGATAACTTCTGTATTTCAAAACATAGTAACCATCCATACACCAGACGTATCAACAAAGTTTACGTAAACATTAAACACTATAGCCGAAACGTTTCAACTAAACACATTTAATTTATACCAAAACTACAAAGCCATTTTCAAGCGTGAGACGTTACAAGCTCTGTTAGCCTCCGAATCCTCAAGTGAATGAGACAAGGGGTGAGTGAATATTGTATTGGCCTCGCTAAGGCTCGCTAGGTGGTTGTAGGAGTATATACATTCTTTCGTCGTTAGCTCGTAAACGGGCGGCCGCGGGCAGCACTCTGTAAGAGTGCTCTACAATGCACTCTCACGGAACGTTCTTTAAAGAGAATTGTTTTGTGTAAAATGTTTTTTTTTTCAACAGCACCGACACACTAGAGCCCGTCACTTATGTATGATATCAGTGATAAAGTTTCATGAGCCCGAATCAAAGAAATGTTTAAGACTATCGGATACTGCGGTGTCGATGGCTTTTACAGGTCTTGTACAAAGTAAAACCACCAATTAATATTACAATATTTTTTTATATTTATGGCCCGTCCGCGATCCGACGGTGTACGGTGCAACCGTGCATTTCTCAAGTCAGCAGTTTACGCGACGCACACATTTTATAATTCAGTAATTATATTCAGTTCGCATCGGACCGCCAAGGGAACCGTGTGTACTCACTACCAAACAAGTGGTATCTTAGCAAAACCGCGTTTAGGCCAGCAAGTGTGCCTCGTGTGTTAATTTCATTTCTTCCATTACATTCATTAATTTTCATTTACTTCTAAGGACATTTTGGACATTATACATATTTTACAATCTTTTTCAATATTTCTTTCCCCACTTCTCATATCAAAAGAGTGTACAGTCAAGCAAGGACCGTACATCTCTTTTTGGTCCTTCTCAAAGTGCTTCTCACGCTATAGTTCTCGTGTCGCGCCGCGTTACGTGGACCATTGCCGTGTGAAGTGAACCAGTGACTATCGGAACTAATCAGTGTCGAAGTGACAATACAGTGTATTACCAAGGATTACAGAGGATCACCAAGGATTCGTAAGCAGCACAACTAATTCGTTGGAGATACACAAGTAAGATCGTTTTATTTTACCGCTTACACAAAAGCTTGTTTTCAACATGGAGAACTTACACGCGAATCAGCACGAGCTCTTTGAGGCTATGAACAAGTTAGCTATCAATATCAGGAAAGACTCGATGGAACGCAAGACGGTCGACTATTTTAAACGACGTTTAGAAACGTTGGAAGCGTATTGGTCAGATTATCAGTACAACCACGAACAATTATTATCAAGGGAAAGCAGGTCCCATCCATATTTTACAAAGCAGCAGTATGAACAAGCAGAAGAATCATACAAGGTAGCAAAAGCTCTCATCCAAGAACAATACAAGGAGTTACTGAAACGGATGAAGCTAGAACCAGTAGATGTCTCTGGACCAAGACCATCTCACCAAGGAGACCAAGGTCAAGGAACTTCTCAACAGGGAGAGACAGCTGCGGCCAGTCCTGAGCATGAAATACAAGAAGGACGTCAGTCGCTGCCAATCCAGATGCGTTCTACAGGTTCTTCAAGTAAACTAGATGAAATGCTTAAGAAACAAGCAAGCAACTTTCGAGCATTTCAGCGGATATCAGCAAGAATAGATTTAGGTCTCGTCTCAGAGAAGTGGGAATGGGAAGATACCTTACGTACTTTGCAATCTCGCTGGTCTATAATAGATTCTTTACACTGGGAATTGGACAGTGAGTTGGAAGGCAGCAACGAAGAGTATGAGACAACCTATAATAAACAAGAAGATATCTACAACAGCTTAAAAAAGGCAATTAATAGTAAAATATGGTCAGTAGCTCACAGGGAGAACAGCACACCAAAAATGGACATACCCATTTTCAATGGCAATTACCAAAACTGGGTGTCATTCAAAGATTTGTTTACGGAAATTATTCACAGCAACACGTCGATTTCAAGCGCCCAGAAGATGCAGTTCCTGAAAAGTAAAGTCCGTGGAGAAGCAGAACGTCTAATCCAGCATCTGCAAATTAGCTCAGAGAATTACTCAGTGTGCTGGGATATATTGAATAATAGATACAACAATATTAGGCTTATTTTCACTTCCTATGTTAACACTTTACTAAATCTATCAGCAACTCAACAAGCAACCGTGAATCATATCAAGAATATTCACGATACGACTTTAGAGTGTTTAAACGCTATCAAGAACCTTGGTGTGGACACAGACAGCTGGGATCCATTAATCGTGCATATTCCTTTGCAAAAATTAGATACAGACACACACAATCAATATTTGGAATCTCTGAAGCATCCAAGGGATTTGCCTAAACTGCACGAATTTCTCAGTTTCTTAGAAAGCAAATTTACTACCCTAGAGTCATCTAGCAAGAAGCAGGAACCTAAATTCATAAATATTAATCAAAATCATTCAACAAACAATTTAAAATATAAATCTAAATACATTAAACATTCATTTCCAGCAAGCAAACCCAATGCATTAATACCTAATAACAACTCAGCAAAAAATGTAGCGTGTCCATTATGCAAGGAATGGCACGGGTTATATTTCTGTACAAAGTTTCTCAACATGTCGCCACAAATAAAACGACAAACAATAACAAGATTACGTGTATGCCAAAACTGTCTTTGGGGTCATAGCGAAAAAGAATGCAATTCGGAAAAACGTTGTCGTGTATGCAACGAAAAACATAATACGCTCTTACATGAAGCATTCGCCAATTCAACTTGTAATTTGGTGATCGAAGAGAAGCAAGAAAGTCTCGATTTGCAACAAGGGAACATCGGGGCTGAAATATTATTGGCAACCGCATTGATCAAGATTCAAGCAAGAGATGGATCATATCACGTCATGCGAGCGCTTATAGATCAGGGGTCACAAGTGTCGCTTATATCGGAGAGAGCTGCACAGGTGCTAGCTTTACCAAGAAAACATTGCAAGGGCATCGTCTCTGGTATAGGAGCTAAGGAGAGCACCTGTAAAGGCGTTATGAACATAACATGTTGTTCACTATATAACGAATATTCTTTTAACGCCGAGGTACTGATTATGAACGCACTTATAAACAAATTACCTACTTACACATTCAACAAGCCATCATGGGCACATCTGGACGGCATACAACTCTCTGATTCAGAATTTTATGTAAGTAGAGCTGTGGATATCCTGTTGGGGGCGGACGTCTACCCTTACATTATTTTAGACGGCATAAGCAGAGCAAATGAAACCCTCCCCATAGCACAACAAACTCGCCTGGGATGGATTTTGAGTGGCAATGTCAAAACTCTTCATTGTAATGTAGTCATTAATCAGATGGACGACATTCAAAAATTTTGGGAAATAGAAGACATCACAGAGTCTTCGTCACTATCCACTGAAGACCAACGGTGTATAGATTATTACAACGAAACTACAACCCGGCGTATCGATGGTTCGTATGAAGTCAGAGTACCTTTTCAAGAAAACTTTGAGAACCAGTTGGGATCGTCGAAACCTAAAGCAATTGCGCAGTTTCGCCAGTTGGAGCGAAAATTCCACAACAATGAAAACATTGCACATAAATATAAGTTGTTTATTAATGAATATAAAACCTTAGGACATTTGAAGCCGTCATTTAGTAATCAGAAACCGGAGTTTTATTTACCGCATCACTGCGTGTTGCGAAATGATTCGAGTACGACAGCACTTCGTGTAGTCTACAATGGGTCTATGAAAACAAGTACAGGATGCAGCTTAAATGATCTCATGTTAAAAGGTCCTAATTTACAGCAAGATCTTCAGTCTTTATTGGTCAAATGGAGGCAATATCGTATAGCTTTCACTGCAGACATAGAAAAAATGTTTCGGTATATCTGGGTGCATGAACATGATCAAAAACTACAGAAAATCGTTTGGCGGGATTCTCCCAACATGCCCTTACAAGACTATCAATTATGTACAGTGACCTATGGCACAAAAGCTGCGCCATTCTTGGCTATGATGACGTTAAAAATGTTAGCAGAAGATGAGAGACAGAATTATAGCCCTGAGGCCATCAAGGCCTTAGAACAACATTTTTACATGGACGACGTGCTTTACGGTTCTCAATCAGTCGAATCAGCATTACATTTACAGCAAGAATTAATTACATTACTAAAATCTGGCAGGTTTAATTTAAGAAAGTGGTCATCCAATGCCCCCGAATTACTACAAGACGTGACCGGGGAGAAAAATATGCAAGAAAATTTAGACTTCAAGCAAGCGGAGTCAACAAAAACATTGGGACTACGATGGAACCCTAAATCAGATTCTTTTACATTTATATCCACAATCGAGCCTACCAACAAGCACCCGAGCAAGAGATCGATGTTATCAGACATCTCTAAACTCTTTGATCCTCTTGGCTGGCTGTCACCAATATCTACCAGTCTCAAATTATTATTTCAAGAAGTTTGGACCACAAATATCCAATGGGATGATAAACTGCCTGAAGATATTTGCAAGAAATGGACGAATATAAGGGAAAACATGCACAAAATAAACAGGTTCGAGTTGACAAGATGGCTCGGAACTGGTGAAAATGATCAAGTGGAACTGCATGGGTTCTGTGACTCGTCAAACAGAGCTTACGCGTGCGTCATTTATTGTAAGCAAGTTGGCAAGACTGGCGCCGAAGTAGTGTTGATAGCAGGGAAGGCGAGACTTATTCCAGCAAACAAAACGGTCTCGTTGCCTAGATTGGAGTTAAGTGGAGCTCTTTTACTAGCAAAATTAATGCATAAAGTTCAACAATGCCTTATAAACCATAACATCCAAATATTCTGTTGGACGGACTCCAAAGTGGTTCTTGCCTGGATACAAGGAGACCCAGGCAGGTGGAAACCATTTGTATCAAACCGTGTAAAACAGATTAAAGAGTTACTCCCCCCGCACAGCTGGTGCTATGTCAAGTCTGCAGAAAATCCAGCGGATTGCGCTAGCCGTGGAATGAGTGTCGAACAGCTGGCAGAACATCGGTTGTGGTGGGAAGGACCCTCTTGGCTATCGGATTTTATCTTGAACAAGGAAAATATACAAGAAGTGTTCAATACAGAAGAAGAAACAAGAAAATTAAAGCAAGTAAACTATATTTCAAAGCAAGAAAAAGCTGACAGCGTTATTTATGAATTATTAACAAGATATAGTTCATTTACAAAACTAACAAGAGTTTTAGCGCTGGTATTTAGATTTATTACACAAATAAAACAAAAACAGTTCATTAAAAAATCTTATATTACATTACAAGAAATAAAAGACGCAAAATATACTATAATAAAATATGTACAACAAATAGAATTTACTGAAGAAATAAGTCAATTACAGCAAAACATCAAGGTCAACGATATTGTGACAGTCAACGACGCAAACTTACCACCAGGAATGTGGGCTATGGGTCGCGTCGTCGAAATACATCCCGGTGCTGACGGCCACGTCAGGGTGGTTACTTTAAAAACAAAAAGCGGACTTATCAAGCGTCCCATAATTAAGTTGTCAGTTCTCCCGGTAAATGACCGAATCGCTCAACAAGAGCAGCGATCACACGAACAACAATCTAGCAAAAATCACAAGCATTCTGTTAAAAAATCAAGTTATAGCCTACTATCGCTGGCTATGTTACTACTGTCCTTCATGAACTTATTTACAAATGCATACTGTACTTATAATGTCACACAATTAAATGACAAACAAGGTCTATACTTTGACAAAATTTCGAATATGCAATTAGTGCGCGATGAGTGGAAGATCATCACGTATTATGACATGGATCCGTATTGGCAAGGGAACGCAGCTTGTAGTAAATACATAGATTATTTAGAAAAGTTATGTAATACTTTAAAAGATTCTTTACATTGCGATGCCATACAAATACAACTGCAGCAAGAATACTCAGAACTCGTGTACTACAATCACCTGTTGTTGAGTCAGCATTCCAGCACGCGTCGAGCGCAAGCCATGCGCCGACGCAAGCGAGGTATTATCAACGGCGTCGGGTATCTCGCGAACACTCTATTCGGCGTACTCGACGAACATTTCGCTGAACAATATAGACACGACATACAAGTTATAAAACACAATGAAAATCATTTGGTTTCACTTATGAAAAATCAAACTTCAGTCATGGAAGCCGAGTACAACATTTTAAAGAGAAGCGAAGTTGCTATGCATAAGCAACACAAAATGCTAAATCAGTTATCGATAAAATTAACCGAAACTGATAATAAGGTGCAAAAGGAGTCCGAAAGAAATCTAAACATGAATGATTTTAGCTTAGCAGCTATAGCAACAGGCAACGTACTAAGGAACTTAAAAACAATTCAAAACACAATATTAGACACTATAACAGATGTTTATCACGGCCGACTAAATTTTCATTTGATATCTCCTGAGCAATTGAAACAGACGTTGAATATCATTTCTAGTCACCTAGCAAAGGACATTACTTTACCCGTAAATGACCTGCAGAATAACTTTAGGGAAATTTACAGTTTATTAAAGATCAAAGCCAGAATGTTAAAAGATTATTTAATTTTCGAATTAAAATTGCCATTGGTTACCAGAGATTCATTCGAGATAATGAAGATTTTACCAGTTCCTAAAGTAATCGGTGACACAAACATGGCTGTCCTTACACCGATTGCTGAATATGTTGCGATCAATTTGAAGAAAGACTCATATTTAACAATGTCTACTTACGACATTCAGTCGTGCCTGCGTGATAATCCGGACACATATTTATGCTACGCGCAAAGTCCAATCTATCATCTCAAAAATGAAGACAAATTATGTCAGCTACAATCCAACACCAGACAATGCAAGATCAGCATTACATCATGTTTAAATCAATGGACAGAAATTAGCAAGTTAAACATGTATCTATATTTCTGTTGCGGTCATTGTACTATACGAGTACTATGCGAAGATCAGATTTTGGCTGGAAATCTAGAGAAAGCAGGAATATTAACAATTGAGCCTGGATGCATAATCAAGACAGAAAACTTCACGGTTTATTCACATAGTAAAGGCTTAATCAACCTGAACACAAAGGCTTCTATTACAGTACCGAATATAGAACCGATTAACCATATCATTGATGCCAGCATCCCGATGTCGCTTTTACAAAATTACTCACTACTGTCTTCGGAAAAGGAACTGGAAGCAATCAAGAAACAGATAGTCAATCTCAAAGCCAATGAAGGATTGTCTCAGCAGATTTCGTACCATGATATTCACCATTACACAGCCTTGTATGTGGTAATTGGGATCATGCTGATTATTGGAGTAGTCTTCATGGTGCGTAAGATTCGCACCAAGCAGGCGGCGCTTCAGGCGGTGGCGAGGATCGCAATGGCGAATTCAGAGGCGCGGCCTACGCAAGCAGCAGAAGCCGAGGCTGGGCCCTCAGGCTCGCTGTCAACCGTTCAAGTGCACAGTGCTAGTGAAAGTGATAATAAGACAGACATTAACGAACTTAAAATACATAAAGTGGACAAATGCACGACACCTATTCCTAGAAAAACAAAATTCACATACAATCATCATCAAAACTAACATTTAATTTAAGAAACAAGTGAAATCATCTTGTTATCTCACATCTTCATCTCTCATTCATCTTTGCGCTTGGGAGCATGTACGGTGCAACCGTGCATTTCTCAAGTCAGCAGTTTACGCGACGCACACATTTTATAATTCAGTAATTATATTCAGTTCGCATCGGACCGCCAAGGGAACCGTGTGTACTCACTACCAAACAAGTGGTATCTTAGCAAAACCGCGTTTAGGCCAGCAAGTGTGCCTCGTGTGTTCATTTCATTTCTTCCATAGCATTCATTAATTCTCATTTACTTTAAGGACATTTTGGACATTATACATATTTTACAATCTATCTAATTATTTCTTTCCCCACTTCTCATATCAAAAGAGTGTACAGTCAAGCAAGGACCGTACAGACGGAATGGATTTCAAAATGGAATGTATAATATTTTCGTCGCTAAGAATTTTAAGCACCATTATTTCGAAATTATTTCCAGGTTCTAGTCCACTAGAGCCTGGAAATAATTTCGAAATTCCAATCTTTTTAGGATTTTAAAATTATGGCTTATACATATAGGTAATAATGATGAAGTCAGATTATTAGGCTTTAATAGATATTGAAATCTAAATACAGTTTCTAAATATAGTAGAAAATCTAAATATAGTTGCAAATACGTAATTGTGGCATTCATCCTCGTCGTGATTTTGTACGGAATTAATTAAAATGACTTTAAAAACATATTTGAAAACTGCAAATAGATTCTAGTAAATATGTATAAACAGGACAAATTTTACCTGAAATGGTAGGTACGATTTCTAAAATATCAGAATCTACATAAAATTGGTTATAGGCATAGATTTAAGATTTTTCACTAATATCTTTGGTTACAGGTATGCTTCTCGCAAACACCTTATTTTTTCATCGAAAAAAAATTACGTGCTAGTAATGTTGTCTTTTACTTACGCGAATATTACACATTGAAATCAAACTACTTTTACGGATTTTATCGCGGTTTATTTTTTGATTTTACTATCCCAACGTTTCGAATGCTTTGCAGCACCCATGGTCACGGGAGGACTGAGACACAGTACAGTATCTTTTCCGTGCTAAGTCAAAATAATCACGAGCCAACAATATTAATGGCCTTTCAGTATACCTACTTTCGTATCTGTCCCATGGGAAACGAAGCGCTCTGAAAAAGCCACCAGTCAAGCCACAGTCTGAACAGCAAAATAAACTTTCGAAATTAATTGAATAATGGAATGAGGCCGGCCGTCGCTGACCTTTTATTTTTTCCCCGTAGGAACGTGCATACGTCATGTCCGGTTAATTAACCAGTTAAATAAGTTTTTATTGTTTTTATTAACCTGTTGTGTCCCACTGCTGGGCAAAGGTCTCCCCCATACACTTCCACCTACCCCGGTCCATAGTGATATCCGCCCACTCCGTTTCAAAGGCGTTCAAGTCGTCACACCATCTTTTACGTGGCCTGCCCCGGCGTCTTCGCCCATTTGCTGGAGTCCACTGTGTGACAATTTTTGCCCATCTGTTGGAACTCATGCGGTATACGTGCCCTGTCCACTCCCACTTTAGCTTGGCAGGCTTGTAGCCCACATCTATTACACCCGTTTTGGCTCGCAGTATGGTGTTCCGGACCCGATCTGACAATAAGTATAAGTATACATAATAAGTAGATAGATAGATAGATAGATATATATCTATCATAATAAGTAAACATATAAAAAAATAAGTATACATATAAAAATAATAATAATAAACCCGCAGGGCAGCTAGTGGCGAGCTGTTGGTGCGTAGCGACACCACGGACCCGAGTGCTCCAGAGAGTCGGTCAGGGCTCCCACCTCGGCGTGTCTTCGTTGGCCGAGTGGAAACCGAAGGGGGCCCGCAGGACTCTCAGCTCTGGCTTGCCTTAATTGGCCGTCCAGAGAGGAGTTGTTAGAGCTATATGCTCCAGGGGTGGAAGCGTTAAAGGGCATAACGCCGCGAGTAACCACGGAGAAAGCGCAGCACACCTCTCGACACCCCTGAGCCATTCACACCGGTGTTGCACTCCGTCGTCTTCTGACGGCTATATGGAGAGCCCATCTAGTGGGTGGCAAGTCACCGCTTGCCAAAATATAATTAGTACACTAATTATGGCAAGTGACCCCGGCCTATTGCAATAGCCCAGTATTCAGTCCACCAAATGCTCATTAATAAAATCTAGTAATCTTTCCACATACTTACAATAGTCCCAACACCTGTCAGAGTCAACTCTGTTTATATCTTATTTCCAGCAGTTGATCCTGACAGGTGTGTTCCATACCTACCATTAACTTCTCTCAACAGGCCTCTACGTGTTGGATTCGTCCCCACGCAAGCCTTTTAAAACTCCGGGTGTAAAAGGCCGTGTTATAAAAAATCTAAAATAATAATAATATCTTGGGACAATCCACACACGGTCATCTGATCCCAAACTAGGCAGAGCCTGTACTATGGAAACCAGACAACAGATACTATTACTTATATACATTTTTTTTTGTAAATACGTACTTAAATAGATAAATAACACCCAGACACTTGGTGGGAATCGAACCCACGACCCATCGGTTAGCGGACAGGTCACTAACCACTAGACCAACGGGCCCGTCATATTATACATTTTCACTGTCATAAGTGATTAATTTATAATCTAGGACTATTGTTTATTATATTATTATCAATGCTAATAAAAATATTTCTATTTCTATTTCAAACTAATAGGTATTTGTCATCCATTATTCTTCTTAATTTATAATTATGGTATATATTATTAGTATTATAATCACTTTTGTATTGGTTATAGTATATATATATATATATATACTTATATGTATTTATTATTATCACTTATATATAGTATATATATTTAAGTATGTATAACAGATACATCTATGTCCTTGATTTTTATTTTACTCTATTTGGCACCTAACAAAAAATATTTCTTCACTACCCTAAGGTAGACTGTTAGAAAATGCCTAGGGCATTAAGTCCGCCTTGTACTTTATGTGCATCGATATAATAATAAGTAACAGTATATCGATGTTTATGTGCATAAAGTTAAATAAATATATAAATTTGTGCTAGATGAAATACGAAAACATTTTGGAAAAAAAGCCAGGGCCAAATAAATGAAAATACGATCCATAACATTTTTCCCTATATTAATATAACGATGTCAATAAAATGTTAATGGAAATTCGTCGACAAATATATGTATCATCCTCCAATTTCGGTAACGCGAAATAAAATTGAAGTACCTAATATACGACGCATATTTTTGTGATCGTACCGTGAAACGGAAGTTGTGTAAAAATGTCTTAAGGGAAATCTGGCTGGATATAAAATTTCATTTTTTAAAAATTATAAGAATAGGTTAACCGTGAACTTCGATCCTTTGTTCCTTTTCCCGTAAGAATAGGAAAATTAAAAAAGTTTGAACTAGACAAACACTGGCTGGTTTCCGCGATGGTTATTTTTTATAAGGGGCTTCTCTAGGGACAAACACAGTCTTTTCATAAATTTTATAATACGTCGAGTGGCTATATACCTATAGAACATAAAAAAAAAATTAAATACTTAAGCTGAGTCGGGACTATAAAAATTTAATAATAGAATTTACCATTACCTACTATTAAAGCATTTGTAGAATGACATTGACTGCCGGTACATATTTCATCATTGCTGTACCCTGCATGTAAAAAAAAAAGATATAGTTAATACTCGTTTTTATTTAATTGTTATTTTAGTATTAAGTAGCATGTAAATATTATTATTTTAAAAGTGTTTTTTCTTTTTTGTTTTTATATGGGCCGCTGTCTGCCTGAAAGAAGGAGTTATTTATATATTTAATGATAATTTTTACTATTGATTGATTAAACAATACTACTACTAAATTTAGTGCTTTAAATTATAGCGTTCGCTAATCGACGGATAATAATATCTCTTCGTGAAAACATGCCTATAATATGCTTGGAAATAAATTGTCTGAACAAATGTATGATGAAACATTAACATTTGATTTACGTTAAGTAATTATACAAATATACAATCAAAAAACCCTTTTTCTACAAAAATATTAATAATAATGACGTTGTGAAACAAAATATGTTGTGAATAATATTAAATATATATATATAATATACTTACCCGTGGGGTGTCGGGTTAAGGATATCACCCTCCCATCTCCTACCGTTGGGTTTTCGGTCGGGTTTTAAGAGGCGACTATGGGAAAACAGGAAGACGGGCGGGGAAGCAGCGTCTTTCTATTAGATTACCTACCACCCTTTTTTATACCAACCCTTCCCTTCTAAGGGTCCCTTTGTTCAGCAGTGGACGTCTTTCGGCTGCAGATGATGATGATGATGAAACAAAATAATAAATCATTCATTCGCACCATGGATAAATATTTATCATTCATTCGCACATCATTAAAGCAGCATGCGTGCACGCGCATGAATGATACCGTCGAAAATAAAGCGAATTAATATAAACATGTTAACATTTATATACCTACTTAGATATTTTTATTGATATGAACATCGATATATCGATATATGTATATCGATGGATATAAATTATTAATTTTATTAATTTATTTATTTACGAATACTTTTATTTACATAATATTTACAGTTTATTTACAAATATGTACACTTAAACTAGGTAAAAAACTTCCTCGAAGTTGTCGCCGCACTGGGAGGGAAGGGTACCTAAAAGACTGGCGGCATTACCCCTTTGTATGGCCAAGCTTATACGTTGGCAGAAAAAGCTACCAGCCCGGCGGTCTCCTGAGACTTCGATAAGTTTCGATGAAATTTCTTTTACCAAAGCGTGCGTCTCATGAGACCAAGGTCCCATGGTCTCCACCGCAAAGGGCGCAAATATATAGCTCGAACCTAGAGCTGCATACTTGTGTCGCTTTGCATCACTAGCGGCCGCCGCAGCCCCTCCAGCCGCCCTGCAAGTTGCCGGGGTGTGGGACGCAGCAAGTGTGTCGACACATGTCGCATCCCACACCAGCGGCTTACCATGTTGCCATGGTATTAAATTAATTATTACGAATTAAATACATTTATTGAAACTAAATATTTACAGTTTATTTACAACTATGTATACCTACTTAAACTAGGTAAAAACTTCCTCCAAGTTGTCGCCGCACTGGGAGGGAAGGTTACCTAAAAGACTGGCGACGTTACCCCTTTGTATAGCCAAGCTTATACGTTGGCAGAAAAAGCTACCAGCCCTACGACTCCTGAGACTTCGATAAGTTTGGATGAAATTTCTTTCACCAAACCGTGCGTTGCATGAGACCAAGGCCCATGGTCTCTACCGCAAAGGGCGCAAATATATAGCTGGAACCTACAGCTGCGTACTTCCGTTGCTTTGCATCAGTAGCGGTCGTCGCAGCCCGATTTGTTTCTTTGTAATGACTTGAAGGAATAATGATAAGTTAGGCATGCCTGACATTTCAATAAGCTGTTTGTGTTTTAGTCTAATGTTAAACATTAATACATAATATAATATTTATATTTTAACTAGTCTAAACAAATTTAGAATAATATAGCCATTGTTTCGGGAAATTTCAAAGCACTTAGGTAATACTGTTATCCTAAATATTTTGCTAGCTGTAAATTCACAATGAATTATTATGAATGCCTTTAAGTTATAATCTCAATCAAAACAGACATTTAATTAATTTCGTAGGAATTGTAAAATGTACATTGTAAAATAAACAACTAAGTATATAAATTATGCTATAAGTTTAGGATCTCAAATGAATTTACCTTTCGATTAAATATAAAATTGTAAAGTTGGTAAGGTTTACTCCTAATTCTTGCCTCTTTATAACAAAACACCATCTACACTATGCAATTAGACGAGCCATTATCACTTACAAAGAACGAGAAAAATAAAATCACTCAAACGTGGTGTAATTTTCTCCCCCGACGTACTGCCCGAATTAACCTTCTAACCCATATTTCTATTGTTTCAGATATTCGAACACCACTACCATTTCCATCACAACTCGATAGCAAAGCGGTCGGTGTCACCTGCGCACAATCACCACGGAAAGCTGGAGGGAGACACGCGCGTCCGCTGGGCTCGTCAGCAGCGGGCCCTTTCAAGGCGGAAGAGAGACTTTCAAACTATACACCCTACAGCAGGTTAGAGATTTTTATCAGCTGAAAGATGTCGAACAAAGGCCTCCCCCATAGAAGTGAGGGTTTGCATTAATCCCCACGCTTGGCAGGCGTCTTCGGATTGCAGTTATGTGTGGTTGGTAATCCAATAGAAAGACGCTGCTGCCCGTCTTCTTATTTTCCCTTAGTCGCCTCGCCAATACCCAACGGGAGATGATGGAAGGGTGCTATTCTTACCCCACCGGGTTGAAGTGTGTATGCACTTTAAGTAGAACATACGCTAAGTGCAATATGACGAAGTATCTTTTTTTTATCAAGATCGGGCTCAGTCGTGAAAAGATATACATAAAGATAGAAGTACTTTCGCTTATATGAAGTTTGGAAGTATGCATTAGAGCGATTTCTTGATTATACTTAACATAATGATTTTTTTGGGGTCCCCGGGACCTGGGTCAACCGGAGTATTTGGGATTCTTACCCACTAAAATCCTCACGCCACCGAGCGGCGCATTTTAGCCCCACGGGAGCCAGACACGGTGCTCGCGGGGACGGGGGTCGCAACCCCGCCGCCGTCCTCGGAATCGCTGCCCGCCGTATTCAATGGACTTCCTATGGCCCACACCCGAACGTCCATCGACTCCGAAGGCAACACCCACCCCTACTGTACTTCGTAAAGCAGATTGCTACAAACAGTCTTGATCTTTCTTAGTAATGTTTATATTGTTCTACGACAGCTGAAACAGAGACATCGTATGCGCCAGCGCCGTCGTCCGCGTCGAAACGGGACGCGGGCTTCAAACGAGAGCTACAGCCGTCACGGGTGAAGGGACGGCCGCGCGCTGCTGACTCAAAATTCCAACTGAATGACCCCAAGTGGCCTCATATGTGGTATCTAGTAAGTATGTTGTAATATTTTTAGTTTATGTGTACGAGTAAGCTGTAGCAGCTCAGTGGGCGAGCGCTTGCCTTGGAAACAAGGTGCGCAAGTTGGAACCCCGGCTCGCACCTCTGATTTCTTTAATTAATCATGTGCGAATCGTCTTTGTGCGATTGTTACTAGATTTCGGTGAATGAAAACATCGTGAGGAAACCTGCATGTCTGAGAAAGCCTAACTAGCTTTCGAATGACGTGTGAAGTCCGCCAACCCGCACTTGGCCAGCGTGGTGGACTATGGCCTAAGCCCCTTCATCTTGAAGAGAGGCCCGTGCCCAGCAGTGGGACATTAACAAGGGCTGGTATTATTATTATTATTATGTGTACGAGTATCTGCGGTACCTTGCAGGTGATTGCTTCCAAGATACTTGTAAGACTCTTCCCTTTTGAGGTTGTTTTGTCGCCTACAACTTATTACCTAAGAGGGCAGCGCTATTTGTAGAATATTAGGTATAGTTAAGTAAATGAATATTGCTCTCGTATCGCTGGTCGTACGCCATGCCGCCTTAGTCTTGGTACGCACGGAGCCTTGGTCTCATGAGACGCACGGTTTGGTGAAAGAAGTTTCATCCAAACTTATCGAGGTCTCAGGACACCGTCGGGCTGGTAGCTTTTTCTCCAACGTATAAGCTTGGCCACACAAAGAGGTAACGCCACCAGTATTTTAGGTACCCTTCCCTCCCAGGGCGGCGACAACTTGGAGGAAGTTTTTTACTTAGTTTAAGTATATTTGTAAATAAACTGTAATTATTTAGTTATTATGTAAATAAAGTTGAAAAAAAAAAGAATTATTAAAAAGTAATGTCGACAAACAGTTACATTTTCTAGAGGATTTAAAAACAATAACTGAATGTTAATGACGTCAACCATAATGTCTTTAAACAGCACAAATGTTATTTGTTATTTACCTATTATTAGAAAAATAGCATAAGGAATACCAAAGTCACACAGTAACAATCAGTAAATAATATTTACCCTTCCTTTGTTACTAGTAAAATAAAAGATAATTATTACTAACTAGCTGACCCGCGCAGCTTTGCTCGCACTTTTTCCAATGCTTCCAATAACTATCGTTATATTTTAATCAGTTTACACAAAATCTTGACAAGTGATATGACTAAACCTTACTCATGAATCACTATATCTTTTGGTGAAAACTGCAAGATAATCCGTTCAGTAGTTTTTGACAGACGTGGTGGTGGACTTTGATTTATGTAGTGATATCCTTTTCTTTCTAACATTATCCAATCCGTTCTATCAGGTTTTAAAACTATCAAGTTGAACATGATTGAAAATTTCTTAACGAAAAATTAAGAAAACTAATTTTTCAAGAGAAATAGCATTACTTATCGTGTTTCAAAGCCTATTCCAATTAAAAAAGTAAATACCGTAAATTATTACGAAGCTACAACGTCGTACAATAAACACTCGTATTAACTCGTTGTACTTTCTCACGAACCCTTAAAGTTAAAAGGGAACTTAAATGGAAGTTTAATTTTCTTTCCGCAAACTTTATAAGGTTGTACGTAAATATTGACGAAATGGAAGCCAAAAATTTTTGTTTTATTAACGTTTCCCGAGAAATTTGCCTAAACGAAGAACCTTAATTCTTCATGAAATTCGCAACTCGAGTAATGAAGATGGAAATGTTTTCGGTTTAAGTTACTGTTGACATCCATCAAAACTCTCGACAGGATAAAAATTTATCCAATTTTGTGTAGCTGTTTTTACAGGAGTGTACATCGCGAATTAACTTATGCTGAAGATGTTTAACTATACTTTTTCCATTTGATGGCCCCAGTATATGTACTGGAAATTAATAATTTAAGCTGTATTTCATATTTCACTCATGGGATGTCTGGGTAAGAATAGCCACTTCCCATCTCCTCCCATCGGGTGTTCGTAAGAGGCGACTAAGGAAAAACAAGAAGCCGGGCAACAGCGTTTTTCTTTTAGATTACCTACCGCCTTTACTGCGATCCCCAAGTCCCCTGCCAAAGTTGAGGATTATGGCAACTTTTAAAAGTTCACTTAAAGTGAAGTTCACTTTAAGTGAACTTTTGCGTAACATGACGCAGTTACGTTCTATTGGTGCTGTCAATAAGAAAATGAACGGTTGGATCTATTATAGTATTCGTGCGAACTACGCAACGGGAAAATAAGTCGGGCAGCAGGGTCTTTCCAATTGATTATCTACGACCAATATAAGTGTTCCCCAAGACACCTGCCAAGCTTGGGGATTATGGCAGACACTGCATATTGCAGAACATACACTATGTTTTTTTTATATGTGTTCTTTTTCTCATGGCGTTTTGTTTTCCTGTTATTGTATTTTTTTGTTTTTTTTTTTTCTACTGACCTACTTATAGTGCTATTTTAGCGTGCTTCCCTACTATGTTCTTACGAGAGATAAGTAAGTTAATCGATTTATTTTGTTTTTTTTTACTACTTAAAAGCTAGTGCTTGACTGCAGTCCCACCTGATAGAAAGCGGCGATCCAATCGAGGATGGTAAAGCACACTAGCTTATTAAAAGCCTATTCAGTTTGCTTAAAAAGTCTGCTGTCACGTGCCAGAATTCAATGCAATTTACATCAGTATGCCGTGAATAATTTAAAAAATCAGCTTATCGCGTTTTTTGGTTGGCCGTTAGTCATACTATTGAAACTAGTTGATAGAAAAAGCAATCTGGTGTAGCTCTGATATTCGGATTCTATCCGTCAATACTAATTTCCACCGCGTCCGTCGCTTCAACGTTGCGGCCGATATTTCGTTACGCCAACATTGCGAATATATTTGCAAAATTCTTTTTGCCAACGTTTTTTCAAATTATAAACATCCACTGACGTGATAGGAGTTAAGTAATTGGTTTCAGCATTTTTTTTATTAATGATTTCTGCTATTAATTTAATTATATTTATAGAATTTACTTTTACCTATTTTTGGAGCCTAGTTTTTAAAGCTGGCTGAAAATTAAATATGCTGCCTATTACAAAAAATATTTACGGACCTGAAACATGTCTGTTCTTTAAGTTAAATTAGAGCAAATCACTATTATCCTTTCTTAAAAAAATAACAAATGCAGAAAACTGAGAGCAACTAAGATCACACTTTGTTCCAATATAACATTTTTTCAAAGAACATTGACTTTTTCGAACGTTTAGTTTAGTTGTAATAGTATGCATGGTTTTCCCTCCGATTATAATGTGCATTAATATAAGCTATATCGAGGATAATGTGGGTTGGTGGGTTAGAGATCCAACGCTAGAGTAAATTAGTTTTTAATAAGCTAGGGTTCTTCACCATCCCTAATATTGACGTTTTTTTTTTGGAAAACATAAAACAATGCTTTTAGCGTAGTTGTAACACTTTAACGGCTCCCACACATAACTGCGAATTCGCATCGCATCGCAAATATCTGCGAGAAACAAATGAATTTTCGGTACAAATTCCTGCAATGCGGTGCCGCATCGCATCATATGGCAGTTATGTGCCCTTAAACCATACTAAAACATATGATATACGAAAGGTTGATAGGTGTCCCACATCCTATCTAATTTTTGATCCAAGTAACTGGCTACGTACGCGTAGGTTTAAATAGAAGTAAATACATAATATTTTATTATAAAAAAAAATTGAATTAAAAAAAAACACTGGCTTGTACATAATAGTTTTAATTAAAAATCACGACGAAATTTAAATTACGAAATCAATTACGAGTAGTAATTTATTTTTATTATAAACAAGCCCTTGTTTGTAATTGAATAGGTATATTATAATGTAGGTATAAAGTTTCTTCCTTTTTAACAAATTCACAGTTCTTTATATGAAAATATTATTCAAATTGTTTCCGTGCAACAGACCTTTTCTTTGTTTATATAGAATCGCGGCGGCGGGTTGGACATGAACGTGATCCCGGCGTGGCGGGAAGGCATCACGGGCCGCGGAGTCGTGGTCACGATCCTGGACGACGGCCTCGAGACGGACCACCCCGACTTACTCGCTAATTACGTAAGTTTACTTTGTACTTGTGCACGGTGCGTTAAATGTTTAACTTTCACTTAGAAGTTGTTCGGTAGACATAATATTATACTCTACTTTGTGTGATACTTAGCTTTTTGACTACAATGAGTTAAAATGTGTGAAACGTTCGGATTTACACTGTATGAAACCTGTGGAAATTGAAGACGCGAAATCTCGCTTTATTCTGAGTTTATTTATAAACTAGCTGACCAGTGCAGCTCTGCCCGCGCTTTTATTACATTTTGCTCCCCTTTTCTCCCTCCTCCCTAGATTTATCTCTCTCTTATAAAAAAATCTAATTATATGCTCTTTCTCTCCTCTCTCTTTCCCCCTACCGCTTCGGTTTCCGTCACACTCCCCCTCTTCCTACCCTGTTATCCCCTCTCTGAACCCTCTCCCCCTCTCTCTTCTACGAACTTGCTCCATCTCACTCCCCCCTTACTCCACCTAACTCCCCCGATCCCTCACCCCATCGCCCCCTTCTCGAATCTCCTCTCCCTCTTTCTCCTCTCGTGCACCCTCCTCTCGTTCTATATATCCTCGTCAATCATGGTATCAGCGGCATTAAATATACTTTATGACCTATTCTCAGACCTCCCCGATATGCACACATAATTTCATACATATCGGTTCACCCACTATTTAATGACCTTGCCTTATGTAGCTTAACCTTAACCTAGCGGTATGAAATATACTGTATGACCTATTCTCAGACCTACGCGATATGCACACTTTCATACAAATCAGTTCACCCATCTATTTAATGACCTTACCTAACGTTGCTTAACCTTAACCTACCGGGATGTATCCTATGTCCGTTTTCTGGTTCTAAGCTACCTCCCCACCAATTTTCAGCCGAATCGGTTAGGCCGTTCTTGAGTTATAAATAGTGTAACTAACACGACTTTCTTTGATATAATATATAGATTATAGTTCTATAGTCATGTTCATAATGTAAATCACGCTAACATCGTAAATTACTGTCTAATGATATTCGATAATGAAAATTTTAAGTTTTCCGCATCTTTTATTGTTGCGACTGTAATACATACATAATCTAGTTTGGATCCGCTCGGGATTTACAGATTTTAACTTTTCAAAGATATAATGTCATATTGCTATCAGCAAAGTACTTAGAACAATACAGAAATCTAATGAAAATGTCCTGGGTGTACCGGACCGGCTTACCCCTTACAAAAATTTACCCTTCGCCAATGCCATATCTTATGCAAACTAAATGTCTGCTCAGTCCCTATTGTATATAGCGTAATAATACATATCTTAATGATTAACTGATCAGTCTATAATTACCCTATTCACATACAAAGGAAATTACGTGGTAATATGTGCAAGTAATGTTTCACTGCTTAGCCCCTATGAAACATAGCGTGATGTTTTATATACCAACTTATACCTTGACTTTTACACAACACATCAGTGAAAGTCCTATAAAAATCCATCCACGGGTTTTCAAATGATACCTAGACGAACAGAACGACAGACAGACAGACAGACAGACAGACAGACAGACAGACAGACAGACAGACAGACAGACAGACAGACAGACAGACAGACAATAATTCCAAAAAAAATTGTTTTGGCCTCTATGTCGATAGTAAATTTTGGAAAAATATTCAATGTACAGAAAAAGTGCTCTTTGAGTTTTATTATAGTATAGATACTAATGCCCACTTCTACCTTTTTAATCTATCATCCTCATAAATTCTATCTTTAAAAGTGAAAATTGTTCAAGACGAAGAAGACGCAAAGACTCGCTCAATGTAGAGTTCAATGTAAGTTCTCCCACTTAATAATCCATCATCCTCATATTATACCTACTAGCTAAACTATTCTAGCTTTTAGGTTAAGAATGATAAAAAAGCTACTTACTAGCTTTCAGGTTAATAATCCAGAAAAAAATTGGCCCTACTGTGTTGGATCCCTAGTTACGTAAAATGCAAAATACTTCGACCAATTGTATTTTTACCCGACTACGAAACGGAGGGAGGGTTATGATTTTAACAATAATGTATGTACCTATGTATGTCCATCTGTTCCCGCATATCTTCTAATCTACTTAACATAATTTGACAAGTAGGGTGTCGTTCGAGGCGTCTTGATTGTCCGCTGGTTATACTCGTAGGCTATATAATATCACATCATTAGACTGCGATTTTATCCATAGTCGGGTTTTAGTTTTTAAAACTTATTACTTGTTAATCCATCATCCTCATAAATTCTATCTTTAACAGTGAAAATTGTTCAAGACGAAGAAGACGCAAAGACTCGCTCAATGTAGAGTTTATTGAAAAAATCAACCACTTAATCACTTAATAATCCATCATCCTCATACTATACCTACTAGCTAAGCTATTCTAGCTTTTAGGTTAAGAATGATAAAAAGCTACTTACTAGCTATCAGGTTAATAATCCAGAAAAAAATTGGCGCTACTGCGTCGGATCCCTAGTTACGTAAAATGCAAAATACTTCGACCAATTGTATTTTGAAGCTAAAGAAAAATGTATAGTTTTCGTTAGAAATGAAAATGTTAGGCGAGGAATTAATTAAGTACCTAATGCTTTCAATGGAGTTACCACGAGTTATTACTTTATAAATAGACGTCTGACATTTGATCACACAATCGTAGCAATTAATTACTTCGAGTTCATGTGATATGTGGCGGCACGTGGCTTCAACCTACTGCAAACAGGGCTTTATCACACACGTGTCTTTCAAGAAATAGGCACCGCGTGTTACAAAGTATAATCGGAAAAGAATCTTACTGAAGAAAACGAAGTTACTAATAAGAGGAACTTTTACCATACTACCTTAGTAGGTAAATAATTATTACCTAAATAGACAATTTCTCGGTCATATGACTGAGAAATTAACACCATGCACACCTTTACAAGTGTTAGTAATCTTATAGAGTGAAAAGCGTGGGATTATTAGAATTGATGCGACCTTTGCAAAGTGCATGTGCAATGGGGGCTAAATAAATGGTAATTGAAGGACTAAAAATATATGGAAAATTTAGACTTTTATTTCAGAGATTATTTTGATTTCTATATTAATGATAAACGTTCACAATCTAGACAATCGTTTGAGGTAAGCGGAGAAGACGGAGAGCTTTTGGTTGTCATCTCGACGTGATGGCTCGGGTTTATGTATAGCGCTTTAATCATAAAGGATTACTTTTTTTCTAAATTACCAGACACTTACTTACTTTACCTACACCACTTCAACGATTTTCCTGCAAAGTGTGTTGCAAAACACGTTTGAAAAACACCGATGAAATCAGAACGGAAGCGAGTAATACGCGAGGGAACCACGCTTTCACGATAAAAGCTCGTCGAGTGACATCTGTGCGCCGAACAAAAGCCCAGTTTGAAATTACACGATTCATCTCGGCCGTGCAATGCGGCCTTAATGCCACTGTTTTCGTTCGGAAAACGTGTAATTGGGTCGTGGTGATGGCGATTCACAAGTCTTTTGGGCGTGGCGTATCTGGGCTGCCATTTTACTAATGTCTTTACGCATGTCTGAAGATAAGATTGTGAGACAAAAAAGCTATTTCGAAGCAACCCTAAGCTTACCACAGGATTAATCAACAATAGCATGAAATTCCTATGACACAAAAAAAATTGTACCTACGTGTTAGGGCCCTTGTTCAAGGGACTGTCGGGGTAGGAACTTAACACAGTGTCAGATATTCTATCGTCAAGCAGTTTGTAAAAATTGCCTTGTTTGGGTATGAAGGGCACTGCAGTTGGTAAAATTACCGGCCTCTGGACACTTACGGCCACGCTCACAGACATCAATTAACTTTAATCACAATTAAGTCATTTTCTGTAACCTATTTATTTCGACTCTCCGAGTCTCTTATTATCTTTTAGTATTAATTACAAGATTATTGATATATCTACTCATTATCCGCTTATTAAGTATTATTTGGGTTCTAAAGTCGAAATAATCCATGTACATAATATGACTTAATCACAATTAACTATAATTGACGTTTGTAGGTGCGGCAGTTAATAACTAATGTCTTGATGACATGTGTGTGGCAGTCCGTGGTGAGCCGTGTTGCTTACTATTCAGCCAACCTCGTCCTTACTCGTCTCACTATGTAACTTAATTTACATAATAAAAAACCAAAACCCTGATCGTTCCAGTTGCATCTTCACGTCCCTAGAGGATTCCTAACTAATAGGAATCCGCAAATTGTCTTGGGGAAGACGAAATTGGCTTTGAATTTACGACTAATTAGCTCTTGCAATTTAGGGGACTAATTAGCTCTTGCAACAAGGAGAAGGCAAGTTCCACACTTAAACACTAATTACGTAGCTAATATCCACATTCTAGGACATGCACTGATGCAAGCTGGGTATTATCATGATTTTACATACCTAGTACATTTATAGAACCCCTTGCCATTTCATTGTATTTAAATATTTGGACTATGCTAAACCATCATAATGTCATAATCGTGTGTCGTCGTGCCGAAACAAATATTGTTTTAATATCTTAGAGAGTTGAAGTTTATAACTATGCGTCATCATCATCATCATCAGCCGGAAGACGTCCACTGCTGAATATAGGCTCCCCCTTAGAACGCCACAATGAACGACTATTGGCTATTTGCATCCACCGGTTACCTGCGACGCGCACAATGTCGTCTGTCCACCTAGTGGGAGGCCTGCCAACGCTGCGTCTTCCGGTTCGTGGTCGCCACTCAAGAACCTTTCTTCCCCAGCGGTTATCGGTTCTTCGAGCGATGTGGCCTGCCCATTGCCACTTCAACTTGCAGATTCTGAGAGCTATGTCGGTGACCTTAGTTCTTCGGCGGATCTCCACATTTCGGATTCTGTCGCGCAAAGAAACTCCGAGCATAGCTCTCTCCATGGCTCGTTGTGTGACTCAGAACTATTCTAAAAGGCCAGACGTTAGAGACCACGTCTCAGTACCATATGTCATCACTGGCAACACACACACACTATCTAACTAACTATGCACATGCTAGAAACGAACACATGAAGGAATGGAGAGCAGCGTCAGGCCTTAATCACTCCAAAGCGTTCTCTAGCGGAAGGGTGGACTGTGGGGTCAAATTATTAAACCTAAACAGATCACAAATAAGGCACCTGATGGGTGCACTTACGGGACATTTGGGCACCAACGAGCATCTACACAGAATGAGGCTAAGTACTAGTGACATTTGCAGATTCTGCGAAGATGAAAAAGAGTCGATGCGACACATATTGTGTGGCTGCGACGCTCTTGCGAGACGTAGGTTGCATCATCTGGGAGTAGCCTATCCTACACCAAATGATTATGTACAGCTCCAAGCTGGCGCGATCGTTGCGTACCTGAGGGAGCTCTTCGATACGCCAGCAACAGAGTAAGGGCTGGGGCATGCACAATGGATCCAACTGGGTCGAAGTGCATTCCGGGAATACCGGGCCCAAATTTATAGCCACCAAGAATAGAATAGAACTATGCGTAAATATCATAAATTATCAATCAGGTCCTGTAGCTATGTAGTCATTCTACAACGCTAGAGAATAGTAAACAAATGTATGGGAATGGCATAGCTCTTCGCTAATTAAGCGAATAATTATGTCATTGACTAGAGGGGGTACAGATGTCTGATTTTCTTACTTGATAAGTCTCTACACTATGACTTATTTCTTCCCTAACTTCCGAGGAAAATTTTTGTATGTGGTACTTATGCCCCTTGTGCTCCTATAATAGGGACTGTTCAGGTAGGTACCACCGCAGTTTCGGATATTCTTCCACCATGCAGCAATGTGTAAATTTTTTTTTTTATACTACAAAGGTGGCAAGCAAGCATGCGGCCCGCCTGATGGTAAGCAGTCACCGCAGCCTATAGACGCTAGCAACACCAGAATAATCACTAGCGCGTTGCCGACCCTTAAGACATTAGATATTAAGTCTTTGTGTCCGCTAATTTCACCAGCTACAGTGCCTTTCACGCTGGAACACAGCAATGCTTACACACTGCTGCTTGGCAGCAGAATATCTGACCCTGCGGTGGTACCCACCTGGACGGTTCCTTGCACAAGGAACCTACCACTTAGTCTATATTGCTTTGTTTCGGCGTTCACGGCACTTTAGTTTGTGAAATTACTGTGATTCACAGATTAGTACCCTTTTTTTTTGACGCGGGGGAATTCTTCGAAAGATCCCCGGGAGGTGTGGGGCTCGACCGGGGTATGTGGGGTTCTTACCCACTAAAACCCCCGCGGCTGTCGCATCGGCACATGAGAGGGGGGACCCCAGGGCTCTCCGGTGGGATCTGCACCAGGGGCCCCTCAGTGCCTTGCCTTTGAGCCCGCCGCCGGGGGGCGCATTGTAGCCCCCCGGGAACCAGTCACGGTGCTAACGGGGACGGGGGTCGCAACCCCGCCGCCGTCCTCCTCGGAGTCGCCGCCGTACTCAATGGCCGCTCAAAGGGCCCACACCCCGAGCGTCCAGCGACTCCGAAGGTCACAGATTAGTACCTAACTAATTTCTCGGGTGTCCAAAATCGGCCTGACTATCGCTTATCATCAGGCGAACATCTTGATTGTCTCCTCGCTAAGTTAAAACTTTTTAAAGATGATTTTTCTTCCCCCAGGATCCTCAAGCATCATACGACGTGAACTCCCATGACTCGGACCCTCAACCGCGGTACGACATGATCGACTCAAACCGCCACGGGACGAGATGTGCGGGGGAGGTTGCCGCCACCGCCAACAATTCGCTCTGCGCTGTCGGTGTCGCTTATGGGGCAAGCGTTGGAGGTAAAAGTATTTCCATTAAAGCGCTATAGGGTTAAGAGGAATCAATGAAAAGCGGGGTGTTGCGTGGTCAGTGTTACGGGGCTAGCGTTGGAGGGAACAGTGTTTTTATTAAAGCGCTTTACGCGCTGCATCCGCTTGGGTGGATAAGCGGAATCAGAAACAAAGCGGGTATTTGCGCAATCAGTGATGCTTAATGGGGCTAGCTCGGAGCTAAGAGTATTTCCTTTAAAGCGCTTTACGCGTTGCACCCACTAGGGTGGTTATGCGGAGTCAGAAAAAAAGGGAGTCAAGCGAGTGAAAAAAGCGGTCAGTGGCGCTTACGCGGCGCTCGTTGTAGGTAGTTAACGAATTCACAAACTTTAATACGTGTTAATTATCATTAATCCAGTTCTTGTAATCGGATTATTTTGATCATCGAAGCCAATAAATACTGTATAAGTACTTACTCTGATTCTCATTTTGCCATTTATTTTAAATCTGACGATTTCCACTCTTAGGAGTATATCCTTAAGTTCATCATTGAGTTCGATAGTGTATATCTCTATTCATTAACAGAAAATAAAATATTAATTGGCATTGTCTGTCGAAATGAACCGCTTTCAAAAATTGGATGTTAATAATTATCACTCATTGACGTTTGTGAGTGCCGCAATAAAACTGCAACTGCTTTATGAGTTTTAATATAGTTAAGAATTATCAAAACTACGCTACGATAATAGTAACATCAAAATTAATTACTCTGCATATTTTATGCGTAAGTTTAGTTTAGTTTATATCACAATTTTTTATAAGCCGCTTCCCGGGTGGTATGCGGTTTGCGATGCGAATCCTGTAAATAAGAACTGTGAACTCTGTAGGGAGGCTGTTATACTTCGTGATATGAAACCGCCCTCGGGGTATGAAGTTATTAAAGATTTGGGGGTATACTACTTTCTCGACGAGATCTCTTTAACACTAACCTCCTAGCACTTAACTCTTCTCGCTCCCGTAATCTTCTTCGTTTGATTGAGTCAGCTAGTCTGCATGTATTGCCTCTTCAAGCTACTCATCACAATAATATTTCTGATGACACTTGGCTTGATTTAATCCTCACCTCCAATCTCTCCCTTGTTTCTTCCCATGGCCAACATGATGCCCCTGGTTTTTCTCATCATGATCTTATTTTCCTTTCTTATATCTTAAAACCTCCTAAACCTAACTCTAAGGTTCTGTATAGGCGTTGCTTTGCTCGCATGGATGTCTCGAAACTTCATAAAGATGCTGCTGAAATTTGCTGGGAGCCCCTTGTAGATGCTAGCACAGTTGATGATAAGATCAACATCTTTAATAACATGGTTAATAAGCTTTACGACGTGCATGCTCCCGTTAAGAAGGTTAAATTGAAGCGATTACCTGCACCGTGGATGACTAGGGGGATTCGGATGGCGATGAGGCGAAGAAACCGTGCTTTTCGGAAATTTAAAAATGATCGTTCCGAAGACAACTGGGCTTTCTTTAAAACTGCTAGGAATTTGTGCAATAAGATGATACGCGATGCTAAACGCCGCCATATTCTAGATAATATATCTTCTTCTTCTTCTGCTGATGTTTGGAAATTCCTCGGAACTCTTGGCATTGGTAAACAAAGTCATTCTGACCTTCCAACCACAATAAAGTTAGATGATCTGAATCAACATTTCACCACAGCTTCTTCATTAGATCATCAAACAATAAACCAAACAGTAAATTATATAGCTAGTTTAAAGGCTCCAGCAATCAATTCTTTTAACTTCATTCCGGTTAGCTCTGAAGACATCAGGAAGATAATTTCGTCCATTAAATCTAATGCCATTGGCTGTGACAATATCAGCAGACACATGATTGTAACAATACTGGACTTCCTTTTACCGGCTATAACGCATATTGTCAACTTTTCCATTCAGTCCAGTGTTTTTCCGTCCTTATGGTGTAAAGCCTACGTTCGACCTCTTCCCAAAATCCCTAATCTCTCTCTTCCCAGTCATTTTCGTCCAATTTCTATTCTTCCTTTCTTGTCCAAAGTGCTTGAGGCTTGTGTCCATAAACAATTCTCTAATTTCATTCATCGTAACTCCCTGATTAATTGTTTTCAATCTGGATTTAGGCCCGGGCACAGCACTATTTCTGCGTTACTTAAAGTGACTGGTGATATAAGAACTGGTATGGAGAACAATAAAGTTACTGTTCTGGTGTTGGTTGATTTTTCCAATGCTTTCAATACTGTCAGTCATAAAATTCTTCTATCTATCCTCTCCCATCTGATGGTGTCTGATGAGTCATTGGAATGGTTTTCTTCTTATCTTCGGGAACGTCAGCAGTCAGTTCGTGTAGATGAGTCGTCATCGGCTTGGTGTAACATTAGTACTGGCGTTCCTCAAGGCGGTATTCTTTCTCCTCTTTTATTTTCAATTTTTATAGATCTCTTGACTCCTGAACTTCAGTGTGCGTATCATCTTTATGCTGATGATTTACAATTGTACTCACAAGTGGATGTTGATAGCGTCTCTGACGCAATCAATAAATTAAACGTTGATTTAGTTGCTATTAAAAAATGGTCTGACAAATTTGGTGTGTCAGTTAATCCTGCAAAATGTCAAGCTATCATTGTAGGTAGTTCAAGAAATTTCCGAAAAGTTAACGAGTCATCTCTGCCTGCCCTGCAGTTTAACGGTGCTGTCATCCCCTTTAGTTCTAGTGTCAGAGACCTTGGATTGTATATTGATAACACACTCAATTGGCAAACTCAAATTAAGAACATCAGCCAGAAGGTCACTGGAATTCTAAGATCTCTTTATCGATTAAAAAACTTATTACCATCAAATATAAAAGCAATGCTCGTACAGACCTTAATCTTTCCGATAATCGACTATGGTGATGTGTGCTATTATGAACTGAATGCAGATCTACTCAATAAACTTGATCGCCTTCTGAATAACTGCATTCGGTTCGTTTATAATCTCCGTAAATATGACCATATTTCCACGCATCGTGCCCTGTTGCAATGGTTTCCTATTCGTGAGCGCAGAATTCTAAGAGCTTTGACTACTCTTTTTTCTATACTCTTTTCACCTAACTCACCTCCTTATTTAACTTCGCAGTTTACTTATCTATGCTCTACTCATGATAAAATTCTTCGTTCCGCTAATAATCGTCTTCTTCTATGTCCTTCTCACAGAACTGATTTTATACATTCTTCTTTTTTCGTCCAGTCCATTCTCCTCTGGAATGCGCTCCCTCTAGAACTCAGGATGGCTACAACACGTTATACATTTAAAACAGAGTTACAGGAATACTTGCGCAGTAAAATGGCAGATTCTTCTCGAAGATAATTATGTATATCTTATTATATAAAAGAGTAGACAAAAACCCACTCATCACGAAATCTCAGAAACTACAAGTGTTAGGGGTCTCAAATTTTGCATGGGGGTTCCTTTTAGGACGTAGGTGCTCACTAAGACAGGATTTTGTGAAATTCAACCTCTAAGGGGGTGAAAAAGGGGGCAAAGTTTGTATGAGGGAACGCGATTCCTTTGTCCTATTGACTTGAAATTTTGCACAGCCATTCTTTACCAAAATTAATTGAATTTGTATTTCATATTTTTTTAAATGTATCCTTTATCAGGGCTAAAAAGGAGTATTATTACTCAACAGATGACAGTACAAATATATAACTAGAATAAGGTAAGGTAATTCGAAACATAAAATAAAAGCTCCTTGGTCAATTGGTTACGGAAGCGTCCTCTAAGCGCGGACTGTCCGGGTTCGCTACCCGTGTTCGGATTTTCTTTTTGTATTTTTAAATTTTGTTATTGATTATTTTATTTATACTATTAATATTCGATATTTTAAATATTTAACTCATATCAACTCCAGCACTTTTTATCTCTAATATATTTTTTTATAATTATTACTTATTCTGTTTGGGTAGGAATACATTAAGCATGTATTGTACTTATGATATAAAAGCCAAAACTTTATTGGAATTATTGTCTGTCTGTCAGTCAGGGTTTTTTCTACAGGTTGGCTGGTGTTGTTCCCTATCGACGTCAGAGTATCTTTACATAGTGTGAAACAAAGTCGCTATCCGCGCCTGTCTATATCCGATAGCTCCTCCTAAACCACGTAGCAGTTTTCACCATATCGGTTAGATAATTTTTCATTGAAGGTTTATGTATATAAAAAAACCTAATTAAGTTTTATCTAAGTAAATAAACTTACATAGCTTACGTTGACTAAACCTAAAGAGATACATAGTTAACAATCAAGTACTAGAAAATTTCATTAATTCCATAGATTATAAGGTAGGTAAATATACCCACCCCCCGGGGGCTGACTCAAAGGCAATGCACTGAGGGACAGCTGACGCAGATCCCACCGGAGAACCCTGGTTCCCCTCACGGGAGTTTTAGTCGGTAAGAATCCTAAATACGCAGGTTGACTCCCCCACAGGATCCCGGGGAAATATTAAACGTGTCCCCCGCCACCCCTTTAACTGTGACAACGGTGACAGATTCCCGGGGGGCTATAATACGCCCCGGCAGCGGCTTCTAAGGCCCTCACCTTGCACTGAGGGGTACCCGGTGCAGCCCCATATTTTGTGCGGACAGCCGTGGGGGGTTTAGAGGGTTACAATCCCACACACTGCGGTCGACCGCCCGCAGGATCCTGGGAGCCTATTGGAGGTCTACCCGTGATTCCCGAAACTTTGTGCACGGTGACAGGTTCCCGGGTGGCTTATTTTTTTATTGTGCCCCCGGTGGCGGGCTCAAAGGCAAGCCACTGAGGGGATTTTAGTGCAGATCCCACCGGATAGCCCAGGTTTTTATGTGCTGATTACACGCCCATTAGGGGTTTAGTGTATAGTATGTATAGTGAATCCTACATACCCGGTTGACCGCCAACGGGGTCCCGACCTAATAAAGGTGACCCCTGTAACCATGAGCACGGTGACAGGTTCCCGGGGAGCTATAATGCGCCCCCCGGCGGCAAGCTCCAAGGCAAGTCACTGAGGGGTATCTGTTGCAGATACCACCCTGGCCCCTCCCTCTTATGTAGCAGGTTCCCGAGGAGCTATAATGTGCTCCTTCGGCGGCGAGTTCAAAGGCAAGACACTGAGTGATATCACCTGGTGCAGATCCCAACAGATAGCCCGGGCCCCCCCTCTTCAACCTTCGGAGTCGCTGGACGTCCGGGGGGTGGGCCCTTAGGACGTCCATTGAGTACGGCGGCGACTTCGAGGAGGACAGTAGCGTGGTTGTGACCCCCGTCCCCGTGGGCACCATGACTGGTTCCCGGGCGGCTACAATACGCCCACCGGTGGCGGGCTCAAAGGCAAGGCACTGAGGGGCTCTGGTGCAGATCCCACCGGAGAGACCTGTCTCTGTCTGACCAGTCGCCTCTCATCTGCCGATGCGACAGCCGCGGGGGTTTTAGCGGGTCAGAATCCCACATACCCCGATCGAGCCCCACAGCTACCGGGAATCTTTTGAAGATTTCCCCCGCGTCAATAAAGAAATGGTGTCCTGTTATTGTATTAGGTACGAAACCTTGATTCACCCAAATTGCACACCGGTACACGTCTGCAGTTTCTAATAAAATTATAAATACAATTAACAAATCACAAGCTCAGAGATTCAACGTTGCAGGCCTAAACCTAAGCGTTGAGTACTCTGACCATGGACAGACATCTATAGTAGGAGCCATTTCGCGCGTCACTTCTAAAGAAAATTTGTTCATATTACGTTAGGAAAAGTCAGCTACAAACGTTATTTATGAAGAAATTCTATAATCAAAGGCAGGAACTTTAAATTTTTCACTTCTTTTGTTTTCTAAATTACACCCGTGCGAAGCCGGGGCGGGTCGCTAGTAATATATATATTAAAATATATATTAGTATATTTTACTTTCTAATATATAAGTATTAGTATTATATTGTAAGTTAAATTAGAGTTTTAAAATATTTATCTATATATTTAGTTTCACTTGTTTTGTTTGCACCTACCACGATTTGTCTCTGCATCACCATAAGGTAGACTGGTAGAGAATGCCTCTGGCATTAAGTCCGCCTATGTACTGTTTTGTGCATAAAGAATAAATAAATAAAAAAAAAAAATTTCTTTACAGCAAATTATTTGAACAAATTTAAACTTTTTAAAGGAATATATTCATTTGTATATTAACGCGAGGCTATAGATCCTGGCTTTATATTGCCTACATTTCGTAATTTAAAATTAACATGTTTTAAACAATAAAAATATTTGAAAGAAAGAAAGAAAGAAAGAAAAACATTTGTTCAACGACATCTTGTATAGTAACTAGTCTAGTACACTTAAACTAATAAACAGAATGCCGTTAAATGAAAGGTTATCCACTCAGCACTTGCTGCTATATCTTCTTTTTCAAATTCCCACCACTTCTTTTTCAAATTTTCTTTGTACATAGTTTTGAATAAATGGAAGAAAATCTTCGCGGATTGAAGGTAGCTCTGCTCATGAGCTCAGCTGCTAATACAGATGCAGTGTTTGTGTTTCAGTAAATGCTTCGCAGCTAACGTTGCTATCATATTTAGCTAATACATATGCATACTTATGAACTCCTTATTAAAGTCATATTTTATACTATACGTTCAATTCAGTTTTTTATGTTAGTGTTCGTAAACACAAGGCGAAGATTTCTTTATGACGTTTTCCCGTGGCATAGGTTGGGATTTTCATAGCCGTTAGTAGGAGTAACGTTCCTAAAAGATGATGGCAATGAAATGAAATGCTTTGCATGTTGCTGCTATTTGTAGGTACCATATTTTACTTAGAGAATTCACTATAAATATAATATATTGTTGGTTAAATTTGCATTTCATAATGACTTCAAATTAATATAACGGTCCCTATCACTCACGCTCATAACTCGGCTTTATACTCAGAACATGAAATAACTGTCAGAAAGCGCTCCTAAAATGACTACAATAAAAAATATTAAATTATATCGCGTGTTTTCTCACAAAGACAGACGCGAGAATAAAAAAAAAATCTACTCACAAAACAATTTCTTCAAGCAAACAAAGGCGAAATTAAATTCCAAGATTTTATATTATCTGATAAACTCGGGATTACGGAAGTTTCAAGATGGGATCGTTTTACACCATTACATCCTGCGTTTCAAAGAACATCCCGCGGGATCAGCTGAATAATAAATTATACAGACTGACATGTACGGAACTCTCAAATTAGCACAAATTACAGTTACAAGTGGACTAACAATGTTACTAAAGGGATCAACATATTTTGTTACGGGATTTATACGGACGCCATGTTTCTCTTGTGAGTATTTTTGTTGAATTTAAGCTTGAGATTACAGTTAATACGGTGTGTTGTAATTTACATATATGTTGGCCTCAAAGTTGTAATTGTTAGGTCATCCACCGCCACCGCTTTGTCGTTGACACTCCAACTTGCCGCACTAAGCGTTTCACTTCTTCTTTTCTCATGCGCACGGCCAAGCTGTGGAATACCCTCCCGGACAACGTTTTCCCTGATAAATATAACTTGGGTGTATTCAAGTCTAGAGTGAACAGGCATTTTATGGGTAAGCGCGGTCCATCCTAGACCACATCTTCACTTACCATCATGTGAGATTGTGGTCAAGCGCAAACCTATTTATGATTATAAAAAAAAAAAATTGCACCTAACGTTCCGACTCATTTCCGGTAGAGCAAACTCCGAAATGGATCGAGGTGTGCTTAGTTTTAGGTAGGTCTTATAATTTGGTTCATTTTAGTATCTAATTCTGCTTACCCTTATGTTTAGGATCAATAATAAAACGATTTGAGTCTACCAAAAATTCAATTGTATCATAACATAGCGCGGGGCATAATAACATTTCATTTTAATGTTAATTTTTTTTTGTATGTTGTTTGCTATTTGTCATTAAATATGAAGAATAGTTCAAAATGGTGGCTTATTTCTGCTAAATTTTTTAAATTGTATATTTTTCCTAGAACTAACGCGATAAGTTAATAAAATGATTCATTGAAATTAAACTACTTTTACGGATTTTACCTGTCAAGTGCCATATACCTCTACAAGATGCAGGAGTTTATAAACTCGATTGTGACTGTGGACTCTCCTACATTGGGCAAACAAAGCGTGCAATAAAAACTCGCGTTAAAGAACACATAGCTGATGTGAAACACCGACGCAGTACGAAGTCTGCAGTATGTGAACACGTTCAGGATCGCACCCACCATTATATTAGATTTGATAAACCACAAATCCTCGCAAAAGAACACCGATTCCTGCCTAGGATGATTCGTGAGGCTATTGAAATCAAAAAACATCCTAATTTCAATAGAGAAGATGGTTGGGTGTTACCACCGGCCTGGGATCCTGTGATAAATATAATTAAATCCAATATCAATCAAAACACTGCACGGCCTCAAGATATTGTAAGCTCTTACTGCGTAGATCGGACCAACAATAATAACTAAGAAGACCTGGGGGTACACCGGCATAATTGTGACATAAGGACGTTCAACATCTCAGTCCTCCCGTGACCATGGGTGCTGCAAAGCATTCGAAACGTCGACTAACGATTGTTAAATCAATAAATAAACCGCGATAAAATCCGTAAAAGTAGTTTAATTTCAATGTGTAATATTCGCGTAAGTAAAAGACAACATTAATAAAATGATTTCTGATATTTACGGAAACTTTACGGATTATATTTAAATAATACCTCAATAATCCCCGTGGGGTGGCGTGTTAGAGTTGCATCCCCCCATCTTCTCTCGTTGGGTGTCGTAAGAGACGACTGAGCGAGAACAGGAAGACGAGCAGCAGCGTCTTTCTTTTGGATTCATCTTCCACCTATACTGCGATCCCTAAGTCGCCTTTCAAGCGTGGGGATTATGGCAACCCCTCTCTTCTAAGGGGGAGGCCGTAGTTCAGCAGCGGACGGATCGGCTGCTAATGATGAATGATGATGAATTATGACCTCAATAATTATAACGCGGTCAATTTTAGATTTTGTTATCCCGACGTTTCAAACACTTTACAGCCTTCACCGCGAACAGCGAATTAATCCGTAAAGCTTCAATAAGGCATACATACATATTATATTATAAACCATCAAGCCGTCTAGATATTATAGCTTATACCAAGTAAACATACTTATTTCAATAATACGATACGACAGGCCGTAGTCTATATAAATGAATGAAAACTTAACATCGAGTATTCGACTTAAACGCGATCTACAGTGCGTAACGACTAAAGCTGGGATTTCCTCGGAATACCGTGAGCTTAGTTCAATTCTAAGTAAATATTTCAATTGTAGAAACCCGATCGAGACACAAAATCTCTTGGTTGAGCGACGTAACTGGATTAGGTATATACTATAACCGATTGTTTGATGGGATTGGTGATTACGTAATGCGGTTTTAATGTTCTTGATGCTGTTAATCTATACTTTCTGCCGCACACACAAATTTCTATTAGCGTTAATTCTGATTAGGCTTTTTTATACTATCAAGACTTGCCGCAAGCGTGCGGTCTGCCTGATGGTAAGCAGTCACCGCAGTCTATAGACGCCAGCAACACCAGAAAAGGACCCATAACACATTAGGTATTAAGCCTTTGTGTCCGGTAATATCACCAACTATAGTGCCCTTCACGCCGGAACACAGCAATGCTTACACACTGCTGCTTGGCGGCAGAATATCTGACACTGCGGTGGTACCTACCTGGACGGTTCCTTGCACAAGGAACCTACCACCTTATTAAAAAGAGCCTTGCTAGAGCGTGGATAGAGGTGGACCACTGTGTCGCACAATTCTTGACGGGACATGGCAACTTTAAGAGTAAACTATTCTCTTTTAATCTAGTGCCTTCGCCTCTCTGTCAGTGTTCTACGATAAATAATGAGTACGAACAATCTGCCCATCATATACTTTGGGAGTGCGGTCTCTGGCAACATGAGCGTAGCCTTATGCTAGGCAGTTTGGTTGTGACATCTGGAGTCGTATATTACATGGACCTTGTGACGACTAAGGAGAACTTCCGTGCGTTCAAACGTTTTTGCCATACCTATTATTGGAAACAAGTTTGAAAAATCAGATAGGCCCCTTAAAATATTAGCAGAATCCGTGGTGCCTTACGGGTGGACTAGCCTTCGTTGGTCCGCCTGTAAGAGTCTCCCTTTTTGAGGTTGTACCTATCGACCGTTTGTTAATTCTTTGCTTGTCTCCCGCTTTGCAAAGGAGGGAAGTGGAATATTGTATTTCCGACTCCTCCTATCTACCTTTTTAATTAAATTTGTTGCGGGTTCCATGACAATTTAGCGTTCCCCTGGGACTCGCCGAGGGTCAAATCTTGGTGTCTTCAGTGGTGACCACTGTAGATCCTGGCTTACAGGAGTAACAGTGGTGGGAATGAGTGGTGGTATTAGTCCCAATTTAAAAGTGTGACAGTTAGTATGTTACATATTCTAGCTCTTTTTTGCCCAACTCAATCCCAATTTTATAAGTATTCTGTTACATTAAATACATACTCGCATATTTTTAAGTATATTTTCGTGCGCGCGAAAATTTTCTCTCAGATGAGCGCTCAAGGAAAATATTTAATCATATTCGAAGGCACATCTGGGACCAGATGCTTTCTAAATGCGTTATTCTTGGTCGATTATGTGCTATAATCTTTCGCCTCAATGATTTTCTTTAGCGATGAAAAGTTTTTTTTTTTGTTATATTACCAAGTTTCTTGCATATTTTATGGTATTTGACCCATTTATTAAAACACCTTTCTCTTCTAGGGGTGCGTATGTTAGACGGTGACGTCACAGATGCTGTAGAGGCGCGGTCTTTAAGTCTGAACCCTCAGCATGTGGACATCTACAGTGCCTCATGGGGCCCTGACGATGACGGGAAGACTGTTGACGGGCCAGGAGAACTGGCTACAAGAGCTTTCATTGAAGGGGTTACTAAGGTAAGCATTAATTTCTAGGTAATGTTACATTTATGTATAACACCGTCCAGGTAAGTACTACAGACCGCGGCCGGTGGCAGATGTTGTCTGTCCATTCGTTTGGGCCATGGTTTTGGCGCTCCCACAGATTGACCAAAAAATACATTGGCGTCAAGCTTATATAAGCCCGTCTTGTTGGCCAGATGCTTTATAAGATAGGACTGTGAAACACCCCAATTACAGTATGTAGCCGGAAGACGTCTACTGCTGAATATAGGCTTCCCCCTTGGAACGACACAATGAATGACAATTAGCTATTTGCTTCCACCGGTTGCCTGCGACGCGCACAAAGTTTTCAGTCCACCTAGTGGGAGAACTGTCTACGTTGCGTCTGCCGGTTCGTGGTCGCCTCTCGAGAACCTTTCGTCCCCATCAGTTATCAGTTCTTCAGGCGATACATGCCCGAAGCAATACATGAACAAATGTCTGACTAACAAGGCGTCGAGTAGTATTCAAGCAAAATTTTCAACATTCATTCTATGCAGATTTAATAAAAAGTAGCAACACCGGCCGTGTTAAATTTCCAACTTTAATTCCTCATTGTTCCACTATTTAAATGATATTAGCCCTTAAATGGACTAGATAAGGCTTTATTTCACGTTTTCCAATTTGCAACGACAATTTTGTTACTAAGTTTGTGAAGGGCTCCACGGTCGACACTTAGGCTAACGCAATTTCTTTAATGATGCAATTATTTTCTCTCTACTTATTTCCAACACTGTATGGTAAGTTTCTGACGGAGCATGAAAGGACCATGCCTATATAGTATGGAGCTGAAAGTCAGAAATGCCATGCAATGCCCAAATTGCAGCTATATGTCATATGATAACTTTCTAACAGTATTTATATGATAACTAGATTGAATGTCATATAAAGCACCGGTTCAAAAGATATTGGACATTAAACATGATAACTTCCTACTGGTTTTATATACATTTTATCGTTTAGGGACGGCATTGCTATTAGTTTTTCACTAGGAACTTCATGATCATCACATAAGCTAAGCCAGATCAGTGTTCTTTTATATACTTATCTGTATGTTATCAGATAAAGTCTGTCTCCATTGTATAGTGTCAATATGTATGTGAAAACAATTTGTTTAGATACACTAGTACTGCAATGTCAACAGAACGTCTTATTTTTTTTTTACTTTTTATCCAGTGCTTCATATGATTTAAAATTAACAACATAATTCTAGTTTTTATTTATTAGAGCAATCTTGTAATATACTTTATCTGGGCATTTCTGGGCACAGATGGGCATGGTCCTTTACGTGACATTGTTTCCATACGTGTTTAAAGCTAAGTACAACATTTGTAAAGCTTTTTTTTTCTAGATTGAAATCCTAATGATGCCGACACATAGAGGTAATATGTTTAAATAAAGAACGCAACATTAGGATTGTTTAAAATGACGATAACGAGAAATAGGTACCAACGGTGAGAGATTATTAATCAGTGTAGTTACAACATTTTTATTTTTTACTAGTACAGGAATTACGTAATGATATGGATTTAAATATGAATCTAAATGAGTTTTTAAGAATGTTGATGAGGGGATTAAATATATTCAAACTACTAAATTTCATAGACAACTCATTGTAAAGACGACACATTCTTGACACTGGGTTATAGAAGGACGTGTTATTTTTGTAGATACATAAGTGAAACTTTTTATCAGGGATTCGGTAACTGCGTTTAGTGTTAAGGTTTAGTAAATTACAGTTAGTGTACATGTATACATATAAAGATACATACATACACACTCTCAAAAAACATAAACCTCCTCGTGGGGCATTCGGGCAAAAATATTGTGTCTAAGTTCATGCATCTACATCAGTTCCCATTGTTCCAAAGATAATATGAATAATAATAATATCTTGGGACAATCCACACACGGTCATCCGATCCCAAACTAGGCAGAGCCTATACTATGGTAACCAGACAACTGATACTAATACTTTTTTTTTTGTGAATACATACTTTAATAGATAAATAACACCCAGACTCTTGGTGGGAATCGAATCCACGACCCATCGGTTAGCAACCAGGGTGTCTAACCACTAGACCAACGGGCCCGTCAAATACTATACTATATAATAATATATAGTAAATACTAGACATAGCTTCAAATCAAGTAGAATTATTCGCGTCCGCAGTCAGAGAGGGTCCGACGTCAATGACTGTTTAGCCGCCATCGTTGATCGCTAAATCATAGTTAACGAGACATCCCGGGTTATTGTGAAGTGGCCTGTCTACCACAATGCACTTCTACATTAATTATGCAAACCTTTGCTGTGTGTGAGGTTTAATGAGATACAAGACGTCTACGCTGTCTTGCATGGTGCAAATTGTGTGAATAATAGTTATTGACTAGAATTCTGTCGGAGTGTAAGCACAATTGATCCAACTGGGGCGAAGTGCGTTCCGGTGGTTATTGGGCCCTAATTCATAGGGTAAAAGTGGGATAGTTGCCCCAGGGGTATACTTAGTTGCCTCGATTGTAATTTCTCTAGTTTGCCGGATGAATCACATGTTATTTTATTTATCTTTCGAAAGACTCTACAACTACCACTAAGTTGACCGTGTTGCATGTCTCTGTGCGATTGCATGGAAAGGCAAGGTGCAATCAAAGTTTTTGCGGGATAGATGGCCTCTTTTTCAGTGGGGCATCTATCCTATACGTAATTTACATAGATTAGGCAATTATCCCCTATATGGGATAGATGCCCCAAAATTTAGAGGTCCGCAAAAATCGCTAATACTCTGGAAATATCAAAGATGTTGGTTTTTCATTTCATAAGTTTGAAGATAATAAATCAAAGTACCTACCCGTATTACAAATAAATAATTTTGCTTTTTTCACTGAGAGATATAAAGTAATTTCAAAAAGTGTGGCAACTATCCCACTTTTACCCTAGTTTAAGTGTTGAAGAAAACTTCTTATGATTTGCTTAAAAGATGTGCCTTGAAGCATACATTTTACGGTTCCATACCTAAAAGGTAAAATAGAACCCTTAATGGTGAGACTTCGTCTGTCTGTCTGTCACACCTATAAATTTCAGCCACTAACGCTATCGATTTGAAACTTGGAGTTGTTTTAGATCTTACTTATCCAACCTTAGAGCTAATGAAAAAAAAACCTTTTTTTTTTTAAATTGGGCTTTTAAATGGGTTATCAAAACTTCAAAGTGAGACTACTTTGTCGAGTGGAAGATAAAAAGGTTTAATTGGCACATCTCAAAACAGATTTTTATTTTTGTTTATGTCACGTAAGCATTACCCCCCCCCCCCCCCCTTATCTCCGAAAATTGTGGAGGGAAAAATCTGAAATAATAATGGGTAATACATGTCTATCTATATTTTACAGGAAATAATAATCTTTCTAAGTACAGTTTTTCAGTAGGTAATCTTAAAAAAAACCTCGCAAACAAAGTTAGTTTTGCGTTATGTTTTTTTTTTTTGCTATCTGAGGTGAACTTTTCTTCCTTACTATTTCCTAGTTTTTCCCCGAATCTATTGCCGAACTATTAGCAATACCTTGCGGCTACGCTCGCTATTATTTCCTTTCCAACCCCATTTGACCCATTTTGGAGTGGAATTTTTAAAAACCCTTTCTTAGTGGATGTTTACATCATAAGAAGAACCTACTGCCCAAATTTCAGCTTTCTAGGTCCAGCGGATTGGCCTGTGCGTTGATGAATCAGTCAGTCAGTCAGTACAAGTGATTTTATATGTGTAGATAATTACGATGGTGATTCTTCATCAGTTCAACTGCTTTAACTTTAAACTTAATGATAATGATATCCCAGGACAATTCACGCACTGTTTGTTATCTGATCTTAAACTAGGCAGACCCTGTACTAAGTTAACCAGACAGCTGATACAAATACACAAATACTTCTTTTTGTAAATACATACATACAACACCCAGACTCTTGGTAGGAATTGAACCCACGACCTTTTGGGTAGTGGTTAGGATGTCTAACCGTTAGACCAACAGGCTCGCCAATATAAGAAAGAATAGTACAAAGGCAGTGCTTATTTCTAAAGAAATCATTTTATTTTTAAATTCATTAAGAGTTTCTAATGAGTCTTCATTCAAGTCAACAACTAAACATTAGCTTTCTCTAATAGGTAGAAAACTTTTAATTAGATTAATAATACTTCTCAGAATATAATTGTTACTAAATAAAATACATATAAAATAATAAATAGGCCCCGTTAAATAGCTTTAAGTCTCAACTTTTGATATCGCTGAAAACTAACAAGATCATTAATTAATGTTACTACTGTTTATGTACACACATAATTAGTTAATTAACTAAATTTAAATACCTATTAATGAATATATCTTAGGAGCCTGTTCTAGACGGGCTGGTTGCTAAACCAGTCAACTCTTACTTTAGTGTACAGATAGACACAAAGGTACATGAAATATCTGTTTGTTGCGTTTACATGGTCATAGATTCGATAGATACCCAACCAGATAACAACAATGGCAAATATTCTGGGTTAGTTCTGGGTGGGTTATCAAACCTATAAACATGTGGGTAGCAGCCGTACACCAATCGAACTGTTAATACTAAGGCCCAAGTGCACAGACATTTAAACGTCTGTTATCTATTTTTCAGAATTGATTATATATTTAACTACTTAGCAGTCCTTAGCTGTGACCAGGGGTGTCGAGTTAGGTTAAGATAATGGACTGTTAAGGGTCTAAAACCGGGGTTATGGTGGTGGTGAAAAATAGATAATCGATTCTGAAAACTACGTGTACTCCATTTCAAATAAACTTGAAAATGATTACAACTTTGTAATGCGGTTGAAAAACTCGCCCTCCGTATATTTGACAATACAACACGGCAGCAATAACGGCTATACAAAGTTGTCGTTAACAATTTTATTTGAAGCGGATTGTACGTAGCAGCACTAATAATAGTGGTTCGTATAATATTAAGAGTCAATAATAATTAAGCGGATCCGAGACGTGGCCACTCACGGTACGACTAGTCCACCGATTCAACGTCGCTAAGCGGGCTATAGCGAGGGCTATGCTGGGTGTTTCTCTAAGGGATCGAATACGGAATGAAGTAATTCGCCAGAGAACCAAAGTGACCGACATAGCTCAAGGCCAGCTGAAGTGGCAGTCGGCTGGTCATATTTGCCGAAGAACGGAAGACAATTGGAGTAAACTAGTTCTGGAGTGGAGACCGCGAATCGGGAAGCGTAGTGTAGGACGCCCTGTGACTAGGTGGAGCGACGATATTCGCAGAGCGGTTGGCAGACAATGGATGAGGAGAGCCGAAGATCGGGCTCAGTGGCGTGTCTTGGGGGAGGCCTATGCCCAGCAGTGGACTGATGTGGGCTGATGATGATGATTAATAATAATTAATAGAACAATGAATGTTCCACCACTCCAAGTAACATTTGAGCTAATGAATATGGAACATAAGTAGCCATTAAAAAATGCATTTTCATTCGGACCGTTTCATGGAACCAATCATCTGTATGCGTTTTGATTAATAACCGATCGCAACCAAAATTTTGCCCACGATTTATTTCGAACTATTCAACTGTAAAATACCTTGTGTACATGAACCTTGGGATTTTCCAATGGGAAATACAAATGATACAATGATATGACCAATTCTAGGAAAGTCGTTCGATATCTGAACATAGTAATAAATGTACCTACAAACATGATTGTCCTTTTGAATACAAATTCCGGTTTCAACTATTATGCATGTGTTCATAATAAAGACATTTATTGAACGTATTTAAGTTTGAAGTAGTTATGAACATGCACAAACTAATACTATCATTACTATTCATATGAACAAAATATTTAAAAAAAATTGAACTGACTTCAATAACACTGAAAAGTATAAAATAATTTAAATATTAATAATGTTGGTGTTAGCGTAACTGCTGTGTATATTTGGCACCAACTTCAATAACATTTAAATTATTTTATACTTTGAGTGTTATTGAAGCCGGTTCAATTTTTTTACCATTTTTGTCCTTAAAAAGTCATCTTTTAGGCATTGCTGCAGGTTACCTGCAGAGTCACCATTTTTGTTTTTTCAGGAACTACTTATTCGTAAGCAATATTTTTTTATGGGACCTAATCAATGGATTCAAGAATGGATGTAAGAAAGATTTTTTCTTATCGGTTCTTAATTGCCAGAGTTATGCGCGAACATACATTTTAAAAAAATGTATATATACGGACCAATTGAGAACCTCCTCCGTTTTTGAAGTAGGTTAGTGCACCTAGAAACTTTACAATCGTGGGCAAGGTTGCAGAGAAGTTGGGGGTTCAGCAAATTTTTGTAGTTGTTCCAATCCAAGTATTGGATGGGCATGTAAAAGTCTATGTTGCGCCTGACCTTTCGTAGGTCCTGTCCGTGTTCCGTCGTATCTTAGTGTAAAAGTAGGAGTAATGGAAGATAGACTACATTTGCAAGCACTTGTGCACTATAATATAATTATTCTTACTATAATACTGAATGTTAATTTAAAAAACAGGCAATTTACTCTTGATTTATTTATTTAACAACCAGAAACAATATATGTGAAAAAGAGATCAGAAAATATAAGAACAAAGGCGCTGCTTATTTCTAAAGAAATTTCTTCCAACAGACCTTTGTCCACTCACGGGTCTGCAGGATTTTTTTATTTTTATTATTTACTGTGTCAATGTACTATCTAATATATAAAATTCTCGTGTCACAGTTTTCGTTGCCATACTCCTCCGAAACGGCTTGACCGATTTTGATGAAATTTTTTGTGCTTATCCGGTATCTATGAGAATCGGCCAACATCTATTTTTCATCCCCCTAAATGTTAGGGGTAGTCCACCCCTAAATTTTTATTTTATTTTATGGCAAAACAACGTTTGCCGGGTCAGCTAGTATACTATAGGTATTGTTATTTTCGTCTCATAACTTCCTATTTTTTCAACAGGGTCGCAACGGCAAAGGGTCGATATTCGTATGGGCGTCGGGCAACGGTGGCAGGGAGCATGACAACTGCAACTGCGATGGATACACCAACTCCATATGGACGCTCTCCATATCCTCAGCCACGGAGAGGGGCGAAGTGCCTTGGTACTCCGAAAAGTGCAGTTCGACCCTCGCCGCCACATACAGCAGTGGAGCAATTAACGATAAACAGGTAAGACTTTACTATATAATAAGTGTAAGGGTCCAGGTAGGTACAGCTCTTTTTTTTTTCTCGACAACAAAAACAAGTTGCGTAATAATTTCCGTGATGAGGAAATTCACCAAAGAACCAAAGTAACCGAAGCTATCTCAGAAACTGTAAGCTGAAATGGCAAAGGGTAGGCAATATCGCTCAAAAAATATAACCAGTTAGTACTGGTGGTAGGTTTCTTGTGCAAGGAACCGTCCAGGTAGCTACCGAAGTGCCAGATATTCTGCCGCCGAGTAAAGGGCACTGTAGCTGGTGAAATTTTAGGACACAAAGGCTAAATATCTAATGTCTCATAGGTCGACAATGTGCTAGTAATTTTTCTGGTGTTGCCAGCGTCTATAAGCTGCGGTGCCGAGCCACATGCTTGCTTGCCACCTTGGTTGTAAAGAAAATGCGTAATAATATCCGTGAGGAAATTCGCCGAGGAACCAAAGTAACCGACGCGACGCTATCTCAGAAACTGCAAGTTGAAGTGGCATTGGGCAGGCAACATCGCTAGAAAACCCCAATAACTAATGGAGTTGAAAGATTTTCGAGTACTGACGCCGAATCGGAAAACGCAGCATAAGCAAACGCAATATCGAAACATATGTATATGTTTCGATGTGAAGGGAAATGAATTTGTTAGAAATTACTGAGCAGCTCTAGAGGCTAATGCCTGAGGGCACAAGTACTGCAATGCAACTGATATCCATGTGCAGGCAACTCATTTACGATCAGGCAAACGTCTCGCTAGTCGAATTGTATAAAGCTATATACCTCTTATATGTTCATTGTTCATATTTAATTTAAAAAATAATTACGCATGCCCAACGTCCATATAGTCCGAGCTCGCTCTTAAATTTACTGATCACGTGTTGAGCCACATTTAGACACCCTTACTCAACGTCAAGATTTTATCTTTTGCCACTCCGCGCCGCGCCGTTTTGTGTAGCGGACTGCTACTTGCTACCCAAAGGTCATGGGTTCGATTCCCAATCAGGATAAATATTTCTATGATTGAACATGACTGACTTGTGTCTGGATTGACTGACTGTTATTTATCAATGTATGTATGCATTATAAAAAAAAGTATTTCTATTATTAGTTATCTGGTTGCTAAAGTACAGGTTCCATCTAGTTTGGCTATCCTATGGTTATCTGATTAATGTTCTTAGGAATGAAACCACGATGTTTTAGGTAGCAGCCAGAGTATTTAACCTAGTGGTGTAGTTGGTGTAGTCAACAACTTTACCCTTCACACTTAAAGTAAAAAAAAAAGTAAGTATAACAAAATTGAGTTCAGTCCTCATTCAGTTCCTTATTATGGGGTTATACCTTTTTACCTACTTGCAACAGTTCAGTGATCCCCACTTTCATTGAAAGTAGATCCCGCCGTGCGGGCTCGACAATACAGAGGATATCCATTTGCCCTTTTACCGGGACGACACGCGCAAATAAAATTATGTCATTTAAATATAAATAACAGGCCCAGTCTTGTTAACTGTATGTGTTACGTTCATACAAAGTTTTGGCAAAGTTGGTTACGATACAAAGGCCACCCGCTCAATCAGAGTTCTAGGAACTTTCGGGTCAAACTGAATTGTTACGGATTCAAGAACAATACGTTTCGAAAAGTACATATTGGAATTGTCTACGAAACTTATTATAGGCTAGTGATTGACCGCAATCCATACCAGTATGCTCAAGTGTGTTATATTAATAATGGCACAAAGACCATTTGGACCTTGGAATCGTTGCGCTGGCAGCGAAACGGATCTCTCAGCCGCCCGGTACAATAACCTAGGAAAGCATTAAGAACGCTATTTTTTCGGGGGGCTCACAACAATTTTTTACCTGACACTCCTGGTATGCTCACTTTAGGATCAGTATAATCAGTTCATCATCATCATCATCAGCCTAAAGACGTCCACTGCTGAACAAAGGCCTTAGAACACCACATTGAACGACAATTTGCCATTTGCGTCCACCGGTTGCCTGCGACGCGAACAATGTCGTCGGTCCACCTGGTGGAAAGCCTACCTACGCTGAGTCTTCCAGTTCGTGGTCGCCACTTGAGAACCTTTCTTCCCCAACGGTTATGTGTGCGATGTGGCCTGCCCACTGCCACTTCAACTTGCATATTTTTCGAGCTATGTCGGTGACCTTGGTTCTTCGGCGAATCTCCTCATACCGGATTCTGTCGCGCAAAGAAACTCCGAGCATAGCTCTCTACATAGCTCGTTGCGTGACTCTGAGCTTCTCCAAAAGGCCAGCTGTTAAGGACCACGTCTCAGTACCATATATCATCCCTGGCAACACACACAATCAGTTCAGATACAGTGAAATAGATTGTTGATTTATGTATGTTTATCGAATAATGCTGTAGATATTGTTCGAAACCCAATCGTTGTATTGTAAACCATGCAAAGTATATCTAATCAAATAAAAATGATAATCCAACTAACATATAGGTAGGACTACACATATTTTTATAGGAAAGCCTTTTACGTTTGTAACGAAATAATTGCATTTGCGTTTGTGACTATTTTGCAGCAATAAAATTAACCAACCATGTTTTATCGTACATAATATATGTAAGAGATTGTTTTACTGTAATACATCTAAGATAATAACGTTATATCCGGTACAAATGGCATGAAGCGTGTTACAAAACTTATTTCGTTTCCGTTTAAAAAATAAAACCTCCTTTATGTTGATAGAATTTTTGTACAACATACGCGATATTTAAGAGACTTTTTCGCTTTGTTTACTCGGCATTACGTTGTTATGCGAAGATTTAGGAGGATAGGCCGCGTATGGGAATGATACGGTACGTTGGCAATAATTCAGCTACAGAAAAAGAGGAAACTAATAAAATACGAATGTAACGTCTCAGCGAATATTAAACAAAAGTGGGTGGACAATAATATGTTTATAAGGTCCAAGGATTATTTAAATCATCGAGCACATCGTAATGTAGTATTACTATTTATAATGTCACAGTAAAACATCATAAAAACAATAAATATAGAGAAAGATAGACACACAGTATTGCTTCTTCAAACATTCAGACATTCATATTAATATCCTGATGAGGGTAGAACGATGATAGGCTGCCGTGGCTGCCGTATGAATGGTCCGTCCCAGAAATGGACCTCCATTATATAGGCACACCGGCTGTGTTGCCTACAAATGGAAGTAATTCAGACTTTGATTTGAGCATTTCAAAGCACACACATAGATATTTTGATCCTGCACCCTGCAAAGGAAAAATTGATACGTGCATTCAATTTCAGACAAGTGTTCTACAGTCTATTGATAGGTGAATAGTCAATCGACACTAATATTCTAGCTAGGTAAATGTTTTTTTTTTATACAACCAAGGTGACAAGCAAGCATGCGGGGGGCCCGCCTGATGGTAAGCAGACCGCAGCCTATAGACGCTAGCAACACCAGAAGAATCACTAGCGCGTTGCCGACCCTTAAGACATTAGATATTAAGTCTTTGTGTCCGGTAATTTCACCAGCTACAGTGCCCTTCACGCCGGAACACAGCAATGCTTACACACTGCTGCTTGGCGGCAGAATATCTGACACTGCGGTAGTACCTACCTGGACGGTTCCTTGCACAAGGAACCTACCATCTAGTAAAACTGAAAGTAACTTCACCTCCAACCATGTTTGATAAAGAAACTCAAAAATCTTTATTTCAAATAGGCTTAACGCTAGCACTTTTGAATGGTCATTTTTTTAAAAGCTACCACCGGATCACAACGCGGCCTCAACTGAGAAGATCCGGCAAGAAACTCAGCGGGCTTGTCATTTTTTCACGTTTGATATAAACATTGTTTTGTTAAAAATGAATCGACATTAGCGATAGTGTGTCCTGCCGTTCGAAAAAGTTTTCGAACAGTTTACAATACGAAAAAAACATGTTTTTTTTCTAAACCATTCTTATAATTCGAATGTTAAACTGTCACTGGCTGTTTGTAATCTTCTCACAACTAAACGTATCTAGATAAAAACGAGGAATTCATTTTCATCGAGAGAATACAAAAAAAAGACGTGTTCAATTTAAAAATCAAACTCTCATACGAATTTAAGATTCGCAGAATAATATATCGAGTTAGCAGTAAGGTTATTTTAACTTAAGTCGGCTGCTGATGGTATCACTTTGAGGCATCTGAGTAAGGATCAATGATCGTTGGATTATCCCGCCGCGGTCGGGGCGTTCCACTTAAAATACTTAAACTAATGAACTCGTAAACGTAGCACGTGTGTACAGGGATGCCAGAGTAACGCCAAATGCCATTTTATTTTTTTATTTTTTTTTGCTTTTTTTTTAGTGCCATTTTTTTAATTCTCTTTGTAACATTTTTTTTGTGTGTTTTTTCCTATTTTATACATTGTTTATTTTTTTTTGCGTCTAATAAATTTTTTACTTACTTACTTAACGTAGAGCTGCCAATATTACATTTTGGGCCTGTTGTTAGTCTGCTTAGATACCCTGGTCGCTTTCCAATAGAGTCATGCTCTGCATGGTTTAGGATTATAAGACCGTTTGAGGAATGTACCAGAATATTATTTATTTTAATTATGAAAGTAGGGTCACAGTGAACTGAACGCTGACGCACTAAACTGACTGAGTGACCGATTGGGAAAATACCTCTACATTGCTTTTGTAATATTAATTACTTCTATAATGTGGAGGTATGTTTCCGGTCTACCATTCAGCTGCTACAAAGCAAGACTACAATGCCCTTGATGTGAAGTTAATTATACTTTAGTCTTACTAAGGATGTAGTGTATTTATCGACATTAGACAAATATATTTAAAAGTCATCATCAGCAGCTGAAACTCGTCCACTGTTGAACAAAAGTTCTCCCCCTTTGAAGGGAGGGGTTGCCATAAACCCCACGCTTGGCAGGTGTCTTCGGGATCGCAGTATAGGTGGTAGGTTATCCAATAGAAAGACGCTGCTGTTCGTCTTCTTACGGACCTCCAACAGGAGGAGATAGGAGGAGATGGGAGGGTGCTATTCTTACCCGGACACGATACTCTGAAGCAGTTGTGTACAAAACGAAAAAAAATTAACATATTTTGGAACACATATTGGAACTGTTATTCCATCAGAACAGGAAAAGCCGTAACAGTTTTCTGACAGTCAGTCCATCTGTATATAAACTTTCTTACAAATTAAGATGGAAATAATTTGTGACACGAAAGAAGAAGAGACCTACTAGTCCGGTCAATTTAGACATTCGAGGTTACATAAAGTCCCAACAAGCTGAATTTCTGTGAAATTGTTCAAAACATAATTATAAACAATGTCTAGAAGTTCCCCATCATTCCCCTGTAAGGAAAAAAGAATATTCAAGGTCAAAGGTCAAAAAATGAGTTTTTTGCGATTTTCAGCAAAACGGTAAGTTTTATCATAAAAGTACCTCAGACAAAAGTTGTAGATCATAAAATTATCTATAAAAAATGTATCAATACTTTTTTCTTACGAGCCACCGTTTCTGAGATATAACGATTCAAAAAGTTATAAAAGTTGTTATCGTCATAATATGCACACGTTTCCACGCCACCTATGAGGTAGTGTACTTAGCGCGTTTTTTTAACATGGTTTCCCCAGTAGGCCTACTCCACGGGTCAGTTGTGATCCTGTTTAATGTAAAACTATTGCATAATAACGGAAATTTTCAAAGATTGGGCAAGATAAAAGCGATGTAAATTTAAAAAAAGTGTTAAAGTTTATTCGTCTTATTCTCCTAAAAAAACTACCTGTTTAGATAAGCATCGATATGCATGTTTCGTTAAAAATACTAAAAATAAAAAACAAGTTCAATTAGCTTGTCTTCCTCCAACCTCAGTTGCTGCTCACCAACATCTTTTTCGAGTATATTCATTGTAGATCATAAAATTATCTATAAAAAATGTATCAATAACATTTTTTATAGATAATTTTATGATCTACAACTTTTGTCTGAGGTACTTTTATGATAAAACTTACCGTTTTGCTGAAAATCGCGAAAAACTCATTTTTTTGACCTTTGACCTTGAATATTTTTTTTTCCTTACAGGGGAATGATGGGGAACTTCTAGACATTGTTTATAATTATATTTTGAACAATTTCACTGAAATTCAGCTTGCTGGGACTTTATGTAACTTCACTCTCATTTTTTGGTCTAAATTGACCGGACTATACGCATTTATTTTTGTTTACATCAGTTTTATAAGCATAAGTATATTCAATCATTTTTAGGGTTGGCGGAAGCTGACAAAATATAAAAAAAAAAAATTTTGACGTTGCCATAATCCTCACGCTTGGCAGGCGTCTTGAGGATCGCAGTATAGATGGTAGGTAATCCAATAGAAAGACCCAGACTTTTGTGGCTTATTTTCCGTCTGGTCATAGTGTTACCAAAAAAATGAAAATGCACCCTGTTTGTTCCGTTTTCCAAGCTGAAACTTTCGCAATTGAACAAGCATGTCATTACGTATTTCGTAACAATATACGAGATTCTGCAATATTTTCTGACAGCAAATCAGCTCTCCTCGAACTATCAAACAGAAATAGCACTAATTCCATAATAGTGAAAGCTCATCAACACATTCACAATATTCAACTTACTGGCTCCATAAAATTTGCATGGATTAAATCGCATACTGGAATCATTGGGAATGAAGCCGCAGACCAAGCTGCAAAATCGGCCGCTACACAACATAAAGCCCTGGAATTTTCCTTGTTCCCACTGAGTTACGTAAAATACAACCTGTTAGAGGAATCACTGATAGCCAGTGCCCAAAGATACCTCACTGCCTCTGAGGGTGCGCACACGCGCGACTGTTGTCCAAATCCCTCAATAATCCGTGAACTTCGCAAGCACACTCTGCCCACATTCCATCTTACCCAAATTTTAACTGGCCATGGCTTCCACCTGAAATACTTAAAAAGATTTCACATCACAGACAACGATGCGTGCCCATGTGATGGAACCACAGAACAGTCAATAGACCACCTTTTAAAGCAATGCCCTAAGTTCTGCAGCTTCAGGCACAGTCATGAAGCGTTGTGCCATTATTTTAACACAGAGCCATATTCGATAATAGAATTACTTAAACCAAACAAAGAATCATGTTTTAAATCTTTTATAAATTATATAACAATTATTGTAAACAATTTAAAACAATTCAACGGAACGTAGCTACAGTGAGCACCATCACCATATACCATTTAACAAAATGACATCTTTTAAAAATTCCAAATTCAAGACCCCAGACTCGTCGCCCGTATTTGTAGCGAGGGCGTTTCTTGGTAAAACGAAAATCCAACAAAAAAAAAAAATAGAAAGACCCTGCTGCCCGTCTTCTTGTTTTCCCTTAGTCGTCTCTTACGGACACCCAACGAGAGGAGATGGGGGATGCAATTGTGTTAGATCTCCCTACAAAATAAAATTAGTGTTTGCCCTCTTTTTTAACATCGAAGCACATACATAGACTGATATAGAATGTATTCTTCTTGGAACAGGTGGCGACTACGGACCTCCATCACTCGTGCACTACGAGTCACACAGGGACCTCTGCCTCGGCGCCGCTTGCTGCTGGCATCTGCGCGCTAGCACTGCAAGCGAACAGGGACCTAACTTGGAGAGATATGCAGCATATTGGTAAGACAATTCTATGCAGATGACGTAATCTGTTTTGATGATAATTATAACTCTTTTTAACCGACTTCAAAAAAGGAGGTTCTGTATTCGACGCGTATGTATGTAATATTAATAGAAATGCGTAATATTCATATATGTTAGTCTATGTGGGCTTCTAAACAAATTTCACGAGTGTATGTATGTATGTATGTATGTATGTAGGTTTGTCCGCGGATTTCTCAGAAACTACAAGTCCGATTTCGAAAATTCTTTTTGCAATAGATAGAATATTTTTCAACTTAGGGTAGAGTACAAGTTTCATCAAAATCGGTCCAGTAGTTTAAGAGATATAAACTTTTTATATTTTCAGTAAGTTACTGTAATGTAGACGTTCGAGTTGCGTGATAGTGCTGATACCTATCTTGGTAAAATAAGTCACTAAAAAGTGTTAAATAAACTATTAAAAAAAAAAAACCGACTTCAAAGTAAATTATCTAAAAAGCATAAAATAACGAAAATATTATTGAAGTTGGTGCAGAATATACACAGCAGGTACGCTAACACCAACTTCAATAATATTTTCGTTATTTTATGCTTTTTAGATAATTTACTTTGAAGTCGGTTTTTATTTTTTTTTAAATAGTTTTTTCTTTTTGTTTTGTTAGTGGCCAATCCTAGTGACAAAGTGGTAAAAGTTGCCCTTAGGTAGCCCGCACACTGTCAATAATATTGTCAATATTCTACAACCCGCCCGATTTAAATATGCACCTCGCTGGAATGCGACGTCACAGCGCCAGTGCACAGTTAAGTTGCACGAGTTGTAGAATATTGACAATATTATTGACAGTGTGTGGCGCTAGCCTTTGGCTTGTGACTTGACTTAACGAATGCTGCTTAATATTAAAAAATAGAATACATTGAACTTAATACAATGATAAACGTTATTTGGTGCCCGGTTAGGGATAGCACCCACCCGACTCCTTCCGTTGAGACAGCGTCTTTCTATTTTTTTAATTTTTAATTTTATTTTAAACGATATTACAATTTTTATGGAATGATTACCTATTACCTACATACTGCGATACAAGCCGCCTGCCAAGCTTGGGGATTATGGCAACCTCCCCTTTTTAAGAGGGAGGCTTTTGTCCAGCAGTAGAAATATTTCGACTGATGATGAAACGTAATTTGTCCACGCAAAATTCAATACAAGTATAAATTTAAAAAAATTAAAAAGCAATGAAATTTGTCTATTGTATACAAAATATCCCTACCTCGACTCGGAAAAGAGCTGATGATCTTCAAACGGCTGGACCGATTTTCATGAAACATAGCTAAGAACCATTTCGCTTAAACTAGCTTTCAACTAAAAAAAACATATTCATATCCGTTCACTGGTTGGACCGCTACGATGCCACAAACAGACATACATACAGACAAACTTAATCCTCTCGTTTTTTTTCGGGGGTTAAAAAAAATATTTGTTTTATTTATTATCTTCAAGCATTGATCTTCAAGACATTAAGTAGGCACCTATAGAAAAAAATCTTCAAGAAAACGGTGTAAGTAGGTAACCCTTGGTCGTTCGTATGATATCTAGGGCGGCGGCCCGTACAAATAATAAAACGGAAGGTATGACGGTAAACCCAATGATCTGTGAGGATTTCCCCGCCCCAGGGCAATGATTGTGCGATCCTTCAGCTAGCGATTTCTTTCACGCCCTGCTGAGTTACATATGTATGTAGGTATTTCAGACGACCTATACCTTCAAGAAACGTGGTAATGTTTGTATTATTGCTGAGAAAAAAATGTTTGTAACTAGAAATATTTAGTTATAGACTTATACTTAAACTGAAACGGACGACTCCAAATGAGTCTGAAATTAAAGACTGGGTTGCGTGCAATACCATGATTCCTTTTTTATTACAAAAATTGCTAGTTAAAAAAAAAGACAGTAATTAATAATAATAATCCGGATCTACGATTTTTACGAACCGGGGCAGAAACTTGATAGTGGCACCCGTCTCTCTAGCGTTTGAGATAGAGAACTTAAAAAACTCATAAATATAAGTAGTAGTAACTTTTTTTCGTGAATTTGACATTAAGGTAGGGTCATTAATTTGTACTCTATAAAATCTAGTAGATACGCTTTGTGGAGCAAGTTTTTATTTAATCATATGAAATTACGATTCTGGCGCCCCCTGAAGCTGCCGCCCGGGGATGGTGCCCCAGTTTTCAAGATCCGGGGCTGGATAATAATAATATCCTGGGACAATGAACACACGGTCATCTGATTCCAAACTAATATATGCTAGTAACCAGACAACTAATAATTAATATTTATACAGTTTTTTTTTGCTTCGTTTATACATACTGAAATAGAAAATTAACACCCAGGTACGGTGGGAATCGAAAACACGAGCGATGCGATAGCGGTCAGGGTCTCTAACTACTCGTATTAGACCAAAAGGCCCGTCAAATCTCTCTACTACCATAAAGTCAAGAATAATGTAAAATATTCATATAAGGTGAAAATATAGCGACGTCAATATAATGAGGTGCGCGGGCTGCAAACCTACCGTAACTAATCGCACGTGTGATTTAGTTTTATTACGTGGATCATTTTTTTACTAAAGTACGTCATATTTCTTCTCACATACGGCCCTTTATTCCTACTAAATATATGAACGTGTGCATGTATTAATATAACATCACAAGAATATACGCTATTTTTTTTTTCAAGGATTTGCTCTTATATGCGTTCGATTGTATCGTGATTTTACCTTCCTTTTCCCGGGGAAAACCTTAAAAATATTCCCGGGAGCTGTGGGGCCCGACCGGGGTATGTGGGATTCTTACCCGCGCCTGTCGCACCGGAGAGCTCCGGTGGGATCTGCACCAGGCGCCCCTCAGTGCCTTGCCTTTGAGCCCGCCGCCGGGGGGCGCATTGTAGCCCGCAAGGAACCAGACACGGTGCTCACGGGGACGGGGTCGCGACCCCGCCTACGTCCTCCTCGGAGTCGCCGCCGTACTCCGTAGACGTTCTGGGGCCCACACGCCCGAACGTCCAGCGACTCTGAAGATCATGATTTTATCTATCTCCTGAGTACAAAAGTAACATTGTAATATCATATCCTAATGAGAACTTCCTTCCTTTCAATTTTAACTTCGGCAAACAAATCAATCTCGAGAAATTCAAAGTACCTATCTTGTTCGGAAGTATTCAATGAAATGGGATTTTCTGTCAAATGAAAGGTTCGAAAGGGATTGAAGATTGAATGCTATTCGAATCCGACACACGTGAATACCTGTTCCAATGAATCCTTAGTGTAGGTTTCATACTTGAATCCGAATACATGTTCGTTTGAGAATTAAGCATTTTCAGAATGGGTGTATTAAATAAATCTGTTTTTATTATACTAATGTCCTCCTGGCCGATACGACCCCAGCGGCCGATCTTTCGCAAGATAACCCATCTACGCGGAAGATATTAAAGTGCACAAGTGCTTGCGTAGACGCAAGTGCACTTTCTCTTCCTTTTACCTCTCACAATCCGATGGGACGGAAAACCGACACGGCCGGGGGGAGTTCAGGCGCAGGACCGACTTTTTACACGCCCAACCGACGCATAGATCATTGTACTTTACAGACGATCAGGTGATCGGTCTGCATTGGCCCAGCCTGTAAGGTACACACTACATAAAGTTGTTGCGGTTCCCCACTGCGTCACGGAGGCTACAAATTTATAATTTCTAGTAAAGAAGTCGGTTAAAAAGCAAATAAATAAATGTACGCTGCTCATTTTATAGCAAACATTCGCCTAAATGATACGCGGTAACAACGCAGTGGGTGAGCGCTTGGCTTGGAAACAAGGTGAACCTACTTCTGATTTCTTTAATTAATCATGTGCGAATCGTCTTTGTGTGATTGTTACTAGCTTTCAGTGAATGAAAGCATCGTGAGGAAACCTACCTGTCTGAGAAAGCCTAACTAGATTTCCAATGACGTGTGAAGTCCGCTAACCCGCACTTGGCCAGCGTGGTGGACTATGGCTTAAGCCCCCGGGGAGAATTTCGCTAAGCGCGTAGCTTCTTTAGTTTGAAGAATACGCACGTCTACGGTTTTAAGAAATCATCATGTGGTTAATTTGACCTGCTTTTATTAGCGTGCGAAAACGCGCACTATCTGTAACGACCTTAACCGTACCGAGCGTTGGATGGTAATTTCACTGTAATTTCACACGCGTTTTGTTATACTTTTTGTAGCTGAAGGGATAATATTAAATCGCGGTTATTGGTCCCTTTTCCACCCACGTATTATTACAACAGATTATGATATGGCCTTTCGTTAAAATTTTGTGAAACAAAAAAGAGAAAGTTTGCATCAATCATTTGTATACACGGCTTTATGCGTAAGCTGATTTCAACTTTTTTTGTTGTTGCCTAGTGATGTACGCGGGAGTTTTATTTTATCCGCGTCATCCTCGGAACGTTTCCAATGTTCGCGTTTAATTAAATTGGAAACAAACATATAAAATGAAAAAAATAACTATTGAAAATTGTTAAAATAATTGAAGTATAGGGGTAGTATAGGGCTCCAACAAACATATAAAATGAAAAAAATAACTATTGAAAATTGTTAAATAATTGAAGTATAGGGGTAGTATAGGGCTCCACCTTAAACAAGTTAATTGTAACACATAATTTTCTTCTTCTTGTCGATATGAATACCTACTTACTAAGAAGTAATTTTTTTTACTGAAAATAGGTTAGTGCTAGATTGCGATCCCAATTAATGAAAAGCGGCGATGCAGTCGAAGATTGTAAAGAACACTAGGTTAATGTCGGTCAATGGGTGATGGGTGGGTGTCATTACCCGGACACTTCACGGGCCAACAAATATGGGTAGCTTTATAAAGGAGTTCTTACATAATTTAGTTTCAAATTTCCTTTGTTGCCTTTTTATTACAATATGAATCAATTTATATTCAGACCACGGTTCTTATAAAAATAAATCTAGTAGAGAAATAGGGCAATTGTATGGCCTCCATATTTTTATCAACCTTATAATATTCCGTACCTTGATAAGTTTATTTTGGTCTCCTCCTTTGGTTGAGATGGCCAATCCTCTACACATGTCGTGGGTGGATAGATTATCATTAACCTTAGAATCAGAGCACACCGAATACGTGTACGTGACACGTAAACGGCGCGGCACTACGCCGCGCCGTTTACATGCGCGTAGTGACGCGCCGTTTACACGCGCGCATAATATTAGTAGGTTCACCCACGACCGTAATTTACTAAGTTAAAATAATGTATGTAGGTACGTATGAATGTAACATTTTGACAAACTTATCGACGTAGACTTAGTAGTAGCTTGACTGATTGGAAGCTCCTGCCGATGGACAGTTGCGTTGTACTCGTTATCCGAGACATTAGATTTAAGGCTCTTGAGCCCTGTAACTTCTGCAGTCAGAATGCCTTTTACATCGAAAAACATACTTTGCGGTAGAATACATTATCGTGGTACTATTGACAATGTCAAAAGAAAAATCCACAGTCATAAATGACAATAACTAATCGCAAAAAAACGTTAATTGTATGCAAAGCTATATTAGGGTACAGATTGCAAGGGGGGGGCGTGAAAATTTAAAGTATGGTCCAAGGTGGGCTTGATATAAAACAAACTGGGATTCCCTGCATTACGGACGGTCTGTTGCAAAAGGGACGTACGTCAACTATCGTTTGGTGGTGGTATCAGCGGACACCACATACCATGGTTCTAATACGGCAGTATTTTTATTGGGACTGAGTACTGATTTAATTCTCATTCTAATTATTTTAACAGTGGTACGCACAGCTCGTCCGGAACGCCTCGGGCTGGGTGGCGAGTGGCGGATAAACGGTGTCGGTCGCAATGTCTCCCACTCGTTTGGGTACGGGCTGTTGGACGCGGCTGGGATGGTACGTCTCGCCAGGACTTGGAGGACGGTGCCCCCTCAGCGACGATGCGAGCTCGCCGCACCGAGGACACAGCGAGCTGTGCCGCCGAGATCATCCGTGACTTTGCAAGTGAGTGCATACCTTTTTTTAACACACTTCATGAAGAAGGAGGCTCTCAGTTCATCAAATTTATTTGAAACGTAACAAAAATATAATGCATATTCTCTTATTAAGTACAAAAAATGGTGTTTTTTAAACACCAAACCATTCACATGAGTTATAAAAATCCTTAATATTTTTTTAACAATAGCTAGGATTTGTCTTTTATTAGTGTACCAGTCTCCTTACTTTTAAATGTCATTTTATCTTTGCGGACATTTTACTAGTGTGACAATTACGATACTGATAGGTTGCTTCGGTGTTCTTTCTACAAAGATATTTTAAAATACGGATGTTATAAAGTTCCGTCATTCGAATACCTATTCCTCACATAAATCATTCCTACGTAAGTATTTAATACTATATTATCCTTATATTATCATTATTTCTAAACTAATAATGCTAAATAAAGCCGTGTCTGTACTTAAAAATATCCGACTTTCAGTAGACAATTAATATGCAATTCACGTATTTTTCCCACACACAAACGCTAACACTCAAAAATATTACTTTTATTTATTACCAAGAAAACGCGATAGAGTTACTGTAAATACCGATATTTATGTGCTAACTATAGGAGTTAACGATTGTGACTGCGAGAGTTTGAAATAAGTGGTAATATTATGCGGCAGGAGCATTTTAGTATCGCTATCAGAGCCAGCCAGTTTATGCTAATGCAACTGGGAAAGCCTTCTCACGCACACACAGACAAACTCGTTATTACTTATATGTACCTATGCGTATGTGCCGTACATATTCATTATAATGGAGTCCAACATATTAGATTCAGTGAATCAACTCGGAACGTTAAATTTCAGTTCGACTTTATGTTGGTAATGAAGTTGGAAACAAATCAAATATGTTTTATGGCTACGTGGCGTAATTTTGAGAGGAAATGCAGTCAAACTTGAACTGTTTCTAGAATATATTTGTTCAAAGTATTGTTCTTGATTGGTATACATTGAATATCTATATACTGCAATTACATTCTACTAAAGTATGAACAGAGACGTAAAGTGATGTTTGATAGTTAGTCTAAATACGTAGATAAGGAAAAGAGCAGAAGAGGATCCAAAATTGTAATTAATTTACTCTTACGGAATATATCGCGGTTTATTTTGGTCCGCCCGTGACCATGGGTGCTGCAAAACATTCGAAACGTCGGGAAAGTAAAACCTAAAATAAACCGCGATATATTCCGTAACAGTAAATTAATTACAATGTATTCGCGTAAATAAAAGACAACATTAGGATCCATAAAATCTTTCTAAAAAAAAATTGAACCGACTTCAATATCACTGAAAAGTATAAAATAATTTAAATATTATTGAAGTTGGTGTTAGCTTACCGGCTGTGTATATTTGGCACCAACTTCAATAATATTTAAATTATTTTATACTTTTCAGTGATATTGAAGTCGGTTCAATTTTTTTTTTAAAAGATTTTATTTTAAACTTTTTAGTGTTATTTTCATATATAAAGATTGAACCATCGAAAACCGTAAAATTATCTAGGTAGGTTATAATCACATTATCGTCTACATAGTTTTACATAATTCATGTTTCTTCAGAAAAAAATATCTGGTCGTAATGAAATTTGCATGGAATCATCATAGCAGTTTACTCTCTCGAATAAAAAAATAATCATCGCAATCGGTTCATAATTGTCAGAGCAATGTAATGGAGAACATCAGTTTTATGGTTTTTACCAGATAAATTCCTCCACATCGTTCATGGTCCTCCAGGAAGTTCTTATCCGGTTGTAATAAAATTCATACAGATTTAATACAGTGGTTTCTTCTTTCGAATAAAAAAAGAATCATTGAAATTGGTAAATATTTGGCAGAGTTATGACCATTTTTGTCCTTAAAAAGCGACATAAAGTCATCGATATAGGCTTTCCTGCAGCTCTCAGTGCGCAGTCACCATTCTTGTTTTTTCAGGAACTACTTATTACTAAGCAATAATTTTTTTATGGGACCCAATCAATGGATTGAAGAATGGATGGAAGAAAGATTTTTTCAAATCGGTTCATAATTGACAGAGTTATGCGCGAACATACATAAAAAAAAAATATATATATATGCAGACGAATTGAGAACCTCCTCCTTTTTTGAAGTCGGTTAAAAATTGTTTGGAATTCAGGTCACGAAATAAATAAGAACCTTATAAGGACAGTGTTGTGCTTTATAGTCTTGATTGTAGAATTTTATTTGTACCGAGTTCTAACTTTAAATTTGGACATTTTTATTCATCCAAATAACACTAAAACCAACGTTAACAAGTATAAATTATAAAATAACAAAACGCCCGACTGCGACTAAACAAAATGTAATTTAATTACATTATACATACATAATGCATATACTTACACATGTACATAATATACTTACTTACTTTGTTAGGTTGCCTGGAAAAGATTGCTTTTTAGCGATAAGGCCGCCTTTGTACATTGATATCATCATCGTATTGTTCAATTTACATGTATCTTTTGGTGTACAATAAAGTGTATTTATTATTATTATTACTTAAATATATTTCAACTCGTCTAGTTAAGACCTTTCATTTGATACCCATATTGATGTTTTCGGGAGTAAAAACATACAAAATGGCGGCCGTTAAATATACTTCTTTTTTAATATATTGCCCATGCCACTCCCACAACTGAGACGAAGTCTAAAGACATATTATAAGTCAAAATTCATCTAACCATTTAGGCTGTAGGCTGTGCTTAAGAAAAAGACACACATACTCTCGAAAAAGGTACCTAGCCATGAGTTTTTAAATTTTGCCCGACTGACCCAGGAAGATTCCTGGGTCAGTCGGGACAAATTAAAAAAACATTAACAATAATCATTAAGTTTAGAACTTACTACTACTTACTCAGGCGATGTCCTAACCAGTGGCGGTCCGAGAGGGGGGGTCATGCCCCCCCAAAATCCATATTCGTACACGTCAAAATTGGGTAGCAATTAACCCTAACCTAGTCTAGGTACAAGAGCAACGGGACCGTCAAATGTGACCCCCCCAAAATCATTGGCTGCGACCGCGCCTGGTCCTAACTAAACAAGATCACGCGATCATCGCAAGGATCGCGTTATATTAGGACACATCCCTCAAGTCTTCAAAACATTGACAGGATAAAAATGTATGATAATTCTCCTACAGTTGGACGTAGTGGCGTGTCCAGGCGTGAACTACTTAGAGCACGTGCAGGCCAGGATATCGCTGAACGCAGCCAGAAGAGGCGATCTTCGCATTGCTCTAACATCCCCAGCTGGTACCAAAGTCACTCTGCTGACGCCCAGGTATGTGACGTAAACGATGGGTTTTAACGCTTTACTTACGCTTTACAAATAAGGTGTGATCTAGTTGAGTAAGTTTAATGTATACATCTGTCTGGTTGTAGTTTCGTAGCTTCCAAACGAATTGGAATGCGTTTTTCGTTTGTAAGCTGATTAAGCCATAATCGGGATGGTTTCTTGCACATATAATTTAATGTCGATAGTAATATAAACAATAATTGACATCTACATCGAACCATATTTATGTTTTTTTTTATTAGTAATCTAAAAATGTTAACATGATACACTTTAGGTATATATTTTCTGAATACCTAAGCCTATTCCATTTTCTAATGGGTGAATAAAATTATACGGAAATGTTAGCAGACTAAAATAGAATGCAACTAGGACCGGACTGGCTGCATAATGCGATGATAAAGTTTTCCAGCATGTGGCAGCTTTATTTATGGATAATTTAGCAACACAAGACGCTAACTAGCGTCGCCGGGCATCGTGCCACTGCTTGCAATTACACTTAATTAGACAGTTAATTTTCCGGCAGGCCGCACGACTCGTCCCGCGCCGGCTTCAATTCCTGGCCGTTCATGTCCGTGCACATGTGGGGTGAGTCTCCACTCGGCGCCTGGCAACTCGAAGTCACCAACGAAGGAAGATATATGGGTAAGCTATAATTACACACCGTTTCCCCAATGAGTCGTAAATAACAAAACTCGCAGCGTCATCCGCAATCTCTGCGCAATTTTTTTACGATAATAACAAATCATAACTACTCGCAAAACTCGGCATCCTGGAAACTCCGAAGGCAGAAAGGGTCGCGATCACCCCTCAAAAGTTCCGAATCTATTTGCTTTTACACATAAAATAAGCCTCGATCGGCGCCCGATAAAGTTGTTTATAACCAATTTGTGTTTGAATTTCTATATCATAGGCCGAGCAACATTGCAAGATTGGTCTTTAACTTTATATGGAACGAACACGCCTGCGGCTAAAAACGATCCTATACCGTTCCGGAATCCAATTATACGCAGCAGGGGGAACGCAACGCGGCCAGTCGTGGTGCAAGCCGGCCGCAAAAATAATAGAGGGAAGCCCGTGCCTATAGTTCCCACTTACACAGTCGGATTAGTGAAGAGAAAAAAGAATAAGAACTCGAAGAATCCGAATAGGAACTCGCAAAAGTCGAAACAGAGTCGACCGGCGACCCGATCACCGATCGAAAGTACGACAGCTCGAATGACGACTTCCACGGCAGCTGACTTGAGCCTCAACCTGCGGGGTGACTTAACGGATCCGTTGGCGGACGCCCGCGGTCGTAAAATGTCAAGACTATTCGAACAGTATCCGAAAATTCAGCGCATATACCCGGCGCCGCTGCAAGCCCACGGTACTTAGCAGCTAGCAGCACTGCATGTGATGTCCGTTGATTCGTTTTGCTGCGAGCGTTTTATTTCGCCGCTAGTTTGAGCCTGCACGTCAATTTACCTTTGTTTCGGACTTTGCCGCTCTTTGCATGTCGTGTGTTTGCGTTGTTTAAATTTTATTTCGGATGTTTTTAGAAAGCGTTTCGGTAGCAATTCAATTGTCTTTTTCGTTTGAGCAATTAACAGTACTAATATTAGAGAGTGTGAAATTCTGTTTGTGTAGAATTTTGTGTACATTTTCATTTTATTTTAATAGGTTTAGAATAGATACGGTTTATTAGTTGTTAGATATGTTTGTGCTAAAACGTAGTCCCGCTTTTAATGTTTATATAGTTCAAAGAAAATGCTTATTTATTTAAATAATACACACATCAAAAGTGTCTAGGGATCAACATATATTTTTGCAATAACTTTTCTCCTGATTGATATTAATTAAAATTTTCTTTAAGGATTCATCAAATAAAGTGTTTTCGTTTGTCACAGTAACGATAAACCAAGTCACCTTTGCATTAATAAAGAAATTTGCCATTTTCCTAATAAAGGGATTTTTGACATTTGAACCACTAACACAAAAGTTCGAAAAAAAGACTGAAATAACAGTTTTCTTTAAAATTTTATTGGGTAACTTAAACAATTAATAATCCGTGTTTCTACCGCGAACACTAACAACACAAGAATATCGGTTTGGCATACTCAAAATGAGTTCATCCAAATCACGCTGTGGAATGGCCGCCCATGTTCGTTGCAACAACAAAAAAAGGTCTTCTTGCGACTGGATACCCTCCATATTCGGCAGAGCTCTTCTCTGTAGCATATCCCATGCATGCTCAATCGGGTTCAAGTCTGGCGACTGAGCAGGCCAGGGCAGGACATTGATGTTAGCTGCGGCGAGAGTCTGTCTTACAACTCTTGCGGTGTGCGGTCGTGCATTATCATGCATTAACTGAAATAAGGGACCGATTTGCACTTGTAGAGGAACGATGACGTCTGATACAATCGTCTCAGCATAAATTTGAGCGTTGAGGTTGCCTCTGATCCAAATCAACTCAGTTCTTCCGCCGATCCAAATACCCGCCCATACCATGATGGTTCCACCACTATAAGGATGGACTTCCTGGCAGGATTTTAATCGCTGTTGGCGTCCAGGGGTTCTCCAGTGTCGTATACGTCTTGTATCCGGTCTCATACCAAAACGAGACTCATCAGAAAAGCACACGAAACGCCATTGTTCTTCTGCCCATTTTTTTGCCCAAAAATGCTTGATCCCTAGACACTTTTGATGTGTGTATTTCTTATTTTTTTGATTAAAATTTACCTATCATAAGATGTTAACACTTCAGGAAACATTTAGGATAACATAACAGTTATTACTATACTATTACACCTATGCGAGATTTAGAACAGGTGCTTACTAAAACCATCACACCTCTATACCAAGGTGGTTAAACAGAGGCTTATCTTTATACCCCCTTTCCATTAGCTATGTTTATGTCAGGTAATAGGAAGTAAGCTTAATGCCCATTTATCAAACATAATTTCAAAAGCAGCAGTCCTGCTACTGAGTATTTTCTGATAGAAAACCTAAATCTCATGCCCTACCTGGGAATGGAAAGATGTTTTGATTTCTGATAAGATATTCAAAAGTGCAAGTAGGTATAGCTTTTTACCATAGATAGAGCCTAGAAAGATACATTGACAGGTAGATATCTAGGTTAGTTCTCTCTCTAGTTGGTTGTTACATCGCTAACTAAAGTATCAATGTTCACACAGCTGGTCCGTTGACGCAATGGGAGCTGATATTCTACGGTACGGAGACGCCCCCTCAAGAGTATGACGCGTCCCCTGAGACCAACTCCTTGGGAGGTGGCACGATGGACCAGGGCTCTATGACGTCATGGAGTGGCGCCCACGAACCGGCGTCTATTGAGGAAGTCAAGCAGAATACATTAGACGACGAATTAAATCTGGCCTGGCGTTCACACACGGTAATAATTAATTTTTAGTGAAACTAAATATTACAGTTTATTTACAAATTTATACGGGGTGTAAGGGGCATCGTACCGAAAACCGATACCAGGGATCCAGTACATGATTCTGAACACTCTAGTTGAAATAAATGTTGAAACAAAAGTTGACATTTTTCATCGGCTTTTTCAGGAATTTCCAAAAAAAAAAAACATTTTTTTTTAATAAAATTAGTTTAATATCATTATTAATATAATAATAAAGCATAATTTTAATTTAAAAACAATAAATTACTTATATGTTGAAAATTTATTTAATTATTTATTTATTAATTAAAATAAAAACAAAAAAAAATATAAATTTATTCTTTATGCACTAAATACATAGGCAATGAATTAATAGGCAATTAATTATTATTATTTTAGAAAATGAGCAATGTAATTTGAGATATAAATATTATTCCGCATATATTCATTACATGCTCCAAAATTAATAAGTCAGTCATTTGTCATTTTCCATTTAGATGGTTTCTGTAATGTTCTGCATCTGTAATGCATCTTATAAATTTTTTATCGGTACAATGTCCCTTACACCCGTTATATACTTAAACTAGGTAAAAAACTTCCTCCAAGTTATCTTGGGGATCGCAGTTTCGAAGAGATGGATACGTTATACAGAAGAGGCTGCTGCCCGTCTTTCTGGCTTTCCCTCAATCGCCTCTTACGAAACCCACGGGAAGAGGGGGGGGGGGGGGCAAATTCTTAGCTGGCAGCCCACGGCGGACCTTGGCACGTGTAGGGACTAGTACCTATGTGGAAAGGTTTCTACATATTTTTAGTGGGCATTTGGGGGACTAAACACTGGGCTATTGTAAAGGCTGGGTATTGTATTGTTATTGAGGTTTGTATTATTATTATTAGTATAAATGCACGGAAACCAGATATCTAAAAATAATTAAACACCGATTAGCTAATAATAATGATGATTGATTTAACATTTGGAATCAGAATATTTCGATTGTGTATTGTATCCTATTAATATATCACGCAACAAAGCATCTGGCAACACTATTTTGAACCCTCATCACACACTGCCAACATCAATTCACCGATAAAAGGGAACTACGGAACTTTCTCAATAATACAATAAAATGGGATTCCATTGGTAGGGATTTAGAAACGAAATTTTGGCACTTCAAGGGGCAGTCATAGCTTAATTTATTCGAATTAAGAATTACTTTTACACAGGCAAACTCTATTAGTGCGGCCAATAACACAATTCTCAAAAATATTGCGACTAAGTATTTCATTTTTCTAGTGCATTTGAAAATTCTACTCAGTTAACATTTTTTAATGCCTTTTATAATGTCTTAGTTTACTGCTGCTCTTTATCCTGTTACTTCATACTCTGCGTTTAAAGATTAATTTGATTTTGTTTCTTTTGAGATAAGACTGTGCCTTAATGGACTGAGTAGCTTTGCCATATGAAATAGTAAGCAGTGTGGTTTGTGGAGTTAATCACAATCGCAAACTCACTAGTATTGTACCTTTTTTTTGACACGGGGGAAACCTTCAAAAGGTCCATGGGAGCTGTGGGGGGCCCCACAGCTCCCATGGACCTTTTGAAGGTACCGGAGTATGTGGGTATTCTTACCCACTAAAACCCCCGCGGCACATCGGCACATAGGACCCCAGGGCTCTCCTGGTGCAGTGCCTTGCCTTTTAACCCGCCGCCGGGGGGTGTATTGTAGCCCCCCGGGAATCTATTACGGTGCTCATGGGGACGGGGGTCGCAATCCCGCCGCCGTCCTCGGAGTCACTTCCGTACTCAATGGACGTCAATAGTATTGTATCCTAGTAGTAACTACAACTGGTACGTTTTACTAAAAATTACCAAGTATTATCGTACGTAACACGTATTCGTATTATGTCATTACGGATTCAATTGTCATATGAATGGTATGATAACGGGGATTCATCATCAGCAGTCGAAAGACGTCCACTGCTGAACTAAGGCCTCCCCCTCAGAATGGAGGGGTTGCCATAATCCCCACGCTTGGCAGGCGTCTTGGGGATCGCAGTATAGGTGGTAGGTAATTCAATAGAAAGACACTGCTGCCCATCTACCTGTTTTCCCTTAGTCGTGTCCTACCACACCCAGCAGGAGAAAATGGGTGCTATGCTCACCCGGACACCCAACGGGCTCAAATTAAGGAGTTAAAAAATATGTTATCAATATTAATCTTATTCTATTCACAGAAACATCGTGGCTCCGATTATCTAAATTACATTCTAAGGAAACTAATACAATTCGTATGATCCAACTAAGCATTAGTCTCTACAAAATACGTCTAAATTAATATTTTCCTGAAAACAACAGTTCAATGGTACGAAATGTGTTGAATGTACCTGAATAATTGTTATATACTAATAATTAATTAATTACCGTAGGTAACAATGTTACTACAATAGATATTATCCATGTACATACTAATAGTAGAGTATTAGGTTGTTATTAGAAGTACCTAGTATTAATATCCCTACCTAATTGTACCTATCTAAGAGCATAGTATTTTATACTGTTATTACCTACGTAGTATTAATAAAACGATGTTACTCTAACAATTTGTTCATTATGACTAAAGCTAATGAATTTTCGTAGATGTGGGTAGTTTACCGTCTTTGATGGTATACCATTTACCTCAGTTACCGGTATCGGTATAACAAATGCTTACCAACGTTTATAATTTCATAATAGTATATTTTAGTTATTCGTTATGTTATAACAAAGTTGTTTTAATTTTTGAATTATTAACGTTTCGATTAACTACAATGAAATAACTTTTTATTTGTACGAAGAACATTGTATCCTGAATATGATGTATAACATTTCTCAACTTCCAACCAATTATTTTCTCCTTCACCGTTAAAAGATAGGAGAAAGGTCTACTTATTGAATTCTACCTCACACGAAAACTCAAGAGACGATAACATCTTATTATTCCTTTTCTAGATAAGCGAAGACAGTCCTCCCGAGGCAGGAGACGCGGGCAGCGCGGGCCAGTACACGGGCAACTCGTCAGGTTGCGCCACGCTCGCGCCGCAGTCGCCCCACTGCCTAGGTTTGTGCCTCTTCATCCTCCTGTTATTGTCCGCGGCCGACGCGTTGCGTATCTCCGACAAGTCGCCGCGACGCAGACAGCCGTATAGACTAAGTAATTGTGGACTAACTGCTAGTGTAAGCTTAGAGGTAAGGCGGGCGACACACGATAGCTGCAGGCCCCCGCGTGCCCCATGCTTACGACGCCTAACAGACACTGCCAATCCTGCGCTGGGCCTCTAGTACTTGCCGCTTCGCGGCGTATGTGATTTTAGTTAAATTTACCGGGTTATATATAAGTACAAGCTGTTATTATTGATATTTTGTATAATTTAAGCCTTTATACCACTGTCCGAACGCAATGTGAAATTGTGCAGCTTTATTCGATAATGTTTTAATAAATCAGCATTGAAATATTAATTTAGTATAAAAAGAACGATTTTTAGTATGATACTACTACATAATACTGCTCATTGGTGATGTAGCTTTGTTGTTCACATCTCGATTTCTAAATACACTTAATAGGAAGGCCATTAGCTGTCAGTAATCTATCTGTCCTGCTTAGAATATCGGAATATAGATGGATTGAAATAATAATGTAGATGAGTACCCTAGCCTTCGTACTTAAGATTCGTGTTCAGTTTGATATATTTATACTAAAACAATCCCGCAACCCGAAGGCCCTTCTCACACGTGACAACCAAGATAAAGATTGATTATTCTATTGCGACGCAATAAAACACGTCGGCACGTGTACTTAAATAACAGACCATCTACGACTTGTAGATGGCCTACCATTTGTATACTACAACACAGCTTATAGAAAAGTGGTTGAGGGCAATACGGTTACATACTACGCCACCTAAAAGTGGTTGATTGCAATAAATACAATTAGTTTTGAGCGACTCTCAATTGTAGTAGCCCGTGTATTTCATTGCTGACGCGAAATCCGTATCGTATAATAAATATATTAACAGACTTAACTGAAGTAAGTCACCCATGAGGGATAGGACAGCGGTAATGTTTATTCAAAATGTTGGCCTACCTACAGTTCCTTACGGAAGACCGCAGCTAAATTACGATTTTGAGTAGGCTTTTTTTTTGTTACTATTGTGAGCAGTGATGACCCTTTGCTTTCCTTTTGCTGTGCTGCTAAAATAGTAATTATTCAAGCACAGAGTCCTAGTGTTGTTGATATGCTAATGTGTTTTTCCATTGAAAAAAAAATATTAGTAGGAATTGTAATTAAACCGTTGTTTTTACTGAATAAAAAAATGACAGAATAATAACTAAATCTATCTCGTTTCGAACAGAAACATAATTTCGCGAAATGTGTCTAAAATATTTACGACTTGAGTCGCGCCTTGTAAAACATGAGTTGCTTTGCGAACCAAAACATTAAAACCAACTGTTTAATTGGTTGCCACGTCTGCGATGGGCCTTAATTATGATGCTACTAGATCAAAAAAATCCAATTATGTAGGGAATGTTTTACTGGATATTTTAAAAGCTCTCTTCCATTTTAAGTGTCAGTAAAATTATACGACATTTGCACTTTACGTTCATAATTTCACAAATGTCGACCCAATTTGTCGAAATTACTTCGCAAAATTAACCGCAATTTTCCTTTCTCAAAAAGTTTAATTAAATTATACCTAGGTTAAGTATGACATGTAAAAATCGACAGTTTATTGGCAAATTTATTATGATGAGCTAGTGAACAAGTGCAATTACGTATTAATAATATTATAATTACGATATCAAAACGATAACGTCCATTTTTCACGAGTAATGGCAACGTGTATCTGATGAGAATGGGAGTGGTCGCTCTTTAAAATTTACAACTAAAAGTTATTGTTTGAACGAGCTTTACATCATATAAAATTTTGTATTATGGCGCGAGTCCATTCATTTAACTATCTGATGAACTTTAGCTATCGCTATTCTTGTCATATGTTTTTCGTGTGAGAAGGATGCCAAAGCAATCAAATTTTATAAGTACTTACTAGTTCGTTCAACTCAACCAATCAAAATATTTTATTTAATGAATTGTCATAATATTAATAATCATAATAATAATTAAGAGAGGCACGTATTCGATGCCTGATAATAATTGTGTGCGCGTATAAACTATTTTTAGTTTGAAGTTTTTCAAAGTTAGATACGTACTTAGTACTTAAATTTAATTAAACCTAATTTAATGTTTTAGGAACTATATTTTATTTTAAATGTGTGTTCTAAATTTGAACTAAGTGTTTAATTTATGTCAAACTTCGAAACGCATTGACAAATTATAGTATGGAAATGATACCAAATGTTAGCGCATTTATGTAACCTTCATAATAATATGTTTATAAGGTAATTTATTTATTAATTGAAATGAATATCTAGATAATAATATCATGAAATAATAGATTAATTTATTAAGCTGAATCATATTCAGATTTATTTGTCGACATCGTTTGGGCGATAATCACAGATATCTATATGTAAACATGATCAGTTACGCAAGTCGTTGATCAAATGATCATTAGAGTTTAGTTAGTCTTAAAACCAATATAAATTCATGATGGTAGCTTTGGTAGAATTTAAATCCTAATTGGATTAGATTTACAGTTTACAGAGAAACCCTGCATAATTGAATTCTAAGAACCAATTAAATTGTTTTGTTTTCTTTTGGGAGGTAATTTCATCAGTTTAAAAACACTGTGTTTGATTAGACATGTAACTGCAACGACTTTCGTTGCTGGTTATACGGTTTTCCGTAAAGTTTATTTAAACAGATCGCCTTTACGTACGTTCGAACAGGGATACATATCTGTTATAATAAGTTCCGTGGTTGAATCATCGTGACTCATAGTTATTTGTTTATTGTAGCATAATACACCTTAAAGTAGTCGTTCTGTGATCAGTAAAATGGATTTTTGAAACTGATTTATCACATAAACAATTTTTTGTCGGGAAAGAGGTAGATAAAAATATGGCCGATCGCTTGAACGTGAACATTGATTGAACTGACTATGAGTCAGATTCTTTTTCACAATTTAGTTTAAAACTACCATACTCACAATATAATAGATATAAATAATAATGTTGTGCTCTGAAATTTATTAAATAACATTTTGAAAGTCAGTCCAGAATAAGAAAAAATATAGATAAGTAAAGTGTTGATGCTACGGTTAACAAATAACACAATGAAAGTAGTTTTCATGTATTTGGACGTAACTTGTAGGATTAACATAATTGCATATTGTGGTTGTGATCAAAGCGAAGATTGCCAATCCATGTAGCATAATAGTTATATTATATAAAATTGTAAATAAATAGGTATGTATCGTTAATAATAAATAAATTTGGAGACTTGTACAAATTTGCTCAGAAATCTGTAAATTGAAAACGACTGATCGATTTATGATTTCTCATCGACTGGTAGTTAAATTATAGTAACAATCGAGTTTCAGTAGATATTTGTATACTTTAACATCATGTTCTCCATTGCTTGTAAATGAAGTTGAATGTGTGTCAATGTCTAACTATCGTTCGATGTAATAAGCTCATTTTTTATAATGATTTTTGCTGTGTGTAAATTGATCACCGACTTGATCGTTAAGTAGCAACCCAATGAACTGTATCTATTAATGTAAATGTTGAAGCATAATTTGTATATATTGAACCTTAATTGAACGGGAATAAAAACAATCTTTTATTACAAAATTTACACAGATTTTCATTTTGTCATAATTATATTTCACGAGTCTTGTCTCTGATTGTATGTTTTGTTACGTTCCGTTAGCAGCTAGTCTCATTTTGTTTTGTCATAAGAGAACAAACTGTGTTTCATTTGTTTTTTTTTAAAATTTAATTATACTTATGTTACATTCGTGTAGTGCATGTTTCGCTTCGCTTAGAAGCTTGCTTATTAAATATCCCGCTGTGCACGCTTTATAAATTTACATTTCTAATCAATGTCATGCACCATTTTATACGTTTCTTCTCACTTTTCATCATATCTCATCTCTCTCTGTATTTATTTTCTGATTTCATTTAATTTTGTGCACGTCTTTATGCATGTCTGATATTAATGTGACATTTGTTTGTTTTCGTTGTAACGATTTTCTTTTCCAAATAGACGAACAAAATTATTTGAGATCAGTGACAAGATTCTATGTATCCCTTTCCTAATCTTCCTTATCTCGCTTCCTTATGTGAAACTGATATGGAACCTCGACGCATCAACATCATTTGGTCGGCAACAGAAACAGGCTGCATGGACGCTGGAAAAGGTGCTGGGTGGTGAAGGACTCACGCTCTTATTCCGTATATTTAAAGGTCATTGTTCTGTTTCCCACTAGTGTGCGCGAAGGGCTTACATTTGTACTCCGGTCGATGCTACGAACGGTGTCCAGATGGGACGTACGCGAGCGAGGTAACCATGGAACGCAGCTCAAGAAGACGTAACCTTACTTACTTTTCTGAGGGCGTTATGAAGCGACAGAATTCCCAGGACAGTATCTCTGAGCGGACTGCACTTGAAGCTTTAGACATGGAGCCTTCAGCTAACGAGACTAGAATTCCTCTCACGTGTATTCCGTGCCATTACACATGCGTGACGTGTTCAGGCCCACAGAACGACCAATGTCTGTCTTGTCCGGACGACGCACAGCTCTTCAACTTGACGGATACAACAACGAAAATCTACTGTTACTCGAATACGGTTGTGTCTCAAATAAACGATGCTAATTGGCATTATAGGGTCAATATCGCCCTCACTGTGGTCTTGTTTATGATCAGTTTAATATCAGTATACTTTCTACTGTCCTGCGTTCTTAAGAAGTACTGTTGTCATGGCCAATATTATTCCAACGTGGCGTATAATAAATTAGCGGTTGACGATAAACAGCAAAGCGCTTTAGAGGTCGAAGAGGAAATTCACAACGCTTTGAAAGACTTCAGTGAGTCCGATTCTGAAGATGATTTAGATTTATAGCGACTGGTGTCATTCCAATCCAAGTATTATGAATTGATCGATCAATTGGACGTTAGCAATTAGACTTTATTGAGGAACGAATGCAGGGCTCGTGTTGTGATATTAACAGAAACGGTTGTCACAATTTTTATGATAGTTGTATCATAAATTTACTTTATTTAGTTACTGTTAAGTAGATATAAGATTCGAAATTCGTACAATCTTCAAAATCATTATTGAAATTATTCCAAAGAGCTGACACTCTTATAAATTCTGTTCCTAATAACTGATACAGTCTTATTCAAATCTCGATCACTATAATTTTTCCCTTAACAATTGAATGTTAATTTTCATATTTTAGAATATTCTTCGATTATTAGTTTAATAACTGCGTATTGTAAAGAAATTATGACTTATGTTACGAGACATTCCACGCTAGAAAACTAGAATTATTTAACACTCAATATATTACGAAATATCTAAGTTTAGATAGGAAAATTACTTTTTTGCACCCCATCGCTGGGTAGCGAGGGTGGGTGTTCTTATCAAGAAGGGAGACGTAATTTAGCTAGACGGTGACATTGAACATAATCCTTGATTAAGGTGAAATTCTACGCGGAAACATTTTTCTTTTTGCCCGACTGCCCCAGACGGAGGGCTATGTTATTTGAGAGTATGTATGTTTATGTATCTTCTTTGGCACGGCCTACAGTCTAAACGGTACGATGGTTTTAGACTTATGATTAGATTCGAACACATCTTTAAATGTATTATGAATGTAGGTATATTAATAATAATCAATATACACGGTCATTTGATCCCAAGCTACGCAGACTCTGTACTATGTAAACCAGACAACTTATACTAATACATATATACCTACTTTTTTATAAATACATACATTAGTAACACCCAGACATTTGGTGAGAATCGAACCCACGACCAAGGTGTCTAACGAATGGACTAACAAGCCCGTCTATAAAGTAGGTACCTAATTTACGACCTTTTCGATTTTCCTAGTCGGGTTTTTCGTACTTCTATAATTTAATTTTATTGTTTTTTGTTTCTTGAGACATGTTTTAACTTCGCCAACGTCATAATAATAGCATAATATTAAATTAGATGTATTTGCTCAAGATGCCATTGTTCGTATGTATGTGTACCTACCGAGTTCGTATCGGTATTGTGTAAATATTTGTATGTAAATAAATGAGTTCCTATTTTTATATGTAGTTTTATTACTAATATGCTGGTAGCATATTCCTCCATAGGAGCTCAGACTAAATAGAATTAACTGTAGATCAGTCAGCTCCTTTTCTATAAGTCAGTTAATAGGCAAACATTCCATGTGCTAGAGACTGTCCAAGCAGGTACCAGATAGTAATATTTTTTTACTGCAAACAGTGTGAAAACTATTCTCCTGTGTAGCTACACCAACGAATAGCGATTAGCTGGGTCTCCACCAGCCCCACAGGCTCACACGGCATCCTCGAAGTCACGGGTCGCTAGGCAGCCTCAGTTTTCCCGGAAAACCCCAGCCTTCGTGGCTCGCGAAGCAGGCCGGGCTAATCAGGCGATGAATGGACGTTGCGTTAATATCTGCAGGCTAGCTCGCGAGCCAAAAAACACAGTCAACATCGCACGAACAGCGCACACCGAGGCACTGGCTCTGAACGCGTCCCATTTACCGACAGCCGACTACGGCTCAACTCCAAGACACACTCAGCAGAGCCTACGTGCGCCCGAAAGACCCCGATGCACGTTCACACCGACCGCATATTTGGTTGGCATTGAGGTCTCATAATCAAATTAAACAAATGAATAATAATTACGTAAGATATTTACTTTCATATCAGACTTATGGTCACAGCAAGCAACCAATAATTAGCAATAAAAAACGTGTGTTGTATCTATTTTGTGACAAAGCCATAAAGAGCCACTCTGGTTCAAAATTAATCTTTATAAGTTATAAGTAGGTACAAATTAAATTTAAACATTTCTCACTAACTTAAAAACACACTCATAAACTTTCAATTAACTTTAATTCCAATTAAGTAATTTTTTGTAATCTATTTATTTCGACGTCCAGAGCCATTTATGATTATTTTTGATTATTAATTACAAGATTATTGATATATCTACTCACTATCATCGTATAAATATTAATTAGTTTCTAGTGTCAAAATAATCCAATTTCCAAAAATGGTTTAATGATAATTAACTGTTGGACGTTTGTAGTGAGGTGAGTTCTGGAGGAGGGCGCCGATGCCTGTACCACAGTTTTATACTAGCACAGGCATTGACGTATATTTTGTATTGTATAACTCATTTTATGTAATATAAACATTTTATTTATTTATTTATTTTATTAAGTCTGCCATGTATGTGCTTAAAATAAAAATAAGTGAAGGTTTTAATGAATAATGCATACAATAAAAGATCGCACATATTGACACCCTCCCCTACTTATTTTTTGCAAAAATCAAATAATACGTAAACCCACCCGTGCACAATTCTTACATTAGATGCATCGTTATTGAAGAGAACCCCTGGAAACAAACGCGCACACGATCAATAAACCTAATGTATTGGGTAATAAGCTGGAGGTGAAGTATTGATACGACGACCCTACCGTGACGAGAAAGGGCAGCATCCGTGGGCAGTGAGCAACGCGCAATAAATATAAATCAATAGAACACTGATGGCGTTGGGGCTTATTAAATTTAAAGATTGGGGCCATAAAAATACGAAATAAAATTAAGTTTGTGAAAATATCTTTTACAAATATTCTTATTCTTTATTGCACACAATAATATTACACATTATTATAAAATAAAGAAAATTAATGCACAAAGGCGTGCTTAACCCAAACTTTGAGTTTTCTGACAGCTAACCTTTGAATATTGGGTACCTAGAAAAAGCCTACCTTAGATGGGCACGTTTAGGCCTATTTCCCAGTAGTTCTACATTTAGTTCTATATGAGTGGCATTTGAACTGAGCCTCGCCGTGCTCTGGAGGGCACTCTCCACTATTAAAAGATCTGGAAAAAACAGAGCGGACTTGTCTTATTTAGTCTTTTCTAATAAAACTTCTATCATCATGATCAGCAGCCCAAAGACGTCCACTGCTGAGAATCCCCAAGCTTGGCAGGCGTCTTGGGGATTGCAGTAGTAAAGGTAGGTATAGATGGTAGGTAATCCAATAAAAAGACGCTGCTGCCCATTGCCCTTGTTTTTCCCTTAGTCGCCTCTTACGGACACCCAACGGGAATGGGAGGGTGCTGTTCTTCCCCGGACACCCTTCGGGTACCAGAAACTATATTTTTTTAACGCCTTATAATCTAAACATGTATGAGGGTCTCAGCTTAGGCTCATAAAACTTTTATTTCTCCTGCAACCCTTTATTTCTTCAGGTAAGCCGAGACTTTAACGACTGAGTGAGAATTATCTATCTTCTATACTTATAATATAACTGTAACAGGTCCAATTCTGTACATTGAAGATATTTTGAAAATTATATTTGAAGGACATTCTATAACCGATACTGAGGCCGAAAATGTATTTTTTTTAATTTTTGTCTGTCTGTATGTCTGTCTGTCTGTATCACGGCTGAGCATCACGCCGAAACTACTGAATGGATTCAAATGAAACTTGGCATGATTTGAGATCTTACTACGAGGTAGGACATAGGATACTTTTTATCCCGTAATCTAGCACGGTTCTTTTGGGAGAGGGGATTAAAGTCAAAACGGGTACTTGGTTATACGCTTGGTCCGATTTTATAAATTTTTCTTTATAATATAATAAATATTAGTAAGGGAACACTCATAGAGAGTTGTTATCAAGGTTTGTTAATCGGTCGGGTTAAGTAACGTTAGGTAAGGTAATTAAAGAGATGGGTGACCGCTTAACGCCATTTGAACTAAACGGGTTCGTGCTTCGGAGAGCAAGTAAAAAGTGGGTCCCAGTTTTTAACAGACTATAAAAAATGAGGTTATGTATTCGATGCGAATGTCTGTTATTCAAAGTTTAGTTAACGTAAAAATAGCGCAGGCGGAGCTGCGTGGGTCAGCTAGTGTATCTATACGTTTTACAAACAACTGCAGATATTTTATTTTTATTTTATTTTATTCGGGGAGCTTACGGCTACATTTACAAAATAAGTAACATTGTAACTTATTACATGCCAGTTACAAGCTTCCACAGATAGGATTCTGTTCAAAGTTAGGAAAATAAACATAAATAATTAATCTAAGAAAAAAGATTTGGATCATCATGAATGATATGCTTGACAATTAAAGTACTACTACAAAATAGATCCATGCGTGAATCTTGGCTCAATTTGTTGAAAGAACGGAATACTCTTGGTAAGTATTACCTCGATAATTACTGTGGCAGGATGGACCGTGAAGCATATTGTGAGAGCGTAAACGTCGAGTTGGCACATGAAGTTGAACATTGCTCAGGAGATCCGAACAATCAATCTTATTCTGTGCAATATTCAAAAGAAAACAAACATCAGCTATGTTTCTCCGAAGATAAAGAGGCAAGAGTGAAGCTTAAAACATTGTTGTTCGTAGTCCTGACGTGGGAGTTTAAACTTGAAACCCAAGTACCTAACAAACCTTTTTTGGACTCTTTCTAAGTTATTACGGTAAACATGATAAATAGGGTTCCAAACCTGACTGGCATATTCTAAATGACTACGGACATAGGCACAGTAAATAGTCTTTATTGTTTTCATGTGTTTGAAAGGTCGGGATGTACAAATAATAAAGCTAAGTGCTTTATGTGCCTTATCAATTATATGTTCAACGTGATGATCAAATATTAGTTTGCTGTCATGCATTAAACCAAGATCTTTAATTAGATTGGCAACTTGGATATCGGAGTCCCTTAATTTATAATTAAAAGAAAATACACACATCAAAAGTGTCTAGGGATCAACATATATTTTTGCAATAACTTTTCTCCTGATTGATATTAATTAAAATTTTCTTTAAGGATTCATCAAATAAAGTGTTTTCGTTTGTCACAGTAACGATAAACCAAGTCACCTTTGCATTAATAAAGAAATTTGCCATTTTCCTAATAAAGGGATTTTTGACATTTGAACCACTAACACAAAAGTTCGAAAAAAAGACTGAAATAACAGTTTTCTTTAAAATTTTATTGGGTAACTTAAACAATTAATAATCCGTGTTTCTACCGCGAACACTAACAACACAAGAACATCGGTTTGGCATACTCAAAATGAGTTCATCCAAATCACGCTGTGGAATGGCCGCCCATGTTCGTTGCAACAACAAAAAAAGGTCTTCTTGCGACTGGATACCCTCCATATTCGGCAGAGCTCTTCTCTGTAGCATATCCCATGCATGCTCAATCGGGTTCAAGTCTGGCGACTGAGCAGGCCAGGGCAGGACATTGATGTTAGCTGCGGCGAGAGTCTGTCTTACAACTCTTGCGGTGTGCGGTCGTGCATTATCATGCATTAACTGAAATAAGGGACCGATTTGCACTTGTAGAGGAACGATGACGTCTGATACAATCGTCTCAGCATAAATTTGAGCGTTACGGGTACCACCTATAGCAATGCACAATCGTAGGATTCGATATCAATGGGCTCTTGAACACAGAAATTGGGCAGAAGAACAATGGCGTTTCGTGTGCTTTTCTGATGAGTCTCGTTTTGGTATGAGACCGGATACAAGACGTATACGACACTGGAGAACCCCTGGACGCCAACAGCGATTAAAATCCTGCCAGGAAGTCCATCCTTATAGTGGTGGAACCATCATGGTATGGGCGGGTATTTGGATCGGCGGAAGAACTGAGTTGATTTGGATCAGAGGCAACCTCAACGCTCAAATTTATGCTGAGACGATTGTATCAGACGTCATCGTTCCTCTACAAGTGCAAATCGGTCCCTTATTTCAGTTAATGCATGATAATGCACGACCGCACACCGCAAGAGTTGTAAGACAGACTCTCGCCGCAGCTAACATCAATGTCCTGCCCTGGCCTGCTCAGTCGCCAGACTTGAACCCGATTGAGCATGCATGGGATATGCTACAGAGAAGAGCTCTGCCGAATATGGAGGGTATCCAGTCGCAAGAAGACCTTTTTTTGTTGTTGCAACGAACATGGGCGGCCATTCCACAGCGTGATTTGGATGAACTCATTTTGAGTATGCCAAACCGATGTTCTTGTGTTGTTAGTGTTCGCGGTAGAAACACGGATTATTAATTGTTTAAGTTACCCAATAAAATTTTAAAGAAAACTGTTATTTCAGTCTTTTTTTCGAACTTTTGTGTTAGTGGTTCAAATGTCAAAAATCCCTTTATTAGGAAAATGGCAAATTTCTTTATTAATGCAAAGGTGACTTGGTTTATCGTTACTGTGACAAACGAAAACACTTTATTTGATGAATCCTTAAAGAAAATTTTAATTAATATCAATCAGGAGAAAAGTTATTGCAAAAATATATGTTGATCCCTAGACACTTTTGATGTGTGTATATTACGTTTTCTAGTAAAATGAACAATAAAGCATTTAGATTAGTTTAGGTGTAAGTCATTATTTTCACAATACGAGTTAAGTCTAATTAGGTCCTCCTGGAGAAGTACTGCATCTGCAACATTATTAACGACACGAAAAACTTTTAGATCGTCAGCAAACAACAGAAATTTTGAATTTTCGAAGCAATTATCAATATCATTGATAAATATAACAAACAGGAGTGGACCCAACAACGATCCTTGAGGAACACCTGACGTAATGCTGACCCAATCAGACATAAATCCATTAAGGACTACTGCTTGGGTTCTATTTAAGACTAGCTGACCCACGCAGCTCCGCCTATTTTTACGTTAACTAAACTTTTAATAACAGACATTCGCATCGAATACATAACCTCCTTTTTTATAGTCGGTTAAAAACTGGGACCCACTTTTTACTTGCTCTCCGAAGCACGGACCCGTTTAGTTCAAATGGCGTTAAACAGTCACCCATCTATTTAATGACCTTACCTAACGTTGCTTAACCCGATCGATTACAAAACCTTGATAACAACTCTCTGTGAGTGTTACCTTACTGATATTTATTATATTATAAAGAAAAATTGATAAAATCGGACCAAGCGTATAACCGACTACGCATTTTGACTTTAATACCCTCTCCCAAAAGAACCGTGCTAGATTACGGGATAAAAAGTATCCTATGTCCTACCTCGTAGTAAGATCTCAAATCATGCCAAGTTTCATTTGAATCCATTCAGTAGTTTCGGCGTGATGCGCAGCCGTGATACAGACAGACAGACAGACAAAAATTTTAAAAAATACATTTTCGGCCTCAGTATCGGTTATAGAATGTCCTCCAAATATAATTTTCAAAATATCTTCAATGTACAGAATTGGACCTGTAACTGTTTTATTATAAGTATAGATATAAGAATTAAACCACCTAAATAAATCACCACGAATTCCCAAGACCCATATTTTTTTCAGTAATATATTATAATTTATTTTATCAAAAGCTTTACTATAATCCATATATATGGCGTCAACTTCGTTTTTATTATCCACTAGCTGACCCACGCAGCTCCGCCTGCGCTATTTTTACGTTAACTAAACTTTTAATAACAGACATTAGCATCGAATACATAACCTCCTTTTTTATAGTCGGTTAAAAACTGGGACCTACATTTTACTTGCTCTCCGAAGCATGGACCCGTTTAGTTCAAATGGCGTTAAACGGTCACCCATCTATTTAATGACCTTACCTAACGTTGCTTAACCCGATCGATTACAAAACCTTGATAACAACTCTCTATGAGTGTTCCCTTACTAATATTTATTATATTATAAAGGAAAATTGATAAAATCTGACCAAGCGTATAACCAAGTACCCATTTTGACTTTAATCCCCTCTCGCAAAAGAACCGTGCTAGATTACGGGATAAAAAGTATCCTATGTCCTACCTCGTAGTAAGATCTCAAATCATGCCAAGTTTCATTGGAATCCATTCAGTAGTTTCGGCGTGATGCTCAGCCGTGATACAGACAGACAGACAGACAGACAGACAGACAGACAGACAAAAATTTAAAAAAATACATTTTCGGCCTCAGTATCGGTTATAGAATGCCCTCCAAAAATAATTTTCAAAATATCTTCAATGTACAGAATTGGACCTGTTACAGTTTTATTGTAAGTATAGAATAGATACTATCAGTTAAATATTCATTAAAGACTGTAAGATTGGAGGTTGTGGACCTAGCCTTAATAAATCCATGTAGTTGCGGCAATAAAGAATTTTTAATACACTCATATGTTTGGTCATAAATTAAGCGTTCAAATATTTTGGATAAAATGCAAAGCTTAGAAATTTGCCTGTAGTTCTCTACTTCATTCTTCGGCCCTTTCTTATATACCGGCGTTATAAAAGCTGATTTCCATATTTTAGGCATTGACCCTTCTCTAAGTGAACGCTGGAAAAGAATAGAAACAGGGGTTGCTAGTTCCTCTGCACATTTCACCAAAAACAAAGCAGGAATAGTGGAATATATAAATAACGCTACTTTGAATAGCGGTTCCTGCTATGAGTAACTTGCCAATAATCAATCAAATCAATAAATCTATGGAATCGTTGTGCAGGTTTTTGATGCACCACGGTACTTGCCTCTTCCATCGATATACTCTTTTCTTCTATCCCGTGATAAGATAATCCCGTAATATCCCGGAAAACAGGCCGGAGCAAATCCTCAAAGGGGCAGAAATAGTAGAAATTACCCTATTAATGTTGTTAAAAGTACACTGTTACACAAAGTAAACTGTTAATTGTTATATAATTTATTTATTTCTGCCATACTTGTATTCCTCTAACAACTTACTGTTAATTTAGTAAAGAGAACAAACTTCGTCGTAAACACTTATTGAATTCTAGAATGAGTAGGCGTCGATGGCCTGATGGCCTCTGAATACTGTCGGCGTTGAAAGCAGGAGGTACAGGTAATTATCTATACAACCCTGTGGGAAGTGGATTAAATAATATAAAAATAGCGACGGTAAGGTGAATGAACCGACTCAACTTTTGTAGACTAAACATTAAATGACGGGGATATTTAATCGATTTTTATTAAACTGAGGCTTAACAAGTAATGAGTTTTAATAAACTATTTTTCAAAAAATAAAAACCGACTTCAAAGTAAATTATCTAAAAAGCATAAAATAACGAAAATATATTGAAGTCGGTGTCAGCTGTTGATAGTGTTAGTAGATAGTGTTAGTTAACATGATTAGCTAGCACCGACTTCAATATATTTTCGTTATTTTATGCTTTTTAGATAATTTACTTTGAAGTCGGTTTTTATTTTTTGAAAAATAGTTTATTTAACACTTTTTAGTGACTTATTTTACCAAAATAGGTATCAGCACTATCACGCAACTCGAACGTCTACGTTACAATAACTTACTGAAAACATAAAAAGTTTATATCTCTTAAACTACTGGACCGATTTTTATGAAACTTGTACTCTACCCTAAGTTGAAAAATACTCTAACTATTGCAAAAAGAATTTTCAAAATCGGACTTGTAGTTTCTGAGAAATCCGTGGACAAACCTACATACATACATACATACATACATACATACATACATACCTACATACATATATACATACATACATACACTCATAAAATTTGGTAAATTTGTTTAGAAGCCCACATAGACTAACATATATTAATATTACGCATTTTTATCAATATTACATACATACGCGTCGAATAGAGAACCTTCTTTTTGAAGCCGGTTAAAAACTAAAACCCGACTACGGATAAAATCGCAGTCTAATAATGTGATATTATATAGCCTATAACCAGCGGACAATCAAGACGCTTCTAACGACACCCTACTTTTCAAATTATGTTAAGTAGATTAGAAGATTTGCGGGAACAGATGAACATACATAAGTAGGTACATACATTCTTATTAAAATCATAACCCTCCGATTACTCTGTATTTGCAATAAAACCAATTCTACACTGCTGGGCAATTAGCAGAACACTTATCCTGTATTATAACAACTTGTTAATAATTGTGGGCATTGATGCTTGATAATGAGACTTCCTGCGAAACCAGCTATGCGGGAGATACTATAGTGCGCCAGTGCTAGATATAATTGCACTCTTTTTCCTTAACTGTCACAATTAGTGAAATGAAAGCAAAGGAAGAGATTGTGAGTCACAATCGGTTGTAACGGAAGCCTGACACGACTGGGGAGAGGTTAAGGCGAGGCTAAGGGCAGGACCGACTTTTAACATGGTGATCGGTCTGCATTATCCTATGTCCTAGCCAGAAAGGAATAAATACCACAAATTTGTTTCTTCCCGCGGATTTGATTCCTTCGGTCTCCCGAAGCGCCATAGAGGCTACAAAACATAATAATATGATTGGCATTGTTACCATTATTAGTAAGAATCTTCTTAGTTTCTTTGCGCGACAGAATCCGGAATGAGGAGATTCGCCGAAGAACCAAGCTCACTGACATAGCTCGTAGAATATGCAAGTTGAAGTGGCAGTGGGTAGGCTACATCGCTCGAAGAACCGATAACCGTTGCGGAAGAAAGGTTCTCGAGTGGCGACCACGAACCGGAAGACGTAGCGTAGGCATGCCTGCCACTAGGTGGACCGACGACATTGTTCGCGTCGCAGGCAACCGGTGGATGCAAATAGCAAATTGTCATTCATTGTGGCGTTCTAAGGGGGAGGCCTTTGTTCAGCAGTGGACGTCTTCCGGCTGGTGATGATGATGATGAACCTCGATGCGCTTTAGTTAAGTATCTAGCCGTATTATCCCAGTAGGGGTTCGTTGTGATGTGGCGTTAAATTCAGCCCTCTAAGCGGCTGCCCAAGCCGAGGCCGTGCCTCCCTGAGGTGTCCTTGAGCTAGTCGCTCCCCTTATCTGGCTGGAGCACTTTAAAGCGCTCGCCCTCTTACCCCTCTTGTCATGGCCAGCTGCGGTCAACAGTATTCCTTATCCTCAATAATAAATATGTATTAACCACGGTTGCATAAAGGTGGCATATGTGTCTGTCTGTGACATCGTAATCGGTACTCCCAATAAATAGACGAATTTGATAATGCTTTTTTAAGCTGGCTTATGAATTCTGGTTTAGGTATGTTTGACGAAAATCTGTTTAGCCGTTTATTATGATTTTTCTCTCGTGTCGAGGTTTCTACGAAACGACGATATATTGATATATTAATTTATATATTGTGCTTTCATATTCACACTTTAATAGTTTATCCATTAGGATGATTGTATTAAGAAATATTTGAGACATATGGCACATATGATATTTAGAACGTTTCAACAATACGTTTCACGTAATTATTCAAGTAATTATACAAAATTTTTGGAGGGAATCTTCTAACCAGATTTATTCAAAGTTACACAGAAATTAAAATTTGCCGCACCTGACTGTACATAATTAATTAATAATAAGGCACGTGGCTATGTAGGTATACACAGCCACTTGAAGGTGTCAGTTTGGAAAACGATACGTATGATAAAGAATTCAACCTTTATTGAAAAATAATGATTCCAATCTTCGAATTCAGAGGGAAAAAAACTGTTTCTTAAATGTAGCAACGCCACACGAGCCACCCCCGCTTATATTACGAAGGTGACTCAAGATTGATCCGAAAATGCCAATAATTACACAGAGGGGAGAAAAAACACCGTCTCCCCAACACTGCCCTTATATACTACAATATAGGAATGTATATAGCATGTGTAGGGGACACATGATCAATATATTAAATTCTATTGTAAGAGTTATAATGCTCAAACAGGCCCATTATAATTCCAAATGGAATCTCTTGAATTAAACTTATAAATTCAATTTTCTCTTCGAGTTTAATCCTAACATAATGAGCCCTAATTCATAAAACGGAAAAATTCTCAACTTTTTTTAAAACGAAAATATTCCATAAATGGTGCTCTTTCAACTTAAAACAACTTATTATAATGTTTAGGTACCTAGTAACCTAACCACGTTTTATGTAGGTACTAGTTGTTAACCGCAATTATCTTCTTGGGCAGGTTGTATCTACATAATATATAATTTTAGATACATTGCCTATTTTTGAGATTCATGATGCTCACTATTTCCTTGTTAAATTATAATTAACGCAGCTCCGCCCGCGTAATTTTATATTTTTCCTCAAGAACCTTTTCCTGACAATAACAAACTAAACAATAAAAGAATTAGCAAAATTGGTCCAGCCGTTCACGCGTGATTCCGTGACCAAGGGAAATAGGGATTAGAGTCACGCAGCTCGGTCCGCGCTTTTATTACATTAACAATGTTCCAATTTCCAGTTCCTGGTGAGATATTCAATATATTCTCACCTTCTCACTTTTTCTTTCTCTCCCCCCTCTCTCTCTCCCATTTAGTTAAGATGAGAAAAGAGGAGCCCCCTTTCTCCCTCCTTCCCTAATCTTGAATCCTTGATCTCTCTCTTTCTTGAAACAAATCGAATCTCTCTCTCCCCGTCCCACCTCGCTCCCCGTCACAGCAATATCATCATCATCACAGGCCGAAAGACGTCCACTGCTGAACATAGGCCACAATGAACGACAATTGGCTATTTGCATCCATCGGTAACCTGCGACGCGCACAATGTCGTCTGTCCGCCTAGTGGGAGGCCTGCCTACTGGGTTCGTGGTCGCCACTCGAGAACCTTTCTCCCCATCGGTTATCGGTTCTTCGAGCTATGTCGCCTGCCAATTGCCACTTCAACTTGCACATTCTGAGATCTATGTCGGTGACCTTAGTTCTTCGGCGAATCTCCACATTTCGGATTCTGTCACGCAAAAAAACTTGGATCATAGCTCTCTCCATAGCTTTTTGTGTAACTCTGAACTTCTCTTAAAGGCCAGTTACCACGTATCATGTACCATTTGTCATCACTTGCAACACATCATCATCCACTGCTGAACAAAGGCCTCCCCCTTAGACCGCCACAATGAACGACAATTTGCCATTTGCATCCACCGGTTGCTTGCGACGCGAACAATGTCGTCTGTCCACCTAGTGGGAGGCCTGCCTACGCTGCGTCTTCCGGTTCGTGGTCGCCACTCGAGAACCTTTCTTCTCCAATGGTTATCAGTTCTTTCGCAAAACGCACGGGTTAATAACCTTCGTCCACCACTGCGGTATTTAAAAATAGCTGGTTTTTTAAGCTAGCAAACAAATAAAAAATGATTTCATTTAATAATTTGACAGATTTTAAGTCGGATTAGCGTAAATTTCCACTATTTTGAGTCGTGCTTAAAAAATATTGTCATTTTCTCATTTATACGCCTCTTTCTCAATATTTTCTGGAATCCCTCACGCTCTAAAAACGTATGACCTAATTCTTTTTTCTCATAAAACTATAGTTACTTGTGGTCCTCGCCTATCAAGCATTCAGCAGTAGTAAGATATCGTCCATAAACTACGCATGCAAGGACACCGTCTCTTTTACGAGGCACCCTATTATATTTACGAGTATAACTTTTAAAAGGGAGGTAGCGAAGAGAGGAAATGCCCACACAGAATATCTGTACCAGCCCAAAGGCAAATAGTACTACTTTTAAATGGCTGTGAGTGGTCTATGAGGATGCTATTAGCTGAGACTACGCTTCGTCACGTTCACTGCTGACTAGTAATTTATTTTCTGTAGGGTCCTTGAGTTGGTTGGTAAGTTAATGTAGGGCCAATTCAATAGATAACATTTAACATCTCTCAGTTTCTTTGTTCTGTCTGTTTCTTTTGTCATAAATAAATATGTAATCGTAATTGAAAAAACTTAAGCAATTGTACAGTACTAACTTCGAAAAAATTAATAATATTTTATGCTCGCCGTTACAAGGTTACGTTTTTAAATTTTGATGAAGTGTCAAATGTGATGTATTAAATTGGCCCTATTTTAATAAGCACCTGATATTATTGTTACCTATTATGATATTTTTTAATGAATATGAGATCATTATATTGACTATCTTTACTATTTCTGTAGAATTATTTAAAAATAAATTCACATTGAGATATAATGATATAGGTATGCTGCATAATTATTACCACAACCTTTGATTATACAGGGTGTAAAGGACATCGTACCGAAAAAAAATTTATAAGACGTCAAAAATAAATAGAAATAAAATAAAAACACAAATAATTAATTAATTGTTTTTAAATTAAAATTAGGCTTTATTATTATACCAATAATGATGTTATACTAATTTTATTTAAAAAAATTGAATTATTTTTTTGGAAATTCATGAAAAATCCGATGAAAAATTTCAACACTAGGATGTTCAGAACCGTGTTCTGGATCCCTGGTATCGGTTTTCGGTACGATGTCCCTTACACCCGTTATATACGACCACAACGTTTATCGATCGGAATTTGGATTACGTACTGTAACTGTTACGTAGTGTAATACGTCCTACACAAAGACAATAAAAATAACCTTTATTGTATCCATACACGCAAGTAGGTTTATAAGGATAACCTTTAGATTATTTATAATATTTTCTGTATATATTTTTAGTACAAAAATCTTTCAGGGTCAACTTTATTGGTACTTACCACCAATAATACTTATTTTTAGTGTTCGCACCGAATCCGGTCATGGATTTAGCGTTACGTGTTTTATGGGCGGCTCCTGAGCTTAACACGTCGTAAACGGTATTTGTCCACTACGTTAAACCGAGGTTGAGTTATAAAACAAACCGTGTGAGCCTATCTTGAAGCCTTTTTATACAAAAGAAACTTTTATACATTTTATAGACTATTGAGCGGCCGACTGGGGCCAATAAGTAGTCATCCAATCTCTTGTTATCACGATATTCTCATATACAGCTGAGGCTGGGAAATGAAATCAATAGAAATCATATTTACATATAAAATTACTGAAGGATTTTCAGGGAATTTCAGGCAGGCTCAACTTGCTTTCGGCCGGGAATGAGATTTTTAAAAGGTCTAGAAATATTAATGGCTACAAAAAAAGTTCCTAAATGATTTAGATTTAAATTTGGCTGTCTACTTACCAGACTATACTTGTACTTACAGTACTTAGGTAGATACCTCATCGTGTTCATATCTGGTGAATGCGTTGCATGTGTGCCGCACGCGTGTTACATATACATTGCTCGCATAGTGCACGCGAGCTTCGTGCGTATCGCCCGCGTGCAGTTTGCGTGCACGCAGGTCAATGCGCTAGCGCCATTCACGAGCGGCGCGTAGATGGCGGACGCGTGGCTCTTTCTACCAGTGCATGCGCGAAGCACATGGGCCGCGCGCAAACAGGTAATTTGCGGCGCGGCACGGGATCTGGCCACACCTTAAAATTGGAATATCAAATGACATTAAAAATAAAGATTATATATAAAATCGATTACTATGGGTGTTTCTCTAGTCTAATATTTTGATAGCAGTACAAAAAAGAAATCCCCTACAGTAAATTTCAATACAATTCGAACGCCGCATTTCCGCAATTAAAATATATTAAAACAATCACATTAATGGAAAGCAAACACAATAGATACGGACGTTGTATCTCATCGTAATGAAGTCGGTTAAAAATGAATATTGAATTGATGCGAAACAAAAGCGACGAGGGTGGGTCATGTCGATCGACCGCCATTGATCGCTGCCGTATTGTATCTGTATCTAGTCACTGGACTGTTAACAGTTCATTTTATGCTAGTTAATAATTAATGCAGTAGGTAATCTCTCGGTCACAGGCATTGTATCACCTTTAAGGCGATAATCGCTTGCACGTGGCGGCCCAAAATACGTGCGGACGGGTAAGAGCACGCAACGTCGTTCAAACGATTTTGATTGAAGACTGGTACACCGTTCGTGTCCGCGATAGTATACCCTTTTTTTATTTTCTAGGGAAACCTATAATAGGTTACCGGGACCCCGTGGAGGACCAACCTGGGTATGTGGGATTCTTACCCACTAACCCTATCCATCGGCACATGAGAGGGGGACCTGGGGTCTCCAGTGGAGATCGCCTTAAAGCCCCCCGGGAACCAGGCACAGTGCTCAAGGGGACGGGGTTTGGGACCCCGTCGCCGTCTCCGTCCACCTCGGTGTCACCGCCGTACTCTCACCCTAGACCCCACACCCCGAACGTCCAGCGACTACTACTCTTGAAGTAGTTGGAAATAAACTTATTAGTCTGATTTTTGTCCTAGTTTTGTACTACATACAACCTTACATAATAATATGTCCCTTACTAATCGTTTACTTGTGAGCATGTAGGAGAACTTCTGCTGATTGGTTCAACAAAGTAGTGTATTAGAACTTAGAAGCTGAGTTCACGAACTTAGTTTCCGGTATCCGTATAGGATTACGGTTATGTTATCCTTGTGATGGAGAAAATAAACAATGATATTATTAAGTAGGTACTCATGGCCTGCGATGTTATTAGCCGTAGGCTCCTTTAGTGTTTAGGCCAAATAACTTGTATAATTAGTGGTCGAATTGAGGCATTCATAGCCAGTTGTAATCATTGTTCGGTAAACGATCGGTTAAGCAACCATCAGATAGGGTCACTTATACTTTTTATAAAAGCCACGACTTAGGTATTGGGTAGCGTCCGTCTAACCTCTAGACTAGACTAACTGGCCCATTCTCTGAGTCTGCGTAGGGCTTAGAGTTTTTAGTGTTGATTAACGTTCGATAATGGAAAACAAAAGTCTAAAATATTTATACCTGTAAATTAACTTAAAAAATATACTTACTACACTTACCTATACTTAGGTAGTTCCTTCGTCTGGGGCATTCATTCAAATTTGGCTCACTCACCAAAAATGTTACCTCTTTATCAGTTTTCACTTCGCTTAGCAAAGCCCCGGGAAGAACCGGAGGTATTGTAATGTGTTTCATTCAAACAATTTTCTTTCAATTTTCAGTATACTTGGCATAAGTACAGGATATAAAATATTTGCTATTGAAATATTTGGTCGCGAATAAGTATTTTGTTTCTTTGCGCGATAGAATCCGAAATGTCGAGATTCGCCGAAGAACTAACATAGCAGGTCACCGACATAGCTCTCAGAATCTGCAAGTTGAAGTGGCAATGGGCAGGCCACATCGCTCGGGGCACCGATAACCGTTGGGGAAGAAAGGTTCTCGAGTGGCGACCACGAACCGGAAGACGCAGCGTACGCAGGCCTCCCACTAGGTGGACAGACGACATTGTGCGCGTAGCAGGTAACCGGTGGATGCAAATAGCCAATTGTTATTCATTGTGGCGTTCTAAGGGGGAGGTCTATGTACAACAGTGGACGTCTTCCGGCTGATGATGATGATGTTGAAGTATTTTGTGTTCTGTAAAGCGAGGAGTCTAAGATCCGATTAGACAAAAGTCGAATGACTAGCAACTGACCAAAGCTTCGTTCGATCTTTTATGTTTTAAAAACAAATACATTTTATGTGTATACGTAATATACCTACAAATAAACATTTTGACAGAAATTCCCTAAACATAAGAGTTCTAAGGGGGAGGCTTTAGTTTAGCAGTAGTCTTTGGGCTGCTGATAACAATGATGATGATGGAAGGTAGGTGGGTACTGTCCCGAACGGAACTGATAACTACCACTACCGACAGCAAGTGCAAGCGGCGCCTGCAGTTGCAGCGTGCAGTCCAGGAAAAAATACGTCCGTATCGTTCTGTGGTCACTGCACTACTGATCTGCAGTCGGCGGCACCATGCAACTGCAACAGCACAAGCAGCAGCCGCCGACTGCTACCGCGGCAGTAGCACTGCTGCAGTAGCGCTCGGAACCCATTACATAGAAATACATACAAACCAGTCTTGCTGCTGCGGCTGACGCAGCCGCTACACGTGCTGTCGGCAGTTGCAGCTAACAGTTCGGTTCGGAATAGTAGTATTCCGATCCGGCTGCATGCATGCAGTTGGCCGCTGTAAGACTGGTTTGGATGTATTTCTATGAAATGAGTTCCGAGCGCTACCGCGGCAGTAGCACGTGCAGTCCGCGCAGCAACTGCACCTTCAGTTGGCAGCTTGGTTTGGAATAGTACCAAGGTACTATGAACAGACATGTTTTATGTAGCTGGGAATCGAACCCACGACATTTTGGGTAGCCAAAAATTATTACACGTGCATGTTCGATTTAAAATAAATATTTTTTCAAGCGAACTCAAGTGCATATGTTACGACGTTTGTTGTCCGTGGTACCCCCAATAGAACCACCAGTGGTACCACGGACAATTATTTTTGTCGGTAACGGATGTATCAAGAGGCGATATATCTCCTTGTATCTTGTGCTGCCCTGGTACTTCTGCTATAAATATGTAAGCTACTACTCAATAGATACCACATCCCCAGTAGGTATATTCTGGACGAAATTAAAAATCACATTGAAAATTGTATTGGAGGTGGACTTGAGGACTCTTCCTTATGCCCTATGCTTCCCTGGTACTTCTACTATAAACCTGTTAGCTCTAAACCACATTCATATGCCCGCCCACACAAGACAAGGCACAAGATTATGCACTCCCTGTGTTTTATGCTAGCCTAGTACTACTTCCGTTAATAATTTGTCGATTTTATTACTCAATACCACATCTCTAGTATATTCTGGTTCTAGTATATAAAAATATTTTTTTTAAATTTCATGTGTAATGTTGTGCAATACAGACAGTCAAACCCAGATACCAAGTAAACGATTCCAAAATGAACGAAAATAGTAAAATATTATTGAAATATAATTAATTTATTTCTGGTGGTACCACGGAGTTGTCCGTAGTACCCCAGTGGTACCACGGACAATTATTTTTGTCCGTGGTACCACTGGTGGTTCTATTGGGGGTACCACGGACAACAAACGTGTTACGAGCAGTTGCAAAAAGCTGTGGAATCTCACAAACTCATATATCTACGTTAGCCTAGCGGGGTATAAATTTCATTACAGTGGGTTTCAATGCAATATTGCGCTGCAATGCAGGGACTGCTACGTTTTATTGCATTACACGTGCATTTAACGGCACCCTCAGCGAGCGTTAGATATTAATATTACTTTATGCTTTGTATAAAACATGTTTTATGAGCATAACTTTGGTTAACTATGAACAAAGAGTTGGTTGGTATGTCATCGATCAAGTCTGCGACGCATTGATACATAGAATATACCGTTACCCGGGGTGTCCGGGTAAGACTAGCACCCTCCCATCCCCTCCCATTGGATGTTCATAAGAGGCGACTAAGGGAAAACTAGAAGACAGGCAGCAGCGTCTTATATTGTACTAGCGACCCGCCCCGGCTTCGCACGGGTGTAATTGAGAAAAAAAAGAAGTGTTTAATTTTAACTTACTGCCTTTGATTATAGAATTTCTTCAAAAATAATGTTTGTAGCTGACTTTTCGTAACGCAATATGAAAAAAAATTGTTTAGAAGTGACGCGTGAAAGAGCTACGACCTACGTATAGCTATCTACCCATGGGCAAAGTACTCAACGCTTAGGTTTAAGCCTGCAACGTTGAATTTGTGATTTGTTAATTGTATTTTTATTTTTATTAGAAACTGCAGACGTGTACCGGTGTACAATTTGGGTGGATTAAGGACAGGAACAGAGCACCATTTCTTTAAAACCAATCTATGGAAGCAATACGGGCTTCCTTGTTCGGTTTCATCGTTAAGACGTAGACGGGGGTCAACCGGGGAATTCTTACCCACTAAAACCCCCGCGGCTATCACGTCGGCACATTAGAGCGCGGTCCTGGGATATTTGTCGGGATCTGCACCAGTTGCTACCACTCAGTGCCTTGACTTTGAACCCGCCGCCGGAGAGGCACATTATAGTTCCCCGGGAACCTGTCACGGAGCTCACGGTTACAGGGGTCACGGGGGACGCCTTTAATGGGATTTACGGGACCCTGTTGGTGGTCAACCGGGTATGTCGGATTCTTATTCACTAAACCCCGTTGCTACGGCCGTTAAATCAGTACATAAGAAGGAGACCTGGGTTATCCGGTGATATCTGCACCAAGATCCCTCAGTGGCTTGCCTTTGAGCCCGCCACCAGGGGGCACAATAAAGCCACCTGGGAAACTATCATCGTGCTCAAAGATACGGGGATCGCGGGGGAAACCTCCAATAAGTCCCACGGATCCCATGGGGAAGTCAACCTGGGTATTTGGGATTCTCACCCACTAAAACTCCCGTGGCTGTCACATCGGCACATGAGAGGGAAACCTGGGTTCTCGGGTGGGTTCTGCACCAGGTGTCCCTCAGTGCCTGGCCTTTTACCTTATATTATTTGGAATGATAATGATATATATGTAGCATAAACTTCTCTAGTACTTGATTGTTAAGTATGTACCTCTTTAGGTTTTTACTTACTTAGATAAAACTTCTAAATAAATTCAGTTAATATATAAACCTTGAAAAAATAAAAAAATTATTAAAAATAAAAAGTTTAAAAGTACACAAAAAAATCCCAATGAGAAATTTGAACCCGGACTCTGCTGTGCTTAGAAGAGGCTTTCGTAACCTCCAGACCACGGCTACTCTAATTCTATTATTTGAATTTCTTGATCATATTCTTGTTATATGTCTGCTCAGTCCCTATTGCATGTAGCGTGATATTTTATCTTATGTATTAAAGTTATACGTGTACAGTACCTAATTTACGTACTAAGCTAATCTAAGTGAAAATATTTGTACCGCCATCGGTTGAGTAATAATGCTGCTTTTTAACCCAGTTAAGGGATAAATTTAAAAACAGATCCCCTCAGTACTTGCCTTTCAGCCCGCCAACGGGGGGCACAATAAAAAAATAACCTGTCACCGTGCTCAAAGTTTCGGGGATTACGGATAGACCTCCAATAGGCTCCCAGGATCCTGCGGGCGGTCGACCGCGGTGTGTAGGATTCTTACCCTCTAAGCCCCTCACGGCTGTCCGCACAAAATATGGGGCTGCACCGGGTACCCCTCAGTGCAAGGCAAGGGCCTTTGAAGCCACTGCCGGGGGCGCATTATAGCCCTCCGGGAATCTGTCACAGTTATAGCGGTGGCGGGGGACACGTTTAATATGTCCCCAGGATCCTGTGGGGGATTCTTACCCACTAAAACTCCTCTCATGTGCCGATGTGACACATCGGCACATGAGAGGGGAACCAGGGTTCTCCGGTGACATCTGCATACGTACAATACATGCATATTGTATTCCTACCCAAACAGACATTTTGGAAATATATTTTCATTATTTTATTTTTATTATATTTGGGAAACAAACAAATGATACTACTTATTACTAATATAAGATCCAATAGTACAAAAATCAATTAAGTTTCCACTAATAACTAAATCATAACATTAGAGAGAAGCTAACTACGTATGCATGATTTTAAATTTTAAAAAAGTATTAAATTTAAAAAATATATTAGAAATAAAAAGTGCCGGAGTCAATATGAGTTAAATATTTAAAACATCGAATCTTAATATAAATAAAAAAACAAAGTTTAAAAACACAAAAAAAATCCATACACAGGTAGCGAACCCGGACAGTCTATACTTAGAGGACGCTTCCGTAACCACTTGACCAAGGAACTTTAATTTTATTCCTCGAATTACCCTATCTTATTCTTGTGATATATTTGTACCGCCGTCGGTTGAGTAATAATACTCCTTTTTTACCCTGATAAGGGATAAATTAAAAAAAATATGAAATACAAATTCAATTAACTTTCTTAACGAGTCTGTGCAAAATTTCAAGTCAATAGGACTAAGGAATCGCGTTCTCCCATACAAACTTTGCCCCCCTGTTTCACCCCCTTAGAGATTGAATTTCGCAAAAACCCGTCTTAGTGAGCACCTTTGTCCTAAAAGGAACCCCCATGCAAAATTTGAGACTTCTAGCACTTGTAGTTTCTGAGATTTCGTGATGAGTGGGTTTTTGCTTACTCTTTTATATAATAAGATACCTACCATCTATACCTACTGCGGTTCCCAAGAAGACTGCCAAGCGCGGGGATTATGGCAACCCCTCCCATCTAAGGGGGAGTCCTTTGTATAGCAGTGGAGTCTCGGCTACTGCTGATGATGATAATGATGACTTTTTTACCGACTTCAAAAAAAAGATGGTTCTCAATTCGTCATGCATATGTTTTTTTGTCTTCTTATGAAATTATGTTTTACAAAATTAATTAATAATCGTATATCTATATAAAGCTGTAATACAAAGAGGTAATGCCGCCAGTCTTTTAGGCAACCTTCCCTCCCAGTGCGGCGACAACTTTGAGGAAGTTTTTTACCTAGTTTAAGTATACATACTTGTAAATAAACTGTAAATATTTAGTTTCAATAAAGGCTTTTTCAATACAGCTATAGGTTTCTTAATTTAAAATGTTTTGGAGAAAGCACTTAATTTTTAAACAATAATTTCAATAGCCATCGCTTTATTAATCGTCGTCGTTCACAAGGTGTAAAGCTCAGATTAAACCGAACGCGAACAATTTCCCACCCAAGTTACTTTAGTTCGTCGAACTATCAAAGTCTGCGATAAAGTCTGGATAGACTAATTTTAACTGATTGAGCTGCGTTCATCGATATAATATTAATTATATGGATGGCTGCGTTGAACAATTTCTGGTATTGAAGCATGCTGCAATTTCATTTAGTGCCTATTAAAGTATTATAACACACCAGCTATTCTTACCCCTTACCTTTAAAATAGCCCCAATCTCCTCTCGTTTGGTGTCCGTAAGAGGCGACTAAAGGGAAACAAGACGCGCAGCAACTTCTTTTTATTGATTACCTACATAATAATTAATCCATTTTTTGAAATCGGATTATTTCGACATTTAAAGCCAATTAATACTCAATACGCAGATAGTAAGTAGATATACTAATTATCTCGTACCTATTTAATAATCGAAAATAATCGTAAACGGCTCCAACATCCGGAACAAATAGTTTTTAAAAAGTGCCTTATTAAGAATTAAAGTTAATTATCGTGTGTGAGTGCGGTTGTTAAAGTTTTTGGCATTTGTTAACAGCCACGAAACGGCGGCATTTTAAGTTTTAAAAATCAAACTCGCATAAACAAGTAACGCTAATTGACTCGGACCGGGAAAGCCGTGTTATTTATTACAACGCCCCGGCCTTTATCAGAATAGGGATGGACGATTGTTGCGTTTATTCGATATTTAAATTATATTACTTGTTATTGCTATTATAGCGACTCGGCGGAGCGGCTTCATCCGGCATTTAACGGTTCTAAATTTCATAAACAATATACGATGCCGGTCGCTTTCATAAACAATATACGATGTATGTTTGGGTTTCACGATATTGTTCAACTTTTATATTAGTCACATCGAGAATTCGTCAAATTTGATATTGGTCAAATTGGTAGTTTATCAAACCGTTTGTTTTTTTCATTATAAAATGTATGTATGTACTTAAATGCTATATGTAGCATACAGATAAACCTTTCGGAAGAAATTATCAAAATAGTAATAATAAAATCTTTTTAAAAAAAAAATTGAACCGACTTCAATACACTGAAAAGTATAAAATAATTTAAATATTATTGAAGTTGGTGTTAGCTTACCGGCTGTGTATATTTGGCACCAACTTCAATAATATTTAAATTATTTTATACTTTTCAGTGTATTGAAGTCGGTTCAATTTTTTTTTTAAAAAGATTTTATTTTAAACTTTTTAGTGATATTTTCATATATAACGATTGAACCATCGAAAACCGTAAAATTATCTAGGTAGGTTATGATCACATTATCGTCTACATAGTTTTACATAATTCATGTTTCTTCAGAAAAAAATATCCGGTCGTAATGAAATTTGCATGGAATCATCATAGCAGTTTACTCTCTCGAATAAAAAAAAAATCATCGCAATCGGTTCATAATTGTCAGAGCAATGTAATGGAGAACATCAGTTTTATGGTTTTTACCAGATAAATTCCTCCACATCGTTCATGGTCCTCCAGGAAGTTCTTATCTGGTTGTAATAAAATTCATACAGATTTAATACAGTGGTTTCTTCTTTCGAATAAAAAAAGAATCATTGAAATTGGTAAATATTTGCCAGAGTTATGACCATTTTTGTCCTTAAAAAGCGACATAAAGTCATCGATATAGGCTTTCCTGCAGCTCTCAGTACGCAGTCACCATTCTTGTTTTTCAGGAACTACTTATTACTACGCAATAATTTTTTTATGGGACCCAATCAATGGATTGAAGAATGGATGGAAGAAAGATTTTTTCAAATCGGTTCATAATTGACAGAGTTATGCGCGAACATACATAAAAAAAAAAAATATATATATATATACAGACGAATTGAGAACCTCCTCCTTTTTTGAAGTCGGTTCAAAATCAGGTTAAATAAGTATTGTTTAAATCATAGTTACACAAAGACTACTCTCATTAACGTTTTGTAAATTATATGTTAGTGCTTAACAATTTTTCAGTGAATACTAATCATAATGTATTGTTTATTTGAATATAATGTGCAAGTATCACGTATATACTAAAATATACGATTCTTCAGGTTTAACAAAACTTTAAACATATTTACAGTTCGTCTATATTAATTACTAGCTGACCCGCGCAGCTCCGCCCGCGCTTTAATTACATTTTGCTCCCCTTTTCTCCCTACTCCCTTGATTTATCTCTCTCCATCTCTCTCTCTTATAATAAAAATCTAATTCTATGCTATTTCTCTCCCCTCCCGCTTCGGTCCCCGTCACACTTCCCCTCTTCCTCTGCCCGTTGTCCTCTCTGAACCCTCTCCCTCCTGTCTCTTCTCCCAATTTGCTCCCTCTCACTCCCCCCCCACCCTTGCTCCACCTAACTCCTCCGATCACTCACTCCATCACCCTCCCCTCTCCCTCTCTTGCACCCTCCTCTCGTTCTATATATCCTGGTCAATCATGGTATCAGCGGCATAAAATATACTTTATAACCTATTCTCAGACCTACCCGCAAAATTTCATACATATCGGTTCACCCGACTCTCGTGCGCGTAACTTAGAGGTTCTCAGATTTTGTTGTGCAAGGCGTTGCGAACGTTCGACACTCGACTCTCGTGCGCGTACCTGAGAGTTTCTCTGATTTTGTTCAGCAAGGCGTTGTGAACGTTCAGGAGAAGATTCTCCCATACGACGTATTCTTGCTGCCCGTGCTTGAGAACTATGTTTAGAGAGTTGAGACATGGCTCTCTTAGGCATTTTCAAATGTTTAAGAAAATGCTAACAGCGTGTAATATTCTAGCGCTGAAAAGAACTGTTGTTTAGCCTTGAAAAGAACTGTTGTTTAGCCCTGAAAAGAACTGTTGTTTAGCCCTGAAAAGAACTGTTGGTTAGCCCTGAAAAGAACTGTTGGTTACCCCTGAAAAAATCTGTTGGTTAGCCCTGAAAAGAACTGTTGCTTAGCTCTGAGAAGAACTTTTGCGTAGGTGTAGTTTTAAGAAAGAAATCTAAAGAAAATCGAGAGGGAGCCGACCTCGCGTCTGAGCCGCGCGGGTACCTTACTCATAGATATAAACTCCCCTCCCGCATGCGCATCCCCGCCTTGGTGACGCTCACTTCGCAACGGGCCGTGCAGCAGAAATCGTAATATTTTAATTTCGCCATAACTTCAAAACCAAATGTCCAATTTTAATCATTCAAAGACCAAATATTATCTACATAAACTGTACTTAATGATGAATTAATTTATTTTGATAAGGATTAATAGCATGATTAAAATAAATGCGTTTAAATGTAGTCCAAACAAAATTCAAGATTTTTTAATAAAAAAATGGTTGTTGGGCCTCGACATAGATAGTGTGCCGTGGACTTTTTTGTAGATATTTATAAGATCTACAATTAATTAGAACATTTTATGGTTCTATCTTTTATAGTTTAGGCAGCGTACGCAAAATAAGTAACTTTTCTGGTTGATTTTTTACACCTTGTGTCCGAAAAAACCCAAATATCTTACAGAACCCTATTTTTTTTCAAAATAAAATTTAGCCTATGTTACTCGTTGATAATTTAGCTTTCGAATGGTGAAAGAATTTTCAAAAACGGTCCAGTAGTTTTTGAGCCTATTCATTACAACCAAACAAACAAAGTTTTCCTCTTTATAATATTAGTGTAGAAGTGTAGATAGTGTAGATTTCTTATTGGTAACATAACAAAGACGGATCAGTCCCATCTCTATATCCAAAATTTACTGGTTCAAGTAGTTCCCGCCTATATTGTGGGTACGCAACAGGGCGTAAACTTTAATTCGTTTGGGTTGCGTGTGTCTGATAGAGTGTTTTTGTTCCTACGAATTCTAGTAAGGAGAAGTTTATTAAATCTGATTTATAATGCTTCTATTTTAAATATATGTACCAGGGGCGTAGCTACCGCCGTATCAGCCTTATCAATAATACGGGGCCCCGGGCTACTGGGGCCCCGAACATGTGTAAGCAACAATACGTAAAACCATGTTCTCACATAATCTCTTAGGCCATACCATAATTTGGGCACCCCGACAAATTTTGAGACGGGGCCCATCTAAGGCAAGCTACGCCACTGGTATGTACGTAATTCTTTAGAATGTAACTGTATGTTAGTACTATTCTATTCTATTCTACGTATTATATACATGTTATACCGGGTGTCCGGTAAATAATAGTTAACCTTGCAGGTACTTGTTGGTACCAACCACTCACAAAAAAAGAAATAAAACAGCACGAAAAAATCAATTCGTTATTAGTAATTTCGAAGCCGTAGTACCCAATAATTATTAAACGAAAGTATCCAATTTCATACTTTAAAAAAAAACCTTTTTGCTGCAGATATATTTTTTTTTGTGAGTGTCCAGGGATTGACAAGAACTTGCAGGGTTATCCATTATTTACCGAACACTCTGTATATGTACGAGTATATTGCTATACTCTAACCTATTGATTAATTACAGTTTTTTCCCTAATTAGTAACAAGTAAATCTTTCACCTGTAGGTAAGCGATACGCCTATACACAGCTACACTGCACTGCCGCTCGTTATCAGATACATTCTCTTGAACCAGCTACAGTGCCCTTCGCACCGGAACACAGCAGCGGCAGTTGGTAGCAAAATATCTGACAATGTGGCGGTACCTAGCTGGTTGGTCCCATCTACGAAAATTAGCATCGCTGTTACTTTATTACCAGCGTGGTGCAGCGAAAAGCGGTTCTTTTACTTTAAACGCCGAAGATCACGGCTTCAGATCCTGCGTGGAGCAAGAACCTCGTGTGACTGCCCTCTTCTTACAGTTAGGACAGTCCAGACCACCTGAAGAGATATCAGACTCTCTATAAAACTCATTAAATTTGGTGTTAAGTCTCTTATGAAAAAGACCATGCGGATAAAAGACCACGGCAGTGTTAAATATTCTGTGTTAAAAAGCAGTAAGTAAATATTGCTGTATTGTATTGTGAAGGGCACTACAATTTTTATTAATCACTAGCTGACCCACGCAGCTCCGCATGCACTATTTTTACGTTAACTAAACTTATAATAACAGACATTCGCATCGAATACATAACGTCCTTTATTATAGTCTGTTAAAAACTGGGACCCGCTTTTTACTTGCTCTCCGAAGCACGGACCCGTTTAGTTCAAATGGCGTTAAAGGGTCACCCATCTATTTAATGACCTTACCTAACGTTGCTTAACCCGATCGATTACAAAACCTTGATAACAACTCTCTATAAGTGTTCCCTTATAATATTTATTATAATTATGAAGAAAAATTGATAAAATCGGACCAAGCGTATAACCAAATACCCATTTTGACTTTAATCCCCTCTCCCAAAAGAACCGTGCTAGATTACGGGATAAAAAGTATCCTATGTCCTACCTCGTAGTAAGATCTCAAATCATGCCAAGTATCATTTGAATCCATCCAGTAGTTTCGGCGTGATGCGCAGCCGTGATACCGACAGACAGACAGACAGATAGACAGACAGACAAAAATTAAAAAAAATACATTTTCGGCCTCAGTACCGGTTATAGAATGCCCTCCGAATATAATTTTCAAAATATCTTCAATGTACAGAATTGGACCTGTTGCAGTTTTATTATAAGTATAGATTAGATAAAATGTTGTATTAATAAATTTTAACACCAGGTTTTGTTTTGGTTCTTATCAAATAAGATACTCAAAAAAAAGAACTGAATCTAATTATGATTATTATAATTACCTATTTATAAATTTGTAACACTAAGATGTACTAATCCTTCTATATAATTATGTTAAATAAAAGATAAATTTAAGACTACAATATTTACTACTTGTGACATTTTAAGCAGCGTTCTGAAACAGAAATATCTAAGAAATTTCAGTCTCCCACTGTACATATCGTGACAATATAAATACATAATGTGATAATACATAAAATATATCAACGTCGTTAGCGAATAAAATATTATTTCTTAAAAAAAGAATGCTTTGTCCTTGCTCCTTGCTCGGTGTTGCAGACAATATTTTGTTTTGTAACTCCAGGCATTCATAAAGGTAGAGATTTATTTGCGATGCCGCTTTGTAAGTAAAGGAAAAAGGAGTTTTAGTACACTTATTATACTGACTGTCACCATAGAAAATGTAAGAGGTATGTAAATCACAATAAAATACAATGTTAGGCGAAACAAGCCCAGTGGTAGTTTAAAATATTTGTAAATTATCAGTTGTGCGATATTACAAAATGTACGAGTATATTACATATTGCGTCTATGTTTTTTTACTGTTCAAATGAAATATAATATAAAAAGTGAAATGGACATTGTAAATACAGAGCTTATGGGTACTCAGGTTACTCAGGTACTCAGGTTTGGCGTGGTGATAAATAAAATTAATATTTAGTTCAGATAAGATTTAATAATATATTGTTAGATACTCCGAAGCGGTTATAGAATAAGATAGTGGAGAATAATTGAGGGTAGAATGGTAGAATGACCGAACGCACCGAACGCGTATATGTCACTGCTCTGGCAGTGCAGGGGCATATTAATTCATTAGATGTCGTGCTAAAAGGTTGTTCCAGTAGTCATATAGAGCGGCCACTCTGTCATTCTGTCACTAGATTTTGTTATATAATGCGGTAATACTATTTAATTATATCAATGTATTTCTTGATGGGTAATTATCACAAGAGCAGGAATTGGCGTGGTTTGTTGGGGATGGGGGAGACCACTTGGGGGAGTCGCCACATTTTTATAATTACCCGTCAATGTATCACAGTATGTATAACCTTTGTGTCAGTGATGTGATCATTAAAACTTGGTATGTACAATGTTTTTCTGTATTTTTTTAATATTTCTACTTAGGGTTTTTAATAATATATTTTCTTCATTATTAAGTTGCCTAGCTTTTTCTCCTCCTTAGCTGTTTCATCTCCGAGAGGATGTGTCAAAAAATGTCTACTTCATGTAAATAATTTTGGGGAGAGTTTTTATTTTAAATATTATCATATAAAAAGAGGCATCGAAATAAACAAAATCAAGTATTAAATAACGTTACATATAATAATGATCATCGTTTGAGGTTCCAGGTCCCGGTAGTTTTTAATTAATTACTGAATGAAATACGTCTCTATTAAATCTGCGATAAGGCAGAATCTAAGTTAGCATAACTAACTCAAGATCAAACCACTTCAACTTGACACACAATTAAAACTATGTCAAAGTGCCGAGGGAGCTCATTGATCGGGCTCATTTCCTTAAAAGCGTTATATTGTTGGCACATAAAGCTGAAAGATCCTGGAGGCTTTATTTTTATATAAGAAAATCTCAAAGGATCATTGTAAAGTGGTCATAAAATAGTCTAAATAAAAAAGTACTCCATTATTAAGTCCCAACAGAAAAAGAGCGGGTGTAATAAATTTGTCGTCTTTTACGTCCATTTTACGTCTGTGTATCGTAAGGAATTTGCATATTATGCTTTGTGCATCGAAGCTCCCAAAAGAAAGTAAAGATTCGAATGCGGCTATTTAGAAAATGATATCTGGGTTTACTCGTAATCTAAGTTAGACCAACCATTGCCACCGCGGCGGCTAAGTCATTGCTAGGCTGTTGTGGCTCCTTCGGAGTCGCGTGACGTTCGGGGTCTGGGCCCTTGAACGTCCACTGAGTACGGTGGCGACTCCGAGGAGGACAGCGGTGCGGTTGCGACCCCCGTCCCCGTGAGTACCATGACTGGTTCCCGGGGGGCTACAATGAGCAAGGCACTGAGGGGCTGCTGGTGCAGATTCCACCGGAGAGCCTGGATGTGTGCGTCCCCTCTCATGTGCCAATGCCCCAGCCGCGGGGGTCTAGTGGGTAAGAATCCCACATACCTCGGTTGACCCCCACAGGTCCCCCGGGAACCTTTTGAAGGTTTACAAGAAAACAAGCCTGTAGTGGCTTTGCATTCATCCTTATCATCCTGCAATTTGGTACAAGGCAACCTGCACTGCGGCCGCCGCGCAGGTCGATGAATCGTTCACTTATGTGGTTCTCAGTTATGGTTATTTTATCTAAGAAAGTATCTATTACCTTTGGTAGTAATATTATGTCCAAGTATTACATGACACTCTTTATACCATAAAAAAACTGCCTACTTTATTTTAGTTATATTTAGAAATTATTGTAGCAATTACTCTAAGTATAAAAACAATCGCAATATAATTTGTACAGCCGCAACAAAATGAACATTGCAATGAACGTCCAATTTATTTCTATTACAAGCGTAATACCAATCAATAGCTATTGGCTATAGCAATTACGTTTGCTGATCTAATTGGCAAATGATTTAGAGAACAAGGACGAGTGGGAACAGTTTGCATAATGCGCCCTAATAATGGTTTGTTCCACCGGGGACTAATACAAAAATATTGCGAATTAATGTAAATTCGCATCGCACCATAGACTATGGCGAGGTCAAACCAATACGGCCTATTTATACAACGATTGATCTTGAAGCAAAAATGCCTTTTTCGGGTATTTTGTGTTTGAGAATTGGCAGCAGTTACAACTCGATAGCCAAAGCTGCCAATTCTCAAACTATTATATATATACTATTATTTATTATTTCTAATAATATGTATATTATTAGAATTTTAATCTTCATTTAATCTTGTGGTTGTGTATGTGCTATATTTTTTTTCTTTATTATGCATAAGCCTCACGGCGGCTCTTACATAATATTGACATTTTTTACAAGTACCACCGGATCGTAACGCGGCCTCCACTGAGAAGATCTGGCAAGTAACTCAGCGGGCTTGTCTTTTTTCAATTACCTATATAAGATTTTTTTTAAACAAATTTACAAAAAATATATCTTAAACTATTAGCTTGTAAGAGTACTGCAGTTCAAGCCCACGCAGCTTTATCCTCCAGGTAATCCGAGATATTATAATAGCCCTTTTTAAACAAATGGATCTTAATGGTAGTTTTAAATTTTTTTATTGGTAGATCTCGTATATCCTGGGGATCTTTTATATCCTAATAATTATATACTTGTACTATACAGTCAGTTATTAAGCTACGTAACGTCAGGCAAGACCAGTCCTTAGATAGGTGACCAGTGAGTGGCTTTGAACTGAGCGTATCCGTGCTTCGGAGGGCACCTAAAGAGTCGGCGGTCCCAATTATTGTTATCTAGACACCAGTCATTAAGCCAAGCCACGGGCTTTGGGCAGCTTGATCCACTCAGGCTTAGCATGTTGATCAAATCTTGACAGACAAGCGTGAGTATGACGTCACTATGACGTAGTATTTCACATCTTTGTATGGAGAATTGACGTTTCGGTGTTGAAAACTAAAACAAAAACTTAAAACAAAAACTGTACTATCTATCAGCGGTCTTATCACTGATATGTAGCTCAATTCTTACAAGTAATTTTTGCCATGTATTACACTGTGTTTTTTACTTGTACAATAACTAATTATTTACAGTTATCTATTATTTAACATACCTAAATTTAAAGAATGAAAAATACAATAAATAAAAAATATTGGACAATCACACACAATTCATACATTCATGTTTTATAGAGTATTATATATTATGTTTCCCCACTCTCACACTATACACTTGCATTCACACCACACACCACAACATACATACACCCTGCACATAGTTTCCACATTATAAGGCCCTGCCCTCATTATGTTTTGTTTAAAATTGGAATTGTAACCGGTAATTGGTATCCCAAGATACAGGCTTTGCCTAGTTTGGGATCCCTTGTTAATTTTAAGCTCATTGCTGTCGATAATTGTTTCCTTTTTGTAATTTACTTGAGTTGTTAATCCTGCTAATAAAGAACTTTTTATTATTATTATTATGTTTTCTTTACTCACGGGCTTAACCCGGTCTTTTAGAGGCTTGCGTGGGGACGAATCCAACATGTAGAGGCCCGTTTTAGAAGAAGTAAATGGTGTGTAATACACCTCCCGGGATTAAATGCCACAATGATGAAATTACCGCAGTTGACCTCGGCGGGTGGTAGGGACTATTGCAAGTATGTGAAAAGAATTCTAAGTTTATGGGGTTGAGCATTTGGTGGACTGGCGACTGGGCTATTTCAAAAGGCCGGCCACTTGCCATAATTTTATTTCAAATTATTTTGCGGCAAGTGGTGACTTGCCACCCACTAGATGGGCTCCCTAAATGATCGTCAGCGGACGACAGGGAGCAACACCGGTGTGAATGGCTCAGGGGTGTCGAGAGGTGTGCTGCGCTTTCTCCGTGGTTACTCGCGGCGTTATGCCCTTTAACACTTCCACCCTTGGAGCATATAGTTCTAACAGCTCCTCTCTGGACGGCCAATTAAGGCAAGCCAGAGCTGAGAGTCCTGCGGGCCCCCATCGGTTTCCACTCGGCCGACGAAGACTCGCCGAGGTGGGGGCCCTGACCGACTCTCTGGAGCACTCGGGTCCGTGGTGTCGTTACGCACCTTATTATTATTATGTTATTAACTACGTCATACTCCACTTCGATCTGTCAAGACTGAACAACGAAACGTCAATTCTATATACAAAAATGTGAAATACTACACTTATCTACATCATAGTCACCTATCTACATCATAGTGACGTCATACTCGTACTTGTCTTTCAAGATTTGCACATCATGCTAATACTGCAGGAGAGCCATTTACAATACGAATAAGTTTTAAAAATTAAAACCCGACCACGCATAATATCGCAGTCTAATAATGTTTTTTTTTTTTTTTTTTTAATGTGATATTATATAGCCTATAACCAGCGGACAATCAAGACGCTTCTAACGTCACCCTACTTGTCAAATTATTTTAAGTACATTAGAAGATATGCGGGAATAGATGAACATACATACATACATACATTCTTGTTAAAATCATAACTCCGTTCCGTAGTCGGGTAAAAAAAAGGAACCCTCGTTCTAATCAAAGTTACAACACTGCACGTTATCATTTCCAGCATGTTTCCACTACAAAACCTAACAGTACCAGTTTATCCTAATAATACTGGTAACAAAAATGTACGTTCGACACGAGTCCTATTTACGAGTGCCGTGGGGGCAGCCCCCGCCAATGTATTTCCTGAAATCAACACCCCTATTCTACTTAATGGGGCTATTATATTGTTGAGACCTTTTTGTAAGCCCCACAGTTTTATTCCTTTTGGGACAAAATGTTACAATTATTTTATACTTTTTATCGACATGACTGGAAGTAGGTGCTATAACATTGCTTTTTTAGGGTCTTTATAGAATACAGCTCGTTGCCACTTCTAAATATGGCAGCTTGTGCTCTCTTTTGTTCTTCGTTAAACTTATGTGGTGAACGTGTCTTCAGTCCTAACTCGACTATTTTCTTCATTTTTATAAGGACCAGTTTCCCTGCGTTAGTTTTCTCGCCCAAGAGCTCAAGGGTGTCTGTTTTTAATAAGCTAGTGTGCTTTAACATCTTCAATTGCGACGCCGCTTTCCATCAGGTGAGACTGTAGTCAACTGTAGTGCTCGAGTACTCACTTATATCTGTGCTTATATTTAGTAAAAAAAATGTGTCTTAATAGTTACGTCTATCAAAATAATTAATTTAATTCTTCCTTTTTTAATTCCTACTTGACAACAGACGACATTGTGCGCGTCGCAGGTAACCGGCGGATGCAAATAGCCAATTGTCGTTCATTGTGGCGTCCTAAGGGGGAGGCCTATGTTCAGCAGTGGACGTCTTCCGGCTGATGATGATGATGAATTCCTACTTCCAAATAAATCTATGTATGTTTTGAATACTATGATCCCAAAAATAATAACAAGTGTTAATATTTTAACTGAAAAATTAAATCTATTTCCGTCAGAATTTTATTTTACACTAGCTGACCCACGCAGCTCCGCCTGCGCAATTTTTCGCATTTCGCATCGAATACATAACCTCATTTTTTATAGTCGGTTAAAAACTGGGACCCACTTTTTACTTGCTCTCCGAAGCACGGACTCGTTTAGTTCAAATGGCATTAAACGGTCACCCATCTATTTAATGACCTTACCTAACGTTGCTTAACCCGATCGATTACAAAACCTTGATAACAACTCTCTATGAGTGTTCCCTTACTAATATTTATTATATTATAAAGAAAAATTGATAAAATCGGACCAAGCGTATAACCAAGTACCCGTTTTGACTTTAATCCCCTCTCCCAAAAGAACCGTGCTAGATTACGGGATAAAAAGTATCCTATGTCCTACCTCGTAGTAAGATCTCAAATCATGCCAAGTTTCATTTGAATCCATTCAGTAGTTTCGGCGTGATGCTCAGCCGTGATACAGACAGACAGACAGACAGACAGACAGACAGACAGACAGACAGACAGACAAAAATTAAAAAAATTACATTTTCGGGCTCAGTATCGGTTAAAGAATGCCCTCCAAATATAATTTTCAAAATATCTTCAATGTACAGAATTGGACCTGTTACAGTTTTATTATAAGTATAGATTTTCAAAACATCTAATATACGAGGGTGAATCAAAAAATTCTTGGAATCAATATTAAATAATGCAAAGATTTAAATAATAATATTTTATTTTTCTACATAATCTCCCTCCAATGCAATGCATTTAGAATAACGCGTTTCTAACTTCCTTATTCCTTGTGAAAAAAAAATATTTTCTTGACTCTCGAAAAAGTCCTCTACGGCAGCTATAACCGCGTCATTATCGTGAAATTTTGTTCCACGAATTTCCTCTTTTAATTTTGGAAATAAGTGAAAATCACTTGGGGCTAAGTCCGGAGAATATGGTGGGTGGTCAAGGAGATTGAAGCCAGCACAGCGGATTGCGTTGAGCGCAACTTCCGATCGATGAGCAGGAGCGTTATCTTGAAGGAACAACACGCCCAACGACAGTTTTCCACGACGTTTTTCTTTAATCGCTTCACGCACTTTCGGGATTAAATTTGCATAATAGGGTCCAGTAATCGTCTGGCCTTTTGGCATGTAATCAATAAAAAGGATTCCTTCACTATCCCAGAACACAGAGGCCATAACTTTGCCAGCGGTAGGAGCAACTCGAAATTTCTTAATGGATGGAGAGGATGGTCGTTTCCAAGACATGCTTTGTCTTTTAGTTTCAGGATCAAAATGGTGGACCCACGTTTCATCCATGGTGACAAGACGACGGCAAAAATTATCCGAATCACGCTGGAACATTTCGAGATTACGCTTGGAAATTTCCAAACGTCGCTTTTTGTTTTCGTCGGTTAACATTCGTGGCACCCATCTTGCAGACACTTTTTTGAACCCCAGTGAATCAATTAAAATGGATTGAACGCTACCAAAAGATATCTTTAGGATCTCAGCTATATGTTTTATAGTCATTCTTCTGTCTTCCAAAACCAGATTCTCAACCTTTTTGACATTTTCTTCTGTAACGGAGGTTGAAGGCCGCCCAGAACGCGGGTCATCTTTACAGCTTGATCTACCTCTTTTAAATTCAGCCACCCAGTACGCAACCGTAGAATAGGGTACAGCATCACCCCCTAATGTCTGCTGAATGTCCAAAAAAATTTCCTTCGTAGACATTTTTTTCAAACTGAGATATTTTATCACCGCACGTAACTCACTTTTATCCATAATTTTGACTTTTTAGCAACTCGTTGCACAAAAAAAATTATTACATGCGAACGAACTGACAAAAACAAGTGACAGTCTGCATAAATATAGTGTGATAGACACTCTTTAATTTGAATATCGAACTTGATCCAAAAAGGTTTCATATATATGCACTTCTAAGAACTTTTTGATTCACCCTCGTATAAAATTCTCGTGTCACAGTTTTCGTTGCCATACTCCTCCGAAACGGCTTGACCGATTTTGATGAAATTTTTTGTGCTTATCCGGTATCTATGAGAATCGGCCAACATCAATTTTTCATCCCCCTAAATGTTAGGGGTAGTCCAACCCAAATTTTTTTTTTATTTATATGGCAAAACAACGTTTGCCGGGTCAGCTAGTTAAGATATAAAGGATTTAAGTGTAAAAACCATGTAAAAACGCTTTATATCCCAATAAAAATGGAATATTTCTTTCAAACTTCAGGAAAAAATACCTGATTCAAGGATTTAATTAATTAATTGGCCTTGTCCAGTTGTAGCATAGCTACATTGTTTTAAACTCATTTCGTTAATAAATAAGTAAAAGACAGCTGTTTTAACAGAACGTTGAATTGCGCCTATAATGGTAGTAATAGCAACGCATAGTAATCTTACTTATTACTAATAATTTTTGACTAGGCGTTTTGTTTTAACCTACGGCCCTTCTATATTGATTGGGGAATACTATGCTCTTATTTTAGTTATTTCTGGTAATAGGCGATGAAAGCTGCATCAGGCATTCCTATTATTTTCATTGATAGAACCATAGGTAAAATTTAGATACCTAGGTAAGAATCACTTTTTAATAGAGGGTATTTGATTTAAAATAGGCGGAGTCTACCGAGGGCGAGACGATGCGATAAATGCTCAGTACCCGTATTCTAAAAGTGACGACCAATCAGAGGCGGCCACCGAATTAGGTACTGGTTTTTCTAGACGGTTCGACGCCATCTCCACTCGATAGGTTTCGTTTTTGACTCAGTAGTTGAGCCAGCCATTTGCCATCTGAGCTGAGCGCCGATCACACTTCAATTGTATTGTATTTTCTGTCGACGGTTTTGATATATAGTGCAACTATAGTAACAGTCTATTAAGTTAGAGTATATATATATATTCGAAGTGAACCCAGTATTTACTGGTAAGTTGTTTAAACTATGTAATCGCTGCTGTAGGATTTTTTTTAATTGTAATCCTTCCATATGTGAATAGGTACTATTAAGCCTATATTTTACGTTATATGTTAGGGTGTACTTTTATTCCTGTAGACGTCTCCATAATGAGGCAGCCTCCACCAACTGAAAGCTGGTTTGGAGGGTGTCGCGTTAGGGAACGGCGTCTACAGGAACGCTTATGTGGCGTTCCAGGGTTCTCCCTTCGGGCGAAGAGTTCTACCTTCCGGCAAGAGTTTCTCCTTTCGGGCGAAAAGTTCTCCCTTCGGGCAAGAGTGTTCCCCCTTCGGGCGAAAGGCTTCGCATTTTTCCGGCCACAAGTTCGTGGCTGTGTTGCTGACGACCGGGTCTAGTCCAGACTCCGCATCCGTGGCGTGCCTGGCCACTCCAAGGAGAAGGAGGACGCCGAAGACCGCGGGAATCGCCGTTGCGTTCCCTAACGACCCCTAGTTAAGTTACAGCTATTTTTGTTATACGTGCGAACAAGCTAACTAGTAATCGACCTCCCCCTGTAACGTAACTTTCTTCTTATTTTACGTATTTTTAATAAATTTGTGTAGCCCTCTCTTAGTGTTTTATTTCTTGTGCTCGCCGACAAGGCTACACTGGCGCCAACGCGGTTTTTACTTTAGCTTGTTCGCATTTTTTTCTCTTGGTGGCGGTTGTCATCATTTTTTTTTTCTTTTGTGTCGTGGTTGGAGATTTTTTTTTTCTTTTGCCCCTCCGCCGTGTGGTACCCGGCTTACTGGGAAGAATCGGTCCACCCCTACTCGTCCTAGGGTGTCGTAAAAGGCGACTAACGGAAATACCGTGACAGGTTTTTCACAAACTAGGTCTGCAGGCCTTCTGCCGCAGATTTAGTGTCACTAGAAAGGGGGCCTAGTGACACCACAGCTCACCACCTACGCTGTGTTTTGTCTTTATTTTCCAAATTTTTGATATTTTTTTTTGGTAGTACATTTTTGGCCTAAATTTTAATTTAATTGAATTTTTTTTTCAGTGTTTTCTTTAGCCAACCACGACCATTAATTGTTTCGTGTGTTTTTTCTTGTATGTTCTGTGTATTTTGCAGCATATCTTATTCTTTTGTATTAATCCGTATATCGAACTCGTTAGCAGAAAATTATTTTCATACCCGATAAAATTCATTTATTTTTTCTCATTGGCAAAGCCATAAGGCCGAGTCCTAACGTAGTTTTTTTATTTTTTTTTCAATCTATACCAAAAATGGTTGTAGTTCGTAATTTTAGTTTATTTAAACATCGGGCAAGGTGCAAGGCAAGGTATCAGCTCAGACCTAGTACTATTATAATGTCAAGTAATTTTTATAGATTGATATTTTCTAACATGACAGTTTGTACATGTAACATATATAGTAGTGAATTTTGGCATATTTTATAGCATTTTTTTTTTAGAATTTTATAGCATATTATACACTTGACATATAAATAATTGACGTAATTTATAATGGATTTTTTTTTATAATGAATATTCTTTTTAACAAATCATATACTGGGGGCACAATTCTAGTCAGATTATAGTATATTGTTCTTAACACTTTCATACTGAGCAGTTTTTCATCGCCAATCACTTTTTGCATTTTTTTTTTCTCTTTCCGGAATGTCGTCTATAACCGCCATTATGTATCGAGCCGGTCGCCGTAGCGCGCCTCAGCCATACAGAAATGCGGCTAAGACACAGAACTACCTACATTCTGACTGATATTTTGTTATCTGCTATCAGTCATACTTAACTCCGGTTGCAGTAATGTTCACTCAGAGTTGTCCATTAGGTTTGTTTACATTCCGTTGGAAAACTAGGTCAACCGATAGTAGGTACAAAACGAAGTAACGCGTACCTAACGTTAGTAATGCGTAGTAGAATGTAGTTTTTTTTTTAGAGGAATTTTGGCATTTAGGTTTTTACTAAAATATGGTTGGTACCATCGCGGTCACGAACGGGGTACCAAACTTTCAAACGATTTTTTTTTAACATAGTTACGTGCACTTATCAACTTCGCACGTATTTTAGGACAGGTACCATCGCGGTCACGAACGAGGTACCAAATTTTCAATCATTTTTTTTTTGATCATGGTTTCGTGCGTTCATTAACTTCGCACGTAGTTTAGGACAGGTACCATCGCGGTCACGAACGGGGTACCAATTTTCAATCAAATTTTTTATTATTTTGTTTTCGTGCGCTTTACAGTTCGCACGTATGTAAGGACGGTTCGTGCGAGTGATTATCGCCTTAAGGTGATACACCGTTTCTGACTGCGAGTGTATATATTTTTTTTTTCTCACTAAATTTAATGTTAGATACTGTTTTACAGTAAGTTACTAATAGTAGGTAAGTACATGTATGTACACATGTTAGTTTTTTTCTCATAAATATTTTTTTTATTCTTCACATATGTGATGGATTTATATAGTAGTTTAGGACAGGTACGGTATGTGTATGTCTGTATATCATTTTTTTTCTTTCACACAAACATTTTTTTTTATATTTTCTTTTATTAGCAGACAGGACTTAATACGGCGTTAGGTTGTTGTATGTATGTCTGTTTAGTGTTTTCTCATAAACAATTTTTTTAATATTTTATATAGCATTACATCTCTAATGAGTGAATGCTATGGGGTGTTTTATGTTTGTGTGGACAATTATTACTCATAAACAAAATCTTTTGGTAGTTGTTTTTTTAACGTTACGAGGTATTATTGATTTCTTCTTCCTCTTGATTCTATCTTTTTTATTTTTCTGGAGCGGGGGTTACGGACTCCAAACAAAAATAAGCCATCGTAACGTCTTTTCTATATACAGCGGATGAATGACTGTCTAAATAAGCCAACATTATCTTTTCGTTTCCTCTAAACTTATACTATGGGGACATATATATTTTTTTTACAGAGTGTTCGTGCCACACTAAAAGTACGGAAGCGGGGTTAGGCCACTTCTCAAATAAGCCTTAGGCCATAGGATATATATATTTTTTTATTATTAGGGGTTTTCTTAGGGGTTACTCATATCAATGAAGAAGTTCTCACTAAGATCCTATATTGACTAAATATTTTTTTTTCCTTTCTTTTGTATAGTCAACTGGTTGTTTTGGTGTCTTATTCTGGGGGAGTTTTAAATCGATGTGTATTTAAACTCGTTTTGGTGTCTTTTATACACCGTGTTTGGGGTGTTTTTATACACCTTGTTGGGTGTCTTTTATACACCGTTTGCTGGTCGCGCTGTGTCGACGCAGTTTTTTTAATGAGGCATTATACCGTTGATCTATTTACATTAAGAAAATATTTGGTCAATGTTCATTATTAGTATTAGCTTGATACTTATCTCCAATATATATCTATATATTTAACACCATTGCACTGTTAGTATGAGCTCAAAATCTATATGATTTTGATCTCTATTTCGACTGCGGGCGACAGGAATCGCTTTATATAAGATTGCTGCCGCTACCATGAATGATGAATGAATGAAAGAGATGTATGTTTGCCGTAAACTATCAGAGTAATTTTTTTTCTGGAGTTTTGTTCCTTAGATAGTATAGAACAAAACTCTTGGTAAGCGAGGGGGATATGTAGCATAGCTACATTGTTTTAAACTCATTTCGTTAATAAATAAGTAAAAGACAGCTGTTTTAACAGAACGTTGAATTGCGCCTATAATGGTAGTAATAGCAACGCATAGTAATCTTACTTATTACTAATAATTTTTGACTAGGCGTTTTGTTTTAACCTACGGCCCTTCTATATTGATTGGGGAATACTATGCTCTTATTTTAGTTATTTCTGGTAATAGGCGATGAAAGCTGCATCAGGCATTCCTATTATTTTCATTGATAGAACCATAGGTAAAATTTAGATACCTAGGTAAGAATCACTTTTTAATAGAGGGTATTTGATTTAAAATAGGCGGAGTCTACCGAGGGCGAGACGATGCGATAAATGCTCAGTACCCGTATTCTAAAAGTGACGACCAATCAGAGGCGGCCACCGAATTAGGTACTGGTTTTTCTAGACGGTTCGACGCCATCTCCACTCGATAGGTTTCGTTTTTGACTCAGTAGTTGAGCCAGCCATTTGCCATCTGAGCTGAGCGCCGATCACACTTCAATTGTATTGTATTTTCTGTCGACGGTTTTGATATATAGTGCAACTATAGTAACAGTCTATTAAGTTAGAGTATATATATATATTCGAAGTGAACCCAGTATTTACTGGTAAGTTGTTTAAACTATGTAATCGCTGCTGTAGGATTTTTTTTAATTGTAATCCTTCCATATGTGAATAGGTACTATTAAGCCTATATTTTACGTTATATGTTAGGGTGTACTTTTATTCCTGTAGACGTTTCCATAATGAGGCAGCCTCCACCAACTGAAAGCTAGTTTGGAGGGTGTCGCGTTAGGGAACGGCGTCTACAGGAACGCTTATGTGGCGTTCCAGGGTTCTCCCTTCGGGCGAAGAGTTCTACCTTCCGGCAAGAGTTTCTCCTTTCGGGCGAAAAGTTCTCCCTTCGGGCAAGAGTGTTCCCCCTTCGGGCGAAAGGCTTCGCATTTTTCCGGCCACAAGTTCGTGGCTGTGTTGCTGACGACCGGGTCTAGTCCAGACTCCGCATCCGTGGCGTGCCTGGCCACTCCAAGGAGAAGGAGGACGCCGAAGACCGCGGGAATCGCCGTTGCGTTCCCTAACGACCCCTAGTTAAGTTACAGCTATTTTTGTTATACGTGCGAACAAGCTAACTAGTAATCGACCTCCCCCTGTAACGTAACTTTCTTCTTATTTTACGTATTTTTAATAAATTTGTGTAGCCCTCTCTTAGTGTTTTATTTCTTGTGCTCGCCGACAAGGCTACACAGTAGATACTATCGCGGACACGAATGGTGTACCAGTTTTCAATCAAAATAGATAGAACTACGTTACGTGCGCTTAGGCTGAGGCCCATTAGTGCATTGCGTCGCGTTGTCGCAACGAATCAACGCATTGTATGCCCCATCTGCGTTTCGTCGACGCACGACATCGCAACGCAAGAGGGCGACGCATACTTAGTTTACTCCTCAAGCAATGGAATACTGTCCGTCGTCGCACCGAAGCTCCGACAGCGCAGCGCATCACCCACTTTGTCTCTTGTCCGTCGATGAAACGTCGCGTGCGACGACGCAACGCATTAATGGAGCATATCGTAAATAAAATCTTTTTAAAAAAAAAATTAACCGACTTCAATATCACTGAAAAGTATAAAATAATTTAAATATTATTGAAGTTGGTGTTAGCGTACCTGCTGTGTATATTTGGCACCAACTTCAATAATATTGAAATTATTTTATACTTTTCAGTGATATTGAAGTCGGTTCAATTTTTTTTTAAAAAGATTTTATTTTAAACTTTTTAGTGATATTTTCATAAAGATTGAACCATCGAAAACCGTAAAATTATCTAGGTAGGTTATGATCACATTATCGTCTACATAGTTTTACATAATTCATGTTTCTTCAGAAAATAATATCCGGTCGTAATGAAATTTGCATGGAAACATCATAATAGTTTACTGTCTCGAATAAAAAAAGAATCATCGAAATCGGTTCATAATTGTCAGAGCAATGTAATGTAGAACATCAGTTTTATGGTTTTTACCAGATAAATTCCTCCACATCGTTCATGGTCCTCCAGGAAGTTCTTATCCGGTTGTAATAAAATTCATACAGATTCAGTACAGTGGTTTCTTCTTTCGAATAAAAAAAGAATCATTGAAATTGGTAAATATTTGCCAGAGTTATGAGCATTTTTGTCCGACCGAGCGAGTCCGAGCGACTAAAACGTCATCTATATAGGCTTTCTTGCAACTCTCAGTGCGCAGTCACCATTCTTGTTTTTTTAGGAACTACTTATTACTAAGCAATATTTTTTTTATGGGACCCAATCAATGGATTGAAGAATGGATGGAAGAAAGATTTTTTCAAATCGGTTAATAATTGCCAGAGTTATGCGCGAACATACAAAAAAAAAATATATATATATATATATACAGACGAATTGAGAACCTCCTCCTTTTTTGAAGTCGGTTAAAAATATATGAAAAACGACGCGACGCGACGCGACGCAACGCAACGCAACGCTCTAATGGGATCTCAGCCCGTGTTTAGGACCCGCAAGTGCAAGCGATTGTCGTCTTAAAGGTAGGTACACTGCTTTTGACCGCGAGAGTACTATCGCGGACACGCACGGTGTACCAGTTTTCAATCAAAATCGTTTGAACGACGTTACGCGCGCTTACCCCGTCCACACGTATTTTGGGCCGGCTCGTGCAAGCGATAATCGCCCTAAAGGTGGAACACCGTTTGTGACCGCGAGAGTACATTAGAGTATTTTCATCAACACCATTTACTAAGAAAAAATCACGCACAAATATTCTACTTTATTACAAACACGACGTGTTCGAAAATTATTTATTTCTTGTAGTGCAGCAGTGCATATAAAAGCGTAGTGTTTTTAGTTTGTATTTAATTTATTAGGTCTTGCTAACATTACGTCAGGTTTCTAACATACACATACCAGCAGTTTGGTCATCAATCTTATATTTCATATACTTTTAAAATATTTTTTAATAAACATTTATAGAAAATACAAGATTCAGCTTGTTTTCTTCTTTATTGGTCCGGGTCCTTAACCTTTTGTCTATGGTTGAAATTTTAAACCCTTTAGTTGAACTCCTCTTTATGGCAGACAGGGACTGTGAATTAATTTTACTTAAGTACTCTATTGTTGTAAGAACATTGTGTTTGTTCAGATAGCTGTTCATCTGAAATGAATCCATTCACCGATAATTCTGCCTAGGTGTTTTTATTTAAATAAAAAAATTCAGGGTTTTTAAAGCGTAAACAATTGTATATTTTGTGTACAAATAGGATACTACAAGATAATTTGAACCAACCTACTACTACTAGGTGTGGTTTTACTAGGTGGTAGGTTCCTTGTGCAAGGAACCGTCCAGGTAAGTACCACCGTAGTGTCTGATATTCTGCCGCCAAGCAGCAGTGTATAAGCATTGCTGTGTTCCGGCGTGAAGGGCACTATAGCTGGTGAAATTACTGGACACAAAGACATAAAATATCCAATGTCTTAAGGGTCGGCAACGCGCTAGTAATTCTTCTGGTGTTGCTAGCGTCTATAGGCTGCGGTGACTGCTTAACCATCAGGCGGGCCGTAGGCTTGCTTGCCACCTTGGTAGTATAACAAAAAAACTATTTTTTTAATTCCCACCTGTAATTTTGAACTTGCAATTTTTCACTCTCAAGTTTCATTAGACAAACTAGCCACCACCGCTGGCTCTGGTTTGTTTTGGACACAGAATGCCCTCTTCTCAAAATGTCAACTCGTCTACTTCGCAATACGTCCACTTGATTTGTAGCTCATCTGCGCGGAGCCTTCGACAGAAATACCATAAATTCTCAAATCATTATATTTTAGGTCATCTAATATTTCCTACGTTCCCACAGAACATCAGCCATCTCGATTGATTACCAAGTTTAATGAAAATGTGACATTCAGTCGGCTCCTCGTTCATCATTGTCGTGTTTATAATTCATCTTCATCAAGGAAACCTTTCCTCAATTAATTGTGGCCGACTTTTTAGGAGACCGAGAATTTCCATGCTGCTGCATTGAGCATACAATGAGCTTTTTGTTAGCGAAAAACAGATCGTGATATTATTTTAGTTTAGACTTTTTTAATTTCTCAGTTATTAATAAGTAATTTAAATTTTTTCAAGTAAATTTTTTCGTTCGTCTAATCAATAGTTCGAAAAGTTTCTCGCTTTCAATACATGACTGGATTCAGTACCTCAAGGATTATGATGCAATCAGTATCATAAGATTATTGGTTCCGATTAAATTACTTTCCCAAGATCGGATTTAGTTATAGTTAGGTCTATCAGAAAAATTGCTTGAATCATTTTTTTAGCTCTTTACCTCAGGCCAAAATAATAAGAACAGACGGTGCATACACACTTTCTGTGGTCATTACTTTATGATTTAGTATTACTTTAAGTAGCTTCACTTACTTGGGCCGCTTATACGCGCAAAAAAAGTCGCCGAGCCTATGCAAGAATTCGTATCTTTTCTACACACGAACTGTGTACCTGCACCGCTTCGGCGCTGACCAAGAATGAAATCGTTTTTGTGGTTTTCGAGCCTAAATCCGACAAAATTTGGTCCTATCTGCAGCAGACACAGTCAAATTTCTTAGTGTATTTAAGCAGCCTTACACAAGGTAATATTATTATGTGAGTCTGAGCTATTCGATGTTCTTTTTTATTTCAGAGAACCTTTGAGTCGTAATTAGTTAATTAATTATCTCCATCATACAATGATCTTAGTTTATAAATCAAAACCATACTTGTGACGAGCAGACATGGTTCAAAGAGAATTTTACATTAAATCATTATTTACATTTAATTAAAATGACTGAAGTAGCCAAGCACAAGTCTGCTCCTTTAGACGTGCAAAGAACTAAAGGGAATTATCTTGTCCGGCGAAGTGTAGTTTCTGTGGCATGTAGTTAGGGTCTTCACAATGGGTAGTAATTGCTTAGTCGGTTCAGTGTGACCATAAAGTGTGCCATCTGGTGCCCTGTCACCCCGCCCCTACTCAATTTGGGTCACTTTAGCGTACGTAGCCGTTGGTAGTGACTTTAGTTATAATGTTGGTCATTCTTATAGATACACTAGCAGTCCCCCGCGACTTCGTTCGCAAAGGTAGTTAGTTAATGAAGAAATACCGACCACATTTCTAAGAATTGTACTAATACCTACTGATAAAGTCTTGACAAAAGAAACTCAACCCGATAGCATTTTGCACGACTTGGGAATCAAAATCAGGTCCAAGCGATCAAAGATTGTACTCGCACCCATCGTCACCGAGGCAGTCAAAATAAAAATGTAAAATTAAATAAATAAAAAATATTTTCCCATGAACTTTTAAATGACAATAAACTTGGGAGGAAACTTGAGGTCAAACAGTGAAAGTTAATAGAACGGGAATATTTTTGCAAATAATAAACTAACCTACACGTAGTTGTCTTTTTAAAGCATCCAAGAACACTGAATGACACCATAATCCACTCAGTATGTTTTTAGGTTTCCATACCTAAAAGTTAAAAAAGGAAGCGGTATTTCGTCTGTCTGTCTGTCACATCTATATATTTCAGGAACCACTGGCTCTATCGATTTGATATTTGGAACAGTTTTAGATCTTACTTGTTGAATAAGAAAACTAATCGCAAATTAAAAAATATTTTATTTCTTTTATTTTCTTTTTAATGGTGTCAAAATTTCAAAGAGGCTACTATATCATATGAAAGGGCTTCATTTGAAAATTTCAAAACAGTTATTTTTTGGTTTATGTCTTGTGTTTTTGGCTTAAACCAAAAATGTCACAAAAAATAACGTTCCCCTTATCTCCGAAGTTTGTGAAGGGAAAAATCTGAAATAATTATAGGTAATAGAGGTCTATCTATATTTTAAAGAAAAAATACTAAAAAGGTGAAACGACGGCACCCTGAGGCATGCCAGCAGTAAGATTACACCAATCCGAGAAATTATCATCATGGCGAACACACTGCAGGCGACCACGGAGATAAGAATCAAACCAAGGAATGATAGAAGGAGAAATATTTAAAGATAATCTTTCCCATCACTTTTAAACTCATATCAAATTCAAATTTTAAACATCGATGTCGTATTTTAGTTTTAAAACCCATGATATAACTCATACTTATATGTTCACTCCATGTACCTTAATTCAATCATTAGTAGAAACTTTGTTGGCTAGACGTTTTAATTGTATGTTCCATATTATGAACTCTTTATGCTGTTTGTTTCTCTTATCTAAATAAATAAATACCTACCGCTTATATCATAAAAAACGGTTTTCAATTACCTTTTAAAAGACACCACAGGCGAGTTTTTCAACTTAGTGGTTCTATTTTGACCTTAAAACCCTCACAATTTCTTAAACCCGACTTCGTCCTAATCCTATATTTCATATTGTATCGGAAAACAGTGAAATGTGTGAACAAAAAATTGAGGTCCTATGACTTCTACTTAGAAAATATCGAGAAATGCAAAAATAAGTAATTGTTTATTTTCTTTGAGGCGTCTGCGTGTGAAAATTCAAGGCTCTAGTACCAACCATACATGAATATATAATAAGTTTTAAAAACTAAAATCCGACTACGGATAAAATCGCAGTCTAATAATGTGATATTATATAGCCTATAACCAGCGGACAATCAAGACGCTTCTAACGACACCCTACTTGTCAAAACATGAGAAGATATGCGGGAACAGATGAACATACATACATTCTTGTTAAAACCATAACCCTCCCTCCGTTCCGTAGTCGGGTAAAAAGAAACAAGAGCGAAAGAAAAAAAATACGTATTCTAGACAATTGGTCACAAAAAGGTCTCAACTCAGCACAGCATAATGCTGGACGCTTCAACACAATCAGCGCTGGTCGTCCGTTGAGACCTTCTTGGTGACGTCACGTGATTATGAATCATGACAAGACACTCATGACATTTATGTCATGATATAAGCTGGCATAATGGTGGTTCTCATATGCTCTGCGACGTCCATTAATTATGTGTATGAGCACCTTTATTGCCTTCTCGACATTATACTATTTAAATACCTCATCATCATCAATATAAAATAAAATAAAATCTACCGGAAGGCGTCCACAGCTGAACCTCCCCCACCCCCCATCCGGTTTGTGGTAGTCACTCGAGGACCTTTCTTACCCGTCGGTTATCGGTTCTTTGATCAATCTGCCCTACCTATTGCCATTTCAAGTTATAGATTCTGGGAGCTATATCCGCGACTTTACTAATGCCCATTGTTGGTATTCAATCATCTGCCGTAATGCCCCAACCATTGGCGAATGCTACCAATGGTCGCTAATGAAAAATGCTACTTTGGCTACAGCCTATGATGGTTATGCCTTAATCGATGAAAAACGATCGCACCTCGGCCTCGCTTCAGAGACGCCACGCCATTTTTTGTCTTACTTGCTACTTGATACTTGCAAAGGTTGTGATTGTACTAAAATTCAGATTCATAAATAATAATAATGTCCTCCTAGCCAATACGATCACAGCGGTCAATCTTTCACTGAAGATATTATAGTGCACAAGTGCTTGCGTAGACATAGTGCAATCTCTCTTCCTTAACTCTCACAATCCAATAGGACGTAATACTTACCATCTGATGTATAGTTCATCTTAGGTACTTTCCAAACAATCCGGTGATCGGTCAGCAAATGACTGCACAATGTTGTTGATTCTAGAGAGATTTCAACCAGTATCCTCCGGTTTGTAAAGAAAGCTTTTTCCCATTGTAGCACTGAGGCTAAGATTTCTAAAATAATGTACCTATCGGTAAGTCTATTGCATTGAGCATTTATATTAGACTAGCTGACCCACGCAGCTCCGCTCGCGCTGTGTTTACGTTTACTAAACTTTCAATAATATACATTCGCATAGAATACAAAACCTCCTTTTTTAAAGTCGGTTAAAAACTTGGAACCACTTTGTACTTGCCCTCCGAAGCACGGAGACGTTTAGTTCAAATGGCGTTAAACGGTCACCCATCTATTTAATGACCTTACCTAACGTTGCTTAACCTGATCGATTTCCAAACATTGTTAACAACTGTCTATGAGTGTTCCCTTACAAATATTTATTATAATTATAAAGAAAAAATGATAAAATCGGACCAAGCGTATAACCAAGTACCCATTTTGACTTTGATCCCCTCTCCCAAAAGAACCGTGCTAGATTACGGGATAAAAAGTATCCTATGTCCTACCTCGTAGTAAGATCTCAAATCATGCCAAGTTTCGTTTCAATCCATCCAGTAGTTTCGGCGTGATGCTCAGCCGAGATACAGACAGACAGACAGACAGACAGACAGACAGACAGACAAAAATTAAAAAAAATACATTTTCGGCCTCAGTATCGGTTATAGAATGCCCTCCAAATATAATTTTCAAAATATCTTCAATGTACAGAATTGGACCTGTTACAGTTTTATTATAAGTATAGATTCATTCATCTATTAACGTTTGGGTCATATTATTACCTATAGGTTTTTGGTTCATACATGCGTACTGTTATTAACTACCTGACTAATATATACTATCTACACTTAATATAAACAGGTAGGATTTTTTTGCGTGACTGACTCATCAACGCCGAGCCGAAACTACCGAAGCTAGGACTACATCACTTTCTTCACCCGTGCGAAGCCGGAGCGGGCCGCTAGTACTTAATATAACAGTGAACTCAAAAAGGTAGGAACTATTTTCGGAAACAACCCAATAAATATTTTAGATAAGCTTAGTGTGTCCCAGACGTTAACGTTTGCAGGTGATGGCGGGAAATGAAGCCTAGCAGGGAAACGTTGTCGTTTGTCGACATTTTACATTTACCAAAGCACATTCGCGCAAAGTGAGTGTGCGATGTTTGGCTTGGATGGACCGGTACCAATGATATTATATAATCCATCTAAATAAGCCGTAGTTATGTTATATCCCTACTAATGCGCGTCAAAAATTGTGACTTAAATTTTCTCATAAGTATATCCTTTCCTTATTACTTATTTACTTTTGTAAAGTATTTTGTGCATTTTCTAAATACAACGCCTTCACGTTTTACTTGATTTTCAGTCACACGTCACGTTCGTTACATTTTACCGACGCTAGTTAACTCAGTTTGGGTGAATGCTAATGGAATACCTATTGTATAAAATATCATTGACCGGTACGGATATTTTATGTTCATAAGATTTGCTAACGTTACTAGTGCCTACCGCTATCATTTGAGGTGCAATAATAATAAAATTCGGGGACAATCCACACACGGTGATCTGATCCCAAACTTTTTGTGAATACTTACTTTTAAATAAATAACACAAGGTTCAGGACAATGTTCATGCACACTATTTATTTATTTATTAACCGACTTCAAAAAAAGGAGGAGGTTCTCAATTCGTCTGTATATATATATATAATTTTTTTTTTCTATGTATGTTCGCGCATAACTCTGGCAATTATGAACCGATCTGAAAAAATCTTTCTTCCATCCATTCTTTAATCCGTTAATTGGGTCCCATAAAAAAATTATTGCTTAGTAATAAGTAGTTCCTGAAAAAACAAGAATGGTGACTGCGCACTGAGACTTGCAAGAAAGCCTATATAGATGACGTTTTAGTCGCTCGGACTCGCTCGGTCGGACAAAAATAGTCATAACTCTGGCAAATATTTACCAATTTCAATGATTCTTTTTTTATTCGAAAGAAGAAACCACTGTATTGAATCTGTATGAATTTTATTACAACCGGATAAGAACTTCCTGGAGGACCATGAACGATGTGGAGGAATTTATCTGGTAAAAACCATAAAACTGATGTTCTCCATTACATTGCTCTGACAATTATGAACCGATTTCGATGATTCTTTTTTTATTCGAGAGAGTAAACTACTATGATGTTTTCATGCAAATTTCATTACGACCGGATATTTTTTTCTGAAGAAACATGAATTATGTAAAACTATGTAGACGATAATGTGATCATAACCTACCTAGATAATTTTACGATTTTCGATGGTTCAATCTTTATATATGAAAATATCACTAAAAAGTTTAAAATAAAATCTTTTTAAAAAAAAATTGAACCGACTTCAATATCACTGAAAAGTATAAAATAATTTAAATATTATTGAAGTTGGTGCCAAATATACACAGCAGGTACGCTAACACCAACTTCAATAATATTTAAATTATTTTATACTTTTCAGTGATATTGAAGTCGGTTCAATTTTTTTTTAAAAAGATTTTATGTTCAAATGCTTTCCAAGGTGCGAATCGTACTCACGACCTATTGCTATTGAGTAGCAACCAGGGTGGTTAACCATTGTTTGTGTCGTATGGTTAGTACTCGTACGTAACCAACCTGGTGTCAGAGTTTTCAACCTGCCCTTAGGCCTCTGACTTAGCTTATCGACTGCTGTCTAGATGACAATAGCCGGGACCAACTTTTGACGTGCCCTCCAAAGCACGGAGACGCTCAGTTAAAATGCCACTAAACGTTCACCCATCTAAAGACTGACCTAGCCTGACGTTGCTTACCCAACTGATCGTTTACCGGACAGTGGTTACAACTGGCTATGAGCGTCTCACCATTGGACCAATAGACATGTCAAATATACATTAATACTTATACATAAGTATTAATTTTTTTGTCTGTATATATATGTCGGCAGATGGCCATCACCCCCTGATTCCTGGCGTATCACGGAACATCAGATTCCTGACCCGGGTATTGACCCCAGGTTCCCCAATAACAAACGAAGACTTGAAAGATTATACAGTAGTTTATTCTCAGATCACATTCGTAACAACGGTTTACTTTAAAGACAACAATCCAGAGGGGACTGCTCAAAGCATCCGACGACGGCGACTGTTTTCACCCAATATGGCGATTGCGCCGGCCGGCCCCTTTGTTTTGTTAGCACGCGCAAGTCACGCCGCCTGACGTCTACTCGCGGTACTGGCCTCCAAGTAAACCAGCCTTCTTGGTTCTTCCATATCCCGACATATATATATTTTTTATGTTTATTACAAATAAACACTTAGAATAAACAAGCTTCAATTTTTTATATATTATGTCAGCCTGTTTTCTGTCCCACTGTTGGCCAAAGGCCTTCCTTTCCCTCAATCTTGGTATATTACCCGCCTTTAATGACCAATCTACAAGGAAGGTATCCAGGTCATCGTGTCTTCTTTACCGTGGTATGCCGCGTGTTGGCGTCGCTGTATTTATCGGGGCTCCAAGATGTTGCTCTGTGGGCCCACTGCTCGTCCGACATGCGACAAGATTTGATTTAATTTAAAAAAACCCGTCAAGTGCGAGTCAGACTCGCGCAAAACTAAGTTTGTTTGTCCACGTATTTTTTAGAATTTCTAAAATAATAGTAACTGAGAAACATCATTTGGAAGAAATCGCTGTTAACGATAAGGCCGCAATTTCTACCTAATTTAAGTTATTTTCTAAGTTTTCTATAATTTTATTTTATAAAATATAGATCTTTAAATCGCACTTTAAGGGTTCCTTTTTTACCTTTTCCTTCGTAACCCTAAAAATGGAAAATCAACATCATCATCTGCCAAATGAAGTCGTCTGCTAATTAAAGGCCTCCACCTATTGTCCCTGTCAAGAAGTCATAAGCTTCTTGAAGCTTCATAAGCTTCTTGGAATCTTTACTAAAATAATAAATAAAAATAATATTTTACAAGGTGAAAAAAGCTTACAATGTTTGACGAAAGTGAAGCTTCGGTGAATAGGGTTTATAACTTAGATAACGTTAGATATAGTATCACAGAGATCATCTCTTACACTATAATAATTCCTATCTTTTTTCGTTGCTAAATGAACTACGCTAAAAGTTAATCTATTAATATTGATTAGATTGATTTACTTGTTACTGAGAAGATCCCTACGGATTGTAGCCAATTCTGCGTAGAAAATGAGATTAGGTAGGTACAAGGTAATGCGGGAATTTTTTATTATTATAGACAGATTCTGTGGATTTGCTCGTATCTTTTAATATACTTGATTTATTTTCTTTCGAAGATATTATGCTATCGAAAGCTATACATATACAGTACGTAACACAACAAAATGCAAATCATGAAACCTGTTGGTGGGTAGATAAGGTTTATTGGTACAGTTTATGTCACTATTCATGCTTTGATTTTAATACAGGATATTGTACTAAAATATTATAGTAGTTTTAAACGCAGTTATTGAGATTTATCTGTGGGTGTAAAGTAATTTATGTAACCAGAGAGATCGGATTACAAAAAAAATGTCATTATAACTAGTATTAATAATAATAAAAATAAACTAGATAGCATGGATAGTGTTATAATGTGTACCATTATAAAATTATACTTCACCTACCAATCAGCCAGTGTCGCACGGTTTGAATTTCGTTGTGTTACGTACTGTAGGTATATTAGCTAAGGGTCCCACACATAACTGCGAATTCGCATCGCATCGCAAATATCTGCGAACTCACACGAATGCACCGCAAGAACTTCCGATCTGATTCGCATCGTGCATTCCTGCTATATTATGTCACACTTGATGACTACATTGTATTACGCTCTGAGACAGCGTGGGGAAAAGACCCTTCGGAATCGCTGGACTCGGGGTGTAGGCCCTACCGTCCATTGCGTACGGCAGCGACTCCGAGGAGGACGGCGGCGGGGTTGCGAACCCCGTCCCCGTGAGCACCGTGTCAGGTTCCCGGGGGCTACAAAGCGCCCCCTGGTGACGGGCTCAAAGGCAAGGCACTGAGGGGCCCCTGGTGCAGGTTCCATGGGAGAACCCTGGGCTCCCGTGTGCCGATGCGACAGCCACGGGGTTTTTAGTGGGTAAGAATCCCACATACTTCAAAAATAGGTAAAGACGCCGTCGTTGTGTCGAGAATGGCCGTATATGACGTGGATTTTTCCATATATTTAATTGAGGAGCGCCCCGTCCTTTGGGACACAAGTAATGAACAATAAATTTAAAAATAAATTTATTAAACAAGATACCTTCAAGGTATGGTCACCTGAACCTTTGGGCTACCGCACGAAATTGCATCGTAACAATTCGCATCGCAGTTTCCTGCGATGCGGCGCCGCATCGCATCGCATCGCAGTTTTGTGTGGGAGCCCTGAGAACGCATATTAGTGCGTCAATATTGTGGTCTTGCAGTGGTGTGCACATAATTTTCATCATAGATTTAACATTTTTCACTATCTTTTAATAACAGGGTAGGCAAATAAAACATGTGTGCAAATTCACACGTGGTAGAAGTGAAACCTTAAAAAATATACTGTCACCTTAAAAAATAGAAAAAAATACTGTCACCTTAAAAAAAAAGTCGCTTTTTCGTTTCATAGACGTTCAAATCACAACAATGCTAAAGCACTTTTCACTTTGAAAACTATTTAGATTAGGTACCTGATAACTTATCAGTCATTTAGAAAAGTCACGGGGTAGGCAGTCGTTTTCCTATATCTGCAAGCCACTGCTGTCTCGTCTTCCGGTATGTACTACTCATGGAACTAAAAACTGGAGTTAAGCATAATCGCTCATGTCGTTACCAGCTTTAATTAAAAAGTAAGGAAAAATGTACCAGGTAAAATATAACTCTGTAGGATTTAAGAAATGTCACAAGAATTTCGCATCATTTTTTATGTGCCATATCTAGTAAGTTCCGCACCTAATGACGTAGATTTTTCGCAAAACCCCTCGCTAATCCAAACGCGGCATACCCGCGAGATTTTTCTTCGAGGCTTAGCTCGGCATGTATCGCGTCTCCGCCCGTGAGCGCTCCCTGAAATGACACATGTCCAAGATTACCGTTATGATATTAAGTCGGAGGTTGGAGGCTAATGTGGTAGAGCGCTTTCCACAACATTACGACCCTAATACACACTCATAAACCGGTTGTGAAAGTTCTTTTTTATGTGGGGAAATCCTCATGGATACCCGCGCCGCCACGGGGGTAGCAGCGCGGATTATGTCGGACTCTTACCGACTAAAACCTCACGGTGTACTCAACCCGCTGTGTCGACGGGCCCTGGGAATGTACTTGGTACTCGTCCGGGTCCAAATTTGTTTGACTTGGCTGACAACGGTCAGCGACCAACGTAACACCGAGGTGTAGGTAGGTACTTGATTGGATGTTAATAAGCTGGCCATTTACATCGATATACTATACCAATCGATGGCCATATAGTACGGGCGCTAAGTTCTGGCTTTACGACCGGGTTAAAATGAGGTCCTACTGAGAATGAACCACTGTGTCAGTGCTTCAATTCCATCAATATTTTGGTTAGAAAGTATGTTACCATAAACTTACCGTGAAGAAATAGGTATCATACCATTTTTGGCCTGCCTTGTGTAAGCCTATCAAATGAACACTGGAAATAAACATAACGTAAGTATTACAAAAAACCTAAGCTTCATTTATTTCTCGACGTAATTATATGTTGTCTTTCTTTGTTTATTATTTCCTGTTCCAACAACGCTATTTTGGTAAATTTGTAAACAATGAATAATTATTTTGTGTTAAAATAACAACGTCATTAATCCTATTTCGCAAAACTCAAACAAAAAACGTCGACCCAAATGTTATTGAGCGATATCATTAGTCTTAATAAAGGTTTCTTGCAATAATCATTATTGGAACAACGACAAACTTTGGCCTCCACGATTCGATGTGAATTTACTGAGTTCAATTAAAGATATAAAACGGTTTCTTATGAAGTATTCAATCGTTAATCAAAGTTGGGTAACTGATAGGTATCAGTCACGTTTTGGCAATTGAAACGTGAATTATGTTACGGTTTTGCTGTGAATGGGATTTTTAAAAATAAGATATAAAATTCACGTGTAATTCTTCGAACACGTTTTATAAAACCGGAAGCATAATTATTTCTCAGTTTTATAATAATCTAAACTTATAATAAAACTGTAACAGGTCCAATTCTGTACATTGAACGTATAATAAACGTAGACCCCCGAGATTGGGCTCATTAGGTAGGTCTCGACGAGTAGTTGCTAGAAAAATGGTGATCAGAGTCTGATGATGGAAGCAGAAAGGTGGTCACGGGATCTCTGCACTAATAAACGTAGACCCATCGAATTTGAATTCATTGGATAGGTTGCTGCCAGTAGTAGGTAGAAAAATGTTGGTCAGAGTCTGATGATGAGAGCAAGCAGGAAGGTGGCAACAGGACAGGGCTTCATTAAATGTAGGACCCACCGAGTTTTAAATCTATGGTTAAATCTTGACGAGTAGTTAGACAAATCATGATCAGGGTCTCATAATAGCACAGAAAAGAGAACATTTTAAGAGTTTGTTTACCTAAAAAAATAAATTTATACTTGTATACTATGTAGTGACTAGCCCGTGCCTGTCTCATGTGTATAACAAGTACAATAAATGCCATTATTATAATAATGTCAACTAATTATATTAATATAAATTGAATCATTTAATTAACTTGGAAACAATATAAATTTTATCTATAAAATAAATAAAATATCGGACCTTAACCAATGAAACCGACGTCCAGTGGAGAGTTTTATCGAATGCGCGCTGTGCCGTTACTCGATACATTAGCTTTATTGGACGGCCCGGCCGACGTAGTGTAGTATCGATACAGCCAGACAGTATCTGTTTGTATTTAGTATATTCATGTTATATACAACAACAAAGTGGATTCTGTATACGGATACCACATTTACAGGTTGCCGCACACAAAATGTGTCCCAAATTGTTACCATACCACACAACTCTTGCAACAACGGATCGGACCGGATTTTGTGGCGGAGACCGCGAGAGGCATAGGCCTCACCCGGTTGGTCTCTGAACTTATGTTCAGAGATGGACTAAATACGGCTGAAGATGAAAAAGAGTTCACTCAGACGGCAACAGGTTGTCACAAACATACCTACGAGTTAGCATAAAATGTACCTTATATATATGTATACAGTAGGATGTAACACAACGAAATTCAAACCATGAAACTGGTCGATGGGTAGGTAATTTAATAATTTATAAACAAATACCGTTTTTACAACACACAGTTATTACAAACTAGACACAACAATAAACATTTTTAAAGGAATTACCAGGGGTTCCCAAACTAGGCACAGCCTGTATCTTGGGAAACCAGCTAAGAAGTGGACACCAGAACTTAAACAAGACAACAACCAACAACAATTGGGATAAAATCACTATGCCGACAAGATAGTATATCTCAACATCACCTAAAAAACTTTAAAAATACGGACAATAATAAAATTTCATTTTTATAACCTTTCGCACATTGAAATGAAACTAATTTTACGGATTATATCGCACAAACAAAATCATTACACCTCGCCGAAAGACAGGCAAAGGTACTCATACCATACAGCCTTGTTTATTTTTGCCACAGTTACATCGCAATTCGCCAACGAGTCTATTATACTTAGGGATATTTTGTATACAATAGAGATTTTTCATTACTTCTATTAGACTGAATGATCTGAAATTTAGAACATTTATGTAAATCCGATGATATTAAATAAAATGGTAAGCTTCGCCAGGGTCTCCAGGAAGAAGGTGGTAACGGGATCTCGGCCCAAATAAACGTAGACCCATCGAGTTTAGACTCGTTGGATAGGTCTTGACGAGTAGTTGCTAGAAAAATGGTGATCAGGGTCTGATGATGGAGGTGGTCACGGGATCTCTGCACTAATAAACGTAGACCCACCGAATTTGGATTCGTTGGGTAGGTTGCTGCGAGCAGTAGGTAGATAAACTTTGATCAGAGTCTGGTGATAGGAGCAAGCAGGAAGGTGGCAACAGGAATTTGGCTCCATTAAATGTAGGACCCACCGAATTATAAATCTATGGTTAAATCTTGACGAGTAGTTGGACAGATACTGATCAGGGTCTGGAATAGCACAGGAAAGTCATTTAAAGAGTTCGTTTACCTATTAAATGCATACTTGTAGTTACTAAAAGTAAAGCATACCGTAATAATTCTGTTCTTTAATGAAAGACAAATTACAAGAACCATCGTCCAAACACTTTTATGGTTAGCAACTTTAACAAATATTTATTTTGATAAACATGCCATGGTTATTTTAATAGAGGCTGAAATGTGGTCTCAAAATATCAAAGTGAGGCTACTATATCGAGTGAGGTATCATATGGAAGGGCTTTATTTGCACATTTTAAAGCGGATTTTTATTTTGGTTTTTGGTAAGTACCTATGTTGTTATTGGTTTCCTTTTATACTACCAAGGTGGCAAGCAAGCGTACGGCCCGCCTGATGGTAAGCTGTCACCGCAGCCTATAGACGCTAGCAGAACCAGAAGAATCACTAGCGCGTTAGATGTTAAGTCTTTGTGTCCGGTAATTTCACCAGCTTAAAATCAAAAATGTCAAATTAAATTAAATAAAAAATACCGTTCTCCGAAGTTAGTGGAGGGAAAAATCTGAAATAATTATGGGTAGTACATGTCTATAGATATTTTACAGGAAAAATAAAACAATCTTTCTAAATATTAGCTATTTAATAATCCCTCCACAAACAAACTTATTTTTGCGGTTTGGTTCTTTTTTTTTCAAATCTAACAAAATTCAGCAGATGCGCAGATTCTATATATTTTAATTAGTAATAACAAGTTAGGATAGACACGTCTCTTTCTTCGGAGTCGCTGGACGCTAGGGGTGTGGGCCCTTTGAGCGTCCATTGAGTACGGCGGCGACTCCGAGGAAGACGGCGGCGGGGTTGCGACCCCCGTCCCCGTGAGCACCGTGACTGGTTCCCGGGGGGCTACAATGCGCCCCCCGGCAGCGGGCTTAAAGGCAAGGTACTGAGGGGCTCCTGGTGCAGATCCCACCGGAGAGCCCTGGGGTTCCCCCTCTCATGTGCCGATGCGACAGCCGCCGGGGTTTTAGTGGGTAAGAATCCCACATACCCCGGTAGAGCCCCACAGCTCCCGGGGATCTTTCGAAGATTTCCACCGCGTCAAAAAAAAAAATTAAAGACACGTCTCTTTATTTTTCATAATGACAGAATGTACTGACAAGACCTTTTAAATATAAATACATCTTACGCTATGCTCTATAAAAAGTTCGAACCTTTACATGTTATATGTACAATAAAATTATCAAATCTTAATACTTTTGCTATCTGAGGTGTTAGATTAATTGTAAAATAACTTTAATACGTCCAAGGATGGAACCCTCGGTGCGCGAGTCCGACTCGCACTTGACTGGAACAATGAAACAGTTACATAACTTAATGTGAGCAAAGGCGGTCTTATCGCTCAAAGCGATCTCTTCCAGACAACCTTTGTAAAAGGAGCTATACTAAAATAAAACTGCAGTATAGTGCACAGTAATAATACAATGTAGACAAACAATAAATAATATATCAACAACACATTATGCATATATAAAAATATTATTATATACTAATACATATTTAAATGAATATATATATATTATATAAGATACTATACTTATAAAATACCTATTTCACAAAAAATACCTTTATTTACATTATATACAACAAGGACTGAAAAGTAAGTAAGTAAGTAAGTAGGTAAGTTTATTGTTTTGATTTTTGTTTACTACAGTACGTAGCTGGCGCAGTGGGACACCGCTTGCTTTACAAGCCGAAGGTCGCTTTGAATCTCGCGGGGGGCAACAATTTTGTGTAGTCCCTACTGGCTAGGACAATGCAGGCCGTTCACCTAATTGTCTGTAAAGTAAGAGGATCCATGCGTCGGATGGACATGTAAAAAGTCAGTCCTGCGCCTGACCTCTCCCCGGGCGTGTCGGTCTTCCGTCCCATCGGATTGTGAGAGGTATAAAGGAAGAGAGAGTGTACTTATGTCTACGTAAGCGCTTGTGCACTATAATATCTCCTGCGTAGATGGCTGGTCTTGTGAAAGTTTGGTCATTGGTCGCTGTGGTTGTATCGGCCAGGAGGACATTATTATTATTTAGAAGGATTTATAAAATTATCAAAAACACTGATTGTTAAATTGTTCTTATTTTTGCTATAAAGTAAACTTGAGCTTGCTACGCAACCTTAATATTTTAACCAGAGTCTCTTAGAATTATGGTGGGTTGTACTCAAATAACAACATTTTTATCCTTAACTAGCTGACCCACGCAGCTCCGCATGCGCTATTTTTACGTTAACTAAACTTTTAATAACAGACATTCGCATCGAATACATAACCTCTTTTTTTATAGTCGGTTAAAAACTGGGACCCACTTTTTACTTGCTCTCCGAAGCACGGACCCGTTTTGTTCAAATGGCGTTAAACGGTCACCCATCTATTTAATGACCTTACCTAACGTTGCTTAACCCGATCGATTACAAAACCTTGATAACAACTCTCTATGAGTGTTCCCTTACTGTCCAATGTCACCGATAGATGGCGCTGGTCAGAAAGTAGATCACGCTAACATTGTAAATTTCTGTTTAACCATATTAGTTATGACACTTATAATTTTTTCGCATCTTTTTATTGTTGCAACTGCAATATACACTTCCTGGACTTGAGAGTTTCATTTCGTGAACCCCTGACCTTGAAGCGTTTTTGGGAGCGCTGTACATGGTCCTTCGAGCCGGATTAATTTGTGGCTACCTAGACGGATCTGTTCAGTAAGTGACGCCGACACGTAAAGGAATGTTTGCGATGGTGTCAGTCAGTCTGTGCATCGCCTAAAGCAGTTTCTACAGAGCAGCAACAGAGGGCGCTAGTGGTACCCTGGTAGCGGTGAAGTCTGAAGGCAGCTTTAACTGGAGTAGTTCCTGAGACGGTCAACGGCGGCAAAACTGGATACTTGGAGGCGCATTAAGTGGTACGGATAATGTGCAACTGTGAGTGAATTGGACACAAACTGTGAGTTACTTCAATACTGTTTTAAAGAATCTCGGACTTGTAAAATTTTAAAGTTATTGCATGAACTTGTAAAATATTTGAGAATTGACTAGGACTTAGAATAATTTAAGTAAAAGTGAAGAGACGGGGAACCTATGCCCGATTTTTTCTAAGTTCCTAATTTCTCAAACACTTAGAAAATTTTTGAACGGATTGGACTTCTAAGACAACGGCTGGACTTGTAATATTTTGAAGAACATTCGTCGTTATAACATAAGAGTACGGCGTATTTTATAACTTATCTGTGTACTGTTAGACTTTTTAAAGTATTATATTGTTTGTTACGTTACGTTTATTTAATACTTAACGCATTTACTAAAGCAAGATGGAAACTTTAACTACTTTACAAGAAGATGTAAAAGCTAACATTACCAAAGGTAGGGTTAACTTTAAAAAATCGCCGAAAGAGAGGCTAACACACAGCTATCTAGAAACTCGTTTAGAATATTTAGAGGATAAATGGAGGTCATTTAATGATACACATCGTACAATTATAACAGAAATAGGTATTAAAGAATTACAAGCATCTTCTTACCACCAAAATCAAATGTATGATACTACTGAAGAATTGTATTTCGAGTATAAGTCTGAACTTAAGGATGCTTTACATAAAATCTGTAATACACAAGATACTGTTGTGCCAATTGTGTCACAAGTACAACAGTCTAATACAAGTTCAAATGTAAAGTTACCGAGAATTTCTATACCTACATTTAGTGGAAAATATACCGAATGGACAACATTTAAAGATTTGTTTACGTCGTTAATACATAAAAATTCCACATTAGACAATGTTCAAAAATTGCATTATTTGAAAGCACATTTGTCTGGCGAAGCGGAACAGCTGCTTCGACATGTAGCTATTACAGACGCTAATTACGATGAGTCATGGAAATTATTAAATAAAAGATACAGCAATAAGCGGTATTTGTCAAATTGTTTATTAAAGCGCTTAATAGGTCAACCTAGTATAACATTGGAGTCATCTAAAACTATTAAAGAGTTGCTTGACACTACAACCGATTGCTTGCATGGTTTACGAAATTTGAATATTGACGTAGATTCTTGGGACGTTCTAGTCATTTATATAATTAGTGCCAAATTGGATTCAGAGTCTCGTAAATTGTGGGAAGCACAGGTTAGTAAGAATGATGAACTCCCTACCATGTCTCAGTTTACAGAATTTTTAGAACACAGGTTTCGCTCTTTGGAATTTTTGCCTCCCAAGGGAGCCCGTTATAATGTACCAGTTAATAATAAAGTTAGTACTCCGAATGCTAAAGTCCATGCTGCGGTAACTGTTTCTTGTGCTTATTGTTCAGACAACCATCTTATATACAATTGCAAAAAGTTTGCAAAAGATGATTGTGAATCGCGTCGTAAGTTTGTCCAATCTAACAATCTCTGCTTTAATTGTATGGGTCCAAACCATTCCGTATTTACTTGCCGTCATTCATCTAGGTGCCGTATTTGTAAGAAAAAACATCATACGATGTTACATCTTCAAAATGCTCCCAAGTCAGCTGATACTAGCGTCGAGGATACATCAGTTGACAAAAATCTCGTAGTTGCAGCAACGTCAACTTCATCTTCTTCTGAAGATAATGGAAATACTGTCGTGTCATGCTTCTCAAACAGTAATAGTCAGGTTTTACTCGCAACAGCCTTGGTCAGAGTTGAGTCCAAGTCAGGAAACACCTTGACACTTAGATCCTTGCTGGATCAAGGATCTCAGGCTTCGTTTATTACGGAGTCAGCAGTCCAAGCACTTGGTCTGCAGAAGGTGTCAAGGAAAGTACTCATCTCAGGCATTGGTGGTGATCAGAGTGATTCCATAGCCTCAAAGTCTATGGTATGTATTAGACTTCACTCACTCTATGATCCTAATGTCATTGTTGTTGTTCATGCACATGTTTTGTCTAAATTAACTACAGTACTTCCATCCAAGAAAGTCAATCTTCAGATTTGGTCAGGACTGGCTAATTTACAATTAGCTGATCCGAAATATTCAGTGCCCAATAAAGTTCAAATCTTATTGGGAGCAGACGTATACGGCCAGATTTTAGTTGAAGGCTTAATCAAAGGTCCCCCAGGGTTGCCAGTAGCCCAGAACACCAAGTTCGGGTGGATCTTATCTGGTCAGATTCATTCAGAATCTTTAGATAGCTCCCAGTCATGTCATCTCAGCAGAGTCATCACTATGCACGCTTGCGTAGATGACAATGACTTATTAAAGAAGTTTTGGGAAATAGAGTCGGAACCGTCAGCAGTTACAGGTCAGAAGATTTTTACCGAAGAGGAACAGAAATGTGAAGAAATTTACACAAATACAACTATCAGAGATCCAAACGGTAGGTATATAGTTAAGCTTCCATTTCGCTCTTCTGATCCTCAGTGTAGATACGGTAACTCTGATGTTATTGCGTCTCGACGACTCCAACATCTGGAAAAAAGGTTAAAAACCAATCCAGAATTAAACATTCCGTACTCGAATGTTATGAAAGAGTATATCACACTTGGTCACATGAAGATGATCCAAGATGAACAAAAACACAACTGTTCTCCTGTTTATTTGCCTCATCACGCTGTGGTGCGTGAGGATAAAAGCACTTCCAAGGTTCGAGTTGTCTTCAATGCATCAAGCCCTGGAACGAACGGCGTGTCTCTTAATGATGATCTCATCATTGGACCTACCTTACAGCTGGATCTTAGGCACATTGTAATGCGATGGCGTCGTCATCCCGTAGTTTTGATTGCAGACATCATTAAAATGTATAGGCAAGTAAAGGTGACAGAAGAAGATACCGAATTCCAACGTATTCTATGGAGAGACGAATCTGGAATCATAAAACATTATAAGTTACTCAGACTTACCTTTGGTACGGCATCAGCTCCTTACCTGGCTGTACGAACTCTGCATCAACTGGCCCGCGATGAAGGAGAATCCTTTCCGTTAGCATCCGAGAGAGTCCAACAAGATTTTCATATGGATGATCTGATGACCGGCTGCCAGACGACTTCAGAAGCCCTGCAAATATACAAAGAAATTAATGAGTTAATGAAAAGAGGGGGTTTCGAGTTACAGAAATGGGGATCTAGTGATAAGGAGTTACTGGAAAACATAGGTGAAGTTGAGAGGGAACCAGGTAAAGGGTTGGAATTAGGAATAGACAAGGAGGGAAATATGGTTAAGAAGGTTCTAGGATTAATCTGGAATGATGATTCAGACGAATTTGAATACTCCGTCAAACTTCCGCCGTTAAGCGGTCCTGTAACGAAAAGGGAAGTCATTTCAGATATCTCTAGGTTGTTCGATCCGTTAGGATGGATATCTCCATACATAATAACGGCCAAGATCTTCATACAGAAGCTGTGGATTGCAGGATTGGATTGGGATGAAGAGTTGCCTCAACAGTTAAAACAAGAATGGTTGACTTACCGCAATAACTTATCTCAAATCACCACATTTAGTATTCCAAGATGGATGCACACTAGCAACGACAGCCAAGACGTTGAATTGCACGGATTTTGCGATGCATCCAATGCCGCTTACGCAGCCGTGGTGTATATCCGAGTTGTTGACAGCAACAGCGACGTTCATGTCAATCTCGTGACGTCTAAAACTAAAGTAAGTCCAATCAAACAGGTCTCGATTCCACGTTTAGAGCTGTGCGGAGCTGTCCTGTTGGCCAAATTATTATTCGAAGTATCGGAAGTCTTGCAGATATCAAAGGATCAAATTCATGCCTGGACCGATTCGAAAGTGGTTTTAGCCTGGTTGAGTAGCCATCCCAGTTGGTGGAAAACTTTTATCGCAAACAGAGTTTCCGAAATTTTGACGCTGTTTGACAGGAAGCAATGGTCTCATGTCCGATCACTTGATAACCCTGCTGATTGGGCATCACGTGGTATCCAGCCTTCGAGCTCATCAAATATGACATTGTGGAAGCATGGTCCCGCTTGGTTGATGAAGGAACCTTTAAATTACAGTCCACTTGAAAGCAGCTATCAGGACACCAAGTTAGAAGAAAGGACCAACAAAAACATCACATGCGCGGCTGTTAACGTAGATGAAGACACAGTATGCATTAGATTTTCTTCGTTTCGACGTTTGATTAGAGTAGTCACGTACTGTAGAAGATTTGTTAAGGCTGTATACGCAAGGATAAAGCAGAAACCACGACCGGAATTTCCTAAATGGCTCACCAGCAAGGAGTTACAAGAATCTGTGACGATTCTTATTAAGGAATTACAAGCAAATTATTTTAAAGAGGATTTAAAATGCCTCCTAAGTAGTGGTCTAGTGAAGAAGAAGAGCAAAATCTGCTGTCTAAATCCTTTTGTTGACAGCGAAGGTATCCTAAGGGTGGGCGGTCGGTTAGAGAGAGCTCCAGTTACACACAGTATGCGACACCCTATTTTGATACCTCACAATTCACACTTGACTAATCTGCTTGTACTAGATGCTCATGAGAAGACGTTCCATGGAGGTATGCAATTAACACTTAATTGCCTTCGGTCTAAGTACTGGGTAGTCGATGCAAGAAGAGTAGTCAAGCAGTGTATAAGAAAATGCGTATCATGTGTTCGACATTCGTCACGCACTACGCATCAAATGATGGGTCAACTCCCTGCCGCGAGAGTTACGCCTAGTAGACCCTTTGAACAAAGTGGCGTTGATTATGCTGGTCCAATAGCTATCCGTACCACAAAGGGTAGAGGTTTTAGATCAACCAAGGGCTATATCTGTCTTTTTATCTGTATGGTTACTCGAGCCATCCATTTAGAGGCAGTCAGCGATATGACATCCGAAGGGTTTATCGCTGCATTCAAACGATTTGTGGCAAGGCGCGGTCATTGTTCTAGTTTGTGGAGCGACAATGGCACTAATTTTGTCGGGGCTGCACGCGAGTTAAAGGCTCTTCTGGCTGAAGAGAAGTCTACAGTGGTTACTGAGATTGCTGATTGGCTTTCGACCAACGGTACAGAGTGGCATTTTATCCCACCCCACGCTCCAAACTTTGGCGGATTATGGGAGGCTGGGATAAAGTCCACGAAACATCACCTTCGAAGAGTCATCGGATGTTCTACTCTTACCTTCGAAGAAGTCACTACTGTATTGGCTCAAATTGAGGCATGTCTCAATTCGAGACCAGTATCGCAGGTTAGTGATAATGTTGACGAACCGTATCCACTGACGCCTGGGCATTTTCTCGTAGGAGAACCGTTAGTTCTCATACCGGACGCAAATTATGAATCTTCTAATATAGGCAGTCTTAGACGATGGCAGTATACACAAATAATGGTTCAAGACTTTTGGCGTCGCTGGTCGAAAGAGTATCTGACACAATTTTACCAGAGATACAAATGGACACAACAAATCCCTGAACCAAAAATTGGCGACGTAGTCCTTGTTAAGGAGGATGATCTTCCTCCGGCTAGATGGTTATTCGGCATTGTGACCGAGAAACATCCAGGATTGGACCAACTTACAGCTTGAGATGTAAGGGAACCATAATTAAGAGACCTGTGTCTAAAATTTGTATTTTACCTGTGACAGAATGAACTTTATTGTTATTTTATGTCTACTCCTGTTATACTGTTTACAAGTTAATTTTACTATTTTCTTTATACAAACTCTATTTCAGCTGTTATGTTTTAACTTTACACTTGTTATTATTGCTTTTTTTTTTACCCATATTTATTTAAATTTTGTTAGTGAATATTTTAAGCATAACTTTATGTACAAATGGTTTTATACGGTTTTTGACTGTTTAAGTTTTATATACACTATCAAAAAGAAATGTTTATTTGGTCTTGTTTAGATAATTATATTGTACCTACAGCTTTATTAACGTTTGATGGACAGTCGTCCATGGTGGGCGGTATGTCCAATGTCACCGATAGATGGCGCTGGTCAGAAAGTAGATCACGCTAACATTGTAAATTTCTGTTTAACCATATTAGTTATGACACTTATAATTTTTTCGCATCTTTTTATTGTTGCAACTGCAATATACACTTCCTGGACTTGAGAGTTTCATTTCGTGAACCCCTGACCTTGAAGCGTTTTTGGGAGCGCTGTACACGTACTAATATTTATTATAATTATGAAGAAAAATTGATAAAATTGGACCAAGCGTATAACCAAGTACCCATTTTGACTTTAATCCCCTCTCCCAAAAAAACCGTGCTAGATTACGGGATAAAAAGTATCCTATGTCCTACCTCGGAGTATTAACTCAAATCATGCCAAGTTTCGTTTCAATCCATCCAGTAGTTTTGGCGTGATGCTCAGCCGAGATACAGACAGACAGACAGACAGACAAAAATTAAAAAAAATACTTTTTCGGCCTCAGTATCGGTTATAGAATGCCCTCCAAATATAATTTTCAAAATATCTTCAATGTACAGAATTGGACCTGTTACAGTTTTATTATAAGTATAGATAACCTTTTGAATAACCTTTTAACAGGATGATGGCAAGTAGGAAGAGATGGCGAGATGTGATAAGGCGCGTGACATCTGCCCTAGTGTGGTGACAGCCACGATTGTTTTGTGTGCGCTTGAAATCGCAGTGCTGTCCTCACGGACACCATTTTAATATAACTCTAATTAAAGTTATTGTCATTAACTATAGATGGAGAATAATCTTCTACATGACTTCGTTAAGGGATAAGGGACCGGCGGCGACCAGCGCAGTCAGTACTTTATCTCAAAAAATCTTTTTAAAAAAAAATTGAACCGACTTCAATATCACTGAAAAGTATAAAATAATTTAAATATTATTGAAGTTGGTGCCAAATTTACACAGCCGGTAAGCTAACACCAACTTCAATAATATTTAAATTATTTTATACTTTTCAGTGATATTGAAGTCGGTTCAATTTTTTTTTTAAAAGATTTTATTTTATACTTTTTAGTGATATTTTCATACAAAATAAAATGTTCTAGGTAGGTTATGACATCATTATGATTTCACATTATCGTCTACATACTTTTACATAATTCATGTTTCTTCAGAAACTCAGAAACAATTTGTCCGATCGTAATGAAATTTGTATGGAATCATCATAGTAGTTTACTCTCTCGAATAAAAAAAGAATCATCGAAATCGGTTCATAATTATCAGAGAAATGTAAAGGAGAACATCAGTTTTATGGTTTTTACCAGATAAATTCCTCCATATCATTCATGGTCCTCCAGGAAGTTCTTATCCGGTTGTGATAAAATTCATACAGGTTCATAACAGTGGTTTCTTCTTTCGAATAAAAAAAAATCATTGAAATTGGTAAATATTTACCAGAGTTATGACCATTTTTGTCCTTAAAAAGCACCATAAAGTCATCTATATAGGCTTTCTTGCAACTCGCAGTGCGCAGTCACCATTCTTGTTTTTTCAGGAACTACTTATTACTAAGCAATAATTTTTTTATGGGACCCAATTAACGGATTAAAGAATGGATGGAAGAAAGATTTTTTCAAATCGGTTCATAATTGCCAGAGTTATGCGCGAACATACATAGAAAAAAAAATATGTATACAGACGAATTGAGAACCTCCTCCTTTTTTGAAGTCAGTTAAAAACAGTCCAATAACAGATTACAAGACTTTTACCCGAGACCGATGATAAAAAAAGGTAAAAAGAATCTGGCTGAATGCTGTAGTTTGACTGTTTAATATAATAAAAAAAATAAACCCATTTTTTTTAATTCTACTAGTAGGTATTTATATGTGCAAATTTGACAGAAATCCTTCCTCGGAGATATTTTATATTGGGCTAGTCACTTATTTTGAATATGCATAGCAAGGTGAATAATTTGGTTTTCTTCGTAATTCTTCATCCTACTCCCGGGTCGTATGATCTAGTGAGCTAATGTTGCGTGATACGTGAACTATTACCGAACATCAGGTACTTATCGCGGTTAATACATCAAGTGTAGTGTTGGCCCGTCACGAGTGACGCGTTGCTCACCTCTCCGGTACTCTATTCGCCTAATTGGCCATTAGTCAAAATGTACATTACTTTGTTAAAGTGATATTGTACTAATATGCCTAAATGCTTGTAAATCTGTTATTAACACTGTGTTGGTTATGTAGCAGGTCTTTGAGTGGCGGGGTTGGGACCCCCGTCCCCGTAAGAACTGTGTCTGGTTCCCGGCGGCGGGGTTGCGACCCCCGTCCTCGTAAGAACTGTGTCTGGTTCCCGGCGGCGGGCTCAAAGGCGGCATTAAGGAGTTTCTGTTGCAGTTCTCACCGGAGAGCCCTGGTGTATCATGTGTGTCAACCGCAGGGGTTTAGTGGGTAAGAAACCCACATGCCTGACCTGTGGAGGTCAACTAGCCCTCCACAGGTCCCGGGAACCATTTAAAGGTTTACCCCGCAAAAAAAAATGGTTATGAGCAGATAAGAATCAGTTGAAAACTCATGTAAACTTGGCCATTCCTTGTACAGGGAACCTTCTAGGAAGGACCCACCGCAGTGTCAGATATTCTGCCGAGAAGCAGCATTGTGTATAAATTGCTGTGTTTCGGTGTGAAGGGCACTGTAGCTGGTGAAATTACCAGACACTATGTATATAGGTCGGCAACACACTAGTGATTCTTCTGGTATAGCTAGCATCCATAGACTGCGGTGACTGCTTACCATCAAGCGGGGCGCATGCTTGCTTGCCACCTTGGTAGTATATTTTTGTTAAAGTTAATATTAACTTTACACTGTTTCGTGTATACTGCACGACTTTCTTCACAAGACGCACAGAGCCTCCACCCATGCGTCCGCGACTCATGAGCCCCTTTCAGGCAAGGGATACCTCGGCACACCTACAACCTATTATAATGTGACATTTGCGTCTTTCTTAGCGGACCTTTTCTCTCCCTCAAAGCTCACACAAATAAATATAAGAATATTAAAAATAATGTTGTCTTTTACTTACGCGAATATTACACATTGAAATCAAACTACTTAACAATAATAACTAAGAAGACCTGAGGATACACCGGCATAATTGTGACATAAAGACGTTCAACATCTCAGTCCTCCCGTGACCATGGGTGCTGCAAAGCATTCGAAACGTCGGGATAGTAAAATCAAAAAATAAACCGTGATAAAATCCGTAAAAGTAGTTTGATTTCAATGTTAAAAATAACAAATATTTAGGGTAAAAGCTTCATTAGTCTAATTATTCTATCTATTAGTATTTTGAGATCCAATTCACTAAACAAGCACAAAGTATGTCAACAGTATATGCAGGTAAGTACCTAATCATTTAATTGGTTGTGGCTGAAAGCGGACACCGGTCCACTCCAAAACCAATTCCTCTAATGTACACAACATTGGTTTGTACCCTTTTGTGTACAGTACCTACTATCTATTTCTACACGTGAAAAGGTATAGCACACATTCCATTAGGTTCCTTTGTGTGGTCCTTGGAATTTGAGTCTTTCCACCTTTCTAATTAAATATGGCCGACCGACATAGCTCTGATATAGCTCTCAGAATCTGCAATTTGAAGTGGCAATGGGCAGGCCACATCGCTCGAAGAACCGATAACCGTTGAGGAAGAAAGGTTCTCGAGTGGCGACCACGAACCGGAAGACGCAGCGTAGGCAGGCCTCCCACTAGGTGGACAGACGACATTGTGCACGTCGCAAGTAACCGGTGGATGCAAATAGCCAATTGTCGTTCATTGTGGCGTTCTAAGGAGGAGGCCTATGTTCAGCAGTGGATGTCTTCCGGCTGATGATGATGAATTAAATATGTTGCGGGTTCCAAGACAATTTAACATTTTACCGAAAGTCGTCCAGGGTCAAACCACGGTGTCTTAGTGGTGGTACTGTAGATCCTAGCTTACAGGAGTTACAGTGGTGGGTATGTGTGGCGGGATTAGCAAAAAAATACCCGAAATGTGAAATTTTCACTGTAAATTTTCACGGGCCTCTTGATCTCGATACGAGAGTTGAGAGGGCTTAGGGCCTAATCCATTAAGCTGGCCAAGTGCGGTTTAATCACAGCGTCGTTTGTAGGGTTTCCACGACGTATTCTTTCACCGTCTTATGCCGTCACAAGTATTTTATTTTTAGCTTAATACATAAATCGGTATTAACACAGCAAGTAGAGACCGATAATCGTTTTTAGGGTTCCATACATAAAAAGTAAAAAAGAACCCTTATGGTCTGAATTCGTCTGTCTGTCTGTCCGTCTGTCTGTCTGTCACACCTATATATTTCAGGAACCACTGATGCTATCGATTTGAAACTTGGAATAGTTTTAGATCTTACTCATTTGGACATCTCAAAACAGATTTTTATTTTGGTTTATGTCACGCAGTTTTTGGCTGATAATCAAAAATGTCAAGAAAAATATCGCCCGCCCCCCTCTTATCTCCGAAGTTTGTGGTAATACATGTCTATCTATATTTTACAGGAAAAATAAAATTATTTTTTTACGTAAGTTTTTTAGTAATCCTAATTTTGCGGTTTGTTTTTTAATCTGAGGTGTAAGAGGAATAGTAAAATAACTTTAATAAGATGGTATGGAACCCTCGGTGGGAGAGTCTGACTCGCACTTGACCGACATTTTTTTCCGTATTGAGATTTGGTGAAGCTGCCGTTAAGCCTCTGACTTTCCATCCAAACGAAGAGCCTAGAGTATCTCCACCATAGCGTTTATGAAAACCACCGTGGAGATTATAGTATGTGAAAGTCTCACCGTGTGTTCCGGCGAAGTTGAATAGATAACCAATTGAGCTTTTTACGAAAATCGAAACAATATCCGAAAACTGGCTAACACTGAATAGTCCAGCAGGATTGTGCGCCAGCTAATAAGGCACGAAGCACGCAGAACTAGCTGACCGCGCTTGTGGAATTGTCTTCATGAAGCATGAAGACTGGCCCTCTTTTAGTCGAGATTTAAACCCACTGGACTACAAAATATGGAAACATTTGGAGGAGAAATTCTACGCTAAACCTCAGCAGAATTTGGAGTCCCACTGAGCATCTCTGGTTAAAGCAACGGCAGAAATAGATATGTTTAAATGTGGTGCGTGCTGTATGTATTCAAAATGAGGCAGGATATTTTGAATAATGTTAATAGAATTTTATTTTACATTTAGTAGTATGATATTTATGTATTTCTATATATTCAAGTGTATATATAAATAGCATAGTTTATAGTATATATTTATATATTAAGTATATTATTAAGTAGGTATGTATTGTATTTTTAACTTAATATTAAGGTATGCTGTACACTAATTGTACCCCATTACAAATCTCTCTTTGTAAATTGGTTTGCTGTTAGAAAACTCATGTTTGAGTTAAGCTCGCCAATGTACATGCATTTACTATATTTTAATTACTGTATATATGTGTTTCTTTTTGTACTATAAGAATAAATAAATCTTCTATACTTATAATAAAACTGTAACAGGTCCAATTCTGTACATTGAAGATATTTTGAAAATTATATTTGGAGGGCATTCTATAACCGATACTGAGGCCGAAAATGTAATTTTTTAAATTTTTGTCTGTCTGTCTGTCTGTCTGTCTGTATCACGGCTGAGCATCACGCCGAAACTACTGAATGGATTCAAATGAAATTTGGCATGATTTGAGATCTTACTACGAGGTAGGACATAGGATACTTTTTATCCCGTAATCTAGCACGGTTCTTTTGGGAGAAGGGATTAAAGTCAAAATGGGTACTTGGTTATACGCTTGGTCCGATTTTATCAATTTTTCTTTATAATATAATAAATATTAGTAAGGGAACACTCATAGAGAGTTGTTATCAAGGTTTTGTAATCGATCGGGTTAAGCAACGTTAGGTAAGGTCATTAAATAGATGGGTGATCGTTTAACGCCATTTGAACTAAACGGGTCCGTGCTTCGGAGAGTAAGTAAAAAGTGAGTCCCAGTTTATAACCGACTATAAAAAAGGGGGTTATGTATTCGATGCGAATGTCTGTTATTAAAAGTTTAGTTAACGTAAAAATAGCGCAGGCGGAGCTGCGTGGGTCAGCTAGTCTACACTAATATTATAAAGAGGAAAACTTTGTTTGTTTGGTTGTAATGAATAGGCTCAAAAACTACTGAACCGAAAGCTACATTATCCACGAGTAACATAGGCTGTAACATAGGTGGTCTCTAACGGCTGGCCTTTTAGAAAAGTTCAGAGTCACACAACGAGCCATGGAGAGAGCTATGCTCGGAGTTTCTTTGCGCGACAGAATCCGAAATGTGGAGATTCGCCGAAGAACTAAGGTCACCGACATAGCTCTCAGAATCTGCAAGTTGAAGTGGCAATGGGCAGGCCACATCGCTCGAAGAACCGATAACCGTTGGGGAAGAAAGGTTCTCGAGTGGCGACCACGAACCGGAAGACGCAGCGTTGGCAGGCCTCCCACTAGGTGGACAGACGACATTGTGCGCGTCGCAGGTAACCGGTGGATGCAAATAGCCAATTGTCGTTCATTGTGGCGTTCTAAGGGGGAGGCCTATGTTCAGCAGTGGACGTCTTCCGGCTGATGATGATGATGATGAACATAGGCTAAATTTTATTTTGGAAAAAAATAGGATTCCGTAAGATATTTGGGTTTTTTCGGACACAAGGTGTAAAAAATCAACCAGAAAAGTTACTTATTTTGCGTACGCTGCCTAAACTATAAAAGATAGAACCTTAAAATGTTCTAATTAATTGTAGATCTTATAAATATATACAAAAAAATCCGCGGCACACGCGCGTATCTATGTCGAGTGAGGCCCAACAACCATTTTTTTATTTAAAAATCTTGAATTTTGTATGGACTACATTTAAACGCATTTATTTTACTCATGCTATTAATCCTTATCAAAATAAATTATTTCATCATTAAGTACAGTTTATGTAGATAATATTTGGTCTTGATGATTAAAATTGGACATTTGGTGTTGAAGTTATGGCGAAATTAAAATATTACTTACTGCATATAAATTAAAAGAATTCTGCTGCACGGCCCGTTGCGAAGTGAGCGTCACCAAGGCGGGGGTGTGCATGCGGGAGGGGGGAGTTTAAATCTATGAGTAAGGTACCCGCGCGGCTCAGACGCGAAGTCGGCTCCCTACGCAGCGGTCGTGCGCGAATTCTAATAATGATCGTGCGATTTTTTTTAGATTTCTATCTTAAAACTACACCTACGCAAAAGTTCTTCTCAGAGCTAAACAACAGTTCTTCTCAGAGCTAATCAACAGTTCTTTTCAGGGCTAACCAACAGAGTTTTTCAGGGGTAACCAACAGTTCTTTTCAGGGCTAACCAACAGTTCTTTTCAGGGCTAAACAACAGTTCTTTTCAGGGCTAAACAACAGTTCTTTTCACAGCTAGAATATTACACGCTATTAGCATTTTCTTAAACATTTGAAAATGCCTAAGAGAGCCAGGTCTCAACTTTCTAAACATAGTTCTCAAGCACGGGCAGCAAGAATACGTCGTATGGGAGAATCTTCACCTGAACGTGCACAACGCCTTGCTGAACAAAATAAGAGAAACTCTCAGGTACGCGCACGAGAGTCGAGTGTCGAACGTTCGCAACGCCTTGCACAACAAAATCTGAGAACCTCTGAGTTACATGCACGAGAGTCTGGTGAACTGATATGTATGAAATTTTGCGGGTAGGTCTGAGAATAGGTTATAAAGTATATTTTATACCGCTGATACCATGATTGACGAGGATATATAGAACGAGAGGAGAGTGCAAGAGAGGGTGAGGGGAGGGTGATGGAGTGAGTGATCGGAGGAGTTAGGTGGAGCAAGGGGGGGGGAGAGTGAGAGGGAGCAAGTTGGGAGAAGAGAGAGGAGGGAGAGGGTTCAAAGAGGACAACGGGGTAGAGGAAGAGGGGAAGTGTGACTGGGACCGAAGCGGGAGGGGAGAGAAATAGAATAGAATTAGATTTTTATTATAAGAGAGAGAGATGGAGAGAGATAAATCAAGGAAGTAGGGAGAAAAGGGGAGCAAACTGTAATTAAAGCGCGGGCGGAGCTGCGCGGGTCAGCTAGTAAATAAATAAATTTAATTACCTTTCATTTCATATATTATTTTCAGTTTATTTACAAACATTTACACTTAAACTAGGTAAAAACTTCCTCAAAGTCGCCGCACTGGGAGGGAAGGGTACCTAATAAACTGTAAATATTTAGTTTCAATAAATGTATTTATAATATATTATTTTTAAACAATTATAAGAAACTTTTTGCCGGAATTTATGACTTGAGTAAGTATTCATGCCTGCGAAGCCGGGGCGGGTCGCTAGGTATTTAATAAAATGGGAGTATTAATTCGTACTTTCCCCACTTTACAAATAAGTAGGTACCTTGCAGAACCCATGCTCGCGGGAAGTAAAAAAAAGGGAAAATAAATAAATAAGTTTCATTTCAATGCAGTATTCGTGTAAAAAAATGAAAACTGTATGAAAAAGGTAGACGCTATTATTTCGCATTGAAACTAACACAAAGTAAACTTATCTCTATTCATTATCTTCGGGGTTTAAATGAACTCGCCGTAGTACTGAAGTTACCTCCGATACGCTAATTACGATACACCCAACCCAACAACAAACTTGTTGCTCCGAAGTTCTACGTTACGCTGAAACTTTTTGCCTTCGGTACTTTCGTTGAAAAATCTCATCTCATTTCGTTTAACATTAAGCTCGATGTAGCTTTTACTACAAACTAAACTATTATGAGAAGATATTTGTAGTAGTGTTAGCCCATATTATACGGGTGTGGTTCTGCATTCTGGCCATATTTACGATGGTTGACCTTTTAAAGAACATAAATCAATCATGAAATTAATGATAGCCGTAAAATTATGAATTATTTTTTATGTTAGGTACGAAAAGAAATCCCATGTGCAACCGTCACTATATAAAATCTTTTTAAAAAAAATTGAACCGACTTCAATATCACTGAAAAGTATAAAATAATTTAAATATTATTGAAGTTGGTGTTAGCGTACCTGCTGTGTATATTTGGCACCAACTTCAATAATATTTAAATTATTTTATACTTTTCAGTGATATTGAAGTCGGTTCAATTTTTTTTTAAAAGATTTTATTTTAAACATTTCAGTGATATTTTCATATATAAAGATTGAACCATCGAAAACCGTAAAATTATCTAGGTAGGTTATGATCACATTATCGTCTACATAGTTTTACATAATTCATGTTTCTTCAGAAAAAAATATCCGGTCGTAATGAAATTTGCATGGAAACATCATAGTAGTTTACTCTCTCGAATAAAAAAAGAATCATCGAAATCGGTTCATAATTGTCAGAGCAATGTAATGGAGAACATCAGTTTTATGGTTTTTACCAGATAAATTCCTCCACATCGTTCATGGTCCTCCAGGAAGTTCATATCCGGTTGTAATAAAATTCATACAGATTCAATACAGTGGTTTCTTCTTTCGAATAAAAAAAGAATCATTGAAATTGGTAAATATTTGCCAGAGTTATGACTATTTTTGTCCGAGCGACTAAAACGTTAGATGACGTTTTAGGCTTTCTTGCAGCTCTCAGTGCGCAGTCACCATTCTTGTTTTTTCAGGAACTACTTATTACTAAGCAATATTTTTTTTATGGGACCCAATTAACGGATTAAAGAATGGATGGAAGAAAGATTTTTTCAAATCGGTTCATAATTGCCAGAGTTATGCGCGAAAATACATAGAAAAAAAAATATATATATACAGACGAATTGAGAACCTCCTCCTTTTTTGAAGTCGGTTAAAAATAACCCCGACTGGCACCGCTCTTCGCGCAAAGTAAACAAGAGTACGCGCGGAATTGCCAACCTTGGGACCTATTCTGAGCGCGCGAGAGCTATTATTCTGGTTGAACGTTAAGCATGAATCATTATCTTTTAGTAATTAGCTACTGAATTACTAATCTATTTTTAATCAATTAACACAATCCTTAACTGTTAGCATGGGCGTACGCAGCTTTTGGTCTAGGGGGGGGGCAAGTTAAGATTTTTTTGCTGGTGATCAAATTCATCAAAGCATAACTAAAAACATTCGAAATTTTACTGCCGCTCTCACAAACGTCAATTAACTTTAGTTATAATTAAGTCAGTTTTGTTTTACTACTTATAAGCTAGTGCTTGACCGCAGTCCCACCTTATGGAAAGCGGCGACGCAATCGAGGATGGTAAAACACACTAGCTTATTAAAAGCCTATTCACTCTAGTCTTGAGTTGGGCGGGAAAACCGACGCAGGCAAACTGTTCCAGTCCTTAGGTGTCCTTATTATAAATGAAGAAGCAAACCGCTTAGTCCGGACTGAATGCACTTTCACCACATAAGGGTGTGTACGTGCCTTGCGTCTCGTCGTCCGATGATGAAAGGAAGATGTTGGAATCAAGTCATGCAATTCCTGCGCACACTCTCCAAAATGCATCCTGTAGAATACCGAGAGGCTGGCTACTCTGCGCCTGTGATATTTTACTATATAATATCATTGATCTTACCCAAATCCAAACATAAAACAATTTTTGTCTAGTTGTCACCTTTAAACTCAATAATTTCTACAAAAAAAAAGAACCGCCTTCAAAATGAAACTAAAAATCCCGTGTCCACCTTCTTACCCCATCATCAGACCCTGATCACCATTTTTATAGCAACTACTCGTCGAGACCTATCCATCGAGTCCAAATTCGGTAGGTCTACGTTTATTGGTTCAGAGATCCCGTGGCGACCTTCCTGCTCCATCATCAGACCCTGATCTCCATTTTTTTAGCAACTACTCGTCGAGACCTATCCATCGAGTCCAAATTCGGTAAGTCTACGTTTGTTGGTGCCGAGATCCCGCGACGACCTTCCTGCTCCATTATCAGACTTTGATCACCATTTTTGTAGCAACTACTCATTGAGAGCTACCCATCGAGCCCAAACTCGGCGGATCTACGTTTATTGGTGCAGAGATCCCGTGACGACCTTCCTGCTCCATTATCAGACATTGATCACCATTGTTCTAGCAACTACTCGTCGAGAGCTACCCAACGAGCCCAAACTCGGTAGGTCTACGTTTATTGATGCTGAGATCCTGTGTCCACTTTCTTACTCCATCATCAGACACTGATCACCATTTTTCTAGCAAATACTCATCGAGACCTATCCAACGAGTCCAAATTCGGTACTTCTACGTTTATGGGCACGGCTAGGATGTATTGTTTTATTACAGAGTTCCGGTGGCCATCTATGGTCATCTTCATCAGATCCACTTCACCAAATGATACTTTCTGAATGAAAATGCTTGACTTGTTTCTAAAAATACCAAAAACGCTATATGTATGCCTATAATATTTAAGGAGTTCCCTCAGTTACTCATGGTTTCCATCATCAGAACTTGATTTTGAAATGGGACCAATCTGGAAGCATATAATAATATGTACTTACTTTCGATTAAAAAAATAATTTTCCAAATCGGTGCGTAAACGACAGAGTTCTGAGGTAACAAACAAAAAAAAAATATAAAAAAACATACAACCGAATTGATAACATTTTCCTTTTTTACCCGACTATGGAACTGAGGGAGGGTTATGATTTTAACAAGAATGTATGTATGTTCATCTGTTCCCACATATCTTTTAATCTACTTAACATAATTTGACAAGTAGGGTGTCGTTTAGTAGCGTCTTGATTGTCCGCTGGTTATAGGCTATATAATATCACATTATTAGACTGCGATTTTATCAGTAGTCGGGTTTTAGTTTTTATAAAATATTTTAAAAAAAATTGAACCGCCTTCAATAACACTAAAAAGTATAAAATAATTTAAATATTAAAGAAGTTGGTGTTAGCGTACCTGCTGTGTATATTTGGCACCAACTTCAATAATATTTAAATTATTTTATACTTTTTAGTGTTATTGAAGTCGGTTCAATTATTTTTTTAAATATTTTATTTTATACTTTTTAGTGATATTTTCATACATAAAGATTGAACCATCGAAGACGGTAAAATTATTTAGGTAGGTTATGACATCATTATGATTTCACATTATCGTCTACATACTTTTACATAATTCATGTTTCTTCAGAAACTCAGAAACATTTTATCCGATCGTAATGAAATTTGCATGGAATCATCATAGTAGTTTACTCTCTCGAATAAAAAAAGAGTCATCGAAATCGGTTCATATTTGTCAGAGAAATGTAAAGGAGATCATCAGTTTTATGGTTTTTACCAGATAAATTCCTCCATATCATTCATGGTCCTCCAGGAAGTTCTTATCCGGTTGTGATAAAATTCATACAGGTTCATTGCAGTGGTTTCTTCCTTAGAATAAAAAAATAATCATTGAAATTGGTAAATATTTGCCAGAGTTATGACCATTTTTGTCCTTAAAAAGCACCATAAAGTCATCTATATAGGCTTTCTTGCAACTTTCCTGCGCAGTCAACATTCTTGTTTTTTCAGGAACTACTTATTACTAAGCAATAATATTTTTATGGGACCCAATTAACGGATTAAAGAATGGATGGAAGAAAGATTTTTTCAAATCGGTTCATAATTGCCTGAGTTATGCGCGAACATACATAGAAAAAAAAATATATATATACAGACGAATTGAGAACCTCCTCCTTTTTTGAAGTCGGTTAAAAACTTATTACTTGTTTAAGTTGGTTAAAAAGGGGCATAAAGCAATTCTTTAAAAATAGTGGATCTTCTGCACACCGGTTATAAGGTAACCTCCGTTAAAAAATCATCCATAGTACTCACAAACATGTCTGTCAGCGATCAACATCAAGCGCGCAGCGCCGAATTTTTTGAGTTTTAATTCTAACATGATGATTTGTAATTAAAAACATAAATCCCTGTTACAATTTCTTTTAAATACCTAAATGTATAATTAGACAAAATATTGTCAGCTTAGTGATTAATTACCAAGTCCAGGGGGGGGCAACGGCCCCCCCTGCCCCCCCCTGCGTACGCCCATGACTGTTAGGTCTACAAATATGGCAAAAATGCAAAACCACATTCTGTAAGTGATTTTCTCCTTTCTGTATTTCGTTACAGACTTTGGCTTAGGCCACTTGTACCTAAACTTCATAATTATATGTACTAACAAACTGTACTGTTCTGTTTTATTCAAACTTGAAGTCTCAGGAGACTGCCGGGCTGATAGCTTTTGTCTGACAACCATCGATATATATATAAACTAGATAAACATTCAGGAACAAAATGACATCTAAAATTTGGTCGCGGATGTTGCAAACTTATCTGTGCTGGTGGCGGAAACGTGAACTAACGATTTTTTAACCGACTTCAAAAAAGGAGGAGGTTCTCAATTCGTCTGTATATCTTTTTTTTTATGTATGTTCACGCATAACTCTGGCAATTATGAACCGATTTGAAAAAATCTTTCTTCCATCCATTCTTTAATCCGTTAATTGAGTCCCATAAAAAAATTATTGCTTAGTAATAAGTAGTTCCTGGAAAAACAAGAATGTTGACTGCGCAGGAAAGCTGCAGGAAAGCCTATATAGGAGTATATCTCAAAATAAATGTACATTTGTGAAAAAAAAAGTGTGCCTCGTAATATTTAAAAAGTTACACGTTTTTATTCAATTATGAAAACATAATGTGTACACGTTTTTATTCAATTATGAAAACATGTTTTTTGCTTTTCATACAAAAATAAATTGCAACCCATTATATATTACATATAAAATCTTTTAAAAAAAAAATTGAACCGACTTCAATATCACTGAAAAGTATATAATAATTTAAATATTATTGAAGTTGGTGTTAGCTTACCGGCTGTGTATATTTGGCACCAACTTCAATAATATTTAAATTATTTTATACTTTTCAGTGATATTAAAGTCGGTTCAATTTTTTTTTTAAAGATTTTATTTTAAACTTTTTAGTGATATTTTCATATATAAAGATTGAACCATCGAAAACCGTAAAATTATCTAGATAGGTTATGATCACATTATCGTCTACATAGTTTTACATAATTCATGTTTCTTCAGAAAAAAAATATCCGGTCGTAATGAAATTTGCATGGAATCATCATAGCAGTTTACTCTCTCGAATAAAAAAGAATCATCGCAATCGGTTCATAATTGTCAGAGCAATGTAATGGAGAACATCAGTTTTATGGTTTTTACCAGATAAATTCCTCCACATCGTTCATGGTCCTCCAGGAAGTTCTAATCCGGTTGTAATAAAATTCATACAGATTTAATACAGTGGTTTCTTCTTTCGAATAAAAAAATAATCATTGAAATTGGTAAATATTTGCCAGAGTTATGACCATTTTTGTCCTTAAAAAGCGACATAAAGTCATCGATATAGGCTTTCCTGCAGCTCTCAGTGCGCAGTCACCATTCTTGTTTTTTCAGGAACTACTTATTACTACGCAATAATTTTTTTATGGGACCCAATCAATGGATTGAAGAATGGATGGAAGAAAGATTTTTTCAAATTGGTTCATAATTGACAGAGTTATGCGCGAACATACATAAAAAAAAATATATATATATACAGACGAATTGAGAACCTCCTCCTTTTTTGAAGTCGGTTAAAAATACGTTATGTCACGTCAATATTGTCCACTTTTGTGTATTAAAGTCCATATTAAATGTAGTTTCTATTGAAAAGTAATTTTATATGGGTTTCCATAGTAAATTAATTAATTAAATGAGAAAAACAACATGAGTCATGCCCATTTACTTTTTCGTTATTACTCTTTAGTTACGTTTTATTTCTACTTCCATGTAATTTCTAAATGAATTTGTTAAATTTTAAGATGGGCCTAGCTTCTTTCAGATTGGTTGTTGGTCTGGCGTCTCAATCATATCTTTGAATGTGAAAATCAGTTAAAACCGGTTTCATTTTTCAACTACTTTTTCGTAACACAAATTATTACCAGCAGTTTTTCACAATGTGGAGAGCCAAGATTTATTTTTCTTATTATAATACCTGTGGTATGAACATAGAAGCGTATATATATAATTGCAGTTTCATGGTATAACATACTGTTAACTTTTTAGAATCCTGTTTTGTCTAATCCTTTTTAGAATTTCGTTACGTTTTCGTAACGTTACGAAAAAGTAAATTATAAAGCTGAGTGTATACTGTTACAACCTAATTATGCATAGTAACATTCATTGCCAACATGAAATAAATACACTTATGCTGAAAATAATAATACGATAGAAAATAACACTTAACCTATATAAATAATGATTGATAATGAGAATGTCATGCATATTGAAGATACTAATATGTACAATCTACAGCAGAATACGTGGCCTATTTTTAAAGAAGAAACACTGAAAATTATATTACCTTTTTGTTCAATTCTTTAAAAGAAAAGATCTTGCTGTTTCTTAAATAATATTAATTTGGATACCTTTTTTTTATAATAACATGAATAAATGTATACTTCTTGTACAAGGAAGTATACATTTGTTGTATTTTAAATGTTCCAAACGACAGTAGAAAATATAAATAGGTAAATATTACAAGAATAAATAAGAAGATAGGTAAGTACCTATCTTCTTATTTATTTTTGTATCCTATCTTCTTGTTTATTTACGTTTCATAAGTATGATCATCAAGAATATTCGATTAAATAAATTATGTTACGCCATCATGTAACAAGCCTTACATTTACTATTTAGTTACATCTTAGACTATTTCGTAACAACTATTTCGTTACGTACATTAATTTTGAGAAATACTATGTCAACTTTATGTCACTTTTTAAGGACAAAAATGGTTATAACTCTGGAAAATATTTACCAATTTCAATGATTCTTTTTTTATTCGAAAGAAGAAACCACTGTAATAAACCTGTATGAATTTTATCACAACCAGATAAGAACTTCCTGGAGGACCATGAATGATATGGAGGAATTTATCTGGTAAAAACCATAAAACTGATGTTCTCCTTTACATTTCTCTGACAAATATGAACCGATTTCGATGATTATTTTTTTATTCAAGAGAGTAAACTACTATGATGATTCCATGCAAATTTCATTACGATCGCAGAAATTGTTTCTGAGTTTCTGAAGAAACATGAATTATGTAAAAGTATGTAGACGATAATGTGAAATCATAATGATGTCATAACCTACCTAGATCATTTTACCGTCTTCGATGGTTCAATCTTTATGTATGAAAATATCACTAAAAAGTATAAAATAAAATATTAAAAAAAAAAATTGAACCGACTTCATTAACACTAAAAAGTATAAAATAATTTAAATATTATTGAAGTTGGTGCCAAATATACACAGCAGGTACGCTAACACCAACTTCTTTAATATTTAAATTATTTTATACTTTTTAGTGTTATTGAAGTCGGTTAAATTTTTTTTTTAAATATTTTTTAATGATAATGACTTGTAGTTTGACAGTTTCATATAGACAGTAGCGACACTCCTATCGGCAAAAATACATTTGTCAGGATGTGGCTTGTACAGAAATAGCGACACAAGGGCGCTATTTCTCGCTACCACTTTTTGAACCGTGACACCAAATCTAGTTTATATATTACCTATATCGATGCTGACAACCCGTACAAAGAGGCAACGCCGCCAGTCTTTTAGGTACCCATCCCTCTCAGTGCGGTGACAATTTGGAGGAAGTATTTTACTTAGTTTAAGTATATTTGTAAATAAACTGTAAATATTTAGTTATTTATTTAATTATTTAGATAAGAGAAACAAACAGCATATATAGTTCATAATATCGAACATACAATTAAAACGTCTAGCCAACAAAGTTTCTACTAATTATTGAATTAAGGTACATGGAGTGAACATATTTATAGTGCACTAGTGTTAATCAAACAAACATTTGAGAAATTTAGAAAAAAAAGAAGTTAAATGGATAGGTACTAATTAGGAATGTGTTATGTAATTAATTAAGAATTGGATGGGTGACCTGACTTTAACCTTTTCAAGTCATCATCATCATCATCATCATTAGCAGCCTATAGACGTCCACTGCTGAACAGAGGCCTCCCCCTTAGAAGGGAGGGTTTGCCATAATCCCCACGCTTATCAGGCGGCTTGGGGATCGCAGTATAGATGGAAGATAAATTCAAAAGAAAGACGCTGCTGCCCGTCTTCCTGTTCTCGCTTAGTCGCCTCTTACGACACCCAACGAGAGGAGATGGGGGGATGCAATTCTAACCCGGCACCCCACGAGTAACCTTTTCAAGTAGCAATTATAATTATACGCAAAGAAGTCTAACTGCCGCACGCACAAACGCCAATTAACTTTAATTGTTATTAAGTCACTTTTTGAAATCTATTTAATTCGACTGTCGGTGCCATTTATGATTAATTTAGATTATTGAACACGAGATAATTGATAACTCTACCCACTGTCTGCGAATTAAGTATTAATGGGCTTGGAGTGTCGAAATAATCCGATTGCAAAAATTGGATTAATCAACATTAACTTTAATTGACGTTTGTAGGTTCGGCAGTAAGTTATTACGTAAATAAAGAGGATTCCATATTTAACTAATTAGTCTAAAGACTGTAGGCTTAAATATTTAAATAGCCTGAAGTTAATAAGCCCGTAGCTGTAGTCCTAAGTGCATTTTGCGAACAAATTCAAAAAAATTACCTATTTAGCTCATGCTTTTAAAAGGTAGCTTGAAATATCCCTCGGGTAACGTTCATGCGTGGTACATTATTTAGGATGTTATGAAGACTTTACCTACAGCGTGTAACACAACATAAGGGAAAGTTCACACCTGCTACTAAGTGGTTGTTCAGCTCCAAAGAGGAAGCCTATTGGTAAACGTATCCATAATAGAATAATGTGTTAGTATTTTTTTTTTGTTACGAAGAGGAAAATATACTTGTATTACGGTTAAAATCTTGTAATAATGCCTTTTTTGCTTTGTAATAACCATGTATGAAATTCAGTGAAAATATCTATACCTACTTATAATAAAACTGTAACAGGTCTAATTCTGTACATTGAAGATATTTTGAAAATTATGTTTGGAGGGCATTCTATAACCGATACTAAAGCCAAAAATGTATTATTTTTATTTTGTCTGTCTGTCTGTCTGTCTGTCTGTATCTCGGCTGAGCATCACACCAAAACTACTGGATGGATTGAAACGAAACTTGGCATGATTTGAGTTAATACTCCGAGGTAGGACATAGGATACTTTTTATCCCGACATTCGGTACGGTTCCTTTGGGAGAGGGGACTAAAGTCAAAATGTGTACTTGGTTATACGCTTGCTTGCTTTGGTTGGTTGGTGGTACGCTTGCTCCGATTTTAACAATTTTTCATTATAATTATAATAAATATTTGTAAGAGAATACTCATGGACAGTCGTTAACAATGTTTGGAAATCGATCAGGTTAAGCAACGTTAGGTAAGGTCATTAAATAAATGGGTGACCGTTTAACGCCATTTGAACTAAACGTCTCCGTGCTTTGGAGGGCAAGTACAAAGTGGGTCCAAGTTTTTAACCGACTTTAAAAAAGGAGGTTTTGTATTCTATGAGAATGTATATTATTGAAAGTTTAGTTAACGTAAACACAGCGCGGGCGGAGCTGCGTGGGTCAGCTAGTTTTAGAATATAAGTATGAGCAAATCTTTTATAAATCATCAGAACTAAAGCCTAAACAACTTTTTTTCTATTAATAAAATAAATAAATAATAATTGATGATTATTTTTATGTGCCTGCACAAAATATGTACGTAAACAGTACTTACTTGGAAAGCAAACTCGTAAAAAAGATGAATAACCAAACACAACCATTCCACAACGTATTATCTTTTTTATTTTGTTGGTTTAATAATAAAAAACGTACACATAAAAAGAAGGAAATAAAACGGGGGCTATCCCGGAGCGCATTCATTTTGGGAATACCCGGTGAATTTAGTGCTGTAACAAAAGGGGAACGCGTAATGGCGAGTACTTGTTTACGTTAATTTTACTGGAAAATTGTTTATTTCTTTATCATTAAGGCTGATCACACACCCGCCGCTTTAAACAGTTAAAATCATCAGTTTAAAATACGAATTTATAGAATATTTTGTCGCTATCGCAGTATGAGTTTCGCTTCTCATCATATAAATATTAAACTGTTTAAAAAACACGGTTGACTTCGAGTCGCGAAGTGTAATATTCTTTAAATCCCTGACACAAACGGAAGAGTATTTATAAATTTGACGCCTGTGTCTGTCTATGTCTCTCGAAAGGAGGATGGATTTGAATGTTTTCATTTTATTTGATTCTTAGCTCTAAGAACCATCCCGAATAGCTGGCCTCTAGCCAGCCATCACTCCTGCCTCCTGTTTACATTTATTGTTCCAATTTTGATCTAGAAAAGAAAAACAGTGCTACCAGTGATGACATATGGTATTGCGACGTGGGGGACCACGTCGCATTACCATATGTCCAGACCACGGCTACTAGTTAGGGATAACTGCTAGCCGTGAACCGTTGGGGAAGAAAGGTTCTCGAGTGGCAACCACATACCGAAAAACACAGCGTGGGTCGGCCTCCCACTAGGTGGACAGACGACATTGTGCGCGTCGCATGTAACCGGTGGATGCAAATAGCGAATTGGCGTTCATTGTGGCGTTCGAAGGGGGAGGCCTATGTTCAGCAGTGGACGTCTTCCGGCTGGTGATGATGACGACGTAAGAAAAATAGGGTACTTATGGCTATCAATATAATAATCATAGCTCTATGTTTATTATAAGTTCTATTGTTTATTTATTTTATTTATATAATAAAAAGAGGTATTGTTAAATACAATCTAATTTTAGAGCTATTATATCAGGTATAGTCGGCTTATAGGTATGCTTTATTTTTTATACGACCGGCAAATAGATTAATCGTTAGATGTTTGTGTGCAGCGGACCTAAAATGCGGTGGATGAACGTTATTTGCGAGTGCCGGAGATTCAGCCAAAACCGCACCAATTTGCCGCAGCAAATCAGCGAGATTTCTAAAATGTTATATGTGCTTCCCGCATCCGTTCTCTAAATTATGAAGGCTCATGTTTATAGATGGATTTCTAATCTATCATCACGCGTTTAAATCTAGATAGTGGTTTCAATATGCAAGGGACTACTTTTAATATAGGTCCTTTGTACAAGGGGTCATACGGTACCACCGCAGTGTCAGATATTCTGCCGCCAAGCAGCAGTGTGTAAATATTACTGTGTTCCGTTGTGAAGGACACTGTAGCTGCTGAAATTACCGGACACAAGAGACTATATAAAATCTTTAGGGTCGGCAACGCGCTAGTGATACTTCTGGTGTTGCTAGCGTCCATAGGCTACGGTGACTGCTTACCATCAGGCGGGCGGCACGCTTGCTTGCCACCTTGGTAGTATAAGTCGTTTAGCGGAAATGAAAGCATTGCTTTGTTCTGGTGTGATACTGAAGTTGGTATAGTTACCAAGCTGACGTTCGGGGTGTGGGCCCTTTGAACGTCCATTGAGTACGGCGGCGGCTCCGAGGAGGACGGCGGCGGGGTTGCGACCCCCGTCTCCGTGAGTACCGTGTCAGGTTCCCGGGGGGCTACAATGCGCCCCCCGGCGGCGGGCTCAAAGGCAAGGCACTGAGGGGCCCCTGGTGCAGATCCCACCGGTGAGCCCTGGGGTTCCCCCTCTCATGTGCCGATGCGACAGCCACGGGGGTTTTAGTGGGTAAGAATCCCACATACCCCGGTCGAGCCCCACAGCTCCCGGGGACCTTTGGAAGATTTCCCCCGCGTCAAAAAAATAAAAACAAAAAAAGTTACCAAGCTCAAGAGACTTGTTACTAACAGTATAACTGTAACTACCGCACCCACAAACTTTCATTAGGTAACTCTAATAATTACTAATCAAGTTTTTACTGTCGGATTATTTCGACACTTGGACCCAGTGAATTCTTTCATATTCATATTCATATGTATTTATTGCATTCCACAATGTTTGTAATTAGGTGGTAATAGATATAAAGGAGTCATGGTGGACCCTGCTGGGCACAACAAAATATACCTGGATTAGGAGGGATTACTTTGTTAGTGACCAGAGGTCTCGTACTCAAACATAAACATAAACGACTTCGAGAAACGAAATTATCACCATAAAAAAATACCTACTGAGAATTTGTGAGTAAGGAAGTAAATATCTAAAATAACTTTTACTATCTACTGCTGGAGGAGGAGTCCGGTCACTGGTTGCAAGCTATTCCATCGTCACACATTGGTACGTTATTGACCAATACCACCCTTAGTCTTGCAGTTTGTTTGCGAGTGGGTGCCAGGACCAACCTCCCTCATCGTTGTCGCTGTGTGGAGCACGTAGATAAATATGGTCACCACGGGCTTTCTTGCTCGCGTAGCGCTGGCCATATGTCACGCCATGCTGCCCTTAATGATATTATTCGCAGGAGGCTAGTCACTGCCGGTGTTCCTGCTGTACTGGAACCAGTCGGCACTACACGAGATGATGCCAGGAGGCCTGATGGTATCACTTTAATACCATGACAACATGGAAAGCCGTTGGTGTGGGATGCGACATGTGTCGACACACTTGCTGCTGCGTCCCACACCCCGGCAACTTGCAGGGCGGCTGGAGGGACTGCGGCGACCGCTAGTGATGCAAAGCGGCGCAAGTTTGCAGCTCTAGTATCCAGCTATATATTTTCGCCCTTTGCAGTGGATACCATGGGGCTTTGGTTTCATGAGACGCACGGTTTGGTGAAAGAAATTTCATCCAAACTTATCGAAGTCTCAGTAGACAGTCGGGCTAGGTAGCTTTTTCTGCCAATGTATAAGCTTGGCTATACAAAGAGGTAATGCCAGTCTTTTAGGTAGCCTTCCCCCCCAGTGCGGCGACAGCTTGGAGGAAGTTTTTTACCTAGTTTAAGTAAGTATGTAACATAAATTATTTGTATTTCAGTGAACAGACACGTACAAGTGAATTTTCCATTTCAAATTGTTGAACACCGCAAGCCTTTACCTTGTAATTAGTTCATTTAAGTCAACATCTTAATCTGACTGGATTACAAGGTTGACTTGCTTAATAGTTACGACGTACAAGTCGAAAGGGCGGAGTATATTAAACTCACTCGTATGATAACAGAGATATAAAATTAATAGATACTGCATTCAATGTTAAAACTTCGCACGTTTCAGTTAGTCTATGTTGAACTTGATATTTATTTAGCGAAGCTATTTTACCTTTCACTATCGTTGTAAAGAAAGTGTCGACTCTTATCTAGCGGTAAATCGCCGTTCCTCGCCTCGCAATTTTATTTCTATCAGCCCTTGTTTTTATCCCACTATTGGGCACGGGGTGAAAGGGCTAAGTCCATAGTCTACCACGCAGGCCAAGTACGGGTTGGAGGACTTCGCACGTCCTTCAAAAGCTGGTTAGGCTTTCTTAGACATGCAGGTTTCCTCACATATTCACACATTTTCGATAGTTCTTAAAATTTGTCTTTCTTCATTAAACATTTCTTAAACTTCCTCATTTGTCTTTTCTATCCAACATATAAGTATGTAATGCAAAATAGACAAAAAAATAAGGCTATCATTGCGGCATCCATTTTCTATACATCTATGCATAACAATTTGATAGTTTAGGAAAGTTTTGCCTAAGTTTGTGAGCTGTTTCTTGGCTAGCCACAGTTTTAGTTATTGCGTTTTCAGCGTAACGTTTAGACAGACACAAACAAATTTTGCTATTTAGTTTCCAGTTCCCTTGTTCAAATTCCGTCGCTGACATAATTAACTTTTACTAATGTAAGGAGGTGCCTTTGTAATTTTATTTTATGTAAGTTGATAGGTACTTGAAGATGATAATAGGAGAGCGAGCAAAATTGTTTTCACAATTGACATAGAAATTAATTTAAAATAGATATTCTATACTTTAACTGCACACGGGTATTTGAAACTATACTAAGAGTCGAATCTATCTGTTAGAAAGAGCTAATAAGAAAAGAGTTCAGTTTCTTTGTGACATAGAATTAGAAAAGAGGAGATTTGCCAAAGAACTAAGGTGATTGACAAGATTGACACAACTCTCAGAATTTGCAAGTTGAAGTAGCAATGGGTAGGCTACGTGACTTGAGGAATCGATAACCGTTGGGAACAATGGTTCTGAAGTGGCCACTATGAACCGTAAGACGCAGCGGTGGCCCACTAGGTGGACTGATGACATTATGCGACACCCAGGCAACCGGTGGCTGCAAATATCGAATTGTGTTTGCGCGGGCGGAACTGCGCCAGTCAGCTAGTAGTTTATAAATGGTTTTCTTCTGAAGTTATTTGTTTTGAATTTCGAATCAAATGTTTATTATATTATACTAGCTGACCCACGCAGCTCCGCCTGCGCTATTTTTACGTTAACTAAACTTTTAATAATAGACATTCGTATCGAATACATAACTTCCTTTTTTATAGTCGGTTAAAAACTGGGACCCACTTTTTACTTGCTCTCCGAAGCGCGGACCCGTTTAGTTCAAATGGCGTAAAACGGTCACCCATCTATTTAATGACCTTACCTAACGTTGCTTAACCCGATCGATTACAAAACCTTGATAACAACTCTCTATGAGTGTAACCTTACTAATATTTATTATATTATAAAGAAAAATTGGTAAAATAGGACCAAGCGTATAACCAAGTACCCATTTTGACTTTAATCCCCTCTCCCAAAAGAACCGTGCTAGATTACGGGATAAAAAGTATCCTATGTCCTACCTCGTAGTATCTCAAGATCTCAAATCCTGCCAAGTTTCATTTGAATCCATTCAGTAGTTTCGTGTGATGCTCAGCCGTGATACAGACAGACAGACAGACAGAAAAATAAAAAAAAAATACATTTTCGGCCTCAGTATCGGTTATAGAATGCCCTCCAAATATAATTTTCAAAATATCTTCAATGTACAGAATTGGACCTGTTACAGTTTTATTATGTTTCACAGTTCGGTCCTTAGCAACTTATAATGTTTACTTATTGTAGTTATGCGTCCATACTACTAGCCTTGCACGGTGTTATTTAAAGTTTTTTTTTTTTTTTTTCGGGTACTTTATTATTTTATCACTTTGCCTACCACCACCACACTGACACTCCTATAAGACGGCCCACCCGCAGTTTATCTTCATTGTTTGTTTCCGTGCTCAAGCCTTCGCACGTCTCCAATCCAAAGCTGCAAGTGTATTCAGTATTACATAAAAAGTGAAAATCAAGAACCGGACACCTGGGAGGCGACGCCGCGATGTCGGGACAAGGGAGAGGTGCCGCCGCGGTGGTGACGTCGGACGTCTCTTCGTGCTTCGGGAAATGGATCGTCGTGCACTATTGTGTTCGTACGAATCGAGCTTCCATACCGGGTCGTCTCACACGTACATAAAGAACACATTTACGGTTAACAGCGATGCCCCACCAGCGGGTAGTTGTCACCCCATCAGCGGGTATTGACGTTATCGCTGTGTTCAGACGATGCGAGCTTCCAATACCAGGGTCGTCTCTGTCGTAGTGTTGAACACGTTAACCGTATAGTGCGTTACACAAAAGCGATGCACACTCCTGTAGTTGTTGTTTTCGCTGTGTTCATACGATGCGAGCTTCCAATACAATCGGGGTCGTCTCTGTCGTAGATAATGAACACGTTCACCGTTATAGTGCGATACGTCCGCTCTGCTGATGTGAGTATACATATATATATGAGTATTTACGGTTAATTGCGATGCACACACCCAACAGCGGGTAATTGTTGCTTTCGCTGTGTTCATACGATGCGAGCTTCCAATACAACCAGGGTCGTCTCTGTCGTAGATAACGAACACCTTTACCGTCATTGTGCGATACACAATGCTCATGTGAGTATAGGTCTTGCTGCGGGTATGTCAGTATGACATGTTTACGATGTTATCTTTACGATACCTGTTTCCACGCCGTGTCGTCTCATTTGTACAAACAAGGTACAGATGTATGAATAAATGCGTTGCGCATTCCTTATTGCGGGTAATTTTTATGACTTATGACTTAACGCTGTGTTTAGTAAATGCAAGCTGCCAATACAACTGGGAACATATAATCCGATCATTATCATTAGCCAGAAAAATTCCACTGTTGAATATACGAAGACGTCCATCTTGGAACGTCACAATTAACGATAATTTGCTATTATCATCCACCGATTGCCTGGGATTCTTACAATATCGTCAGGTATAATTCGATGTGTAGGCACCTAATTATTGATTAGGAGTACCTAATTATCGGAATGCGTCGTGCGCCACTCGACGAGATGAGTAAATAATTAAAAACTTGTAATAATAATTCTAATAATAATTCACAGTAGAATGAATTCAAGACTTCATAGTTCGTACTGCAAAGTGGTATCTAGCAGAGCCGAGGCGGACTGGCCGCCGCGGGCTTGACGCTCGACGACATCCTGGCCGGCCTACAGCCGGAGCATCCGTGAGTAACACCGTGGAGCTGCAGTAAGTAGCCTCTGAACTTATGGGACAGTACGCCGCGCCGGCCGCCGCCTACACTTATTATAAATACCTAAGTACTTAGTGGAAAGTAACTATTGATAAATCTGTTCTAGAGAACATAACTATATGACGAATTAGCTAAATTAATTACCTTTATGACTATATTTATGGTATAACTTTATGAACAGTAAAGTTGCAATATTTGAATGTGACAATATTAAGGACGAATTTTTGTCATACATAATTCTAATTTCTACATTTATTGCTACATTTAAATCTGTGTAGTAAATTTATAAAGTTCAATATTTTCTAAAATATATATATATATATATATTCAGGGTGTTTCAAGAACCCTGTCCAATCACAGTGAGTGTTATAAAATATCTTAACACGATCATATTTACGTAATATTTTTTTATCTAAGGCATATATTATTATAAATAAATATAGATAAATAAAACCTTATAAACAGTGTTTAAAAAAAAAACCTGTTTGTTTACCGAGGTTATCACTCAGTGTCAAAATACGATTATATATTATATATAATCCTTTGCTAAATATATCATAAAAATAATATACATGATCTTAGTATACCTACACAGTTAAAAAAAAAAAAATACATCCTGTCTGATCTTTGATATTATTATTCAGAATTCATACGATTATACTTATGTATTTTTTTGTTGAATATTTCATTGGATTTTTTCTGATATTATATCTACCAGCGTTGCGAATATTCCTCTTATAAGTTTGATGTGCCTTTTAATGTGTAATACACCACATTCAAGCTGTTTTGAGTAACTTATATGTTTTTTCTACAATATACACAAAACTATCTAGTTTACGCTCTCTATTCAATGTCTTTGCTTCTTATGATTTTGAGATTGACAAAATAATTTTACACCGACCATATTATTAGTTTTTACTACCAATTAATTTTGATTGTTACTATATTTTTGGAGATAGGAACTATTCTTGAGTTCAAATATATTATTTGTGTTTACTAGTACGTCACTATTACCATCCCTTAGTATTAATAATTTAAAAAAAAAAATATTGTTGGGTAATTTGAATTTTTTTATGCCCTGGTTGCGGGTTCGATTCACATGCAAAACACATTTGTCTGCGTGAACATGCTTATTTTGAGCGTTAATTGTCTATACAGAATATAAAGCATACCTTGGCGTATTTGTTAAAAAAAAAAACAATCACATTAAGTACACCAGAAATAGATAAATTTGTAATTTAGAGGCTTTACGAGTTCTTCCTATATTTAAAAAAAAAAAAATATTGTAACAGAACTTAAATCCTTTTTGGAACAATGACTTACGTTCGGTATCTAATGAGTGCATTAATTAAAGATTGTGACTGTTGTGTATATACCTACCTACCTCTATAGCACCTAAATGTACTAAATAAATACCGATCACGACCATGATCTGCTAACAATCTTCTTTATTTGTCTGACTGCGAAATTGGTAAATAAGTTATACTTCTTGACTGAATAGACATTCACGCAATTTCAGGTTGTGGTTATCACCAGTAATCCGCAATAACGTTAGGGTCATTGGCGCCATACGGGCTGCATAGATATTATAAAATAAAATAAAAAATAAAACTTTAAGTTCAATATATGACTGTTTTACATAATATCCTTTATGAGATAAGCTAACGGTCATTGACATTACAATCAGCCGACAGCTGGTAGATACATATGAGGGTAGGTGACACAATAAATAATATTTGGAGGGTATATCTCCTTATCTACCCTCAACTTATTAAATGTGACATAAAGTCTTGACCCATACATATGAGGGTAGGTGACACAATAAATAATATTTGGAAGGTACTCAACGTTTGGGGAGCCGTGGGCGTGTTTTTAAAAAGACAATAAATTGATTTTTAAATTTATTTAGAGTTCTACATGCCTTGGTGGCCAACTACAGACTAACTTAATTATCTTAATCCTATCCCTCACGTAGGGTGTCGACCAACGCCTAGTGATCGTGATCCTCATGCGCCCTCAGCAAATTCTCCGCCGTCTGGAGCGTGGGCGCATCCGGTGTGCGAAAGCCACCCAGAGTCAGTCAAAACAGAGACTTGCTTAGGGTGCTAAAAAGATCGGGCGATTAGACGTGGGTGGTGGTATAACTCCTCCCTCCGTAAGTTCGAGATTATCCGAGGAATGAGGATGATCTCGAAAATTCCAAATTTTATTACAAATTTTAATTTTACGCTTATAGGCTAACAAAATAAATGAAATTAATATGATTACAATTAAACATCCTATACTAATATTTTTAAAATTTAAAACACTTTTATATCTATCACTAATAACTTCACTTCCACTTTTCTGTGTTAAATAGTGCAGGAACTGGATATCGGTGAGATCGATTCCGTTAAGGTTAATCGGCTCTTTCTGGACATCATTTGGCTTGCTCCATATCTTAGGCAGGTTAATTACTGGAAACTTCTTAAAGGTTATATCTTTCCCTCTAGATTGGTGTCTTTTCAGATTAAATTCGTTAATCTTGATTTGGCAGTCATCATCAATGGATAAAAGGTAAGTCCCGCAAATAGTTTCCTGAGTTATATCATTTTCACAAAATTTTGTGAGAGGTGTTTCGGTTTTTGCATAAGCTATCCATCGATTGGGCTGGATAAGCTCGATTTTCACATCTTCGATGATAACAGGTACAGGATGACAGGTGGAAACATTTGTAGAAAACTTCATAAGTTCTGCGACACAACTATCTTCTGTGGCAGGTGAAACGTCGTTCTCGAAGCATAAGAAGCGGGCTTCGTCTATCTCTTGGCATGGCTGAGAGAGCGGTTTAGTTTCAACCCTTTCACAAGGAGATAGGGGTATTTAGGTAGGATAAGGGTTGTTAGGCTTGTAAGGCTATTATAAATGGGCAATGGAATCAATTTAAAATAATTAAATTCTTCATTTCTGACTAGTGGGATGTGCATAATAAACTTTATCTGATTTTGTTTGACGTACGCTTTTAACTCTATACATTGTTCTATTTTTACAATATTTTCAATTCTTACCGGGTATACTAAGTTTTCAGTTTCTTCAATTTCTTTTAACAATGATATCAATTCATCCGTATCTACGATTGATTGGTGTAGTAATTTAATTTTAGCGAACGCAACAGCCGTCTCAATTTCATTCAGTTGGGTATAAAGTGTTTGGAAATTGTTTATAAATATATTATAAATGTGAACAATTTGGTTACTGGTTTGCAAGAACTTGGATTCGTTTAGACTACGTGTTATTTCTTGAATATTTTCTTCTATCAGAATGAAATTGCTTCTGGTAGCGTTGGCTATGTTTGTAAGCGTACCCACCATTTCAGCGATTATTGTCATTTTACTGGTTATCCTATCCTGTTTTGTATTTACTTCATTAATCAAGCTCTCGTATCTTATAGCATCGTCATGGTCAAGATTGCCTGTGATTGCTTTTACAAATGAACCTAAAGGGTTAAACAATCCCCGTTTGGGTCTTACCGGTGATGGAACCAGTTGCTTATATTTTTCAATAGTAATATTCATAACATATTCGGTCTGTGATTCGACTCCATTAAAGTCTGAATCAAAGGCGTCTACGTTAAAACTGTTTTGAACCTGTTGTTTAAGATTTTGATAGGCATTTATATTTGATTTTAATTGATCATAAATTAATTCTAAATCTAAAATTTTAATTACAGTCCACTTATCATGGCTCACGATTGCTTGACCTTCCTTTACAGGCAGCAGTCCTGGGTTCTTGTCAAGTAGTTGCAGATGAAGGGCCTGGCTGAGGATCGCTTGGACCGCCAGTAGTATTAACCTGTGGAGGACGCCTAATGTCTTTAATGGGAACTTTTGTTTTCCTGTTATGTGTGATAATGGGTACAACGTTCCTTTGTATATTCCCCGTTACCTGTGCTTTCTGATATCGTGGTTTATCTTTGCCTTGTGTTTACTCCTTTAATAAATACCGTATCTCCTACATCTATATCAAATTCCGTTTCTCCACCGCGTTTCTCCTTTAGCGCTATCTTTTTATCTATCATCTTGTCTGTCAAATATTCATATAAGTATTTCGTTTTCCTTACATGTTCCCTAACCATTTGCTGTGTGAATTGTTTATTAAAATCTACATAAAATGCACTATTAGATTCGGTGTGACCGAAAACGACTTCGAATGGCGTAAGGCCCGTAGTCGAGTGTATGGTATGGTTATACGACATTACTGCGTATGTCATGACAGATGCAGAGTCCGTAATTTTACGCTCGTATTTGGCTATACGGTAAATTTCTATAATCGTCGAATGAAACCTCTCGACGATTCCCATTGAGTTGGGGTTGTGTGGAGTGCCAATGTGAAGGTCTATTTTATAGAATGATAACATTTCTTTCATAAGTGCATTGTTAAATTCCATGCCGGGATCTGCACTGATTCTACCTGGGGTTCCGTACATGGAGAAGTACTTTATAAGTGCCCTAACTGCTTCTGGGGTAGACTTAGCATTAATTTCGATGGCTTGACCTAATTTGCTGAAGGCATCTACTATTGTTAAGTAATGCTTTCCTTCTATCGAGAAAGTATCTATAAATAATTCTTGAAATGGTTTAGTTTGGGTCTGTGATAGCTGTAATTCCGGTTTTAACGGTTTACGATCGTATTTCATTCTCTTACATAGTTCGCACGCGTTTATAACACATGCAACCGTTTGTTCCATGTTATTCCAATAAAAATTACGCCGTAGATGTACTAGTGTTTCTTTAATTCCCCTATGACTATTTTTGCCTTCGTGATATTTAATCACAACGGCTCGCTGTTCATCCTCATCTTCTACGTAAACTACCCGTTTCGTACACTCATAAAACTTTACTGTTCCTTTCCGGAAAAGTGATATAGTTGCCGCTGAGAATAGTTTTCGATGAGATTCGTCTTCAAAGTAAAAGAAGTATTTGATATTAGGTCTTATGTATTCTTTTAAGAACTTATTTACAAGATCTGGGTTGCCTAATGGTAAATGGACTTCTAGAACATTTTGTTTTGCTCTAGATAAGTTTTTAACAGTCAATTCATCCCTATTCCAAGTATACACAAGGATTTGGTTCGGCTTAGTATCTATGGCCTCTTGTAATATAGGTATGCCGTCGGTATCTATATCACAGGCTGAGTGTATTGTCCCTATACTATCCTTACTTCCTCGTTCAGATGCCGTAGCGGTACTACTGTCCAATGACGGTACTGGATACGGGGATTTCGGATCATCGCGCGTTAGTGATGGAATGCTCATAGTTTTCTCCGAGTTCGAGTCTGACGATATTGATATTGGGGATGGTGTTCTTACGCGCGATGTTGAGGCGTGAGATTCATTGTTTTGTTTTTTTGATAATCGCGTAATTTCTTTATTTAAGTTGTCAACGTGTCATTGAAGTTTTTGTTCCTTTTTATCTAAATTTACTTTCATAGAGATATCATCATCGTCACCTAAAGCATTAATCCTAATTCTTGATAGTGCGTCCGCGTTACAATTTTGTTTACCATTTTTATATACAATATTATAGTCAAATTCTTCCAAACGTAATTTCCACCGTGTTAACTTACTGTTTGGTTCTTTTATCGAATTCAACCAAGCTAATGGCCTATGGTCCGTATAAATGGTGAATTTATTCCCATATAAGTACGGTCTAAAATGCTTTGTAGCCCATACGATTGCTAAAAGCTCTTTTTCTATCGTACTGTATCTTGTTTCTGCGTCATTTAAGGTGCGACTCGCATACGCTATCGGCTTGTCACTACCTATAGGGCCCTGTGAAAGTACAGCGCCTATTGCAAAGTTTAATGCGTCTGTTGTAAGAACAAACGGTTTTGAGAAATCTGGAAATTGTAAAAGTGGGGCATTAGTAAGCAATTATTTACATTTCTCGAAAGCGTTAATATATTCCTGTTTGGTTGCATCTATGTGATTCTTCTTTTTTAAGCAAGACGTTAAGGGTTGGGTTAGTTTGGCAAAATCTTTTATGAATTTGCGATAATAACCTACTAGGCCAAGGAAACTCTTGATTTCCGTGGTAGTTCGTGGTAATGGGAAATCTAACACTGCTCGGATTTTGTCGTCATTGGGCTTTAACCCGTCTTTTGTAATGGTGTGACCTAAGTATAACACCTCTTTTCTTAGAAATTCGCATTTATCAAGTGTAACTTTCATATTTGTTTCCCTAAGTCTTTGGAAAATTTTGCGCAATTTTTCAACGTGTTCCTGCAGGCTTGATGAATATACTATTATGTCATCGAGGTAAACCAGACAATGTATACCTTGAAGACCGCGCAACACGTTGTCCATTGCTCTTTGGAACGTTGCCGGTGCCGTTTTCAGGCCAAACGGCATTCGCTTAAATTCATAATGACCTGATTGGGTAGTGAATGCAGTTTTCGCTCTATCTGCTTCATTAACCTCTATTTGATGGAAGCCGCTCGCTAAATCGTTCGTGCTGAAGTACTGCGATTTACCTAATTTATCGAAAAGATCGCTAATGTTAGGCAAAGGATATTTGTCGTCGACGGTAATTTCATTTAGGCGTCGGTAATCGATTACCATTCTAAACTTCTTTTCGCCTGACGCGTCTAGTTTTTTGGGGACCAGGTGTACCGGTGCACTCCAAGGAGAGTGGGAATTTTGAATTACATTATCTTCTAAAAGTTTATCTACTTGCTTTTGGATTTCCTCGTTTTGGCAAGGCGCGTGTCGATAAGGCCTGATATATATCGGGTCTTCATTAGTGGTTCTAATATTATGTTTAACTTGATTCGAGAAAGATAGTGGAATTTTATCGCAGTAAAATATATCGCGGTACTCGTTACATAACTTGGATACACACTGGCGTTCTTCTTCGCTCATGTGATCTAAACGTAACTTATTTAAATTTTCTTTTAATAATTTGTCAACTTCATAATCACCTTTTATTAAATTTAACTGACATTCCACGTTTACAAATACCGTAACTTCTAATGGTTCTTTAAACGTGATCGTCGCGTCTTCGTTTGATAAGTTTTGTATAATTGTATCCGCATAAAAGTTATCGCATTTTACTAACGCTGCAGGCATGCGTATCATCATCATCATCATCATCATCACCAGCCGGAAGACGTCCACTGCTGAACATAGGCCTCCCCCTTCGAACGCCACAATGACCGACAATTGGCTATTTGCATCCACCGGTTACCTGCGACGCGCACAATGTCGTCTGTCCACCTAGTGGGAGGCCTACCTACGCTGCGTCTTCCGGTAGGCATGCGTATGCCTTCTTTAAATTGTACAAAATCTACAATGGCGTCTCCGTATTGTAAATTAGTTGGAATCTTAACTCGTGTCTCAGATCGTGATGGCACGTTAATCTCGTAAAGTGGGTTATAAATTATAGGAATTTCCGCGTTATGAGTCTGTAGAACTGTCTGTCTGTTATGAGTCTGATGTATCAGAGTTTCGCAACAAGCTCAAGTGGCTTCCTATTCGTTTTCGCCGGAATACTCATATCCTTTCTCTTCTTTACTCTACTCTTTATAACCCTAGGGCACCCCTCTATTTAAAAGAGCGTTTCAAATTTCACATTTCTAATCATCACACTCTTCGCCCATCTGTCGAATTGAGTCTTTGTACCCCCGCTCATACGTCTCATGCCTATACACGGTCCTTTACGGTGCAAGCTGTCCGTCTATGGAACTCCTTACCGCTACATATAAGACGAGCTCAGAGCTTAGATTCCTTTAAAACTCAAGTTGCTTCTTACTATCTATCTCTTCAATAAGCCATTTTTTCTATATACCTATTCATGTACTTGTTAAGTCTACCATCCTTTACTTCTGTTGTAATATGTATTTATTATATATATATTATATATTTATGTTATATTTGTCTTTATTATTATTAAGCACCTGCCCTCCATTAATGTCTCTTTCGCCCCAGGTTGTCTGGAAGAGATCGCTTTAGCGATAAGACCGCCTAAAATTGTAACACTAAGATGTAGTAATCTAAGTTTAAATGTATTTTTGTTATGGTGTGCAATAAAGTGTATTTGTATTGTATTGTATTGTATTGTAGAACTTGGTTTTTCATATCAATATTCGCGGCCAATTTTTTTAAAAGGTCCGAGCCTATTAAGCCGTCATACCTTCCGTCTACATCATAAATATAGAACATATGGGAAAATTTGCTTTTAAAAGTTTTTAATAATGGGATGTGTATTACTTCATTGTGCATGCTCTGGGCATGCGTACTTACAACAGTAAAAGGTTCATAAGCCTTATAATCGCTGAAGAATTCATTAGCTTTAGAAGGGCTAATAAAAGAGCGACTACTACCGGTATCAATAAGAAATTTTGAATTGATCTCCGGGACCACTATATGCGGTAATTTTAAAACACTATCACAACAATTTAAATTTATTATTTCTCTGATTTCTTCGAGGCCTTTTCTTGAAAATTTTCGTAGTCTGGATTTGTATATTCAATCGCGTTAAAGTTATCTACATAACTATTATCGGGAATTTGTTCTACATAATCGTCACACGCTTCATACATGCTGTAGTAATAATTTTCGTCATTATCAGACGCATAAGTTTGGCAAGGAGTTGGCTCCTCGGAATAAAATAATTCGTTAACCATGTTTTGTCTTACAGGGGCCGTACGCATGGATACATCCGTATCTATAGCTCTAGGCGTTTGTTGCTGATTGGGGATTCCGAATTTATACTGATTAGCGTTCGAATGCGATTGGTTCTGATTACCGAATCTAAAACCTTGTTGCGGTATACCGAATTTATATCCGCCGTGTTGAAACGGTGCACGCGGTTGTTGATACGCCGCTTGACCGAAACTACGTTGGCCCTGGATATGTGGGGAATAATTTTGGTTTCCAAATCGAAAGCCTTGAGGAGGCGGTTGATTAAAGTTTGGCCTTATTGTGTGACCTTGTGGTGTCCCGAATTTAAAATTATTTTGAGGGATACCGAATTTAAAGTTATTATTTTGTGGAGTTAAATTAAATGCAGGTTTAAAGCCTTGAGCCATAGGTAATGGTCTCAGTGCATTAGCTGAATTTTGTTGTTGGGAAACGCTTTGTTTATTTAATTTATTTTTACTATTATATTGAAACTGGGAATTAATTTCCTCAGTCACGATGCTTAAGGCATCTTCAAGGTTTGAACAACCCTTTAGTCTAACTATTCGGATTAAATCCTCAGGCAAATTATAAAGGAACACATTTAAAGATGTGTTGTTATAGATTATCATTTTTGCGGCTTTGATGCCTTCATCAGGCAGCCTAATTACTTTTGCAATCAACGAGCTTCTAATATTCTGTATTCTATGACAAAATTGAATGTATGATTCGCCCGGTTTAATTTTCATTGTTTCTAGCTCGATAGCAATACATTCTTCCGAACGCGGATCGCCAAAATGTTGGGTAAGTAAGTCCCTTAATGTTTCCCAGGACGTTACGTGCGGGTTATCACTAAGTAATGATGCAGCTTTTCCCGTTAGTTTGCTGCTTATTGCATGAAAGAGGTATAATTCCTGTGCTAAACTGCCGGGAATTCTACCACCGCTTAACACATATTCACACTTAGAGACAAATAAATTTAATAATTTCTCATCCCCATCGTATTTAGGGATGATGCATAAAATTTCCTGTTGCACTGGCCGAATGCCTTCCATTTTTATCCTATATAATTACACAAAACACAATAAAAAAACACTATTAAATTAAATACGCTATAAAATTCTAAAACCTAAAACACAACATATAAAACACGCAATAAAATTTCAATAAAAATTAATTTTAAGTTGCTTATAATTACTAAGATCTGTTAAGTTGCCTATTTTTGTGCAAACAAAATCAGATAAATACACAATTCTGACGATTTAAGTTCAGGAAATGTGTGAAAGAGGCAGGGAATATGAGAAACAGGAGGTGAAAAGGTTTACTCACCAACTGCTCGATCTCATGCCGTCTTCTTGAGTCTGGTTGGCCGCCGCACAGCTTCCCACGGGAGACAATTTGTTTGGTTCGTGTTTCCGCGTTTCGCACGAATTACTAAAGCGATACCGATTTTGGGGTATTCTTCGACAGTAGAATTTCGGGAAATTCGCGAAAAATCCACAAGGCTGCGCCACTCAACGTTTGGGGAGCCGTGGGCGGGTTTTTAAAAAGACAATAAATTGATTTTTAAATTTATTTAGAGTTCTACATGCCTTGGTGGCCAACTACAGACTAACTTAATTATCTTAATCCTATCCCTCACGTAGGGTGTCGACCAACGCCTAGTGGCGTGATCCTCATGCGCCCTCAGCAAATTCTCCGCCGTCTGGAGCGTGGGCGCATCCGGTGTGCGAAAGCCACCCAGAGTCAGTCAAAACAGAGACTTGCTTAGGGTGCTAAAAAGATCGGGCGATTAGACGTGGGTGGTGGTATAACTAGGTATATCTCCTTATCTACCCTCAACTTATAAAATGTGACATAAAGTCTTGACCCAATAGTTGTTTTCTAAAAAAAAAAAAAAATGACGCAGTAACTTTGAAGTGCAACTAATTAATCATAAAGATACTTTTACTATTATGGATGAAATTAATACAGGATTGTTCATTAATTACAATTTATTGCTTACCTATTGTCAAAGTTCAATAATGTTTCGGTTATGCATCATGTTAATTAAATAATTAATTTAAGGTTTTTTCTATCTGTTCTATGTGGCCTGTGTGGCCTTTGGGAACATTTACGTTCACAAACTGATATTTACTTACATGTTACCCTTATTATATAGTTCAGTTATTGATTATATAAAATAATTACGAAAATAAACTTCAATTTCAGTCATTGTCTAATGGTGAGGTTTTGCATATTTCCTTTAAAATTGTTTTTGTAAGCTTGGTGCATTTGCGCGTTTTTACAAGACAATGATTTATTGCCACTGTTGACAGGTTTTGAAGCGAGATTTTTCTCGATTCGACATTTCTATTCTTACATACTTAACCTTAATAATGGATAATTTTGCTTGCGGTTCCTCCGCAATATAAATTACGATTGGTCAGGGAAGATAATCTACTTTATTACGGGCTTAATACTTACGTCTGAATTTTACTGTTGGCTACGTGTAATATAATATTAGTGTTATAAGACTCGTATCAAGGTTGTTGTTAGAAAACTCATTTGATATTTAAAACAAAAAAGAAAAAAAAAATCTAGTGCATAATATTATGTAATGTTGTTTTTTGATTATAATAATTGCAGAGATAAATGAATTTGGATTTTTAGGGCATATCTTGTATTACCTATTCTATTTTATTTTATTGGGGAAAACAAACAGTTATACATTTTAGTATCAGTACACAATATGCATGCGTAGTATAGCCAAATGTAGAACCAACAACATTCCCCAAATCATAATAGCTAATATTCACATTTTATAGATCATCACTCTAAACATCCTACAATAAGTAAACATTATAAGTTGCTAAGGACCGAACTGTGAAACATAATTAAGGATCAAACGAACTTACCCTTACGTGAAGTTCGATCATAATTTACTACTTGCTACATATTTGCGCCGCTTGGCAGAAGCAGCCCGCTCAGCCGCAGCTCCCGCTGCAGGCGCTGACTCACTGAGGTGTGAGGGTGCGAGGGTGTCCACACATGTGGCATCCCAGACAAGGGCACGCCCACGCTCCCAGGGGATCAGCGTCATGCCGTCGGGCCTCTTGCCGTCATCGCGTAACACTCCAGCCGGTTCTAAAACGGATGGTACATCGATGGAGGCAAGAGCCCTTTTTACGATGTCATTCAGGGAGCCATGGCGAGAGAACCTACCGGCACTTCTCCTGCATGAAAGACCATGAAGACCAAAACTGTCCACCTCCACCCCACATGGACACGTGTGCTCGCAGCACACCGGAGCCCCGAGACGGATCGCCACAGCCACGCGACTTTCCGAATCGAGTAATGTACCTATTGCAGAAGAGAGTAGAGCCTGAAGCCAATGGCCTGATTCGTTACGACCTAATGCTAGAAGCCGGGCACGATCACGGTCACTGGTACAATTTTGGATCAAACTTTCAGCGGCTGACTGTACCAATGGCAGATCCCAAAGTTTTTGCACGTTTAATTCCTTAGGGATCTCACCATTGGGACAATTCATTTTCCAGCTTTCTAAAGCCTCATGTGCGCACAAAATGCGGAGATCATCTTGCTTTAAGATTTGGCAGCAAAGACCCCGCACACTGTGTACCGAAGTAAGGAAAGCTGGGAGAGCTACACTTGAAATTTTTCTCACGCCGATGCCACCATATCTAATGGGAAGCGTTGCTTGGGTCCAAGAATTATCATGAAGACAAATATTTAGAACTTTTTCAAGAGAATCTTTTAGGGTGGCATCCATTCGTTCGACAAGGCCGAGACATTTCCAGATTGGGCTGGCGTGTAGCACATACATAAATTTTGGTACTAAAAGACAGTGTATATATTATATTATATATTATATGCGCTACTAAAGAATTTATATTTCTAAACAAAATATTTACAGTTTATTTACAAATATGTACACTTAAACTAGGTAAAAAACTTCCTCGAAGTTGTCGCCGCACTGGGAGGGAAGGGTACCTAAAAGACTGGCGGCATTACCCCTTTGTATGGCCAAGCTTATACGTTGGCAGAAAAAGCTACCAGCCCGGCGGTCTCCTGAGACTTCGATAAGTTTGGATGAAATTTCTTTCACCAAACCGTGCGTCTCATGAAACCAAAGCCCCATGGTATCCACCGCAAAGGGCGAAAATATATAGCTGGATACTAAAGCTGCATACTTGCGTCGCTTTGCATCACTAGCGGTCTAGCCTGCAAGTTGCCGGGGTGTGGGACGCAGCAAGTGTGTCGACACATGTCGCATCCCACACCAGCGGCTTACCATGTTGCCATGGTATTAAAGTGACACCATCAGGCCTCTTGCCGTCATCTCGTGTAATGCCGACTGGTTCCAGTACGGCAGGGACACCGGCAGTGACAAGCCCCCTGCGAATAATATCATTAAGGGCGGCATGGCGTGAATACGGCCAGCGCTACGCGAGCAAGACAGCCCGTGGTGACCATATTTATCTACGTACTCCCCACAGCGACAACGATGAGGAAGGTTGGTCCTGGCACCCACCCGCAAACAAACTGCAAGACTAAGTGTGGTGTTGGTCGATATATTATATTGTTAGATATTCCGAAACCCTCAGAAAATAAAAAGTGTAAGGTAGGATGGTAGACTGACCGAACGCACCACACGCGTATATAAGGCACTGCTCTGGCGGTGCAGGGACATTCATTTATTAGATCTCGTGCTGAAAGGTTGTTCTAGTAGTCGTATAGAGCGGTCACTCTGTCATTCTGTCACTAGATTTGTTATATTGCGGACGTATTGTTTATAATTGTTATGTCAGTGTATTTCTTGACGGGTAACTTTAAAAAGCTTTAAAGAGATGGAGTTGGTGTAGTTTGTTGGGGAAGGCGGAGACTACTTGGGGAAGTCCCCACATTTTTATAATTACCTGTCAATATGTAAATTCTGTGCTAGTGCCATTAAACAACATCTGGTATGTTCTTTTCGTATTTTTATTTTTATTACTACTTAATTATATTAATCGAACATAAATACATTACTTACCCTTTATTGTGGCGGTGCAAGGGGGACGATCAACAGTGAACGTCTTCTGGCTTATGATAATGATGCTGTTAGAATGAAATTTTCATGTTCTATTTTCTTATTTTTTTTCTTTTATTCGTAGCCTCCAACCGCTTATGTTGACAATCTTGCAACCAATATTGCTTTATGTTGAAAAATATGGTCGTTTAGATGCAGTAGGTATATTGTATTGTGTTGATGCTGGGCTGATATTAGAGCCATACACAGTCCAGAAACGACTCCGCGTCCAGCGCGGTGACCAGCATGCATGACTGTAAAGGATGCACAATGGACGCACTTATGTTTACAAAGATAAAACACATAACCGTAGAATTAAGATCATTCTCCTTATTGAAGTAGGTTAATACAAAACCGATTGAAAACAGTCATAGGAACATCCACTCGTAGGTAAAGCTCTAATATAATATCTAGCCCTTATTACTAATACGCGGGCTCGTTATTTATGTATGTGAATAACTATACTATTACTTAGTTCAATTTGGTCCCCGCTATCTTCTGAATATCAAGTATGAAAACGTCGATTTATTATACGGACGCCTATAATCTTTTATATCTAGGATTCAACTTGAATAATTTATTGAATGAAAATAAATAATATTCCTTGCTTGTATTTCAAACTAGCGGCCTGTTCCAGCTTTGCACGGATAGGAAAAATATTTTAAAGATCTTTATAATACTTATAAAGTAAGTATTTTAAAATAATACCTATATCTATTTTTTTTTAACCGTGGGGTGCCGGTTTAGAATTGCATCGTTGGGTGTCGTAAGAGGCGAGAACAGCGGTCTTTCTTTTGGATTTATCTTCCACCTATACTGCGATCGCCAAGCCGCCTGCCAAGCGTGGGGATTATGGCCACCCCTCCTTTCTAAGGGGAAGGCCTTTGTTCAGCAGTGGACGTCTATCGGCTGCTAATGATGATGATGATATCTATTTTATATAGGAACCTTCAGTCCTGTAGTTCTAGCTTCAGCAGTTACGGCTCTGCGTTGATGAGTCAGTCACGCGAAAAATACCTTCCTATTTATAATATTCATCATCAGTACCCTATAAACGTCCACTGCTGAATGAAACAAAGATCCCTTAGAAGCAAGGGGTTGCCATAATCCCCACGCTTGGCAGGCGTGTTGGGGATCGCAGTATTGGTATCCAATAGAAACATGCTGCTGCCCATCTTCTAGTATTTCCGACACCCAACGGAAGGAAATGGGTGGTTCTTATATCCGGACACATTATGCATATTATTCTACTAGGGTGTCCGGGTGTCCAGAGTTGGGGCATAATATTATATAATATTAGTATAGATTAGTTGATGAATTTTCATAAAAACGGAAAATTGTGTTTCTTTATAAGTATTTAAATTAAGAGATCTCATATAACATATTAAAGGTTTAAAGATAATTATATTAAATTGAAAAACACAAATCGTTACAAACACAGTTATTACAATCTAGACACAACAATAAAGATTTTCTTTATAGAATTACCAGGGGTTCCCAAACTAGACACAGCCTGTATCTTGGGAAACCAGCTAAGAAGCGGACACCAGAATTTAAACGTGATAATGACTCATTTTATTGGATGATTTGTAACTTTAACTAGACTGTAGTCTGACTGTAGTCTAGTTAAAATCTGGCCTTCCTAACGCGCTTCTGTGTTGGAATTTATATTTCCACGGAACCTTTTATCCGGATTTTCTCCCACCTTTAAAATCTATTAACACACAATAGGAAAAGTGACGCGTTAAGGGCCTCTGTTACAAAACGGTTTTTGCGGAAGACTTACCCTATTGATACTGTTACTCGAATAATTTGTCGATAAAATTGTTGAATTTATGTATGATGGGGTTTGAATGGTCCCAAAGTAACGATATTATTTGCCTATGTCCTTGATTTTATTTCAAATAAGGGACAGGAGTTCAAGCTAATAACAACCCATCTGGTGACGTTATCCGTTATCCTGTACAAAAGTAAAGAAGTTTCAGAGGCTTTTTCCCCGAATAAGTAGAAAAAAGTAAATAATTGCGTATTATTGAATACTATTTACAAAAACTACATAGAAACGTTAAAATGATGGCCTTATCGGTAAATACAATCTGAAAGACACCTATGATGTGGGTGTATATCGTCCCCGTAGAGCGAAAAGTCACTAAGTCGAAAAACACTGATTTGAGATATGAGCTCTCAAAGATGGACAAAAGAAAAAAAAATCATTACTTTCATTTGACATTAGTTATTGTTTAATTTTATAGTCTTATCTTTTAGGTATTTGGTTTAAGCATATTTGACAATTCTAAATATCGAATTAAAGTCATTTGTTTTAAGGAGAAATAAGTTAATTATTTTTTACTCTACAGTTTAAACTCAGTTAGTGAGTTTTCGACTTTTAATAAAATCTTTTTAAAAAAAAATTGAACCTACTTCAATATCACTGAAAAGTATAAAATAATTTAAATATTATTGAAGTTGGTGTTAGCGTACCTGCTGTGTATATTTGGCACCAACTTCAATAATATTTAAATTATTTTATACTTTTCAGTGATATTGAAGTCGGTTAAATTTTTTTTTAAAAAGATTTTATTTTAAACTTTTTAGTGATATTTTCATATATAAAGATTGAACCATCGAAAACCGTAAAATTATCTAGGTAGGTTATGATCACATTATCGTCTACATAGTTTTACATAATTCATGTTTCTTCAGAAAAAAATATCCGGTCGTAATGAAATTTGCATGAAAACATCATAGTAGTTTACTCTCTCGAATAAAAAAAGAATCATCGAAATCGGTTCATAATTGTCAGAGCAATGTAATGGAGAACATCAGTTTTATGGTTTTTACCAGATAAATTCCTCCACATCGTTCATGGTCCTCCAAGAAGTTCTTATCCGGTTGTAATAAAATTCATACAGATTCAATACAGTGGTTTCTTCTTTCGAATAAAAAAAGAATCATTGAAATTGGTAAATATTTGCCAGAGTTATGACTATTTTTGTCCGACCGAGTGAGTCCGAGCGACTAAAACGTCATCTATATAGGCTTTCTTGCAAGTCTCAGTGCGCAGTCACCATTCTTGTTTTTTCAGGAACTACTTATTACTAAGCAATATTTTTTTTATGGGACCCAATTAACGGATTAAAGAATGGATGGAAGAAAGATTTTTTCAGATCGGTTCATAATTGCCAGAGTTATGCGCGAACATAAATAGAAAAAAAAAAAATATATATATACAGACGAATTGAGAACCTCCTCCTTTTTTTTGAAGTCGGTTAAAAAAGTAATTAATAAGACTTAGTTATTTTTCGCGTTTGCAGAATAATGCATACTGTCTTCAAGCGTCAATTGAAAAATCACCAAGTATACTTTAGTTAGTTTACGCTTTCACATTTTGTTACAAAACACTGCAAAACACTTATCTTAAAATTAACTATATCGTGTTAGTGAGTTTGACAACAAAGAAAACTTAGATAAAAATGTTTAAAGAAAAAGGATTAAAGTTATTAAGTCTACTTAGGTATTTGTTCCGTTAACTTTGAAGATCCAACATGCTAACATGGTGAATTTTCGCACTTACTAAAACCAAAACTATTTGACTTTTTGAAAATATTGTTAGACAGGTGGATAGAGAAAAATACGGTGAGTTTGATGACATTTAAAACTCATTTTGGCCATTTTGGGACTTGGTGACTTTTCGCTCTACGGGGACGATATACAGTGTGACCAGGTTAGCAGAATCCTCCTATTTTAGCAGAATTGAGTCCCCATTTTAGGGCTTAGCAGACATTTAACAGAATATGGTTTAGTAATAACTGAACACATTAAAATTTTACTTGGAATAAAATCTGCCACTTTTTATTTTTATCTGATTTTTCTTGTTGTGGTGACAGGCAACCCTTAAGTGGATATGTTTTAAATAAATACTGCTTCGTTTATAGCATGTGATATGAAATAAGGTTCAAGCGTGACCAGTCTTTTTGTTTTAAAGGTTTTAGAATATCATATTACTTCAGTACAGCACAAAACAGTAAGTATTATGGGGTATTCTGGACAGTCACCGGTCACTTAATATGCCTGCTCTTACAAAATGAATTAAAAAATTATATATTTTTGTCTTTTTGTTTATTTTTCATGGGTAAAGTAGGTAATAAAAATGAATCAGCAGAATCTTAGTTTTATTTTTTCAAAAAGTTTTGCAGAATTTAGCAGATTTTGGCGTGGCGGCTAGCATAATTTTCAATTTTAATCTGGATACACTGATATAATACCTAGATATTGTTAAGGTTAACCTTAACCTTGGTCAATAATAGTAAAGTGCTAAATTTACACTGAAACAATGTTTCATAGCTTTAGAATGTGGATACTTGTTGACAGAAAATCGGATACTGCAATGAGACTTGGACACTTTCTTTCACAAGATACCCCGATTACGTATAAATATTCTACGACGAGTATATCAGAATCATCGATCCTTATACGTACACACACACGCGCGCGCACTTCCTCATACTACCTAAAATCTCACACATACCTCGCATACGCACTATATATACTCTACAATCTACATCTATAAGAATTTTTACTTTTCTACATTTTATAAATATAAATAAGGAGGTAGGTACTAAATAAACTACTACTACTACTACTAGGTACTAGTTTTTTTTATATTGTAACTTGGAACTATATAAGTATATGTTTTAGGCGGTGGGCGTTGGCCACAAATATAGTGCCCTGTGGCGTTGGCACTGCTACACAGTTTGAAACTACTACTTAATGTCAACGTTTTTAGTTTTCTTTACCTAAATTTTAGCTCGCAATATTTTTTTTAAAAACCCGACCGTTTAGCTCAGTTTAGTTAAAAGTGGTAAATAAATTACTGCTGCAAGTAAAAAGTGGGATCCGTGCAAGAAACCTTGCCATCAGTCATAGTCTGTGTCGCGGACGTACCATTTATCAACTGCCCAAAGTCAACATGACTGGGCTGGAATTCGAGCTTCTGTTTTGGAAGTAATGTGGACCCACACGTTAACTAGTATAACAGTTTGTATAGGTACTGTGAATGTTATGAGCCCTTAGAATATGAATCAGTACAAGTACTATAGAATGCTTAATTCAAGGAAGAACATGTAGCCAGAGTAAGAACATCAAAATACATAAATATCAGGTACACGACAATAGGTACTATACCGTCAGCTGTATTTATCGACATTTCCGCTTGTGACAGATCAAACCCATCACTATTTGCATATCAATATAACTCATATAATATAACTTTAAATAGTTCAATTCACCTGCCTCTTAGAGTAAAATCTGCCTACGCTTTGTTTATGGGGACCATAGACAAACACGTACCGTATTCTTAATATATAAACTCTAAGTATGAGCCTTTATTTCTGATATATATAATTTCGTAAAGACTTGCGCTACTGAAAATCAGCATGTCTTGGTGCTTATATTGGGATCTCGGATTAAAGTATGTTTATTGTTGTATGGTTAGTAGCCAACCTGGAGGCAGAATTATTCAAGCTGGCTTTAGGCCTCTGACTTAGCTTAACGACTTTTGTCTAAATGACAATAGCTGGGACCGACTTTTAACGTGCCCTCCGAAGCACGGAGACGCTCAATTCAAATGTCACTAAACGGTCGCCTATCTAAGGACTGACCTTTTCTGACGATGCTTACCCAACTGATCGTTTACCGAACAGTGGTTACAACTTAGCAGTAAAAAATATTATTCTTGGGTAAAATTAAATTATTATATTTTTTTATTATTAGTACACACATCAAAAGTGTCTAGGGATCAAGCATTTTTAAGCGGATTTCTTGAGATTGAGATGTGGCTTTGTAATAAATTTATGATTTTATAAATTTATATGGATCCTTTTTGGTGCATTTCATAATTTGAATCAGGAACTGTGAATCAAATTCGAGTAAAAGATGAAAATCAGCTGTCAATATTTTCCCTATAAAAACATACAACGCATTGAAGACATTATTAGTGCTACTGTTTCCCTACTACTGATTAAAACCAACGTTATTATGGAGCGGCGACGTCATTTAAGCAGGGAAGAAATGCTCAGAGCCGTGGGAATGATAGAAGCTGGTTCCCGGCAACGTACTGTGGCTTTAGCTCTGAATACAAGTCAGAGTGTTATCAGTCGACTTTGGACACGTTACCGAAGCACTGGTACCGTGGCTGAGCGCCATGGAGGACGGTATCGCTGCACCACACGGAGACAAGACCGATATATTCAAATCTTAACTCGAAGAGCTCCAACAATAACTGCCATGATGTTAGCCGTGAGGCTTCATCACTCTTCAGGGAACTTAATTAGCGACCAAACAGTCAGAAACCGCTTGCATGAAGTGAACCTTCATTCCCGAAGACCGCTACGGGTACCACCTATAGCAATGCACAATCGTAGGATTCGATATCAATGGGCTCTTGAACACAGAAATTGGGCAGAAGAACAATGGCGTTTCGTGTGCTTTTCTGATGAGTCTCGTTTTGGTATGAGACCGGATACAAGACGTATACGACACTGGAGAACCCCTGGACGCCAACAGCGATTAAAATCCTGCCAGGAAGTCCATCCTTATAGTGGTGGAACCATCATGGTATGGGCGGGTATTTGGATCGGCGGAAGAACTGAGTTGATTTGGATCAGAGGCAACCTCAACGCTCAAATTTATGCTGAGACGATTGTATCAGACATCATCGTTCCTCTACAAGTGCAAATCGGTCCCTTATTTCAGTTAATGCATGATAATGCACGACCGCACACCGCAAGAGTTGTAAGACAGACTCTCGCCGCAGCTAACATCAATGTCCTGCCCTGGCCTGCTCAGTCGCCAGACTTGAACCCGATTGAGCATGCATGGGATATGCTACAGAGAAGAGCTCTGCCGAATATAGAGGGTATCCAGTCGCAAGAAGACCTTTTTTTGTTGTTGCAACGAACATGGGCGGCCATTCCACAGCGTGATTTGGATGAACTCATTTTGAGTATGCCAAACCGATGTTCTTGTGTTGTTAGTGTTCGCGGTAGAAACACGGATTATTAATTGTTTAAGTTACCCAATAAAATTTTAAAGAAAACTGTTATTTCAGTCTTTTTTTCGAACTTTTGTGTTAGTGGTTCAAATGTCAAAAATCCCTTTATTAGGAAAATGGCAAATTTCTTTATTAATGCAAAGGTGACTTGGTTTATCGTTACTGTGACAAACGAAAACACTTTATTTGATGAATCCTTAAAGAAAATTTTAATTAATATCAATCAGGAGAAAAGTTATTGCAAAAATATATGTTGATCCCTAGACACTTTTGATGTGTGTAGTTGTAAAAAGTGCATTAGTTACTGAAAGATTCGTTCTAAAATTATTATTAGTTTTTACAAAATATTGCAATCATAAGTTACGTAAAATGAAACGTAATTTGAAATACCGATTGTCCGTGACGTGACTGGTATGTCTAGCCATATGCGATATTGTTGCTTCGTGAGAAAACTTTATCACGATAACGGTGACAAAAGACGATCCGTGCGTCGGATGGTCTTTAATAAGTCGATCCTGCACCGGCTTCAACTTATCACCGGCATCAACTTATGGCGAGAAAGGAAGAGTAAGTCCCTAATTATCTATCTACACAAACATTTCTGCTGTACATATAACTTGCGTAGTAACGAATAGTTGGGAAGATTTTATGAATTTTGATAAATCCCGCATGTTCGCTTAAATATTCGTCGCAATAACTGACGCAGTAAGTAGGTTCACATATATCGCAGTAAGTTCCCAATAATATTTCCACTCAGCTAAGAAATGATTTGGCAAAGGATGCGCTATATCATTTGAGTGTAACGCGTACGCAGGTGACAAGCCTGATAAAACCTTTGAGTATTAAACGAACCGGAGAGGCCACTGACAGGCGTTCCCCTCTGTCAAAGTACGAGACCACCGGTCATACCCGTTATATAAAACTAGTTGACCCGCGTTCCACGCCATTCAACAAATCCCGGTGCGCGCGGAACGACGTAAGCTAAAACAGCCAAATGCCAGCGCGTTTTGGTGTAAAAAAATATAAGACTTATCTAGTGTACCCAAGGATAACGTTACTTTCCATCTGTAAATATTATTTCGTTTATAAATTGTCAAATAATACACTAAATTTGCAAAAAACTAAAAAATATTATTAATCACTAAGTGTTGCCACTAAATCGTACAAAAGCGTAACAAGCGTAATTTTAAAAGTTGAATGTATTGACATTAGTTTAAGACTTCTATTTCACGTAAATTATTGTTAATACCATTTATTTCTGTAGATGCATAATTAATTAATTAAAGATTACTGTTTGAAATTCAGTATCTTTACTTGAATTTTCTACATATTTTTTTACTAAACACTTTAAAAATTATCGATTCTATGAAACTGTATGTTTATGTTTGGGTGTACTTAATTATTATAAGATATTTACGGTCGTCACTTTTATTCCGAATACTTTTATTTATTTATAAATACATTGGCCACACCGCAGCAAAGTTAGCGCTGGGACAGCTCATAATCAAATATCGATATCGACTATCAGTATGTTATTCTGACTATTTATTAATCAGATATCCAAAAGAGTTTGTGTAGTGTACCGCATGCCGTGTCACTTTTTAGCCGACTTCAAAAAAGGAGGAGGTTTTCAATTCGACTATATATATATTTACATTTACGTATGTTCGCGCATAACTCTGGCAATTATAGACCGATATGAAAAATTATTTTTTGTACGGATAGGCCGATCCCCTGATCGGGTCCCATTAAAAACGATTGCGATTTACGAATAAGTGGGTAGTTCCTAAAAAAAACAAGAATGTCGCGTCAGAAAATAGTAATAACGCCTTAAGGATGAGACTCGTCGTTTTTAAGGAAAAAATGGTCATAACTCTGGCAAATGCCTTTCTTTCACACTGAAAGTGCGCTGTCAGCCGCTGCCATCTTGGTGTGAATTGAGCCTAACTTCAAATATGAACCTATTTCGATGATTCTTTCTTTATTCGAGAAAGTTAACTACTATAATGATTCCATGCAAATTTCATTAAGTCCTGATAAATTGTTCCTGAAGAAACATGAATGATGTAAAAAAATGCAAATATGTATACTCTGTAGGTACGCTAACACCAATTTCAATAATATTAAAATTATTTGATGCATTTTAGTGTTATTGAAGTCGGTTCAATCTTTTTATATATTTTATAAAATGATCATACAATACATCTATACATACAATACATGAAATACATCTATACTCCTGCTTTTTGTGGTGTATCTATACCGACATCCAATCCTCTAGATTTGTTAGGTCTCAATTTATCCTCCGACCTTAATTTCGGACGATCCATTGAGTCAAAAGCCAAAATCTCTGCTAAAAAACTTGGTATCTTGAATAAGGTGAGGCTTCACAAAGGAACAGCTGTTGAATCTTTACAAAGCTCAGGTTCGACCCTGCATGGAGTACTGTTCTCACCTGTGGGATGGCTCTGCCAAATATCAACTTGACTCTTTGGATTCGCTAGACAGACGCGCTCGCAGGATAATTGACGATAATGACCTAACAAATGAAAAACTGCAACAATTGGATCATCGTCACCTAGTTGCATGCTTATCGGTTTTTTACAGATTGTTCCACGGTGAATGCGCTCAAGCACTTTTTGACCTTGTACCACCATCCCCATGGGCGCTGGCAGCAGGGTGCAAGGGGGTGCACTTGCACCCCCCTGTCACGGAAGAATATACATAGAAAAAATACATAAGTACGCTTTTGATTAGCGAAACATACTCAATCAAATATCCGCGTGTTTTGAATTTGACATTACATTTATTTACATCATATACATGTATAATTCTATAGTTTACACATTTTACTATTAACTTAGATGCAGATGCACCCCCCTGAAAGTAACTCTGGCGGCACTCATGACCATCCCCTTTCTTTTACCGGACTGCCAGGCGGCGGCAGGGTCTCCACCGCTTTAACGTTGACACTCCAACTTGCCGAACTAAGCGTTTCGCTTCTTCTTTCCTCATGCGCACGGCCAAGCTGTGGAATACCCTCCTGGACAACGTTTTCCCTGATAAATATAACTTGGGTGTTTACAAGTCGGTCCATCCTAGACCACATCTTATCTTCACTTACCATTATGTGAGATTGTGGTCAAGCGCAAGTAAACCTATCGCATCGCTGTCGCATCGGCACATGAAAGGAGACACCCGGGCTCTCCAGTGGTATCTGCACCAGCAGCCCGTCAGTACCTTGCCTTTGAGCCCGCCACAGGGGGATGCATTATAGCCCCCCTGGAACCAGACACGGTGTTCACGGGGATAGGGTCCCCGCCGCCGCACAGTGGACGGAAAAACGAGGTTCCCTTTCATAGGATTATTTAAAAATGAAATATTTTATTTGATACTTTCAAGTATACAGTTTTGTCAAGTACATTAAAAAATCGAATAAATGAGTAGTTACCGGTTTTTTTTATCGAGTCTATACCATCAAAGAATGATTTTCTATATTTCAAATGTATGAAAATGGAATTAGTTTTCCTCATAACTTTTTTCTGTCTAGGATTGTAAAGCTGAAACTTTTAGGTATTGTTGCCGAGCCTATTAAAAAACCACTTGACATTTGACCTTGACCCCAAACTTCCCCGTTCAAAAGATATCAATCAATTAAAAATGCATATTTGGACGATGTTTTAACACGCGGTAATGTACTTCAAAAATAAGTTTTAATTTATTTTTTTACCCTTTATTGATCCCTGATAGACACACACAAACCTAGACTATCGATCTTGACGAAAAGCGTACATATTCATAACGTATGCACAACACAACAAATAATGCGATATGAATGACTGATATTTTATATTTATTTGCAAGAATATAGGTAGCTAACACAAGTTCTTAAAATATATGGGTTTCACGTAAATATTTGTACGGCTGAAATGCCGAATATAGTGAACTGGCATTTCAGCCGTAAAAATATTTAGGTTTTACATATATATAGACTCGAAAAAAAAACCGGTAACTACTAATTTATTCAATGTTTTAATGTACTCGACAAAACTCTATACTTGAAACTATCAAATAAAATATTTTATTTTTTTAAAATCCTATGAAATGGAACCTTGTTTTTCCGTCCATAGTGCGCCGTCCTCCTCGGAGTCACCGCCGTACTTAATGGATGTCCTAGGGCCCACGCCCCGAACGTCCAGCGACTCCGAAGGTAACGACTACTGTCTACAACAACCGAGACCGAAGCACAGGGAAGCTCAGTTCAAATGTTCAAGAAAATCCAGACGACGGCTATCTATGTATTGGCCTTACTTGACATTGATTAACCAACGCTAGCTTATGTCAAAAATACAACATATTTAGCAAAATGTTTTTCCCTTTTTAGCCGTTAAAATTTTATCATAGGAATGAGTAAAGATATTTATTTCTTTATATTGCACAAAGTTGTATATAGGCAGACTTTGATAATATAAGAGTAAGAATGCAGCTTAGGTATTTCTTGAAGTATCAGACTTAACCATACTGACTTATCCTAATTAATCGCATTTTGACGACAACCCAAGGTTCTTTTCCTATGATCCTAAATTTAAAAATACCTTATACCTATTTAACTTTCACCAAAAATATTATCGGAACTCATCGACAATAAAATATCGATAGTGTCATGCACTATCCTCGTTTACTTAAAATTGACGTCATCTCGTGTACAGACAGTGTTGTCACTGTGTGTGAATTTACTTGTGTGCGTATAGATTATGTTAGTGTTTGATAATATTGTCGTGTGCCTGCGTAGCGACGTGGCGAAGAATGCATTAGTAGTAGATAGTATTTGTGTGAGTTACCTCGTCCCCCGCGCAGAAAGTGACAGACTTTTTCTCATAGCGAATAGTGCGCGTGTCGTCTCCTTTTGGTTTAATACTCAAAGGATAAAACCGTCTCATAATTCAATGTAAGTATTTTTGCGGTAGATACATTGCGTAAAAAGGGTATTTTTCTATTGTTTGTTTTTTATTATACAAGTCGTTTCTCGTTATAAATTGGGCCGTTTGTAATGTCTTGAAACTTTTGCGAAACAACGCGGATTGTGTGAAACATTTTCATAAATACAACTGTCATTTTTTTTTTCTTATTTTCTTAGAAAAAATATTGGTACTGGTGTGAAGGTGTAAGGTCCCATAAGAATGTATGAATATCATATTTCTACACCGATCTCAGCTCTGAAATTAGATTTAAGCAAAATAATGACATCATCAACGTTATTTTGATTTCTATGACTAACTAGTTATATAAAACTAATTTTAGAATTTGATACATTTTAAAATTCTTAAAAAAATAACAGTTTGTTCATTCAAAGCCCACCCCTGATTCTGATGAGCCCAGTCATTTTACCAGCTACAGTACCTTCCGCACCAGAACCAAGCAATATGTACACATTAACCCATCGATATACTATACCAACTAGATTTGCTGTCACGACCCGAAAAGTGGTCACGAAAATAAGAAAATAAGAGCTACGGAGACGGCTGTCGCTCAATTGTCTGCAATTATTATTGAACCTTATTTTATAGTATGTAAGTCATCTTTTTATATGAACATATTATTGTTTTGCGTGTACGTGTATAGTTGTGTAGGTATATGTAACCGCGACCACATTTTCGATGTCATTTTGTTCGTGACAGCTAATCTTGTTGGTATAGTATATCGATGCATTAACCCTAGAATAACTATGTTGTTTGTTATTGAATGTGATTAGCTCCCGTGGGGTGCCTGGTTAGAATTGCATCCTCCCATCTCCTCTCTTTGGGTGTCGTAAGAGGCGACTAAGTGAGAACGGGAAGACGGGCAGCAGCGTCTTTCTTTTGGATTCATCTTCCACCTATACTGCGATCCCCAAGCCACCTGCCAAGTGTGGGGATTATGGCAACCCCTCCCTTCAAAGGGGGAGGCCTTTTGTTCAGACGTGTTTCGGCTGTTGATGATGTTTGTGATTAGAACGGCTAGTTCTTATTTTTCATTTTACAAATTCTTTTTTTGGTAGGTACAATTTGTGAGAAGCTACAGAACTGAGTTTCTCAACAATATAAATTACTGTATTAAATTAGAAATGGAGTAACAAAGTTAGTCAAAATTAAGTTATGAAAAACTTAATTTTGATAACTTGAAATTTAATAATGAATTAACCATATTGTAAATTTACTCTCAGAATAGATTTTAACTTGAATACTTCAGACAGTCGATCTATCCCAGGCAATTATTTTAGTAGTAGTACCCGTCAAGTCCTGTAAAACTGAACAATCCTCTGAATTTTCATCATCTAGATTAAATTTCATTCAATTATTAGTATTTGAATAATTTTACTTTCGTACAATTATTATTTTAATAGACTGTCAAACATTATAAAATAATTAATTACAATGGCGAAGACGTATCTACTAAGATATTACAGAAGGGTCCAAGGCAAAGGGGTAAATCGCTTGCTTTGCACGTCGGAGGTCTCGGGATCAAATCCCGCGGGGAGCAACAATGGTTCCATATTTTCTGTTCTTTATTTATTGTTCACCTGCTTGTCTGACAAGTAAGATGATCCAATCCATGCGTCGGATGGGCATGTAAAAAGTCGATCCTGTGGCCTGACCTCTCCCTAGTCGTATCGGTCTTCCATCCCATCGGATTGTAAAAGTAAAAGAAGAGAGAGTGCACCCATGTTTGCGCAAGCACTTGACTTGTTTAGTATAATATCTGTTGCGTAGTTGGTTTTTACTGATAATTTTAGTAATATTAATGAACTAGCTGACCCACGCAGCTCCGCATGCGCTATTTTTACGTTAACTAAATTTTTAATAACAGACATTCGCATCGAATACATAACCTCCTTTTTTATAGTCGGTTAAAAACTGGGACCCACGTTTTACTTGCTCTCCGACGCACGGACCCGTTTAGTTCAAATAGTGTTAAACGGTCACCCATCTATTTAATGACCTTACCTAACGTTGCTTAACCCGATCGATTACAAAACCTTGATAACAACTCTCTATGAGTGTTCCCTTACTAATATTTATTATAATTATGAAGAAAAATTGATAAAATCGGACCAAGCGTATAACCAAGTACCCATTTTGACTTTAATCCCCTCTCCCAAAAGAACCGTGCTAGATTACGGGATAAAAAGTATCCTATGTCCTACCTCGTAGTAAGATCTCCAATCATGCCAAGTTTCATTTGAATCCATTCAGCAGTTTCGGCGTGATGCGCAGCCGTGATACAGACAGACAGACAGACAAAAATTAAAAAAATTACATTTTCGGCCTCAGTATCGGTTATGGAATGCCCTCCAAATATAATTTTCAAAATATCTTCAATGTACAGAATTGGACCTGTTACAGTTTTATTATAAGTATAGAAATCTATTTGAGTGCGATATTTATGTGTCCTATTGCGAATATTCTAGTCCTTTTTTAAACATACTGTACCTATTATGCTAGGCTCCGTATTAGCTTTGCAAAGTGGTCCTTCGAGCCTAAGACTCCTGATTCAATTTTCATAATTATGTCTCCAATAGATATCGATTTCATCGCACGATGCCTACTATAGAACTTTGTTGATTTTTTATAATTTTCATGTAATCGGTATCACAATATCAACTTTTTTTTAAAACCACCATACATTGATCGCACCGTGCCTATTTTATATTTTTGTCCACATCACAATTCGTTAACTGTTAAACCATTTCAAAAAGCAAAAAATCCTCGGTGTATCCGGGACTAATCCGGTAGTCATTACAATGTGCTTTAATTACTAAATGTCAACGTCACAACTTCTCACTTCTACTGCTTCTTTAGTCCTTCCTCCAAGGCTACTCAAATCTAAAGACTTTGAATTAGATTGTTTGTTACAACAATATTTCTGAGAACTGAACAGTTCTCTGATCAATTTTTAATCACGTTGATCCCATAAAATATCAATCAAAGTAAAAGATTGAGTTCAAAAGATCAATGAGACTTAATTTTAGATACATATAATTATTATTATAGATATTTTTAGTCAATAACAAAAAATAAAATGTTAAATACTTACCCAAGATATTTTTTTCTTTGCATTATAAACTATTATTTGTCTACTTAAAAGCATAAAATAACTCAATTTCAACGAGACGTTAGTTCCAATCAACGTCAAAAAGAACCATCCCTTTGTATCATTAGCTACTCAAAGATGAACCAAATTGGCGAAACAACCTCAAAAGTAAGAAATGAAGAATATAGAAATGGAGAATATGATATAAATAATATTTGTAAAGGAAAGTTAACGAACATTCGCTCTTGATAAAAAAATCATCTATTTTATATAACCTCGACGTGGATCATACACAGCTGTTGGTTAAAGCGATGGTTTTTAGTTCTATTTTTGGCAATAAAGTAAGTACAGAGCAATTTGCCTCTACTTTTATAATATGTACATAGATATTTAGATTTCTTCTATTAAACAAGTTTAATAGTAGATAGGTCCCTTTAAGTCTAGTAACTTCCGTGGTACCTTACAGGTGGACTAATTCTCGTTGGTGCTGCACCTGTAAAGATCTTTCGTTCTGAGATTATATCGACGCTTTGCAAAAGAGGGAAGTGGAATTTATATTTTTTCTAACTCCTCCTATTTACTACTTTAATTAAATTTGTTGCGGGTTCCAAGACAATTTAGCATTTCCCGGGACTCGCCGAGGGTCAAACCTCGGTGTCTTCACTGGTGACCACTGTAGATCCTGGCTGACAGGAGTCATAGTGGTGGGAATGAGTGGTGGGTGGGATTAGCCCCGTTAAAAACAATTTAGTAGTACTAGAGCTAAGGACTGAAATAATTTCCCTGCGTCAGTTTTTCTGCTCTATCTTAATTTGGGTGCTTTCGAGGCTGGAGTGAATGGATTTTTAATAAGCGGTGATCCAATCAAGGATGATAAAGTACAGTACTTTGTCATCCTTGATTGGATCACCACTTTTCAGCAGATGGGATTGTAGTGAAGCAGTAACATTTAGAGTAAAAAAAAACTACAGATAATTTGATATGAAATATATTTATCATTTTTTTTAAATTAACGAAATGAATGAATATTACTAATAATATACAATATACACACAAGTATACGAAACACTACCACAATACAGTATAAAATGTAATTATTATTTTATTTTTTGATAAAATAAGGTACAACGGATAAATACGTAACTAACAGGGCGGATCTAGACGGTTATTGAAAAATTATGCGTCGCTCCGAGCTACAGTGTAATTCGTCAGGATTGTGAAGGTAAAATACACTATTTTAGCACGGCATTGTCACTTTATACGTTATTTAATAAAAGTAGAGCATGAGCAAATTAAAATTTTAATACCTACTCCGACGTTGATAAATTTACAACTTTGTTGTACAGAAAGATTAAATAAAGTATTGAATAACCTTTTAAAGTGGCAATACCAACAACGTGCAATCATAAATGTAGGTCAACGAATTTTTTTTTTAAATTAGAACATCGAACATTCGCTGAATCATAACAAGGAAAACAAAACAACGCAAATATAATGCAAAACAACGGGATACAAAACTTTCCAGCAGCTGTCGTTGGTAAGATAGCAACTTTTCGAAAGCGTAGCACAACATTTTTGGACTTGGACACGCAACTCCGAAAACAGGAGGGAATGTTTCCAAAGCATGTCGACTGTACATAAATAACGCAGAGATATTGTATGTATATGTGTGCGTTCGTATCCGAACACAGTTGCTTTTATCTGTGTAAATGTTTTGTATCCGAATTTATATATTGGTTTTTGTCTGTGCTATTATAGTCTATGCAATACTACTTCTTTTCGTGACTGCAATAAACCTGTCGATCACTATACCATAAAAAACTTTAAAAGATTTTTTAAACTCCAAAATAATTAAGTTTATACAAAATAATCTTCACGTCGATTGTGCTGGTTCTATAAATGTGGCACACATAAAGAAATGGTCCTTCGAGCCGGATGTATGTTATGTAGACAGTCTGCTGAAACCGAATATTCAGGGCGATTCGGTAGCACGTCCGCAAAGGAGTCATATTTCATCCCCTGTGTGAAGCCACAAGGGACAAGCGAGTCACTTGAGTAGATAACTGTTATACATGTCATTATGACTATTCACAATTTTAGATTGTGATGTAAAGGGAAATAGAATAACAAAACGAATCTATTAATTTTGTCATGATCATCTCTAAAATTTATAAAATATACTTGATGAGTAGAGATAAGATTTTCTTCTCATGATTACATAAGAAGTAAATCCGAATTCTAACAAAAAAACGAACTAACTTCTAGTAAATTAAACTATTAGTCAAATCATCGTCAATGTTCGTTTTAATATACTGTGCACCGACTCATAATAATATGGTTGAAATAATATAATTTTATTTTATTTATTTAAATATTGTATATCCCTAACAATCTGACGTCACCAGTTGTAGCCTTCATATTTTTAAGGATAATTCAAAACACCACATGGTGTACCGTAATTACTTCCAAAATATTTCTACATAGGTATGTCTCAAGGGAGGTGATTACAGCATCTATAGAATAAAATTGTGGAAACTCTTATAACTTGGGCCAAAAACTAGAACGAACCGTAGCTTGCCGCATGTCGTCCAACTTAAGATTGAAACAAGAACCGGAACTGCTTCCAGAGGACTGTTTGTTTTATGTATTACAACCTATTCTGGAGTGGATTAAAACTTCCTGTAATCTTTGACTCCACAGATCAAAATCAAAATCAAAATATCTTTATTATGCATAGGCCTCACGAGGGCACTTACATATTGTCATTTTTTTAAAACTACCACCGGATCACAACGCGGCCTCTACTGAGAAGATCCGGCAAGAAACTCAGAGGGCTTGTCATTTTTTAATTCAATTAAGTATAATGTTTACAACAAGAATCGCTTTTACAAAAGATGTCTTAAAATTATAAGCTCGCATGAGTATCACAGTTTAAGCCCACGCAGCTTTATCCTCCAGGTAATCCGAGATTTTATAGTAGCCCTTTTTAGACAACCGGCTTTTAATAGTGCTTTTGAATTTATTAATTGGTAGGTCTCGGATATCCTGTGGCAGTTTATTATAGAAACGTATACCTTGGCCCATGAACGAATTACTAATTCTGTGGAGACGCGTGGAGTGTACAGCAAGATTGTGTTTGTTCCGGGTGTTTACATTATGATGGTCACTATTCTTTGCAAAAGCACTAATGTTTTTCTTTACATACAGCAAATTTTCATAAATATATTGTGATATAACCGTTAGAATATTTATTTCTTTAAATTTTTGTCTAAGTGTATCAGTAGGAGCTAAACTGTAAATAGCTCTCACAGCCCTTTTCTGCAGAATAAAAATGGTGTTGAAATCTGCAGAAGATCCCCACAGTAATATACCATAAGACATAATACTGTGAAAATAACTAAAATAAACAATTCTAGCGGTTTCAACATCTGTGACATGTCTAATTTTCTTAACTGCATAAGCCGCCGAGCTAAGCCTACCCGACAGTTTCTCAATATGTGGGCCCCATTGCAACTTGGCATCAACAGTAATGCCCAAGAATACTGTTGAATTTACAGGGTCCAAAACAGCTCCATTGATGTCAACATTGGTTCTCACCTGTCTGACGTTAGGTGTTGTGAATTTTATACATTTTGATTTACTTTCATTTAATTTTAAATTATTAACATTAAACCAATGGACAGCTTTAGATACAACATTGTTCACATCGTCATAATCTTGTAGTCCACGCTTAATTTTAAACAAGAGAGAGGTATCATCCGCGAACAATATAATCTTATGATTGTCCCCTGCAAAGTAGGGTAAGTCATTAACATATATCAAAAATAAAAATGGGCCTAGTATTGAACCCTGTGGTACACCTAAAGTAACCTCAGATCCTACAGATCTCGTTCCGTTAATATCAACCTTCTGAATTCTATTACTCAAATATGAAGTCAGAAGATCGAGAGCTCTGTTCCTGATTCCGTAGTGGTGTAGTTTCCTGACAAGGGTGTCATGTTGTACGCAATCAAACGCCTTGGATAAATCGCAGAATATGCCAAGAGCATCCTGCTTGTCCTCCCAGGCGTCATATATGTTTCTTATCAATTCAACTCCCGCATCTGTGGTAGAACGATTCTTAGTAAAACCAAACTGTTTATCATGAAACAGATCATATTCGTTGAAATGATCTAGCATCTGATCAAGCAATAATTTTTCAAAAATTTTACTTAAAGTAGGCAATACCGAAATTGGCCTGAAATTCGTAGGCTCCGTGGTACTACCGGATTTAAACATAGGAATTAATCTACTCTGTTTCATAAGGTCAGGAAACACTCCACTAGAGACACAACTATTGAATACTACAGCTAATTGCGGTGCAATAAGATCAATGACAGATGAGATCATCTGAGTAGATAGCCCCCATAAGTCTGCGGTTTTTTTTAAATTTATCTTTTTAAATGTATTTACAATATCCTTAGCAGTAACGAAGGAGAATTCAAAAGTTGTTCTACATTTTGGTACACTTTGTTGCAATAATAACTCTGCAGAAGTGGATGACGACTTAAGAGTATTTGAAATTTCTAAAGGAATATTAGCAAAAAAATTTTCAAACGCGGTCGCTACATCCTGATCCGCAGTTACATCAGAATCATTAATTTTCAAGTGAAAATCGCGATTACGCACAGTTGTTCTTCCTGTTTCACTATTTATAATGCTCCAAGTTGTCTTAATTTTATTTTCAGAATTTTTAATTTTATTTTTCAAATAAATAGCCTTAGCTAAGGAACAAGTTCGTTTAAAGACCTTAGAGTATTTTTTAACATATTCTTTAAAGAGTGGACAAGAGTTAGAAGATTTTTCATTGTACAATTCATACAGTTTTCTCCGACTCTTAAGAATACCCACAGTCGCCCAATCACTAAATGACACACGATCATTAATTAATAATGTTCTTGGTTTAAATATTTTACTATACTGAGCATCGATAAGGTGGAATAAGGCGTTATACAAAGTGTTTGGGTCATTATGACTGGGCAATGAAGGTAGTTTATCAATCAGGGTGGCTTTAAAATCATTAAGACGGCGTTTAGTTACTGGAACAAACGTAACATTTCTTTGTGATTTATTTGACTTACTAGGAAATAAAGCTAATTGACCACAATGATCAGAATCTAATTTATTTATTATTTCTTTGTGGACTGGTTTTATATTAGTAAATATATTGTCAATGCAGGTTGCACTAGTGGAAGTTATCCTAGTAGGTTCTAAGAAAATGTTGTACAAATTGTAAGATTTAAGTAGTGTCATAAATTTACCAGTTACATTGCTATTTTCAAGTAAATTTATGTTGAAGTCTCCACAGATGATAATAGTTTTATTAGAAGATGAAGTTTTGTGCAAGATACTTTCTAAAATTCTCTCAAATTCGTCGTAAGGTGAACACGGGGGCCTGTATACGCTCAAAACTAAAAACTGATCTGACTCAATGCAAGCTATTTCAATAACTCGCTCAACAGACAGACTCACAAGATCTGTGCGTTCCCTAAATTTAATATTTTTCTTAATAATAATTAAGGAGCCCCCTCGTATCTTATTTACTCTGCTGAACGAGCTAGCAACCTGGTGATTATTGAAATTGAACATGAACTGGTCACTTTTTAACCAATGTTCAGTTACACAAAAAATATCTATGTTCTGACTGTTCATAAACAATTCAATTTCCAAATCTTTGCCCATAATTCCTTGTATATTTTGATGCACCAGGTTAATAGTTAATTTGTTTTTATGCAATTGTGAATTATTCTTATTTGGGCCATTTCTAGTATTTTTATTTCTAATATCATATTTATTATGTATGCAAGAGGTTGACTCTGTTGTCTTATTATCTAATTTAAATGAATTAAATTGTCATTATTGATAGCCAAATGCTTGGCTGAATTCATTTCAATGTCAAGAGTTTGTCGCTCAATAGAAGCGACCTGGGTAGCCAAATTCTTGGCTGATGTATAGAAATAATATGATAGCGACGCTGCTATCTGTCTTTTATAATATTTAGATAGATAACATCTATCTTTTGTGAATAATAAGTTGTCACTAAGATAATTATTAATATCAATTAAATGAAATTTAGTGCTTATGTCAAAAGTGTTACATGTCAGTGTATATAATGTCATATTTAACTTATACCTATTGGAGTTTTCTTCCTGTGGCAAACTTTTACTATATGGAAATGTGAACATTACAATCTCTTTTATATCAAGCTGAGACAACAAATTATAATATGTAAGTAATTGTTTCTTAGACACATTTCCTCTATTTCCTACTAATATTAATAGTATAGTGTCCTGGCTGAAATTTTGTTTGAGAATTAAATCTAATATATTGGTGTAGGCCATGCCGGGCATACAATAATTAGTAACAGAACCTCTGCTGTAAGAGTTTGTTAAGTAATGGGCCATGTCTTTACCAATTTCGTCACTAAATATTACAATTTTATGATTATCTGGTGTCTCGCAAGTGACAGAGCAGTCATTTTTAATTGTATGCTCATTTTCAACATTAAGGGAAGGTTGAATTAAAACTTTATTACTAGTACTGATTTTGGGACTACTCGCTGGTGATAAAGAGCCTATTGAGTACCTATTGATATTGCTCCTTACTGTATTACTGTTAATTATATCATTCATCGCCAGCGTATATTCCTTCATTAATTTTTGAGAGTCTGTATACTTATCTGACATCAATTTTAACTTTTCTTGCAGATGTGAAATATCATCTTGCAAGGTCTTTGTGTCATTTTTATATTTCAATGTACATTTATCCAGTCTTGATGCATACATGTCTAATTTATCGATTAAGTACAATCTCTCTCGGTTTAATTTAACATTTTTTATAAAAAATCTATGCTTTTTCACAAGTTTCTGTGTTTTCTTAATGTATCTATTAATTTTAATATATTTCTTTAGTTTATTATTGCTACATCTATTTATGCCTTTTAATTGCCTAACTGGAGAGTGTTCACCAGGATATAAGATCCAGTTTAAAGTAGCTATTAATAATACCTTTGAATCAATATATCAATCTAGATAATTTAGTCATCTTCGGAGTCAACGGACGTTAGAGGCGTGGACCCCAGGACATCCATTAACAACGGCGGTAGGTGTTGCGACCCACGTCCCCATGAGCACCGCGTCTGGTTTCCGGGGGCCTACAATGCGCCCCCCGGCAAAGCACTGAGGGGCTCCAGGTGCAGATCCTACCCTCATGAGAGCCCTGGTTTCCCCTCTCATGTGAATGAATTTCACAAACCCCGGTTGACCCCCACAGGGTCCTGAAGACATATCGAAGGTTTCTCCTGCAAAAACATAAAAAGGTGATTTAGACTTGCCGCGAAGAGCGCATATTTTTGTCTTCCCGGGACGTGCCCTAGCGAGCGGCCGGCGTTGGAGAAACTATGGTGACAGAGGCACACAGAGGCTCTTCACAGCATCCGTTAAGGCCACTGGGGACTACATAACCCGGCCTCCACCCAGTGCTGCCAACCGCGCATGTAAATCAGAGTCGCTAGGCTCAATATCGAATCTGATTGTATCGGAAAGGAGGTTCTCTATTTTGTTTGTATTCTCAGTGAAACGTCAAAAGTATTTAGCTAGTTTTGGTATTTAGGTTTTCGGTTAAAGACAGATAAAGCCCGAAAAACTAGGTAATTTTTAGAAAATCTATATCAGACAATTAGCCAAAATGTTTATCCTTAAGCTGCATGTATGTGTAACGTACACTAGTTATTTATTGCTAAAGCTGTTAAAACTTCGGTACTAAATCCTGAAAGGTAACATTGGATTACTTTATATTCAACTGGGAGACTATTCGTGACCAGTTTATGTAAACGGCACAAGAGTATATTTTGAAAACAATAGATTAAAAATAGTTCAATTTATTTTTATTCAGGCACAACCCTCGAAAAACATAATCCTCGGGATATGTTTCTCGAGAGTATGTAAGTATGATGTATGTATGTATGTACGTATGTATGTCAGTGGCGTGTATGTACGTATGTATGTCGCGAAAGGCATTTGCCTAGGCACTTTTATCGATATCGAAGAAGCCTTCGACAAAACTTCGCCTTCGATAATGTTGGGGCTGCCACGCTTTTGCAGTGCGTCGGGTATGTTTGCGGAATACGGCGTACAAGACTTTTTCGCGATAATACGCAACAGAACTGCATCCCTGATGCGCCGAGTGCGTGACAGCTCCAACATTTATATAAACATGCTTGCGGACAAGCTGGACAACCCCATAATGCGGCACTGGGTAACGACGCACTGTCCTTCACACAGGTGTTGTTTTATTTAATATTTATGTGTTCTTTTTTATATATATTTGTGCATGTCTGTGTTTTATTGTAAAATTATTGTGTACTATGGACGTATGTCTGAATATAAATTATAAAATAAATAAATAAAACGAACTTTAACCAGCATAAGTGCCACTCTGGATAATCATGTTAACTAACACTATCACCAGCTGACACCGACTTCAATATATTTTCGTTATTTTATGCTTTTTAGATAATTTACTTTGAAGTCGGTTTTTATTTTTTATAAAATAGTTTATTTAACACTTTGTAGTGACTTATTTTACCAATATAGGTATCAGCACTATCACGCAACTCGAACGTCTACGTTACAGTAACTTACTGAAAACATAAAAAGTTCATATCTCTTAAACTACTGGACCGATTTTGATGAAACTTGTACTCTACCCTAAGTTGAACAATACTCTAACTATTGCAAAAAGAATTTTCGAAATCGGACTTGTAGTTTCTGAGAAATCGGTGGACAAACCTACATACATACATACATACATACATACATACATACATACATACATACATACATACATACATACATACATACACTCATAAAATTTGGTAAATTTGTTTAGAAGCCCACATAGACTAACATATATTAATATTACGCATTTTTATCAATATTACATACATACGCGTCGAATAGAGAACCTTCTTTTTGAAGCCGGTTAATAAATAAATAAAACGAACTTTAACCAGCATAAGTGCCACTCTGGATAGACACGGAGTGAACCCAGTACTTATACGCTGGATCAAAAACATGTTAAGCAAACGCGTAATGAGACTTGAGGGTGAAGAGCATTCGGCTATGATAGCCAGAGGCTGTCCCCAGGGAGGCGTTCTATCTCCGCTCCTCTGGAACCTGGTCATAAACGACCTCATCACCAAACTCAATGCCAGCCACTACTATACAATAGGCTACGCGGATGATCTTGCTATCCTGACATCAGGCAAAGTAACTAGTATTATCTGTGACCATACACAACAGGCGCTACGGATTGTAGAACGCTGGTGCAGGGAATTTGACTCGGCAGTCAACCCTGCGAAAACTGAACTAGTCATGTTCACACTAAAGCGAACGCTTGGTCCACATCGGCTACCAAAGCTGTTCAACGAAGAACTCCAACTGGCTAATGAAGTGAAATACCTTGGTGTCACTTTAGACAGTAACAACATAGAAAGGGCCAGTACAGTGGCGGACTAAGCCTGTTGGGGGCCCGGGGCGGCATAAAGATATGAGGCCCCCGGTCAGTAAGTGACGTATTTTTGCCGGACTGCCCCAGAAGATGGACTATGTTTTGCAAGAGTATGTATGTAGGTATGTCTATATCGTTGGCACGGCCTACAGCCTAAATGGCTCAATGGATTTTTACTTGTGATATGTCGTTAGATTCGTCTTAGTTGTGGTAGTGACATAGGCTTTTTAGACTTTTGCCACCCCTCATATCTATGCTGCTCGATGAGCTCTTTTTAGTATGCTTATCTATAGCGTCGTTCTCGTAACCGCTGTGATAGTATAGTGCCTGCCCGTCGCATCGGTATGCGTCTTCTGCTTGGACTGCCGTCCTTTTGCAGTCACGATGAGCCTCTCTAGGCTGTCCGATTTTTTGCTGCCCGTGTGCCTGAAGAAGTTCAGGACGCGATTAACGCATTCTGTGCCAACACGGCATTTCAAATGCATAATTATATTCTTAGAAAAGTGCTATCTTTTAACGTCCAGGTTTCAGAGGCATATAGAAATATCGAGAAGACCAGAGTACGCATTAATTTGATTTTTATTGCGCGGTAAATACCTCTGTACTTCCATATCTTCTAGTTTTTACAGCTATTTTTGCTATCTGAAGTCTTCAATTATCTTTTGAACACAGTCCCCTTCATCGCAAATTTGCGAGCCCAGATATATAAAATTGTGCACTAAATCTAGGCCGCTCAGCTCGTTAGTTCATTCCAGCTGCGGTTGCTGAACATCAACTTTCTCTGATGGGGAAACTATTCTCTATGCTGATCCGCTCATTTTTTTCAAGAAGGTCGGTCAGTTCTTTTTCCGAGGATCCTATAATTGTGGTATCATCTGCGAAGCTGAGATTGTTCAATAGGCTACCACGAAACCAGTCCTCAACTTCGCATTATATGCCCTCCAACTAGATTAAACAGCTGTGGTTATAGTATGCAACCTTGACGCACACCTTGTTCCGTCTAAAAAGATCGGAGCGTATACGAGCAAACGGAGTTGTCAGTGTTGTCCTGCCACTCTTCGAAGCCTGGATTCGATAGAAAGGCAAATGATTAAAGAGCGAACCTGTAGACTGTAGATCCACTTAGAAAATTTTAGCATGGGTGTTCCAATGATTATCTGAGTTTGAAAGGGGGAAAGGTGACAACGACTATCCATCATTGTCGTGGGGACCAGACTTACACACAACATGCACTCCAAGTGTACTCTGCGTGGAGCTAGAAAGGCGGATCCTGGTAAGCCGGATTGGACACGAACACTCTCTGCCAGCAACAGTATCCACTATATTGGTAGAATAATTGATCTTTCTATAAGGCGGTCATGTTCCAGTAAGAGATCAAAGAGATGACATTGACGTGTTGGGGCAGTGGTGCAACTGGCATCGTCAGGGGCTCAATAGAAATGTGACCAGGTATCCTCTGCCCTTCTTTGAGGTTTAATCGAGGAGACATCGGCTAGATTATTTCAAAGCAGCTTTAATAGTTTCGACGCCACATATCAATCTACTAGACTAATAGAGTTCGTGCGCCAGAACTCTAAAATATTCTAGGTATGATGTACTCTTTAATATGTAGTAGGTACTTACGCGAATATTACACATTGAAATGAAACTAATTTTACGGATTATACGTCCAACGTACAATGACCAACGACAACGTTACGTCGGGAAATTAAAATCAAAAATAAACCGCGATATAATCCGTAAAATGTAGTAGGTACTTAAATAATTATTTAAAAGAACTTTTGAAGATTGGAGGCCCCCCTGGACCCGAGGCCCGGGGCGGACCGCCCCCTCCCCCCCCCCCCCGTTAGTCCGCTACTGGGCCAGTATCACCCTGTGGCAGTGCAAAAGGATGATAGGAAAGCGATGGGGACTATCACCTAAGATAATTCTGTGGCTGTACAACATGGTGATCCGCCCGATGATCACATACGGAGCTGTGGTCTGGTGGCCAAGGACCAGACTTGACACAGCATCTAAGAAATTACAGCGGTTCCAGAGGCTCGCCTGCATGGCTATTACAGGGTGTATGAGGATTACACCCACAGCAGCGCTGGAAACCATGCTGAACCTCCCACCGCTGCACCTATTTATACAACAGGAGGCAGCGATGACGGCACTACGCCTAAAGACCTTGGGCCTCTGGAAAAACTACGACAAACCACATGCCGCAATACTGGACGAGCTCGCTGAGAATTTCCCAATAACACGGGCAATCAACGACCGCGTACCAAAGAAATTTATCTTCGATAAGAAATACAAGATTCAACTGTATGAAGACTACCAGAGCAAAGGCTCTAGTACCAAGGAGCTAAGGGTCTTCACAGATGGATCTAAGACCGTTACAGGAACTGGTATCGGGATTTTCTCAGAGGATCTCGATATCAATATACACACAGTTTTTCAAGCTGAATGTATGGGAATCTATATGGCAGCAATAATTATCATGAATCGGGGGTAGACGATCACTCTATTCGTATACTCTCCAATAGCAGGTCAGTTCTACAAGCCCTTAAAGGATACATCGTCAACACTGGGCTGCTATACGAATGTCACCAAAAACTTAATCAGGTAGGCAATCTAAATGACATAACCAATCAATGGATTAAAGGACACAGTGGCTCCCGCGGTAATGATGCCGCGGAAGAGCTCGCCAGAAGAGGATCAGCCATGGATGCTGTAGGACCTGAACCTATAGTGCCAATCCCCTTCGGACACTTACGCACCCTGGTAAGACAGCGCATTAGGGCAAAACACAACGACCACTGGACGAATCATGGTGAGTGCAGACAGGCCAAAGAGGCGGTTCCAGTCATAGATTGTCGCCTCACCAAGCAGCTGCTTTGACTACCAAAACAACGGTTACGCATAGTCACGGCAGCCATTACCGGACATGGTTCCTTTAATAAACACCTTTTCACTATAAGAGTTACAGGCAGTCCTCTGTGCAGCGTGTATGGAGGAGGAGGAAACGGCGGCCCACGTGCTACTGAGATGCCCGGAGGTCGCTGCATACAGGGCTAAGTACTTCGGAAACCCGAGTACTCTCCAAGAGATGGTCAGTGGCATCAAGCGCTTGCTGGCCTTTCTCGAGGAGTTAGGGTGGATTGAATAAACCCATTCCCACCCACACGCAAAATACGCGCTTTGTCGTGGAGTTGCGGAAACCAGCCCGCTATACCAATACCAATACCAATGTCAGTGGCGTGAAAGAAACTTATTCGGCTTGTTTAACCTATTATATGTATATTAGTACACACTTTTATATATCCATAAGTTAACAAAAAGACTTTGCCTATCCTACGATTTCTCGAAATAAATTTAATTTAAAAATATTTTGTACTGATAAGGTATTATTAACATAATATTTTATTTTATTTAGTTCCAAAAATATCAATATGGGTATCAAATGGAAGATCTTAACGAGACGAGTGGCAATATATATATACGTATTATGTATGTTTAATGTAATTTAGGACCATTTTGTTTGTTCGCAGTCGGACTTTCTATGCTTCTAACAGTTCGGTTCAGTTTTATTCCTGACAATATTAAAGTATATTTTCAACACACTTACTCGTAAAGTGAGCCTTACTACATAGTTTTTAGGGCCTTAGACCTAGCTATAAGACACGCGTGTGTTAAATTGTTAAAGTATATATAACTATATCCATATATTAATCTATCAGGATGCATAGCCGACTATGTAATAGTCTAGATAATTTATAATCTTAGTTCTGAACAATGTAGGGTAATACTTTATGAAAAGTATTCTTTATCAAATTATCGGATATTTATTACTGGTTTGGAGGTAGGTACCTTAACACAAAAGTCTCAAATATCAGTATATAATATTTATTAAATAACAATGTCGATTATGACACATTTGCTGTCTCAGAACATAAAGTAATTATTTCATAATACTGTAAATGACGTGAGAACCATATAAAGATATATGGGACTCCCCAAGGGGTCTCCACCAGCCCCTACAACCACCTCCAGCACCAGCTCCAAGTCATATATCATATTATATGACTTATCATAAATACACCATGATAACACCATAACACAATATCATCATAACAATGTAAATTAAATTAAACAAAATATACTTAGCTTTCTAGAGATCCGTCGCCGACTGAAGACTGTTCAAGACTGTTCAAGACTGTTCAAGACTGTTCAAGACTGTTCAAGACTGTTCAAGACTGTTCAAGACTGTCCGTTCTAAACGGTTACAACGTATTTATAGCAATCTCAATTCACTGAAGTAGTGGGGGTGACATTGTCAGTTTCATTACTCGTTTCACAATATTTTATACAATATCAATAATAAATTATTCTAATCGCATTGGGCTTCAAATAACAATTTTACATTTGTTAATCAATAGTTAAATACTACCAATAATAAGCTATTTCATTAATACAATACTTTGTCAAAGCATAGTCAATTTCTACTACCCTCAATCGTCGCTGATAAAAGGAATAAGTCAAATTATAATCAAATTACTTATATCTATTTATATAAAAATTTCACCGATGCTAACACGTGCGTAATGATGACATTGCGTAATAGAATTATCCCTACAAAGTAGCAACACTCCACCGTAGTAACACGTTAGTAACACCTCACTGCAAGTTGTATTCGAGTAAACAGAGCATTCTTAATTTAACTGGGTGATACTTTTTTTTTAACAAAGAAGAGGGTTTGTGTCGCTGAAAATCCATAAACATTTTTGGAATAAATAAATGTGTTCGTCCTTAATTAAGTCAAACAAACGTTTATTTTTATCTAATTATTCATAGTTAACCTAATTTGTACTAAATATTAAAATATTTACATTTTAACACTCATAATTATTATTTTGAAGTAGGCTGTACCACTTGTAATTGGGGGCGTGAAAAAAAAACGCGCGTGGGATTTCCCATACATAATTTTCTTATTTTATTTTTATCATATTTCTCGCTGTGTGGTTATTTATTTATTTATTTTATTTTATAATTTTTGTACACACGGTAACATTAAAGGAAAATATACTTTCCTATATTAGTACAAAGGCACAGCTTATTCCGAAAGAAAATTCTTCCAGCAGGCCTGCGAGTGGAAAGTTGGAAGAAAGAAATGGGACGTAGCGTGTATAAGAAATAGAAATATCTAACGAAATGATTAATTTAATTATATTATCTAAATAAAATACATACACAGTCATGTATACGTAATATAGTAAACATACATAAATACTATTTTGAATACTATTGTATGTTATTTTCTTTTTCCTCGCAAATGTGTTGAAAAACGTCGTATGAAACGTGAGTTCTGCTCTTTACACACTCGCCTCCGGCTTGGGCTGCACCCCGCAGCCTCTTGTATAATGAGCAACTTAGCTTACTTGTATCATAATATACTATTTGGCTTTATATCTAACAAGACTTAATAACCTTATAATAATGAAGCATGTCAAGGACTAATTAGCTAAATGTAGCTATAACAACGTACCTAGGCACAGCACTCGCGATGAATATTAAATAAGTTTTGCTTAGTTATCTATACTATACCTAACCGTCTAAACACTTCTAATAGTATGTACCCTTAGAAAGAGTGCCTCTTTATAAATAGAGTAAATTAGTAAATAAAGGAATCAATTTATGTATAAATTTTGAATGTATGTAGTTTTATTTAATAACTAGCTGACCCACGCAGCTCCGCATGCGCTATTTTTAACTGACTTCAAAAAAGGAGTAGGTTCTCAATTCGTCTGTATATATATATATATATTTTTTTTTATGTATGTTCGCGCATAACTCTGGCAATTATGAACCGATTTGAAAAAATCTTTCTTCCATCCATTCTTTAATCCGTTGATTGGGTCCCATAAAAAAACTAGAATGATGACTGCGCAGGACACCTGCAAGAATGCCTATTTAGATGACGTTTTAGTCGCTTTTTAAGGACAAAAATGGCCAGAACTCTGGCAAATATTTACCAATTTCAATGATTATTTTTTTATTCGAAAGAAGAAACCACTGTAATGAATCTGTATGAATATTATCACAACCGGATAAGAACTTCCTGGAGGACCATGAACGATGTGAAGGAATTTATCTGGTAAAAACCATAAAACTGATGTTTTCCATTACATTACTCTGACAAATATGAACCGATTTCGATGATTCTTTTTTTATTCGAGAGAGTAAACTACTATCATAATTCCGTGCAAATTTCATTGCGACCGGATAATTTTTTTTTGAAGAAACATGAATTATGTAAAACTATGTAGACGATAATGTGAGCTAATCTACCTAGATCATTTTACCGTCTTTGATGGTTCAATCCTTATGTATGAAAATATCACTAAAAAGTTTAATATAAAATCTTTTTAAAAAAAATTGAACCGTCTTCAATATCACGGAAAAGTATAAAATAATTTAAGGAAATATTATTGAAGTTGGTGCCAAATATACACAGCCGGTAAGCTAACACCAACTTCTATAATATTTACTTAAATTATTTTATACTATTCCGTGATATTGAAGTCGGTTCAATTTTTTTTTAAAGATTTTATTACGTTAACTAAACTTAATAACAGACATTCGCATCGAATACATAACCTCCTTTTTTGTAGTCGGTTAAAAACTGGCACCCACTTTTTACTTGCTCTCCGAAGCCCGGACCAGTTTAGTTCAAATGGCGTTAAACGGTCACCCATCTATTTAATGACCTTACCTAACGTTGCTTAATCCGATCGATTACAAAACCTTGATAACAAATCTCTGAGTGTTCCCTTACTAATCCATACTTCCATACTATCCATACTTCCATACTTAATATTATAAATGCGAAAGTAACTCTGTCTGTCTGTCTGTCTGTCTGTTACTCTATAACGCCTAAGCCACTAAACCAATTTTGATGAAGTTTGGTTCAGAGATAGATTAGACCTCAAGGAAGGACATAGGCTACTTTTTATCCCGAAAAAAAAATGATGAAAGGGGTTGAAATAGGGAATTGTTAAAGAAAAGACTTTATTTTACATCCCTACTTCCCTATCCATCCATACTTCCATACTACATTAAAATGTAAACATTGAGAAAATCCATAAAAACAGTTGAGAAAAACAATAAAAGCGCGGGCGGAGCTGCGCGGGTCAGCTAGTATTTATTATAATTATGAAGAAAAATTGACAAAATCGGACCAAGCGTATAACCAAGTACCCATTTTGACTTTAATCCCCTCTCCCAAAAGAACCGTGCTAGATTACGGGATCAAAAGTATCCTATGTCCTACCCTATAGTAAGATCTCAAATCATGCCAAGTTTCATTTGAATCCATTCAGTAGTTTCGGCGTGATGCGCAGCCGTGATACAGACAGACAGACAGACAAAAATTAAAAAAATTACATTTTCGACCTCAGTATCAGTTATAGAATGCCCTCCAAATATACACACATCAAAAGTGTCTAGGGATCAACATATATTTTTGCAATAACTTTTCTCCTGATTGATATTAATTAAAATTTTCTTTAAGGATTCATCAAATAAAGTGTTTTCGTTTGTCACAGTAACGATAAACCAAGTCACCTTTGCATTAATAAAGAAATTTGCCATTTTCCTAATAAAGGGATTTTTGACATTTGAACCACTAACACAAAAGTTCGAAAAAAAGACTGAAATAACAGTTTTCTTTAAAATTTTATTGGGTAACTTAAACAATTAATAATCCGTGTTTCTACCGCGAACACTAACAACACAAGAACATCGGTTTGGCATACTCAAAATGAGTTCATCCAAATCACGCTGTGGAATGGCCGCCCATGTTCGTTGCAACAACAAAAAAAGGTCTTCTTGCGACTGGATACCCTCCATATTCGGCAGAGCTCTTCTCTGTAGCATATCCCATGCATGCTCAATCGGGTTCAAGTCTGGCGACTGAGCAGGCCAGGGCAGGACATTGATGTTAGCTGCGGCGAGAGTCTGTCTTACAACTCTTGCGGTGTGCGGTCGTGCATTATCATGCATTAACTGAAATAAGGGACCGATTTGCACTTGTAGAGGAACGATGACGTCTGATACAATCGTCTCAGCATAAATTTGAGCGTTGAGGTTGCCTCTGATCCAAATCAACTCAGTTCTTCCGCCGATCCAAATACCCGCCCATACCATGATGGTTCCACCATTATAAGGATGGACTTCCTGGCAGGATTTTAATCGCTGTTGGCGTCCAGGGGTTCTCCAGTGTCGTATACGTCTTGTATCCGGTCTCATACCAAAACGAGACTCATCAGAAAAGCACACGAAACGCCATTGTTCTTCTGCCCAATTTCTGTGTTCAAGAGCCCATTGATATCGAATCCTACGATTGTGCATTGCTATAGGTGGTACCCGTAGCGGTCTTCGGGAATGAAGGTTCACTTCATGCAAGCGGTTTCTGACTGTTTGGTCGCTAATTAAGTTCCCTGAAGAGTGATGAAGCCTCACGGCTAACATCATGGCAGTTATTGTTGGAGCTCTTCGAGTTAAGATTTGAATATATCGGTCTTGTCTCCGTGTGGTGCAGCGATACCGTCCTCCATGGCGCTCAGCCACGGTACCAGTGCTTCGGTAACGTGTCCAAAGTCGACTGATAACACTCTGACTTGTATTCAGAGCTAAAGCCACAGTACGTTGCCGGGAACCAGCTTCTATCATTCCCACGGCTCTGAGCATTTCTTCCCTGCTTAAATGACGTCGCCGCTCCATAATAACGTTGGTTTTAATCAGTAGTAGGGAAACAGTAGCACTAATAATGTCTTCAATGCGTTGTATGTTTTTATAGGGAAAATATTGACAGCTGATTTTCATCTTTTACTCGAATTTGATTCACAGTTCCTGATTCAAATTATGAAATGCACCAAAAAGGATCCATATAAATTTATAAAATCATAAATTTATTACAAAGCCACATCTCAATCTCAAGAAATCCGCTTAAAAATGCTTGATCCCTAGACACTTTTGATGTGTGTAATTTTCAAAATATCTTCAATGTACAGAATTGGACCTGTTACAGTTTTATTATAAGTATAGATAGATTTAGGTTTATAGCTTGAAGCTGGCTGATTGAGGTATTATGTACTTACGTTTATTGTACCTATTGTTTGTACCTCTTTGATGTGTTTCCTATTAACCCAAAGGTTGGCTGGTAGACAATGTTGAAAAGCATAAATAAATACATGTCTCCAGCGGTCCCTCAGATCGTCGACCTACCGTACATCGCCGCCGTCCGCGGCATGTACTGCTCGACCCACCCGACCCGATGTCCGTCCTCCTGGACCATGACACAACACCAACACCTACACCGACAACGACGTCACGAGTCGTACACACATCATCAACACACAGACACCGGTCTCGCCGGCGAGGCCGAAGGGTCGTACGCATGCGACCTCGACATGCATCCCCTCGCTGAGTTTCTTGCCGGTTCTTCTCAGCGGGGGCGCGTTGTGAACCGGTGGTAAACTCACACTCTCTAAGCGGCAACCCAAGCCGAGGTCGTGCCTCCCTGAGGTGCCCTTGAGCTAGTCGCTACCTATCTTTCCGGGCTGGAGCGCTCAAAGCGCTCGCCCTCTTGTCCGGTGAAGCTGTAATGGCCATCTGCGGCCAACAGTACTGCTCATACAAAAAAAAAAAAAAAAAAAACATGTCTCCAGGAAACTGCTTAGTTAAGAGATTCCGATTGGCATATTAGCTCAAAACTTTACGATATTATATACTATTATATACTTCACTTACTTCATTTTGGCGTTCTAAGGGAGAGTGCTTTGTGCAGCAGTGGACGTCTTCCGATTGTTGATGTCTTCCTTGCCTAAAGACGCACCGTTTTCTGCCGCATATGTTTTGTCTGCTTTTAAACCGTAGCAAGCTACGTGGAGGCTGACTAATGACAGTTTCACGGTTCAAAATACATAATAATTAACCCCATGTCACTCCACTGTTATTACACAAGCGATATTATTGGCGTGGTCGTGATCACAGCGAGGTTTCGGTGGAAATCGAGCATGTTATTGGCCTTAATTTGAATGTAATTTAATTTAATCTATCGAGGCGTTCGGTTTGTTAAGTAATTTCGTGTGTAAGTCTAGTTTAAGCTTTTTAGTGTCAAAGTGTTTAAGATAGATATTTGATATAAGTATATATATAGATAGTTGGTTTTGTAGCAGAATTTACAGTAACGTTTTGGGTGCAATATCAAGTTCAAATTTGTTTGATTTGCAAATTTTAAAAGGTGTTAGGGAGTTAAACATTTGCAATTTAATTTTTACTAGGTGGTAGGTTCCTTGTGCAAGGAACCGTCCAAGTAGGTACCACCGCAGTGTCAGATATTCTGCCGCCAAGCAGCAGTGTGTAAGCATTGTTATGTTCCGGCGTAAAGGGCACTGTAGCTGGTGAAATTACCGGACACAAAGACTTAATATCTAATGTCTTAAGGGCCGACACCAACGCGCTGGTGATTCTTCTGGTGTTGCTAGAGTCTATAGGCTGCAGTGACTGCTTACGATCGAGCCCCACAGGTGCCGAGGACATTTTGAAGGTTGCCGTGAAAAAGAAAGGGGTTGTATATGTCGTATTACACTCCACCAATCATTTCACTACCCGTGGGGTGTCGGGGTAAGAATAGCACCAACCCATCTCTTCCCGTTGGGTGTTCGTAAGAGGCGACTAAGCGAGGCTGCAGCGTCTTTCTATTGGATTACCTATAAGGCGATCCCCAAGCCGCCTGCCACGCGTGGGGATTATGGCTATCCCTCCCTTGCCTTTGTTCAGCAGTGGACGTCTTTTGACTGCTGATGATGAATCCATTCACATTCACAATCGGTCAGCCATCAATTTTGTGTTCATACATTTATTTTTCCGATTTTAATCAAGTAAAGAAAAACACGTAGTGTCGTTTGTTATAAAGTTATTTTATAAGTTAGTACACTGTAATTATTTTAGGATCTCAACCATAATCCAATAACATCAACATTTTAATGGACTTTGTTTTTGTTTTGGCGCTCGCACAACGGTGAACTTGGTAATATAAAGGCGTCTGCCCATTACACCGGACCATACCATGAGCGTGCTGTCAACGTATCAGGAATTAAAACACTTTATATAGATTAATGGATGGCTTAGCTTACTACCTCTATAAATACTGACAACATGCTAAACGTTTGATAGACTAGCTTTTTTTTCTTATGCGGCTGCCCGTCACCTGACTTACAGATTTGTACCTAGTTCTGGGACCTCTGCCTGGGGTCTGTCTATTTTGGTACTATTTATTTTATTTATTTATACTCTTCATTTTCTTTACTTATTTAATTTTATTATCTTTATTTATTTTTACTATCTCTATCAATCATGCATACCTACTTGATAAGCTGTGTAATTTAATATTTTTTACATTTTTATTATTTTATAGCAGTAACAGCTCAGTGGGCGAGCGCTTGCCTTGGAAACGAGGTGCGCAGGTTCGAACCCCGGCTCGCACCACTGATTTCTTTAATTAATCATGTTCGAATCGTCTTTGTGCGATTGTTACTAGCTTTCGGTGAAGGAAAACATCGTGAGGAAACCTGCATGTCTGAGAAAGCCTAACTAGCTTTCGAATGACGTGTGAAGTCCGCCAACCCGCACTGGGCCAGCGTAGTAGACTGGCCTAAGCCCCTTTATCTTGAGGGGAGTACCGTGCCCAACAGTGGGACAAAAATAAGGGCGGGTATTATTATTTATTTATTATATTATGATACAACGCCTACACCATTCTCTACACCAGTCTCGAACCGCCTTCGGTTCGTCAGAAACTCATGAGTAAGTCTAGTGCATGGTTTGTGACGTTTTTACTCCAATCACGTCCGCCACGTTGGTGCGGTAAAGGTGTGGTATGGTGACCACACCATCACTCAAAGATCAGCACTCAAAGGTCCGTGCACCTTTGAGTGACCGTATGGTACGGTTACTAAACGCGTTGTATTCGGGCAAGATGAGTTGTCGAAAAGTTTTGTGTACTTTTACATGCGTAATTTTTTTTTTTTTGGTCAATCCACACTCGGTCATCTGATCCCAAACTAGGCAGAGCCTGTACTATGGAAACCAGACAACTGATACTAATACTTATATACATTTTTTTTTTGTAAATACATACTTAAATAGATAAATAACACCCAGACACTTGGTGGGAATCGAACCCACGACCCATCGGTTAGCGGACAGGGTCACTAACCACTAGACCAACGGGCCCGTAATATTTATAGGTCATTCACGGTACGGTTCGGTGTAATGGGCAGACGCCTCTACTCGCATAACAATATTTATAGGTGTCACCTTGGCAGCCGTACATAATGGGAGGGCGCTAGCCGTGTCACTTACAAACTCCGAAGTAACGTCATTATAACAAAAGGGCGAACTGAACGCGTAATGGGCCCTTCATCTTCCTCAAAAGGGACAATTTGGAGCAGAAAAAAGTATTTTATTACAGTTATTTTGAGAGATATTACGCCTACTTATTAGGCTATGCACAGATATGCTTGGATGTAAGGCCTGTTCTCTTGGTAAGAAAATAGGTATTCATGCGGAACGGGACTTGGGACATTATTAAGGCTAAAAGAGCTATATTTTTGCAAAATAGATACCAATGTCAAACAACCTACAATGGTTTGCAATATGTTTTAGGTAAGGAAACAGTTTTATTAAGATTTACAATCTCCGTTTATTTTTGATTTTTAACCGACTTCAAAAAAGCAGGATGTTCTCAATTCGTCTGTATAATTTTTTTTTTCTATGTATGTTGGCGCATAACTCTGGCAATTATGAACCGATTTGAAAAAATCTTTCTTCAATCCATTCTTTAATCCGTTAATTGGGTCCCATAAAAAAATATTGCTTAGTAATAAGTAGTTCCTGAAAAAACAAGAATGTTGACTGCGCAGGAAAGCTGCAAGAAAGCCTATATAGATGACTTTATGTCGCTTTTTAAGGACAAAAATGGTTATAACTCTGGCAAATATTTACCAATTTCAATGATCTTTTTTTATTTGAAAGAAGAAACCACTGTAATGAACCTGTATGAATTTTATCACAACCGGATAAGAACTTCCTAGAGGACCATGAATGATATGGAGGAATTTATCTGGTAAAAACCATAAAACTGATGTTCTCCTTTACATTTCTCTGACAAATATGAACCGATTTCGATGATTCTTTTATTCGAGAGAGTAAACTACTATGATGATTCCATGCAAATTTCATTACGATCGGATAAATTGTTTCGGAGTTTCTGAAGAAACATGAATTATGTAAAAGTATGTAGACAATAATGTGAAATCATAATGATGTCATAACCTACCTAGATCATTTTACCGTCTTCGATGGTTCAATCTTTATGTATGAAAATATCACTAAAAAGATTAAAAGAAAATATTTAAAAAAATTATTGAACCGACTTCAATAACAGTAAAAAGTATAAAATAATTTAAATATTATTGAAGTTGGTGCCAAATTTACACAGCAGGTACACTAACACCAACTTATTTAATATTTAAATTATTTTATACTTTTTAGTGTTATTGAAGTCGGTTCAATTTTTTTTTTTAATAGTTTATTTAAATTACTGACGTTTGAACGCTTCACAGCACTCGCTGTCACGGAACTGAGTGTTTAACGTTCTTGTACCTTATATGTACGCTTAGGATTACCATTTGTCCCTTTTGTTGCTGCCACTGTGATAGGTAGGTACCACTGACATCCCCGAGGGTGGCCACGACGCGGTGTGGGCCTGCGTCGTTGCGAACACAGCGAGAGTATGGTAGCGTGCATTTCTGAATGACAAAAATATTAATATTATAGTTTACTAGGTGGTAGGTTCCTTGTGCAAGGAACCGTCCAGTTAGGTACCACCGCAGTGTCAGATATTCTGCCGCCAAGCAGCAGTGTGTAAGCATTGCTGTGTTCCGGCGTGAAAGGCACTGTAGCTGGTGAAATTACAGGACACAAAAACTTAACATCTAATGTCTTAAGGGTCGGCAACGCACTACTAATTCTTCTGGTGTTACTAGCGTCTGTAGGCTACGGTGGCTGGTGGTGGTAAGCAGCCAGTGGCTGCTTACCATCAGTCAGGCCGTACGCTTGCTTGCCACCATGGTAGTATAAAAAAAAATAGTGCCAACAACATTGCATGACTTATTACCACTAGGTAACAAGTATTCGGGTGATAATTTTGTTCGCTTTCGCCTGTCTAAGTACTCACATACCTATATATCTAAGTTGTTTAAGAGTAATGCCTTCATCATCATCATCATCATCATCATCAGCCGGAAGACGTCCACTGCTGAACATAGGCCTCCCCCTTAGAACGCCACAATGAACGACAATTGGCTGTTTGCATCCACCGGTTACCTGCGACGCGCACAATGTCGTCTGTCCACCTAGTGGGAGGCCTGCCAACGCTGCGTCTTCCGGTTCGTGGTCGCCACTCGAGAACCTTTCTTCCCCAACGGTTATCGGTTCTTCGAGCGATGTGGCCTGCCCATTGCCACTTCAACTTGCAGATTCTTCTTTGAGTAATGCCTTAGCATCGTAATTTTCATTCGGAACCTGGATTACTATAATTCAAAGTCAAGTCCCCATCACGGAAGAAACTACGGACAAATTATACCTATTTATTATTACACGCTTTTCATCGGGAGGCAATTCAGACGCTCTTAAAAACCAGGGGTGGATAAAAAGAGTCCTCATATTAAAGCAAGCCGTCTGTCGCCCCGCTTGGATGAGGCAAAGCGTCTGCAATTACGTGGACAAATGATCTGAGATGAACGCAACTCGCTTATAAAATATATGGAAGTGACAATAGTGAATAAGCGTGGGAGAGCGCGATATTGGACATGAAGAGCAGCAATCACTCGATCTAAAGATAGGTAGTTCCTAATATCTTCTTATTCTTTGCTTAAAACAGTGATTTGTTGTAGAGGTTATAAATATCATTATCAGGTGAGTACTTTCTATCAGCAAATATATTTTTCTAGAAAGGAAATTTCATCAAGAGACTCATTTGAGCGGAGTGAAGTGGTAATTCTACCCACTGGGTAAAATATCCTTCTTAATCTGTATTAGATCCTTTTTGGACTTGTAACTCCAGTTGTTGCACCTGTAAGAATCTTTCTTTCTGAGATTATATCGACAGCGACGTGTGTATTTTTTACTTCTCACCCGCTTTGCAAAGTAGGGAAGCGGAATTTATATTTTTCTTACTCTTAAGTATACTAAGTATAGGAACTTATAAGAAGGTTAGGTATACATTTCTTATTAAATTTGTTGCAGGTTCCAGGACAATTTAGCGCTTCCCTGGGACTCGCCGAGTGTCAAACCTCGGTGTCTCCACTGGTGACCTAGTGACACACATTGGTGACTGTAAATCCTGGCCGTAGGAGTCACAATAGTGGAAAATAATATTTGGGTTAAATTTAGTTCCAGTACCTATATTTTTTATTTATTTACTTCATATTTATCTAGGAATGTCGAAAAATATTTCCTTCTAAGCACAGCGCATGAGTTATTGGGAGAGGTAAGTGTATAAATAATGAGTAGTTATTTTTTCAGTTACTTTTAAGTTTATGTAGCGCAGGTGCACGCGTAATACATTTTGCGAATGCAATACAAACACGCTTCTGTATTTGCAATCGCGCTCGCTCCTCTTACTTTCTATACGATAGCTATTAGCAGGCATTGAGCGCGAACGCAGTATTTTCCACCTTTATGTAACTAGTTAATTTAGCCCCATGCTGATTTGTGTTTTTAGGTCACTTTTTCGTGTAAACTATACGATTTAATGAAATTTAGTTAAATTGTATAGGTAATTGTGTTTAGGATAATAATATTACTACATAATATTATTATCTAAGAGGATATTATATTATTTGTGTTTTTAATATTTTCAAAACTATTTATTATATTTTCATATAGCACTAATAAATAGGTTTTTTTTCAGTAAAAAATAAAAATTTAGATGTCCTTATTTACATTAAAAAAAATAATAATAAAGAGATTAAATACTTAATGTAACTATTTCAGCACCATTTAGTGAGTGGGATCTGTGAACTATGATCACATGTGTGAGAATTATTTAAATAAATGAATATAATAATAATATAGTAAATCTAATATCGTTACTAAATCACGTCACTCTCTAGCCCCTTTAACGAGTACCTATTGTTAAGAAAATTGAAATATTATACCAAACCAAACTTTCAAGAAGTAAATTGTCAGAAACAGTTGGTTTTCATTTAAATATTTTTCTGTAAAAGAATTATTTAGTTAAAAAGATATTGCTTGAAAAATATACCAATTTCAAGTCGTCTTGATGACGTCACCTTTGAACTAATGTATATTTATATTAAAGCTTCTTCGCTACCTTTAACGAGTTCCAAGTAAGGTTCAGGTAATATAAGTGAATTACTTTTAAATTCTGGGGTAACAACTGGACTTTGAACTCGTAGGTTCCTTTCGTAAATATGTAAAGTGCCTTTCGTTAAATAAGTAATTGACTTCAATGATAGCAAGGCGGTTGAACTTTATCGTTGGTAGGTACAAATTCGGTTCAACTTTGAAGTGTTTGAATTCAATACCTGACCCTGGATTTTTCTGAATCTATGTACGTGTATAACAAGTGTGCCTGAAGATCATAATATTAATAATTAGGTAACTGATGAACTTGTCTGCAAAGTTCAAAAGGCACAAATATATTTATTGAGTAGGTACATTGTTAGGTATACCGCTAGATATTAGAATAATGATTGCGAGGCCCAGGTGTTTTCCTCCCTCAGGCTTTGTAGTGCGTTATTCATGTTGTGGACGAAAGATTGGTCAATCCGCAAGGTCTTTAAATTAACGCTAGTTGTCCAGTGTACGACCGGTTATTTCGCCATCCAATGAGGCTCTTTCCACACATGCACTGCTGAAAATACAATCCACACACAGTCATCCGATCCCAAACTAGGCAGAGCCTGTACTATGGAAACCAGACAACTGATACTAATACTTATATACTTATTTTTTTTTTGTAAATACATACTTAAATTGATAAACAACACCCAGACACTTGGCGGGAATCGAACCCACGACCCATCGGTTAGCAGGCAGGGTGTCTGACCACTAGACCAACGGGCCCGTCAAACATTATTAGTACATTATTTGAAATGATGGGTATTCGTACACAAATCCAAATACTTTTACCAGGTCCCTTGTACAAGGACTTAAGTGGGTCAAGCAAAGTGTATTGAAGTTCCTTTGGTAAATGATCTGTTAGTTAAGCAAAGTCAGGTAAGACCATAGATAGGTCACCGTTTAGTGGCATTTCGACTGAGCGTCTCCATGCTATAAAGTGGGGCCCAAATCCCAATTGGTGTTATCTTGATTGCAGCTTGAACAACTCTGGTGGACCAATAAGCAAATAAAAAAATAAATAAAGGGGTTTTCTTCTTGACGAATATAAAGAATTGATGCACTCGTGGAAATGTTTGTGCACGAGTAATTGTGAACTAGTAAGGAACTAGTGTTGCAGAACTATCGATAGTTACGCTATAAATAGTTGACCTTGAAAATCAGCCATACTATCGATAGTTAACTCAATAGTATCTATCTATTATTTAAATAATAACGGTACATATTTATTATTAATATAAATAATAAATACCCTTTTATACTTTAGAATGTTAGGTAAAAAATATATTAGGTATACTATATCCTAGAGAATACTATCGATAGTATCAATAGTATTCTCAAGGATTGATACTACTGATTTTACTATCGATAGTATAACTGATATTCAAGGCCACGATACTATCGAAATACGATTACTATCGCAACAGCACTAGTATGAACTTTTCCCACAAATAAAACGTGTGTTGAGACTTGGTTGATTATGTTGGCCCGCCTGATGGTAAGCAGTCACCGCAGATAGACGCGAGCAGCACCAGAAGAATCACCAGCGCGTTGCCGACCCATAAGAAATTAGATATTAGGTCTTTGTGTCCGGTAATTTCACCAGCTACAGTGCCCTTCACGCCGGAATACAGCAATGTTTACACACTGCTGCTTGGTGGCAGAATATATGACACTGCGGTGATACCTGCCAGATTAATTTAAACAAAAGTGTTAACAGCTGTGGGCCTAATACAAACACAGACAGTGTACTTCATGTTTAGTGGTCTGTTTTACTTCCGCTGTATAATTAGGAAAGCTTTTATCTGAGCTACGTTTACGACCGTCGACTTCATCTTTATTATTTTTGTAAAGAATAATTTTCCTCCTTGTTCCGCTTAATTTAAGTTTTTCATGCGCTTTTTATTCGTCGATAAAATTTCATATTAAACATAAAATAAATCAGGGACATTTTTCAGGAAAACAATTCTAGGTAAGCATGACAATGGGGAACTTGCATAAAAATTATAATGATAAATTAAGATTATAATTTAATAAAAATAGTTCTAAAAAGAGCATTACTAAAAGATTTTTTCTAAATATATTATTATTTTACGAAATATTTCAACTTTAAGTTACGTAAAATGGAACGCAATTTGAAACAGCACTAATTGCGCGTGATGTCATACCTCCAGTAGACGGCCATGCCAATCAATTTTCAAGATAAAATCTGTGTACACATTGAATTTTTTTTATTATGATGAAAGGTTTAATTATAGCGGGATTTATTTGTTTTAAGATAAAAATATAGGTTAGCATGACTATTTACAAAATGTAAGTAAGTTCTAAGTATATTAATAGCCTGGGACAATCCACACACGGTTATCCGATACTAAACTAGGCAGAGCCTGTATGGTGACCATACAACTGAAATAAATACTTATAGTACCTACTTTTTTGTAAATACATTGTTAAATAACACGCAGACATAAAGTGGGAATCAAACCAACGATAAAGTAGGTAGCGGCCAGGATGTCTTACCACTAGACCAACGCCCCTGTCCAACTACATGACTGGTGTTTTTTTTATGAATAATATTAATTTTCTCTGAACTGATAACTCTAAGGGATCATTTTATCATTCTAATTATATTAGTCGTCAAAAGTCTTGTTTGGTACATCTGCGCATATTTAATCTGTGTACATTACACATACATCTCACTTATTCACTCACTCAACTGATTCCTTTCTATTCAAATTCTGGCGTCGTAACGTACAGAGCTCTCTCCTTTCCCTTACCTTTCTATTAAGGTATCTAGTTACGGATCATTAATTTCTATTAACTATCTGTCGATTTATCCGCTCTAAAGACGTGCGGAACGCGAATGCACCCTTTTAAGCTCCTCTCCCACCCTATGGACCGTTGGCTACGTGCAGCAGCTGAACATCAACCGAAACCACCCCCGGGGGAAGAAGCCCTATGCTCCGAGATTGCCGTGGAGGATCCGAGACGGGAGTGACATCAGCGCAAGTAAGGCCGACCACCCTGCCTTTTTCCCTTCTCTCCTTGTCGAGTACATCAACCCTGACACTACTAGGGCATGTACGCGACACGTCTAATGAGACCATGTTAATATTCAGTGGTAGTTTCTTACATACATAATAACAATGTAACATATTTACAAATACATAATAACTTTTTTGTTCTCGCAAGGAAACCTCCAAAAGGTCCCCCTGTGGGGATCAACCGGGGTATGTGGGATTCTTACCCTCTAAAACCCCCGCGGCTCACATTAGAGGCCTTGGGCTCTCCGGTGGAAACTGCACCAAGAACTTCTCACTGCCTTGCCTTTGAGCCCACCGCCAGGGAGCGAACGTATACCAACATCTGTAATTTACACCGATCAAATTAATCCACGCAAATTGCGCCTCGCCTCGCTCGGTCACTCGAAAGAACAAATACTATTTTCGGATAGTTCGCCAAAGCTAATGTTTCGAGTAATTGAAATTGTGTGCACTCGATAAAACTCGATTGAACGAGTTCAATGGATGTGGACGGTCCGTTTGTTTGTTTTATCGTTAAAATATCGACGGTGTATTAATGTGGCTGACTTAATTTGGGGTCGCCCATCGATATACTGTTAGGTATATGGATGGGGTCGCCAAACGAAGTGTTTATTTGTCATTATGGCTGTACCTACGCATTTTACTGACGAATACGCTATATTTTTAAATATATTAATTAAGTATTTCAAATTTATTTTGCGATCGATTCGTTCTCTAATAATGAGTATTGATAGATCTTCGATCATAAGTATAAAGAAATAGTATTCTATAGTCTAAGTGCTAAGTGATAGATATATTATTTATATCGATGCTAAGCTATCAAAATAGGGGTCCCTCCTGTCGTCGTGAATTAGGTGTCCTATTTTTTATATTTTTTTTATTTGGCAGTTTACTAGGTTAGAGTGATATAGGCTTTTAATAAGCTAGTAAGACTGCAACGTCGCTTTCTATCAGGACATTTACAACTGTACCACGTATTTTATAACGTTTTTGCTCCTTCCCAATATGGCTTTCTAGAATAGTGCTCCCATACTGCTGTTATAAAATGTTTACAAACATATTCTAACACTAATACATTCAAAAACAAATTTTAGGAATTGTTACATTATGTTAGCAATTGTTGGTGTAGGAGACACCGATGGAAAATGTTTACAAACATGTTTATCATTTTAAAACTTGACATATCCTCGCATTTTGGATTTAGGATTTAGGTACGTATTTTGTTACATTTTTAACAACTGTGAAACAGAGAGAGCTTTATCGATGAGACTATTATTTGTACATTACATAATCTAAACTTAAGTTTTGAATGTAAGTGACGGGCCCGTTGGTCTAGTGGTTAAACACCCTGGCTGCTACCCGATGGGTCGTGGGTTCGATTCCCATCAAATGTCTGGGTGTTATTTATCTATTTCAGTATGTATTTACAAAAAAATGTATATATGTATTAGTATCAGTGGTCTGGTTTCCATAGTACAGGCTGTGCCTTTGGGATCGGATAACCGTGTGTGGATTGGCCCAAGATATTATTATTAAGAAAAACTTTTGAGTGCACAATATATTCTAGTCTGAGAGATTAAATAAACTACTATGCATTTCAACTACGAATGTGGCCGCCATCTTGCCCTTTCAAATATATAATGATTAAAAATTATGTTTTAACAAAAATAGATAGCAAAATAAGACATTACAATAAATAATTAAAACCGGGGCGAATTTTTCATTTTGTGTTTACTCTGCTGCCGATACAAAAATCGTAAAAAACTAGTGAAGTTCCGCAGTCGCGATCACCATGGCGGTCACATTCTTAGTTGAAACGCATAGTAATCACCGAATCCTTCACACAAAATTTCATCGAGGTCACAAATTAAAATGGTGGTTAAACTTTGCTCAGACCGTTTGCTGTGGCAGTGGCCTGTCTCTTGTCCGGCCTTTATGCTAATTGCGAGGGCTCACAAAGGTCTCTCGCGGCAATTGATCCCACTTGTTTGTTTGGAGACGCCGCGCACCAGTTACCCTTTCTAAAGTCCAATGAACTCCATCGAGCATTGTAAAGTGCTACAGCTGCTTTATAAATCTACAATGGGATCTAAACGTGCTGAGAAATACTTTTAAAGGGCATTCACTCTTTTTTTAGTGAAAAAAAGTGCAATGCAAAATGTCATCGAGTTTATAATTGAGTTCAAGAGGATCTTTATCCATCTCGTTTTTTTTTTTTTTATAAATCTTCAGCCGGAAGATTTTCACTACTATAAATCTATACTTATAATAAAACTGTAACAGGTCCAATTCTGTACATTGAAGATATTTTGAAAATTATGTTTGGAGGGCATTCTATAACCGATACTAAAGCCAAAAATGTATTTTTTTTTTGTCTGTCTGTCTGTCTGTCTGTCTGTCTGTCTGTCTGTCTGTCTGTCTGTCTGTCTGTCTGTATCTCGGCTGAGCATCACGCCGAAACTACTGGATGGATTGAAACGAAACTTGGCATGATTTGAGTTAATACTCTGAGGTAGGACATAGGATACTTTTTATCCCGACATTCGGCACGGTTCCCTTGGGAGAGGGGACTAAAGTCAAAATGTGTACTTGGTTATCTTGCTCCGATTTTAACAATTTTTCATTATAATAATATTTGTAAGGGAACACTCATAGACAGTTGTTAACAATGTTTGGAAATCGATCAGGTTAAGCAACGTTAGGTAAGGTCATTAAAAAGATGGGTGACCGTTTAACGCCATTTCAACTAAACGTCTCCGTTCTTAGGAGGGCAAGTACAAAGTGAGTCCAAGTTTTTAACCGACTTTAAAAAAGGAGGTTTTGTATTCTATGCGAATGTATATTATTGAAAGTTTAGTTAACGTAAACACAGCGCGGGCGGAGCTGCGTGGGTCAGCTAGTAAATAAATAAAGGTGGCTAGCTAAATACAATTAGTATGGTTGAATATGTCATATTAATTAGCCAGGTGTAATACATTAGTGTTCCGATTTTTCTTGTAAAGAAAAATAGGGTATACCTACCCTGCGTCTTCCGGTTCGTGGTCGCCACTCGAGAACCTTTCTTCCCCTTCAGTTATCGGTTTAATATTTACATATGTATCGGTTAAACATTGCGTGTACGTAAATCATTCAACAGAAATTTTCTAAATGATAACGAAAACCACATTAAAATCTAATATGTAGTATAGACAAATAAGCAAACAAACAAGCAGATGTTGATTAAGAGTTTATATTAAACTATTTAAAAACCTCCAGACAATGTAAAATTCTACAAGCGTTAATGATATTAGAAAGTATAAAAAAGTATGACAATGACATAAGACATAGAAAAATCACATGAGAAATTATGGGCAATAGGCAGCGCTAGCGAATAAAGAAATAAAATCGCTGTGAAGCGATTGTATCTTGTCTGGTTTCAAGCGTTGTTCAAGATACCCCCTTAGGCCTTCAAATACTGCTCTCTTAATGACTACAACCAGTCCCAACTTTTCACGTGATCTCTAAAGTACCGAGCCGCTTGGTTAAAAATGCCAATAAACAGTCACCCATCTTCAGACAGACCTTGTCTGACGTTGTTTAACCAACTTATCGTCTACCGATTTTTATAAAGATATAAGTGACGTTATTATCAAAGATACGACATAGACTCATGCTTCAAAGTTTAAAGTACTTTATAGCTTAACAAAAAAGGTATCATATCGTCACAAAGAAAGCCAATACGAATAAAATACAGTTATTTGTGAATTGTCTCGAATCTAAACAATGCGGTATTTTTACTATTCCTTGTCTGTTTCAGTTCAACTTCATTTGTATCTCATTTGTTTAGGTACAAGTATATAAAGTACCACCGTAATGCTATTATTTAAATTGTGCAGACCTTGGAGAGAAAGTCTGTATAAACTTTTACGAGCGGTACACCACGTGGAATCGTTAAAGAGAATGGCAGGGAATAGAATGGGCTGGAGTGAGATGGCACGCTTTACTGTAGTTTATTCACGTAATATACAGGGGTTTTACGGGGGGAGAACGTTCTTTCAAGTAAAGTGTAAATAAACCACATAGGTTTGATGGGCCTATTGGTCTAGTGGTTAGACGTCCTTGCCACTGCGTCGTGGGTACGACTCCTACCAAATGCCTTGGTGTTATTTATCTATTTAAGTATGTATTTTTCCAAAAAAGGACAAATGTATTAGTATCAGCTGTCTAGTTTCCATAGTACAGACTCTGCCTAGATTGGGATCAGATGACCCTGTGTGAATTGTCCCAGAATATTATTACTTATCCTATTAACCACCTGCTCGGAGAGCTTGTTTATCTACAGGTATGTATTTTGGACTGCCGCCTCGGTCTCTTTTCCTTTCTCTCCACTTATTCCGATTTAGAGCAATTTGTGACCAATCCTGTCTATAACAGTCTAGCTCATCCCGCCATATCCATCTAGGCCTACCTACCAGTGTCGTGACTCGTGCCCTAGTGTGTGGCACCCATATCTAGATCGTTTTGAAGTATCCGGCATGCAGCAGATATGACCAGTGAAGTTCCACGTGTGCGAACCACGTCAACAATTTTACGTGGCATAAAATCATAGTGTGTTTTGAAATGTGCAAATAAAGCCCTTTTAAATAATACCTACTTATACAGTACCTTTTACTTTTAAATTTCGACTTCTCATTTCGACCCCTATTGCGAAGAAAGTATGGAATTTTATTTTCATTTGCGGTGAGGTTAGGTAAGCTAAAAACTATTCGAATTTTTAAATAGTGCATAATAATTGGTTGCTTAAATATGTATATCGATATGATAGGCAGGCAGACGAAGCCACACTAGAATGTAATAACCATTCCAGTGCGACTTCGTCAGGTCTTCGTCTGACCTTTTATACCTATACAAGCAATTTCCTACGGCTTCGCCCGCTAATTTTTTTACAGAGTTTACCAACCCCTAATGGGGTGTATTAGGTTGTTTTTGAAAATTCGCGAAACACTTATTGATTTATTTTATTTAGAGAATGTTTTCAGTAAATTTCAAGTTAATCGAACCATACAATTAAAAGTTTCATACAAAAGAAAACACCCCATTTAACCACTTTAGGAGTCGAATTTTCAAAAATCCTTTCTTAGTGGATGCTTACGTCATAAGAAAAACCTACTGTCCAAATTTCAGCTTTCTCGGTCCAGCGGTTTGGCCTGTGCGTTGATGAATCAGTCAGTCAGTCAGTCAGTCAGGACAAGTAATTTTATATGTATAGATGGAACCCTAATAAAATACACAATATATAGCCTTAAGACTGAGGTGTATTATAGTAATTTATAAATCAAGCAAATTCATACTAAATTAAAAACAAACAATTATTATACTCAACGCCAACAGTCATAATCTTTTCAGGACCGACTTCTTACATTAATGTTCGAAAGTTGTATTAAATCAGGAAGGAATATTAAGAAATCACTTACCAAGCGGAGTTGGAGGGAAGAATTAATTAGCAAATTATTGAACGGCGTGCAAAGTGAATGAATGAATAATGCATTTGATTGTCAGGCTGTCAGATCTGGCTTAACTTTCGGAACAAGATTTTATATTCATGTTTCTCGGCTTCTCTTATTAATTTGCATTGATTTGCAATAGTATAACATATAAGGGGTATTGGAAAGTTACCTTAGTGTAGAGTACTAAGCGTTTCCTTTTTATTCTACCGAGACGTTCGCTTGATAGTAAGCCACACACCTGCCTAATCACAAACGAAATACACTGCCGTTTTCACTCAAAACATTAGTTATTAAAACTCTTGTGTCTGATAATTTCACCAGCTGCAGTGTCCTTAAAACCTGAATACAGAAATGTTTACACACTGCTGCTTAACGGCAGAATATATGACACTGCGGTGGTACCTATCTATCCTATCCTTGCACAAAGAACCTATTGGCACTTAGTAAAATGTAGAAAAACTGTGTAACTTTGATGTATAAAGCGAATTTTGAATTAACCGAAATAATAAATGATGGATGTAATAGACATCCAAATCATTAAAAATTGGTTTATCACCCAGGTGTTTGATAGCTTTTATCCGATATTAAAATATATCTATCCTTTTGTAAGCCTGCGTATTGAATTGGTTTAACTCAAAAGTACGATTCCAAGACTTGAAACCTTGAAACTCAAGGTAGGAAGTATTTTTTTTGTTACTACATTTAAACTAGTGCTTATATTTAGTAAAAAAATAAATAAAAATTAGGAATTAGGTAGGAATTTAAATAGAACTGTGTTTATGAATAAAATCTATGTAATATTAAATTAATTATATTTGAAACTACCGTAATACTAATAAAGGTGCAGACGCCTGCTACTTACATTTTTTTCTATTCAATTTTATATATCTAACTGTATGTATGGATTTAAAGATCATGAGTTGAAGAATCTACATAAGCTGTATCTTGGGCGTCAACTCGGAGAAGGTTGTGAAATCTTAAAATACAAATAACGTATTCCAACAATGTAAGGATTAGTCCTTGGAATGAAATTCCAAGTTTGCCAACGACCTTTATCACCCACATATCACTGAAAATACTTTATAGTTTCCAAGGGAATTCACCGAAACTTAGACGGTAATATTGTACCTCGTAACGTAAGGGATGAAATTTAGATGGATGGTACAAAACTAGAAACTAAATACAGCACACAGAGAGAAGTTCAAAGAAAAATAAAAGATATCTTTTCAAACAACGTTAATTCTAATCTTTACATATTATAAAACAAAGTCGCTCCCGTTGTTTGTGCGCTTATAATACCAGCCCTGGTTTATGTCCCACTACTGGGCATGGGCCTCCCCTCAAGATGAGGGGGCTTAGGCCGTAGTCCACCACGCTGGTCAAGTGCGGGTTGGCGGGCTTCACACGTCATTCGAAAGCTATTTAGGCTTTCTCAGACATGCAGGTTCCCTCACGATGTTTTTCTTCACCAAAATCTAGAAACACTTTATTTTTATCGGGAATTAACGCGATTTACCTTATATTTTGGCTTGACGTTTCGGCCGGGTTGCACCAGCCGTGGTCACAAGCAGACTGGTTCAGCGAGACGGCTCCGTGCGGGAGGCAGAAATATCTTCATCTACCCCCGTTCTTTCACTTGTAACGTTAAGCCCACTACACACTACACTCACAGTATCTGTATATTTAACCGCCGGCAAATAGCGAGGTTTTGTCATTTTAATCACTGGTTCCCATGTAGCTGATAACTTAAAGCCATCTTCCCGGTTGAAATTTTTATATTTTTTAATTTCAATCGCTTCACGAACAACTCTAGAATAAAAGTGTCGATCGGTGGAAAGGACTTGTGGGCGATGAAACTCAATCCAGTGATTTGTATCCGACTGAAGTATATGCTCGGCAATCGCTGACTTGCTAATCTGACGGTTCTTCACAGCGGTGATATGCTCCTTAACCCTTTCTGCGATAGTCCGCTTCGTTTGGCCTATATAGGAGCTACCACAGCTGCAATTAATTTTGTAGACACCTGGTGTTTGTAATGGCAGAACATCCTTTGCAGTACCTACAACGTTGCTTACCTTGGACCCAGGTACGTACACAATGGGTACAGAATATTTCCTTAACACTGCACCCATTTTGTCCGTCACTCCCCTGACATAGGGCATGTAAGCAGGTTGTCTCTTGACTTCAGGACGTCTGCATTTCTTCTCTGATCGCCTCGGCCGTCCACTCGTTCTGTAACCGTTTTTCACCAGTACCGCCTGAACATGTTTGAGCTCCTGTTCTAAATGTTCAGGGTCACAAAGGTCGTATAACACGGGAACACGGGTCGTATAACATGGAACGCGAAAGTCTAAAAGTATATAATCTAGTAACAATCGGACAAAGACGATTCGCACATGATTTATTAAAGAAATCAGAGGTGTGAGCCGGGGTTCAAACCTGCGCACCTTGTTTCCAAGGCAAGCGCTCGCCCACTGAGCTGTTACTGCTTTGTAGTTTGTACGCTTAGATCTGTTAAACTACGCAACGGATTATAATGCCGTTTTCTGCAATAGAGTCATTCAAGAGGAAGGTTTATACGTAGTATGCGCGGGCAGAGCTGCACGGGTAAGCTAGTATTAGGTACATGTCTAAACTAAACTAATAACTAACTGCAAACAAGACGGATTATAATCTCTTTATAGGTAGGTATCTATACTTATAATAAAACTGTAACAGGTCCAATATATATATAATTTTCAAAATATCTTCAATGTACAGAACATTGAAGATATTTTGAAAATTATATTTGGAGGGCATTCTGTAACCGATACTGAGGCCGAAAATGTATTTTTTTAAATTTTTGTCTGTCTGTCTGTCTGTCTGTCTGTCTGTCTGTCTGTATCACGGCTGAGCATTACGCCGAAACTACTGAATGGATTCAAATGAAACTTGGCATGATTTGAGATCTTACTACGAGGTAGGACATAGGATACTTTTTATCCCGTAATCTAGCACGGTTCTTTTGGGAGAGGGGATTAAAGTCAAAACGGGTACTTGGTTATACGCTTGGTCCGATTTTATCAATTTTTCTATAAAATATAATAAATATTAGTAAGGGAACACTCATAGAGAGTTGTTATCAAGGTTTTGTAATCGATCGGGTTAAGCAACGTTAGGTAAGGTCATTAAATAGGTGGGTGACCGTTTACCACTATTTGAACTAAACGGGTCCGTGCTTCGGCGAGCAAGTAAAAAGTGGGTCCCAGTTTTTAACCGACTATAAAAAAGGAGGTTATGTATTCGATGCGAATGTCTGTTATTAAAAGTTTAGTTAACGTAAAAATAGCGCAGGCGGAGCTGCGTGGGTCAGCTAGTTCCTAATAAAACTGTTTCGTACCGGTTTGGATGGGCATGTTGTTGGTGTATTGGTTAGATACCATGGCTGCTACCCAACAGGGATCAATTCCCACCCTGTGTCTGGGTGTTATTTAAGTATGTATTAACAAAAAAAAGTATATAAGTATTGGTAATAAGTCTGGTGGAATATATGTATTTCCAACTCCTCCTATCTACCTTTTTAATTAAATTTGTTGCGGGTTCCAAGAAAAACTAGCGTTCCCCTGGGACTCGCCGAGGGTCAAACCTCGGTGTCTTGGAGTGGTGACCACTGTAGATCCTGGCTTACAGTAGTGGTGGGAATCAGTGGTGGGATTAGTTCCAAAAGAAAAAGTAGGTCTGGTTGCCATAGTAGTCTACCAAGTTTGAGATCAGTTGACCGTGTGTGGATTGTCCCAGGATAATAATATTATTACCTACCTTTACTGAAAATACCCGGTATACGGTTTGCAGCGTAGGCAGGCCTCCCACTAGGTGGACCGACGACATTGTTCGCGTCGCAGGAAACCGGTGGATGCAAATAGCAAATTGTCGTTCATTGTGGAGGTCTAAGGGGAGGCCTTTGTTCAGCAGTGGACGTCTTCCGGCTGGTGATGATGATGATGACCTTTACTGATACTCGATAAAAAAATAAACGGATGCATTACTTTTTTGATAAAATATCTATCCTTTGTCACTTCCACAACTGGGACGAATCTACACCTATTTATAACATAAAAGCCGTCACACATCTAATCCCTGCTTGCCACTAAAACCGTACGTGCATACCGACCTCGCATATTGAGTGAGTACTTACTCACTCAATATTCTGTGGTGGAAGCTGTTTGTGACATCCGGGGCGTCAGCTAATCGCAACCGCATTAAATAACCACACACTTGGATGATTTAATGCTCGCTCAAGCAGACAGCCTGATAATGGATGCACTAGCGAACGCACCCTGCACAACAAAAGTGTCAGACTCAACTATTATGTTCGACTAAAATAAAAAGGATTAAAAACATCAAACAAACAAAACTCTCGATACTAAGAACCCTGTTTGAAAATAAAACAAATTTTACGGATTCTGTCGCGTTATATTATTGATTTGTACTTTCCGTAATGCGTTGAACGGACAAACTGTCTTCGAAGAATAAACCAGTTTATAGTTCACCGATAAACTAGTCTAATTGTAGACTAGTTTATCGGTAAACTCGATGCATGTAAGTGGTCTGCGAACGTCGACTAATACACTTCGTCAGCAGTATAAACTAGTAGTTGTAGCTTTCGAATGGCGTGTGAAGTCCGCCACCACGCACTTGGCCAGCGTGGTGGACTATGGGCTAAGCCTACCTCGTCAAGAGGAGACGCCCGTGCCCAACAGTGGGACATAAACAAGGGCTGGCATTATTACTATAAACTAGTTTAAACTTTAGACTGTTTTATAAACCGTTTCATCTTTGACGATAAACGGTCTCGTTTCGTCGACGGTGGATGCGGCTACGACCCATAACTAAATTTCCGACCTTTCACTTCAAGGTCTAATTATTCGCGTATATATCTGAAATAATTAACCGACGCGGACGTACCAGATTTTATAGATAAAGACTATGTCATCTTGATTATACCAGCTTACAATTAAGAAAACTCTTTTAAATTTCTATTTGCTTCCAAGCTAATTAAATACTCCGCAGATATATAGACAAAGGGTCAAACTCATAACACCCCGCATATTTGCATCGAGGGCTAAAAAACTAACATAATTGTCCATTCTCAGTGAATCCCAGAGCAAAATATCCAACTTACTTCCGTATACCATGCCCCCTTTATTTATTACCCTACATAATGTTTATGAGAAAGTTGTGCAGAACTAGGTCATTATTATTGTGTACATATTGTTGGCTTATATATTATTTATTATCCACGACTGTCAGTACATTACAAATATTTTATAGGTACCGACTAGGAGACCATTATTTTGTAGAATTGTGTGTGTTGTCCAAACAAATACTTATGAAATTTATAATAATAATAATCCTCCTGGCCGATAGGACCACAGCGGCCAATCTTTCACAAGATCAGCCATCTACGCGGGAGATATTACAGTGCACAAGCGTTTGCGTAGACACAAGTGCACTCTCTCCATAATCCGATGGGACGGATGATCGACACGACCGGGGAGAAGTTAGGCGCAAGACCACCTTTTTACATGCCCATCCGACGCATGGATCATCTTACTTTACAGACAATTAGGTGATCGGCCTGCATTGTCCTAGCCAATAAGAAACAACTACACAAAGTGGTTGCCCCCCGCAGGAATCGAACCCGCGACCTCCGGTTTACAAAGCAAGCGGTTTCCCACTGCGCCACGGAGGCTACGTGAAATTTATAATAAGATACCAAACGAATTCGAAATCGAAGCTTAAATTATTTTTATTGGAAAAATGCTATTAGGTATAATTTAAAAGAATTTATGGACGATAAATTTATTTGATAGAGATAACATTCTGGCCAACTAATTATGTAATGACTGTTCCTCTTCTTTGCGACACCCTATCAGGGTAGGTACACACTAGTATAGACTTAGGTGACTTGTAACTTGCTTGTAACCTAACGCAAATAAATGAAATGAAGTGTCTCTTTTTATGACAACGACTAAAAAGTTACAATGACAAAATATGTGAAAACTTTTTAATTAAATTTTTAGACCTGCTTGTAATTAAAGAATTGTTTGTGTTAATCGTGTTACCTAATAAGTGGGTTTCATCCTTTCTTTTTTTATATTTACCAATTTGAAAATTAAATTCATGATGTTCTTAAAATTAAAATATTTAGATGAAACCCATGAGGATTTACCTAAGTCTGAGCGCTCCGCGCATTTAAGCGTCTCTTTTATGCAAGACTATTTACATTAATTCGCTATATTTTTGTTCCCCTGTTGAGCGTTCCCCGTGGCGCATTATGTGACCTGGTTTTACGCTATCAACCATTTTTACTAGTAAACAAAAGGCGATCAGTTGCTGTTAGATAAATAAAACCCTCTTGAGATCCATTGAGAATTTGATCCTGAACATCATAATCATAGGTAACGAAACAACAATAAAACCAAATTACACTTGAGAATATTTTGAAGACCTATACCTGCTGAGAGACAGCATTTGATTCAGGTCAAGGGTATATACCCTTACTTTATAGGATTTAGACTATAGTCTAAATATTATAAAGTCTAATATTAGAACAAAGGAAACCCAAATCTCAAATCTACATTGTGAGATACAAAACCAATGCGGCATATTCATAGGATATCACAGAAAACTGTGTTAGCATACGGAGTGTTTGGTGCTACAATTTATGACGCTCTCAAGGAAATGAGCTCGATCAGTGAGCTCCCTCCACAATTTCACATAGTTCTCATTGTGTGTCAAGATTAAGCGGTTGCCGTCGCATCGCTCCCAGTTAATATTGCCAACTCAGATTTTATTAGGTACTGAGCGTGAAACAAGTCTGAATCTGTTGTTTTTTTACTAATACTATAGTGACAAGTAAGCATAAGTCCCGCGTGATGGTAAGCAGCCACCGCAGTCTACAGACGCTAGCAACACCAAATCACTTGTGCGTTGCCGACCCTTAAGACATTAGATATTAACTGCTGAACCTACAAACGTCATAAAAGTTAATGATGATTAATCCATTTTTTGAAATCGGATTATTTCGACACTCGAAGCCAATTAATACTTAATACGCTGATAGTGAGTAGAGATAACAATTATCTCGTATTCAAAAATTAATCATAAATGGCTCCGACAGTTGAAATAAATAGATTTTAAAAAGTGACTAAATTAGAATTAAAGTTAATTGGGGTTTGTGAGTGCGGCAGTAAGTTTTTTGCTTCCGGTAATTTCACCAGCTACAGTACCCTTCACACCGGAACACAGCAATGTTTACCCACTGCTGCATGGCGGCAGAATATTTGACAATGCGGTGGCTTAGTTTTTTATGAGTATCTAGAACTACTAAATACAAACTTATTCTAAAAAATATCTAGGTCGTGTGTACACGCTAAGAAATTTCACCGTGTCTGCTGTATAAAAGACCATTTTTTTTCAGATCTAGGCACGAAAGCTACAAAATCTTCACGCGTCGGGTCTAACGCAGACAAGATATTTTTCTTGGTCAACGCCGAAACAGTTTACACATAGGCCCTTCGAATTTTCTTAGCGTGTATACGCGGCCTACAGTGCCCTTCGTGCCGCTATAGTTTGATGACATTACCAGCTGTTTATTACCAGCTCTTTATGACATTACCAGCTGTTTATTACGGTAACATATACATATATATTCGGTTTATATTTGTCAGAGTAATGTAATGGAGAACATCAATTTTATGGTTTTTAACAGATAAATTCCTCCACATCGTTCATGGTCCTCCAGTAAGTTCTTAGCTGTTTGTGTTATAATTCATACAGATTCATTACAGTAGTTCAATCTTTCGAATAAAAAAGAATCATTGAAATTGGTAAATATTTGCCAGAGTTATGACCATTTTTGTCCGTAAAAATCGACATAAAGTCATCTATATAGGCATTCCTGCAGCTCTCCTGTGCAGTCACCATTCTTGTTTTTTCAGGAACTACTTATTTGTATGCAATAATTTTTTTATGGGACCCAATTAATGGATTAAAGAATGGATGGAAGAAAGATTTTTTCAAATCGGTTCATAATTGCCAGAGTTATGCGCGAACATACTGCCATAGTTTGCGTGCCATAGTTTTAGTTATCTCTATCACATTTTATATAGTTTATACATTCTCCGTCACACACAAACATTTCTTTGTAAATCAAAACAAAACACATTCATACAATAACTACAAAAACTACGTTTATAAAAATATTACATATGTCAATGTTGCACCTAACTCTTCAATCTCAACAAAAAATTTATACCCCTGTTCGGTTTTAATACTAATGTCCTCAAAAATGTTTAACTACAATAATTCTTTACTACGTTTATCAAGCCAAATTGACTGTTTTTCTATACAAAATTCAATGAGTTAAATAATTTAAAGGAAATTCAAATTCAAATTCAAATTCAAATTCAAATTCAAATTCAAATTCAAATTCAAATTCAAATTCAAATTCAAAATTCTTTATTATGCATAGGCCTCACGGGGGCTCTTACATATTGTCATTTTTTACAACTACCACCGGATCGTAACGCGGCCTCCACTGAGAAGATCCTGCAAGAAACTCAGCGGGCTTGTCTTTTTTAAATTCTATAAGATTTTTTTTAAACAAATTTACAATAAATATATCTTAAACTATAAGCTTGCAAGAGTACTGCAGTTCAAGCCCACGCAGCTTTATCCTCCAGGTAATCCGAGATTTTATAATAGCCCTTTTTAGACAAATGGCTCTTAATGGTAGTTTTAAATTTTTTTATTGGTAGATCTCGTATATCCTGGGGCAGTTTATTATAAAAACGTATACCTTGGCCCATAAAGGAATTGCTAATTCTGTGGAGACGCGTGGAGTGTACAGCAAGATTGTGTTTGTTCCGAGTATTTATATTATGTCGATCACTAACCTTAGCGAAAGTACTTATATTCTTTTTTACATACATCAAATTTTCATAAATGAATTGTGATATAACCGTTAGAATGTTTATTTCTTTAAATATTTGTCTTAATGAATCCGTAGGAGCCAGATTGTAGATAGCTCTCACAGCTCTTTTCTGCAGAATAAAAATAGTGTTAAGGTCTGCAGAAGATCCCCACAGCAATATGCCATAAGACATAATACTGTGGAAATAACTAAAATATACAATTCTAGCGGTTTCGACATCGGTGAAAAATCTAATTTTTTTAACTGCATAAGCCGCTGAACTTAGCCTACCCGACAGTTTCTCAATGTGTGGGCCCCATTGTAACTTTGCGTCTATAGTAATGCCCAAGAATGTCGTAGTGTCGCAATTGACTCTTTTAATATAGCTGACTCGGCAACATGTGCTGTTGAGGACTGTCCTTCATTTTTACCTGACTCCAATAGCTGTTTTAAAATATTACAACAAAATATCAGAAGTATAAAACGTAACTTTACGCAGCTACTTCCTATGTTGATAAGAAGCAGGGTTAGTTGGGACTGTATTGTCTTAACCGAATGTTGGTTACCAACCACACCGAGTTTGCCAAAACTTGAAGGTTATAATTACCTAGGAACTTCAAATAATAAAACTCAGAATGAAGGGGTAGTGGTTTATCACAAGCAGAACTTACATATAACGGTTGAAGAAGCACTAATATCGGATGCTAATTGTTTAGTAATAAAACCAAACAAACATACAATCGCACTAGCTATTTACAGACCACCTGGTTATAAGAACGTTAATAATTTTATCCAATCTCTACATAACTTATTACTAAAATATACACAATTTCATAATATTATAATAGTGGGAGACATAAACATAGATATCAGTGAAAATAGTAAAGATAAATTTTTGTCCTTATACTTAGATATGCTAGCATATCACGGAATCCTACCTGGACACTTGTTCCCTACTCATGGTAATATCTGTCTAGATCATATATTACTGAAATCTAAACTTGAGGCCCGCTGCTTAGTCCTAAAAACTTCTCTTACTGATCACGATAGTGTAGCACTCTATATTACAGCAAATTGCAAGCAAAAGCCTGCGAAAGTTATAAATTATGTAAATAAATTAAATGTACAGAAAGAATTGATTAATTTTGATTTTGGGCCCTTATACCAATTCAAAGAAGTCAATGCAGCAGTGGACTTCTTTTTGGCAACTTTGCGCACGATAATAATAGCAAATAGCAAGGAGATAAAACTGTCGTGTAGGAAGAGAATAATAAAGCCTTGGATTACCCCGGGAGTTTTGAAATGTCTAAGAAATCGAGATAACTTATTTAAAAAAGCAAAGAAAAATCCTAATAATTTAATAATACAGACAACATATAAGAGATACAGAAACCACTGCTCCTCCTTATTAAAGAAACTAAAAAGAGACTATGAAAAACAAAAATTACAGAGTGCAAACAAAAATAATAAAAAACTTTGGAAAAATATTAAAGAAATTACAAATTCAACGAAATCAAAAGAAACTTCTGCAGATTTGATAAACACAAACAATCCCCGGATAGCAATAAATAATGTTAATAAATATTTCGCAAATATTGGCAGAACTTTAGCCGAAAAAATTTCTAAAAAACCTTTAGACAACTTACCTAAAATCTCAAAATCGTGCCCCTTTTCCTTCTTTTTGGCACCGACTGATGACAACGAGGTCAAACTATTAATAAATAATCTTAAAAGTGACTGTGCGGTAGGTTTAGACATGATTTCAGCTGACATATTAAAAATGAATGTAGACATCTTAACGCGTCCAATAACTTTTATCTGCAATTTGGCGCTATCGACGGGGGTATTCCCAACGGATTTTAAGAAATCGAGAATATATCCGATTCATAAAAGTGGTGATAGAGACTGTGTCAGCAACTATAGACCAATTTCCATCCTTTCTTCTCTATCTAAAATTCTCGAGCGTATTATGAATAAGAGGTTAGTTAAATATTTAGAGGACAACAATCTCTTATCACCAGCACAGCACGGTTTTAGATCAGGAAAATCAACCAGTGATGCAGTGCATGAACTGACGAGTACCATTGTTGATAATTTGGATAGCAAGAAGAAAACTATAGCCGTTTTCTTGGATCTGGCTAAGGCGTTTGACACAGTCTCTATTCCAATTCTAGTAAAAAAACTTGAACTCTTAGGAGTTAGAGATCGCCAACTAAAATTGTTTGAAAGCTATTTAACTCATCGAACGCAATGTGTAAAAATTGAAAACCTCGTCAGTGATGAAGTTGAAGTTCAATTTGGAGTTCCCCAGGGAAGCATACTGGGTCCAACACTATTCCTGGTTTACATAAACGATCTGTGCCAATTACAAATTCCCAAATGCAAAATCATAACTTTTGCGGATGACACTGCACTTGTTTTTAGTGGGAATACGTGGAATGAAACATTTTCAGTTGCTCAATTAGGGCTTAACATAGTGACAAGGTGGCTGCGTGATAATATACTCACAATAAATGTAGACAAAACTAAATATATTACCTTTACTCTAAAAAAATTAAATATAGAAACACCTCAGAATTTAATTTGCCACACTTGTAATAATTTCGACGATCCGCACTGTGCGTGTACCAAGCTTCAAACCACCTCATCAATAAAATATCTTGGCATTATGATAGATCGAAATTTGAACTTCCATTGTCATATTGACCTCCTAGTTGCGAGAGTACGTAAACTTATATATTTATTTAAAAGTTTACGATGTGTTGCAGATAAAAAACTTAGAAAGACAAGACACAATGATAAAGACTGTCTATTTAGCACTATGTCAATCACAACTAACCTATTGTATTACTTCCTGGGGTGGTGCCCTTAAAACGCATTTTCTAAACATCGAAAGGGCACAAAGAGCTGTATTGAAAGTGAGTTTGTTCCTTCCATTCATCCACCCAACAAGTGAGTTGTATAAGCAGGCAGAGGTTTTGACTGTTCGGCAGCTTTATATTCTTCACACTGTTTTAAAAAAACATACATCAATGTTATATGAACCTGACAAAATTAAAGATAAACGTAGAAAAGATTTAGTCTGTACTCAACCTGCATTTAGCACTTCTTTTGCGCACAGGTTCTTTTGTTATCAAAGCGGTAATCTTTATAATAAAATAAATCGAGTTTTATCCATCTACTCACTCCCAAAAATTAAATGTAAAATTGTGGTTACTGAATGGTTGCAAAAATTGAGCTACGTATTTACAGAAAACCTTCTTCACTAGGATTATGTAATTTCAAAAACATTTATATAATATAATATATATTTAAAAACATTTAAACAGTAAAAATTTCTATGACACATACACAGACACACCCACACAAAGCCACACAAACACCTCACACACACATACATATTTTGAATATATGCATATAAAACACACATAAACCTGTGAACTATGAACAGAAATATAAAAATGTTTCATATAAAATTATTTGTAACGCCCTTTGTTCGTTGGGTGGGGACCTGGTGATCTGTAATACAGGTTAACGCCTACCTCAGACACCAGCTTCTCACAAATATTAGACTATAATGTGCTTACTGTGTAATTCATAAATATGTTCATATTTTTTGTGAACATATTTATGAAATAACGATAGAAATAAACGATATATTATTATTATTATTATACATAGAAAAAAAATATATACATACAGACGAATTGAGAAGCTCCTCCTTTTTTGAAGTCGGTTAAAAAAGGTTCAATTTGACAGCAAAATTCCCATTTACAAAATGATCCGCCATTTATTGAATTCATTTGTTACAAAAAATGTGATAAATAAAGAACCGCTCTACCGATTTTGTGCAAACTTCACATCCACTAAATAGTCCGAACAAAACCTAAACATTTGGTTTGGATAGGTGAGCCCGTTCTTGAGTTATAAAATTACTACGAAAAGTGGCATTGATTTTTATAGATATAGATAAATTAGGAGCACTGCCAAAAACAGTATTAATGGACTCCTACTTATTTAATAGCAAGAGTGTCAAATTATAATAAACTAAGGTTATTCAGTGAATTATAAACTTGAAGGTATTTACATATTACAAATTAACAATCCTTTGAAAGTGTAAAAGTTAAACTGTTACAAAGTTAGGTGAACAGTTTCTTTCGCTAAACAAATTTTGCATGTAATTTTAAAGTTAGTCTCATAGTGAAAATTCCGAAATACATTTTAACGAAATTCTTGGTGAAACTAAATTATATAAACTTACACATTAACAATTTTGAAATTAGGAGAGAATTCACTATGTATCACAATTGTATACGTTAGAATTTAAACGGAATTAATAAAATATTATAACTTTTTAAATAATTACCGAAATAAATATTATATACGAAAATAAACAATTTATATACTTAATCTAGAATGTTAGATTATTATATTTCTAAAAGTATTAAGAAAATCTATACTTATAATAAAACTGTAACAGGTCCAATTCTGTACATTGAAGTTATTTTGAAAATTATATTTGGAGGGCATTCTATAACCGATACTGAGGCCGAAAATGTAATTTTTTTAATTTTTGTCTGTCTGTCTGTCTGTCTGTCTGTATCACGGCTGAGCATCACGCCGAAACTACTGAATGGATTCAAATGAAACTTGGCATGATTTGAGATCTTACTACGAGGTAGGACATAGGATACCTTTTATCCCGTAATCTAGCACGGTTCTTTTGAAAGGGGGGATTAAAGTCAAAATGGGTACTTGGTTATACGCTTGGTCCGATTTTATCAATTTTTCTTTATAATGTAATAAATATTAGTAAGATTACTCTCATAGAGAGTTGTTATCAAGGTTTTGTAATCGATCGGGTTAAGCAACGGTAGGTAAGGTCAATAAATAGATGGGTGACCGTTTAACGCCATTTGAACAAAACGGGTCCGTGCTTCGGAGAGCAAGTAAAAAGTGGGTCCCAGTTTTTAACCGACTATAAAAAAGGAGGTTATGTATTCGATGCGAGTGTCTGTTATTAAAAGTTTAGTTAACGTAAACACAGCGCGGGCGGAGCTGCGTGGGTCAGCTAGTACATAATAAGAATATAATTTTTTTTAGAAAAAAAAACAACTTTATCTTATAAAAAATAATTTCCATAATTATTCATAATATACCTACTAAGTGGCAGCTACCTAGTGCAATGAACCGTCCAGGTAGGTACTATCGCGGACACGAACGGTGTATCACTTTTCAATCCAAATCGTTTGAACGACGTTGGGTGCGCTTACCCCGCCCGCACGTATTTTGGGCCGGCACGTGCAAGCGATTGTCGTCCTAAAGGTGGTACACCGCTTATGACCACGAGAGTACCACCGATGTGTCATATATTCTGCCGCCAAGCAGCAGTAGGTAAGCATTATTGTTTTCCGGAGTGATGGGCACTGTAACTGGTGAAATTACCGGACACAAAGACTTAATATCTAAATTTAAAGTCCTCAGTTCGGCAACGCGCTAGTGATTCTTCTGGTTTGCTAGCGGCTATATGCTGCGGTGACTGCTTACCATCAGTCGGGACACGCCCTTGCTTCCCACCTTGATAGATAAAAAAAATACACATTTTTATAAAGTGTTTTTTTTTACGCACACACAATTTTTTGAAACTTTTAGTGTCCTTATTGTTACGAAACTCAATTACAGTAGAATGTGACTTTTGAATTTAGACATCACATTTGTGGGCCGGGCCTTTATTAGACTTTGTGGAGAACTTTCAATTGAGATTCCTATAGAGTTAGCCTTAATAGTAGGTATTGGGTGTAATAACTATTAATTTAGATAGTAGTTGCTTTTCGAAGTTCACTACACGTTATTTTTTATCTCGTGTGTTTTTATACAGGGTGTAACGTACCGAAAACTTTTATATAAGATTTCTCATTTTGTCCGTTACTACTCGTACATTACAGAAACCATTTATATGGAAAATTACAAATGACTAACTTGTTAATTTTTGAACATGTAATGAATACGTGCGGAATAATATTTATTTTTCAAATTGCATTACTAATTTCAATCAAGCCGCCTGCCAAGCGTGGAGATAATGGCAACCCCTCCCTTCTAAGGGAGAGGCCTTTGTTCAGCAGTGGACTTTTCGGCTGCTGATGATTGCTAACTTTGCACAAATAAGTAATTTATTGTTTTTAAATTTAAATTAGGTTTTATTATTATACCAATAATGATATTATCCTAATTTGCTTAGAATAGAATAGAATAGAATTGAATATTTATTTACTCAAGTATCAGAGACTCATTATAAATAGGTAGGTAAATAAAAAAATATAAACTTCTAAGATTATGACTAATATTAACAATAATATACACACATATTTGCATACGTGAATCACCGCTGCAATATTCCATGAGAAATTTTGCAGCAGTGATTCACATAAGAACAGTCTAGTCTACTTGCAATTAGCGATAGGATACTGTTGGGCTGGCCCACACTCTGCGCACCAGGGACGCACATCTTATTCGCATTGTGGTGTAAAAACAATGTTCGCAGAAGCAGTAGTAACTGCTTCTGCGAACATCCCTGATGCGCTACAGAATCGAGGCAGCCGCAACAGTATCCTAAACGCGTTATTGTATTGTATGCGGAGGGCATTGTAAGCTCTTTGAGTGAATCTGGCCCACAGGCTACACGTGTAGAAAGAAGTGCAGTATGGTCTGAACAGGGTAATTTTAACGTTATGTGAGCAACGTGCAAACCTGCGAGCCAGCATGTTCACTTTTATACACATTGCCCTCCGCTCCCTTTCGATGTCATCATCATCCTTGAGGTTGGGGGTTAATATATGACCCAGATATTTCACTTTGTATACCCTCTGTAAGGGCGTCCCACCGATTAAAACAGAAGGTGTAGCTTCAGTACATTTCCCCCCAGTCTCAAAAACCATGACTTCACTTTTGGTGCAGTTATATTGGAGTCCGTGTTTTTTAACGTACTCCTCACACTGCACCATTAGTTTCCTCAAACCACAGACTGATGCACTCAGCAGCACCATGTCATCTGCATAACTGATATTATTTACACATACTCCATCAATGTGGCAACCAACCCTGGTGCTGCTGAGCTCACGGATAAGCTCATTTATGTTGAGGTTGAACAACGTAGGCGAGCTCAAACCACCTTGTCTAACTCCACACTCTAAGTTGTACGGACAAGACCACGCACCAGCCCATCGTACATTGTTGACCTGGTTCCTATACCAGAATTTAAGTATATTTATTAGTTCTTGAGGCAAGCAAGCTTTAACTTGTTCCATAGAATGTCATAAGAAACCAGGTCAAACGCCTTCGATAGGTCGAGAAAGCAGGCATAGACAGGAGTTTCACGTTCAACGTAGTAAGAGACCGTATGCTTGACACACAATACAGCACTTTCTGTTGACAGTCCAGGACGAAACCCGAACTGATTGTCATGTGGTACTATGTATTTGTTTAGTTGTGTATTAAGCATACTATCAAATACCTTGGAGATGATCGTGGCCAGTGAAATCGGTCTATAGTTGTTTTTATTATCCAAGTCACCGATAACCACTGGCACAACCACTGTCCGCGTCATCTCATTCGGTAAATAACAATGTGACAAGCAGAAACTATACAGCATAGTCAGTACTCTAGGTAAATGAGGCCCGGCATATTGGAGATGCTCTATGTTGAGCCCGTCGTGTCCTGGCGATTTACCTTTTGAAATTGACTTGATGGCTACTGATATCTCCTTAGACTTAAACTTTACCCCAAGTTGCACCCCAGGTTCAACAGAAGGTACCGACCGAGAGGGTCCTAACGGAGATTTTACAGTGAAATGTTCCCTAAATGTATTAGCAATCATTAAAGGGTCGCTGATTCCGCTAACACTCACAGGGATCCCCGGCTTGCTTTGTAATTTATTTGTATTCTTCCAAAACCCACGAAAATCTTTTTTTGAATGCTGTGCGGCCAAGATTTCCATTTTAATTTGAGTTTCGTTATCTTGACACCACTTCAACCGCGATTTAAAAAAATTTCTTGACTCGCACATTTCGTCATAGACTCGGCCTGATCGCGGTTTTCCAAAGCCCATCCATGCACTGAACTTATGCCGGGCATCCCTATGAGCACTGGCTAAGTACTTGTTCCAACCTGTCACTACTTTCCTAGGACGCCTTTTTTTTTTACGCGGGGGAAATCTTCGAAAGATCCCCGGGAGCTGTGGGGCTCGACCGGGGTATGTGGGATTCTTACCCACTAAAACCCCCGCGACTGTCGCATCGGCACATGAGAAGGGTCCCCAGGGCTCTCCGGTGGGATCTGCACCAGGGGCCCCTCAGTGCCTTGCCTTTGAGCGCGCCGCCGGGGAGCGCATTGTAGCCCCCCGGGAACCAGTCACGGTGCTCACGGGGACGGGGGTCGCAACCCCGCCGCCGTCCTCCTTGGAGTCGCCGCCGTACTCAATGGACGCTCAAAGGGCCCACACCCCGAGCGTCCAGCGACTCCGAAGTTCCTAGGACGCCTATTACTACTCTCTCGACCCACGATAGCCGCTTCGCTCAGAGCATGTACAATATTTTTATACAATTGATTAATTACAACCCTATGACTGTAATTCAGACATGATGCATCACAGCAACCACGAAGTTCTTGTGGAAAATCAATTAATTTCAATTTCTCATTACATGCTTTTATGTAAATATCTTTTTATCTTGATTTCGCTCGCCCCATATGACTTTGTTTTGTCCCACTTTATTATCATACATTATTGGTGCTACTGCATTAAGATTACATTCGATTACTAGGGAAAGTGATCCGACCACATGATGTCATATAAAACGAAAATCTTTTGCACAGAATTAATGGATGCCCTAGTTACAACACAGTGATCAAGCCATCTTCTAGAACCATGTGCCTCACTCACAAAAGTATATGTATCAGACATAAGCCCCAACATTTCAGTGTCAATGCATGACCAATCTTTATCACTGCAAAATTCATATAATTCCTTAAAGAATGGTTCCGAAGGATGCGCATTAAAATCACCTAATACATATGCATGATTAACGTTAGAATTTTCTATAATAGCATTCACCAAGCTAAGGATGTTCGTATATTCTGATAAGTTAGAGATGGAATCCGTAGGCATGTAAACACTAATTACCAAGAACGAATTATCTGATAATACTATTTTGATGGCACATACACGCGGATTACCGCACTGAATAATAACAACATCGTGAAAAAGGCGCTTTTGATGTTATTTAAACGATTATTTACGGTAAACCGAAGTGAGCCTGGCTTAAAATACAAGGCCAGGTTGATTCACTCTAGGTAAACTGAGTACGAAAAATTGTTTTTCCTTCAATTTTCTGAAGTTGTTTGATATGCTGCCTTATTTATTCTGCTGCACTCCAACAAAAGGATCTATCTTCCCTCTAGGCAGATACACATACGTAAAGCACTTATATACATAAAATCTATGTATCTTCTTATGAAAGTCAAGAGATTGATATAACGCTGTGCTTCATAGTGAAATGAAAACTGTTTTTAATTAAATACTCCTTGAAGTAAGTCTTTTAGTACCCTGATCACAAAATACTTATCTTCGTCTAGACAGAATTAATTTTCTTTAAACATAAATTCTTTTAGATATTTGTTTATTTTTACGAATAAATTGAAAATTTATCAACAAATATTACAGTACTGTTGAAGATTTTCCAATTTTATTTCAATGAGGGTTTTCAGGAAAATTTATGGCCATCAGTTGGCGCCACTAAGACCGTGACAGGTTCCCAGGGGGCTATAATGGGCCCGGCGGCGGGCTCAAAGGCCAGGCACTCAGGGGCACCTGGTGCAGGTCCCAGGTTTCCCCTGTCATGTGGCCATGCAACAGCCACGGGGATTTTACTGAGAAAGAATCGCACATACCCGGTTGAACCTCTCAGGGTACCGGGGTCCTAATGAAGCCTGTCCCCGCGAGAATTAAAAAAATGGCACTGAGAGACACCTGCCGCAGAATTTTCTGCATAAAAAAAATGCTAGCACAGAGTCTTTCGGTACCGTGCCGTGCATTTTTCAAGGAGTCAATTTATTCGGATATATAAAGAACCTATTAACCTGTGTTGGCCCACACATTAACTTTATGCAAACAAAACATGTCGATCTGACATTGCTAAAAGAAGAAGAAATTATCAACAACGTTGCCCCTTTTTACTAGCGAAAATTACACATTAAAATGAAACTTCCTTAACGGATTATATCACAATAAATTTTAGATTTTACTTTACGACGCTTCGAATGCGTCCTCCGCGACTAAAAGCAGAAATTCATACTCCTCCGGCCTGCTCCCTCCTATTAAACCCTTGAACGTAGTGAAAAAACCTAAATCTGTAATTAAACCTACCCTACTTCATCATCATCACCAGCTGGAAGACGTCCACTGCTGGACATAGACCTCCCCCTTCGAACGCCACAATGAACGACAATTGGCTATCTGCATCCACCGGTTACCTGCGACGCGCACAATGTCGTCTGTCCACCTAGTGGGAGGCCTGCCAACGCTGCGTCTTCCGGTTCGTGGTTGCCACTCGAGCACCTTTCTTCCCCAACGGTTATCGGTTCGCCGAGCGATGTGGCCTGCACATAGCCTATCCTATCCTACTTACGTGTCCTATATTCGAAATTCATTTTGTATTCTGTGATTTTCTGTGATCACTCGCCGTGCGCGAGTTTTTTAACATTGTATGGATGTGACGTTGACAGTTATTGAATATCGCAACAATGGAAATGAATAGTGAATGGTAAAAATATGCCAGTATAAATTTACCACAGACAGTTTAGATATAAACGTGTTTTATCTAAAAGTCGAAATACTGTTTACGCAACAGATTTTCTATTCACTCGCCATATTTATATTATTCGAATGGTAGGTTACAATAAATGGAATGGTAAGGTGGGAATTTTAAATTTATGAAATTATATTCGTTTGAAACAGCAAAAAAGTATATTTGCTGTATACAGTCCCTGTATTTCCCAATAGGCTAGGTAGGCTATACCTATGCCGTAGGTGGCATATTACGGTATACGGTGGCATACTTTCGTAAGCGGCAATTTTTCGTAGACGGCTAATGTCCGTAGTCGGCAAATTTACGTAGTCGCTAAATTACCGTAGTCGGAAAATTTTTGTAGTCGCTAAATTTCCATAGTCGGCAAATTTTCGTAGTCGCTAAATTTCCGTAGTCAGAAAATTTACGTAGTCGCTAAATTTCCGTAGTCAGCAAAATTTTTGTAGGCGCTAAATTTCCGTAGTCGGCAAATTTTCGTAGTCGGTAAATTTTCGTAGGCGGCTAATTTTCGTAGTCGGCATCGTAGTCGTCACGTTACCGTAGTCGGTAAATTTTCGTAGTCGGCTTTTTGCAGGCGGCAAGTTTTCGTAGGCGAAAAATAAAATCTTCCGCGACCACTATTAGTATTAACTTCGCTAAACGACATTGACGCTGCCACCAAGCTGGTTGTTATAAATTGTATTGTGTTTGTCGAAGGCCTTTTATATTTTATATATTTTAAGAGAGAAAGGAAACGCTGAGACATTAGTCGTACTTATTTTAATTATAGAAAAAAAACATAGATAAAAACAACAGAGTAAGAAAAATACACAGAGTAGCTTAATTCCGTAACATCCTCCACACGCCAGAAAATTAACTTTTAATTAATTGAATTTTACAACATTGCACTAAAAATTACAGTTTGAATGCTAACAACAATCAACTTAACAATCACTTCGGAAATATAAAAAAATAACTAACTTGGCAACTTAATTTTAAACTCCACTGACTGACAGACAATTAAAGAAAAAATAAATAAAATAAATTTAGTGCCTTACTTGAATGATGCAGTTTCTACTCAAATAGACAGGTTATACCTACTGGGGACTCGCACCTTCCGCCCAGAACGGGTGATGACTGGTCTATTGTTGTTCTCCTGCTCAGCACTTACTTTTGTATCGCAGGTGGCTGGGTCTCGTTGTGAAATAGAGCTGTCCAGTAGACTGCTGTCGTCAGCTGATCTGTTGGGCTCAGAAGATGATTGAATACTATGTACTAATAAATCATTACCTGAAGGGACTTCTAACTTGTATAATCGTTGAAATGGGCGAATTTTTCGCCCTGTGTGGATTCTTACAGAAGCTGTTCTGTTTTCACCATCCTTTCCTTTATAGATTTCTTCTATTATGCCAAGTGGCCATTTTAATCGTTTTTCTTCCGTTTCTATTAATACAATATCTCCCACCTTCAAATCATCTCTTCTTTCCTTTCCTTTTTGTACCAACAGTGATAAATATTCACCTTTAAATCTCTTCCTAAATTCTTCTCTAAGCTGTTGTAAGTATCTGCAGCGGTTATTTAATATTTTGCCATCTATGTGATCCAGATCAGCAACTTCTGTGTTACGTATTGGCTGAATAAAGTAGGCAGGTGTTAATGGCTCTAATGAAGCAGCATTATCATCTTGCACATATGTCAAAGGTCGTCCATTCATGGTGGCTTCGCAATCACACAATAAAGTATGTAACTCATCATAAGTCAACGATACTTTCCCAAGCACCCGACGCAATAGATTCTTCAATATTCTTATTAATCTTTCCCAATATCCACCCCACCATGCTGCAGAGGCTACGTTCATTTTCCAGGTGATTTGCTGCAATGTTGATTCCTGCTGTCTCTCATCCCAGTTTAAAGTGGTAAGTAAATTTTTAGTACCCAGGAAATTGGTACCTTGATCGGACATCATTATTTTAGCTCGTCCTCTACGCGCTATAAATCTACGCAGTGTCATCATAAAAGCTTCTGTCGACAATGACCTTGTGAGCTCCAGGTGAACAGCTCTGTAGACTGCACATGTGTACAGGACGATCCAACATTTTCCTCCATCCCGTAAATACAGTGGACCTGCGAGATCAACCCCTGTCGTCTGGAACGAGTTCTGGGTAATCTGATAGTAGTAGTTTAGTTTTAATTTTTATTAACTTATCTTCATCGTAAAACTGCATTAAACTAGCACTACTTTTCTATATTATTTCACTACTTTCCGATTGTATCATCTTAATAATAACTTTTTCAGCCTTCTCATATTCCTTGTATGTTATTTGTCCTTTCTTTCTATTATCTTTACAACGTACATTATTTATAAATCTTAGTATCCATGCAGTTGTTCTTATTATTTTTGAATATTTAGAAAAATAGCTTTGTATTTTAACTAGTATGCTTCCACTTGTGATAATACTTGTATTACATACTGTTTTCTTCAATTCTAGGTGTACCAGCTCTTCGTCTACTGCCAACTCGGATTTCGGCCACTGCTCCGGTGTCAGTCTCAACCATGCAGGTCCTTCCCACCAGCGACAGTCAAGTAACGTTTTTGCATTACAGCCTCTAGATGCGAGATCAGCCCAATTCTGTACACCTGGTAAGTGATGCCAATTTTCTATATTAGTATTTTGTCGAATTTCTTTGACTCTATTTCCCACAAATGTGTTCCAGGGTAGTTCTCGTTTTATCCAACATAGAGCCACACTTGAGTCCACCCAGCAGTACTCCTGACATTCAGTTATTTCTAAATTTTTCTTTGCTTGTGCAAACAGTCGTGAACCTATAAGGGCAGCTATTAATTCAAGTCTTGGGATAGTTATCTTTTTTGGAGGGGTTATTCTTGCCTTAGCAGAAATAAGTTGTACTGTTACCTTCCCCATCTTTTCCGCCCTTAGGTACACACATGCTCCATAACCATCCTTGCTTGCATCGCAAAATAAATGTAAGCTTTCTTGACATTCTTCTATGGAATAAGCTGACAATCTTCTCGGGATTCTGCACTCATTGAGGTATGTGATATACTTGTACCAGTCATGAAATTTTGTCTGTAAATCAGAGGGTAATTCTTCATCCCATGAAAGCTCACGACGCCATGCTTCTTGCAAAATCTGCTTTGGTGGTAGCAGTACAGGAGAAATAAAACCTATCGGATCAAAAACCTTTTGTGTTATAGACAAAATGTCCCTTTTTGTAACATTGTGTACCATTTGACACGCAGGGAGAGTCTCAGTATTACAGAAGAGTTCATCTGAGTCAATGTTCCACATGAGACCTAGTACTGATATGATTGATAATTTTATCTCATTGATTTGCGTAGGTGATGTGACCCATTGCCTCAATTCAAACTGCGCATTTTTCATGATCTGCTTGCTTTCAGAAATAAAGTTACTTACTGCTTCGGTAGAATTTAAACTTGTAACACAGTTGTCAACATAGAATGACTTACTCAATAACTTGGCAGTTTGTTCCTGTTTACCTGTGACATTTTGTAAGTGATGTTGAATTGTTGCCGAGAGTAAGAATGGGCTTGATGTTAATCCGAAGACTACTCTGCAATGTCTGTATGTAACGATTTCTGTTTGTGCGCTATTTTTCCACCATAAAAAACGTAATTTATCCCTATCTTTACTAGAAATAGCTATCTGAAGAAATGCTTTCGATATATCTGAAGTTACTCCAATAGCCCCCTTTCTGAAGTTATATAATAAAGTAGGATTTTTTTCTAAGAAATTCATCCCTTTCTCCTGTCAAAATCCCTTGAAGTGAAAATCCCTTAATTCCTGTCTTGAGACAGGAATTAAGGGATTTTCCATTTTGATCACGCGCCGAAGCATCGAACACTGGCCTTATCTTTGTTGTCAGACTCGAGTCTTTCATAACTGCTCTATGAGGTAAGTAATGTGAATTATTTAACTCCAATTCCAGGTCAGGTACAACCTCAATTATTCCCATTTGACACCAATCATTAATTATAGTGTGGTAAGTATCAAAAATTTCACATGATAATAGTTTTTTAGTTGTAGGCTCTAACCTCTGTCTGGCTACATTATAATTATTCAATAAATCATCATGTCCTACCTTCCAGGGAAGCTGTACCTCATATCTGCCTTCGGAGTTTATGTTAACTGTCTCCTTGAAAGACATCATCACTTCTTTTTCTGTTTCTGCCTTAGACTTCACCTCAACTGGATCCCGGATGCCCAACGTCTCAAGAGACCAAAAATCTGAAATATTACAACTATTAGAACAAAATAAAGATGTGGATGTATTACTTATTGCAACATTTACCTGTTTTCCTTGTAGAGTCCAACCCAATTTGGTTTTAATAGCTACCAGTCCTTTCTCCAGCTGGATCAGTATGCCTGTCATTAAAAAAACCTAAGAAATCTGCACCAATCAAGAGTTGTATATCAGATGATTGACCTTTGTCTGTCAGTGTGATTTGATGTTGTTTTAACTTACTTAATAGCACAGTGTCAGAAAAATTTACTTTAGGAACATTATTACAAATACAAGTTTGACTTAAAGCTGAAATATTAATTTTAAAGTTACAGTCCAAACTTTCAACATCAAGGTTGTAAACATTATGTTCTTTAGACTTGGTTTCCACACCACCAAACAGAGAATGCATTAAAACTTCCTTGCTTCCAACTGGAATCTTCAAATTGTCCACAACATCTTGTCGTACATATGTCCGCTGAGATCCACTATCAAAAAGTGCTCGAACTGACATCTTCTTCCCTCTGTATATCAAATTGACAATTACAGTTTGTAGTAATGTTTCTGTATTAGAATAAGCTTGAGATGGTAGTGTTGCAACAGTTATTTCTTTCATATTCTCTTTCTTTGTACTTTTTTCTTCTTTTGTTCCACTAGATCCATAACATATAACTGTAGAGTGTCTTTTCCCACAGATAAGGCATTTTATATATGATTTGCATATTTTGCTGTAGTGTCCAATTTTAAGACATAAGGTACAAGCTCTTTTATCTCGTAGGTGTGCTTTGCGTTGTTCAATACTCATTTTATTTAATTTATAACATTCCAAACATGAGTGAGAATCCTTTCCGCACCATATACATGCATAAAGTTTTGCTATATTTGTCTCCTTAAAGTTTGACACTAAACAGCTTGCAGAAGGTTGTACTTCAGTTTCTTTTATTTTCATCATACCAAATGAATGTTTGGCTGTTGAGATTCTTAGGTCGCAATCGACTTCTTTTTTCAAGAACTCCAGTAAGTCGTTTAGTTCATTATCCATATCTGTGGTGTGTGACGTTGAACGTTCCCAAATTTTCAGTGTCTCCTGAGGGAGAGCAGATTCCACCATGGGCAAAATAAATGCAGCGTATTTATCTTTGGTGACTCCTAAACTTTCTAGAGCACGCAACTGGGCATTTAATTTGTCATACAGACTGGTTATTGATAATTGTTCACCTTCTGCTTTTAATAGTATTAGGGCAAGCAGCTCCCTTACATACAGCTGTATGAGCAGTTCATCCCTCGCATACCTAGACTTTATGTGTTCCAGGCATTCACTATAACTGCTTGCCGGGTAACTTTCTACGAGTGCTCGCACCTCTGTACCCACTGACACTGATTGTAATAGATAGTGATATTTGTCGTCACATAATATGGACTCGTTTTCGTGGATTTTCTTGAATTGATTCCAGAATAGCAACCAACTTCTAATATTGCCATCAAATTTCTTTATCTCAATTTGCGGTAATTTTATTTTATTTTATTTTATTTCAGTGGAAAACCAACGACACACAATAATGTATAGAAAAATGAATAGTAAACAGAAGGTCACTTAAAGGTTTTCACGACTAAGTCAACAAAAGTAAACAATGAGTAACATAAAATAGATACAAAACATAAAAACACAGACAATAAACGGTTACATATACACACTAATAATAACTGTTGCTAAAACATCACAAAAGTATTATCAAGACTCATGAGAACAAGAGACACCAATTATTAAATATACCATTAAACGGTTCTAGTCTAAGCATTTTTAAAGAAGTCTTGGCTTAGGATTTTCCTAGCAGTTGCCGCTTTAGTAAGAAAGGGATCAAAATTAAACTTGTTACAAAAGGTGTTAAAATTATTGCTCGCACGCACTAAATATGAGTTCTGTCTATAATTTGAGGAACATCGAGGTAGGGAAATTGGAAAGAAGAAGCGAGTGGATCTAGTGGGAACATTAAAGGAAAGTTTATGCAATAGGTCAGGACAGTCTATTTCATTAGAAAGGATTTTGAGCATAAAAGTACAGTCTGCTATTTCACGTCTAATAACTAAGGGAAGTAAGTGGAATTTAGCACAGTAATTTAAATAGTTCTCAGAATGATACGGTATTTTGGCTATATAACACAGGTGCTTAATGAATCTCTTTTGAATGCTTTCGATTCTATCAATATACTTATTATATCGTGGGTTCCAGATTTGGGATGCATATTCAAGGTGGCTTCTGACGAACGAACAGTAGAGAATTTTTAAAGTCTTAACTTTGGTGAAGCAATGAGACAGTCTTATAATAAAGCCCAATGCTTTGATAGCTTTAGTTACAATCGCCTGAACATGAGCGTCAAACACCAATTTGCTATCATGATGTACTCCAAGATCCCGAACTAAGTTACTTTTAGGTAAAAGCTGGCCTTTTAAATAATAAAATGTGGGTAAATTAAACTTTTTTCGACTAAACGTGACTACAGTGCATTTAGTTGGAGATCCGCTTGAAGGGCATCTGCATCTGCAATTGAACTAATGGCAGAGTATATTTTCATGTCATCAGCAAAGCATAGCAAGTGCGATGAATGAAAACACTGGTTGATGTCATTTATATATATTATAAATAGCAAAGGAGCTATTATGGACCCTTGTGGGACACCACTAGGCACAGTAGTCCAGCTAGAGATATAATTATTTAGTACAACAGCTTGAGATCGATTGTTAATGTAAGAAGTAAACCATCTAAGAAGATCACCTTTAATGCCTAAATCATTCATTTTAGTTATAAGAATGTTATGGTCCACTCGATCGAACGCTTTACTATAGTCGGTATATATGACATCAACCTGTGCACCTTTGTCCATCGTAGTGGTTAGAAATTCATTTAGAAGTACGAGATTTGAAACTGTAGAACGACCTGGAAGGAAGCCATGTTGGGATGAGCAAATTGAGATTTTAAGTGTTGCGTAAACTTGATCATACACGATACGTTCAAACAATTTTGCAATAACGCATAGTTTAGAGATAGGCCTATAATTGGTAATGTCACTTTTTGACCCTTTTTTGTCGACTGGACTAACAAAAGCTGATTTCCATATATTGGGCATAGTGCCACTAGAGCAAGACTTCTTAAATAATATAGCTAAAGGGGAGGCAAGTGACACGGCGCACCGCTGAAGAAATATAGGTGACAGCTGATCAGGTCCTGCTGACTTAGATGTGTCTAAGTCAAGCAGTAATTTCTCGACCATAGCAGTATCTATTTCGATATTAGAAATATGCGAAAGATTAGGAGTAGACGTTGATATGAGTGTATGGGGACTTACATGATTTGTACGGTTAAGAAAATTGGAGGAAAAGAAAGAAGAAAAGGCATCACAAATGGATTCTCCAGAATTGAGGCGTCTGTCACCATAGGTCATATTACTTGGAAAACTTTTAGTCTGGGATCGTTGCTTAACAAAAGACCAAAAATGATTAGGATTGTTTTCAATAGACGTTTCAGTAGATGAGATATACGAGTTATAGCATGTCGCTTCCATTTCCTTAGCCCTATCGCGAAGCAGTTTGTATGTAACTTCATCAGATAGCCTGCCATATATTTTAAATTTCCGGCGAAATTTCTCCTTCTCGTTTAGCAGTTTCTTTAATGCAGGAGTGTACCAAACTGGATAAAGGTTATTTTTAATTAATTTAGTGGGTATAAACTTCTCTTGAACTTCAGCGATAACATTATAAAAATAATTAACAGCTTCTTCGAGAGGTCTACAAGATAGTTCATTGATCCAATCAATTTGAGTGAGGTGCTGATTTATTAAGTCAAAATTGGCTTTTCTAAAGACAGGCTTTGAACGCATCGCTTGCTTAAGCGGAGTGAATTGAATGCAGCTATAACAAATAATTAATGCGGGATGATAGAGGTCTATAGGCAACACAGGGTCCGCGCATTTAATAACAGATACGACTTTATTTGAGAGAACCAAATCTAGAAATCTTCCGTGACTATTAGGGACCCCATTAAACTGCTTAAGCCCATTTATCGCCAGCTCATCTTGAAATAGGAGTTCGTCGTTATTACTAGTCTGGGCAGCAGTGTATGATTCACCATTCCATTGCCAAGATATACCGCATAAATTGAAATCACCTACTATTAGGAACGTATCATTGGCTTTATCTACAATTGAACTATTTAGTTTAGTTAGATAGTTAAGTAACTGTGACGAGAACGATAACCCTTGATTTTGTTTACATAAATAAATAGCGCAAAGATGTAAGTTATTCAGCTGTTTTGTAATTGAATCGCGTATGCGAAGGGTAAGCCATAGGTCTTCCGCGGTGGAGTGCAAGGTTGGTTGGGCGATAGTAACAATATCTCTATGAACCGCGATGAGCACTCCGCCTCCACGGGTCTGGCCTGTAAGGTTATAGTCACGATCCCGTCGCCACACAACGTAGCGGTTATCAAAAAGTTCTGAATCATGGATACCGTCGATCAGCCATGTTTCAGTTAGAATAATAACATCGTAAGAATTAAGACAGATTTGACGGTAAAAAATATCAGTTTTTTTTCGAAGGCCACGGACGTTCTGATAATAAATATTAAGTTGGTCAAGCACTGTGAAAGTTAACAATATCATTTTAAGTTGTGCATATTGGTATGCAAGGTCTCAGCAAACTTTTGTTCCGATTTAAGGATCGATTCGCAGCGAGCATCTATACGCCGCCATTTTGTACGGTATTTTTGCGCCTCTTCTTCTTCTTTTTCTAGGGCAGATTCGTCAAATGTTGCAGATTCCGTTATTTTCTTGGAAATCTTTTTATCTAAATCATGCAGTCGAATTATATTTTCTTCAACCTGAGCTCGCTCGGCTATTAATTGGAATTTGTCTATTTTTTCTTGACCGAGCATGGCTTCTATTGAATTACATAGTTTTGTAACTATTCGTCTGACCACTTTGACACCTTTCTTTGATATCCTTCTCCATTTTTGAATATATTCATTCCACACGGTCGCCAGATGTTATAAATTATATTATGCTTGTTGAAGGCCTTTTATATTTTATATATTTTAAGAGAGAAAGGAAACGCTGAGACATTAGTCGTACTTATTTTAATTATAGAAAAAAAACATAGAGTATAAAAACAACAGAGTAAGAAAAATACACAGAGTAGCTTAATTCCGTAACACTGGTGCTGCATGGCCGCAAATTGCCGTTTTGAAAGATTTCCGTCAGAACGCGGCCGCATGCGATTATTTTTTGTATATCTAATCACGAGACCAACGGGCAAGTCAAAAATAAACCACACCAAATTATTTGCGATTTGGTTCAGTCTATAGGCGGCATATTTTTAAATTCGCCTTTGGCCTTTGGTTACGTAATGAATATCTATAAAAAACATTAACAGTGTGAAAAAACTAGTATTTTCTTAGTAATTCTAAGAAAATATTAGTTTTTGGCTGACAGCAACACACACAAATAAAGTATCATAAAAGTTATATAATAAGTACCTATTTAAAACAAAAAATATTAAATTCAAACTCAAAACTCAAACTCAAAAATAGTTTATTTCAAATAGGCTTAACACCTAGCACTTTTGAAAGGTAATGTTTTTTTTTTTTTTAAAATAAGCTACCACCGGATTACAACGCAACGCGGCCTCAACTGAGAAGATCCGGCAAGAAACTCAGCGGGCTTGTCATTTTTTCACTTTTTTTTAAACAGTGTGACACACTAATGAATAAAATAAATCTCGAAAAATGATTTATAAGGATGAAAGAAAAAGCACCGCCCACTAAATGCACAGTTTGAAATTCTATGCAGTCATATATACCCACACAAAAATGTAAAGACTATTTAGTGATATATGGTCCGCAAAAGAAGCCTGAACTCGGGCCCCGTCGTGTTGACTGAGGACAGTTGATGAATGGCACGTCCGGGACACAGCTATCATGACTGATGGCTATATTTCTTGCGGTACGCGATTCACACTTCATATTGAAGCAATAATTTATTTACTGCTCGCTTGAAGAAAACATGATTTTGACGGAAGGACTTTTTTCGTCTTTAGAAATGGGTACTTTATGGTAACACTATAGAAGAACAGGGTTAAGTTAAAAATTGTAAAAATTTTTTTAATTTTGTTTAACACTATTTTTAAATGAACATTTTTCACTAGCTTAAAGAATAACATGTTTATTGCTGTAAATAGCAATATCACTTTACGCGATAACGAAAGAGAAAGTTAAAAATATTTATAGTGTGACGAACTTGACGCTATTTCGAACATTCTGATAATTTTATACTGACTAAATGATAAAAAATAGAATTAATAATAATAATATCCTGGGACAATCCAAACACGGTCTTCTGACCCTGTACTATGGCAAGAAATGGCAAAGCTGTACTATGGAAACCAGACAACTGATACAAATACTTATTGTTAGCAACATTTAATTATTTGTTAATATTTGTATAATTTATGTGTAATTATGATTGTAATTAAATATTGAAAGTGTTGATTTGACTATCTGCGCTCGACCGGCACGACGGACCAATCACAACGCATTGTTCGGAACGAACGTAATGGTGGGGGAAACCATTACTTAGCAGTCGTGCCGCTCTGCGAGCGCAGTCGTGAACTGTACGTCGAGTTGTGGACATCACAGCCGCGTACCAGGCATTGGTTGGAAAGTATAAATTGTTGATATTAACAAATGTATAATTAAAGTATATATTATTATTAGGAATTATAGTTATCGTCAAATAAATTGTGGGTAGGAAGGATAGCCGAACGCGTATATAAGTCACTGCTCTAGCGGCACCGTGGTCATTCGATCTCATACAGTGCGGAAGTCTTAGTGAAGTAGCTGCGTCTTAGTGATTACAATGTATTCCTGTTACAGGAGTGTGGTAATAATACTTCAGAGGTATGTTCAGTTCTTGTTATACTAAGGTGGTCCAGAGACAATGGTTTCTGGACAGCTTCTCTTTTTTTTTTAAGTAATCCTACCTAGGATTGCTAATATCAGAAGTGGGATTGGATTCTGCCCTATCCTTTTCGCTTTCTGATGCATTTTGTTATATTCGTTTCCATTATTTTCACGTATTGTTTTTCACGAAAAAAAAATACATATGCGGTAGTTCGTGTTTCGAAAAAAATATTAATGATGCCCACGGTACGGTCATGTTGGAACACGAATAGGATAAGGATTATTACGATCGATCGTTAGATCAATCGATCATATGTAATACTTCAGTTTACAGTTGTAATAGTACTGTTGGTAGTCCAGTAGTACAGTAGACATACACGATGGTTGAACGATCGAGTCAGTGAATCCATTTAGTGAGTTCGTTCATAGAAGTACCAAAGGACAGGCAAAGTCTAGTGTTACGGCTAGATTAGTACAAATGAACTAGATGGATTTATTTCGTTGGTTCGTATTATTTTAAGCAGTGGGTTGATTTGATTTCTGACTGCTAGTTATAATAAAGTGCGATTACTAATAAATCTGGCAGTAAAATTGTATTTCGTTAAGATGTTTTGTGGTTAATCTTGATGAGTCATCGCAATTTGTAAAGTGTTGTTTTGGCTTATTGTTTATTTTCTCGGTCGATGACTAATAATCGTATTTGAATTCTGGTTCGATCTGGATACGTTTTTTGAAGCAAGGCCGAGCGGTTACTGTCCGGTCGGTCGTACGGGCCTAATATATTGACGAGTGCTGATTGTGTCTGTGTACTTGTTGATTTAACTATGTACCTACCTGATTTTTACATCAAATTTTTAATTCGGTTTCTGTAGTTATGTTCACAGAATATGTAAGTGCGAGTCGCCATGCGCAAGGGCGATTGTGGCGTTACTGGCTGCATTGTGGCGCTGGCCGCTGCTGCATGAGTGGCTTTATGCGCCATACAGTGGCGTCGCCACCCAAACGGTGGCATGGCCGCCCAGATGGTGGTGTGGCCGCCCAGATGGTGGTTTGGCCGCCTAACGGTGGCGTGGCCGCCCTAACGGTGGCGTGGCCGCCCTAACGGTGGCGTGGCCGCCCTAACGGTGGCGTGGCCGCCCTAACGGTGGCGTGGCCGCCCTAACGGTGGCGTGGCCGCCCTAACGGTGGCGTGGCCGCCCTAACGGTGGCGTGGCCGCCCTAACGGTGGCGTGGCCGCCCTAACGGTGGCGTGGCCGCCCTAACGGTGGCGTGGCCGCCCTAACGGTGGCGTGGCCGCCCTAACGGTGGCGTGGCCGCCCTAACGGTGGCGTGGCCGCCCTAACGGTGGCGTGGCCGCCCTAACGGTGGCGTGGCCGCCCTAACGGTGGCGTGGCCGCCCTAACGGTGGCGTGGCCGCCCTAACGGTGGCGTGGCCGCCCTAACGGTGGCGTGGCCGCCCTAACGGTGGCGTGGCCGCCCTAACGGTGGCGTGGCCGCCCTAACGGTGGCGTGGCCGCCCTAACGGTGGCGTGGCCGCCCTAACGGTGGCGTGGCCGCCCTAACGGTGGCGTGGCCGCCCTAACGGTGGCGTGGCCGCCCTAACGGTGGCGTGGCCGCCCTAACGGTGGCGTGGCCGCCCTAACGGTGGCGTGGCCGCCCTAACGGTGGCGTGGCCGCCCTAACGGTTGCGTGGCCGCCTATACAATGCGCTGTGCCGTGGCGTTGGTCGGTACGCCGTGGTCGTGGCCGGACATCGAAACAAGGAAACAGCTACTGATTTAATTGTGTGGTTATAACAGCCGCACTGGCGTGAGTTTTGCACATTTTGTTGTGCTTTTCATCAGTAGTTGACTGTATGAGCCTATAAATCTACTAGTAGTGATAATAATTATCCCGAATTCAAATTTATGAATCTTAGTGAGAAAAGCAAAGCTTGCCCACCGATAGTGGTCTCTTAGTGTATCGTTGTAAAAAAGCTAGATCCTTATAACTACTTTCGTGGTCCTGGAGCTTGTAGTACACGCAGGGTCATACCACAGGTTGGCCACTGACTAGCCGCGGTATATCCGGCGTATTATTGATAGTTCGGGTTGAAATATGCTTTTATCTGGAACCGATTCACACACGCAAAGTTATGTCTCACGTAGATCTCTAGCGAGTCGTGAGGTGGCACTCCGCGAAGGGACCTGCCCCGGGTGGTCGGTAGAGTTATCAGTTTATTTTATACCCTTGTGCTTAGGGTGAGTTAGGTGAGCTTAGCTTTAATATCTGTCCGAGATTAGGTGGCATTGAGCTTCGGTTCTGCCTGGACATGCAAACTTGGCGCCTCTGTCCGTGATAGGAGGGCATTGAGCTTCGGTTCTGCCTGGACATGCAAACTTGGCGCCTCTGTCCGTGATAGGAGGGCATTGAGCTTCGGTTCTGCCTGGACATGCAAACTTGGCGCCTCTGTCCGTGATAGGAGGGCATTGAGCTTCGGTTCTGCCTGGACATGCAAACTTGGCGCCTCTGTCCACGATAGGGAGGCATTGAGCTTCGGTTCTGCCTGGACATGCAAACTTGGCGCCTCTGTCCACGATAGGGAGGCATTGAGCTTCGGTTCTGCCTGGACATGCAAACTTGGCGCCTCTGTCCATGATAGGGAGGCATTGAGCTTCGGTTCTGCCTGGACATGCAAACTTGGCGCCTCTGTCCACGATAGGGAGGCATTGAGCTTCGGTTCTGCCTGGACATGCAAACTTGGCGCCTCTGTCCGTGATAGGAGGGCATTGAGCTTCGGTTCTGCCTGGACATGCAAACTTGGCGCCTCTGTCCGTGATAGGGGGGCATTGAGCTTCGGTTCTGCCTGGACATGCAAACTTGGCGCCTCTGTCCGCGATAGGGGGGCATTGAGCTTCGGTTCTGCCTGGACATGCAAACTTGGCGCCTCTGTCCGTGATAGGGGGGCAGGCATTGAGCTTCGGTTCTGCCTGGACATGCAAACTTGGCGCCTCTGTCCGTGATAGGGGGGCATTGAGCTTCGGTTCTGCCTGGACATGCAAACTTGGCGCCTCTGTCCGTGATAGGGGGGCATTGAGCTTCGGTTCTGCCTGGACATGCAAACTTGGCGCCTCTGTCCGTGATAGGGGGGCATTGAGCTTCGGTTCTGCCTTCCTATCTACCTATGTCATCTACCTATGCCATCTATCTATGCCATCTATCTATGCCATCTATCTATGCCATCTATCTATGCCATCTATCTATGCCATCTATCTATGCCATCTACCTATGCCATCTATCTATGCCATCTACCTATGCCATCTACCTATGCCATCTACCTATGCCATCTACCTATGCCATCTACCTATGCCATCTACCTATGCCATCTACCTATGCCATCTACCTATGCCATCTACCTATGCCATCTACCTATGCCTTCTACCTACGTTTTTTGTTGTCAGTCGATGGAAGACACCCATGTAAAGCCATGCAAACATGGTTTTGGAATAACCATGACATGTTCTTACATATCGTTATTTCTTATAACAGGTTGCGTCAGCGGGACCCACGCTGACTAGACATGCGTAAAGACTAGAGACCGATATAAAGCTTAGTGGCATACAAGGTATCGGTTACGCAGGAAGAGACCTGATTAAAGCCTATGATTATTTGTTTTCTGTAATTATTACTACTTCATAACTTGACTGTGTTTATGTGAGCGCTTATTGCTCGCTGCTTATTCTGTTTTTCTTAGCCGCGTGCCATGCCATGCAGACAGCTGCAGGGCGTGTCCTAGCGTGACCTGTTCAACAGCGAAGATCTGCGCACCGGGTATGACTGCCTAACTGGTGCCATGCAGTGGGCGCAGTCAAAGAAGCACAAGGATATGAGTAACAGCACTAACTTTTTATTCTTATTTTTACTTTCCTATTTTTTTAAAGATTTGTTTTTGAGAAAGTTTAAAATCTTTGTATGGCAAGCCGCCCCTTGTGCACTACTTGCTTTACTGCACAGTAGTAGTAACTATACGCCTTTCAGAGTTAGACATTCTTACGTTCGAATCGAGGGACATTTTTTCGTTCGAATTGAGTTGCATTCTTAAAATGTAATGTTATGTGCACACTTTGTTTGGGTGTTGTTTCGTGTTTTGTGCAGGACCAGCAAACGCTCCTAGGCGGTGCTCGTGGCAGCCTAGACTCCGGGATTTCCTGTGAACGATGGATCCCCTTCGTGTTGCTCTCGGGAAACAGCGAGCCCGAGGACGTGCTCATGTCAGGAGAGGCCGTATTAGGAATTATAGTTATCGTCAAATAAATTGTGGGTAGGAAGGATAGCCGAACGCGTATATAAGTCACTGCTCTAGCGGCACCGTGGTCATTCGATCTCATACAGTGCGGAAGTCTTAGTGAAGTAGCTGCGTCTTAGTGATTACAATGTATTCCTGTTACAGGAGTGTGGTAATAATACTTCAGAGGTATGTTCAGTTCTTGTTATACTAAGGTGGTCCAGAGACAATGGTTTCTGGACAGCTTCTCTTTTTTTTTCAAGTAATCCTACCTAGGATTGCTAATATTATATATAATAATAATAATACTACCTAATTAAATATTTGAAAGATAATATTTTAAATGTCGGAATTAAACCATACGTACCCGTATATGTTGTTATTTATTTCTACCTATTCGGCAAACCTAAAGGTAGGTACCCGAACTTCTTAATTAGGCACCAACATCTCAGAAGTGCGATAAGATAACCCACTAACGCCATATTTTTTTTTTACAATGTGATTAATTTGAATGTAATTTTGTTTTTGTAACTGTCTCATGAACAGTTCTTTTACATTTAACATGGTTCTTAATTATTATAATAACATTTAAAAAATTTACATATATATATAAACAAAGTGTACCATTGTTAAGCAAATCATGAACACTACATTGTCCTAAATTTTAATAAGACCACAGCCACTTTAATATGATTTATCCAACTGTTTTATACTCTCATAATATATGCCGTAATTATCTATTGCTCTGTGCTTTATAAACATCGTGCGAGCCGCTGCATCGAGCATTGGATCGTGCGAGCCGCTGCAACGAGCATTGGATCGTGCGAGCCACTGCGCCGAACATTGGATCGTGCGAGCCGCTGCGCCGAACATTGGATCGTGCGAGCCACCACGCCAAACTTCTGGTTACGCGGGTGGCCCTCGCCTGGATAAGTGGGGTGTTGCTCACCCGCAGCCCAGCACTACACTACTGGTGAGTCAATTTCTTATCTTGCCGAATTCCCACTTACTATCGAGAGAAGTTTGGTTCCTTTAACTCAGCTTCAGCTTTGAGTTAAACTCTAGTAAGGCTAGCTTGAATATATAATTTAGATCTGCTGAGTGATTAGAATTTGGGAAAGAATAGGTTGTCACTACACCCCAAGGTAGGATCGAGGTTTTGAGTAATTGTCTTGCAGCTTAAAGGGTTTTATCAATAAAATTATTTCCAGCAAAGACCCTGTCTATTCTAGAGGTTGATTGGAATTTTGAAACACTAAACTCTTCTGAGTAGTCTTGATATTCTCAATCTATTAAATACGTATCTTATGCCATATCTTATACTAGATATGCATCTCTAAGAGGGTGTAGTAACCGGAACATTTCAAATGCAAAATAAAGCAACGCAGATAGTTATCAGACCTCGTCGCTATGGTTCACTTAATCCTTACCTTGATTGTGTAGCGCAAGGGGTCAAATATTTCTTTGAATCCTAGCAATGACCTTGTCTATTGCGCAGGGTAATTTGGATTTTGAAAATGCTATTCTGCGCATACTTGGTTGACTTACCTGTCTTCTATATGGACAGACTTCGTCCATCGTCTGTTTTGCGTTTAACTTCTTTAGTAGTAAACCATGGCTGCCAAAATGGCTAGTCTTGACGATAATGAACCAGTCGTTTATAGACTCTCACCTTTCAATCAGTTGAAGGGATTAGGGAAATGATTTCATGGTTATTAAATATAATTGGACCATCACCCTACCGTACCCTAATACACTCCTTCTCCTGTTTTGTGCTCAAACTCTTCAGTAGTAAACTATGGTTGCCAAAATGGCTAGTCTTCTCTATAATTGACCAGTCGTTTATGGACTCTATGACCTTTCAATCAGTAGACAGAATTAAGAAAATGATTTCTTGGTTATTGAGCCATCACGCTGCCGTACTGAAGTACAATTGTAAATTTGGTAGTTGAAAGAATGACAATATGTAAGAGCCCTGTGAGCCCTGTGTGTGCCTGTGAGGCATAGTAAAGAAGTTCGAATTTAAATCCAGTGAACTTAATGTATAATTATGTACTTACAAGGGTATTTGTAAAATGTATCCCATGGCATTAATGACCGATGACCTATGTGTTTTCTGGTAATCTTCATTAAAATACCTTAATCCTTGTATCGGACTATAATCAGATAACAATGTGGACCAATATAAAACCAGGCACTTAATATCGGACTGCCTCGCGAAGGCGCCAGCTAATTTGTAACCCATATCATAAACCATATTCTTGGGTTCCGCGAATTATTGCATTACTCTATAGTTTTCATAGTTTACTATATTTACAGTTATGTCGAGTTGAAGGAATCAGTAAGAGAACCTGTCCCTTATTATGTTTCTCGTTTGACAGCTAAAGTGATGATCATTATACCAAAATGACCATCGAATAACTATCAAATGGTATTACCTAAAGTGAGTAACCAATAAATACCAACACACCTTCAGTTGACATCGAAGTTCGATGGAAAACTGAAGCTTGATTCACTTATGTTGCTAAGCATACGCAATAGTCCTGTAGATGTAATTTGCCTTTACCAAATACCATAATCAGACCCTACGCAGTTCTTAGCTAAATAGAATAATCTATGTAAATTTAAAATCAATATTGAAATGAAACTAATTTTACGGATTATATCGCGGTTTATTCAAATAATGTTTCAATGTGTAATATTCGCGTAAATATCAGAAATCATTTTATTAAAATCAATAGTTATAGCAGGAGATTTAAACATAAATAAATCACAATACAAAGACACATTGGCAGATTTTAAAAATGCACAAAAGCCCGTTCAGTGAGTCTCAGCTTTTAACAATCAATTTGTCAATCAACAACAATTTTCTTAGCCGATGGAAGCTATAGGAAATAGCTACATTGACTAGTACAAACTCTCAAGGCTCTGATAATTATGATTTTGACATAATAATATCTTATTAAATAGATCGTCATAATCCCTGAATGATTCAAATTATATTATAAAGTCTTTATATGATGTGAATGATTATTGAAATCAATGAGATCATTCGCATTCTTTAGAAAACAGAATAGACGAGGAGTCTCAAAGGGAGTATTCTAGGTCTCATTGTATTGTATTTGCAATGCCTTATGTTCGTTGTGTGGGGATCTGGTGTAATACAGGTTTACGCCTTCCTCGCTTCTCACAAATATTAGACTATTAATCTGCTTACTGCTTAATTCATAAAATATCTTCATATTTTTGTGAGATGAAAATAAACTATATATTGTTATTATATACTATATGTAAATGACATTACTGACATAACCAATTTCGAGTTGACCATTTACCGATGATATGTCTATTTGTGTGACATCAAACAAAAGAAATAATAGTTCAGGAACTTGAGACAGGAATTAATAATACGATAGATAAACGGACTACTTACATGGCTAGCTATATAAATATATAATTTAAAAATAAACTTGGTAAATCTGTATATATACAATTTAATAAATCTTTAACTACAAAATAAACATTAAGCTGAACGTACTAAATATTAGAAAAAGCAACATAATGATTCCCTGGGTGTGACTATATGTAAGATTGAGACATAAATTGGAGAGTAAATGTAGATAGTGTGCAATAAAATGAACACTTTTATATGCGCTCAGGCAAGTTAAAATATTCCTTGCTTAGGTGAAGTCATATTACGTTATGGACTTATCACGTTTGGTAACAGTGCCGATCAAAATAGATAATTTGTCTCCTTATAAAATTAGTAGTATATTGCCCTCCGTTGGACGGACTCTAACCTCTTGACTTGTATTATTTACAAACTGTGAACGATTTCAATCTTCGAAATAGGAGATCCCACACCAACTCGTATTAGACTGTACTCCTTCGAGAGGTATGACTGAAGGGATTTCGTGATTAGTTAGTATTGCATGTGTTCGGCAATGAGACTCGTTAAAACTCCCGAATAATATTTTGGGTGGGTCAATTGAATATTTGGATGTCGATGCCCTGTCAATGGCTGTCGAACTGACGTGAGGAAAGAAAGGCTGAAATTATTCCGAAGTTCATAGATTGACACATATTATCTGTAGAATTGTTTAAATCTCTTCCGCTGTTGCAAAGCCTCGCACAGCAGTTATAGAATAGACTTAATCTTCAATGTGTTGTTACTTCATCTGGTCTTTTCTGAGATGAAATCGATGAGGGGCAACGTTATCTGCATGTAGGAAATGCTAACGTTCCCAATTCATCACTGAACATATTTGTAATAACAACATTGCTATTTAGCTTTATAATTCTATTAATGATACCTCATAAAGTTACATTATTGCCTACCGATTGTTTCGATTATTGATCCCTCATATTCTCGTAATGATGCTTGGTGACGTTAACTATTTTGACGTTACTAAGGTATGACCAATTGCAAGTAACGTTGCGAAACATGTGTGAGCCTCTGTGGGGCCTATATGAAATATTTCATACTTTGATAAATAATTATTGAGAATACTCTTTTCTCTCCAGAATTTAAGTTGCTGCAAGTAATAAAATTAATTTGTCTGAACTACTACTAGAGTACACGAGTCTTCGGACAGTGATAGTATATGACTGACTGGGTGGCAATTACCTAAAGTCTGATTATTTTTATATTACATTGTGACTAATAAATTTTGAATTTTAGAGATGTATCCCCAAGTTTCCTGGCTTATGGCCGGGAAATATCGCCACTTATTAATAAACTTGAGCCATGAAATAATGCTCGATATTCAGAATGGGCCATGAAAAAATGCCCGTATAGATGTATTGTGTGAGCCATGAAATAATGCTCCTTATGTTATTATAACCCATCATGAAACATTGCTCTTTATTGTGAGCCATAACATAACTTTGGATGTGGTAGTATGCCATGAAATAATGTATATTATCAGTTATAAAACAATGCTTCATTATAGTAAGCCATGAAATAACGGTTCTAAAAACTGAAATAATGTTCATTTTATTATTGTAACCCATGAAACATTGCTCTTCATTGTGAGCCATAAAATAACTTTGGTTATGGTAGTATGCTATGAAATAATGTATATTATCAGTTATAAAACAATGCTTCTTTGTTATAGTAAGCCATGAAATAACGCTTCTAAAAACTGCAATAATGTTCATTTTGTTATTGTAACTCATGAAATATTGCTCTTACTGTGAGCCATAAAATAATTTGCTTATGGTAATATGCCATGGAATAGTGCTTATTATTGTCGGCTCAAAACAATGCTCCTCTAGTTATGGCCCATTTACACGAAGCAAGTTTCTTGCCTGTTGTAAGCAATAATATTGAAGCAATAAATGCCTTGCATTGTCTTAACATGTCACATTCTTGCTCTACTGGGCAAGATTTGCATTCAATAATTACTTTAAAAATCTTAACTAGTATCCGCGTGTAAACAGTTACTTACAATTCTTGAAGGTCAAATATTGCACTTCATTTGTTGCGTTCAATTATTGCTCTTGTATGTACAGGGGAATGGCATCATGTAAATGAGTCTTTATTGTAAGCCATGAAATAATGCTTCTGAAACATGAACAATGTTTTTTGTTTGTTATTGTAACTCATAAAACATTGCACTTTATTGTGAGCCATAAAATAACTGGCTATGTTAGTATGCTATAAAATGATGCTTGTCATTGTTAGCTATAAAACAATTCCCATATTATTGTAAGCAGTGAAATAATGCTTTGAAATTATTGTGAGCTATTAAGCATAAGCTCTTCTTATTGTGACCTATGAAATTATGGGCTTATTTTAACTACAATTTGCTGTACTTCATCTTTACTTATGCCAGAACAGTTTCCGAAATTAGGTATATACTGTTTAAATATACATGTTAGATCTTTTATTTGCGCGAGGACGCACTATGGTTATTGGATGGCCGACTGTTAGCAACATTTAATTATTTGTTAATATTTGTATAATTTATGTGTAATTATGATTGTAATTAAATATTGAAAGTGTTGATTTGACTATCTGCGCTCGACCGGCACGGCGGACCAATCACAACGCATTGTTCGGAACGAACGTAATGGTGGGGGAAACCATTACTTAGCAGTCGTGCCGCTCTGCGAGCGCAGTCGTGAACTGTACGTCGAGTTGTGGACATCACAGCCGCGTACCAGGCATTGGTTGGAAAGTATAAATTGTTGATATTAACAAATGTATAATTAAAGTATATATTATATATAATAATAATAATACTACCTAATTAAATATTTGAAAGATAATATTTTAAATGTCTGAATTAAACCATACGTACCCGTATATGTTGTTATTTATTTCTACCTATTCGGCAAACCTAAAGGTAGGTACCCGAACTTCTTAATTAGGCACCAACATCATGTACTTTTTTGTGGGAATCGAACCCACGACCCACGGCCCATTGTGTAGCGGCCAGGGTGCCTAAGCACTAGACCAAAGGGCCAGTTGCCATTACGTGGTAAAACAAACTATGTAAAGAAGCTATGCTTTTTTCGATTAACCCTGCATAGTAGATTTAACACTTTTATTCTCGCAGGGATAACCTTCAACCTGGGACTTCATATCAGGGTCGTCCGGGATATGTACGATGTTTAGCTATTAAAGCCCCGCGATTATCAGATCGGCAGAAGCTGCTTGTGGCGGCTTCGTGTGGTGGGTCACCCCCTTCCTTCTAATATGGTTGAGGGGAGTGATGGCTGCTGCTCGAGTCAACTCGTGCGCGGGTGCTGCTTGGTGGGACTGATCCGACTACTATCCCTTTGGCCTTTTAGTTTGTTGTAATTTTTGTCGTAATTTATTGTTTTCTTCTTTTCTCCCTTTAAGTTGCGAACGGCAGGACACACTATCGCTAATGTCGATTCAACGGTAACAAAACAAACAATGTTATAAAAAAAAGTGAAAAAATGACAAGCCCGCTGAGTTCCTTGCCGGATCTTTTCAGTTGAGGCCGCGTTGTGATTCAGTTGTAGCTTTTAAAAAATTACCATTCAAAAGTGCTAGCGTTAAGCCTATTTGAAATAAAGATTAAGGAGTTGGAGTTTGAGTGCACATTAGAACCTGGGTTCTCCGGTGGGACCTGCACCAAGTACCCTACAGTGCCTTGCCTTTCTTTACTTACTTAATAATAATAATGTCCTGGGACAATTCACACACGGTCATCTGATCCCAAACTAGGCAGAGCCTGTACTATGGAAACCAGACAACTGATAGTAATACATATATACTTTTTTTTTGTAAATACATACTTATATAGATAAAACACCCAGACACTTGGTGGGAATCGAACCCACGACCTGTTGGGTAGCAGACAGGGTCACTAACCACTAGACCAACGGGCCCGCCAACTTAAACTTCTTACTTCTTTAAATATAAAATCTTATTAAATTCTTATATTGTGACAGGCATCTTGGTCTGGTGGTGGTTAGTCCCTGGTTGCTACCTAATAGGGTGTGGGTTCGATTCCCGCAAAGTGTCTGGGTGTAACTTATCTATTTAAGTAGGTATGTATTTACGAAAAAAAGGTATATAAATATTAGTGTCAGTGATCTGATTTCCACAGTACAGGCTCTGTCTAGTTTAGATTCAGATAACCTTGTGTGGATTGTCCCAGAATTATTATTCATTATCATCATTAGCAGGCGAAAGACGTCCACTGCTGAACAAAGGCCTCCCCCTTAGAAGGGAGGGGTTGCCATAATCCCCACACTTGGCAGGCGTCTTGGGAATCGCAGTATAGGTGGAAGATAAATCCAAAAGAAAGACGCTGCTGTCCGTCTTCCCGTTCTCGCATAGTCGCCTCTTACGACACCCCAGGAGTAACGGGTGGAATTATTATTATTAAGTTTTATACTGAACAGATCAGGTGATTCGTATTATGAATCATGCTGAGGTTGTATCGTTGTGTCGGTAAACAATAGATCTCAGACAAGTATCCAACATTGTATACGTTTCAAAGGTTAATAGCATTATGTTCATAATATAACAAACAAGAGCTTGAGTATCGTCTTTTGTTTCACGGCTTAAGGCCACTAGTAAACAATTGCGGAGCGTTTTTGAAGGAATAAAAAATTATGAATGGAAACCTTTTTCCTTCGCCTTTTTACTTTTCTTGAAACACTTGAAACAAACTGTTTGCAATTTAGCCTTGATTGCTATTAAATTAATTTGCTGTGCTTTTATATTTTTAGGGTTCCATAGCTAATAGGAAAAAAATGGTCGAGGGTTCAGTACCTTCTTTAGATGTTTAAGTTAGTTTCCTATTCATCTAACACCTCAGGTAGTAAAATGGCCAAACTGTGTAACTAAGTTTGTTTGTCAAAATTTTTTGAAGATTTCTAAAACATAACTTCGTATTATTTTTTTCCTGTTAAATATAAGTACAAACGCATTTATTAACTTTAGTTATTTCAGAGTATTTCCTCAATAAACTTGCATCTCCAATGCGAGCCTCCTGTCAAAAAAATAACGTAAGGGACATTATTTTTTTGACAAGGAGCCCGTGAGACCAACTCCATGATAGTCATTTTGAATTTGAATTTAATATTTTGGGTGACAAGCAATAGTACAATGTAACTGTACATTGTCATGTGTATCGCTTACCATCAGGGAAACTGCTCGCTTGTGACGTCACAAAATTTCCTAAAAATAAATTTTAGGGAACATTTAAGTAGTGCGTTCTAGAACGTTTCGTTCTGTACATATACGCGTCGCTGCGCTCCGTTCTAAAGCAAATATTAGCCTATTGTAGGTAGGTATAGTACACACTACACAACAAGCATCGCTTCCCTCCGCAGTACAACAGTAGCCTAACTCGCGAGTGTAAATATAGAGTACATCTTAATGTACGTGTTAAATGTTCTATTATCCACTACACGTCACTCTTGAGCGAAGACGTAGCCACTTATCTTGTCACTTCGTGTAACAAGAAAGCTTTGATATGTAAACGGTTTTAAACCACATATGACGCCGCCATATTCTTTTTCTTTTCGTATTGATAAGTACTGTAGAATTAAGTCATAGTGAAAAGATTGGTTACTCAGCAAGATCTTGTTGTGTTGATTGGTTGTCCAGGTGCAACAGGCAAACATGAATTATTTCGCCATTAGAGGAGACTAATGCCCGGCTTCTGAAGATCTCAGTTAACTGTTCATTAGCTATTGGTTCAATAAAGTTGTGTATAAGATAAAGTTAGTTTAACTGTCACTGAGTTTCTGAGTACACCGAAAGGCATTCAATAACTATGAGACCGATAAGCAGTGCAATAATTCGACGTTAGATGGGTCTTTTTCTCTGATCAAATTTAAAATTGATTTTAATGTTTTATATAGCCAATATTACCAGTTCTTATTTTTATTAACATTTTTTCGGTTTAAATAAGTGCTGAATGATATTAATTAAGTAATAATCAATTAAATTCACCGTAAGTAGTGTCACCAAACGCCGTTAACTCTCGTAGCGCTAGTGCTGCGTAAACAAAGTGACTTAAAAATTCAATTTTCAGCAGGCTTCCTGCGCGCGCACGCTGCAGCAGCGTCAAATGAACTGAAAGATGAACAAAATAATGTAAATTTTAAATCACCAAAAAAAATTAAACAAATCCGAAAGAAAAAAATTGAAGTTGACAGTTTTACAGAGGGCGTTGTTAGAAGAAAAATAACTCAATTTTATACGGTTTATAAGAAGGTTCCTACATTAAAAATTTTGAATGCGAAACTCCGAGAAGAAGGAATTTTAAATTGTGGCCGAGAATATTTGAGAACATTGATTCATAAACTTGGCTTTCGATTTAAGAAATGTCAATCAAAAAGAAAATTACTGATTGAACAACCAAACATCGTATCGTGGCGGTGGCGTTATCTTAATGCGATAAAGAAGCACAGAAGAGATCAAAGAAACATTGTTTACCTCGATGAAACATATGTCAATTCGTCATTAAATGTACCGGCGTGTTGGCAATCCAATGAAGAACGAGGGGTGCTGTCGCATATTGGCAAAGGGCCACGTTTAATTATTGTACATGCTGGTGGACAAGCCGGATTTATCGATGGAGCTCTTTTAATTTTTAAATCCAAAAGCAAAACCGGAGATTATCATAGCGATATGAATTTTATAAACTTCAGCAAATGGACTAAAGAAAAGCTATTGCCAAATTTACCGCCAAGCTCAGTTATTGTTATGGATAATGCCGCATAACACTCGGTACAAGAGGACAAAAAGCCTACAATGACATCCACAAAAGCCACCATGCAAACCTGGCTGCAAAGACACAATGTTGAATTTGATGCGTCTCTAAGAAAATGTGATTTATTGAATTTAATCAAACAACACGCGACTGAAAATATTTACAAAATAGATGAAATTTTGAAGGCGGCAGGTCATGAAGTTTAACGACTGCCTCCATATCACCCAGACCTGAACCCAATCGAATTGGTTTGGGGGGATATCAAAGGACAGCTCGCAAAAATTGAAATTGATTCTAATTTAGACAAAAAGAAAAATACACTGGAACAGTTATTTGCCGAATTCTCTGTAGAAAAATGGGTTAACTGCGATAAACATGTACAAACTATTGAAGATGAATATTGTGCACGATCGCATCGTTGATGAAGAGATGGACCGATTTATTATTAATTTGCAAGATTCTGACTCCTCAAGCTACACAGACAGTGATGATGATTCAAGCGATATGAATATTAGTGACGAATAGTCCTATAAAATTTTTATCTGTGGTTAAATATTTCTTAAACGGAGTTAATTATTGTTTTATGATTTTGTACCTATGAAGCTATTATAAAATAATTGTAAAACTTAAAAATAAATACTTAAAAAAAAGAAACTTATTATTTTATTATTTACCAACAATGTCTATCTCGAGATAAATCTTTGGATTATTGACTCCGTGTGTAGCGTTACCCGCCCCCGCTCCCTTCTTACCGCGCAGGCGATACGCGAGTTAAACGGTCGGCCTATAATTATTTACCACGGGTTATTCAAAATTCAATTTATAAAAGAAATCTAAAAATGTTTTAAGTATGGTAAAATTGTTAGTAGAAATTTTATTCTACGAAAGTCTACTGTAGGTATGGTAAGGTATTATTCTTTACACATATTATAATTTAAACATAACATTTTGCCACCCGTGCGAAGCCGGGGTGGGCCGCTAGTAGATTATATTTGTGTTTTTTTTTTTTTTCTGTAGATTGACATTATTTTGATTTGTGTTTAAATACTTGTTTGTAACTACCTACTAAATAAAATATAGTTATGTCGCCGTTCGTTTGACAGCTTCCGGCGTAACAAAATACTGATTATGAGTAATATTTACATTAGTTGCGGTTTATATGTATTATTGATTGATAATTCTCCTAATTAAATCTCCAATCTAAATAGTATTAATTATTGATAATATGTAATAGTTTTTGTATAAGCATGACTCTTGATTAGCTTATCTGTTTGTCTATATAAACAGATGTGTCACAACGTCTTTCTTCTTCAACGAGATAGTCTTTTTGTAACCGTCGTTGAGAACAGTTGTAAGTGGAAACTCTGCCCAATTGTTTATAAAATTGATTGACCGTAAAATGCTTGTGTTGATTATTGCGATTATGCTGATTATCCGACTTTGAATTGTACATACAATAACATTAACATTAAAGGAAACATAGCAAAGAGTAGTACAAAGGCACAGCTTATTTCTAAAGAAATTTCTTCCAGCAGGCCTGCGAGTCGAAAGTTGCAAAAAAGAAATGGAACTTTATTTATAATTTTTCACATAAACTTCTTTGTTTTATCAACAACGTTGCGATAAATAGTTTTGTATCAGGATAACCAGACATTCAGTGCCTAATAATAAACATTACTACCGTACCCACTACCATATGTTGGACCCTCAGCATACCGGGCCCAGGTTTACAAATAAAAACTAACCATATAGTCAGAACTCTACTTTTGAAGAAATGCTATGAGTGCCGATCTCTTTTTACACTGGATTTTATAAAAGGCGTGGTATGGTAAATATTTACACAATGTAATACCCTGTCCCGTGTTACGTAAGATCAATTTTATTTATGGTAATGTAATACTTTGCGAGTATATGAGCCCGAAAATTGGCGACCGCTTTTTCACTGTCGTAACAAAAATATGATTGATACCTTCTATCTTACGACAAGCCTTAATGTTTTGTATAGCTTTCATAATTTATAGAACTTAAACAACAAAAGCTAATAAAACTGGGTCTTGTTTAAGTAGACTCGAAAAGTTATTCAGAATATTAAATTGCGTAGAGTTCTTATTTCGAGAATGAAATTTCGCGAATTTTAGATAACACAACCCTTAGGAGCGCGATAGGGTTGAGCTTTCCATGGTTAGTAAATTTTCGCTGTTTTATTATTTCAGTTAAAATTTAGAGAAATATTACACTTATATATAATTAAATTAAAATAAACGTCTGTCAGAACAGTATAGAAAGAATTGTAATTGGAGTCAAGAGAACAGACAAAGTAAGATTAAAGGAAATAAAAAATATAACTAAATTTAAAGATGCAAAAACAATATTAAAAAGACCATAATGGCGATAGACAGGACATATTCTAAGAGAAAAATATTAGAAGTGGACAAAAATAATAACAGAGTGGTACCCAAGGGATGGCAAAAGGAGCAAAGGGCGACAAACAAAACGTTGGGAAGATGATCTCAAAAGAGTAGCCGGTCCAGAGTGGATTCGGATGGTTAAAGACAGAGAGGTATGGAAATCTTTAGAGGACGCCTGTGTCGAAGGACAAGCTGTTGTAAAACATACCGACCGCCAATAACAAACTTAATATGTAAAAAATTAAGAATCAACTGGTACTTTATTTCATTAGAATATTGTAAAAAAATAAAAACAGCGATAAAGGCTTATTTTATTTTATTTTTATTTTTTAACACTTATATTTTCAAAATCGGAATATAGGAAAGTTACATTTCTAAATTTAGTATTGCATGCATCGATTACACCAACCCTGACCAACCTTGACCTATACCAACTAGATTTGCTGTCACGACCCGAAAAGTGGTCACGAAAATAAGAAAATAAGAGCTACGGAGACGGCTGTCGCTCAATTGTCTGCAATTATTATTGAACCTTATTTTATAGTATGTAAGTCATCTTTTTATATGAACATATTATTGTTTTGCGTGTACGTGTATAGTTGTGTAGGTATATGTAACCGCGACCACATTTTCGATGTCATTTTGTTCGTGACAGCTAATCTTGTTGGTATAGTATATCGATGATTGCATGGTTGCGTGGGACGATTAGTATAAAGTAAGTACTTACGTATGTTTAATTATTATCAAGTAAAAAGATAAATACAAACATAATGTTAACATAGCACTTAGGTTTATAGTAATGCTTATAAACCTCAAGACACTGCATACTAAAGGAACATATTCTGCATGTTTTTTAAAGTATAAATAATACCAGCCCTTGTTTATGTCCCACTGTTGGGCACGGGCCTCCCCTCAAGATTAGGGCTCAGGGGGCTTAGGCCATAGTCCACCACGTTGGCCAAGTGTAGGTTGGCGGACTTCACACGTCATTCGAAAGCTAGTTAGCCTTTCTCAGACATGCAGGTTTCCTCACGATGTTTTCCTTCACCGAATAAAAAAAAGCAATGTTTTTTTTAAAGTATAATATTATTTTACTTAACATTATCACGTAGGTACAGTTGTGGGTAGTTCATTGATAAGCCGAGGAACTAGGTAATCGGATGTTCGCTCGCCATAGCAGTTATTCGCGCGGGTGTTATATGTACAAAGTCGTTTCTGAGCGACTGCACGTGTGAATACAGGATGTTTAATTTCGACTCAATACTTTTTACCAAAAAAGTTAATTTAGTAAGAATGTAAAAACTAGCACTAGAATAAAACTAGCCACAAATTTATTTGAAACAAATATTTACGTAGAATACAATAAGTACGTGGCAACTGTGCCCTGAATAGGCACGTGCCGATGTATCTAGTGAAACCACCGGCAGCCATCTTGTCCCCGCACGCCAATACCATTAGTTACTGATGTTTGCCACGTACTGTTACTGCAGTACCGATCTTTAAATTCTATTGCTTCGAACGCTTATTGCCGCTATTTCCATTCAATTATGCTTGTTATGGGAAATTGATATTACGTTAAATAACATCGATAATACCGCGCTATATCATAATATTCTGTCGCTTAATGGCAGTTGCGCTATTCCCGGATGAACTATCGTAGACACACCAGTGGGTAGGCAGAGAAACGTTTTCGGCTTGTTTAACCTATTATATGTATATTAGTGTAGAGTTCACTGTATTTGTTAATGTTAACACTAAACTATATCGGCTCGTTAACGCACACACCACGTCTGACCCGCACAGTAGTTAACACTCGACTGAACTCCCCTTTTTTTTTTTTTTTTTTTTGGGAATGAGACGCTGTTAACTTGTCTACCCACAACTTTACACAATTTACCAGTACACTACATCCCTTCCTTTTTAAAGAAAATTTAATTTTTAATTTAAATGTAAATTAATAATCGTTTCTCAAAATAACAAGTATGTAACTATCATAAAATGAATAATGTTCATTAACTGATCTTATTATACACTGTCCTTTATACATCTCTTTCTTTTTTTTTTTTTTTTTGATAATTATAAGAATATTAATGTCAAAACTAGACATTCATCGTAATTTAATTACCTAGTTAGAAATTTAAGACTATCTACTTCATAATAGCATTTCTGAAATAATATATTTTTTAAATTCTTTACATAGAAGCATTTATTACATTTTATTAAACTAGGTAAGTACCTATTTTATTATATATTCTCAGAGTATCTAAAGCACGTTTCGTTACTCCTGCCAGTGTGGCTTAGTGGAGTGCCCCTGAAATGAGTTTCTACCAAACACCAGGTCCCAGGGGACCTCAAGGATAAGGCTTGTATTGAGAAGGAGTGCGGGGTCACTCGAGGAAGGATATACTGGCCCGCAAGTTGGCGTGCTCTTCAAAGGAAGTTAGAAGCACTCTTAAGCATTTCGCCAGACATTCTAAATGTACCGGCTGTGGTCAACTGCACTCATGGTTGACTCACCGATGCTTGCGTTTAAAGCAATAAATAATATCCTCCTGCCACACCGGCCAATCCGGCCAATCTTGTGGGGACAAGACCAGCCATCGACGCGGGAAATAGTTCACCCGCGCGTACACCAATCTTATTCTTTCCCTCACAGCCAACCTTAGCCGACCAGCTTCCTATTCTGACTTTCCAACGGCCTAGGAACTAAAGTCACAAGAGTGTTGATCATAACTATTATATGATTTGATAACACAAGCTAGTAAGACCCTGTGATACGAACCCACAGCACTACATGAAATATCACCAGAGAATATTCCCGAGTAATAAGAAAGTACAGCGGCAACAACAACAAGACTCGTAATATCTGTTGGTCGCATTGGATCTTTACAGTAGATTCACTACCACTGCTCCCCGGATAATTATCGATTATTATGATAGACTCAGTCGATTAAATAGGTAATATTGATAACAATTGTATCCTCCACCGAAAAGTTCAAATAAGACCACCGTATTTCGCTGTCAATCAGCCACCCGTATCAATGACATCGCTAGCACGTCCATCCTACGAGACACTGCCTCCCCGTGTGTGGATCCATAGAGGAATATACTCACATAGCTTTATTTGCTCGGTCAGTCTTGACAGAGTTGATGGACTCTAGTGAAATAAAGCCAAAACTAGGAACTAATTAGACTATTAACATTAAACGTTGAGATCAAATTCAAATCTGCTTACGACAGCCAATCAGTTCTAACTCTAACGCATCCGGATCAAGATTACCTACTGATCAGAACCGAGATGCCTAAGCCAACACGCCCTTGCAGTTAACTTCGATGAGAAGAAACCTCCCAACTACTCCGCGAGTCTTGCTGTCGAAACACTTAGTATTGTTCTGAAAATAACTCGAAAAACATAGTATTATTAAATTAAACTTATATAAAATTAACAGAGCAGATTATTAGAACTTCTAGTCACACAAACTTTTCCCCTTAAAGTATCACCCGAGTTCCGAAAGAGGTTCAAGGAAACTGAAGGTTCATTAAAATTTTAGCGATGCAACGACGTACCAAAGGGAGAATCCTCCGACCGAGCGAGGTGTGATGCTCGGTCAGGGCCGAGGCCCCCTACAGTTGATGTCGGGATGTTGTATATATTCTCCACGTTTGAGAAACTTCACTTGCGAGATTCAGGAATCCGAGGTGTCGTCATGTATCGCGTTGTATGTGATGCTGCTTGCTTTTCATCGCATCGCTGTACCACATGTGGCGCCATCCGGTCATGTCGAGTCGCCACATCACTCTCCCCGAAGACTGGAAGTCGATGAACGTCTTCATTTGCTAGCTCGTCCTTGTGTTCCAGTCGCTATGCCAATACCAGTGGATGCAGTTCCAGTGAGTCGAAGCTGATGCTGCTACGTCTTCAGTGAGTCGAGGTGTGCAGTGGGTATGGCTGACGGCTGCTAGGCGTACCGGTGAGAGGGATGCGCTCTTCTTAGAAGGACCGGCCATAGCAGGGGAGTTGTGCCATGTTGTGGCCGAAGGTCGACCAGGCTTGCATCCGCAGCCGCAATGCGTTGGTCATCCGATGACGCCGGGATACTGGCTGGCTTGTGACTCGCTGGTTGTTGCAGAAGAGAGCGATGGCGAAGCTGTGCTGTTGTCCGATCCGAAGGCTGCGTCGATGTTCAATGCGGGGTTACCAGTTCAGCCTCATTCTGTGTGATGCTCGTTGGTACCAAAATGTCCTGTGAGTGCACCTACTAGGTGCCTTATTTGTGATCTGTTTAGGTTTAATAATTTAAACCCTCAGTCCCCCCTTGTGCTAGAGAATGTTTTGGAGTGGTTTAGGCCTGACGCTGCCCTCCATTCCTTCATGTGTTCATTTCTAGCATGTGCATATAATGCTTGGTGACACATTCCATATGGAACCCCACAAATGGTTCGGTTGTCTAAGAGCCGGCCTTCGCTAGTCTATCTGCCTTCTCCTTGCCCTTGACGCCTTCGTGTCCAGGTACCCAGATAAGGCAGACATTGTTGTCTTCCCAAGTTGTTCAAACCTGTAACACGTTCTTTGACCAGTTTAGAAGCAACTCTGAAGGAATTCAGAGCCTTCAGTACTGCCTGACTGTCGCTGAGAATGCAAATGGTTTTACCTTTTACATTTCTCCTTTGCATTTATTTAATGCTGGCAATTATGGCATAGGTTTCCGCTTTGTATACTTATGAATGACCCATGCCGTGACCGACACTACAGTCCTTGAACAATCTCTGTCCTACCAGGGTAACCATCAGATCAGGATCAATAATACTTGATATTGCTACCTCCCGATTGGCCTCCACCATACACTTTATTGTACGGTATTTTGAACTCATTTGAGATTTAATACAAGGTATATAAACCCTCATTCGCAATTGAATGCCCGTTCACAATCCAATGTGAACCACTTTTCGTACGATATCTAAACCCACCCCTGCGCAATTTAATGCACGTTTGTTAAACCCTCGCAATTTAATGCACGGTATTGAAACCCTCGCAATTTAATGCACGGTATTTAAACCCTCGCAATTTAATGCACGGTATTTAAACCCTCGCAATTTAATGCACGGTCTTTAAACCCTCGCAATTTAATGCACGGTCTTTAAACCCTCGCAATTTAATGCACGGTATTTAAACCCTCGCAATTTAATGCACGGTATTTAAACCATCATTCGCAATTTAATGCCTGTTCACAATTTAATGTGAACCACTTTTTGTATGGTACCTTCGCAATTTAATGCGTGGTATTTGAACCATCGCAAATGAATGCACGGTATTCAAACACCCATTAGAAATTTGACACCGCCCTACATAATTTATTGAATGTCCTTAGCAAAATTTTATACAAGTAAGTAATACCATTTAGGTTAGGTACTGCAAATTAAATACTAGAATCAATAGCACTCAGGTGCTTTAAAACAAACCTTACATTACAGATCAGGATAAGGTTTGCTAACCTTCTACACCTACACATTATAACTGAATAATTTCTTCTATTGGGACTAGTTACTTATAAGTAGTATTTCTCGTATAACAATTAGAGAGTGATCATTGAATTTATGTTTCATCTATACCCATTAATCATTCATATATGCAATTACATTTTATGAGGTTCACCTCACAACCTTAAGCAAATTTTGTGGGAAAATCTAATCTGGGATATAATAGCCCCAGGGACATTCATTGTTAATATAATATGCAAGTATATAGAAATTTTATTTAGCGTTTACATTTGTGGTTTAGCTGCGCGTATCAGGACAGGTGCCATTTTTATGAACTTTAGAGGCGTTGTGGACATACTTATAATAGCTATTCTATCTGTCTGGGAAAGCGCATCAAAACGCTTCTTTAAACTGCGGAAAGGGCACTACGATCTGTGGTTAATATATTATTATATATAATATTTCCTCTTTTTTTTAAGTCATTTCGGCTTCCTTTTCGGTATTAAGGTATTTTTATAAAGAAGCCCAGGTTCTGACAACTAAAGTTCTGATATTTTACAGAAAAGATTTTGTGTTTAAACCCGCATACTGTACGTACGCACCTTTGCACGTAATTTTTTTTTTTTTTTTTTACCAAGCTATTCTAAAGTATTAAGATATTTCTAAATCATCTGTCTGAAGCGAAAGATATTATGACAAAATGGTCGCCATCCTTTGACCTCGTTAAGATAGAGGAGACTACTTGAGAATCGAGATAATCATGACTTCACTGTTTATTTTTTTTTTTTGTAGGTATGTTCACTTTTACATGTAAAAATATAATTTACAAAAGGTAATCTTTAGACCATGTCAAGATAGAGGCTACTTGAGAATTGAGATAATCGTTTGACTTCACACTTCTGTTTTTTTTTTTCTGTTTTTGTTTAATTATGTTCACTTATTACTTGAATATTATTTTTCCAAAAAGTGAATAAACTAATTGTATGTACTTATATGATCAAACACTTATTTTGTCACTTTCAATTATTCAAAAATAGTTTATTATGATTAATTTTATTAACTTATCACGTAATAAAGTATTTCGTCCACGCCACTTATTTGTTTTTAATTTAAATTGCACTTTTATTTATCAAAAATATATAATTACTCACGGTTTTCACCTCGTCGCCATGTAGAGTTCACTGTATTTGTTAATGTTAACACTAAACTAGATCGGCTCGTTAACGCACACACCACGTCTGACCCGCACAGTGGTTAACACTCGACTGAACTCCCCTCCTACACTACCCTCTAGTGCTCTTATGTCTTTCTCACATCCCCACTCAGTGCCTGCGTAGTGTGCCCGCTTGAGACGATAAACTTGTCTACCCACAACTTTACACAATTTACCAGTACACTACAATTAGTATACCATTTTAAACATCCATAAGATAGCAGATTCGATAGACATATTAATTTGTATTTAAAAACTGTAATAAGATTATTCAGAGGGTCCATACACACAAAAAGACTTTGCCTGCACTACGATTTCTCTAAATCTTAATTTAAAAATATTATGTACTGACATGGTATTAACGTGATGTTTTTAAATGTAAATGGATACGTCTATAATGTTAGTTCATTTAAGGATATTTGTGGTGGCACACTAACAAATAGCTTAGAATACAGATAACTCGCAGATATTTTTGCCAACTTTCTGTGCGCGCCCGACCGCCCCACGAAGAAGGGGGTAATTTTTTCGAGAGTATGTATACTAATTATTATTATTATTATACTTCATTGGGTACACATATAAACAGAAAACAGTACAAAACACATAACAAAATACATATAATAATTAATTCAATACATATAATATTAATTGTACGTACTAATACATTAAAAAATCTATTAATACCTGGAGTAACAAGGAAATAATAAATAAAATTAATTATGCAATATATACAAATCGTCCTCACTCTTTGGTGGCAAAGTCCCCAGAACGCTGGCAGCATTGCCACGCTGGATGGCAATGCTAATCTGCTGACCGAAATAAAAGCCAGCGTTCCGGTCTCCAGATGTTCCTTCGAGGAGTTCGGAATTTTTTTGGAACACCTGGTGGGCTCCCGGCTCCCATTGTACATACCATATAAATATATCCGATACGATAAATAACGTATTTTAACTAATTTAACAGTCAAGTTTCGTATTTTAACTAATTTAACAGCTAATGGACTTTTGGTAAACGGATTACTTTCAGCGGTCCCGATAAAAGGGCCCTTTAATCAGGACGCCAGGAATTAAAACATCCTTTTGTTGGCCAATTACAATAATAGGATTACACCTTTATTCGTTGGACCGTTCGAGTTTGCATATTGAATGATAAAATAGTGTATAAATTGATAATAACGCTTGAATATTACTCCTTCTAATTAATACTGCCTTAACATTTATTACTGCTTTTTGGCAAAATTAATTAACCCATTTTCTAAACTATACGATCACTATTTCCAACTTAAATCTCATAAGGATCAGTGCTGATGCTACAAGTATAAGACAAAGTAAAAAGTTAATTAGAAAATTTGAAAATTTATTTCATCGATTATACCAGTATAGAAATTATAAGAAAAGAAAACACACACTCGAAAAAATAATCAGGCAGACATGGCCGTCAAAAAGGTGTCAAGCGTCCAAGTGTTCAAGTTAGCACTTAGTCATCTTTCGTGCTCTATCACTCTAAACCATCTCGGATTATTGCAAACTCCGGCTTAAATCTCATCATTTTATGTTAGAAAACGGATATAGGGACTTTAAGCTAGTTTGACTATTCTATAAACATTTTTAAATATCCATATTAACTTGTAGTTTGTTAATAAAACGATTCTGACCATATAAAGTTAACATTATAAAGTTCTAATAATCTTAATATTTCCTTAAAATACATTTAATTTTAATTATATTGGCTATTGGCACTTTCTCCAAGAAATTACATGTCAACTGTGGGTGTACCTACCACAGAAAGTTTAACTCCAATATATAATACACAGCGAATACCATCAATTTTACCAAAAGATATTAAATACTGTAAACCAAACAAACAATTAACTGTATCAAGAAGAAAATGAAAGAGTAAAAATCGAAAACAGAAAAATATTGGACTGCGATTTATTTAGAATTTAAACATTTATTTAAGTGGTTTTACTTTTGTAGTTTTTATTTTAATAGCTTTTGAAAAAAGAACTATGTCCATCTAACCTGGACTTAACCTAATTATTTGAAACGATTCGGTGATAACAAAAAATAGATATTTATTTAAGTTTTTTATAAACTTTTAAATATATTTTGGTTACGGAAAAGTAGACTAGAAATTTTTAAAATAAAAACATAGTATGTAACTTCTCTATTGCATGGTATTCATTGAAGTAGTACGTTCCAATTCCATACATAGTAATGGTATATGAAATGCTAAGTGCTACGAGACTCCGGCACCGCAACCGAAGCACTGAGCGTGCTTTTACAGCCAACCAATTCGATTCAAGCGCTACGAAACAACCAATGTTATATTCTCTTTTATTTATGCTACAATTTACTTTATACAAGGAGAATCAGTTAGTAAAGGACCATGCCCATATTAGTATGGAGCTGAAAGTCAGCAATGCCATACAATGCCCAAATTGCAGCTCTATGTCATATGATAACTTTTTAACAGTATTTTTATGTTATCTAGATTTAATGTCATATAAAGCACCGGTTCAAAAGATATTGGACATTAAACATGATAACTTCCTACTGGTTTTTATACATTTTATCGTTTACATTTTATCGTTTCTTTTATATACTTATCTGTATGTTATCAGATAAACATGTCAGTTATTTGGAATTATCTAGTCTCAATATGTATCCATTGTATAGTGTCAATATGTATGTGAAAACAATTTGGTTAGGTACCATCGATATAATATATAAACTAGATTTGGTGTCACGGTACAAAAAGTGGTAGCGAGAAATAGCGCCCTTGTGTCGCTATTTCTTTACAAGCCATAGCCTGATTTTTGCCGATAGGAGTGTCGCTACTGTCTATATGAAACTGTCAATCTACACGTCATTATCTTAACAAAAGCGTTAGTTCACGTTTCCGCCACCAGCACAGAAAAGTTTGCAACCTCCGCGACCACATTTTAGATGTCATTTTGTTCGTGAATATTTATCTAGTTCATATATTATATCGATGTTAGGTACACTGGTACTGCAATGTCAACAAGTACGTCTTATTTTTTTAACACGCTTTTATTAGCTTGACCTGTATGTATGTATGTATGTAACTATGTATGTATTTTAATTTTTATCCAGTGCTTCGTATGATTTAAAATTAACAACATAATTCTAGTTCCTATTTATTAGAGCAATCTTGTAATATACCTACTTTATCTGGACATTTCTGGGGCACAGATGGGCAGTGTCCTTTATGTATAAACCTTAAGTAATTCGCTGTCGCCGTCGTTAACGTATTCAGCAGTTTTTTTAATATACCAAATGGTTTTGCAAATTTTCATTGTAGACGACCCTTTGACTACTAAGTCTAGAATCTATACGCCATAAATCTCAAATGGCTGATGCCAGCTGTGAGATGGCTCTGGAAGGCTTCGGTACTCGCTCGAAGCAGGTCAAGTGACGTGCGAACAGTTCCGCGCGATTTGTCACTGTCTACTACTGGGCTATAAAAATGAGCCATTGCTCACTCGTGAAAATACGTGACTCGTGGCCGCTTTGGAGTGACTACTCTTTTGTTTAACTTTGTAAGTTATGGTATGTGTGCTTTTTTTTATTTTTTTAATAAATATTTTTTTCCTTGGACAATTCATACACAATTCTAAACAGAGAAGATAGGCAGAGCCAGTACCAGAGCCAGTTCCAGTAGTACCAGACTACTACTAGTACTGTGGTACTATGGTAACTGATACAAATATCTACTTATATTAGTTTTTTATAAATGCATAATTATAAAGATTTAAACACCCAGACACAGGACAAACAGACATGTTCATACACACAGTAGTTTTTGTTGAGTGGGTGGGTGTCTCATCGAAAAGGTCAAAATTAACCCTTATTTTTGCAAATATGTCATGCCAGTTTTATATAAATAACAAGGGAAGACTAGGGATATTTAAGTGAAAAATAGAGAAAGATAGGCGAATGTGTATCAATGCTACAGCGGTTTCTTGACAACAACCGTGTGCTTAGCTAAATACTCCACGTTGTGTAGTAGTTTGTGATGGCGAAGATTGCAATGTGTAACGTTGCAAATCTCCTTTTAATAAAAACTAAAATATCAGCATACCTACAGTTATCGATAATAGTATAAAGCCTTTTATAATAATATATGTACTTATAGTACGTCGTATACATAAAGTATAAAGCTTGTAAGTTTACTACATTCTCAAGGTAAATGTAATTCGTAACCTGTAATAATTACTCGGGTTCATTAACACGTAATGGGAGAACGCTATCCATAAAAGGACTTACCTTTATCACATTACAAATGTAATTAAATACTATCGTATTTCTCTTAAATATGTGTAATAATTAAATATTATTTGAAATTCCATTTCCAATTTAGAATATATACTTACCTACTTTAAACGTGAAAATGACCAATGTATACTACTTATAATAAAACTGTAACAGGTCCAATTCTGTACATAGAAGATATTTTGAAAATTATGTTTGGAGGGCATTCTATAACCGATACTAAAGCCAAAAATGTATTTTTTTTTGTCTGTCTGTATCTCGGCTGAGCATCACGCCGAAACTACTGGATGGATTGAAACGAAACTTGGCATGATTTGAGTTAATACTCCGAGGTAGAACCTATGTCCTAAAGTATCCTATGATACTTTTTATCCCGACATTCGGCACGGTTTCCTTGGGAGAGGGGACTAAAGTCAAAATGTGTACTTGGTTATAGTCTGCTACGATTTTAACAATTTTTCATTATAATTATAATAAATATTTGTAAGGGAACACTCATAGACAGTTGTTAACAATGTTTGGAAATCGATCAGGTTAAGCAACGTTAGGTAAGGTCATTAAATAGATGGGTGACCGTTTAACGCCATTTGAACTAACGTGCTTCGGAGGGCAAGTACAAAGTGGTTCCAAGTCTCTAACCGACTTTAAAAGGAAGTTTTAAATAATAAAAAAGGAGGTTTTAAATTGTATTCTATGCGAATGTATATTATTGAAAGAATAGTTAACGTAAACACAGCGCGGGCGGAGCTGCGTGGGTCAGCTAGTATCAAATATGACAAATTCCCGATTTGACGGTTTGACCAATGTCATGGAACCCGAATAAAATATGATGTGATAATTTGACGGGCCTGTTGATCTAGTGGTTAGTCGCCCTGGCCGCTACCCAATAGGTCGTGGGTTCGATTCCCACCTTGTGTCTAGGTGTTATTTATCTAAAATTATGTATAGGTAAATATGTTACACATTTACATAAAGTAAGTATTCGTTCATTGGTTACCATACAAGCTTTGTCTAGTTTGGGATCCATAGCATATGTACATTAATATTATTAACTAGCTGACCCACGCAGCTCCGCCTGCGCTATTTTTACGTTAACTAAACTTTGAATAACAGACATTCGCATCGAATACATAACCTCATTTTTTATAGTCGGTTAACAACTGGTACCCACTTTTTACTTGCTCTCCGAAGCACGGACCCGTTTAGTTCAAATGGCGTTAAACGGTCACCCATCTATTTAATGACCTTACCTAACGTTGCTTAACCCGATCGATTACAAAACCTTGATAACAACTCTCTATGAGTGTTCCCTTACTAATATTTATTATATTTTATAGAAAAATTTATAAAATCGGACCAAGCGTATAACCAAGTACCCGTTTTGACTTTAATCCCCTCTCCCAAAAGAACCGTGCTAGATTACGGGACAAAAAGTATCCTATGTCCTACCTCGTAGTGAGATCTCAAATCATGCCAAGTTTCATTTGAATCCATTCAGTAGTTTCGGTGTGATGCTCAGCCGTGATACAGACAGACAGACAGACAGACAGACAAAAATTAAAAAAATTACATTTTCGGCCTCAGTATCGGTTATAGAATGCCCTCCAAATATAATTTTCAAAATATCTTGAATGTACAGAATTGCACCTGTTACAGTTTTATTATAAGTATAGAAGTATAGATAGATAGTTCTAACTATAGCACATTTTCACATTGTTTTAACGCTCTTAGATTGCTTTTTGTCTTAATCATAATATCATAATATCATAATATATTTATTTGCATAAAAACATGGTATAATAAGATGTTACAATTTGTATAATGTACATACATGTTTTTGCTAGAATTTTACATAGCATGCAAAAAAGAAAAAATCACTTCATGTCAATTAGTTCTTTTACGCTATAAAAGTTTTTTTCAAGTAACCAGTTATATAATTTAATTTGAAAATTTCTAGAGCTAAGAGCTTTTAATTGACTAGGTATTTTATTATATATACGAACACACATAGCTACACAGCTCTTGTTATATTTACTTAGTCTAGGAATATAATCTAATACCAGTTGATATGGATCTCTCCTATTTCGAGCATTGACATGGTTCGCTGTTTTAAATAGCTCCTTATTTTTCCACACAAACATACATATTTGATAGATATAGAGGGATGGTAATGGTAATAAACCAAGCTTTTTAAATACTGGTTGACACGAGTCAAGAGGTTGGAGTCCGTATATTGCCCTAATGCACTTCTTTTGGGCGACAAATGCTCTGTTTTGGTCGGTACTGTTACCCCACACTATAAGTCCATAACGTAATAATGACTCCACATAAGCACGGTAGCACATAATTGCTGTTTTTATGTTTGTAATATTTTTAACTTGCCTGAGCGCATGTACAAATCTATTTATTTTATTGCATACATTATCTACATTTACTTTCCAGTTTATGTCTTCATCTATAGACACTCCCAGAAATTTTGTGGATGACATTTTTTTAATAGTTGGCACATTCAGTTGAATGTTTAATTTATAGTTATAAGATTTATTAAATTGTATATATACTGATTTGTCTAGGTTTATTTTTAAATTATTTATATCTAGCCATGTAGTTAATTTGTCTATCGTTATATTAATTTCCGTCTCATGGTCCTGAACTGTGTTATTATTTTTGTTAGATGTCACGATAATAGAAATATCATCAGCATATAAAATACACTTATGATTAGTTATGTCAGTAATGTCATTTATATATAATAGGAATAAAATGGGACCTAGTACACTTCCTTGGGGAACACCTTGCTTGATTATTCTATTCTCTGATGAATATGCCGTCATTTCCTTGTTATCATCAATTTTAGTAACGATAACACGTTGCTGTCTATTGCGTAGGTACGATGATATCCATTGTAGTGTAGGTCCCCTAATGCCAATTGTTTCTAATTTATGTAATAATATATCATGTGAAACTAGGTCAAAGGCTTTTGATAAGTCAAAAAATAGTCCTGTTGTGAGATGGTTATTGTTAATGTTTGTTAGTATTTCTTTCATAAGTGTGAACATAGCCAATGTTGTGGATTTACGTTTTTGAAATCCATATTGCTCGTTTTTAATAATTTGAAATTTGTTACAAAAATCTACAAGTCTTTTATACATACACTTTTCATATATCTTGGACAGAATGGGTATTAATGTTATTGGTCGATAATTTTTAACGTCACAAATGTCTCCTTTTTTGTACAATGGCTTAACAATCGACAGTTTTAATAAATCAGGAAAAGATCCATATGAGAATGACATATTAATAAGATATGTCAAAATGACAATTATCTCGTCAGAGCATGCTTTTATGATTTTTGTATTTATTTCGTCATAGCCTTCAGAATTTGTATTATTTAATGACATTATTTCCCGTTTAACTTCATATTCAATCATCGGCTTAAGAAACATTGTGTTACATGTTGAGTTTTTACTAGAGTTACATTTGGTGTTTTTCTGAGTTGATTCTACAGTAATATCAATATAGTGATTGTTGAAAGTTGAGGCTATTTGATCAGGTTTTGAAAGTAGAGTGTTGTCAATTCTAATATTCTCAATATGGTTTTTATATCTGGTATCATGTAATTCATTTTTAATAACTGTCCATGTAGCTTTGCATTTGTTTTCATTTTTATTTATATATTTAATATTTTGGTTCTTTTTTGAATTATAAATACACTTTTTTAGTATGTTAGAGTAAGTTATATATTTCGATTTATTATAACCATTTTTGTTTTTGTAATATTTATATCGGAGTGTTCGTTTTGTTGTGCAACTGCGCCGTAAACCCTTGCTAATCCAATTTTGCTTACCGTTTTTATTACCGTTTACCCTTACTCTTATTTTCGGAAAACATAGATTGTAGAATAGGCAGAACAATTCATGAAAGCTTCTGAATGCATCATTTGGGTCATTTTCTATATAAACTTCCGACCATGATAAGCTTTGTAAGCAGGTCCTAAACTTTTGAATGTTATCTAGACTGTAATCTCGTTTATATATAAAATACGTCGGTATACTTAGTGTTTTTTGTTTAACTGGAAAACTTAACATTTGTGCAGTCTCATGATCAGAAAGATAAAGTGGTAGTAGCGACGCACTTGCATTAGGTATATTGCTTAGGATATGGTCAATACATGAGGACTTACGCGTTGGTTGAGTAATGTGAATTTTCAAGTTATAGTTATAAGATAAATCTAGAAACTCAGTTGTAATGTTGCTTTTTTTTAAAGTATTTATATTAAAATCACCTGCCATAACTATATTGATTTTGAATTTATACTTTTTATTTAAATCATGTAATAGAATATTCAATTTATCTAAAAACTGTGTGGGGTCTGATTGAGGTGTAGTTTTGTCAGTGATCAGTTTTGTGTGTGGGGTCTGATTGAGGTGTAGTTTTGTAGTTTTGTCAGTGGCACAGAATACATTGTCAGTGGACCTGTAGCTCTCAAATGAACGTTTATTACAAGTAGTCCGATTAGTAGTTCAATCATCGGACAGATGTTAATAAACTACCGTTCCCGTTCCGGAACCGTTCAGCTATTGTTGACGGGCCTGTTGGTCTAGTGGTTAGACACCCTGGTCGCTGACCAATAGGTCGTGGGTTCGATTCCCACCAAGTGTCTGGGTGTTTTATCTATATATGTATGTATTTACAAAAAAAAAGTATATAAGTAATTAGTATCAGTTGTCTGGTTTCCATAGTACAGGCTCTGCCTAGTTTCGGATCAGATGTGCGTGTATTTTATTTTATTTTATTTTATTTTACTTTATTGGGACAAAAAACAATTACATGTTAAAACTTACAAACAAATCTCACTTACATAACTATTAAACATGTAATCCACAGCAAAGTCCACAGATTAATATAAAAAGATTACAAGGAAAAGTCGTGCGTCTAAGGTAATATTAAGAAAAATAATAAATTTTGAGTTTGTGTGTTCCAGCAATGTGTTCAGGGATTATTAGAATCAATCATATTAAGTCTATTAACAGCCAAATTCTTAAATTGTGACTCTGAAACTGCAAAAATGTCGATGTCAATGAAGTGTGTGTTATATGTTTCTAAAAGTCGACGAATGGGTACTCTTTCACCAGCATTAGTCCTGCACTTTGGCGTATAGAACAGCCGCGGTACACGGGCCTTACGCTGCACTGTTGTTCTAGGTATGACGTAACATAAGCTATTGTTAAGATCTATACAATCGAATTTATTATTACAAATGCCATGAAGCATTGTGGTCATAAGCAATATGCGTCTAGATTTTAGGCTTAGTAACTTATATCTTTCCAGTAATTGTACATATGTATGGATTGTCCCAGAATATTATTATTTAATTAATTAATTTTTTAACAATTGTTTTACATTTTTAAATATAAATATAAAAACAAGTACATTAAAAATATAAAAAACCGCTTGTTATTGTAAGTATTTATAGATTTTTTAAGTGAGCATTTGGTGGCCTGAAGCGGTGACTAGTGTAGAGAGGACGGATTGCAACACCGGTGTGAGCGGCTCAGGGGTGTCGAGAGGTGTGCTGCGCTTTCTCCGTAGTTACTCGCGGCGTTATGCCCTTTAACACTTCCACCACTTATAGCTCTAACAACTCCTCTCTGGACGGCCCATTAAGGCAAGCCAGAGCTGAGAGTCCTGCGGACCCCCTTGGGTTTCCACTCGACCGAAGAAGACACGCCGAGGTGGGGGCCCTGACCGACTCTCTGGAACACGCGGGTCCGTGGTGTCGTTACGCACCAACAGCTCGCCACAAGCTGCCCTGCGGGCTTATTATTATTGTTATTGATCGGTTTGGTATGTATGTCTTTTGATCTAACTGATTCTTTCACTGATAGGAAACTTATAGATATAGGTACTGATTCTGAGTGACAGAATTAGGTACTAAAAATCCTCGCCGCAGCTAAAGATTGTCGCTAGTACATGCTGACACTAAATGTATTCCACTTAATGTACTGGAGCTTCACCATAAATAAAGGCAGCCATGAGACTTGGCGTAATTCAGCTCGCAGTAATTATCACGAAACTTGTGATGTTTGTGACGGCTTGCTTATTGTGCATTTGGCCGGAAGCGGACTAGGCGCCGAGGCAATTGCTTTATTTTATTACTGCAGTGTATAATTTATTTTGTGGTGGCAGATAATTTGCACTTTGAATTTACAACTCGTAGCCGCCTTTATTATCTTACTAGCTTCTCGGCGTGGATTCACAAGGCAATTTTATGGTTCTGACGTTAATTACATATAAATGGTAACATCTGTTAGAAACATTAAAAATATTTTTTATTTATAGCCTTAACTAGTTTTACCTCACTCTGTTCATATGTATCTCTCTCTCTCTCTCTCTCTCTCTCTCTCTCTCTCTCTCTCTCCCCCTCTCTCCCTCTCTAAAATTAAAACATTATTAATTAAATTAATCTTGGAAGGACTACATTTTAACGTATTCATTTTATATTCGTTAACAAGAATTTTAACATTATATTTAAACAGCCAGGAGGAAGGTTCAAAGTGCCCTCGCGGGTGCAACCAAATTGGCCCTCTCTTTCCAGATCATAAGACAAAAACTCATAAGTCTGTTAATTGTGAAACATTTATTATTTTATTCCTTGATATTTCGGAAGGCGTTAAACGAATCAAATAAAAAAATTCAAAACTATGCATATAACAACAATAAATAATGATTTATTTACTTTTGAAGCAATTGCGGGTGCAACATCGAATTATCGCGGATGCAACCCGTCTAGTTTAATTGATTATAAACATTGTTACGTTGTAACAACGTAAAATCATTAAAATAATAAAATAAAAACTTTACGAACAAACAGTTTCACCATAATTATATTATCGTACGGAAGCCGCGCGACGCAACTAGTATTAGCGCTCACAGCGCCATATATGGCATTCTTCAGTGTCAGAATCCAGAACAACTTTCTAGAACTCGTATCAACGATCTTCATATATTTAGCGTCTAGTACCTTCTATTTATGCTCCTTCTCGCTCGGAAGCATCATTGTTGTCCATTTCGTATCTCCGTCGCACATGTTATGTTGTCGGATAGAAGGAATCGATATCGGAATTTATTCTAGATCGCGTCGCTCGCGCCGTAGGTTGTCGTAGTGTATATAGTCGCCAACGTGCGACGGAATCGGGTCATTTTCATGTTGGATTATTCGTTTGTACTGTGTAGTGCTGAAGTACAAAAATGTGACCTAATTATGATAGTGTTATAAATAGGCGGTTGGAACCCCCTTTGTGAGTTTATACAATTATCCAAATTAATTAATTTTTATGTTAGATAATTCGGTTACAGTCTATCAAGTAATATCTTCAACCTTTTTATAGTATTATCGTTGCTAGCAATAGCAATAATATATAATAATATATAAGAATATCTTAATTTCCTTTAGGTTTTAAAGCCAATTGTAGTGTAGTAGAAATGTAAAACATAGGTCCCAAGCGCTAGCCGAGTGGTAGAATTTAGGAAACCCCTCCCTTCTAAGGGGGATACATCTGTCTGGAGTAGAGATCTACCAACTGTAATGAAGTTGTTTACATAAATTATCTTTCATTTTATTAGTTCATCACTCAGCTGGGAGATATATTTAGCATTGGTTATTATAGAGGAATTTACCGGGGAAATAAATATTAAAAGTCTTTGTTCCTTCAATATGTTTTATTATAATGGCTAATGTAAAATGTAATATTTTCCTTATTCTACATGGCGTTGTGGAGTAGTGATTGTCCGGCATAAAAAACAGTTGGGGATTTGATTCTGGGTTGGGTAATAATATTTTATTTAAATATTTAATTTTCTTTAAATTACATTTTAACCGGACATGCATTTCACCACTCCATTCCGCATAATATTTAATTGTTTTGCGAAAGATACCGACGCCCATATCTGGTCACACTAGTGCCAGGGCATCAGATCTTTCGCGCTACAGAAGTCGTTTCGACGCGTTCCAGGATTGGGGGTTCACCGTGGGGACTCCAACGTTCACCGTAGGAGTTCACCGTTGGGACTCCAACGTTCACCGTAGGAGTTCACCGTTGGGACTCCAACGTTCACCGTTACGAGTTCACCGCTAGAATTTCACTGTACGGGCCAGGAGACCGGTCCATCGTACGAGGTCACCGTACAGATTGACTGTAGAAGCGGCGACACTTCAGGCTGCATTGCAACACCGAGCCACCGGTTCCCTTCAAGTAGCCGAGTGTCGGCTGAAGGCACTTACCGAAGACCCCCAAGCGTCGAGGAGTCGGACGGCCATAAGTTAAGCCTTGCACTATTTTATTGTTCAGACCAGATAACTTCCCTGTGCCGCGAATCCACACCCGTGTGTTTTGACATTATTTTAGAGACGTTAGAGTTTGGTTTTTGTGCAATTTTAGAGACTTTAGAGTTTTAATTTTTCTGAGCAAATTTAATTTCTTGCCGGGTTATTTAATTTATTTATTGTCGATCACAATAAATAACTTGTAATTTTATTAGTTGTTTTTATTTATTGTACCTAGCCGTCAGGCGAACGTAACAGTGACGCCCAACGTAACTGTTGGCGTAACAACATCAATAAAGAAATATATATATAATATAATATCTTGGGACAATATCCACACACGGTTATCGGTTATATGAACAAAATAAGAGATCAAACAATGTTTATTACTAATTAGTACACTTCTTTGTTACTTATATTATTTATTTCTTTTTAAATACGTCAATAATCTCCAAAAAGTCCATGAACATGTTATCTCCATTAGTCTTCCTCTGGCGCTTTCTACTTCACGATAATGTCTTCAAATTGGGCACGTCGGCTATGTTATTAACGTGAATTGATTATTTGCCATCAATTGTCATCAGAAATTGTACTCTAATTGCTCCATCTTCATCCATATCACACCAAGATAACACCTTTATCATGTGATACAGGTGTAATCATGGTGTGATATGATGTGATGTCATAGTCTGATACATACATGTGTATACATGTACTACATGCCCCACATCATCATCATCAGCAGCAGCCTAAAGTAGTTTACTGCTAAACAAAGGCCTCTCCCTTAAAAGGGAGGGGTCGCCATAATCCCCACGCTTAACAAGCGTCTTGGGGATTGCAGTATAGATGGTAGGTAATCCAATAGAAAGACGCCGTAAGAGGCGACTAAGGGAAAGCACGGACTTCTTGCTTTCCCTTAGTCGCCTCTTACGGAAAACTAACGGGAGGAGATGGGAGGGTGCTATTCTTACCCCGACACCCCACGTGGACGCCCTAAATAGCGATATTGAATAAGCCAGCCAGTATTTTAAAAACTTATCAACCTCCATTTTCTTTTTATTACTTTTCTCTTAAGATTTCTATAAATTTTCCCTATATTTCTGCAAAGCAGTCTCTTTCTGTGACTTTTTGTCATTTTACCCGATGTTTCTATAAAAAACGTAGAATTTAATAAAAACACACATATTAAATTCAAATAAATGAATCATATACAACATATAAAACCTAAAATATGTCATAAATCAGGCAGTAATGTTAGTTTTTAAAGAGTTGCACCCGCAATATTAACATCCCGGTCGCGGGTGCAACCAATTTGTGTAAACGTTTATTTTAATGCAATTAACATTACACTCTTAAAAACTACTGATTTAAGATTGCCTTTGATTTCTTCTTACTTTTACAAAGTCTGAAAACGTTAACACTTTATTGCTGTGAAAAAAACAAACTTTTATATGTTTTCTATCGCGGGTGCAACAAGCTAACGGTGTCACTTTGTAGTCGATGATACTTACAAAATAACAATAAGTACTTACATTTTTCGGCTAATTTGAATAAAACAATAGTATTACTTCACGTTTAGCTGATAAAACTTAACTTCAAGCTGTTGGTAACCACTGTTTTACGACAGTTTTGCTAGATGTGATTTTGGAGTCTAGAACAATTCCTTGATAGTCATATTTCCAAGCGCGCCAAAAATTGAAATACGATGTAAAATCGAAAAAAAAATTGTTTCAGTAGTAAATTTGGATTTTCTTCTTTGCACTGATGTCCAAAAACGTAACAAATAATGTGATTTAAAAATCAATGTCGAAAGTTGTCTACAGCGGAATCGCCCTGCACTTGTGAGACATTATTTTTGAGGTATACAGTGTTAAAATGCAAAAAAAAAATATCCCGAGTTGAGATCCAGATTTCGCGCCTGCATTATTCTGTTTTCCAAAGATTACGCGTGATTAGATTAAGTCGGTTTGATGCTTTTAAATATTATTATCATTTTATAAAAATATTTTATTCATATCATCATTCAGTTTTTGGATAAAAGTCTTGAAACTTAACTTTCTTCTCATGGGCTTTACTTTTACTCACAAAATATGTAGGTATATTTAAATACAAGATGGTTATATGACATGCGTATGATGGTTTTAAATATTTAAGAAAGCCTAAATTTCAATATATCATGCCCTATAACAACAAAGGATATAAATTTAAGCCTTCAACGATCAACAAATAGGTACATTTAACCCAGTTTTTCCACAACGAAATACGCAACCCATAATAAAACCGTAAATTAATTTTCATAATCATATTTAATACCACAATTAGCGAACGCGACAATTGCGAAGGAAAATATGATTAAACATTGCGCATTAACTTTAAATGCCATATATTTACAGCAATATCTATGAATTTATTCAGCGACAAATAAATGGTCGCGTGCGACCGAATGGCGTCAATTTGTTCCGCGATTCATTTCATTTAAATGTATTTTTGTGTTGGCGGGGTGACAAACTGACGGCTACGCGACCACGGCTGGGTGGGTGTGACCACAAAGCGGTGAATTGCGACCGTACAACACGACTTCCCTTGTGTTTGATCTCGTAGTTTTACATAGGTTATGCAAAGCACAGCTGAAAATCAGCACCAGGCTTTCGGCTTGGCATATGAAGTGACTTACCCTTTTTGCACTATGAGATACATGTTTACATTAATTTCATAATAATCATCAGTGACGGTTTGCCATAATTCTGCTTGGCGCTTGCCAGATGCCTATTTTGGAGATAGCAATACAGGTGGTAGGTAATAGGCATGATGACTAATTTTGAAAAAAGATTCTATTATGTACTTGCAGGTATACTATTGCCGATTATATATATATTTTTGTATTAAACACAATTAATAGCATTATTTTCAATTATAAAATTACAGTTTGGTTTTAGTTCCAAAACGAAGGCTGGTGCATGCCACCATTTTGTGACGTCAGTCCGGTGTAAACATCTGTCCATCTGTGGGCTTTATTAGAGAAATAGAATTGTTTTATTAATTTTTTACAAGAACCTGAAAATGAATTCTAAATACAAGTATTGTGGCGTGCCTCTGTGTAAAAGCACGTCAATAAAAACACCTGATAAGTTATATGTTTATGTTTGAAACACGAAAACAATACGAGTTAAGTGGCTAACTCTTGCACGACGGGACCCTTCTGCCATAAGTCTAAATTCGTCGATTTATTTCTGTGAAGATCATTTTGATGTAAGTTATTTAGTTACTAATATACTATTATTAGTAAGATGTAAACCTACTAAATAATATTGGGTGTAAGAAACTATAATTGTTGAAGTTAGATTTTTTATCGTATACAAGGTAACAGACATTACAGTTTGTTACAGTTTTTTGTTATACACCACCGGTATGACGTCATTCACTCTGATTGGTATTTAATACAAAATGGCGATTAGCTGAATTTTACTAATTTATTTATATAAAAATCACGAAAATCTCTCTATTATTATGCAAATGAGATCCATTTTTGGAATCAATGCAATCTGTTCTGATACTTAAAACCACAGTTTAATTGGTACTGAGTTACAGTCATCATGCCTATTCAATAGAATAGAAGGACACCCAACGGTATTTTTTTTATTAGAAGAAGAAGAATCTTATTATCTTATCTTATTTTATCTTATCTTTTTATATTATCTTATTTTTTTATTTGGCAATGTAATACAGTACACAGGTTTACAATAAAAAAATACAGAATGTATAATTTGCCAAAAAGGACTCAGCTTACCATGAAGTCACAGCCTGTGACGCTGGTTTTCAGCTGTTAAAATAACATTAATGTTTGTTATATTTATCTATAATGCATGTACGAGTATGTAAACACAAAAAAAAAAAATAGTATCTGCAACAAATGTCAGGTTATCAAAGTGCAGGTTATTAAGTCTTATTTATCATGATACGCCACAAAGCTGACAGGCAACATACACCTGCAAGTTGCTTCTCTAATACAACCATTGTGAATAGTTAGCAAAGACCCTGCGGGCCTACGGGTCTATGAATAACTCATTAGGTATGCACATATCCAGGTATCATGCTTCCACTTGGCTAATTTACGCAGTTGATATTGTTATTCAGGATTAGTGTCTAATGCTGTTCAGCCTTTGAGAATGACCATTAGCAATTTTTTTTGCAGTAGATCCTGATTGAAACGAAGTTTGAATTCCTATTAAAGTTATCTTATTATAAGGCAATCGACGCCACTGACACTGAAAGCCATATTCCCACAGAACAAAAATCAGTACAAGTACTATAGAATGCTTAAATGCAAGTAAGAACCATAGGCACACGGAGTGAGACAACTCCGTGGACACACACACACACACGGACACGGACAATTATTTTTGTCCGTGGTACCACTGGTGGTACTACTGGTGATACCACGGACAACAAACGGGAAAATCTGCCTACGTTTTGTTTAATGGGACCATAGACAATCGCGTACTCTATAGAGATCCTTCCTCTAAGCATATTCCACATCATTCTGTCACATCCTGCAAGCGCAAGTACTTTTTTATTCCATGGGTATGATACTAGACATTTTAAGATTCGTATTCTATACCAAGGATTCAAGATTCAAGGGCGTATAGTGACAGACAGCAAAACTGCGTCAGTCTTGTTTATGTAGCAAGATATAGATATGCCGAAAAACATTCTCCAAAGTTATTTTTATTGGCACTATAAAATCTGGTACTATATTTGCGATAAACACAAGTTTACTTTGCTATCCATAAATAACTTGACTGAATCGAGGCGGCACGTGTATTTTACTGATATTCAAAGTAAATACACACTTGGATTGTGAAATTGTTAATAGATATCAAACAAATATTTTTTGTTTCAAATTATGTATCTCTTATATCCAGAACGCCAGTCAGTCTGTAGAATGTTATTAAAAGATGACCACTACTTATATTATATTATATGTTTAAACCATTCAAATGTATTTGTAGCTACATTGCTAGGTGGTCCATTAAAAGCACAGGATGCATTTATAATTTATCAAAAGTTGTAATCTAGTTATTTTGTAAAGTAAGAAATATTTCAAGTGCCGACATTTCGATAAAATATTCTATTGACTTAATCTTTGTTAAAGACGTTTGATATGGTCTCAAATGTCATGAGCCTATTGATTAGCATTATGAAATGCAAGTGCATTTGGGAGATGATGTTAACACCAAAGCACCTTAGAGTTGACAAGTTAATTTTTAAAATCGTCACCAGCCGGAAGACGTCCACTGCTGAAAATAGACCTCCCTTAGAAGGCCACAATGAACGGCTATTGGCTATTGGCTATTTGCATCCACCGGTTGCCTGCAACTCGCATAATGTCATCAATCCATCTAGTATAGGAGGCCTGCCTACGCTGCATTTTCCGGTTCATGGTCGCCACTCGAAAATCTTTCAAAATTTCCAATTTTCCAAAAAACCAATAGCATATTTTAATAAACTTTAAAAAATCAGGGTAATAATCGTTTTCTTAAATTAAATTTAGACTACTTTCTCCATGGCCCCATTCGTTCAATTCACCCTGTATATTGTCCAATTTCCATATTAACTCGGCTAGCAAACGTTCCACTTCCAAACCCAATTAGCGGTCGTCCATCCGGATAAAGTTGAACCGGATAAAACTCGTGCGAGGACAAGTTTCTTCAATTCACACGCTGCTGGTAATAAACCGCGCGCCTGCATCTGAAATCCTGTCTACATGCTGTTGACTAAGCAAATTGTTTTTCATTCCAATATAGCAGTCCAACTTCTACAAAAAGGTCTCCCAAAGTATCCAACTCCGATGAGACTCCTACTAGATGGAACGACATCGCGAGAGTCGAAGGTAACCGATCATGCAAATTGGAAATTCTCGTTCATTGGGCGTAAGAGTGAAAAAATATGAAAATTAAAAGCGGTATTATAGAAATTGTTTTTTTTTTTTAATCCAACATAATCACAAGACGAGCGCGACAATCACCTGCTGATCAAGCGGTACCCCTGCCTATAGCATTGAGGTATTACTCTATAGACAGTTTTATTTCACTGACCCTCATCACCTTTGACATTCGCATGACATTTGAACTCTACACTAATATTTATACAATTTGCTGCATTAAAGCAGAATATGACTCTATGGTTTTACCTGCTTGAACGATCTCTTCCACACCAAGCCAGCCACCGTCTTTTTATATAAAAAAACATCCCTGATATCCTTTATCGACGCTAGAGTAATCTCACTCTGGGTACTCCGTTCGGACTTTGTCTGTTCAGCGCCGGACGATCGCAGGAGTTCATCCCGGGGGGAGCAGAGTGCATTTTTGCTACCGCCGGCACCATCACGGTCGTGTGCCATCCGTGTCATCACCCACCTCGGGGTCGCATTTAGTAGGGATACACAGAGTCCCCGGCCTGTGAGTCCGTGACACACAAGCCTCTTAAATCAGGGGATATCTGTTTATTTCTATTGGGCTCCTGAAGATGGGCTGGAGAAGGAAGCGCCACTGCCCAGTCCCCGTCGCCTCCTTTGATTGTAATCGGCTCTCTTCCAATCCTACTTCTTCTGGGACATGATGCCGGGTACACCCAGGAAGTAGTAAAATACTTGTGCTGGAAATATGCGAGATTACATCAGCATGGTATTTTCCATGTACGTTCACATCTATATACAGTGAGTAATCAGGCGCCCACTTTAATCCGACATGCCTATCACTGTACTATGATATTATGTTGTTCAGAATTTCAGATAGAGACTTATCGTTTTGATCCTTAATTCGTCGGATTACAAGGTACCTACTCTTTTTTTTTAAAAAACGGACTATACTATACCGGGGTCTTACTTAGGCAGTACTCTATAATCCGACAAATTCGATAGTCCGACTCCGACCTGCAAAACAATTGTCGGATTACCGGGGGTCTAGGTACTGTACTATGGATGTCTTCATATTATTAATCTTGCTTACTGTCACAACGATAATTCAACCAGCATATTATTATGTCTGCGATAGATTTATTACATTGATGGCAACTAAAAGTATTATGTTGGATACAATTTTTATTTCTATTGATTCGATATATTTGCCAATCTGATAAATATTTGTTTGGCTCGATAGAATACCCAATACAAGCTAACCTTAACCGCACAAAGAATAATTCGCTGTACTGTTTGCTGTACAAAAAGAAACGGGATTTCGCTGTAATAAGAAACTATTTACGTAGTATGCGAATACTACAAAGTCTAGAGGGTATCTGTAAACGACGATTAGTCTAGAGTCAAATTTATGTACCCGTTCTTCGCCTCGCTAGCAAACATTATATCTAATCTATATGTGTTTCCACCTAATCTCATAATATCATCCTAGCTTATTCTTCTTCTTTTCTGATAACATTGAATTTTACCCTAAGTCATCATACTTATAGTATACGCTTGTGGAGCTACAGTCATTAGTATCGCGCTATCTGTGTGTGATAAGAAATTGATTCATGTACGAGCGAGATTTCGATGTGTCATTATCGGTTTGGCCTCTATGTGACCCTATTTCTGACACGCCCGGTGTATTTAAGAAAGATTTTTTTTTCTATCGTACTAGAAGAGGAAGGGCACGATAGATAAACAAGTCAAATAATCCATTGCCTGGTTAATCCGGATAATCCTAATCTTACAGTCCTACATCAGGTGCATTTTTATTTCTTTAAAATACTTTTCATACCATTTTTTTAGCCTAGACGTACCTAAAATACGGACGTATCTAAAATATCTCAAAAATCTACTCCGCAGTTTTGCTAAAATTTTTACTCTTACCTCACAGCAAATCCGTCATTAAGTTAGCAAAAAAAGAACATTTTTGCCATCGCCCGTCTCATCTTGTTATTTCAACGTCCTTCTGGGTCAGTGTAAAAGCCAAAAGTAAATTAGACTTTACGCAACAGCCAGCACGACCGCATCGTCTGCCGAGATTAAAACTAGTAAAATGACTCCTAACAACAATCTACATTCTAAATTAACGTTGAATTTTGAATGTAAATTGTTTTTGACTTTCGTCTTTGTTTTAATAAAGGCGTTAGGTAGGTACAATAAGATCGTTATTTTATCAAATCGCTGGCGCACATTTTGATTTTATAACATGCGTCTCGATTTATTAGACGACACATAACAAAATATGGCCAATTCCAAAGGAGAAATGATATAATTATAAATTGCCGTAGCGTTCAATTAACATCCAATTAACGTTTTTTTTAATATGTGTTATTTATTTCGCAATTACTATTATAATAACATGATTCTACTTACTATCTGTAAACGATTACCATTACATAACTACTTAAATAAAAAAAAGCGATCAAGTGCGAGTCGGACTCGCGCACCGAGGGTTCCATACCTTCTTCTATTCATATAACACACCATAGCAGAAAAGCCTAAGCGCAAAACTATGTTTGTTCGTCAAGGTTTTTTTAGGATTACTAAAAAACTGTAACTACTTAGAAAGTTCATTTTATTATTCCTGTACAACATAGATGTCTATCTACCCATAATTATTTTAGATTTTTCTCTCCACACACTAACACGGAAATAAGGGGGACGGTATTTTTGTTGACATTTTCGATTATCAGCCAAAAACATAAACCAAAATAAAAAAAAAAACATTTTTGAGATGTACAAATGAAGCCCTTTCATATAATACCCCATTCGATATAGTATTCTCCCTTTTAAACTCTGTTGATCCATTTTGACCCCATTAAAAATATATGTATATTTAACTATCTCATTTGCGATGAGGTTGGGTAAGTAAGATCTAATACTATTTCAAGTTTCAAATCAATAGCGCCAGTGGTTCCTGAAATGTGTGTAGACAGACTGATGAAGTCTCACCATAAAGGTTGTTACCTTTTAGGTATGGAACCCTAATCAGCGGCAACAACTCATATTATGTGACCACTTGCGTGTATAATGATTTCTGATACTTACGCGAATATTACACATTGAAATGAAACTAATTTTACGGATTATATCGCGGTTTATTTTTGATTTTAATTTCCCGACGTTTCGAATACTTTACAGCATTCATGGTCACGGGCGGACTGAGGTGGTAGCTGTCCATATGTCATAGTTGTCTTAGGGTACCCTCAGGTCTTCTAATTATTATTGTTAGTCCGATCTACGCAGAAAGAGCTTACAGTATCTTGAGGTCTTGCAGTGGAATGCTTGTCTTTGGATTTGACATGTTTATCACGGGATCCCAAGCTGGTGGTAGCACCCAGCCATCTTCTCTATTGAAATTTGGATGCTTTTTAATTTCAATAGCCTCACGAATCATCGCATACTCTATGATGAACCACAAAAATGGTAGTAACATCAAAATATATTTAATTAAATAAACAAGTATAAATTCCATTTGCAATTATTTATAGTGTTATAATTATACCATTTTTAACATATTTTAATTAAAAATATGTTTAAAATCATTTAAATTAAATCCGACTTGTCAAAAAAAAATCGGGCATGTCCACTCGCCGTCACAGTCCACGAAGGACTGATATATGGCGATCGCGGGGGCGCTGCAAGGGGAAATGCATCGCGTACATGGTTTTTCTATAATTTCTTGTAAATCATGTATGAAATTAAGAAATGTAATCAATACAAATTGTAGAATAGATTATATGCTTTTTAATAGTCCAAGTTTGACGTCTATCCGATGAACGGATGTTGAACGCTAACACAATTCATATCCAACGTAGTACATTTTTTAAATACATATTGCTTGAAAACGTTATATTTAATCCAATATCTAATCAATAAAACTATTTGCTGAAGATCTGAGGTATAAGTACATATAATTTTCATAGCCAATGCAATAGCGGATTGATCCATCGAACTCTTTAAACTAAGGCTATTTTTGCAATTTTACCGTTGTTACTCCCTTAATAGGTTTTGATTAGAAGTGATGATGACATATCACTTTTTCCTCTCTAAGCTTAGTACGAGTATAATGAGTAATATTTTTATGTCGAGTTGTAAACTCCGCACTCTGCGATTGTTCTGATAGAATTTTACGACATCGTAACGTTATGGTGATGGACGGGCTTTACTGCTTATATAAAATATGTCTGTAAACTACCTACTATTTCTGACATCATATCTACTCATGAGCGATAAAAGTAGAAACATTATTTTTGTAGAATACGACCGTGATGTAAATCTATTAACCGAATTAATACTTTAACAATAAAAAAAACATGCACATCTATGGATATTTACTAAAAAAAAACAGTACTCTGCTATTCGTTTCCATATGAATATTATGAGGTTTTATGTTGTAATGGAAAGATTGTTCAATCAGCATAATCTTCTAAGGATGCTCTCAACGAACTATACTGGATGTGGTTTCTGCATTCTTGGCATATTTACGGAGGTTGATATATACCTTTTAAAGAACATAAATCAATCATTAAATGATAGACTCAAAATTATGAAATATTTTTTATGTTTGGTACGAAAAGAAATCCCGTTTGGCACCGCTCTTCGCGCAAAGTAGGTAAACAAGAGTATGCACAGAATTACTAACCTTGGGACCTATTCTGAGCACTCAAGAGCTCTTATTCTGGTTGAACATTAATCATGAATCATTAATTATCTTTTAGTTATTAGCCACTGAATTATTAATCAATTTTTAATCAATTAACATAATCCTTAACTGCTAGCTCTACAAATATGGCAAAAATGCAAAACTACACCCTGTATTGTAAAGCATTCGAAACTCTGATATAAAAACTATAAAATATTTAATTTATTTAAATAATATAAAATATTTGAAATACTGAAAGTGTAAACTTTGTGAAGTAGAGAGTGGGGACTCATCCCACGGGAAATAAGTTCCTACTATAATGTTTCTTTTATTTAGGTTAGGTTGGAAGGGTACTTGTGTGCTATCTAGGTGGTGCCACCGCAATCTTAGATTTCTGCCGCTAAGTAATAAAACTGATGAAACTACTGGACCGAAACGCTATAATTATAGTTTTGGATGACAGGGACAGAAAGGGAGTTTTCTATGGGTCGGTGATTCGATTACTATCAGGTAATACCTTTTTACTTAACTAAGTTGCGTAACAATAAACTCATGGTGGTGTTGGCAGAAAAAGTACCACCACGTTAAAATTTCTAAAACCTGTTTGCTTATTAAAATCGATGTCTACTGCTCCGCGTAGTTCAAACCCCGCCATCGGTACAGAACTTAAGATGAAGTTACGTTACGTACATACGACGTTACACTAAAAACTCTTCTTCTTCTTTCTTCTTCTTCTACTAAATTCGTGCGTTAAAACAAACAGTACTACGATTTACTTTGGCATCCACGTATTGATTAACAACACATGCCCGTTGATTTAGTAGCTGCCTTGGCCGCTACCCATAAGATCTTGGGAGCCGATTCCCACACTCATGTGCATGAACATAATCTATTTGTCTTGGGTCTGGGTGGTTTTAACTTGTACTTTATTATGTAAAAAAGTTAAGTATCTTATCATTGTTTATATTCGATGGCCATCACGGAGTCGATCACGGAACTATTTGCCATAATAATAATAATATACGGTTTTATGGGTCTGCACGACTTGGGTCTACGATGAGTATCTAGTAAGTATGGGTTTAAGTATAGGTGGAGTTAGGTTATTTGTTATTTGGGTACTAGTGGGAATAGGAAACAATACAGTTAGACGCGTCTTTAATAATAACGTTGACATCTCATCAGGGCCACTGGCATGTGAGAAGTCTTTGCAGCATTTTAAGTCCCTGTCGTTGGCAAATGCGAACATCTTAAATACAGTTCGTTTTAATTCATTTTTCCACGTACCAAAAAGCCTTACTATCAGATGGATGGTTGGAAGAATTGGAACCAATTCAGGAAATATGTTCAAAATATCCTTTTTCTGATATTTTTTCTATATTTTGGCGGCTCTATTAAGCGCTTTCGTTTTGACGTGCATAACAAAAGCATTAGAATTTTGTGCATAGTTCCATTTCAAGTACGCTTACAGTAGTCACAGCGGATCTTCGTGTGTCTGAAGTTGGCTGCAAGACACAGTGCAGAAGCTATTTTTTGTATTTCTGTATTCACAACTCACAACTATACTTGCGCAATGGTTCGCTAAACCTAACTTCATACATAGATCCGCTGTGACTACTGTAAATTATAAGTAGTACATACGTATAGCGATTCCGAATGGAACTTCCAGCATTACATGCAAACGCTAGGAAGGAACAAACGAAAGCATGGAGGGCAGCGATTAGCCTAAATCACTCCAGAACTTTCCCCAGCACAAGGGTGGACTGTGAGCTTAAATTATTAAATCTAAACAGATCACAAATCAGGCACCTAATGGGTGCATCAAGAAGCTAAATGAGCCTAAGTACCGTAGATACTTGTAGTTTCTGTGAAGATGAAAAAGAGTCGATATTATAGACACTGTGTCGCTGCGACGATCTAGCAGGACGTAGATTGAGTCAACTGGGAGTAGCCTATCCTACACCAAATAATTAAGTACTCCAAGCTGGTGCAATCTTGGGGTACCTAAACAAACTCTTCGATAAGTCAGCAACAGAGTAAGGGCTAGGGCAGGCACAATGGATCCAGCTGGGTCGAAGTGCGTCCCGGTGGTTACCGGGCCCAACTAATAGCCACTAACAATAGAATAGAAGTACGTAAAAGTCTCACTATTTAGGCATGGACCCTTCTATAATAGACGGAGAGAACCTTTGATATGAAGTTTGGAATATGAAATGCAATAATTCATATCCTGACGCAACACGCAATTACGTTACCACTGTAAGTTGATGCGTTATCTGATTGTAATTAGGCGGCACGCCAAAGTATACATCAAAATCAAGGTATAAAAAAGTGAGATACAGATTTCCCCAGAGAGTGATTATGGAGGATAAAATGACTTCGTATTTAGACATTTGTCTAGATCAGTCACCAGCAGAAGGTCCCAGCAGTATGCAGTGTGGTTCTCGGTATAAGGTGTTCGTGTTGGTAGATCAACAAGCTAAGTAAGATTTATCGGCAATGTAAATTTCCCCGTCTTTCGACTGACGTAACAGAATATGTTCCAGTGAACGACGAGTTGAGCTGGCGGGGACCGTTCTTATACTGCATCAGTCTTGTTCTTTTCGCGTCACTATGAACTAATATAATTTTTTTATCATGCATTTTTTATCATGTATTATTTTAAGTTCCCAATAAATTTTATTTTATTTATTTTATATTTCATCAATTTCTTTTCCTTTTATGTATACATAATCAATAAAATATTCAAAAGTGATATCGTTAAGTATATTTGCAGTAAATGTAACTATATTGAAATTTCCTTCCTTAACGGAATAGGCAAAATTAATAAAGCTCCATTTGACACATCTGCATATTTTAGTCTATAATTTTTCAAATGTAATATTCATATTTGCTGGTAGCGCCCTCTACGATGACAACTCTCGGCCGGAGCGGCCAGATTCTCAAGGTCATTGGCGCATGTTACCCCCTTAACCTAGAAACCTAAATATAATTTAGTACAATCACAAAACTCTTGAGAATTTTTATTGCGTGTCCCGTTCCGTACTTAGGACTCACGACGATATACGATCGTTTTGTGTGGCATTTCCATTAACCGAAGATAAAGACGTTCGACACGTGAGGGAACGGCACCACGTTATGGTCTTAACCGTTGACACTTCACTTCATTATAACACCAGCCGTTGTTTATGTCCCACTTTTGGGCACGGGCCGCCCCTCAAGATGACGGGGCTTAGGCCATAGTCCACCACGCTGGCCAAGTGCGGGTTGGCGGACTTCACACATCATTCCAAGCTAGGTAAACTTTCTCAAACTTCGTAAGCTAGTGTTAGTTATAGTTTCTGAGTAAAACAGTGAAGTACTTGGCACGTATTTATTTCGACCACGCACACAGAGAATACAATGCGATTCCGCCTTAAATACTACCATACATTTTCCCCCACCACATTGAATGTCATTACCACAACCAATTCATAACACATTACAAATATTCCCCTCCAGCTTGTTATTTTAAAAATACATCTTATGTATTAAGATGTTTGTTACATTGCACCTTATATGAAGTTGTCCGTACAAATTACTGTTATAATACTAATTAATATTACTAGGGGAGATCGAAAAGTAATGATAATCAATATGAAATAAGGATATTTTGACCAACAAATAAAGGAGGCTGATATTTCTGGGCTAACGCCGAATAAGATGAGTTATGGTTTAAAAAAATGGTTATATTTTTATGTAAAAATGTGCACAAATATCAGCCTCCTAATCAATCTTGGGAAAGAAAATAGGAAAAGGTTTAGGTAACAAATACAATAGAATCGATTATCGATTATCGTGGATGTGTTCAAGCAAAAGTATAAAATCTCCATTTTGAAGAATGCAGTTAGCATTATAATAAAATAAAAGTAAATTAATCTATCGAAATCAATGAAATATAATCAAGAAAAAATATATATTTATACGTAGAGAAATACATATTTACATATCGATTAATTAATTTGATTTATTGTGTATTTTTAGTCTGTTCAGACCGTTTTTTACCTTTGTTACAATACGTGACAGATGGCAACTCTATTAATCTATGAAAAATCACTCGTTCATGTCGTATCGTTTTGTGCGTTTGTGTTTTATTGATTTGTTATTCCTCGACTTTATAACTACGGTCTGCTGATCTTGCTTAACTTGATCTAGTATGTATACCGGACACGCGACGACGAAGCTCGCATAGCCAACTGAATTGGATTTTTTTACCGGCCGGCTTAACGACTGAATTGTTGTTAAGGATCGATGTGTAAATTGATATAAAAATTATAACACTAGTCGCTACATTACGCCGACGTGCCTTAGATGACGAAAGAGCACTTTCAGTGATTCGTCAATGGCTTGCACCACAACCTGTAAGTATACACACCTCCGTCATATATTACTTGAAACCAAACCAAAGACCTACCAAAGAACTACCCGCTTATTTGGCCTATATATTGCATCTCTAAATTAGATCAGTTTTTATGTGTACTACATATTACTGGTATACTATTTTTAAACTGTAGCTGTACATTTTTATTGTAAAACTAGCTGACCCACGCAGCTCCGCCTGCGCTATTTTTACGTTAACTAAACTTTTAATAACAGACATTCGCATCGAATACATAACCTCCTTTTTTATAGTCGGTTAAATACTGGGACCCACTTTTTACTTGCTCTCCGAAGCACGGACCCGTTTAGTTCAAATGGCGTTAAACGGTCACCCATCTATTTTATGACCTTACCTGACGTTGCTTAACCCGATCGATTACAAAACCTTGATAACAACTCTTTAAGAGTGTACCTTACTGATATTTATTATATTATAAAGAAAAATTGATAAAATCGGACCAAGCGTATAACCAAGTACCCATGTTGACTTTAATACCCTCTCCCAAAAGAACCGTGCTAGATTACGGGATAAAAAGTATCCTATGTCCTACCTCGTGGTAAGATCTCAAATCATGCCAAGTTTCATTTGAATCCATTCAGTAGTTTCGGCGTGATGCTCAGCCGTGATACAGACAGACAGACAGACAGACAGACAGACAGACAGACAGACAGACAGACAGACAAAAATTAAAAAAATTACATTTTCGGCCTCAGTATCGGTTATAGAATGCCCTCTAAATATAATTTTCAAAATATCTTCAATGTACAGAATTGGACCTGTTACAGTTTTATTATAAGTATAGATATTTTACTCACTATGTATTTTTGTTGCAGATAGTAGCAGCAAATCATATATGCTGTACATATGGTCCCTAATCCAAAAACTTCGTCCCGAGTAAGGAGCACTGTAAGCTGCTGCGGCCATATAATGTCTATAATATGGTACCTTAGTTTAGCCAGGTATCAGGTTTTAGGTGATATATTAATCATTAATTCAATAATTAAGAATAAGATTAATAAAAAAGTTATATATCATAGTGTCTTTTACTTAAAACCAGTAAAAATAAAAACTATTTACCTAAAAGCCCGATTGCAAACAAAATAGATTTAAACTTAACGTATGTATGTATTTATTTGAAGTAGCCTATTTAAACCACAGATATAAATATACATATATGTATATCTATATCTGTGATTTAAACCGTGGCTAAGTGGAAGTGGGCGGGCCACATATGCCGTAGACAGGACGAGAGATGGGCAAGAAAGGTACTGGAGTGAATACCGCGCACGGGCCACAGAAGCGTCGGCAGACCACTAGCCAGATAGTCTGATGACCTAGTTATAGTAGCCGGACGAAGCTGGATGAGGAAAGCTCAAGACCGAGAAGGGTGGCATGCATTGGAGGAGGCTTTCACTCAGCATTGGGTGGCAACAGGTTGAAGAAAGAAGTCTATTTAGACCCTTATTAGATTGTTTTACTGTATGAGAGGACTTGTTGGTCCAGTGGTTGGTCACTCAGGCCCAATAGGTCGTGGGTTCGCTTCCCACTTTCTGTCTGGGTGTTATTTATCTATATTCTTACTTTTTTACTTGGTGGTAGGTTCCTTGTGCAAGGAACCGTCCAGGTAGGTACCACCGCAGTTTCAGATATTCTGCCGCCAAGCACCAGAAATTGCCGCCAGGCATTGTTGTGTTCCGGCGTGAAGGGCACTGTAGCTGGTGAAATTACAGGACACAAAGACTTTATATCTAATGTCTTAAGGGTCTGCAACGCGCTAGCTATTCTTCTGGTGTTGCTAGCGTCTATAGGCTGCAGTGACTGCTTACCATCAGGCTTGCTTGCCACCTTGGTGGTATAAAAAAACGATTGTATTTGTGCACATCATGTATTGTATCACTTGTCTGGTTACCATTGTACAGGGTCTGTCTGGTCAGTAATCAGATGACCATGTGAATTATGGACATTATTATTATACAGCCATGTCCCTTGCACAATTAAGAGCAATCTAACGACTTAGCATAAGTTAAACCGCTAAGCTTAGTAGGTAGTTCCAAAGAAATAAACATTGCGTGTGTACGCTAGAAAAACATAACGTTCCTTCTGGCGCAGTTGAGTTAAAATCCCTTTATGGCCAATATCTGAAATATCCTACTATTGTATACAATGAAATACATAAAAATATCCACAGCACATAAAAATCAGGTGATAAACTATAAGCCAAATAAGCAATGATATATAAATAAGCTTTTCATAACATAACCTCACTTTTGCTTAGTGGCTTATAACTCTGTTCTCAGATTGTCCAATTCTTCAGAATTTTTAGAGATTGTCTGGTATTATGTTAGCTATAGTTTGACACCATTTTCATCTTTTTCGATGCATGAAACTGTGTAGCCCGAGAATGTATGAAACTGTATCTTTCTCCTTTATTTCTCTATATAGTCTCCTTGCAAGTCAACACATTTAGTCCATCTTTTTTCTAAACCCTTAATACCCTTTAAAAAAAAAATTGTCTTGACCCTCCAAAAACGCCTCCACAGCAGTCATCATCATCATCATCATCAGCCGGAAGACGTCCACTGCTGAACATAGGCCTCCCCCTTAGAACGCCACAATGAACGACAATTGGCTATTTGCATCCACCGGTTACCTGCGACGCGCACAGTGTCGTCTGTCCACCTAGTGGGAGGCCTGCCAACGCTGCGTCTTCCGGTTTCGTGGTCGCCACTCGAGAACCTTTCTTCCCCAACGGTTATCGGTTCTTCGAGCGATGTGGCCTGCCCATTGCCACTTCAACTTGCAGATTCTGAGAGCTATGTCGGTGACCTTAGTTCTTCGGCGAATCTCCACATTTCGGATTCTGTCGCGCAAAGAAACTCCGAGCATAGCTCTCTCCATGGCTCGTTGTGTGACTCTGAACTTTTCTAAAAGGCCAGCCGTTAGAGACCACGTCTCAGTACCATATGTCATCACTGGCAACACACACTGGTTAAAAACCTTCGTTTTCAGGCACTGCGGTATTTTGGACGAGAAGATATCACGTAGTTTCCCGAACGCTGCCCATCCGAGTTGGATTCTTCGGGCGACCTCTTTGTCAAAGTTGGACCGACCTAACTGGACAGTTTGTCCTAGGCATACGTAGTGGTCAACAACTTCGAGTGTATCGTTCCCAACAACTACCGGTACGGGTGCAACATGGACATTAGACATGATCTTCGTCTTGTCCATGTTCATTTTAAGACCCACCTGTTGGGAAACGCTACTGAGGTCGCTGAGCATCGTAGTGAGGTCCTCCAGCGACTCTGCCATAATGACTATATCGTCGGCAAAACGAAGGTGAGTGATGTATTCGCCATTGATATTGATGCCGAATCCGTACCAGTCCAAGAGCTTGAAAACGTCCTCCAATGCGTTTGAGAACAGTTTCGGAGAAATAACGTCTCCCTGTCTCACACCTCGCTGCAATGGGATTGGTTTCGTGCTCTCTTCCTGTAGTCGGATCGACATGGTGGCGTTGCTGTACAAACACTTCAACACTTCGATGTACCTATAGTCAATGTGGCACCGCTGGAGGGACTGCAATACCGCCCAGGTCTCGATTGAATCGAAGGCTTTTTTCGTAGTCCACAAACGCTAGACATAATGGCCGATTATACTCCTCGGTCTTCTGTATAATCTGGCGGAGCGTATGTATGTGGTCTACGGTGCTAAAGCCTTTTCGGAACCCGGCTTGTTCGGGAGGCTGGAAGTCATCAAACCTGCGTTCGAGACGGTTCGTAATGACTCTCGAAAACAGCTTGTATACATGGCTCAGGAGTGAGATGGGTCTATAATTCTTCAATAAAGTGTTATCACCTTTTTTGAAGAAGAAAACCACCACACTTCTGTGCCATGCTTCTGGCGTAGTACCCTCGAGTAAGACGGAATTAAATAACTTCTGGAGGACTAAAAGTACCGGTTTTCCACCCGCTCTCAGAAGTTCTGTTGTGATTCCGTCTTCACCCGGCGCCTTGTTGTTCTTAAGCTGTTTGAGAGCCATTCTAATCTCGTACAAGCTGATGTCTGGGATGTCCTCAGTGTAGTGTCGGGTAAGTTTGGCTCTGGTGTCCTGAGCTGTCCGGGCAATGGGTTTTCGTGTCGAGGTGTACAACTGTCCGTAAAACCTCTCGAGCTCTCCCAATATCTCCGACTTTGATGAGATGACACTGCCGTCGTCGATCTTCAGCTTGGTCACTTGGCTTTGCCCAATAGACGAATTCTTTGCAAACACTTTAGAGCCTTGGTTCCGCTCAATTGCGTCCTTAATACATGCTGTATTATAGGAACGCAAGTCGTGTCGCATGGATTTCGAGATTCGTCTATTGAGTTCAGCATATTCCGACATATCAGCTGAAGATTGCAGTCTCATCTCAGTTCGGGTTTCCATTAACTTAATGGTTTGATTGGAGAGCTTCTGAGGCTTATTACGGCGTGGGGTCTTAAAGAACTTGGACCCCACTGCATGGACAGTTTGCACCAACCCATTGTTTAACTCGTCCGCAGTTTCGCATTCGGCTAGGCACTGGAAGCGATTGTGTAGTTCGAGTTGAAAGTCTTCGGGGTTTTGGATTTGGGCGGTTCCCGGACGGAGCGTGGACTTCATCAGACGGAACCTCTCAAGCTTGACATTGATATTCAATGTGCCTCTAACAATGCGGTGATCGCTACCGGTTTTCACCCTGCCGATCACGGAGACATCATTGAATATATGCTTGTTGGTCGTCATGATGAAGTCGATCTCATTTTTGGTTGAACCATCGGGGCTTATCCACGTCCACTTCCTGGATGGTCGCTTCTTGAAGAAGGAGTTCATCGCAAAGAGTCCCTCCTTCTCCATGAAGTCGACCAGCCGCTGGCCCCTTTGGTTCCACTGCCCGTACCCATATGACCCCACTTTCAACTCAACGCCATTCCGTGTGCCCACCTTCGCGTTGAAGTCCCCCATAACAACGGTGAAGTGTGTTTTGGAGGTATGTATGGCTTCTGCTATCTCCTCATACATAGTCTCTACTTCATCGTCAGGGTGTGCCGAGGTCGGCGCGTAAACCTGTATAACCTTCAACGAATACCGACTGGTTATTCTGAGTATAAGGTACGCTACCCTGCTCGACACACTATCGACCTTTATAACGTTGTTAATGAGGGACTTACGGACGAGAAACCCAACACCACCCTGAGATTTTCGGTCTCCTTCCCGGAAGAAGAGCAAGTTTCCGGAATCAAGGGTTATCGTATCCTGTCCCTCTCGTCGGATTTCAGATAATCCCAAGATATCCCAACGTAACTTGCTCAATTCTTCCTCCAGCTCGATAATCTTCTCGTCAGTCCTAAGCGTGCGCGGACATTATGTGTTGCCAGGGCCAAAGTTCGGTGGGAGGTGGTAGCGGTGCATCTGCCGGAGATTCTTCGCACCCCCTGCTCGACCGTTACCCCGCCCGCTACCAAGGCGGGGAATAGAGGAGCTGCCGGGGACTGGGGGCCGCAAATGAGCATTGTCAATCATTGGGGGGGGGGGGTCCCCACGCTTGGCAGGCGTCTTGGGGATCGCAGTTTCGAAAAGATGGATATATTACACAGAAGACGCTGCTGCCCGTCTTCTGGCTTTCCCTCAATCGCCTCTTACGAAACCCACGGGAAGAGAGGGGGGGATGCAAATTCTTAGCCGGCATCCCACGGCATCACCTCGCTATCGTCGTCATTTTTTTTGCCTCGGAGGTGTTCCTTGAGTAGAGGAAAGAGGTAAAAGTCACTGGGAGCCAGGTCTGGCGAATAGGGTGAGTATTCGAGCAAATCGAATCCCGTTTCTTGAATGGCAGCCATCGCAACGACGGCTTTGTGAGCTGCCCGCTTTGCTCGTCGGTTAACATTCTCGGTACCCAACGCGCAGACCTTTTTCATATGCAGTTCGTTCGCAAAGATTCTTTGAACACTGCCATATGAGATCCCTGTGACCTCAGCTACATGCCTTATGGTCACTCTTCGATCTGCCAATACAACATCTTTGACTTTTTTTAAGCTTTCTGCAGTGAGGGACGAGGACGGGCGTCCCTCGCGATGTTCATCTTCTGTGGATGTTCTACCTAGCTTAAACTCCTTTGACCAGCGCGCAATTGTGTAATATGGAGGAGCAGAGTCCCCTAACGTTTCCATTAGGTCGCTGTGTATGTCTTTGGTAGACATTTTTTTTCAAAATGAGGTACGTGATGACCGCTCTGATTTCGTTTTTCTCCATTTTGATGTTGACTCTCCGACTGTTCGTATTCAAATGAATGTAGCTCCCAGTAATCATGGCCTATCTATATGATTTTATGCTGAACGTAGTGGATATATGAGAAAGCAAAAAAAAACAAATTCATAAATTTATGTGCTCTACAAATATCCGATTATCATTACTTTTCGATCTCCCCTCGTACTCAGTAAGAATTTTGAGTTGCCTACCCTCAACAAATTCACAATTTTAAAACTACTTGCCACAGAACTTTTAATCAGTTATCTTAAAAATAGAGTTTTACAATCACACTAACACTAGTAACAATCGCGTAAAGACGAAATCGCACGATTAATTAAAATAATCAGAAGTGCGAGCCGGTGTTCGAACCTGCGCTCCTTGTTTCCTAGGCAAGCTCTCGCCCACTGAGCTGTTGCTGATATCCTTCAGTTAATTATTATTAGCTTATTGAGGGCATGCACATATTTTAGACACGCAATGTGCCTAAATCTAGAAACACATTAGGCTGACGTGTCGTGACTCAACGCGTCAGCAGCATATTGGTTACATACATTTTGTATGATTAGAGACACACTATTATGGCATGTCGTGACGCAGTTCGAGCTATCTGATTGATTGCTGACGCGTTGAGTCACGACACGTCAGCCTAATGTGCCGGCGACGTCACTGTCAGTGGAAACGTCGTTTGTGTGATAGTATAATCTGAGGATAATCAACTAAATAGGATTTTAGTGTTCGAAGCATTAAACTAATATGTACTAAAGAATTAAGGGACTAGTTTAGCTTGATGTATTGAAAAAAAGAAAATATTGTTCATCCTTTTCTTTATAGATTTCTGTGTCTTAGCTAATTTGAAAAATATTTTAATACAACGGGTACATTGTGAAGTAGGTATGTAATAGAATTGTATCTTCTCTTCTAATATGGAATATGTAGAAAGGAATTTTAATTTTTAATATACATAATAAAGTATAGTTAAATATTGTTAAAGGTTATGTGTAGATGTACACTCTTTCAGTGCAGATACTGTTTAGGTATTTTTCACAAGAAGCCTACCACTTCGCCTGTCACCTTTATTTTTAAACGAATCTGGAACCTGCACAGTATCAATAAGCACACAAAGACGAAACATCAATATCACGACAGGAAATAATGTACATACGTGACTATGTCGGTGGCATCAAAGGGAGATAGATCACGTTCTTTGAGATCATGGGACGCTTAAAGGGCTTATAAAGGCGGTTATAAACGATACCAATATTTTTTCACCACTACCCGTATTATCATGCTTTTTGAAAAAATAAGCTTCTACAAATCCTCATTATCTTTAATATTATGAATATAAAGATACGACCGTGGGATGCCGGCTAAGAATTTGCATCCCTCCCTCTCTTCCCGTGGGTTTCGTAAGAGGCGATTGAGGGAAAGCCAGAAGACGGGCAGCAGCGTCTTCTGTGTAATATATCCATCTTTTCGAAACTGCGATCCCCAAGACGCCTGCCAAGCGTGGGGATTATGGCAACCCCCCCCCCCCCCTTTAAGGGGGAGGCCTATGTTCAGCAGTGGACTTCTTCCGGCTGATGATGATGATGATGATCTCCTCTCGTTGGTTGTCGTAAGAGGCGAATCAGCGAGAACAGGAAGACGGGCAGAAGCGTCATTCTTTTAGATTTATCTTCCACCTATACTGCGATCCCCAAGCCGCCTGCCAAGCGGGGGGATTATGGCAACCCCTCCCTTCTAAGGGGGAGGCCTTTGATCAGCAGTGGGCGTCTATCAGCTGCTAATGATGATGTTGATAAATATAAAGATAATAAAATAATCATATTTAGGTATACTAGGTGGTAAATACCACCAAAAGGTGGTCCCTAATGCAAACCTAGTCCTCTACCACTGCAGTGTCAGATTTACTGGCGAAAAACAATGGGTCAGTAAGTCTACTGGATAACCCTAGCCGCTACCCAATATAATATTTACATACATGCACATGTCTGTTTTTTCTGTGTCTGGGTGTTATTTGAAAAATATATCAGTTGTTTGATTTCACCAGTAATTGGGATCAGTGGTCGTGCGTGGATTACCTATCACAGGATATTACAGTGGTGAGGATGAATTGATAGAATTTTTTCTTCTTCCTGTATCAGACAACGTTTAAGCACCTAGACCGAATTACAAGTTGTAAAGGCGCAAACATTATACCTACTTTCATTTAGAACTTTATAAATTTAATGTCAGTTTAGAACAAGAGGGTTAAGTAGGGCTTGGAAATTATAAACAACTAGCGGCCCGGTATGTGCTTCGCTACGTATAGAGTGAAAATTAAAAAAAAAATTGGAACATCAAATTCAGAACAAAAAATATAAACACAAAGCAATAATTATCGCTGACAATTTGCATTAATCGAATAGAAGTTCAAAATAAAATGAACGCATGAATGACAATGCTTTTACTGTCAACACTGAAAAAAGTTTTAATTCTGAATAAAAATATTTTTTACAAAAAAAGAACCGCCTTCAAAATGCAACTAAAAAGTCTGAAATAATTTCTAAGAATTAGTGGTTTTTACATCTACATTGTTGGACTTGGACTACAACAATTATAAATACATATTACTATCAAAGACGGCGCCAAACTGGAAAACAGTTAGGTACCTACTGCCCTTGTAAGTATTTGCTAGACGTTAGGCGCCGACTTCGATAGTAATATGTATTTATAATATGTTGTAGTCCAAGTCCAACAATGTAGATGTAAAAACCACTAATTCTTAGAAATTATTTCAGACTTTTTAGTTGCATTTTGAAGGCGGTTCTTTTTTTTGTAAAAAATATTTTTATTTTATTATTTTTAGTGGTTCCCTTGGTGTATTATTAGGTTAACTTTTAACAACTTATATTTAATTCTGACAAACAGCCAGTTTAATATTTATTTTAAAAACACCCACTACATAACACAACTATGGACCATCACTAAAATATAAGCTTAAGCAAAAACTTTTAAAAATGTAGATGTGACAATATCTTAATAAAACGAACCAATTGCCATAAACCGAAGATATCTAGGTGTTATACTCGTAGTTCTCAAGAACCATGGACTGCAAGCTCGGTGGGTCTACATTTATTTGTGCCGAGAATCCGTGTCCACCTTCTTGCTCCATCGTCAGAACCTGATCACCATTTTTCTAGTAACTACTCATCGAGAGCTACCCAACGAGCCCAAATTCGGTAGGTCTACGTTTGTTGGTGCCGAGATACCGTGACGACCTTCCTGCTCCATTATCAGACCTTGATCACCATTGTTCTAGCAACTACTCGTCGAGAGCTACCCAACGAACCCAAACTCGGTGGGTCTATGTTTATTGGTGCCGAGATCCCGTAACGACCTTCTTGCTCCATCATCAGACGCTGATCACCATTTTTCTAGCAACTACTCGTCGAGAGCTACCCAACGAACCCAAACTCGGTGGGTATATGTTTATTGGTGCCGAGATCCCGTGACGACCTTCTTGCTCCATCATTAGACGCTGATCACCATTTTTCTAGCAACTACTCATCGAGAGCTACCCAACGAGCCCAAACTCGGCGGATCTACGTTTATTGGTGCAGAGATCCCGTGACAACCTTCCTGCTCCACTATCAGACCCTGATCTCCATTTTTCTAGCAACTACTCGTCGAGAACTATCCATCGAGTCCAAATTCGGTAGTTCTACGTTTAGTAGACACGGCTAGAATAGGATGGATTGTTAATTTTATTACAGAGTTCCGGTGGCCATCTATGGCCTTCTTCATCAGATCCACTTCACCAAATACTTTCTGAATGAAAATGCTTGACTAGTTTCTAAAAATACCAAAAACGCTATATGTATGCCTATAATATCTAAGGAGTTCCCTCAGTTACTCATGGTTCCCATCATCAGAACTTGATTTTGAAAAACTATCCATCGAGTCCAAATTCGGTAGTTCTACGTTTAGTAGACACGGCTAGAATAGGATGGATTGTTAATTTTATTACAGAGTTCCGGTGGCCATCTATGGCCTTCTTCATCAGATCCACTTCACCAAATACTTTCTGAATGAAAATGCTTGACTAGTTTCTAAAAATACCAAAAACGCTATATGTATGCCTATAATATCTAAGGAGTTCCCTCAGTTACTCATGGTTCCCATCATCAGAACTTGATTTTGAAAAAAATGGGACCAATCTGGAAGCAAATCCTTTTAATTAAAAAAAATATTTTCCAAATCGGTTCGTAAACGACAGAGTTCTGAGGTAACAAACATCAAAAAAAAAACATACAACCGAATTGATAACCTCCTCCTTTTTTTTTAAGTCGGTTAAAAAGGTTCAATTTGACAGCAAAATCCCCATTTACAAAATGATCCGCCATTTATTTAAATCATTTGTTACAAAAAAAATGTGATAAATAAGGGCTCCCACACATAACTGCGATGCGATGCGATGCGACGCCGCATCGCAGGAATTTGTATCGAAAATTCATTTGATTCTCGCAGATATTTGCGATGCGATGCGAATTCGCAGTTATGTATGGGAGCTCTAAAATAATCGCTCTAAACATTCACACCTAAACATTTGGTTTGGATAGGTGAGCCCGTTCTTGAGTTATAAAATTACAACGAAAAGTGGCTTTGATTTTTATAGATATAGATAATCTAGTATACAGTATAATATACCGGAAAATACAAGTAATCAATTTATTTCTATCTTCAAGCATATTAAGCCTCACTGCAGGTGTTTCAAAACTATTTCCACACCTACGTAAACCCGGTAAAGTAGAATTTTACTTTATACTACACACATCAAAAGTGTCTAGGGATCAACATATATTTTTGCAATAACTTTTCTCCTGATTGATATTAATTAAAATTTTCTTTAAGGATTCATCAAATAAAGTGTTTTCGTTTGTCACAGTAACGATAAACCAAGTCACCTTTGCATTAATAAAGAAATTTGCCATTTTCCTAATAAAGGGATTTTTGACATTTGAACCACTAACACAAAAGTTCGAAAAAAAGACTGAAATAACAGTTTTCTTTAAAATTTTATTGGGTAACTTAAACAATTAATAATCCGTGTTTCTACCGCGAACACTAACAACACAAGAACATCGGTTTGGCATACTCAAAATGAGTTCATCCAAATCACGCTGTGGAATGGCCGCCCATGTTCGTTGCAACAACAAAAAAAGGTCTTCTTGCGACTGGATACCCTCCATATTCGGCAGAGCTCTTCTCTGTAGCATATCCCATGCATGCTCAATCGGGTTCAAGTCTGGCGACTGAGCAGGCCAGGGCAGGACATTGATGTTAGCTGCGGCGAGAGTCTGTCTTACAACTCTTGCGGTGTGCGGCCGTGCATTATCATGCATTAACTGAAATAAGGGACCGATTTGCACTTGTAGAGGAACGATGACGTCTGATACAATCGTTTCAGCATAAATTTGAGCGTTGAGGTTGCCTCTGATCCAAATCAACTCAGTTCTTCCGCCGATCCAAATACCCGCCCATACCATGATGGTTCCACCACTATAAGGATGGACTTCCTGGCAGGATTTTAATCGCTGTTGGCGTCCAGGGGTTTTCCAGTGTCGTATACGTCTTGTATCCGGTCTCATACCAAAACGAGACTCATCAGAAAAGCACACGAAACGCCATTGTTCTTCTGCCCAATTTCTGTGTTCAAGAGCCCATTGATATCGAATCCTACGATTGTGCATTGCTATAGGTGGTACCCGTAGCGGTCTTCGGGAATGAAGGTTCACTTCATGCAAGCGGTTTCTGACTGTTTGGTCGCTAATTAAGTTCCCTGAAGAGTGATGAAGCCTCACGGCTAACATCATGGCAGTTATTGTTGGAGCTCTTCGAGTTAAGATTTGAATATATCGGTCTTGTCTCCGTGTGGTGCAGCGATACCGTCCTCCATGGCGCTCAGCCACGGTACCAGTGCTTCGGTAACGTGTCCAAAGTCGACTGATAACACTCTGACTTGTATTCAGAGCTAAAGCCACAGTACGTTGCCGGGAACCAGCTTCTATCATTCCCACGGCTCTGAGCATTTCTTCCCTGCTTAAATGACGTCGCCGCTCCATAATAACGTTGGTTTTAATCAGTAGTAGGGAAACAGTAGCACTAATAATGTCTTCAATGCGTTGTATGTTTTTATAGGGAAAATATTGACAGCTGATTTTCATCTTTTACTCGAATTTGATTCACAGTTCCTGATTCAAATTATGAAATGCACCAAAAAGGATCCATATAAATTTATAAAATCATAAATTTATTACAAAGCCACATCTCAATCTCAAGAAATCCGCTTAAAAATGCTTGATCCCTAGACACTTTTGATGTGTGTATTTCCAATACAGCCCACGCTAGTCACAGTATTTCACGTAACTCTTAGGCGTGACGTCAGTCGAGTTGTCAAGTCCACCATACCCGACGCTTCGTTCGATTCGTTTGATGTGAAAAATCAACATGAAAACGTTGGGGAAATATTTGAGTATAACATGAAAAGCACATGTGTTGAGGTTTTGCTTTTAAAGATGAAAGAAAAAAAGGTTATATAAACGACGGCGACGGGCTCGTTGGTCTAGTGGTTAGACACCCTGGCTGCTGCACCCGATGGGTCGTGGGTTCGATTCCCACCAAGTGTCTGGGTGTTATTTATCTATTTAAATCAGTTGTATAGTTTGGGACCGTGTGTGCACGGTCATTCGATCAATCTTGGCGGAATCTACAGATTGTCCTAAGATATTATTATTATTATTGTTTTTGATAACGCGGGCTTTTACACCCGGTCTTTTATTATTATTCTTATTATAAAGCAACTAATCCTTATACAGTTGACCATTTAAATATTTGCTAAATTACATCTATCTATACTTATAATAAAACTGTAACAGGTCCAATTCTGTACATTGAAGATATTTAGAAAATTATTTTTGGAGGGCATTCTATAACCGATACTGAGGCTGAAAATGTATTTTTTTTAATTTTTGTCTGTCTGTCTGTCTGTCTGTCTGTCTGTATCACGGCTGAGCATCACGCCGAAACTACTGAATGGATTCAAATGAAACTTGGCATGATTTGAGATCTTATCTTACTACGAGGTAGGACATAGGATACTTTTTATGCCGTAATCTAGCACGGTTCTTTCGGGAGAGGGGATTAAAGTCAAAATGGGTACTTGGTTATACGCTTGGTCAGATTTTATCAATTTTTCGTTATAATATAATAAATATTAGTAAGGGAACACTCATAGAGAGTTGTTATCAAGGTTTTGTAATCGATCGGGTTAAGCAACGTTAGGTAAGGTCATTAAATAGATGGGTGACCGTTTAACGCCATTTGAACTAAACGGGTCCGTGCTTCGGAGAGCAAGTAAAAAGTAGGTCCCAGTTTTTAACCGACTATAAAAAAGGAGGTTATGTATTCGATGCTAATGTCTGTTATTAAATGTTTAGTTAACGTAAAAATAGCGCAGGCGGAGCTGCGTGGGTCAGCTAGTTCGTTATAAAATAATAGTGCACGAAACATTTTAAAATTTCAGTAAAACATCAGTGTCCTACTAGGTCACTGTAAATAGTAGTGATCTTCATCATTACCGGCAGCCCAAAGACTTCCATTGCTGAACAAAGGCCTCCCCCCTAATAGGGACGGGTTGATATAATTCCCACGCTTGGGAAGAGTCTTTGGGATTGAAGTACCTACCACCTGGTAATGCAATAGAAAAACGCTGCTGCCCGTCTTCTTGGTTTTCCTTAACCAACCAACCCAACGAGAAGAAATGGGTGTAATTCTTACCTGGACACCACTGTTAGTGAGACTTAACATCCCCATATACATAGCAATTAATTTGTCCTTACCTAGGTCACTATAGATAGTAGTGTTAGGCTTTAATATTTTCCTCGTTTAAACATAGTTAACGTTTAACAGAATAGCTGTGTATAAGCAATTAGCCTCTAGCGCTGCTATTACCACTATCAAATGCAATAATTGAAAATGACCAGCGCACAGTTGCGAGATAATTGCCTCTAAAACAACACATCTGGCTCTGTAATTACGAACTCGTATGCTCATTCGGTTATACGATACTCGACAATCGGATGCGCACAGCGCTATAAAACAATTGATCTATAAACCAATAGGTAATACACAGTGGTAATTAAGTATATCGTTTTCCAATAAGGTTGGAGTTAGTGTATCCGAAGGTCAAATGTTCAGAATGTAAATAAAGCACATTAACATAAATATTTGAAGAAAATAATTATCAATTTCAACGTGCTACGTGAAACAACATAGCCACAGGGTACAAACTACTGGTTGGTAGGCTACTACTCTATGGTTTATAGACTGTGCCATAGCGATTCGGCGCTACGCAGGGGGCTGTCTTTCACTGTTGTGCACGACTTTAATGTATAGGAAAACCACTAAAGTGGTTCAAGTAGGTACCAAATAAATAACGAACAAATAGTTTCGTTTATTTATTAAAGATTCACTCTTTAGGATACAATTCATGAATAAAACAGAGCGAAATTGAATAAGATTCAGCAAAAATAAAATTAGACTATTACGATTTAAATATCTAAGAAAGTAAAGTGGCACCCTTATATTATTATCCGTATAAGTAATGCTTATTATTACTTATATAACTCTATGAGGGGTTTCCTAATCTAAAACCAGCGTTCGATGGGCTTCAGTAAATGAACTAACTGAAAATAATACACCTATGAGTGGATAGCCGGCAGTGGCGTGCACATAAAGTAGGCAAAAATATCTGCGAGCTATCTGATATTCTAAGCTATTTGTTAGTGTGCCACCACATCTATCCTTAAATTAACTAACATCACAGACAGTATCCATTTACATTTAAAAACATAACGTTAATACCATGTCAGTACAAAATATTTTACGCACCGGAGGGGGTTCGAATCCCGGGGCATCAACTTTGTGTAGCAATTCCTTACTGGCTAGGACAATTCAGGCCGAGGCCGATCACCTGATTCTCTGTAAAGTAAGATAATACATGCATCGGATGGGCATGTAAAAAGTCGGTCCTGGCGCCTAACCTCTCCGGTCGTGTCGGTCTTTCGTCCAATCAGATTGTGAGAGGTATATTAATAATAATATAATAATAATATCTTGGAACAATCCACACTCGGTCATCCGATCCCAAACTAGGCACAGCCTACTACCTACTTCGGAAACCAGACAACTGATACTAATACTTATATTTTTTTTTTTGTAAATACATGCTTAAATATTATATTAGTATAACGAAAAATTAACAGTTTATTTACAAACATGTAAAAAACTTCATCAAAGTTGTCGCCGCACTGGGAGGGAAGGGTACCTAAAAGACTGGCGGTGTTACCCCTTTGTATAGCCAAGCTTATACGTTGGCAGAAAAAGCTACCAACCCGGCGGTCGCCTGAGACTTTGGTAAGGTTGGATGAAATTTCTTTCACCAAACCTTGCGCCTCATGAGATAAAAGGCGCATGGTCTCCACCGCAAAGGGCACAAATATATAGTTCGAACCTATAGCTGCATATTTGCGCCGCTTTGCATCACTAGCGGTCGCCGCAGCCCCTCCAGCCGCCCTACAACTTGTCGGGGTGTGGGGTGCAGCAAATGTGTCGACACATGTCGCATCCCACACCAACGGCTTTCCATGTTGCCATGGTACTAAAGTAAACAAAAAGATAGATAACACCCAGACACTTGGTGGGAATGGAACCCACGACCCATCGGGTAGCAGCCAGGGTGTCTTACCACTAGACCAACGGATCCGTCAAAGGAAAAGTCGGTATACAGGAATAGTGAGTGCACTTGTGTCTACGCAAGCGCACTCACTATCTACTATATTATCTCCCGAGTTGATGACCTAACTTGTAAAATATTGACCGCTGTGGTCGTATCGGCATTAGGACATTACTATTACATAATTTAAAACGTCCGCTGTTATTAACCAGCATGGTTACTACGATCTTGGCATCACGCCCTTGCACCGCGTGTTTCCTCATTACCCGCGTTATACACACGCCACCCTGGCTGCCAGGTATAAACCTGGCAGCAACGCTGCTGTACGTAAGCCGCGCAGCAGCTTCCACCATAGTGAGAATCATCCGGAGGAGAGCATCGGAGGAATACCATTTGACCAGGCCAGTGCCCACGACCTCTCGCCGGGGAGGGTGACAGCTGTCACCCTCCCCGGCTCACCTCTAAGGAATAACAAATAAAATTGGGTAAAAGGTGAATAATTGTTTATTGGTTCTATCCGTAAATAACCTTGTTCCTTGCCAATCGGACATATAAGTGAGAGGTCGTGGGCACTGGCCTGGTCAAATGGTATTCCTCCGATGCTCTCCTCCGGATGATTCTCACTATGGTGGAAGCTGCTGCGCGGCTTACGTACAGCAGCGACGGCCGTCGACGGAAGCAGCGGAACGGTGGTATTCTTCGTGGGCCTCTGGACGCCACAAGCCAATCCGTCCAATTCCTTAGCTGGTACGTAATTCTGGAATCCCAGATGCGAGCATTAGACGCAGAAAAACAGACGTCGCTGTCCTAACGCAGGTCCTAGTACCCACTATAACCTACGCACAGTACTAAATTTCGCTAGCGGCTACAAGCAACAAGAACAGTTACATTATATAGATACGCTTTTATTCTACGTTCTAAGCCATAGAAACTCACCCCCAGCGGGAATCAAGCAGCACGTAAATATCCAAAATTCTTGTTAAGCAGATATAAATTGTAGGTGCACGAAGATTAACTATGTATTTAGTACTAACAAAGCCACACTCGTATTCAAAGGCACCTCAAACTCGAATGACGCGACTAGCCGCGAGCAACCCCGACAGCGGCCGAACAGCGCCGACGAGAAACCGTTAACTTGCCCGTACATTTTAGGATTCCGCAGATCACAATAACAACGAATAATAAAGAAATTAAAATATTATTATTATTATAATAAATAAATAATTATTAGTGTATTAAGTATTTTATTATAATATCTATAATTACATTAACTAACGTTGCAGCTTAGTGCAACGTTACAGTACCCCGCGTCGCACAGAAGGATTTTGCTTAAAACCTAAAACAAAATCCGTCTAAGTTGAAATGGTGAGCTGTGTTATATTTTCAGTAGGTAGTATTTTCAGTTTAAAGAGGAATTTTGCGCATTGTAACCATTACTGAAAGGCTATTCCGCATAATTAGTTAGCTTCAAATCTTTTATATGCCAAAACCCAATAGAGCTACCAGAATCATTAGATAACTCATACACCAGAGGCGATTTCTTTGCAATAACTTTACACTTGACAAATTTTGGTGCTAACTTCTTGCTGAAGTACTTATCTTTTTCGCTTTGATAGAAGGTTCTTTTCCAAACCACATCACCTATATTAAACTCCGCAGGCCGACGGCGCAAATTGTAAGTATGACAATTTCTAGAATGTGCCTGCAAAAGCAGAGATTGCACTCTGTTAAAAATACTTGAAAGATGTCCCAAATTCTCTGCATAATAATCCCGTGGTTGAAAAATAACTTCATCTGATTCAGCATCAACATAATGGGAACCACACGCAACCAACTCACGACCGTAAACCAGAAACGACGGAGTATAGCCAGTGACTTCATTAACTGCACTATTCACAGCAAACTGAACTTGAGGTATTAATTGATCCCAAGTACGATGATCATCACCAATGAACGTCGATATTGCAGTGGTTACTGTTTTATTATACCTCTCTACTGTATTGACGTGAGGTGAGTATTTCGGTGTAAAATGTATATTAGGCACTTTGTACTTGGAGAGCATATTTTTTAAGGTAACACTAACAAATTGCTTGCCGTTGTCTAAAATAATAGTGGAAGGAACACCGTGAACCAAAAACACCTTTTCCTCAAGTAACCTAGTAACCACTTCGGCAGTAGCGCGTCTGATCGGAAACAAGAGACAGTATTTACTAAAGCAACATGTCACCACAAAAATGTAGCAATTTTGATTTCTCGTTGAGGGTAAGGGACCAACGAGATCTACACTTATAGCCTGAAAAGGTCTGGAACATACTTTTGGCCTCCCCATTTCACCCAAAGGTGGGTGATTCTGGTGTTTATGAGCTATGCAAACCTCACACAACGCTACAAATCTAACCACGTCCGCGTGCATACCTGGCCAAAAGTATCGGAGAGCCAATCGTTTATAGGTTTTGAAGACTCCCAAATGCCCAGCGATAGGCTGAGAATGGTTCTCCTTAATGACTTCCGTACGGATTTCCGCTGGTATCACCTCCTTCCATTCAAACTCTTTACGTAAAGAACACTTACTCCTCATAAGTCTATACAACTTCTCCTCTTTGATTATGTAATTAGGAAATGAAGCCGAAGAAGATCGACAACCCTCATACACCCTCAAATACCATTCGTCAGTAGTATTCGTGACATTAGGGCTGCTATTAATGACAGAAATAGGGCAAGCGCGAGATAACGCATCCGGAATAATATTATCAGCCCCGCGGCGATGCATAATGTCGAAATTAAAAGACGATAAACGCACACCCCATCGAGCTAAACGCCCGGTAGGATTGTTCAGATTGAGAAACCATTTCAAGGCAGAATGGTCAGTGAACACAGTAAACTTCCTACCATTGTCTAAATAGCAACGCCAGTGTTCTATAGCCACTAAAACTGCCAAAGCTTCACGCTCAGTAATACTATAATTACGCTCTTGCGCAGATAAGGATTTGCTCATATATGCAATTGGAAGTTCCACGCCATCTATAGTTTGAGTGAGTAAGGCTCCAACTCCATAGTCACTCGCATCAGTGTGCACTTCAAAAGGCATCTTGTAATCTGGGCAAGATAATATCGGAGCAGACACTAGGCATTCCTTCAACTTATGAAATGCATCATCGGCATCCTTAGACCAAACAAAAGGTGTGACCCTCTTACCAGTAGATGTAAGTCTATTAAGCGGACCAGCTATTGAACTAAAGTTAGGAACAAATCTTCGGTACCAAGACGCAGTGCCCAGGAATCGTTTGACTTCCTTCCTATTAGAAGGCGTGGGAAAATTAATAATTGCTTCGACCTTACCAGGATCCACATGTAATCCTTTAGCATTAACCACGTAACCTAAATATTTTAATTCACTACGAAAAAACACAGATTTATCAAGATTAATCGTTAAATTAGCGTACTTCAACCTTTCGTAGACCTTCATAAGAAGTGCAATATGACCCTGGAAGTCAGGAGAAATCAAAATAATGTCGTCCAGATAAACAAATACAGAATTCTCAAATTCAGGCCCACTAAACAACTGATCCACCAATCTCTGCTGCGTGGCTGGAGCATTAGTTAAGCCAAAGGCCATAGTAACGAAACGAAATGTACCACGGGTAGGCACATAGAATGCTGTCTTGTCCCGGTCCTCTGCAGCTATAGGCGTCTGCCAAAAAGCTTTTGACAGATCGATACTACTTAAATATTTAGCGTCTTTAAGATTGTCAAGTATCTCAGAGACATAAGGCAATTTATAAGCATCTTTACGCGTAACTGAATTCAATTTGCGGCTATCTAAACAAAATCGTAACTTCCCATCCTTCTTAGGAGTAAGTAAAACAGGTGAAGACCAAGGACTCTCACATGGCTCCACCACACCAAGTCTTAACATTTCATCAAGCTCCTCTACGATGATGCGCAGTTTCTCTGGTGGCAATCTAAAATAACGTTGGCGAATAGGCGGTGAGTCCCCAGTATCTATACGGTGCTCCACCAATTGTGTTCGCCCCAATCCTACTCTTTCTGAAGATATAGTTTTAAAACTATCGATAATTTTAGCAGCGGCAACCTTTTGATCACCGTTAAGTTCACCATAAGAATGCAATGATGACTGATCAATAGGCGAAACATTAAATTCATTAGTACTGGATAGAGAAATAGAATTAGTAAATTTAGGAAGCAATTGGAATCTCTTCCAGAAATCTATACCCAAGATCAACGAAGATGTAACTGAAGGAATTATGTAAGCCTTCAATGTATGACATTGCTTTTCAAAGGTTACAGGTAAATTTACATAGCCCACAGTAGATACCTTATGACCACCAGCAGTAACAAATGTTTGAGATGAATCACAACCTTCAACAGTAAGGCCAATGGAACTTATTAACTCCGTATGTGAACCATTTCCTAGTATAGTAACGGCAGATCCCGAATCCAACAAACCACATAGATCAAAATTACCCACTCTAACGGTAACGTAAGGCCGAATATCACCAACAGGTCTTTTATCGAAGATTGTTGCAACTGAGTAACAGGAGAAATACACTTTAAGAGTGGCTAACCAAGCTTGCCAATCCTCTTTATCGAAATTATCAGACCTACAATTGCTATTCCGATTACTCACACTGCAAAAATCCTCCGCATTTAGTTTTTTGTTTGATTAGAATCCGGCTGACATCTAGGACAGTTGGGATAAATGAAATCTTTTAAGCCACATTTAAAACACACAGGATAATGATCCCGTTTACAATACCGCAGCGAGTGATCATTAGTACGGCAACGTGGACAAAAAACAGGCTTGTTATCTGTTTTATTTTGGGTTGATTCGACAGCAGAAACAGCTATATTATTGTTAAAGTTACTTTGACTATGAGATTGATTAAACTTAAATTTTTGATTATTACTATTAGAATATTGCTTATTAAAATAGGCATTCTTATAAAAATTTGGTTTAGGTTCAGATTTAGTGTAGGCTAAATCCGGAGCGAGCGTTCCCAAAGACACCCTAGGGGGTTCATGAAAATGAGACGATAAGCACTGTATTCTCTCATAATTAAGACATAGTTGACGGAGTGTCTCAACAGAATCGATCTTAGTAACACAAGAGGCCAACACAGTCGCATAACACGGCCGTACATTGTGTAACAAAATGTCAAGTTTTTCCCCTTCTGTAATCTTCGATAGCCGTGAAAACAGCTCTGACATTATCGCCAAATACACTACAATACTCTCTGATTCTCCCTGTGTCCTTTGCCGAATCTCCGACATTAATCTATAATCGTAATCAAACGGACTAAAATCCGTAACAAGCTGTACAAGCAACTGTTCCCAAGAGTCCACTGAACCACGCACACTACGATACCAATGAAGCGCATTGTCAGTAAATATTTCGGATGCGTAATTTAATAATTTATTCGAGGGTAGACCCCTAGCTGTTTGATATTCATTCACCCGCTGAACAAAGGCGCGTACACAACCTTTACCATCATACTTCAATTTAGACAAGTCCTTAGCTTGTATTTGGTCACATTGTACCACCGTCGCATGCTGTGACCCCTCTACCGACACATTAGATGATTGAGCAACGACCTCTAAGTTGATTGCATTCTTGTTCAAATCCGGACTTTTTAATGCGATAAATTTATTAGATAGCACACCGTAATCATCACTCAACGCAGTAAACCTCTCCTGAACGACGGCCTCAGAATTACCCATTCGCCTGAGACGATGAAAAATATGGTTATGTAATGCTCTGGTACGCTCACATATGTTACTATCATATTTAGTTGATAAAGCGCTGACGCGGGTAGATAACTCAGTTAAAGAAATTAAAACGCCTTCAGCATCTTCAGAAAACTCAATTCCAGACTCAAAAATATCTTCGGCAGGAAATAATGTAGACAGTTTAGTTATTTGTTTGCGCAACCCCAAAACATTAGGAGCAGGTTCCTCTCCTCTAATAAGCACCTCATACGTTAACTCATTTTTATTAAGCAAGAAATATCTTATAGGGTGAGTTTCCATTGTTATTGCAATTAAGATAATAACCAAAACAATAATAATAGATATTCAATGATAATTTAATAATTAATATGTCAATAGATAATTTAATTGATAGATAAATGACAAAATTCTGTTCTTTACAATAGTGAATTAATTAATTACCTACTTACGATTCGGTGTGAATTCTACGCATATGAAGTGGAAAGACGACTAATTAAAAACAATTATATGCGAACTGTTACGTTTCCACTTACAAAACAAATACTGCAATAACTAGATACATATTAACATTTTCAGCAGAAAGACAAATCAGAAATACTTAAGTATATATAAAAAATAAATAAATAAATAAATAAGTAGGTAAGTAGAAAATTAACAACTCACAAGTGAGTAGTAAATTAACGGAATTTCGAAATACACGAAGCTGAAGCTAGAACAAAGTAATTTATTTGTAACGCAACAGTCAACACAAAGATTAAATTAGCACATAACAACGACAACACATTTACTACAATGGTTACATACCAGTTCGCTGCCGTAGACACCTCCTCGTTCACAAAGTATTGGGTAGGTACTGCTGAGCCCGCTAACGAGAGACAAAAAAAATACCGACGGCTACGGGAACAAGATTAACCACGTTAAGCGAACCTGGCTGGCTGGCATAAGATTTATAATACTATCTCGACGACACAGTACGTTGGCTGCTGGAAAATAAGACGTTATTGTACACCGCGCCAAACTGGAATTAACTGGTTCACTATATATTTATTAAAGGGGGGTACACTACATGAATACGAAAATCTTTATTCCGACAGTCAGAAATTCGAATTTCAAAATATTGATTTTCATAATTCCGAATGGTTCAGAATTCTTAATATAAGAAGTCCGATTTATCATTTATCCTAATTTTTATAATTAGTATTTTCAAAACACCGAATAAACAAAACTCGGAGTTAATAATAATCCGAAACATAAAAAATACGAATTCATTTGATTTGGATTGATAACCAACAATAGAGAGGTAAAAAAATGTTTAATGGTCACTGTTCTAACCTGAGCTAATTGAAATGATTCACCAAATCGGAATGTCGTTTTTCGGATCGATAACCAATCGAGCATTTGATTTTTCGGACTTATGAAAATCGGAAACAAACAAATAGGATTTTAAACTTTCGGTAATATAAATTTAGTGATTTTTAATAATAGACTTTGTTACTCTTAGGTATTATGAAATTCGGACATTCAAAACTCGGAACAAAATATTTTGAAGTAAGTACTTGAGTGTTCCCATTAAAACAAGCGAACGAGAAATAGATGAATAATTCCCTGAATTAATTTGAAGACATTCTTTAAGGTCTGTAAGCAACTTTTTGTTTATTAATTAAGAGTTCATTTTAGTATCTTATTCTTAAAAGTCAACATAAATATTAGGTGCTTCTTCTACTTCTCTTGTCGACAATTAATACAAAAAATACTTTACTGTTCATTAACCAGAAACAGACCACATCTATGGCTTTCCGATTTTCCTAAAGCAAGTGCCCTTTCATATAGGACAGGCGGGCAACCGGTAAGGTGAGACATACATAGTTTCAGCATCACGAAGCTAATGATGTCGTAGTAGAAAGATTGGTCAATCACCAAAATTTTCCAGACCTGATATTTGTCCGTCCCCAATGAACATTTATCATAACGCCATTCGTGAAGGCTTTTTCCTAGCACTCTATCTTGGTATACAACCTAAAATCAACGTTATATATGTTGTTTGTTTTCGTGTAGTAATCTCCAGTACACGCATTTAAAGATAGAAAAATATACGTCATCCACGTTCTTAAAGACAGCATTTGACCTAAGTAAAAAGCATTACAACTTTAAACCAACTGGGACCACCGTGGTGTTATCTGAGATCATCAGTCCTAATAGAAATAAAGAGGCGAGAATTAAATAAATGACCTCCTAGCGGTCACAGACGTTGAATGCCAAGGGGTCCTAGTCCTAACCATGAATTATATCCAACTCAACCCTCAATTAATGTAGTAAAAAAAGGCAAGGACTAGGTCCCTTATGCAAGAGACCATACCGATAGACACCACCGCAGTATCAAATATTCTACCGCAAAGCAGCAGTGTATACTGCTGTCTTCCGTTTTGCGTGTCACTGTAGCTTAAGAAATTACTTAACTCAAGAGACTTAAAAAATAATACCTTAGGTGACAAATAATAATGCTATTTAACGGTCCAAGGTCATGTGCATCGAATACCATCAGGAAAAAATCGCTTGTCCTGTTATTATTAAGTAAAATTAAAAGGGAAACATCCCCGGCCGCACCAAGCCCACAGCCAAATTAACATTTAAATGAGATACCAAACGAAGTGAGATCTACTGTGTAGTCAGTTTTGGGTTAAAATCGGCTAACTTTAATAATAACGTTGATTAATTAACTCTTATTTAAGATGATTTAGAATGTAGGGTATGTCAAAATAATTCATTGTTTCATATTCATATTATGTTGATAGATAATAGATGTAGTATTTCGGAATATTAGAAATAATAAGAGCTCTCATTTTCATTGTTTAGTTAGTAAGCTTTCTATCAGCTATCATTAAGAATATTTGACTATCGACGGGCCTGTTGGTCTAGTGGTTAGACACCCTAGCCGCTACCCAGGAGGTCGTGGGTTCGACCCCACCAAATTTCTATCAGTTGCCTGGTTGCCAAAGTACGCAGGCTCTGCTTAATTTAGGGTTAGATGACCATGTGTAGATTGTCCCAGGATTATTATTATTTTTTACCCCTTACTTTACATTATGTCTATGTACTTTTCATTGACATAGAACTTATGTCACATCTAAAACTGATTTTATTTGCTTCTAAGTGCTAGGTTTTAATCAAATCCTTAGGCGGAGAGATTTATGCATATCTCGCTAGAAATAATAATTAAGAATTTTAAGTCACTTAATTAGATTTAAATTTCCTACTATGAGTAGATAGATTTTATTGCCAAGTCATGCTCTACAGACTCACTTGTATCATTAAACATTTGACAAATTGAAACGTGACTACCGAAGCAAACTTACAGATCCCTCGGTTATACGACTTTGGAACGACCCTAGCTCAGTCCGAAACGTGATCCGGACTTAGTTGTAAACCAAACTAACTACACCGCATGAATGCTTGACCTATTAAGTAAGTAGGACTTATGAGATAACGTTTAAGCAGGACTTAGATAATTATGTTGCTACAAGGTTCATATTTGCTACCTACCAATAACATACAATTGAAAGGATTTAAAAATTCAATTTTGCAAAAGCAGTGATAGTTAGTTCTTGTGTATGGACCTAATTTCTGCGGGTAGCACATTTTTTTCGAAACAGGACAAGCAGGGTTATAATAATACCAATTATGAAAAACAAATTTCGTTGTAGATGATATACATGAGATATTTTATTATATTTGGTAAATCGGTCCTTCGAGCCGGATCACACTTCAACGCCTAGCCAACTTGGTCAATAAAAAGGACTATCCTCATCATCATCACCAGCTGGAAGTCAGTCGGTCAGTCCACCTAGAGGAATACGTACGGTAGGCCTTCCTCTAGGTGGTAGGCAGCCTACCTAAAGGCAAAAATCAAAATTCGGAGTAGGCGTACTGCGTTGCGACTTCTAGGTGATAATTTCAGGCCGAGATTAGTAAAATGCCCTACATATAATAAATAATTATATAATATAAGTAAAAGTTTGATTACATGCGAACACATCTCGCCATTATTGGTTATTTCATTTTTCCTAAGTGAAGAAGAGGCTCTCAAAGGAACGTAAGGTCTTTCTTACATGGAGCTACTTAAAAAGAACTAGTTACAAAATAAAATCACTGACGAGTTACTTGAGCGTCACCGCCCAAACATTCTCGTAGAGGTTCGCACACGACACGACTAGGTACTAACGTTAGTAATTTGAGTTTGTAACCAGTTCTTTTTAAGTAGCTCCTTGTGAGAAGGGCATAACAGTTCAATAAGCACTATGAAACCAAATTCTCTGTTGAACTCTTCATAGCAAATTCCGAATGCGGTCGTGAATGGTGAACATGCCGCTACTGATATCAAAGACACGAATGGGTTTCCTTTTATTACTCTCAAGTCCCTACACTCCATTATGCAGAATGAAAGGACATTAGGTAGTTAATAGCATGTGTTGAAACACACGTTTTATACAACCCAAGAGGCGTGGGTTGTCGACTGATGTGTATAACGTTAATAAAATAAATAGCCGGTACTAGAGACTAACCTCGTGAATCACTGAATATTCCATGAACGGGACCAAGATACTGTTTAATAAATTGCTTTTTAGTTTTACCAACGATATTGGAGGTGACGAACGATAATATCGGCTTTTTCGAGGAAACAAATTACTTCGCTTGAGTTTACTTAATGTAAGTATGACTTAGGAACTTCTATTACAAATTATAATTATGTTTACAAATTATAATGAAGCTTGTGTCAATTTGATCTTAAGCACCACCAACGTAAAACATTTTATTATACAAATTCATGTTATTTTTATTAGTTCTTGATACTACTGCCGAGTCTTGTCCGGACTAAAAACAGGTTTTCCGAACGGACGTGTAATCGGTATGAAATCATATCTGTACATTCGTACCAATGTCTCGCAGCGTGTACCCGTAAAAATAGTACTAGAATGTGTTGGTATCTCTAAAGAGATAATGGCATAAAATATTCGTATCCACACCTCTACACGTTAATGAAAAAAAAATAGCTTCCCAGTCAGCAGTCAAGATACGTCGGTGGTACCTTACTTGTACATTAATATGTAATACTTTATTTTTAAAATTACCTTTGATTATGCAGTATTTTTTTCCTCACTTTCAGATTGGAAATCGGCTACGGAATCGGGCCACTTGTTCCAATATTTTTTGAAAGATATAATTTTCAGTTGATCTATTCGGAGTCTATCTAAAACGAACAACACACGAACAAAAAGATACAAACTATAAACCACTTTCACTGCTTAGTTGAAAGTCCAGAGCTTTTGATATTTTTGCTGGAACCCTACACAAACATAAAAAAGGACTGTGAATGTGAGGCTCGGATGAGATCAATACAGCTTTTAGCCTTTTACCAGTTTTTATTACTTGGCAAAACTTCGTACATACGAGTATTTTCAATGTGGCACATGAATTTTCTCAAATGAAACATTCCTTTTAGGTAGGTAATTAATTGTAAAAGCTATATCATTAGCCGCTCGCCTTATTGAACGTGAGGCGGGATTTCATTAATTCCCTTAACGACGGACCCCAGGGTGTGCCTAGTAAAATATAGCCAGCAAGGTGGGACGACCGACTTACCTGAAATATTCTCGTGTCGCCCTTTTACCTAATTTTATGGTCCTTATTAAATGCCATAAATTTATACCTACCTACTGATTTTTAGGGTTCCAAACCTAAAAGATAAAAAGGAACCCTTATGGTCTGACTTCGTCTGTCTGTCTGTCTGTCACACTCGATATCTCAGGAACCACTGATGCTATCGATTTGAAACTTGGAATAGTTTTAGATCTTACTTACCTAACCTCACAAAAAAAAATATTTTGTTTACCCTTTTTCATCATCATCACCAGCCGGAAGACGTCCACTGCTGAATAAAGGCCTCCCCCTTAGACCGCCACAATGAACGACAATTTGCTATTTGCATCCACCGGTTGCCTGCGACGCGAACAATGTCGTCGGTCCACCAAGCGGGAGGCCTGCCTACGCTGCGTCTTCCGGTTCGTGGTCGCCAATCGAGAACCTTTCTTCCCCAACGGTTATCAGTTCTTCGAGCGATGTGGCCTGCCCACTGCCAATACTAGCATATTCTACGAGCTATGTCGGTGACCTTGGTTCTTCGGCGAATCTCCTCATTCCGGATTCTATCGCGCAAAGAAACTCCAAGCATAGCTCTCTCCATAGCTCGTTGTGTGACTCTGAGCTTCTCCAAAAGGCCAGCTGTTAAAGACCACGTCTCAGTACCATATATCATCACTGGCAACCCCTTTTACCCTTTTTATAATGGTTTTTTTTTAGTAATCCTTAAAAAACCTCGACAAACAAACTTATGATTTCTGATACTTACGCGAATATTACACATTGAAATGAAACTAATTTTACGGATTATATCGCGGTTTATTTTTGATTTTAATTTCCCGACGTTTCGAATACTTTACAGCATTCATGGTCACGGGCGGACTGAGGTGGTAGCTGTCCATATGTCATAGTTGTCTTAGGGTACCCTCAGGTCTTCTAATTATTATTGTTAGTCCGAAACTGGGCCTACAGCTTAAAGAAAGTTTTAAATTCATAATTAATTTAAAATTAAAATAAATATTTGTCCAGAATAGTTAATTATTTTACAAGCGATTTTCAACTAGATGATAGTAAAATCTTTGTCTTTTCTGGATGTAACAAAGTCTATGTTATGTTGCGATAACATGAATTGCAATGTCACGAATATTAAGAAATGAACCCCGCCTAGATTTTTAACAAAAGATTATAATTCGACATTTGCCGACCCATCAACGCTTACACGCATAACTCCTCGACACGGAACAAGTAGGACCAGGTGAAAGTTTCTAGACTCTACAATAATAGTATATAAGAAGACTTGAGTATATGTTAGACGCAAGTATGTTCAACATCTCAGTCCTCCCGTGACCATGGGTGCTGCAAAGCATTCAAAACGGGAAAGCTAAATCTGAAATAAACTGCCGTAAAAGTAGTTTTATTTCAATACATAGTACTTACCATTTCACAGAATCAAAAGTCACAGAGTTATTGCAGGTATTAACTCCAACGGCATTTAATATCTTTGGACCTTTTATAATTTAAAGCGATCATTCATTTTTCATTCGCAAAGAAATTTAAATTTCATGGCATCTCTCCTCGCAATTTTACCCAAACAGATTCCTGATCAAATTAAAATTTCATTATGGGACAGAATTCATGACATTTTTATTGCGTTTTAAATTGGCTGGAAAGTAAACAATCATAACGTTAAATGTTTTGAACAACAAAAAGGTTTTATATTTTATTATTTGAAAAATTTAATGAAGCCTGTACAAAAGACTTTATTTTTCCCCTTGTTTAGTTAAACATATCATAGGCATATACATAGGCATCGAAGTATCAAATCTTATTTACGTACACATAATGTACGAAAATAAGATTTCATACTTCGATGTTATGCCAAATTACACTACAAATGAATATTTCTGTCACAGCAGAATGGTAACATAGCTGTGTTCCGCAGTGAAGGGAACTGTAGCTGTGAAGTTACAAGACTTAACTAAATTCTAAAATGATGAGAGCTAATGTAATGTAGCAATCTATATGCAGGCTTGTTGCGTACCAGCAGGCGAGCATCAAGTTTATCTTGTCGTTATGTAGCCCCAAGAATAAATTATAGAATATAGTAAACTCTGAAATAAATAAACTGCATATTGTTTAACCTCTCCACGGCCGGTAGTTCCGATCTGCAGAAGTTTAACACGCGAACCGCATAATTATGGTAAGCAGTCACCGCAGCCTATAGACGCTAGCAACACAAGGAGAATCACTAGCGCGATGCCGACCCTTAAGACATTAGATTGTTTCCGGTAATTTCACCAGTTTAGTGCCCTTCACGCCAGAACACAGCAACACACACACACACATACACACACACACTGCTGCTTGGTGGCAGAATATCTCCTACCACCTAGTTCGTAAGTTATATATTTTAACTAGCAGTCCCCCGCGACTTCGTTCGCGCAAAGGTAGTTAGTTAATGAAGAAATACCGACCACATTTCTAAGAATTTGACTAATACCTACTGATAATGTCCTGACAAACGAAACTCAACCCGATAGCATTTTGCACGACTTGGGAATCAAAATCAGGTCCAAGCGATCAAAGGTCGTATTCGCGCCCATCGTCACCGAGGCAGTCAAAATAAAAATGTAAAATTAAATAAATATAAAATTATTTTCCCATGAACTTTTAAATGACAATAATCTTGGGAGGAAACTTGAAGTCAAACAGTGAAATTCATTAATAGAACGGGGGGAACATTTTTGCAAATAATAAACTAACATCACACCTAGTTGTCTTTTTAAAGCATCCAAGAACACTATGCCGAATGACACCATAACCCACTCAGTATGTTTTTAGGTTTCCATACCTAAAAGGTAAGAAAGGAACCCTTATGGCGATACTTCGTCTGTCTGTCTGTCACATCTATATATTTCAGGAACCACTGGCGCTATCGATTTGATATTTGAAACAGTTTTAGATCTTACTTGTTGGATAAGAATACTAATCGCAAATTAAAAAATATTTTATTTCTTTTACTTTATTTTTAACGGTGACAAAATTTCAAAGAGGCTACTATATCAAGTGGGGTATCATATGAAAGGGCTTCATTTGCAAATTTCAAAACAGTTATTTTTTCGTTTATGTCTTGTGTTTTTTGGCTTTTAACCAAAAATGTCACAAAAAATACCTTATCTCCGAAGTTTGTGAAGGTAAAAATCTAAAATAATTATAGGTAATAGAGGTCTATATCATAAAAAAACGGTTTTCAATTACCTTTTAACAGACACCACATGCGAGATTTTTAACTTAGGGGTCCTATTTTGACCTTAAAACCCTCATAATTTCTTAAACCCGACTTCGTCCTAATCCTATCTATCATATTGTATCGGAAAACAGTGAAATGTGTTAAGAAATGGTGAAATATTTATTTTTTTACAAAAATTGAGGTCCTGTGACTTCTACTTAGAAAATTTCAATAAATGCTAAAACACGTAATTGTTTATTTTTTTGGAGGCATCTGCGTGTAAAATTTCAAGGCTCTAGTGCCAACCGTTCATGAATTATAACGCTTTTTTATAAAACTTAAAACCCCCTATTTGGACCCCTTGCGATGCGAATTTTGAAAATTCCGTTCTTAGTGTGCGTCTACGTATTATGAAGAATGCCTCTGCCAAATTTCAAGTCTCTAGGACCAGTGGTTTATGCTGTGCGTTGTCTGTCAGTCAGTCAATCAGTCAGGACATCTCCTTTTATATATATTGATTGATGATTAACAAGTACCGCTATACAAAATAAAGATCACTCAGTTCTTTTACATACATAATTTAATCGAAACGGTGTCCTTTTACATTTGTTTAAACATTTAAAACGTGAACATTACCGCATGGGTCCAGGGGATTTCTAACTTAATCCCGTTAAATTTTGCGTTTACCTACCACAAGTCTCGTTTAGGAATACCTAAACAAATGTTGGTCGTTACTTAATGGTTTACGTACATATTACCTGAGTAGGGTACTGGGAAGCCGCTCGCTTAAACGCCTTCTACACAGTAAGCAGATAAAAACCCCCCCGAACAATGATCTTGCCGGTTTCCAACCATGTGAACAGTTTTCTACCATCAAATTTATTTCTCCTGAACGGTCAGTGACTAACGTCCCACCGACCCAGATGGCCTTAGTTGGTCTTTCGTAAGGTGACCGTAGAACGGGTGTTAATAAAAGAGAGGTCACGGGTTCGAATCCCGCAGGGAGCAACAAGGTTTTGTAGTTGTTCCGTATGGGATAGTAGGACAATATCGGTCACCAAATTGTCCGAAAAGTAAGACGATCCATGCTTCGAAGAGGACAGTATTATAATTTATGAATAAAACTTTCATTAGAAAACCTTTGAACATTAACTGAGTCTACCAATGTTAATGTTTACATTCATTTTATGACTTAAACTTTGAGGTCTTTGTACTATAAACTGTACTACTAATATTTCAATGGTTTCAAACACTTTTTTTATTAAGTTACATCTCTAATTTAGTAACGTAACATATGTTTGCTAAAACTTAAATTCTCCAAGTGCTCTATTGGCATGTAACATAATTCACACTACCATTAGTTTTGAAAGTATAATTATTTTTTTTCCGAAAAGCGCCGCCAGTGATCTTATAGGAAGAGCCGCAGTAGCGAGGATGTGCAGACAGCAGGAATGGGGAAACTGCTGCCTGTATAAAGCGATAGTTCATCCTTGCAGATATGGCGTGCCGGGACAAAGATTCTGCGGGCCTTTTACAGCGACAGGCTTACCCACGGACGAGGATGGGCTTGCCGGCCGCTGGTGGGACTCGGAATAGTACACTGGTACGTTCCTAGGGCCCGTCATCATAGGGAAATGTGGATACTGTTCGAGAGTCGTCATCACCTACACTGCCACTCCCGTGGTGGTGTGGGCAACCATGAGAATTTCCCCGCGTTAAAAATAAGAATGGCTTAAGTTGAATCAAGCCAAGGTCTTGGGTCACCCCAGGATGAGGTTCAAATTAACGCCTTATGGTGTACCACTACTTGCTTAGCATTGAGGCTAATATTACTTGTGCAACATTGTATGAAAATTACTGGCCGCGGGCAAAGCCGCGGGTACTGCTAGTCTGTACTATAATAAAACTCAAAGAGCACTTTTTCTGTACATTGAATATTTTTCCAAAATTTCTATGTGGGGATACTCTACTATCGACATAGAGGCCAAAACAATTTTTATTGGAATTATTGTCTGTCTGTCTGTCTGTCCTTCTGTTCGTCCAGGTATCATTTGAAAACCCGTGGATGGATTCTGATAGGACTTTCACTGATGTGTTGTGTAGAAGTATGGGTATAAATTGGTATATAAAACATCACGCTATGTTTCATAGCGGCTAAGCAGTGAAACATTACTTGCACATATTACCACGTAATTGCCTTTGTATGTGAATAGGGTAATTATAGACTGATCAGTTAATCACTAAGATATGTATTATTACGCTATATACAATAGGGACTGATACAGATATTTAGTTTGCATAAAATATGGCAGTGGCGAAGGGTAAATTTATGTAAGGGGTAAGCCGGTCCGGTACACCCAGGACATTTTCATTAGTTGTTCTAAGTACATTGTTCTAAGTACGGGGGGGGGGGGGAGTGAGAGGGAGCAAGTTGGGAGAAGAGTGAGGAGGGAAAGGGTTCAGAGAGGACAACAGGGAGAGGAAGAGCATAGAATTAGATTTTTCTTATAAGAGAGATGGAGAGAGATAAATCAAGGGAGTAGGGAGAAAAAGGGACCAAAATGTAATTCAAGCACGGGTGGAGCTGCGCGGGTCAGCTAGTAATAAAATAAAATTGTAGCAGAAGTTAGTCTTTGCAGATTCAACAGCTTATTTCTTGAGGAAAGTGTGTAATTAAGTAAACGATTCATAATCTAGATAGCGAGCAATTCACGGTTGAATTATTTTGAAGATTTATCGTTTATTTACCGTGAAAACGGGCCTGTCTTCAACAAATGCCACGAAAAGCTGTTGGTGGAAGGTTTTGAAAACTTTTTACCTCAATGAAGAGAACTCACCTAAGTATTTTAGATAAGGAATACTGGCTTTATTTCCTTTAAAATGTTTTAGGGTTTTTATAAAACATTTTCTTTAAAAATAATGAAAGCTAAAGTGTAAACAAAAATAAATTATAAGTTTGAAACACTCTGACATAAGAATAAGAATTCTAATAGGTAGATTTTTTCTAAAGATTCTCTAATATAGCTCAGTAGCATCGCTATTCGTCAAGTTATCACGTTTTAATTAAAAATATACTACCTACATTCGAGTCCGTCCATTGATTTGAAACCTACGGTACTCGACAAAAGCGACATAAACCTATTACACCCTTTCATTTTGTGAGATTATTACTAAAAAAGACCACTCATCTGTTATTTCTTTTTTAAATGACAAAAAAGACAAGCCCGCTGAGTTTCTTGCCGGATCTTCTCAGTAGCGGCCGCGTTACGATCCGGTGGTAGTTTGTAAAAATGATTTTTGTGTAAGTGCCTCCGTGGGGCCTATACATAATAAAGATATTTTGACTTTGACTTTGTCACCATACGGGATAAACAAGTAAAAACGCTGGTGTAATAATATTATTATATTGTTACGTGCGGGTGGGAATTAAAATGCCGAATACCGTAACAGAAGATTTAATTCCACGTACACTCACACAGTATACACTATACACACAAGTGACACAAGGCACAGTAGTCCGAGTTGATCAGTACGTCACAGTAGTCCAAAGTCGTCGCAAAGGTCCCCGCTAAGATGTTTCCGCTATCGCTTGTGAACACAAACTGTGTGGACGGTCGGCATAAATAGCTAAATTAACAGAGGGGTGGAAAGCTCTCGAATGTACTCGTACTAGTAAGTAGTCTAGCGCAACTAGCGTTTTCGCGAGCCCACACAATAGATGCAATAGTTCGAGAAAACGAACAATAGGCGGGGCAGTGAACCGAGAGCGAGGTGTAGGTGGGTACAATACCTACTTGCCGAATTGGAGGGAACAACTTTCTATTGAGAATTCTAGATCTTTCTATAGGGATCGATAGTAGACCTAGAGACTAACAATGCATTTTGAGATCATTGCAATTAAGTAATAGTTAACGTAGTAGTTAACATTTTTATGTCGCGGTCGTAACAATATGAATTATTTATTATTGGCGTATTTATAGCTATATCGCATCGCAAGCACATAAACATAAACATTATTAATATGAAAAAACAAATTATTCATATGGTCTGGGACTTTACGTGACTTGTTACACTACGTAATGGTAGATATGAATCTGCCTTTACATCTGAATATTCATCATCATCATCAGCAGCCTTAACACGTCAACTGCTTGAACAAAGGTCTCCCGCTTAAAAGGACGGAGCTGACATAATCTCCACGCTTGGCAAGGGTCTTGGGGATCACAGTATTGGTGGTAGGTAATCTAATACAAAGACGCTGATGCCCGTCTTTTTGATTTCCCTCAGTCGCCTCTTATGGACACCTAACTGGAGGAGATGGGAGCGTGTTATTCTTACCCGGACACCCCACGGGGCAGCTGAATATTACGATATTAAAAATCTTCATGAACATTATCATCAGCCGGAATAATTGGTTATTTGCATCCGCCAATTGCCTGACCATTCGTACAATATCGACAATTTGACGGGCCCGTTGGTCTAGTGGTCAGTCACCCTGCCTGCTAGCCGATGGGTCGTGGGTTCGATTCCCGCCAAGTGTCTGGGTGTTGTTTATCTATTTAAGTATGTATTTACAAAAAAAAAAGTATATAAGTATTAGTATCAGTTGTCTGGTTTCCATAGTACAGGCTCGGCCTAGTTTGGGATCGGATGACCGTGTGTGGATTGTCCCAAGATATTATTATTATTATAATCTACCTAGTCAGAGGTCTGCGTACGCTTCGTATTCCGGTTCGTAGTGGTCACTAGTGAAAATTTCTTCCCCATCGGCCATAGGTTCTTCGAGCGATGTGACTTGCCCATTGCCACTTCAACTTAGAAAAACTAGTACATAATTAAGAATATCATCAACAGCTGAAAGACGTTACTGCCAGACAAAGGTCTCCCCTTTAGAAGGGAGGGGTTGCCATAATCCCCGGACTGGGCACGTGTCTTGGGGACCGCAGGTATAGATGGTAATCCAATAAAAAGACGCTGCTGACAGTCTTCTTGTTTTCCTTAGTCGCCTGCTATGACACCCACAGATAGGGAGGAGATAGGTGGGTGGGTATTAAGAACAAGTTCATTGCCAACTAAGCTCAATTTGTTCGTCACACAATCTTTGTCTAATAAACCCAGCGTTCATTACATCTAACTTACTACTCTAGTAGGTTAAGGTTCTGTTTAATAGGTCAAGTGTTTATATATAGGGGGTGCGGTTGAAACTAAGCTCGGATCACGCCCGGCAATGTACTGCGATCATCCTTAATGGCGTATTCGAAGTACTGGATGGTGTTTTGAGGACAGACACGTTTGCAAGTTAGTGGTTGTCCTTGTTCAAATACTGAAATGTAATATAGAAATATTGGTAACAATGACATAATTATTTTATATGCGACTAGGAATTTCCTGCGGCTTCACCCGCTATTTTTTACAGAGTTTACCAACACCTAACACACGCCCAAAGGTTGTTTTTGAAAATTCGCGAAACACGTATTGATTTATTTTACTTGGAGAATATTTTCAGTAAATTTCAAGTCAATCGAACCATAGAATAAAAAGTTTCATACAAAAGAAAACACCCCATTTAACCCCTTTAGGAGTCGAATTTTCAAAAATCCTTTCTTAGTGGATGCTTACGTCATAAGAAGAACCTACGGTCCAAATTTCAGCTTTCTTCAGCTTCAGGTCCAGCGGTTTGGCCTGTGCGTTGATGAATCAATCAGTCAGTCAGGACAAGTAATTTTATATGTTTACATAGAAGATTACCTACATAGGCACCTGACCAGTTAGTCTTGTCTACAAGACTATGACGTGCAGTAGTCTATAGACAGGCGTGTCGCCTACCGTTAGGCGAAAATCTTACTTATGTATCTCATTACTAAGTTATAATTGGATTAGCAGACAAAATTGGACAAAGGAACTTAAATAATTTTGTTTAATGACGAGAAATATCATATACAAGATATTCTGTGGGATTCCTTTATGTAGACATCTCGGTAAGCTTATCTTAGGTATGCGGACCATAAACCTAAGCCCCTTATTACAGGCTGGCATCAGGCCAGTAGGGATAAATAGTGGAGGCATTTAACTTAATGAATTGAAACACTGTTTATAGCTAGATTTTGGTTCTTACCTGCCCTTCGCACAGGTATTTTCACCGCATATCGACTCTATTACTGGCCCAAATGACAAAATCAGATATAAGTACACAGGTAGGTGTTTTTTCAGAAACAGGCATATTCTGTCTTTCTTTTACTTACAAATCCGAAATGAAAACCGACCCAGCGGACGCGTGAGTCATCTTACTTTTAGACAATATACCAAGTGGTTAGCCTGTATATCCTTACCTGTATGGGTATACATAGGGTCCCGTAGACTGAGTCAGATATGTTACCCTTTACCATTGATGACTGCTTCATCACGTACTATTAAGCGGGATTACATTTGATTACGCGGGAGAAACCTTTAGTAGATCCCCCTATGTAGGGTCAATCGGGGTACGTGGGATTTAAAACGCGCGCGTCTGTCGCATCAGCACATGTGTGGAGAGGTCTCCGGTAGGATCTGCACCAGGTGCCCACGCCTTGCCTTTGAGCCCGCCGCTGGGACACGCATAAACAGTCCCCTCGGGAGCCTGTCACGGTGTCGGGAACAGTGACCCCGCTGCCGTCCTCCTCGAAACCGCCACCATACTCTATAGAAGAGTCTAGGGCCTCAAACGTCCAGCGACGCCGTAGTTTCAAAACCAACATAAGGTCTTATGCTCCAGTTACCTAGCACATCCGTATTTTTTCAGACTGCAAAGAAAGTCGGTCACTGTACTGAAACAAAGTGATATCTATGTATGTCGTGTATAAACTACTACTAGTATCTATCTCCAAATTCAATGGCTTTTCAGTGATGCACAGTTCAAAGCAGATATCTATTCAAAGTCAAATTAATATCCCCACTCTGTGCTACCGCCTAACGTTCAAAGGTATAACTAGATTGAAACTCGATGTGTTAGTGCATTCACGGGCCTAGAATATTCTATCATTTAGTCAGCACAGCGCCTACAGATTATATTTCTATAGTATTTTTTCTGTAGGTTTGTGGAAGTAATTTTGTAATTCGTTCTATCAAATCTCAACATGTTTCCTAACCGGGAACCTTAATATCCGGAAATCTGCATTTAATATATGTGGTGATATTTAATTCGGATTTCTGCATATCCGTCGGTGAACCATAGCAACGGTTGACATGGGAACAGGGGCGTAGCTACCGCCGTATCAGCCGTATCAATGATACGGGGCCCCCGCTACAGGGGCCTCGAACATGTGTAAGCAACAATTCGTAAAATCCATGTTCTCACATAATCTCTTAGGCCGTACCATCATTTGGGCCCCCCAACAAATTTTGATACGGGGCCCATCTAAGGCAAGCTACGCCACTGCATGGGAACTACAAGGAAGAAACAGCGAAGCACAGTCAGTACGACGACGAGGTTGGCCACTAACCATACGACAAAAATGTCAAATGAAAATGTGCCAATGCGATAGCCGCGGCGGTTTTAGTGGTTAGGAATCCCACATACTCCGATTGAACCCCACAGGTCCCGGGGACCTATTGAAGATTTCCCCCACATCAACATAAAAGTCAGAAGCCGAAGGGCAGTTTAAAAACTAGGACACCAGGTTGGCCACTAATACCATCCCTTGTTTATGTCCCACTGCACGGGCCTCCCCTCAAGATGGAGGGGTTTAGGCCATAGTCCACCACGCTGGCCAAGAGCGGGTTGGCGGACTTCACAAGTCATTCGAAAGCTAGTTAGGCTTTCTCAGACATGCAGGTTTCCTCACGATGTTTTCCTTCACCGAAAGCTAGGAACAAACGCACAACGACAATCCGCACATGACTAATTATACAAATCAGAGGAGCGAGCCGGGGTTCGAACCTGCGCACCTTGTTTCCAAGGCAAGCGCTCTCCCACTGAGCTGTTACTGCTAACTGGCCACTACGAGAAATAAAAATAACATTTTATTTCATTCAATAAAACCTTTTGAATTTCCGCCTCTTTTGTGCGCCGAATAATCCGTAATTTGCGCTTGTACGTAATTCAAGTAGCGGGTGTGAAGGCAATTAGTGGTTGGACGCGGCTATGCGCCGGCTATTTCGTACAATTGTGATGGATAATAAGAGGATGGAATTCGTTGGACTGAGCGACCACAATGCGGCTTGCACTGCGTCATCTATACTTATAATAAAACTGTAACAGGTCCATTTCTGTACATTGAAGATATTTTGAAAATTATAATTGGAGGGCATTCTTTAACCGATACTAAAGCCGAAACTGTAATTTTTTTAATTTTTGTCTGTCTGTCTGTCTGTCTGTCTGTCTGTCTGTCTGTCTGTCTGTCTGTATCACGGCTGCGCATCACGCCGAAACTACTGAATGGATTTGAATGAAACTTGGCATGATTGGAGCTAATACCACGAGGAAGGACATAGGATACTTCTTATCCCGTAATTCAGCACGGTTTCCTTGGTAGAAGAGATTAAAGTCATAATGGTACTTGGTTATACGCGTGGTCTGAGTTTATCCCTTTTTCATTATATAAAAAATAATAATAAGGAGACAGTTGTCTCTTCTTAGACAGTTGTTGTTGTTATTAATATTTGGCAATCAGGTAATCAGGTTAAGCAACGTTAGGCAAAGTCATTTCATAGATGGGTGACCGTTTAATGATAATTGAACTGAGCGTTTACGTGCTTCGGAGGGCACGTAAAAAGTGAGATGCAGTTTTTAACCGACTTAATAAACTATTAAAAAAAAAAAAAAACCGACTTCAAAGTAAATTATCTAAAAAGCATAAAATAACGAAAATATATTGAAGTCGGTGCTAGAACATCATGTTAAACTAAGATTAGCACGAGCTGACACCGACTTCAATATATTTTCGTTATTTTATGCTTTTTAGATAATTTACTTTGAAGTCGGTTTTTTTTTTTTTTAAATAGTTTATTTAGCACTTTTTAGTGACTTTTATTTTACCAAGACAGGTATCAGCACTATCACGCAACTCGAACGTCTACGTCACAGTAACTTACTGAAAACATAAAACATAAAAAGTTTATATCTCTTAAACTACTGGACCAATTTTGATGAAACTTATACGCTACCCTAATTTGAAAAATACTCTAACTATTGCAAAAAGAATTTTTGAAATCGGACTTGTAGTTTCTGAGAAATCCGCGGACAAACCTACATACATACATACATACATACATACATACATATATACATACATGCGATACATATATACATATATAGATACATACATGCATACATACATACATACATACATACATACACTGATAAAATTTGGTAAATTTGTTTAGAAGCCCACATAGACTAACATATATTAATATTACGCATTTTTATTAATATTACATACATACGCGTCGAATAGAGAACCTTCTTTTTGAAGCCGGTTAAAAAAGGAGGTTATGTATTCGACGAATGTATCTAATACTATAAAATATAAATATTATAAGTATAAAAAATAAGGAGACACTCATAGGCAGTATCAATATGTAGCAATCGATCAGGTTAAGCAACGATAGGGAAGGTCAATACATAGTTGGGTGACAGTTTAATGCCATTCGAATTAAGTTCGTCTCCGTGCTTCAGAGGGCAAGTAAAAAGTGGGCCTCAGAATTTAACCGACTTTAAACGGAGGGTACTAAACGCAAATGGATGCTATTAAAAATTTTGCTAACGTAAAAACAGCGCGAGCGGAGCTGCGCGGGTCGGCTAGTAATATAAATGATAGGAGGACATTTCATTCCAATGTGAAGTGCTATTGGTGTGCCCTTCTTGTTTTCAAACTTAAAAATTTACGTATAGCTATACGGGGTGTACGGGACATCGTACCTAAAACTGATATCAGAGATCCAGTACATAATTCTGAACGTTCTAGTGTTGAAATTTTTCATCGGCTTTTTCATGAACGTCCAAAAAAAAATGCCACTTTTTTTAAATAAAATTAGGATAACATCATTATTGGTATATTAATAAAAGCCTAACTTCAATTTAAAAACAATAAATTACTTATTTGTTCAAAATTAGCAATCATCAGCAGCCAAAAAGTCCACTGCTAAACAAAAGGTCTCTCTCCTAGAAGGGAGGGGTTGCCATAATCTCCACGCTTGGCAGGCGGCTTGATTCAAATTAGCAATTTAATTTGAATAATAAATTTTATTCCGCTCATATTCATTACATGCTCAACAATTAACAAGTTAGTCATTTGGCATTTTCCATATAAATGGTTTCTGTAATTTTGTAACGGACAATATTATGAGAAATCTTATATAAAAGTTTTTGGTACATAGTCCCTTTTTGGTACATAGCAGCGTCAAACAAAACTAATCCACAAAAACGATATTAATTGACCGCTAACATAATGATAAAACATCCTTCAAAGGCATCAACTTAACACCTCATCCCTCTAGTTATCATCCTGACAATGCCATAGCGATAGTGGGCCCGGGGCTATGACGTCACGTCCGCAGGCGGTGACGCTATTTCCTCCCGTCAACTCTCGCCGTCATCATATCCGGCGCCCGGGGCGGCGACCCTCAGTGCAATCTGTAAACACGGGACTTATTGGTATTCGTCGTGTGTGCTTAATTCGAGTTACTGTCGAGAATTTTAGGTAAATCGAAAACTAACTAATAATAATAATATTCTGGGACAATCCACACACGGTCATCTGATCCCAAACTAGGCAGAGTCTGTACTATGGAAACCAGACAACTGATACTAATACATATATACTTTATTTTGTAAATACATACTTATATAGATAAAACACCCAGACACTTGGTGGGAATCGAACCCACGACCTATTGGTCAGCGGACAGGGTGTCTAACCACTAGACCAACAGGCCCGCCAAAGACAACTAGAAGATTTGTTCTAGGAAACTACATACTAAGGGCCTTAGAACACTCGCTACTTCTAGCATCGGAGAGCAGCGATTTACTAACTCACTCACAGATACGTTCACTGCTGAAAAAAGGCTTCCCCTGTAAAAGGGATGGATTGCCATAACTCCCACGCATGGCAAGCGTTATAGGGATTGCAGTTCAGGTGGTAGGTAACAAATAGAAAGACGCTGCTGCCCATCTTTTTGTTATCCTTAGTCGCCTCGTACAATACTCATCTGGAGGAGATGGGTGAGTGCTATTCTTACCCGGACACCGGGCTACAGCACAGATATCAGTTAGTGTTAATTCTAATTTAGCAATTTTTGAATGGAATCATTTTGAAACTAGAAGCCAAATAATATTTTGTGTTACTAGGTGGAAGGTTCCTTGTTCAAAGAACCGTCCAGATAAATGTAGCACCGCTGTGTCAAATATACTACCGCCAAGCAGCAATGGTATAAACATCTCTGTGTGCCGGTGTGAAGGACAATGCAACTGGTAAAATGACCGGACACAAGAGACCTAATATCTAATGTGTGCGACCTCTTTTCCCGCACCAAACGCACATTCGAGCTCACACAACTTCTAACTGGACACGGATACCACAAATACTATTTACATCGATTCCACATATCGGATGACGCTCACAGGACCAATCACGAGGAACAATGCTTAAGCATGGGCGTCTCACCTTTCGAATTCAGTGAACTCTACAAGGACCAAAATGCCTTGAATTCCTTACATTGCACTATGAATCAGAATCAGAATCAGAACTATTTTTATTCATGTAAACCATACAGTGGGTACTTATGAATCGTCAATCATGTACTTACATAACAATAGTAACAAATAGAATGAAACCTTAACTTAAGGAAGTGGCACAGAGAAATTATATATATATATATATATATATATATATATATATATATATATATATATATATATATCCATATCTATGTATATATAGATATATATATATGTATGTATTGAATTTCTCTGTGCCACTTCCTTAAGTTAAGGTTTCATTCTATTTGTTACTATTGTTATGTAAGTACATGATTGACGATTCATAAGTACCCACTGTATGGTTTACATGAATAAAAATAGTTCTGATTCTGATTCTGATTCATAGTGCAATGTAAGGAATTCAAGGCATTTTGGTCCTTGTAGAGTTCACTGAATTCGAAAGGTGAGACGCCCATGCTTAAGCATTGTTCCTCGTGATTGGTCCTGTGAGCGTCATCCGATATGTGGAATCGATGTAAATAGTATTTGTGGTATCCGTGTCCAGTTAGAAGTTGTGTGAGCTCGAATGTGCGTTTGGTGCGGGAAAAGAGGTCGCGCACATTAGATATTAGGTCTCATGTGTCCGGTCATTTTACCAGTTGCATTGTCCTTCACACCGGCACACAGCGATGTTTACACCATTGCTGCTTGGCGGTAGTATATTTGACACAGCGGTGCTACATTTATCTGGACGGTTTTTGAACAAGGAACCTTCCACCTAGTAACACAAAATATTATTTGGCTTCGAGTTTCAAAATGATTCCATGCAAAAAATGGCTAAATTAGAATTAACACTAACTGATATCTGTGCTGTAGCCCGGTGTCCGGGTAAGAATAGCACTCACCCATCTCCTCCAGATGAGTATTGTACGAGGCGACTAAGGAAAACCAAAAGACAGGCAGCAGCGTCTTTCTATTTGTTACCTACCACCTGAACTGCAATCCCTATAACGCTTGCCAAGCGTGGGAGTTTTGGCATTCCATCCCTTTTACAGGGGAAGCCTTTGTTCAGCAGTGGACGTATCTGTGAGTGAGTTAGTAAATCGCTGCTCACCGATACTAGAGGTAGCGCGTGTTCTAAGGCCCTTAGTATGTAGTTTCCTAGAACAAATCTTCTAGTTAGTTTTCGATTGACCTAAAATTCTCGACAGTAACTCGAATTAAGCACACACGACGAATACCAATAAGTCCCGTGTTTACATATTGCACTGAGGGTCGCCGCTCCGGGCGCCGGGTATGATGACGGCGAGAGTTGACGGGAGGAAATAGTGTCACCGCCTGCGGACGTGACGTCATAGCCCCGGGTCCACTATCACTATGGCATTGTCAGGATGATAGCTAGAGGGATGAGGTGTTAAGTTGACGCCTTTGAAGGAGGTTTTATCATTATGTTAGCGGTCAATTAATAATGTTTTGCGTTTTTGTGGATTATTTTTGTTTGACGCTGCTATGTATCAATAAAATCTTTTTTTTTTTTAAATTGAACCGACTTCAATATCACTGAAAAGTATAAAATAATTTAAATATTATTGATGTTGGTGTTAGCGTACCTGCCGTGTATATTTGGCACCAACTTCAATAATATTTAAATTATGAATATATAGATCGGTATACATTTATATGAAATAGCTAACAGCTATTTTCGTTCCATAGGAGCTGGACATGCACCTAGCCAAGCATCTTTATCCTTTAAATAGGCATCTAGTGTGTAGTACGCCCGTTTACAAAGTGTGCGTTTTATACAAGCCTTAAATTGACAGTCGGTAAGCGAGGTAATATTAGAAGGTATTTTATTGTAAAATTTAACACAATACCCCATGAAAGATGTATGGATTTTTGATAAACGAAACACTGGTTGAGCTAATTTATCTCTATTTCTAGTATGATATGAATGCCTATCACCTAACTTTTTAAAAAGATGTAGATTTTTACGGACATACATGATATTTTCAAAAATGTATTGGCAAGCGACCGTCATTATGTTGACCTCTTTGAACAATTCTCTAAGGGACTCGCGACTACCTAAGTTATAAATAGCCCTAATAGCTCTCTTTTGCAAAATAAAGATCGATTCTATGTCGGCCGCTCTGCCCCATAGTAGAATGCCATAACACATGATACTATGAAAGTAGCTGAAATAAACTATTTTTGCGGTATTAACATCTGTTAACTGTCTGATTTTTTTGACTGCGTAAGCAGCTGAACTAAGCCGTCCAACCAAAGCTTTAATATGGGGACCCCACTGTAACTTGGAGTCGAGCGTATTCCCCAAGAAAACTGTGCTGCTAATAAACTCAAGCTTTTCCTTATTTAGTATTATATCACATTTACTACGTCTGACATTTGGTAATGAAAACCTAATACATTTCGTCTTTTCCTTATTTAGTGCTAAATTATTAATAGTAAACCACTTATGTACCTCTATTATAACATTATTCACTTCATCACTGTCATTAGTATGTCTCCCTACTTTAAAAATCAGAGAGGTGTCATCAGCAAATAACACTACATTTGCTTTTTTTTGTACTATGTGTGGGAGATCGTTAATATAAACTAAGAACAAAAATGGACCCAGTATAGATCCTTGTGGGACACCCATTTCAACTGCAGAGCCAGACGATTCGACTCCATTTACTTGGATAGTTTGTTGTCTACATGATAGATAAGATTCCAGTAGTTTATGCGCTTTACCTTTAACTCCATAGTGCTCTAGTTTAAGCAACAGCGTTGCATGATTTTCACAATCGAAAGCCTTTGAGAGATCGCAAAAGATGCCAATAGCATCCTGTGCGTCCTCCCAGGCGTTAAATATATGTTGTATTAATAATAATGTAAGTTAGTTAATATTAATGTAAGTAATATTAAAACTAAATTAAAATCGTACTTTTTAACACAATTATAAACTTCCGTAAAAATGCAATATACTAAATTATGAATTATTAACCTTTAAGTAATAACTTAGATATATAATACTATGTAATATTTAACAAAAATCCAATGCTGATGACGAATGTTGTGAAGTAACACACACAAGCCCAAGAGGCTTAAGTGTTACTATTTTATTTATGTTTTTGTATATTTTTTTTCTTATAATGATAATAAAAAAAAAAAAAAAAAATTAGGCTTACACCAGCGTCAGTCGTACAACGGCCTTTAGTAAATGGACTGCCATCGTATGCAACTTGAAAATGTTCAACGGAACATAAACTTCTATCTTCTTCTCTTCTCTTTCTTTAACTCTTTCTTCAATCTTAAAATCTGTTTTCGTTCGATGGCTTTGGTTTTGAAGCTTCCGTATCAAATTGCGGATGCATCTATACCAAGCCTTCTCAAAAAGTGACCAGTGATACTCTATACAGAGGAAAATATATTATAAACCGTTTTATAAATCCTCTACAAAAGTGAATCAACAAAAATTAGTAAAAAAAAATATATCTAATGTCTCGGGTGAAAAGCGTAAGTTCGAAGTAGCTGTCTATAGGCACATTACTTACCATCAGGCGAGCGTTTAACCTATCTCATGACTAGGTTGAATGAAAATAATATAAAAAAGCTGATACAAATAGCCTTCATCATCATCATCATCATCACCAGCCGGAAGACGTCCACTGCTGAACATAGGCCTCCCCCTTCGAACGCCACAATGACCGACAATTGGCTATTTGCATCCACCGGTTACCTGCGACGCGCACAATGTCGTCTGTCCACCTAGTGGGAGGCCTACCTACGCTGCGTCTTCTGGTTCGTGGTCGCCACTCGAGAACCTTTCTTCCCCAGCGGTTATCGGTTCGCCGAGCGATGTGGCCTGCCCATTGCCATTTCAACTTGCAGATTTTAAGAGCTATGTCGGTGTCCTTGGTTCTTCGGCGAATCTCCTCATTTCGGATTCTGTCGCGCAGAGAAACTCCGAGCATAGCTCTCTCCATAGCTCGTTGTGTGACTCTGAGCTTATCCAAAAGGCCAACAGTTAGGGACCACGTCTCAGTACCATATGTCATCACTGGCAACACACACTGGTTAAAAACCTTCGTCTTTAGGCACTGCGGTATTTTGGACGAGAAGATTTCGCGTAGTTTCCCGAACGCTGCCCATCCGAGTTGGATTCTTCGGGCGACCTCTTTGTCCAAGTTGGACCGACCTACCTGGATAATTTGTCCTAGGTATACATAGTGGTCAACAACTTCGAGTGTATCGTTCCCAACAATTACCGGTACGGGTGCAACATGGACATTAGACATGATCTTCGTCTTGTCCATGTTCATTTTAAGACCCACCTGTTGGGAAACGCTACTGAGGTCGCTGAGCATCGTATTGAGGTCCTCCAGCGACTCTGCCATAATGACTATATCATCGGCAAAACGAAGGTGAGTGATGTATTCGCCATTGATATTGATGCCAAATCCGTTCCAGTCCAAGAGCTTGAAAACGTCCTCCAATGCGTTTGTGAACAGTTTCGGAGAAATAACGTCTCCCTGTCTCACACCACGCTGCAATGGGATTGGTTTCGTGCTCTCGTCCTGTAGTCGGATCGACATGGTGGCGTTGCTGTACAAACACTTCAACAGTTCGATGTACCTATAGTCAATGTGGCACCGCTGGAGAGATTGCAATACTGCCCAGGTCTCGATTGAATCAAAGGCTTTCTCGTAGTCCACAAACGCTAGACATAATGGCCGATTATACTCCCCGGTCTTCTGTATAATCTGGCGGAGCGTATGTATGTGGTCTACGGTGCTAAAGCCTTATCGGAACCCGGCTTGTTCGGGAGGCTGGAAGTCATCAAACCTGCGTTCGAGACGGTTCGTAATGACTCTCGAAAACAGCTTGTATACATGGCTCAGGAGTGAGATAGGTCTATAATTCTTCAATAAAGTGTTATCACCTTTTTTGAAGAAAAGAACCACCACACTCCTGTGCCATGCTTCTGGCGTTGTACCCTCGAGTAAGACGGAATTAAATAACTTCTGGAGGACTAAAAGTACCGGTTTTCCACCCGCTCTCAGAAGTTCTGATGTGATTCCGTCTTCACCCGGCGCCTTGTTATTCTTGAGCTGTTTGAGAGCCATTCTAATCTCGTACAGGCTGATGTCTGGGATGTCTTCAGTGTAGTGTCGGGTTAGTTTGGCTCTGGTGTCCTGAGCTGTTCTATCAATGGGTTCCCGTGTTGAGGTGTATAACTGTCCGTAAAATCTCTCGAGCTCTCTCAATATCTCCGGTTTCGATGAGATGACACTGCCGTCATCGATCTTCAGCTTCGTCATATGGCTACGCCCAATAGACGAATTCTGTGCGAACACTTTAGAGCCTTGGTTCCGCTCAATTGCGTCCTTAATACACGCTGTATTATAGGAACGCAAGTCGTGTCACATGGATTTCGAGATTCGTCTATTGAGTTCAGCATATTCCGACATATCAGCTGAAGATTGCAGTCTCATCTCAGTCCGGTTTTCCATTAGCTTAATAATGGTATTGGGTAATGGAGAGCTTTTGAGGTTTTTTACGGCGTGGGGTCTTATAGAACTTGGACCCCACTGCGTGGACAGTTTGCACCAACCCATTGTTTATCTCGTCCGCAGTTTCGCAGTCGGCGAGGCACTGGAAGCGATTATGCAGTTCAAGTTGAAAGTCTTCGGGGTTCTGGATTTGGGCGGATCCTGGACGGAGCGTGGACTTCATCAGACTGGACCTCTCAAGCTTGACGTTGATATTCAATGTGCCTCTAACAATGCGGTGATCGCTACCGGTTTTCACCCTGCCGATCACGGAGACATCATCGAATATATGCTTCTTGGTCGTCATGATGAAGTCAATCTCATTTTTGGTTGAACCATCAGGGCTTATCCACGTCCACTTCCTGGATGGTCGCTTCTTGAAGAAGGAGTTCATCGCAAAGAGTCCCTCCTTCTCCATGAAGTCGACCAGCCGCTGGCCCCTTTGGTTCCGCAGCCCATACCCATACGACCCCACTCTCAACTCATCGCCATTCCGAGTGCCCACCTTTGCGTTAAAGTCCCCCATAACAACGGTGAAGTATGTTTTGGAGGTATGTATGGCTTTTGCTATCTCCTCATACATAGCCTCTACTTCATCGTCAGGGTGTGCCGAGGTCGGTGCGTATACCTGTATGACCTTCAGCGAATACCGATCGGTTATTCTGAGTATAAGGTACGCTACCCTGCTCAACACACTATCGACCTTTACCACGTTGTTAATAAGGGACTTACGGACGAGAAACCCGACACCACCCTGGGATTTTCGATCTCCTTCCCGGAAGAAGAGCAAGTTTCCGGAATCAAGGGTTATCGTATCCTGTCCCTCTCGTCGGATTTCAGATAAACCCAAGATGTCCCAACGTAACTTGCTCAATTCTTCCTCCAGCTCGAGAATCTTCTCATCGGTCCTAAGAGTGCGGACGTTGTGTGTTGCCAGGGCCAAAGTTCGGTGGGGGTGGTAGCGGGGCATCTGCCGGAGATTCTTCGCACCCCCTGCTCGACCGTTACCCCGCCCGCTACCAAGGCGAGGAATAGAGGAGCTGCCGGGGACTGGGGGCCGTAAACAAATACTATCAATCATTGTGGGGGGGGGGGGTTGCCATAATCCCCACGCTTGGCAGGCGTCTTGGGACAAATAGCCTTAAAGTGTAAAAAAAAAATCTATATAATTTTCATGTTTTGGCAATGTGAGACTATTCAGAGCTCGGAGTTTATTTGTGCGACAGAATCCATAATGAGCAGATTCGCAGAAGAACCAAGGTCACCGAAATAGCTCTTAGAATCTGCAAGTTGAAGTGGTAGTGGACAGGCCACATCGCTCGAAGAACCGATAACCGATGGGGAAGAACGTTCTCGAGTGGCGACCACGAACCGGAAGACGTAGCGTAGGCAGGCCTCCCACTAGGTGGCCCGACGACATTGTTAGCATCGCAGGCAACCGGTGGATGCAAATGGCTAACGGTCGTTTATTGAGGCGGTCTAAGGGGAAGGTCTTTGTTCAACAGTGGACATCTTCCAGCTGATGTTGATGACTATTCAGAAAATCTGCTTATACTGGTCAATAAAGTAGAATATTATAATTGTTGAAATATTTATAACCTTACTAAAACCTTAATAATAAAAAATATGTATTTATTTATTTTATAGCTTTATAACCTCAACTCTCAATGATATGCATGAAGCGAGTTCTCCAATACATCGGCCACATAGCCCGAAGGCAGCCTGGCAATCTGGAGAAGCTGCTAGTGACCGGAAAGGTAGAGGGGAAGAGATCGAGGGGTAGAAGTCCTATGAGATGGACAGATCAAGTGTCCGAACATCTGGACATTCCCTTGAGTACGGCGATCCACACATCCGAAGACCGACAACAGTGGAGGACCTCGACAGAGACGGCTGTCGGTAGGAGTCACGATCCTCAGCAATGGGGTACCGACTAAGGAGTAGGAGGAGGAGGATTTTATAAGTTTATGTACACACACAAATATGGTAAGAGAAGTCTTAGGATAGTAAAGGTACAAGGGCACAGCTTAGAATAGAATAGAATACTCTTTATTTGCACACCAAAGTAAAACATACAGAAAACTTAGAAAATAACTTAAATTATACACCTCTACACAGGAACCCACTGTCAGAACAGCTCAGGATACCAGAGCCAAATTAACCCGACACTACACTGAGGACATCCCAGACATCAGCCTGTACGAGATTAGAATGGCTCTCAAACAGCTTAAGAACAACAAGGCGCCGGGTGAAGATGGAATCACAACAGAACTTCTGAGAGCGGGTGGAAAACCGGTACTTTTAGTCCTCCAGAAGTTATTTAATTCCGTCTTACTCGAGGGTACTACGCCAGAAGCATGGCACAGGAGTGTGGTGGTTCTTTTCTTCAAAAAAGGTGATAACACTTTATTAAAGAATTATAGACCCATCTCACTCCTGAGCCATGTATACAAGCTGTTTTCGAGAGTCATTACGAACCGTCTCGAACGCAGGTTTGATGACTTCCAGCCTCCCGAACAAGCCGGGTTCCGAAAAGGCTTTAGCACCGTAGACCACATACATACGCTCCGCCAGATTATACAGAAGACCGAGGAGTATAATCGGCCATTATGTCTAGCGTTTGTGGACTACGAAAAAGCCTTCGATTCAATCGAGACCTGGGCGGTATTGCAGTCCCTCCAGCGGTGCCACATTGACTATAGGTACATCGAAGTGTTGAAGTGTTTGTACAGAAACGCCACCATGTCGATCCGACTACAGGACGAGAGCACGAAACCAATCCCATTGCAGCGAGGTGTGAGACAGGGAGACGTTATTTCTCCGAAACTGTTCTCAAACGCATTGGAGGACGTTTTCAAGCTCTTGGACTGGTACGGACTCGGCATCAACATCAATGGCGAATACATCACTCACCTTCGTTTTGCCGATGATATAGTCATTATGGCAGAGTCGCTGGAGGACCTCAATACGATGCTCAGTGACCTCAGTAGCGTTTCCCAACAGGTGGGTCTTAAAATGAACATGGACAAGACGAAGATCATGTCTAATGTCCATGTTGCACCCGTACCGGTAGTTGTTGGGAACGATACAGTCGAAGTTGTTGACCACTACGTATACCTAGGACAAACTATCCAGTTAGGTCGGTCCAACTTCGACAAAGAGGTCGCCCGAAGAATCCAACTCGGATGGGCAGCGTTCGGGAAACTACGTGACATCTTCTCATCAGAAATTCCACAGTGCCTGAAGACAAAGGTTTATAACCAGTGTGTGTTGCCAGTGATGACATATGGTACTGAGACGTGGTCTTTAACAGCTGGCCTTTTGAAAAAGCTCAGAGTCACACAACGAGCTATGGAGAGAGCTATGCTTGGAGTTTCTTTGCGCGACCGAATCCGAAATGTGGAGATTCGCCGAAGAACTAAGGTTACCGACATAGCTCTCAGAATCTGCAAGTTGAAGTGGCAATGGGCAGGCCACATCGCTCGAAGAACCGATAACCGTTGGGGAAGAAAGGTTCTCGAGTGGCGACCACGAACCGGAAGACGCAGCGTAGGCAGGCCTCCCACTAGGTGGACCGACGACATTGTTCGCGTCGCAGGAAACCGGTGGATGCAAATAGCAAATTGTCGTTCATTGTGGCGGTCTAAGGGGGAGGCCTTTGTTCAGCAGTGGACGTCTTCCGGCTGGTGATGATGATGATGATGAACTTAAATTAGGTACAAATGGCGGTCTTATCGCTAACAGCGATTTCTTCCAGACAACCAAAGCTTATTTCTATAGAAATCTCTTCCAGCTTGTCCAGGAGAGAAAAGGTGAAAGAATGAAATAGGACGCAGTGTGTATAAATAAATGTATACTTATTTAGGAAAAACACATATAACTAAATATAGAATAAATAACTATGTATGTAAGTTATCTGAGGAATTTTACTGCTAAATTGTATATAAATATCATTGCTGCTAAGCAAATATCTCGTAGCTCGGCTTCCCACATTCCTTCACGAGCAAGCCCGACGTCTTCATCTCACCGGTTATTGGAAAATTCCACACAAAACGCTCGTGTACCGATGTTCGTTCCAAATACATCTGAGGAACCGTGACATACAAAAATGTACATATATGTTCTAAGCTAGAAACACAATTTGTATTCTGCGCCATTTTCAAGTGTATAATTTGTTTGATTTGAAATAAGTACTTACCTTTAATTTTGGTGAAAATATGTAATATAGGATGTCAGTAAAATCATTTACAAGCCTTGAATTCGTTGAAAGTGCAGGGGCTTTACCACCACCTATAGCCAAAGAAGACGTAATATGAAGAATCGGAACTCCCATACATTCGATATTTCAAGGTTTGTGGACAAAGTTTAGCTAACCTAATGAAATTATCCAGTCTGACAACCTGACATCAGCTGAAGTGGCCCCATCTAGTGCTCAAAGTTGAAACTAAATTGCATGGAGTACATTTAAAAATATTAGATAAACTTACAATGAGTAGGTACGCCTCTATGTCTTGAATATAATAAATTGGTAGCGATGTTTATATAATTATTAAGTTGCTGAAACTTTGTACACAAATCCATACAATTGTTTTTTTATGGAGTTGCGGTGGCCTGCCTCTAGTAGTATTATTATAATTTTACTTTCTCGATAGATTGTGATAGAGCTATAATCTACGTTGACGTTCTACATCGTATCATAGTAAGATTATAATAAGGCTGGTTTAGGGATTGTGGTTGGGCTTGATTGTCCTAAAAGTGTGTTAAATGTTTTTTGAAGTTGTATCCATGACAAATAGACCAGGGTCGATAATTTTTGAAACCCAAAAAAATAATAGTAGAATGTACCCATTGGAAAAGTAGGAGAATATTATAAAATTGAAAGGAAAAATAATTTACGAGCGATCTGAGGTCGGGAAGAGGAAGTGGGGTTAAGGGTAAAAAATGGTTTATCATAATTTCCGGCAAAATTACAAGTCTTATGGAAAAAAGTTAATTGGCAAAGTTGTAGGTAATAAAAAGCTTTTTAACTTTAATTAAAATTAGACTTTTTTCACATAACCTCAAAACTAATGTGAAAAATTAAAAAAAAAACAAGTTTTTGTTTTTATCTTTTACAAAGAATTTCTTTTTTTTTCACGAAATTTGGTGAAAACTTACCTTTTTATGTCCCAAATAAACTGTAATTTATTTGATTGGAAATATTTATTTTTTCACCTTATTTTGACTGAATTATCGAAAAAGCACCCTAATTTTTAATCGTCAAATTCACCCGTCAAAATATCAGATTTTTCAAAAAGTTGGTGTGCTTTAGGTTCTTTGAAATCTCTATTTTCCGATGGTGTAAAAAAATATATTAATAATATATTACTATATTACTATAAATCCAAATATAAACTCGAATTCGAAAAGTTTTTTTAATCATTATATACAATTTTCAGCTATTTATTAAAATTTACATTTTAATTACTCGAAAAACATAACATAACATTTACTTTGTTAAACAAAAAAAATGCAAATCGAGATATACTACTATTGATTTGATTTTTGATGAAATTGTAGATAATGATTTTAAAAAAAAAATCGAATTCGAGTTTTTATTTGATTTTCTGAGAAGTTTTACTTTAGGAATATACCTATATATTTTTTGACACCATCGGAAAATAGAGATTTCAAAGAACCAAGCCAACCAGAAGGGGAAGTGGGGGGTGGCCCACTTCTCCTTCCCGACCTCAGATCGCCCGTAAATTATTTTTCCTTTCATTTTTATAATATTCTCCTCCTTTTCCAATGGGTTTCATCCTACTATTATTTTTTTCACTTTTTATTATTTTTAACTCTGGTCTAAAATCAGCTATCATTGGCTGTAATATATTCAAAAACCGGGCGAGCGCGCTGGATATGGCTGGGAGCCTGTGCTATGGTAACTAGACAATGACACTAATTTAGTACTAAAAATAGTACTTTTTAACCGACTTTAAAAAAGGAGGAGTTTCTCAATTCGTCTGTATATATATATTTTTTTTATGTATGTTCGCGCATAACTCTGGCAATTATGAACCGATTTGAAAAAATCTTTCTTCCATCCATTCTTCAATCCATTGATTGGGTCCCATAAAAAAATTATTGCTTAGTAATAAGTAGTTCCTGAAAAAACAAGAATGGTGACTACGCACTGAGAGCTGCAAGAAAGCCTATATAGATGACTTTTTTATCGCTTTTTAAGGACAAAAATGGCCATAACTCTGGCAAATATTTACCAATTTCAATGATTCTTTTTTTATTCGAAAGAAGAAACCACTGTTTTGAATCTGTATGAATTGTATTACAACCGGATAAGAACTTCCTGGAGGACCATGAACGATGTGGAGGAATTTATCTGGTAAAACCATAAAACTGATGTTCTCCATTACATTGCTCTGACAATTATGAACCGACTTCGATGATTCTTTTTTTATTCGAGAGAGTAAACTACTATGATGATTTCATGTAAATTTCATTACGATCGGATATTTTTTTCTGAAGAAACATGAATTATGTAAAACTATGTAGACGATAATGTGATCATAACCCACCTAGATAATTTTACGGTTTTCGATGGTTCAATCTTTATATATGAAAATATCACTAAAAAGTATAAAATAATTTAAATATTATTGAAGTTGGTGCCAAATATACACAGCCGGTAAGCTAACACCAACTTCAATAATATTTAAATTATTTTATACTTTTCAGTAATATTGAAGTCGGTTCAATTTTTTTTTAAAGATTTTATTTACAAATAAATACTTCAGTACATAAATAACACCCAGACACTTGGTGGGAATCGAACCAACAACCTATTGGGTAGCGGCCAGCGTGTCAGCTTAGTTCAGCAGTGGATGTCTTCTTCCCGCTAATGATGATGATACTGAAACTTTAGTGTTAGTTGTTAATGTCGACACGAACGAAAGAAGGACTACTAATGGAACGTGTGACGTCGACACGTTGATCTAATAAGATATAACAACGAGGCCCATAGTTCGTTAACCCCTTAGCTTTTATGTGAGCTTAATTTCGAAGATTAATATCTTTTTCTTTTGAAAAATGATTAATACTTATCTTGTTGGTATTTTCTACGGACCCTTGGGAGTATTGGATAGCCCCTAGCCGCTCCCAAATGCCAGGATAACTTTTGGTGTATTAATCTGTTTGTGTATTATTTATCTTTAAAGTTTTGTTAATACACTGCCTATGGGGCGCGCATAAGAATAGCAGTGGTTGCTATTGGCTAAGGGGATGGGTGGCCATCCCCTCCCGTTGGGCGTCGTACGAGGTGACTAAGGGATAACAAGAAGACAGGCAACAGCGTCTTTTTATTAGATTATATACCACCTATACTACTGCATAAGGAGGAGGCATTTGTTTAGCAGTGTACGTCTTCCTTCTGATGTATTTGTATCGATTGTTTGGTTGCCATAGGTACTGAAATTCTTCGGAGTCGCTGGACGTTCGGGGTGTGGGGCTGTGGACCCTTAGAACGTCCATTGAGTACGCGGTGACTCGGAGGAGGACGGGGGCGGGGTTACGACCCCCGTCCCCGTGAGCACCGTGTCAGGTTCCCGGGGGGCTACAATGCGCCCCCTGGCGGCGGGCTCAAAGGCAAGGCACTGAGGGACCCCTGGTGCAGATCCCTCTGGAGAGACCAGGATCCCCCTCTCACGTGCCGATGTGACAGCCGCGGGGGTTTTAGTGGGTAAGAATCCCACATACCCCGGTCGAGCCCCACAGCTCCCGGGGATCTTTCGAAGATTTCCCACGCGTCAAAAAAATAAGGTACTGAAGTGGCTTCCCTAGGACGTCCATTGTGTACGGCACCGCACTGGCGGTGACTCCGAGAAGGTTGGCGGCGGAGTTGTGACCACCGTCCCTGTGTGCACCGCGTCTGGTTCCAGGGGGGCTACAATGCGCCCCCCGGTGGCGGGCGCATTGTAGCCCCCAGGCACTCAGGGGCTGCATATCCCACCGGAGAGCCCACCTCGCATGTGTCGATGCGATTTTAGTGCCCACAGCTCCCTTTTAAAGGAAAGACTGCGAAAAAAGGTATTGTCTTTGCCTAGTTTGCTAGCACAACTTCGGCGTTAACGCTGTTGAAGCTTCCGAATTATTAGAAATTTAAATCAGAAACCTGTGATATGTCGATTCTATTTTAAACGAGGTACAAGTAGACCCCATTTATTACCACCAATGTAATAATTCATCGTTGGGTGTATTCAATTTATTGAAGCAGACATATCGTTTCTTTAAGTGTGAAAAGAATTTGTGGTGCCGACAAAATAATATTATTAATTTATCGCCTATAGGCTCGAGGTTCGTAAAAACGTCGTATCATGAAATAATATATAGTCTGTACTGCTGTAAGAACCTAAAGATAAAATATGTTAGGATTTTGTTCATGCGTGACCTTCGAGATATGTATTTCAAGGGATGAAATATGTAAGCGTGAATTTTGAATCCGCAATTCCTTGTCTCAAATTGACTCAGATTTTAAGTATAATAAAACCAGCCGACCTGGAGTATGAATACACGAATTAACGAGGACACTCATTTGCAACTAGGAGACCAAATAATTTTCATATATCATCATCATCATCAGCCCACATCAGTCTACTGCTGGACATAGGCCTCCCCCAAAACACGCTACTGAGTCCAAACTTCGGCTCCCCTCATCCAGTGTTTGCCAACCACTCTGCGAGTATCATCGCTCCACCTAGTCACATGGCGTCCTACACTACGCTTCCCGATTAACTCCAGAACCAGTTTACCCCAACGGTCTTTAGTTCTTCGGAAAATATGACCAGCCCACTACCACTTCAGCTGGCTAGTCCTTTGAGCTATGTCGGTCACTTTGGTTCTCTGGCAAATTACTTCATTCTCTATCCGATCGATCGAGAGGACGCACTGATGAAAGACTTTTGTCTTTAAGCATTGCGATATCGGTGACGAGAAGACTTGACAAAGTTTTCCGAATGCTGCCCAGCCTGGTACTCTCCTTTTGACTTCCTTCTCAAAGTTGGGATATGTGTTGTTTGTTAATTGATATGGAAATGTTACCATTGAATTTGGGACTAATCCCAAAACTCATTACCACCACTGTGACTCCTGTAAGCCAGGATTTACATTTCATTGAATGGGATTAACTTCCGCTGTTTAGACTTATCTTCTGATATTTTTTTTATTCAACCTGATGACGAGACAAGCAAGACCCTGATGGTAAGTGACATGCCTGCCTATAGACAGCTGCGTTGCACTGCCGCTCGTCACCCGAGACATTAGTTAGGTCACTAGTGTCCAGTAATTTTACCATCTACAGTGCCCTTCTAACCGGAACACAGCAATGTTTACACCCTGCTGCTTGGCGACTTAATATCTGACACTGCGGTGTTAGGTAGCTACCTGGACTTTCCATTGCATAAGGGACCAACCACCTAGTAAATATAACTTTCGTTACTTCAAAAACTGTTTCTAATTATTCTATGTATTCGGATATGTAATTTATGTGTCAATAAAGTGAGTAAGTACGTAGGTACTTAGTTCCATATACCTACTTACTTAATATGAATATTTGGTACATTTTATAGTTTTAATCAACATAGTTTATGACCGTTTCACAGGCAGGAGCAGGGTAACAATTTATATGCAGTACCCCAACCTCTAATCTTTTTTATGCCATAAATTTCTCGTTAAGTAAAGTTAAGTACCTCGGAGTCACCTTGAAGAAGAAGAAGAAAAAACATTTATTTGACATGAACATACAAGATTACATTACATTACAGACATTTACAAACTATGTAAACGAAAAAAAAAAAAACATAAGAAAAATGAACACTTAAAATAATGTTAAGTCTAATATCCTGTATGCCATGCCAAAAAGGACACCAACTCAGCATGAGCAGGGTGGAATGCACCCAGCGCTGATTTCAGTTGGCAACCCTGTTTTTAGTGACTCACGAACGGAGGTAAGAACATATAACTACGAAATTATAAATACAACAAATAATAAATTCTTTAAATAAAAGTAAAGAGGTGAACAATAAAATAGTAAGGCGGTATGAACAAACACAGAAAGAGTACGTATGGTCATAATAATAATAATAAAATAGTCTAAACAGCATACTTATTTAATAAATAATAAATTAAATCCTTGGACTCCGCCATGACTTTCGGTCCGCACATTCGGTCCGTCCGCAATCGAGCGGCTTTCGTATTAGGTCGCCTATATTCTCTGCAAGCGGAGTAAAATGTCGCTCAGAAATAAGTTGACATTATACAAAGCTTGCATTCGCCCAATTATGACTTACGCGAGTGTAGTTTCGCGCACGCCGCCCGCACCGATACCCTCCACGTATCGATAGCCTCCAGGTTATCCAGAATCGTTTCCTCCGACGTGCCGTCGGTGCCCCGTGGTACATGCGGAACGTAGATCTGCATTCCGATTTCAAGTTAGATCCCCTTCGTAAGCTCCTCAAAGAAGCGTCGAAACGCTACTTTGAATCCGCGTCCCGTCAAGCGAACAGTTTAATCCGCGCCGCCGCCGATTACGCCCCTAGTCCTTCTGACTCGCGCCGCAGACCACGGCACGTACTGCTCGACCCTCCTGACCCCATGACGGTCCTATTGGACCGGAATGCGCCGAACCCTTCCCGACAACCGTATGCTACACTAGCTATCAGACACCGGTCTCGCCGGCGAGGCCGAAGGGTCGTACGTATGCGACCTCAACGACGTGCATCACCCCACTGAGTTTCTTGCGGGTTCTTCTCAGTGGGGGCGCGTTGTGAACCGGTGGTAAACTCAGCCCTCTCTTAAGCGACAGCCCAAACCGAGGCCGTGCCTCCCTGAGGTGCCCTTGAGCTCGTCGCTACTTCTGCCGTTAAGGCTAGAGCGCTGTAAGCGCTCGCCTCCTATTGTCCGGTGAAGCTGTAATCTCCATCTGCGGCCAACAGCGTCTATAATAACCAAAAAAAAAAAAAATGTTGTACGTTAAGTGTTAAACGTGGGCGAGTGGGTGAGTGAGTGGGTGAGTGGGTGAGTGGGTGAGTGAGTGAGTGGGTGAGTGAGTGAGTGAGTGAGTGAGTGAGTGAGTGTGTGTGAGTGGTTCGGTGTGGTACGGTGTGGTACGGTGTGGTACGGTGTGGTACGGTGTGGTACGGTGTGGTACGGTGTGGTACGGTGTGGTACGGTGTGGTACGGTGTGGTACGGTGTGGTACGGTGTGGTACGGTGTGGTACGGTGTGGTACGGTGTGGTACGGTGTGGTACGGTGTGGTACGGTGTGGTACGGTGTGGTACGGTGTGGTACGGTGTGGTACGGTGGACTGACCGGGACTGACCGGGAGACTGACTCCGAGTCAGTCCGAGTCAATGAAGTGAAACTTCTTAAGCGACTTACGTTCAGCGCTCCTGGGGAGGGGGAATAGAATGAGACAGAGCTATAATGAAGTTTCACTTCTTCCGCGCGGAGGGACTCCACGCACGCACATTTTTATGATACCGAACTAAGCCTTCAGCATGACAACTACAGTCAAATAATATCAGTATTAATTAAGCCGCTGCTCCGCTGCGGTGCACGCCAATGATATTATAAGCAAAAAGAGGTGCATAGGATATAGGTGATCCGAAAGCGGCGTTAAAAGGTGAGCTAATTATAATTAACACAACTTGAATCAGTAGAACACCACCCACGGAAGCATTGACAGCAGGGGCGTATTTAAAGATTTGGCGCCCCGGGCCATTAGAATTTGCCGCCCTTTTTTTGTATACACTGTCGGCCGCAGATGGCCATTACAGTTCACCAAACAATAGGAGGCGAGCGCTTACTCGTATAGCACTCTAGCCTTAGGGCATGAAGGAGCGACGAGCTCAAGGGCAGGAGGGCTGATTCTACCACCGGTTCACAACGCGCCCCCACTGAGAAGAACCGGCAAGAAACTCAGTGAGGTGATGTACGTCGTTGAGGTCGCATGCGTACGACCCTTCGGCTTCGCCCCGGCGAGACCGGTGTCCAGAATTTGCCGTCCTATACATTGACATTGGCACTGCTTAACAGAAGAAGTTAAATGTGAGCCACTGTGATTTTCGATCGGTCATACTCGCCATCAAAATGTCTCTACTTGTGGCGGGTTATCGCCTTACTTCCCTCCAATATAGTTGAGGGGTGTGATGGCTGCTGCTCGAGTCAACTCATGCGCGGGTGCTGCTTGGGGGGACTGGTCCGACTACTATCCCTTTGGCCTTTCAGTTTATTGTATTTTCTTCACTCTTTGTCTCTCTCTTGTTTTATCTTTCGAACGGCAGGACACACTGTCACTGATGCTAATCTAATTGTAACAAGACAAACCCTGTTTAAAAAAAAGTGAAAAGGAAATGACAAGCCCGCTGAGTTTCTTACCGGATCTTCTCAGTTGAGACCGCGTCGTGATCCGGTGGTAGCTTAAAAACAATTGACCGCTCGGAAAGTGCTAGCATTAAGTTAAGGCTATTTGAAATAAATAATTCGGGATCAGATGACCGTGTGTGGATTGTCCCAAGATATTATTATTATTAATTTGTATTTTGATCTTACAATCCAGCATTGTGTCGATGTCGTGTTTATGTGGGTGATAATAATGAATGAAAAAACTACAGTAATAGTACAGCAACTGAACAACAGAGAGCGTGAATTACAATAGACATTATTCTAGAAAAATGTAGTAGTAAAAATATATTCTAAACATTAAGGTAAGTGTACAAAATGCTTACGCAAACATACTACACATAATACCGTTCATTCAGTCGTCTTACCATAATACGATTTGCCATACCGCTCTTAAGTACTTAAAAGTCTGATTGACAAAAGACAAACATGATGTGTTGCCTTTACCGGGATTGCCGAAATTTTGTATATGTTTTGCCAGAAATGGATCAAATTCAGAAATTGCTTCTAAAAGCATTATAAAATTTCCGTTATTTGTAGATCCCTTATCTGTATTGCCACGGATAGAAAGACCACGCGTAGATAGAGATTTTACAGCCACAACTTTTCTAAGCAACACATTGCGCCAGTATTTCCTTTCATCTTCTAACTGCTCAAATAATTTGGAGTCAATTCTGGCATCGACTTGTCCTGGCTTTTCATTTTAAAAATACAATTTTTGTGCCCCAAACTAATTTCATGTTTATGACGTCTTTCATATGCATGTTTCCAATCACTGAAGCCTTGTTCTGAAGCAAGTGGACTTTTTCCGTTATCAAAAAGACGACATGGTCCACAAAATACTTACCCAAGTGACTTAGAGAAACCTTTTCCCCATTTATAAGATTGGTTTTGAATAAATCTTTGTGTAACAAGTATAAATTTAAAAATTTTAAAACTCCCCCGACATAGGTAAACGAACTCTTAAAATGACTTTCCTGTACTATTATCAGGCTCTGATCAGTATCTGTCTAACTACTTGTCAAGATTTAACCATAGATTCATAATTCGGTGGGTTCTACATTTAATGGAGCCGAGTTCCTGTTGCCACCTTCCCACTTCCTACTTGCTCCCATCACCAGACTCTGATCAACATTTTTCTACCTACTACTCGCAACTTATCCAACGAATCCAAATTCGTTGGGTCTACGTTTATTAGTGCAGAGATCCCGTGACCACCTTCCTGCTCCATCATCAGACCCTGATCAGCATTTTTCTAGCAACTGCTCGTCGAGACCTACCTAACGAGCCCAAACTCGGTGGGTCTAAGTTTATTGGTGCAGAGACAGACATACATACATACAGACAGACAGATAGACAGACAGACAGAGGGACAGATTTCCGGACATAGGCGTCAAACTTATAACTCCCCTCGTTTTTGGTTGCGGGTTAAAAAGCGGTATCTATCATCGGCTCTTCGTTTAGATTTCGAAAAATCTTCGTCTTCAATATTATGTTCAAAGCCATTTCTTGAAAAATAATCTATCATGTCTTCAGTTATAATTAGCCACAGAGCTGGATCATTTTCGACTACAGAAAAATTTGTACTTTGAAGTTTACTGGTGGAAGCAGAATCTTCATGCAAAGGTGCAGACGGTGAAGCAATTGAATTCATATCACATAAAGATGAGGATGTGACAGTATCAACAGCAGTGTTAGAGTTGTGAATGATCATGATCTTGGGTAATTAAGCTGGGTGTTTTTAAATTGTTATTCTTTTTATTTTCGTTATGTTCCTGGTTGACGATTTTTTTTCTTGAAAATTAATAATTATGTTCAAAATATCACGCGGTGAAAGTGTAGACTTATCATATAATGCAAAGGATTTAATTTTTTTGGTGACTAAATGAATTTAGTTCATTAGATCCTTCATTTTTTTATATCGTAACTGCTTTTTCTCGCGTTTCTTAGGGACCGGCCTCGAAACAAAACAAGTGAAGTAGGTACGAATTGCATCACAGGGGCGGCGCCGCTAGCGGCGGCGGGGGTGAGGGTCAACACATGGTCAACAAATGGTCAGCATCGTCTATCGCTGAATTTGTACCAAAAAGACACACACACGTGCAACAACGTTAAAAGTGAAACATCCCGAATTCCTCACTAGTCCAACCAAATGAGTTTTAGTTTTTGTTAATTATGTAGATTTTTAATTCTTCAGCTAAGCGAGGCGCGGCTTCCGCCGCCCCTCACAGCCTGCCGCCCCGGGCCATGGCCCCCTTGGCCCTAGGGTAAATACGCCCCTGATTGACAGTCACTTCGTTTGAATCTTATTGAATAATCGCATCAAAACAATCGAAAATACTATTATGTAAATTAACCAAGTACACAAACAAATTATCTAGATATGAATGAATCACATATCATTCGTTAGTATAAATAAATTTTGTGCCACTTTTAATTGGCGATTGCTTAGTAGGTAACGTATCTATTAGGTAAGTACTTATAATTCACTGGATGCACGCGTTGAACGATATCCACGCTCACATTAGCTACATGTGTCCGCCCGCTTGTCAGCCCACGTGGAGCGACGTTTGTACTACTAAATAAGTTCGTAGCTACCTACGACCACGACACTTGATGACGTCACGAACATGTATGGACTGACGCAGTTCATGACGTCACGAACGCAGCATATGCTGCTGTAAAACGATGGGCATACGTATACCCTGTTTTTCCTTTACAAGATCTAAATCGTAGCCATAAATGTTTAAATACAACATAGATGGCTCCTCTAAGGTGATGGCTGACCGGTGGCCAGCCAAAGTCAATTTTTAGGGTTCAATATGTCATATTCGAACATACAAATTGTAAGCAATTTTACGCAAGCAACGCCACTACTGTTTAAGCTAGATGGCTGAAAAACTCAGTCAATAACCACCACACCGCATCCATTAACACGCAATGTGGTTACTATGACCCAATTCGAACCCCATTAATTTTAATTTTTTTTTTCATTTGCTATGAGGTTAGGTAGGTACTAAGTAAGATCCAAAACAATTCCATGTTTCAAATCTGAAATATATAGGTGTCACAGACAGACAGACGAAGTCTCACCATAAGGCCTCATTTACGGAGACGCGGGGCGTCGCGCGTCGCGTGTGGCGGCGCGGCCCGCACTAAATTCAAATGTAGCGCAGCGAGAAGCGATTTTACACGCGTTAGCTTGAAATGGAGCGTGTTTTACGGCGGAGCCCGCGGATGGCATAGTCACGTCCCACGCGGCGTTAATCGCGGCGGCGCACGCAGCGGCGATTCTTGATGAAGCGATGCCTGTGGCGGAACCTTCTGCCAGTCTATTTGGTAATCGTGCAACACAGACGTAGTCACCATAGCAATGGAGTATGAAACAATCGTTTTTTTTTTTAGAAGAAAATTGTATGTTAAAAAGTGAGTTGACGCCGCCGCTTTTTTAATCTTTTATTTTATACTTTTTAGTGATATTTTCATACTATAAGATTGAACCATCGAAGTCGGTGAAATGATCTAGGTAGGTTATGATCACATTATCGTCTACATAGTTTTACATAATTCATGTTTCTTCAGAAAAAAATTATTCGGTCCTAATGGAATTTGCATAGAATCATCACAGTAGTTTACTCTCTCGAATAAAAAAAGAATCATCGAAATTGGTTCATATTTGTCAGAGTATTGTAATGGAGAACATCAGTTTTATGGTTTTTACTAGATAAATTCCTCCACATCGTTTATGATCTTCCAGGAAGTTCTTATCCGGCTGTGATAAAATTCATACAGATTCATTATAGTGGTTCACTCTTTCGAATAAAAAAAGAATCATTACAATTGATAAATATTTGCCAGAGTTATGACCATTTTTGTCCTTAAAAAGCGACGAAAACGTCATCTTTTAGGCATTCCTGCAGGTTTCCTGCGCGGTCTTCATTCTTGTTTTTTCAGGAACTACTTACTTATTCGTAGGCAATAATTTTTTTTATGGGACCCACTCAACGGATTAAAGAATGGATAGAAGAAAGATTTTTTTTTTTTTTTTTTTTTTCAAATCGCTTCATAATTGCCAGAGTTATGCGCGAACATACATAAAAAAAATATGTAAGTATATATTTTTTTAAATGTATATATACATATATATTATTATACAGACGAATTGAGAACCTCCTCCTTTTTGAACTCGGTTAAAAAGATAAATATCTTCAACAAATAATTAATGTTTAAAAAATAAAATTAATATTGTTAGCACCCCAGCCGGTGTGCCTATATAAACGCGGTGCAACCTAAGACAAGGACATTCGGATTCCGCTGCGCGCTCCGGTCCCGATCGGACGTGCGCACTCGCTACGCTCTCTCACGCTCCGTGTGTTTGTGTGTTCACAGATTCGCCGCCAGGCGTCACCGCCGTCGCTTCGTGACGGCCCACCGACCCGCCGCGTGTTTGGATTGCCGCGGCTTGCGCCGCCGGCTACCTGCTCGCCGGCCACCCGCGCGCCGCACATCTGCGTCGCGCGCACCCGCCCGTGAGTGACTCTTTGTTACTTGAAAAAAGGTTCCTGTTTCCAAATAACAAAGCAGTCATTCCGCGTTTTAAAAACCACGTGTTTTTAGTGGTCGCCTAGGGGATCCTTGCGGTGTTAACGCACCTAGGCGGAGCGTGACCCGAGCGCTCGCCGGTTCCCTTCAGGAAACGGCAACTCGGACGGGATCAAGGCAACCGGCCCTGGGAGTGACCCCCTAGTCGATCTTGATCGTCGCCCTCCCAACCCTTCCGCCTCCTATTTCCTATTCCTTGGGTGCTGTTTGGTTTCGAGCCGGCTTGCCGGTCTCGTCTCCTCTGCCCCGGGGCTGTTAGGCTACACACCCACACACATTAGGGCCACACGTTAGGCACTCACCCACTCCCCGCCTTGCCGGCGGGGAGGATCACTCACCCGTGTTCCGTCCGGAGAGTTTCCCTTCGGACGGAAAAATGTCGTCCCCCGCACTGTCCGCAGTGCCTCCCGATTTCGCGGTGAGAATGGTGGAGATTATCTCCGTCAAGTATCCGACGATCTGGACGGAGTTAATCTCGGCCATGAACGCCGCCACCTCGAGCGAAACCCTTTCGCCGACCCCACCCGACCTTCAGTCGCAGCCCACCGATGCGTTTACCGCACCGACCCCAGCGGCGCTTACCCCGCCACCTTCCGCCGCGATTATCTCGCCGCAGCCCACCCCGGCGCACCTAGATGCGCCAACCCAGTTCCCTCCACCGGGGTTCGAGGCCGACCCTCAGTCAGCCTCGGACATGGAGGTCGAACTCGAGTCCGCCAAGCGTCCCTTCTCCTCCTCGGAGGACGAATGGACGCTAGTCCGCGACAAAAAACGGGCGCGTCAACCCCGGGACCAGCGCCCGTCTAAGCACCAGTGTGTTGAGGAGGAGGTCTGTGCGTCCTCCCCAAACTCCCTGCGTGCCTCTCCGTCCCCTCGCACCTCACCCACTCCGTGCGCATCAGCCGCCCCGGTGAGCCAACCCGAAGGCCGCAAGCCCCGCCCACCTCCTCCTGTAATCATACAGGACAAAGCCGCATGGCCGCGCGTCACTAACGCTCTTAAAGCGAAAAATATCCGGTATACCAAGGCCTCGAACACGGCCAACGGTATCAGTGTGTCCGCCATGTCGACCGACGACCACCGTCAACTGACATCCCATCTCAGGAAGGAGAAGATCTCCTTCCATACTTACACCCTCGAAGAGGACCGCACCCTTCGAGTGGTCATTAGGGGAGTTCCGAAGGAATTCGAGCCCTCTCTCATCCTTGAGGACCTTCAGTCCCAAGGATTCCCCGCCCACGAAGTCCACCGCATGGCGAGTGGCCGCGGTCCCAAGGTCCCATACAGTATGGTGACTGTCATTCTCGACCGTACCCCCGAAGGCAAGCGTATTTTCGACTTGTCTCATCTCTTAGACCTCACCGGGGGTTTCTATGTCGAACCCCCCCACAAACGTGGCACTCCCGGTCAGTGCCACAATTGCCAATTGTACGGCCATTCGGCCCGAAACTGTCACGCCACTCCCCGATGCGTTAAATGCATCGGGGACCACCCGACATCCACCTGCTCTCGCAAGCAGGAGACCGCGACCGAGCCTCCCGGCTGTGTCCTCTGCGGGACCGTCGGACACCCCGCGAATTATCGCGGATGTTCGAAGGCCCCAAAGAGGTATCGCCGAGTGGCGAGGCGCAACGGTCTCCGTGCGCCCAGGAATCCAGCGCCTTCAGCGCCCATCTTTTCGGCACCCATTGTGTCCGGGCCCCCTGCTCCTCCTGCGCCTTCTGCGCAAAAAGTAGTCCCGTCAGGTTCGGCACCCTCCGTGCCGCAGGCTCCTCATGGCCTGCACCCAGGCCCACAAGGCGTCGCGCCTTCTGCGCTCCGCGACCCACGGCTCAACCGTCCCAACGCATGGAACACCCATGTTCCCAGCGCGCCCATGCACCCTGCGACTAGCGCCCCGGCGCCTCACGCCGGGTTCACCCCAGTGCCCTCTGCACAAAACACCCTGGTGGCGGACATCCAACTGATCCGTAACACCATGAGCAATTTTAAAATTGCCGCCATCCGTGCCCTCGCGCACAAGCTTCGAGTCGCCAAAAACGACTTCGAACGCACCATGGCCCTTGTCGAGCACGAGAGTGTGCTCAGTTCCCTGTCAGTGGTTCCCACCACCCAATCTTATCCTTAATTAATGGATTCACACCCAAAACGGATTAAGCCCCGCTCCTTGTGCCTGGCGTTTTTCAACGCCCATGGCCTCTCTCCTCAACGCGATCAAGTTGGTGAATTCCTTAGGGATCACCAAGTTGACGTCATGCTAGTGCAAGAGACATTCCTCAAACCCGCTCATAGGAGTCCCAACATCGCCAACTACCATCTCGTGCGAAATGACAGAACTGCCTCCCGCGGAGGCGGCACTGTCATCTATTATAGGAAATCCTTGCACTGCATCCCACTCGATGTCCCTGCGCTCACCAATATCGAGGCCTCGGCTTGTCGCCTCTCTCTCTCGGGTCATCCCCCTGTCACTCTCGTCTCGGTGTACCTTCCACCAGACAAGCAACTTCTCAGAAGTGACATCGAAGCACTTCTTGACATGGATAGCGCCGTCATCCTTGGCGGCGACTTCAATTGCAAACACGTCAGGTGGAATTGTCACACCACCAATTATAACGGCGTGCGCCTCGACGCTCTAGTCGACACTCTCGATTTCGACATCATTGCTCCAATGCGTCCCACCCATTTTCCCATTGTCATCGGCCACCGTCCCGATATCCTAGACATGGCACTTCTAAAGAACGTAACGCTTCGGCTGCGCTCCTTAGAAGTGCTCCATGAACTAGACTCTGACCACCGTCCCGTTCTCATGGAGCTCGGACCACCTCCCTCACCGGAACCAGTCATGAAGACTGTGGTGGACTGGCAGCGGCTGAGCACCTGCTTGGCCAATGCCGACACGCCACAGCTCTCTCGTATCCCTGTCCACCTCTCGTCCCCTCAGGAAACCGAACAAGCCGTCAGTGCTTTCACTGACAACCTCCAATCGGCCATCAGCCAATCTTCCCGGCAGGTTGAAGCGGTGGACCCTTATGTCCAACGCTTCAAACTGCCGGCCGACGTCAAAGAATTGGTCCGAGCCAAAAACGCGGCTATCCGCGCTCACGACTCCTACCCCACCGCAGCCAACCGGATCCGCATGCGCGCTTTACAGAGGGACGTAAAGAACCGCATCGCGGAACTCCGGGGGGACCGGTGGGACGGTTTTCTAGAGGGTATCACTCCCTCTCACCAAGCCTACTGGCGGCTAGCGAGGGCTCTCAAGTCCGACACGGTAGCCACCATGCCTCCCCTGACCCGCCCTTCAGGCGCCCCACCAGCTTTCGACGACGAGGAAAAAGCCGAGGTCCTCGCAGACTCTCTAGAGAGACAATGCTCTCCTAGTGTCTCAGTTTCCGACCCACCCCATCGCGACCACGTAGATAGGGAAGTCGAGCGCAGGGTTTCTGTCCCGCCATCCGACACTCTCACCCCGGTCACCCATTCCGAGGTGGAAGACCTCATCAAAGGCCTTAAGCCTAAGAAATCCCCCGGCCCTGACGGCATCTCGAACCGCGTACTAAAAATCCTTCCCTACCACTTGATCTACCTCTTGGTAGCCATCTTCAATGCCGCCATGACGCACGCTATATTCCCTTCGGAGTGGAAAGAAGCAGACGTCATCGGCATTCACAAACCCGGTAAGCCACGTGACGATCCCACGAGCTACCGTCCCATTAGTCTCCTTAGCGCCCTGGGCAAACTCTACGAGCGCTTGCTTCTCGCAAGACTCAAAGAATTTGTCATCTCAAAGGGCATACTCATACACGAACAGTTCGGCTTTCGAGCCGGACACTCTTACGTCCATCAAGTGCACCGCATCACGGAGCACGTCCTCTCCGGGCTCAACCAGCCCAGACCTATATACACCGGAGCCTTATTCTTCGATGTCGCCAAGGCATTCGATAAGGTCTGGCACAATGGCTTGCTTCACAAGCTCTACCTCATGGGCGTGCCAGACCGTCTGGTCCTCATCATACGAGATTTTCTCAGGAATCGCACTTTTCGATATCGAGTCGAAGGTGCGCGATCCATTTCCCACCCTATTCATGCCGGAGTCCCTCAAGGCTCCGTGCTCTCTCCACTCCTGTTCAACCTGTTCACGAACGACATCCCTCGTTCGGACAGGGTGCAACTAGCCCTTTATGCGGACGACACCGCACTATATTTCTCACACAGAAATAAGGCTTTCCTGACGCGCACTCTTCAAGTCGCCGTCAACGCCCTAGGCGAATGGTTCCAAAAGTGGCTAATCGCGGTGAACCCGGAAAAGAGCGCCGCGGTGTTCTTCTCCCGGGGCACCAGATCCCACACTGCGGGCCATCCCAGTAGTCGTTTAGGTCAGATCACCCTCTATGGGCGTCCCATCCCTTGGACCAAAAAGGTCAAATATCTAGGCGTCACCCTAGACTCCCGCATGACATTTGGACCACATATACGGTCAGTACGCAACCGAGCGGCCTTCGTCCTCGGCCGGCTCTACCCCATGATCTGCAGGCGGAGTAAACTGTCGCTTAGGAATAAGTTGACACTTTACAAAACCTGCATCCGTCCCATCCTATCTTACGCCAGTGCCGTATTCGCACACGCAGCTCCCGTCCACATCAATAGCCTCCAGGTTATTCAAAACCGATTCCTTCGACATGCCGTCGGTGCCCCGTGGTACATGCGGAATGTCGACCTTCATTCCGACTTCGGTCTAGTCCCTATCCGCAAATTTTTCAAGGAAATGTCCGAACATTACTTTGAAAAAGCTTGCGTCCACCCGAACCCGCTCATCGGCGCCGCTGCCGACTATATCCCCGACCCCGACCCTGGTCCTGGTCCCTCAGATCGTCGACCTACCGTACATCGCCGCCGTCCGCGGCATGTACTGCTCGACCCACCCGACCCGATGTCCGTCCTCCTGGACCATGACACAACACCAACACCTACACCGACAACGACGTCACGAGTCGTACACACATCATCAACACACAGACACCCCCTTCTCGCCGGCGAGGCCGAAGGGTCGTACGCATGCGACCTCGACATGCATCCCCTCGCTGAGTTTCTTGCCGGTTCTTCTCAGCGGGGGCGCGTTGTGAACCGGTGGTAAACTCACACTCTCTAAGCGGCAGCCCAAGCCGAGGCCGTGCCTCCCTGAGGTGCCCTTGAGCTAGTCGCTACCTATCTTTCCGGGCTGGAGCGCTCAAAGCGCTCGCCCTCTTGTCCGGTGAAGCTGTAATGGCCATCTGCGGCCAACAGTACTACTCATAAAAAAAAAGAAAAAGAAAAAAAAAGACAAGGACATTCATACAGCGGTCACGGGACAATCAGCGGTCTACGTTCGTCAGGATAACAGTACGGTTTGAAGAATTAAACTTGTAAGTTTATTATTATTCTCGTTACTGTCTAGTTATGGTGATCTTTTAATTTGAGTATTTGACGATATGATATAATATTATGCTAAAGATTTAAATAATCGTCGTGCCTCTTACATCAGAAGTGTGATAAGTAACTCGCTAGCCCACAAACTATAGCTGTTTTTATTTTTCTTATATATAATATACTTTTGTTTTTATGTTAAATGGTTAAAAGTATTTTTATGGTTAGTACATAGAAACTGATTAATTGCAAAATCTACTACTCACATCTAGTAGATATCGAATATCGGCGATTGTTATTTTTATGAAATGTAAACTGTATCACGTTAACCCACTACTATAGATGTGTTTATCTACCTTTTGATTTAATTTTGATATTTATGACCGTGCTAAAAGTATTTTAAAGTTTAGTACAGAAAGAAAGTGAATAGTTGCAGAAGTGCCTAATGATAGAATCTACTTCCCACATATAATAGATATCGAATACCGGCGATTGTTGTTTTTGTGAAGTGTAAACTGTAACACGTTAAGGCACTACTATATTTGTGTTTGTCTATCCTTTGATATAATTTTGATATTTTTGACCGTGTTAAAAGCATTTTAAAGTTAATACAGAAAGTGAATAATTAAGTGCTTAATGAAGGAATCTACTACCCACATCTGGTAGATATCTAATAATCGTAATTATTTGTGAAACGGAAACTGTGGGTATTCATAACTGCAAATATACGTACCGCATGTTGTAGTGATGTATCCACGTAATTTCTATAATTAATTATTGTTTAAATAATTGAAGTGCTTTAAAATTAACCTGGTAATTTGTCATGATAAAAAGAAAATTATAAAGTTTGCAGGTAGAAAGCAAATTGTGTTGAAAATATTTACGTTTGAACTAGAAAAAAATGGTTCTTCGTGGTAATATTTATATTATGTGCATTTTCGTCAAATACCTACCTACTAGTTTTACGAAATGGTATAATAACTTGTATAATGACGGCACCTACCTTTACCATTATAAAATACTTTACTGGTTATGTTTAGGGGACGGCCGAACGGTTGATAGCGGTAATAGTTTTCAATTATAACTAAAAGTTATTAATGATAATAAATAAGAATCTCAGTAGAGTTAAATCCTTGTTAATTTTATTAATTAAGAGTTTTTAATATTTTGTGGATATATATATATATATATATATTGTTACATTTCATTAAGACAATGTAGTCGTGTATCTGCATTGCAAGTGGGAGCGCAATGGCGGAGAAGGCTATAGTGTCTTGGTGATATATACTGTAACATCCCATCGGGACAATGTAGTGTATGTCTGTATTGCGACAATGTGTAAGCGCAATAGCAGGGATAGCTACAGTGTCTTGGTGATATATAGGTACTGCAACATTTCATTAAGACAATGTAGTTGCGTATCTGCATTGCAAGCGCAATGGCGGAGAATGCTATAGTGTCTTGGTGACGTGTGCTGTCATTTAAGACAATGTAGTTGTGTATCTGCATTACAAGTGGGAGCGTAATGGCGGAGAATGCTATAGTGTCTTGGTGACATATACTGTGTCATTTGATTAGGGCATGTAGTCTTGTAGCTACATTGTGACAATGTGAGCACAATGTCTAGAGGAAACTACAGTGTCCTAGTAATGTCTGGATAATGTTGTAATGCAAAATTATGTTTTACAGAAAGTTGATATGCACTGTATCTGGCTCACTCAAGCTCATGGTGCCTGAGGGCAGGCACCTGTGCAGGAGGGCCGTGTTAGCACCCCAGCCGGTGTGCCTATATAAACGCGGTGCAACCTGAGACAAGGACATTCATACAGCGGTCACGGGACAGTCAGCGGTCTACGTTCGTCAGGATAACAGTACGGTTTGAAGAATTAAACTTGTAAGTGATTTATTATTATTCTCGTTACTGTCTAGTTATGGTGATCTTTTAATTTGTGTATTTGACGATATGATATAATATTATGCTAAAGATTTAAATAATCGTCGTGCCTCTTACAATATGTGGTGTCTGAAGTTTTTCGTTATTCCATACACGTTGATATGTATTTAGGTACTTAGGTCCCTAAATCCCAAGAATGGTTTACGACAGTCTGTTTCTTGAATGGACAATTTCAAGACCCTTTATCAAGACTGCAATGCTTAAACGACACTTATCGCAATTTTCGGTTCAAAACCCTACCTTGAACCTTACTTAAAGTTCCCCAATTCACATAAATGAAACTATGTGTTACCTGCGAGGTGTATCTGTATAATATCTCATTTAAAATGTTTGGAAAAATAAACAAATTGAAATGAAACTAATTTTACGGATTATATCGCGGTTTATTTTTGATTTTAATTTCCCGACGTTTCGAATACTTTACAGCATTCATGGTCACGGGCGGACTGAGGTGGTAGCTGTCCATATGTCATAGTTGTCTTAGGGTACCCTCAGGTCTTCTAATTATTATTGTTAGTCCGATCTACGCAGAAAGAGCTTACAGTATCTTGAGGTCGGGAAATTAAAATCAAAAATAAACCGCGATATAATCCGTAAAATTAGTTTCATTTCAATGTGTAATATTCGCGTAAGTATCAGAAATCATTATAAAATAAACAAAATGAAGCTTTACGTATTTATGAAATGCAAATATTTAAAATACTGCTACCGAGGCTGGGGTACCTTTATTTCACGTCTGAATACACATTAATGCTTCAGGGTTTTCGAAATGAAATTTTGTAATGGTAACCGTGTGGTGGCCTCGTCAATTTCACTAATTGACCGCAGCAAAGGATGTATTTTTATTAAATGTACCTAAAAGCTTTTTATTTGTGCTACAGTGCAAATATAATTAAATGGTTATGCTACCCGTAACCAAAACCGCTACGTTTAATCAAAAAGTATTATTGCGTTTTTGTTAACGTAAACCTAAATATGTGTCTATTATCATCCATATCATAGAGTTTATATATTAAGAATAGAGTACACGTTGATCCCCTTATACAAAGCGTAGGCAGATTTTCCTCTAAGACGCAGGTGAATTGAACTATTTAAAGTTACATATTATAAGAGTCGTATTGATATGTAAGTGATAAGTAGTGATGTGTTTGATCTGTTACAAGCGCAAATGTCGATAAATACAGCTGACGGTATATTACCTATTGTCGTGTACCTGAAATTTATATAAGTATTTTTATGTTCTTACACGTGGCTACATTCTTACTTGAATTAAGCATTCTATAATACTTGTACTGATTCATATTCTAAGATCCATATTATTATAGCCTCCGTAGCGCAGTGGGAAACCGCTTGCTAACTGAATACCGCGGATTCAAATCCTTTGGGAGCTGCATCATAACCCGAAAGACGTCCACCGCTGAACAAAGGCCTTTCTCTTAGAAGGGAAGGGTTGCCATAATCAAAACTCAAACTCAAAAATAGTTTATTTCAAATAGGCTTAACGCTAGCACTTATGAAAGGTCATGATTTTTTTTTTTAAAGAAACTACCACCGGATCACAACGCGGCCTCAACTGAGAAGATCCGGCAAGAAACTCAGCGGGCTTGTCATTTTATCACTTTTTTTTAAAACAGTGTGTCATGTTACAATTAGATCAGAGCGACAGTGTGTCTTGCCGTTCAAAAGATCAAATAAGACAGAAAAAAATAAAAAAAATACGACGAAAGTACAACAAACTAAAAAGCCAAAGGGATAGTAGTCGGACCAGTCCCCCCAAGCAGCACCCGCGCACGAGTTGACTCGAGCAGCAGCCATCACTCCCCTCAACCATATTGAAGGGAAGGGGGTGACACGCTTGGCAGGCATCTTGGGGATCGCAGTAGGTGGTAGGTAATCCAATACAAAGACGTTGGCGGTCCATCTTCTTGTTTTCCCTTAGTTAGAGGAGATGGGCGGGTACTATTATACCCGGATACCCTACGGGCTAGGGAGCAACAAATTTGTATAGTTGTTCGTTACTGGTTAGAACAATACAGGCGGTTTGCTTGATTTGTCTACGAAGATAATCCATGCATTGGATAGACATGTAAATAGTCAGTTCTGCGCTGACCTTCCCACGCTCGAGTCGATCTTCCGTTCCGTCAGATTGTCAAACTGTGTAAAGAAAGAGAGCGTGCACTTCAAAAGATTGACCGCTGTGGCCTTATCGGTCAGAAGATAGTACTATATATTTATTTATAGGCCTATCATACGTATCCTTTAAAGATACTGAACCGATGGTTAATAACAGGTTCTCGCCTATGCTTCTCAGCTATGTAAGAGAAAAAACAAAGCAAATGAAATACTTAAATCGTTGATCACGCAGCAATGATCCGTCGTATCAGTCTCCATTCCCAATCAGAATTTTCATATTTTTGAGAAATCATTCCTACATGAGCTGTAGGTACATGTCGTGATTACTCATAGGTAGCCCGCACTTCAATAATATTGGTCAATATTCTACAACCCGCCCGAATTAACTGTGCATCTCGCTGGAATACGACGTCACAGCGCCAGGTGCACAGTTAAGTTGCACGGGTTGTAGAATATTGACAATATTATTGAAGGTGCGCAGCTTAAGGCAGCTGAAGGTTTACACTTCCTCATAGTGCACTGGAATTTGTGTCACTAACTTCACTAAGTAAAAAAAAAAAGTGCCATAACACGCAATGATGATTCGATGCGTTTAGTACTTATGGTAAAAATACAGGCTTATAGAAAAAAAAAAGTATTCAACGTCACAAATTAATCAAACATGAATGTATTAAAAAAAAACGTTATGACGTTGAAAGGGTGTCACCATGGTGTCACTCAGCATATGTCATTGCTCCCATTATGCGCAACGACGCTGATCTTCCGTGGACACCCATGCACCCAGCGACGAAAGCACGCCTTAGCGCTAAAGTAGCATGCAACACTTATTATAAAACACACATAAGTATAGCTCAATAAGAGTGCGCGTTTAGCTTTTGAAAAGCGATTAAATCGCTAACAAAAGAAAAGTCGATGAGTATATGGGGCACTTGTTCAATATACTCTCAACGCTCAGCTTGTCCCGGACACGAACTCCAAGAAAATTTAGCGCGAACGACGCGGGAATAAAAAAGGAATCATAAAGGCTTGTCACCACCCCAATCACGTCGACAATATAAAAACTCTGTTCGAATATTTCCAATTTCAACGTCAAAGCACACGAGAGACAAGCCGCATGACGCTATTTTATTTTTTTCTTAGCAAATTCTAAGCTTCGAATGCTATTTATTAGAATTCATAAAGGCGCGTTCGTGTATAAAGTGACTTCAACTGTGGGAAAAAGACTTTGACTAGAGGGTAAAAGTGTGTCGTGTTGGAGGATCTCTTCTAAAACGAGGTAGGTGTATTGTGTACATGGGACTGGGAGGAACAGGGCTAAACAAGTATTTTGGTAGCAAAATTGTTCATTTAGATTTTAATCAGATTTTACCAGGACACTCGCAGGTTATTATTGCATTATGAAAGGGAAGGTCACTTAAAGTTAAAGTCAAAATATCTTTATTATGTATAAGCCCTACCGGAGGTACTTACACAAAAATCATTTTTTTACAAACTACCACCGGATCGTAACGCGGCCGTTACTGAGAAGATCCGGCAAGAAACTCAGCGGGCTGTCTTATGTCATATTTTCTTTACATATTATTTTTTAATTTAATAATATAACATTTTGAAATCTGACTTCTTATCTATTTTTTTTTTCTTAATCCAGTAGGTACTACCGTAATGTCAGTTATTTGTCTTCAAAACAATCGTGAGTGAAGAGCGACTCCACAGCTAAAGAAGTTATGTCTCAGATGTCAAGCGGCAATGCACTTACCATTGTCAAACGTAAAGTTTATTTTCAAATGAAAGTCCAGATTATTTTAAAAAGGATCAGGATACACTTGCCTTTCTATCCTACTAAACTTAATGTAGGTATTATAAAAATCTACTAGCAGGCCCGGCAGGTATTGTCCTCCCCGGAAAATAAGAAAAAAGCCTGGAATCTGATCCACAGCGCCACCTACCAGATCCTAGTCAGTCTGAACCATCTAGACACACATTCTAACTCACACATACAAGTTATCAAAATCGGTCCAGCCGTTTAGGTGTTCTTAATTCTTAGAGAGAATATAATGGAAGTAGTATATCTAACTTACAGTGGCGTGCAGTCCATATAGGCAAAAAGTGTTTGCCTACCCTGTGATTTCCGGAACAATACATGATAACAAAAATAATTTATGTGCTCAATAACATTTTGTTTTGAATTATTTCATAATTATAAATAAGCAAAAGCTCGCGGAATGTTTGAAATCAATCATTTGAGCGCACCGCGGCACCGAAAAAACGTTCATTAAACTATTCCTAGGTACGCGGAGATTTAAATTTGCCGCGCGCCAAGCCGCGAGGCCCGCTAATCAAAATTTTAAGATTTTAAGATCGAAACTCTTAATTCCCACACATTCACACATTTTTTTCTAACAAACTTACACACACCAGTAGGCACGCCGACCATTCAAACAGTATAAATGTCACGCACACCATGCAAAAATAGACAGTGCCTCTCGGGTGTGCTCGGGTCTGCTCGGGTGCTCTCGACAGCAATGACGACCTTGGAGGAAGGACTAAAGAAATGTCGACCAATAGCAGCTCAATCTTAGCCTAATGCATCGAACGGGATGGATGAGTGAGAATGGGTGATCGATGAATGAAAAATACTACAAATTATAAAATACCTAGTTTGTTCAAACTTCAAGATTTCATAATGACATCCATTTTTTGTTGGTTTTTATTCTATAATTTTTATTATACGATTGGTAACGATTGTTTTCGGTGCAGTATGTGTATGTGTTTCCAAATTATAAAACTTACTTAGTAGAAAATGGAAGTGGTAACGTGTGATCGATGTTCTGGCCAAGTGTGTATAGAAAAATTAAAAAATCACGCGTTTTCGACACGTTCTTACGAAATTAAAAGATAAATAATTGAAAATGGCCAAAGGTAAAGTCACGCGAAGATATAATGAAAAATAATCTAAAATATTTAGATTTAAAGTATATTTACAATCGGTTAGCCAGCTGGAAACATAGAATCTAAATATCATTTATTATTTTGATATTTTGAGGTGGCATATTTATGTACAAGACAAGTAACTCGCAGTCATATTTATAAGATTTTTTACTCTATTATTGTTTTTATTGACTGTGTAGTATGTCTGGTTCTTTAAGACGCTCTGCGGCCTAAATGGCTGGATGGATTTTAACGTAGGTACTTCCTACGTGTCGTCATAGTAGTGGAAGTGAAATAGAATATATATTTATTCGAAATAAAAACATAAGTATTAGGTACTCATCAAATGTTTTGTGTTCACATCATTCATTAATGTCAATTTAGGTCCCCGTGACCCCACGGGACACCCGTCCGGGTAAGAATAGCTCCCACCCATCTCCTTCCGTTGGGTGTCTGTAAAAGGCGACTAAGGGAAAACGAGAAGACGGGCAGCAGCGTCTTTTTATTGGATTACCTACCACCTTTACTGCGATCCCCAAGTCGCCTGCCAAGCGTGGGGATTATGGCAACCCCTCCCTTCTAAGGGAGAGGCCTTTGTTCAGCAGTGGACGTTTCGGCTGCTGATGAGGTTGAAGTCAGTTTTTGCCTACCCTGTCATATAACCCAGTGCACGCCACTGCTAACTTATATTGACTCAACAATTAACCTCGTTTCCAATGTTCTTTAAGGAGTTGATGTGTGGCTAGCTGAGAGACCATTGTTCGCCCTTTTTGGAGCAGGCACAACTAAGTTTACCCGTAATACCTACAGGGTAATTTTTCTTGTTATTTTTTTCTGAAGTTTAATTCATCATTATCAGCCTTAGAGGAGATACCACTGGACGAACATGATGCGCTAACCCCTCTGCCAAATTTTGTTCATATGTTCAGGTCATTCTTTATTTGTGTGCGTATCTTTTTGAATGTGTTGTGAGAATTAATATAGTGTGGGTATGCGTGAAATTGTATCTGTGTGTGTTTACTTCGCCTCCCGCACCCCGCAAAAGTGCCACGAAAAATTTGTTCGGGGAATCGACGCGATACTAGCTCCATTCTAATTACTCTGAGTCATCAGCCCCACGACTGCTGAGCAAAGTCCTCCCCCTTTATAGTTATAAAATTATAATTGTAATAGCCTTTTATTTCCATACCTTAACACAATATGTAAGTTTTCACATATTTCGGGAAAAGAAATAACTTTTCATAAAATCTGGATATATGTTCTGACTGACTAAACTACTGGAATTGTACCAGGTCCCCACGAGACAGGTTTTACCTAGTGTGGAGACCAAAGGAATATGTTTCACGCTTATGCACTAAAACAGTACATAGGCAATTAATTATTGTTATTTTAGAAAATAAGCAATGTAATTGGAGAAAAATAAATATTATTATATTATTATTATATTATATTATTTAACTTTTTCGGTTGGTATTAGTATCTAAGTAAGAATTAAGTTATTTAAAGTTTATTTATTATTGGCTTATCCATCCATGATTGCATCACCACTTACCATCAAATGGGATCGCGGTCAAACACTAGGTGATATTATAAAAAAAAACTGTAACAATTTTTACAAAGAAAATAATGTTCGGTTGTATTAATTACGACAAACGCTGCTCTGTTCTCGGAAGCACATAATTAAATTTAAAATTTCAAACTTAGTCGTAATGAACTCGGGAAGAGGCTTTGGTGAAACTAAGCAAAAACATTACCGAAGTTTTGGTTCCTTCAAGTAGAAGTTGTTTTACAGACGCATCATTAAGATTGATCATCGACGAATTTTTATATCATCATAATCAGCCGGAAGACGTCCACTGCTGAACATAGGCCTCCCCCTTCGAACGCCACAATGACCGACAAGTAGCTATTTGCATCCACCGGTTAACTGCGACCCGTAAAATGTCTGCCCACCTAGTGGGAGACCTACCTACGCTGCGTCTTCCAGTTCGTGGTCGCCACTCGAGAACCTTTCTTCCCCATCGGTTATCAGTTCTTCAAGCGATGTGGCCTGCCCATTGCCAATTCAACATGCATATTCCATGAGCTATGTCGGTGACCTTGGTTCTTCGGCGAATCTCCTCATTACGGATTCTGTCGCGCAAAGAAACTCCGAGCATAGCTCTCTCCCTAGCTCTTTGTGTGACTCTGAGCTTCTCTAAAAGGCCAGCAGTTAGGGACTAGGTCTCAGTGCCAGATGTCATCACTGGTAACACACCTGGTTAAAAACCTTCGTCTTCAGGCACTGCGGTATTTCGAACGAGAAGATATCGCGTAGTTCCCCGAACGCTGCCCATCCGAGTCGGATTCTTCGGGCGACCTCTTTGCCGTAGTTGCACCGACCTAACTGGATACAATTTTGGAAAGTTTGGTTAATATTATATGAGTACATCGATGATATGATCATTTTGCTTGTGGGAAAAGGAATGTAGCCGCCGGCCAATGGCAAGATAATTGAATTATTTTTAACCAATAGCAGAATATTACAGAAACAGGCTGGTCGCACGTGCAAGGACCTACTTTAGTTAGTGGGATACACATTTCGTATGTGATGAAAATAGATACCTATCAAGTACCTATCTTTAAAAAGAAACTAACATTTTTTTTTTCTTCTTTAATTTCGCTCTTGTGGATAACAAAATGAAGATAAATATGGTAGGTACGTAAATACTTAGCAATATTTATTTAAGTTTCATTTCGTAATAAAATTTGTTCTCGTTGGTTTAGTAATTGGCGTCTAATTAAACAAGCATCTTCGGGCTTGCGAATAAACTTTAACAATATTATTCTTTAATTTTCTACAAAATCATCCGAGGCCCGGAATAAGGCGGATTATATTTTAATAACAAATGTTCAAGTTCCTTTAACATCCCTGTGTAATTCCAAAATAACCAATATTTAATCATTTTTAGATGTTTTTTTTTTTTGTGTCCTAAAACTCAAGAGCTACCTATTAGATAGATAATAATGTAATAGATTTAGTAGTTTTTTTTTCTTGCTTTAGCAGGTCTATTCCTTTCCTAAGTAGAAAAATGTCTGCCTGTAACGGACATTTAAACGAACCGATAACGAAGCGCGTTTAACAAGGAATCCACAGTTTTTCACGGACCCCACAGTTTTCTGAAAAAACTTCGTTAATTGCTCAAAGATAAAGGGATATAATAAATTAACCTTTGAGTTTTAAAGCTTTTTGTTTCATTACTTCGCTGGTAGTAGAACTGTTAGGCGAAGTCAAGTCGACATCGAATATACATTTTGGTCACATTTTCATCGAATTTCGGTGTACTCGGACTAACAAACCAAGCATCAAACAGACATCGATTCTGGAGGGGACCAAACAGTTTTGGTTACATGAATGACGGTTTTAGAGGCTCTTTAACCTTTAAGATGACATACCATGTTCAAATTGTTCGTATTTAGATCTTTTTTTTTTCATATCGACAATAATAACGAGTAATTTATTCAATAAGTGCCAAAAACCGTCCACTGCTGAACACAAAGGCCTTTCGTTAGAAGGGAGGTGTTGCCATAATCCCCCACGCTTGGCAGGCGTCCTGGGGATCGCAGTATAGGTGGTAGGTAACCCAATAGAAAGAAGCTGCTGCCCGTCTTCTTTTCCCTTAGTCGCCTCTTACGGACACGCAACGGGCGGAGATGGGAGGATGCTTTTCTTACCCAGACACCACACGGGCGGTGTGCCGCTCCCTCTTCTATATTGTTCCGTATGATTTAACCATTGCTTACTATATCGATGGGTTTACCAGATATTTTCGAAGTCATACAAGTGGGGTGTCCGGGTAAGAAAAGCACCCTCCATGTCTTTCCGTTGGATATGAGACGACTTATCAAGACGACGAAAACAAGAAGACCGGCTGCAGCGTCTTTCTATCGGATTACCTATTATATCATCTACTTATACCCACTAAGACGCCTGCCAAGCGTGGGGATTATGTCAACCCCTCCATATTTTTACAACTTGCTCAGGTGGCGATACAAAATATGGAAAAAATAATCTACTATTAACTGTTTCGACGTAAATTTTTTTTCCAAAAAAAAAAACTCGATAGCTTCAAACAGCCAGCCACACGCTGCGCCCTTATTGTTTATGACAGGATTTGGACGCAAACTTTTTCAAAGCGATGCCTTTCGTTCCACTGGCAAAAAATAAAGAGTCCCCGTCGGATTACCCAGCGCACCCGGTCCGGACAGATAGCTATCCCGGTTATCCGGGAATCCTCTCAGCGGCTCGCAGCCTTCAGATTTCCACTGATCGGATCTCAAATCCCGGCCTAATTCACTTTTAAGGTGTTCTCGAATGGAACATCGATAACTTATTCAGGATTACTTTGCGGAAGGAAACGGCAAACGTCGCGGACGACCGACCCATCAATCTAAAACAAAGGCTTGTTTGCCACATTTTTTTACGCAGTGGTCGCTATGCCTAGAAATGGGATATGCCCTTATCGATAAAACGATTAGACGTCGATTTGGAAGTAGGGATCGAACCATAGCGGTCGTTAAATAAGGATCTATGCAATCATTGTAACAATCTTTATAGACTTCAAACTAGTTTGATTTCTTACAAGATAGTTTTAGGTAGGTACACATGATGTTAACAAAAGCGTAGATATCTGATCCAAAAAGCGCTTAAGTTTTTCTTGGGTATGTTGTAAAGACATAGTGGTAAACCTAACAGGTGGGTAAAGTAATCGAACTTATATTTGGGTGTTTTGGCAGTGAATACACCCAAAACTCGGAGTAACTTGCAGCAGAGTTTAAACCTAGAAAGTCTATGTTTAAACCTAGAAAGTCTATGTTTAAACCTAGAAAGTCTATGTTTAAACCATTCAGACTAAAAACTAAACGGTCAAGTGGGAGTAGGAATCGCGCACCGATGGTTATATAGGTACTTACTTACCTACCTTCTCTGCATGTTTATAAGTTAGTTTGGTAATCATCTAACACCTCAGGTAGCAAATAAACTATTAAAAAAAAACGACTTCAAAGTAAATTATCTAAAAACCATAAAATAACGAAAATATAATGAAGTCGGTGCTAGAACATCATGTTAACTAACACCAGCTGACACCGACTTCAATATATTTTCGTTATTTTACTCAAAAATTTCTGATGAATTCTTTAAAATCGTTTTATTTTTCTTGTAAGTGTCAAAGAAATTTACCAGTACGAATAATCTACCCACATTATATATTTTCCGAGACGAACAAAAAATGGGTCAATATCTGTCAATATCATAACCCGAATTGTCTATCTTGAGAAGTTCCAATTTCGATTCTTTATTGTTATTATACCTAATCTAATCACCGCGTCTGTATGGCATATCGATTGACCTACTTACGTAGTTCCCGTCACATGCTTCCTGGAATCAAATAGCACGTTTCGACTCCTATGGCTACGTAGATATACTTTTTATTCCTCCATTTATTTTCGGCCGTCTAAGTTTTTAGACGTCGTCGTTCCTAAAATCTGGGTAAAAGACGGGAGGCAAATTCAGATTTATATACTAAGTTATTTATTGCGTTCCGCTTCTTCCATACTTAGGGCCTCCGCCCACTAGAGTTTTCTAGCTGCAGCGACTGGCAATTTTGCGACTGCATCGCGTTTTAGCAACTCATTAGCGACCATTGAGCGACTCCTTGCGCTCGATCGCTGTATCGGAGTCGCGCGTTTTAGCAACCGCATCAATGCTGCATCGCGTTTTAGCGACTGCTGTCATCGATGCACAGTGGGCAAAAAATAAGGTTCACTAGCTTAATTTTTTTGAAAAATGAAATATATTTTATGTAGTTCAAATACACGGTTTTGTTAAAATTACCATAATATCGAATTGCTTAGTAATCACAAGTTTTATTTTTAACTTAACAACATTAAATGTAAGTACATTCCAAATGTATCAAAATATAATTTGTTTCACCTTTCTTTTGTGTTTCAATTGTAAAGCTATAATATTGAATGATCAAACGAACTTACCCTAAGTGAAGTTCGATCTTAATTATCCAGTCCTTGACGAGAAGATATTCCATCACTAGTAAGTACCCCGTGGGTAGGATCCGGAGATATCGCACAAGTTTCAGAGGTTAGAAAGAGAAAACAACATTATTATCTCTTTCGTATCCACCCCGCCTCAGCCGAGCGACAGCCACCTCATTATCTTTAGAGTAAAATGAAATACAGCTGCAACATTGATTTAACAGGGTCATTAATGGGTAGGGAGGGACCTTATATCTTCTCGTCAAGGACTGGATAATTAAGATCGAACTTCACTTAGGGTAAGTTCGTTTGATCATTCAATTATCCAATCCTTGACTCCAAGATATTCCATCACTAGTAGATGTTTAGAGATACAAAATCAATGTTGCAATTAAAGAGAATAAAACAAAGTTAACTTAACTTGTTGCTTAAACTATTAGTTATAATAAAGCCAAATATATTTTGCAATTTTTTGCAGAATACATAAACACGTAGGTACGTATTAATTAATTTGATATAAGTAATTATGTTTTTATACATATTATTTGATGAATTAAACTTATTTAATATACAATGATTTAAAATTTTACTTTAACATTATTGAACATGTAATCCCAAATAGCATAGTCATAGCCTGCTAATCGTGCAGACCATCTTGCGACCAATTTTCTAATAGTTTTAATAATAAAGGCGTTCTGGACAGCTGCTGAAGCCAGGGCTCGTCTCGTATTGTAAGTAATCAGATAGAAGTATCGATTGTGTTGTTAAATAATATCTCTCTTATACATCGTCCCATGGCTTGAGAAGACATATACTTATAATAATATACCATTTATTTTGTTTGCTGTATAGCAAATAATATACCATATTTGGGATAATCCACACGCGGGCATTCGTCCCCAAATCAGGCAGAGCCTGCACCACGACAACCAGACTAACGATATCAATAGGTACTTCTACCTTAAATACCTTTCCTTCCTGCAAAATATATCAACCCAAACAGATAAACTACACCCAGACAAGGTGGGAATCGAACCCACCACACATCGGGCAGCGGACAGGGTGTCAAGATGTGAGCCATGTCATGGAGAATAAAACTGAAAAGTTAATGTTGTTACCAGACAAGTGGGAAATCAATAGGTCTTTGAATGAATTGATGCAGATTTAAAATGGGTTAACATCTACAAATTCCGTACCTAAGGTTTTTAGTCTGTGTAAACCTTACAACACATTTGGTAAATTCTAATAGTTTAGTTCATGACAATTATTTGCATATTTTGTTTACTCTTTATGCAGAGAATTAAAGGTATAAATATGTAATTTTTTGGTTAGAATAATATTTTCTAAACTAATAAAATCAGTAACTTTATGTAATGTTTTTTAAGTAACTAAAGTTATTGTGACTAAGTAATCTAGTAATTAGATCCTATGCAATGTAGAACATAGCGAGGAAAGATTGGTTTCAATTTATTCTATTTAGTTATTTCAAGGAACCTGTTCCTTGAAATAACCGTTTTTGCTTCTAATAATATTGCCAATTTTATTTGTGGATATCAAAGAAATAGCTAGTTGTAAATAACCATACAATATTCAAAAAACAATCCAGTCCAGAACTTGTTAAAGAAATAACGTAATTGTCATCATCAAATCAATGTTGTTTGTTTGAAACTAGACTTATGTTACCAGTAATGGGTGAATTAGGAGAGAATAACTTCAAAAGCTGATTGTTGTATGTGTTGTCTACGAAAATGTACCAGACTAACAAACATCCTGCTAGGGAAACATGTCGATGTAGTGAATCCAATGCATTCACTACTTGAATGCGTTGGATTTTGAGGAAGAAAGAAGATATTTATTCGAAGGAAATTACTGAATTGTCTCGAGAGATGTAAAGTGTAATACCAGGTTAAGACAGCTATAATAGGATAACTCCTAATCACGTTATCTACAGGTTAATAAAGGTTTATTAGCGTTTATAAAATAATCACAGCATTGGAAGATTTTTCCATGACATTTAATGTCATTGAATAACATACTCTGCCCGGCAGAGTATAAAAAGAAAAACCCTGAGACTGCACACAATATACAAAAGGTTGCAATATTTTTGTAATAGGAACCGAACACAAGCGGAAATATTACAATTGTGACTCATAATTATGTCTATAATAATAATAATGTAAGGACTGCTGGAATAACTTTCTTTAGAAATAAGCGGTGCCTTTGTATTAAGAATAGTATCTTGCCTTTATTCCTTCTATCTTTTATTGTTATTGTGTGCACATAAATGATAAAATAAATAAATAAATGTCCCCCTGGCTGATAGGACCACAGCGGCCGATCTTTCATCAAATCAGCCTACTACACGAGAGATATTATAGTGCACAAGTGCTTGCGTAGAAACAAGTGCTATTTTCCTTTATTCTCACAATTCGTTAAGACGGAAGATCGACACGACTGGGGTGAGGTCTGGCGCAGGACTGACTTTTTACATGCCCATGCGACGCATGAATCACCTTGCCTGCATTGTCATAGCCAGCAAGGAACAACTACACAAAGTGGTTGCTCTCCACGGGATTTCATCCCGCGACCTCCGGTTTGCAAAGCAAGCGGTTTACCGCTGCGCTACGGAGGCTACAATAAGATTCATAAATAGAAAATAAAATAAAGGCCTCTTTGAGGTCAATTTTTAATAAAAACCGCCTTTTGTAGTAATTTTGGTAGTGGTTATGGCGCTTGCTCGCCTTTTCTTTGTATAATCTCCATCTCCAACTCACTTTGAGGATCATGAATATGGCTAGGTAAATCTTTCACCTTTCATAAAGATTAAATTTTAATACATGCCTCATTTCGATCCGTATCGCTAAGGAATAGTCTTGGAAAAAATTACATTTTTAGTTTCTTACCCTTGCATTAGGTTTTTTTTTTTTTTTATATGAGGGTACCCCCCTAATTAAGTCAAATATTCACAATATTTTTTGGTTTAATATTATTGTTTTATTTATTTATTTATTCTTTATGCACAAAACAGTACATAGGCGGACTTAATGCCAGAATGCCTTTTATTTGTATTATACATAAATATATATATTAATGATGTATACATAATTATTTTTTACACACGATCTCTCGTTCCGTGTCTGCATTTATCCTATTATTATTATATCAGTCTCAATAATATAATAAAGAATGAATATATATATGATGCAAATATGAATTTGTTAATATGTGCACCCCAATTCCAAATGTTAGTCTATCCCAATATTAGCTAGGGTAATAAACTCTACTTATTCTGTGTGAATAAGAAAAGGCAGTGGTATATGGACCAATAATATTAATGTGCACTCTAACCGCCACCAGCGCGGCGTCGAGGACTGTCATCATCGCCTCCGCTTGATTGATTGCCGACCGTGTCCGCCACGAGTCCAAGCGTCGCAACAATTCAATGAACCTCTCAGTTTCATAATTAATTACCAGTATAATGTTTGATTCAAAAACTTCTAGTAAAGTAAGTTTTATGCTGGGTCCATACTTTTGCTTGATTTGGCGCGCAACAGATATTCTAAAAAAATTATATATATATACTATATATATAATTATTAATTTCATTACGACTTATAAATATTAACTACAATTAGTATGTAATTGTACTATGTCGCTTTAGCAATATAGATACTAAGCTCCTGCTTATATGAATGATAACTGTGATATCATTATGACGTTGACACATAGTTTACGTTTACTTTAGTCGTTAATTTGATATCAAGATAAATATTTTCATCAGATTTTCACGGACGCATTTCTAACGAGTAGCGTGCTCCTCTGTACTCAAACTCTAAAGTTGGAGCGTAGCAAGTGGTTCGTAAAAACTGGTGAGCATTGGTCTACATACAGTGTGCTAAAAGTAATAGTAATCCATTGTTATATTGATTTAGTCTCTGGAGAAAAAAAATAAAAAATAAAGTGACTTTCGTGTGTATACCTAATACCACTGCCTTTTCTTATTCACACAGAATAAGTAGAGTTTATTACCCTAGCTAATATTGGGATAGACTAACATTTGGAATTGGGGTGCACATATTAACAAATTCATATTTGCATCATATATATATTCATTCTTTATTATATTATTGAGACTGATATAATAATAATAGGATAAATGCAGACACGGAACGAGAGATCGTGTGTAAAAAATAATTATGTATACATAATTAATATATATATTTATGTATAATACAAATAAAAGGCATTCTGGCATTAAGTCCGCCTATGTACTGTTTTGTGCATAAAGAATAAATAAATAAATAAAACAATAATATTAAACCAAAAAATATTGTGAATATTTGACTTAATTAGGGGGGTACCCTCATATTAAAAAAAAAAAACCTAATGCAAGGGTAAGAAACTAAAAATGTAATTTTTTCCAAGACTATTCCTTAGCGATACGGATCGAAATGAGGCATGTATTAAAATTTAATCTTTATGAAAGGTGAAAGATTTACCTAGCCATATTCATGATCCTCAAAGTGAGTTGGAGATGGAGATTATACAAAGAAAAGGCGAGCAAGCGCCATAACCACTACCAAAATTACTACAAATGGCGGTTTTTATTAAAAATTGACCTCAAAGAGGCCTTTATTTTATTTTCTATTTATGAATCTTATTGTAGCCTCCGTAGCGCAGCGGTAAACCGCTTGCTTTGCAAACCGGAGGTCGCGGGATGAAATCCCGTGGAGAGCAACCACTTTGTGTAGTTGTTCCTTGCTGGCTATGACAATGCAGGCAAGGTGATTCATGCGTCGCATGGGCATGTAAAAAGTCAGTCCTGCGCCAGACCTCACCCCAGTCGTGTCGATCTTCCGTCTTAACGAATTGTGAGAATAAAGGAAAATAGCACTTGTTTCTACGCAAGCACTTGTGCACTATAATATCTCTCGTGTAGTAGGCTGATTTGATGAAAGATCGGCCGCTGTGGTCCTATCAGCCAGGGGGACATTTATTTATTTATTTTATCATTTATGTACACACAATAACAATAAAAGATAGAAGGAATAAAGGCAAGATACTATTCTTAATACAAAGGCACCGCTTATTTCTAAAGAAAGTTATTCCAGCAGTCCTTACATTATTATTATTATAGACATAATTATGAGTCACAATTGTAATATTTCCGCTTGTGTTCGGTTCCTATTACAAAAATATTGCAACCTTTTGTATATTGTGTGCAGTCTCAGGGTTTTTCTTTTTATACTCTGCCGGGCAGAGTATGTTATTCAATGACATTAAATGTCATGGAAAAATCTTCCAATGCTGTGATTATTTTATAAACGCTAATAAACCTTTATTAACCTGTAGATAACGTGATTAGGAGTTATCCTATTATAGCTGTCTTAACCTGGTATTACACTTTACATCTCTCGAGACAATTCAGTAATTTCCTTCGAATAAATATCTTCTTTCTTCCTCAAAATCCAACGCATTCAAGTAGTGAATGCATTGGATTCACTACATCGACATGTTTCCCTAGCAGGATGTTTGTTAGTCTGGTACATTTTCGTAGACAACGCATACAACAATCAGCTTTTGAAGTTATTCTCTCCTAATTCACCCATTACTGGTAACATAAGTCTAGTTTCAAACAAACAACATTGATTTGATGATGACAATTACGTTATTTCTTTAACAAGTTCTGGACTGGATTGTTTTTTGAATATTGTATGGTTATTTACAACTAGCTATTTCTTTGATATCCACAAATAAAATTGGCAATATTATTAGAAGCAAAAACGGTTATTTCAAGGAACAGGTTCCTTGAAATAACTAAATAGAATAAATTGAAACCAATCTTTCCTCGCTATGTTCTACATTGCATAGGATCTAATTACTAGATTACTTAGTCACAATAACTTTAGTTACTTAAAAAACATTACATAAAGTTACTGATTTTATTAGTTTAGAAAAAGCTAAGGAAGATATTGTTAAGGCAATACACTGTATCATATAGTTACAGTGTATTGACTTGGGAAAACAGGGCCTATAAATGTATTGGTAGGTATAAGTAGGAGAACCTTAATACTGCACAGACGTGGCAGTTCTTGAGATATTTTGGTATTTTCTATTGAGAATGCTCCATATTTAGATCTTGATTTCATTAATGCACATTTTTAAAAGTCACTTGTTACTCTTGATAATGTTAAGTTGTCCACTTTAAATTGTCTCTCTCAGCTATCTTTGCCTTTATCTTCTCCTTTTTCTTTGAGTTCGGTTACTGAGGAGGTTGGGAATTATATCAACATGGCCTTCAGTTAAAATTGTTGTTACCTAACCTTGAAGTAACCTTGACCAATCCTTGTTCAATAATCACTCGTTTCTTAAACTTTTCAATTGAATCCTGTTCTTTCCCGTCTGCATGGAAGAAAGCTTGTCATTGTCATTCCTTTTCCAAAACAACCAAATCCTTCTGTTACAAATTTTAGTCCTATATCTACACTCCTTGTTCTGTTCTGGAAGTCCTGGAAGATATGTATTGTTTACAAATAAATGACAGACTATTTTGCACCTAATTGCCTTTTAGTCCTTAGTTTTAGTAAAAATAAGTGATGTTTGACGCTTAGTTATAGAAAGCAAACAACTGATTATTCTGGTATTATTGTATCTTGGTAGTGACTTCAATTCTGTTGATTTTGACATCCTTCTAGGTATTCTTTCCTCTCTCAATGTCGCTTCTTCAGCTATAAATTGCTTTGATCATATTCATATCTTCGTGGGCGCTCCCATTCTCTCCGCTTTGAGGAGACATCATCTGTGTGGTGTGAGCTTGAGGCGGGTGTTCCACTGGGTGGCGTAATCTCTCCTCTTTCCCGTTTTCATGAATGTTATCGCGAGGGTTTTCTAACTCTCATCTCTATGCAAGATCATCCGTAGCTTTAACGTCATGCCAATATTGATAATCTTAGGTAAGTGATATTTACGCTTAATAAAGATTTAGATAGCATAAGTCAGTGGGCAAAATCAATTGGCTTGTTAGTGAATTCTACTAATTCTCAGGCTATCACATTTTGTGGCGGATACGTGATGAATCTGGTTGACATTAACTCACTCTCTAGTTTAGTTTTCGATTCCGTACCAATTGCATACTCAAATAAAGTTACAATTCTTGGAGTTCTGTTTGATTATAATATTTCTTGGGAATCTCATGTTGGAGAAAGGTATAAGTAAAAAGATCTTTTACTCTTATCAGTCTCACAAGCGTCTCCAAAAATGTCTTCTGCGTCAGACAAAAATATTTTTTGCTTGATCTTTACCTCTTTTCGATTATGCTGATGTATGTTTTTAGATGCAACTGAGGAGCTTCTTAATAAACTGGAGCAATTGTAAAATTTGTGTATTCGTTTCATCTTTGGTCTACGGAAATATGATCACGTGTCGGAATTTCGGGCTCAACTATAATGTCTGCCAATCCGTCAGCGGCGGAACTGGCATATTTTTATTTTCTAAATTGTTTACTTAATAATCCTTAATCTCGTCTTTATCTTTGTGAGCGTTATTCCTTGCTCGTGTCTTGTGACACGCTTTGACGTTCCACTGTATCTGTGCATTTTGAAGTTCCTCCTCATTATTATAGTAGCTATAATGATTTTTTTTACCATGCAAACAGTGCAGCAAATGGAATTCTCTTCCACATTCCTTGTGTAGTAGCTGTAATTTAGTCATATTTAAAAAACAAAATTTCCTCTCCAGATAGATTTAATTTAATATTTAGTGTATTTATAATATATAATATATTCATTTATTTCGGATAACAGGATCCATAAGGGTTAGTAGCAATTAAATACTTAAGACTAATGTTAGTAATACAATATTGGACAATAACTTAAAAAATTAGTGGACCAATATCACCCAGACCAAGACAGGCAAAAACCAGTTACTTGACTGCATGCAGTCGTAACCAGCGTGCCAGCATTGGCGAGTCCCACCGGTCCACCAATGCACGCAGAATGGTGTTGGGGCTGTCGCGCATCCGCCGTAGTAGTGAGGCGCAGCGCTTGCGCATGATGGCAGCGAAACCATCAGCGTGCGCCGATGCGAACATGGCGGAGGCGCTGCAATAACGCGACCGCCCCACCACCACCCTGAATGCATTGTTATATTGTACGCGTAGGTCGCTGTACGCCCCCCGCGTATAGTTCACCCACAGACCGCAGGTGTAAAAGGATTGACAATAGGCTTTAAAAAGCGTGACCTTAACTTGCTCAGTACACCTAGCAAATCTGCGAGCCAACATATTGCAGCGCACATACAGCGACCTTCGCTCTCTCTCAATATCCAAATTATCCTTCATATCGTCAGTGACCCAGTGACCTAAATACTTAAAGCGCTCTACCATTTTCATGGGAGTACCACAAAGTGTAATATGCGGTATACTTGTATAACGCCTGTGGTCCGGTCTAAATATCATAAATTCGCTTTGTATCTTAGTCCCTGAGCCATCGCATAAGACTCACAGATACGAAGGAGTCTTTAATACTATATTTATTTTTAAATTTCAGTACGTATTAGTTCATCAGCTCATACTTTCCAGCCACTGCGCCGCCGTCGCTCTCGGCCAGATCGACCAATAATAATTGAAATCGATAGCCCAGCCTCAATTTGATTGGCGCAGCCGCGTCGCGCTAGCCCTTCTACTTTGTTTTGAAAAACACTGTATCTTGCAATCTGCGAAGATTATTTGGACAATGCACTGCATCCTCAATTGCCGTGTTTTACTATTTCAGGCCTGTAGTTTTTAGTAATTACAGTGTAATTTGCATTGCAATATCTCAGTATTTTTCATACAAAGTAAAAAAACTATGAATGCTATAACATCAAACAGGTTAAAAGAAATCGAATGAACGTTGTTAATTCAAAACACTGTATCTGAAGTTACAGTATATTGGATTCACACGGTACCGCTGGTGTGGCATGTTTTGACTTAGGGTTACCAACTTTTTCTGGTATTCTAGATTATTTTCGGGGTCGATTTAAGTTACCACTTTTAAAGGAATATTTCTGCTTTGGTTTTTAATTTCAAAGAAAGCACGTATTGCAAAAATATGTATTTCACCTTCTACATGATTTTTAACACAAATCTACATGAATGATAATGTTTGCTTGTACACATAGGTTTTTGAAAACTGGTAATTGGATGTAGCCAGTACCGCCTTCGCCGCGATTTATATTTTCGCTTTATTAGCACACTGCTGCAGCTGCACAGCTTCTTTCTTCTTCGACGCGTATACATATTATAATAATTGACATATGTTAGACTTTATGGGCATCTAATCATATGTATATTCGAGTAACCCCTTCGGCTATCGTTAGTCGCCCTTCCCATTACAATTTGTGAAATCGGTACTTCTACCTTCCATTTAAGACACAACAAGACATTGACCTTTACTTGTCAATTAACAACCCAAACACGATCTTGTTGTACATGCTACGCGTCTCCACCGAACAGGCAAATCGTTTATGAGCCAAAGTATATACTTTTATAACAAACTGCCACAGGATATCCGAGATCTTCCAATGAAGAAATTTAAACCTTTTGAAGCCGATTGTCAAAAAAGGCTTATTATAAAATCTCGAATTACCTGGAGGATAAAACTGCGTGGGCTTGAACTGCTCAAATCATGTAAGCTTAGAATTTTAAGGCTACCTATACATAATCTGTAAAACTGTTTACACAATTGTTTAAAAAAAATTACAAAAAAGGACATGCCCGCTGAGTGTCTTCCAAGATCTTCTCAGTAGCGGCCGCGTAAAAATGATTTTTGCGTAAGCCTCCGTGGGACCTATACATAATAATGTTATTTTGACTTTGACTTTGATACTATTGACCTCATACCCTACATTTTAGAATTAACAGGACATTTAGTATTAACTAGCTGACCCACGCAGCTCCGCCTGCGCTATTTTTACGTTAACTAAACTTTAAATAACAGACATTAGCATCGAATACATAACCTCCTTTTTTATAGTCGGTTAAAAACTGGGACCTACTTTTTACTTGCTCTCCGAAGCACGGACCCGTAGTTCAAATGGCGTTAAACGGTCACCCATCTATTTAATGACCTTACCTAACGTTGCTTAACCCGATCGATTACAAAACCTTGATAATAACTCTCTATGAGTGTTCCCTTACTAATATTTATTATATTATAAAGAAAAATTGATAAAGTCTGACCAAGCGTATAACCAAGTACCCATTTTGACTTTAATCCCCTCTCCCGAAAGAACCGTGCTAGATTACGGGATAAAAAGTATCCTATGTCCTACCTCGTAGTAAGATCTCAAATCATGCCAAGTTTCATTGGAATCCATTCAGTAGTTTCGGCGTGATGCTCAGCTGTGATACAGACAGACAGACAGACAGTCAAAAATTAAAAAAAATACAATTTCGGCCTCAGTATCGGTTATAGAATGCCCTCCAAAAATAATTTTCAAAATATCTTCAATGTACAGAACAGTTTTATTATAAGTATAGATTGACAGCTTATACTAACGACCCGGCTGCGACATATATACATACATATATGTGTGTGTGTGTATGTATGTATGTTTATTCCCATACTCCTCAGAAGCTACAAATCCGATTCCGGTAATTCTTGTTGTAATAGCTTCATCAAAATCAGTTCGGTACTTTAGTATATAATGCACTGTTTTGTTCCTAGTAAAGTCTAGCATAGTTGTTCTAGTTGCGTAGTAGTTTCATGCATTCAGAGCGTTATAATAGGTAAAGTCAATAAAAAGTTTAAATTAAATGTTTCTAGTATATTAAAATCCGACTTTAACGATATTATTATGATCTAAAAAGTACTATATAACGAAAATGTATTGAAGTCGGTGCTTAACATAACATATTAACTGACATCAGCTTCCCTCGAAGGAGATTTAACCCTTATAATTATACACACCTACGTATAATATTAAAACGTACCGAAACCCTCAAAATGATTGTAGAAATTGGGTCAAAATTCAATGTTTAGTTTAGATTAAGGAAACAAACAAACAGGAGCGACTATACGTATAACACGGATAGTGACTAATTTTATATCTAATAAGTACCTAGGTACCTATTTATTTAGATTGTTTTAAATTTCATACACTACAAGCAGCTTTACACAGTACGAAAAAATATTTCAACGAATAAAATTTTAACAAAATTAATCAAACTCAATATATTTTCCTCGAAGCAAGTTTTATACACTAACAGCCTTACTTATAAACGATGGTTAAATTTTATCCAACACATAACAGCTATTTAAAAATATTTTTTACTTATAAACTCAGAGAATGTACCAACTCCTCTAAGCTTATAAACGATGTTTATCCCTAATACGCTGCATAACAGCTTGCTAAAGTAGCTGTCAAATTAAACAGCGGCCGACCCTTGTTTAGAAGCTTATTAGCACGTTATGTAACAATATGGCGGTTCTCTATCAGCTGATTCTGTCAGTTGCACTTGCATTGTAATTTGTATCGATCGATGCATAGAGTTTATATATTAAGAATAGAGTACGCGTTTGTCTATGATCCCCTTAAACAAAGTGTAGGCAGATTTTACTCTGAGAGGGAAGGTGAATTGAACTATTGAAAGTTACATTATAAGAGTTATATTGATATGTAAGTGATAAGTAGTGATGGGTTTGATCTGTCACAATCGCAAATCAACGCTGGAACGGAAACGAACACGGACGAAACAACGAAACGGAAGATCACCGCTGGTTGCGTGTACGATCAGCATTTTTGCTAAGTTGGAACCATTTTGTGACGCAGATTTTTGTTAAAGTATGTAACTACCTACTTACATATGTCTATTTTTATTTATTTATTTTTTTGTTCTATTTTTTTATTGTTAATTGTGTGTCACAAATAAATATTCTTTCTTTCAAATGTCGATAAATACAGCTGATGGTATAATACCTATTGTCGTGTACCTGATATTTATGTATTTTGATGTTCTTACCGGTGCCTACGGTTCTTACTTGAAAATAATCATTCTATAGTACTGATTTGTGTTCTATGCATCCAGATTTGAATTTGACAACCTATAAATCCTATTTGTCGAATTGAATTACAAGATGTTGCCATTTTACCAAGTTTTAGGTCAGACGGAATATTTCAAGCTGACAACACGTGGCGGTATTGACAGAGTAAAATATGTTTTGCCTTATTAACTGTTCATTAGTTATGTCGCTCTTATGCAACGTTTATAAGTAGAAAATATAAAACTGCTTAATAAGGAGTTATGTAGTAAGTAGTTATTTGGTTGCTAAGACGGTGATTAGTAGATTTTTATAAGTAAGGCTGTAGGATCTTAACTACAAGTCGGTTTTAAGATTAATAACATTGCCCATTAATACATGTTACGTAATCAGAATACAAATAGTTCAATGTATTATGCTCCATTTATTTAGGGAGAAATCCTTAAAGTTGGGAACCCCGGAACTACCAAAGTCGCGGCGACTGGCATCTGTAGTGTGCGTGGTGTAGCGTGCGGTTGCTGCATCCAGCGACCGGAAAGCGTCGAAATCGCTGGTTGCTATCTGCTAGTAGTGTGCGGAGGTTCGCGATCGGCTGCGGTATCAAGCTTCCGAAAAGCAACTGAGTTGCCGAACGCGGATGCAAAAAGTATCGTGTCGGCGGAGGCCCTTAGCCCCTTAATACTCGTTATGTTGGCAGGAAGATATTTTGTAATAAAAATCCTTTGGGGAAATCTTGTAATGTGGGGATCTGTGTTCTCCGGTGGGATCTGCACCAGAAATACCTCAGTGCCTTGGCTTTTGAGTCCGCCATCTCGGGGACGCACTATAGTCCGCCGGGCCCTCCGAGTCACCGCCGCACTCGATGTGCATCCAGGGCCCAAAGACTCCGAAGGAATGACGTTGGTTCCACTCCCAGGACTGGTAAGACGATATTGGATTCTCTGTCAATACCTAACTCCTTATTTCATCTAATAATTGGAAACACGATTTTCACAAAATTGAAATTATGCAAGAAAAAAAGATTGTCTAAAAATATCACGTAGCTACATTGGATCAGCAGCCGATAGACGTCGACTGCTGAGCAAAGGCCTCCCCCTTAAAAAGGAGGGGGTTGCCATAGTCCGCACGCGTAACAGTCGTCTCGAGGATCGCAGTATTAGATGGTAGGTAATCCAATAGAAAGACGCTGCTGCCCGTCTTTTTGTTTTCCGTTAGTCGCCTCTTACGGACACCCTACGGGAGGTGATGGGAGGGTGCTATTCTTACCCGGACACCCCACGGCTACATCAGGTAGACATGGATAATAGATTATACTTAATTAAATATACGGGGTGTAAGGGACATCGCACCGAAAACCGATAGGTACCAGGCATCCAGTAGGTACATAATTCTGAACCTTCTAGTGTTGAAAATTTTCATCGGATTTTTCATGAATTTCCAAAAAAAATGCCGCTTTTTAACCGACTTCAAAAAAAGGAGGAGGTTCTCAATTCGTCTGTATATATATATATATTTTTTTTTTCTATGTATGTTCGCGCATAACTCTGGCAATTATGAACCGATTTGAAAAAATCTTTCTTCCATCCATTCTTTAATCCGTTAATTGGGTCCCATAAAAAAATTATTGCTTAGTAATAAGTAGTTCCTGAAAAAACAATAATGGTGACTGCGCACTGAGACCTGCAAGAAAGCCTATATAGATGACGTTTTAGTCGCTCGGACTCGCTCGGTCGGACAAAAATGGTCATAACTCTGGCAAATATTTACCAATTTCAATGATTCTTTTTTTATTCGAAAGAAGGAACCACTGTATTGAATCTGTATGAATTTTATTACAACCGGATAAGAACTTCCTGGAGGACCATGAACGATGTGGTAAAAACCATAAAACTGATGTTCTCCATTACATTGCTCTGACAATTATGAACCGATTTCGATGATTCTTTTTTTATTCGAGAGAGTAAACTACTATGATGTTTCCATGCAAATTTCATTACGACCGGATATTTTTTTCTGAAGAAACATGAATTATGTAAAACTACTAGCTGACCCACGCAGCTCCGCCTGCGCTATTTTTACGTTAACTAAACTTTTAATAACAGACATTCGCATCGAATACATAACCTCCTTTTTTATAGTCGGTTAAATACTGGGACCCACTTTTTACTTGCTCTCCGAAGCACGGACCCGTTTAGTTCAAATGGCGTTAAACGGTCACCCATCTATTTTATGACCTTACCTGACGTTGCTTAACCCGATCGATTACAAAACCTTGATAACAACTCTTTAAGAGTGTACCTTACTGATATTTATTATATTATAAAGAAAAATTGATAAAATCGGACCAAGCGTATAACCAAGTACCCATGTTGACTTTAATACCCTCTCCCAAAAGAACCGTGCTAGATTACGGGATAAAAAGTATCCTATGTCCTACCTCGTGGTAAGATCTCAAATCATGCCAAGTTTCATTTGAATCCATTCAGTAGTTTCGGCGTGATGCTCAGCCGTGATACAGACAGACAGACAGACAGACAGACAGACAGACAGACAGACAGACAGACAGACAAAAATTAAAAAAATTACATTTTCGGCCTCAGTATCGGTTATAGAATGCCCTCTAAATATAATTTTCAAAATATCTTCAATGTACAGAATTGGACCTGTTACAGTTTTATTATAAGTATAGATGTAGACGATAATGTGATCATAACCTACCTAGATAATTTTACGGTTTTCGATGGTTCAATCTTTATATATGAAAATATCACTAAAAAGTTTAAAATAAAATCTTTTTAAAAAAAAATTGAACCGACTTCAATATCACTGAAAAGTATAAAATAATTTAAATATTATTGAAGTTGGTGCCAAATATACACAGCAGGTACGCTAACACCAACTTCAATAATATTTAAATTATTTTATACTTTTCAGTGATATTGAAGTCGGTTCAATTTTTTTTAAAAAAGATTTTATTTAAATAAAATTAGGATAACATTGGTATAATAATAAATCCTAATTTAAATACAATAAGTAAATTACTTATTTGTGCAAAATTAGCAATCATTAGCAGCCGAAAAGTCCACTGCTGAACAAAGGCCTCTCCCTTAGAAGGGAGGGGTTGCCATAATCTCCACGCTTGGCAGGCGGTTTGATTGATATTAGCAATGTAATTTGAAAAATAAATATTATTCCGCACGTATTCATTATATGCTCAAAAATTAACAAGGTAATTTGTCATTTTCCATATAAATGGTTTCTATAATGTTGTAACGATATGAGAAATCTTATATAAAAGTTTTCGGTAGGTACGTAGTCCCTTACAACCTGTATATAACTTCATGTTTTCATATTAATGGTCCAGTGTATACCTGTGTATGGTAATATTTATCGATAAGGTAGTTTCGAATGCTTTCTAAAAAGCAGTTTACCTTAAAAGCAAGAGCTTCGATAGAACTTTCTCACTTAGTCGTACCGCACGCCGCCCCTTATTACCAAACCAGTTTTCCTCAATTTACCAACGCTGTGTAAGAATTTCCATAAAACAAACATCTTTTAAAAACAAAAGTTTGCGTTAAGCCGTGGCTCGTAATGGTTTCTTAATGAGGGCCCTCCGAAGAAACAATATTTTAAAAACGAATATTTATAAAGAGGAGCCAGTCTCGCCTCCTAACTCGAAACCACTTTTCAACTTCTCATAATTCACTTTAATGTTAGCCTTAGGGCGGACTTCCCCAAACCATGAGTAGGTATACCCCAAAATTACAATTCCACATATTACACTAGGGAATCCTAACTTTACTTTTCGAAATAAATAATTAAAAAAAAATATTTATCGGTTACAAATGTTTCACAATATAATAAGGGTTGGAGAACTCCTTTTAAGTATAAAAATACCTGTGCTAGGGATCCTCGCTCTTCCTATACAGTACATTACATTTATGTATGTATGAAATGGTTATAACAAGCAGACATTAAAATAAACCCCATACCTAATCATGGTATGGTCACATGGTATGGTATCTTAGAAGAAATGGAAAAAGCTACCACTCTCATGCGGTGCCGCGTGTTTTGCAACTTTTCTTTGTTCGGCTTACATTAGAAATGAAAATATGGTAGTAAGTACCTACTGGTAAATAGGTTGGGTTTAAATTAATACGAGTTCTTGGGTGCGCGAGTTCGAATTTCAGCCCGTGTGAAATCTTTATTGTTTTTTTTTATTATTTTATGCCTATAATACTATGCGTTTCAACTAAGAATGTGGCCGCCATGATGTTCGCGACTGCGGGTTTCACTCGTTTTTTACGATTTTTGTACCGGCAGCAGAGTAAACACTAGCAAAATTCGCCCCGGTTTTGATTATTTATTGTATTGTCTTGTTTTGCTGTCTATTTTTGTTGAAACATCATTTTTAGTAAATAAATATTTGAAATGGCAAGATGGCGGTCACCTTCTTAGTTGAAACGCATAGTACCTATGCATATAGGTACTATTGACGTCCGCGTTTATTTTAACGGATGCTACATAGTTTTAGCAATTTTTTTACTTAGAGGAGATACCACTGGAGAGAGCATAATGCGCTAACTAACCCCTCTGCAAAATTTTTGTTCTTATGTTCAGGTCATTCTTTATTTGTGTGCGTATCTTTTTGAATATGTTGCGAGCTTATTATAGTGTGGGTATGCGTGAAATTGTATCTGTGTGTGTTTACTTCGCCTCCCGCACCCCGCAAATTGCCACGAAAAATTTGTTCATGGAATCGACGCGATACTAGCTCCATTTTAATTACTTTAATTTTTTTTATTAAATGTCCGAGGCTATTTAGAGTTTTAAATCAGTCCACTGGAGGCGCTGGTTGAGGCACGTTTTGAGGTGGGAGTTACCTATCTATTTCTAAGTATTATACTCAAAGCAATTGCCATTAAAACAAAGAAAAAAAAATAAAAAAGTTTATACTCCTATCTATGGCAGTAATTTATCCAGATAACACTCAAATATTAATGAAATATTTGCAGTAATACAGCCACACAATAATAATAAATAATGTCCTCCTGGCCGATACGACCAATCATTCACCACATAGCGGCCAATCTTTCACAAGATCAGCCATCTACGCGGAAGATATAATAACAATAAGGAAGATACACAAGTGCACTCTGCACTTGTGTCACTATCTTCCTTTAACCCCTCAAAATCCGATGGGACGAAAGACCGACACGACCAGATAGAGATCAGGCGCAGGACCGCTTTTTTACATGCCCATACGACACATGGATCATCTTTCCTTACAGACAATCCTGCATTATCCTAGCCAGTAAGGAACAGCTACAGCTCCCCGCGGGATTCGAATCGACCTCCATTTTCTAAAGCGAGCGGTTTCCTACAGCGCCACGGAGGCTAAGCCACACTCGTACTTTTTTTTGGACACGGGGGAAATCTTCGAAAGATCCCCGGGAGCTGTGGGGCTCGACCGGCGTATGTGGGATTCTTACCCCACGGCTGTCGCATCGGCCCAGGGCTCTCCGGTGGGATCTGCACCAGAGGCCCCTCAGTGCCTTGCCTTTGAAGCCGCCGCCGGGGGGTGCATTGTAGCCCCCCGGGAACCTGAAACGGTGCTTACGGGGACGGGGGTCGCAACCCCGCCGCCGTCCTCCTCGGAGTCGCCGCGGTACTCAATGAACGTCCTTGGGCCCAGACCACGGACGTCCAGCGACTCCGAAAGAAGTTTATAGCCCCGAGCTCAGGGCTGAGGTGCGAGACGTTGGGCGGCCGCTTGCCGCGGCCTGCGCCTTCGTCGCCGAACAGGATCAGCGCGTTCGCGTTCCCGCTCGGCGGCCTCCTTCTGAGACATGACAGTCTCACAGTAGGCGGCCATCGCTTCCCACGCCACATCCCCGGACAGCATAGCCGACACTACGCTGCCCAGGGAGAGGTCCGATCCGATGACTGCGACCACAGGGCCTAGACAAGATGCAATCGCTTCATATCGAATCTATTTCTTCATTCGCTAACGGTGTCAATTCCTTATAATTTGTCACGTGACTTTTCGATGACTTATGTCATTCCCATACATTTTTATAGTTTCTATTAGCGATAACGTTTGTAGAATGTTACATTGTTTAGGGGGACAGGTCTCCACGCTCCAACGACCACGCGGGACAAGCCTCTAGCGTGTGTTGAGCGGAGTCAGACTGGTAACGTCGCAATGGAAGCATCTCGTCGTCGCAGTGGAAGCATCTCGTTGTCGCTTCACGTCCGATCTTATGCAGATAATCACCGAAACAACCGCGACCGGTAATTATCTATAGGCGAGTCGTTCACTCCGTCGCTGTATCCTTCGGCTTCGAGATGTAGCAGGAATGTCTCAACGCGTTTGCGCGCTAGGTATGTGCTCCGGCTGGAGCCGCCCGCGCCACGTCGCTAGAGCTATGTGTCCTTCCTGCCGCTTGATGGATTCGAGCGCCACCGGCTCGCCTCCGCCACTCTGGCGGGCGATTCGGATCCGGTCATAGACCCTCGCATAGTATATGCCCGCCAGTATGTCTAAGGGCGGAAAGCGTACCAGTATGGTCGCCGCCTCAAAGGACACCGTCCAGTATCCTCGTGCAATCCGCAATGACATCCTACGCTGGACGCTGTAGATTTTAGTTCTACAGCGTCGAATGGCCAGCCTCGGCGCCCAAATTGGGGCCCCGAGCCACACTCGTACTAGCTGAACCCGCGAAGAGCTTCGCCGGCGCTTATTCAGACACTTTCTATCCAACAATTATCGTTATGTTTCAACCAATTTACAGAAAACCTTGACTTAATTTGTCAATATATAATAGTATATATCAATACCATGCTCATTAATCACTCTATTTATGAAAACCGCATAAAAATCCTTTCAGTAGTTTTTGAGTTTATCGCGAACAGCCAGACACGGCGAAGGACTTGTTTATAAGTGTTGCATAATGGATCCAACCCACAAAAATCGTTTTTTGAGTTACTGTCATAATATATGGAATCTATCTATTTTAGGTATCAACTTTATGCGAAAAATATACAAGCTGATAAGTAACTTTTTTGCTAGGTAGTAAAAAACGAAGACACCATTATTACCAAAATAATTTTCGTGTTTGTCTGTCTGTCATACCTATATATTTCAGGAACTACTAACGCTATCAATTTGCAACTTGGAATAGTTTTAGATCTTAGTTACCTACCAAACCTCATCGCAAATGAAAAAAAAAATATATTCTTTTAGGTACTCTTTTTAGAATGGGGGTCGAAATGGTTCATTAAAATTTCAAAGTGGGATAACTATATCGAGTGGGGTACCATATGAAAGGGCTTCATTTGCACATCTCAAAAAAGATTTTTATTTTGCATTAGTCACGTGATTTTTGGCTGACAATCAAAAATGTCAAAAAAAATACTGTTCCCCCTTATCTCCGATGTTTGTGGGGGAAATAATCTGAAATAATTATAGGTAATACATGTTTATCTATATTTTATAGGACAAATAAAATAACCTTTCATAATAGTACAGTTTTTTAGTAATCCTGAAATAACCTCGACAAGCAAACTTAGTTTTGCGATTTGTATTGTTTTTTTTTTCTATGTATCTGAGGTGTTACATGAGTAGAAAATTACTTGAATACGTCCAAAGAACCCTCGGTGCGCGAGTCTGACTCGCACTTGACCGGTATTTTATTATTTTTTTTCATGAAATGCCCATACTATTCCCAATAAAGGTTTCACTGTCTTAATTTAAAAAAGATCCATCACACATTTTTAATATTGTAAAATGAAACCATAGGAGTTTTTACTGAAAAAGATAAAATATATATATATAATTATATGAAACGTAATGAAACAATAGCAAAAAGAAAGAAGATACCATACCTAAAATTTAGGAGAAATTGCAAAACAAACACTAAAACTATGTAGAACATCATCAAAGAAAAACCTTCTGAAAAACTTTCTTGCAAATCGTGTGGTTACAGAGTGGAATAAGCTCCCTGAAAGTGTGATAAAGGCATCCACATTGAACTCTTTCAAGAACAGACTCGACAACATCTCCAAATCTTAAAATGATACACACGCATCAGCTAAGGTAAAACCCCCAATCATCGACACTTTAAGGATCGCAAGTGAACATTTTTTTAAATATCTAGTTTATTTATGATATTATACGATACTTTCATGCACTAGGTATAAGTTTAGGGTTCATTCTATATTATCTTAAAGTAAAAACGAGTGTAATACCAATAAGTAGATCAATAAATCAAATTAGATTTAGGCTCTTTTTGGCCTAGTTATCGACAAGGAAATTCTATATATCGACACCCAGTAATCGACATGATCCAATAATCGTGATCTAGTAATCGACATGTTCTATATATCGTCACCCAAATATCGACCGAATCTTAACACCATGCCCAAACAAGTCTTATTAAGTACATTAATTATTTTAATTATAATAAACAAACAGGGACATGTACATGTGTGTGGCATGCTTAAACTCATCTAAAGTTAAGTAGGTAATGACTTTTTAATGCTATTATAACAATATTTTTTTATTAATAAATCGTAAATGATCTTATCCCGTTACGTACTTCCACTATTCTTTGTCACGTATGAATTATTTTAACTAATCAAATATTTAACATAAATTGTAGAACTGTTTTTAATGGTATTCATCATCATCATCACCAGCCGGAAGACGTCCACCGCTGACTGTAGGCCTCACCCTTCGAACGCTACAATGAACGACAACTGGGTATTATAATAAAGATAAATAAATATCGTCTACCCACCTAGTAGGAGGCCTACCTATGCTGTGTCTTCCGGTTCGTGGTCGCTACTTGAGAACCTTTTTTCCCCATTGGTTGTCGGTTCTTCGAGCGATGTTGCCTACCCATTGCCACTTCAACTAGCAGATTCTGAGAGCTATGTCGGTGACCTTGGTTCTTTGTTGAATGTCCTCATTACGGTTTCTGTCACGCAAAGAAACTCTGAGCATAGCTCTCTCAATAGCTCGTTGTGTGACTGAGCTTCTCTAAAAGGTCAGCTGTTAAGGACCACGTCTCATTACCATATTGTCATCACTGGCAGCATACATTGGTGAATGAACTTTGCCTTCAGGCACTGCGGAATTTCAGATGAGTAGATGTCACCAAGTTTCCCAAACGCCAAGTTGGATGCTTCGAGCGACCTCTTTGTCGAAATTGGACCCACTAAATGTATCCAAGGTAGACATAGTGATCAACAACTTCGTGTGCATCGTTGCCAACGACTATCGGTATGAATGCAACATGGACATTAGACATATTCTTCATCTTGTCCATGTTCATTTTAAAGAGCCACCGGTTGGGTTAACGCTACTGAGGTCGCTGAGCATCGTATTGAGGTCCTTCAGCGATTCTGCCGTAATTACTATATTATCGGCAAAGCGAAGGCGAGTGATGTATTCGCCATTGACGTTGATGCCGAATCCGTACCAGTCCAAGAGCTTGAAAACGTCCTCCAATGCGTTCGTGAACAGTTTCGGGGAAATACGTCTCCCTGTCTCACAACTCTCTTCAATCGGGTTGATTTTGTACTCTCGTCCTGTAGTCGGATCGGCATGGTGGTCGTTGCTGTACAAACACTTCAACACTTCGATGTACCTATAGTCAATATGGCATCGCTGGAGGGACAGCAATACTGCCCAGGTCTCGATTAAATCGAAGGCTTTTTCGTAGCCCACAAACGACCGACATAATGACCGATTATACTCCTCAGTCTTCTGTATCATCTGACGGAGCGTATGAATGTGGTATACGGTGCTAAAGCTTTTTCGGAACCCGGCTTGGTCGGTAGGCTGGAAATCATTACATCTGCGTTCGAGACTATTGCTATTCCTTCGTTTCGAAAACAGCTTGTACATATGGCTCAGGAGTGAGATATGTCTATAATTTTTCGATAAGGTGTTATCACCTTTTCGAAGAGAAGCACTACCACACTCCTGTGCCATGCTTCTGGCGTAGTACCTTTGAGTAAGACGGAATTGAATAACTTCTGGAGGACTAAAAGTACCGGTTTTCCATCCGCTCTCAGAAGTTTTGTTGTGATTCCGTCTTCACCTGGCACCTTTTTGTTTTAAGCTGTTTGAGAGCCATTCCAATCTAGTACAGGCTGATGTATGGGATGCTCTCAGAGTAGTGCCGGGTTAGTTTAACTCTGGTGTCCGTGTAAACACACTTCATTTGGTCAAACTATTTTTGAAAACATAAGGACCTGATTGGTCTGGATTGGTCCAAGGGCATTTTTTTCACGTGCTGGTTATAAGCTATGGCGGTCTCTTCTGGCCCCGTAAATGTCATAACAGTAGCCATATTTTCTCAGTGACCGCAGTTGAGAGCCGAACTTCACGAATTTTATCATGGAGAGGCGGCCTCGATTAAACTCTGCGTACCAACGCATTACAATGCTCAAATGACGTACTTTCCACCCAATAGCATTTTGAAGTCTAGCAGACTGACTGCTTCTATCGCCTATGCCATTTGAAAAAGCGTGTATCTTTTTAGGCATCATTTTTGCAAAATATGTCGGTTATTGGAACACATGGAATATCCAATCTTCGACACAGCTGTCGATCACTGGATGCAGTTTGATGTTTTAAATGAAAGAACTATATTTTAAGAGTGCCGAAGAAACATAGCCAAGTAATAAAATAAAGTGCAAAAAATAATAAACAAAAATCTTTCGACATGTGTCGAAATTTGGAACAAGCGAAGAAAAAAACTCCAATTACCGACAGGCGTATTTTCTTATTTTATTATAACCACACCCTTGTCAAACAATTATTAAAAACTAGTCAATTTATGTCTTAATTTTATAAATAAATAAAATTTTCGATACAGCTAAACAATTAAAAGTTATGAGCAATAAATCTTACTCACCTCCTTAACGATTTTACTAGTAAAACTAGACACGATGGAGGATCACTTGCGGTCGAAACTTATACCCAGCCATTTTCTTAAAAATGGCCGAATGTGTGAAATGTCATTTGCAATGACAACTAGATAATCCGCGTTTATTGTTTATTCTTGAAATCCATTCAGAAAGGAGAAACTGCTCTTATTTTTTTTAATAAACTTTTTAAATGTCGGACAATGGTTCGTTGTCGGACACTGGGTGTTTTACCTTAGTATGTTTATAATATAATAATAATATAATATAAACAACTTCGTCGTTATTTTAGTAAATTAATTTTACTAAAACTCGAATTATCTCGGAACTAACTTTTTGTGGTTGGATCTTTTATGCATAACTACGTCCAAGTGATGATGCCGAGATGTCATCTTAAAAAAATTAAGCTTTACCCGGTTACTTGAAGCTGCCCCGGTCGTCACTGAACGTGTTTACTACTACTACTACACTACTAGTAGTACTACTACACTCGCGAATTCTGTGGTGTTCTTATTTTTACTGACATCTACAAAATCAACCCTTTAGTGGCATGATTGTTATATATTTTTCGATGGGATTGAAGTTAATTTAAATGTTATCTTCCTATATGAGATGGCATTAATTACTGTCACACAAACGCTTAATCAATTTTCAAACACAATCGTTTGAACGACCACACATATTTCGGCCGGCTCTTCCAAGCGATTATGGTCCTAAGGTCCTAATTGTGATCAGCTTTACCGGAAATGTCTTTCACTGTACCTAATTCGTCTGCTGGTGATATCTGTGTTTTTATTTCTATAATGTTTAGTGGATGTCATTGAAGTATCTTAATATTTTTTCCTGTAAAATTAAGGGTTCCTGACACATTAAGGACAAATTATTTTGGACAATGAAAACCACGGCATTGTATCATACAACGTTTATTTGTACACATGTACCTAACTACAGATAATATCTAACGAAGAAGCTTAGATAAAAATAACTGGAGTTCATTCACATTATGTGGATTATAAGTATAAGTATAATTTATTTCAATGTATGTTATTTAATTTTGTGTATACAAAGAATAAGTAGTAGTAAATAGCGAAAAGTCGGCTTAGCTTTAAAAACTAAGTCGATTCTCGCACTCGATCAATTACTCTATGGGGTCGTCCATTAATCACGTGATGTTTTTTAGCAACTTTTTAACGCCTCCCCCCCCCCCCCCTTCAATCCTCCATCCAAAATCATGTGTATTTTTGTGTACAAAATTTCAATATAGTTTATATTGAAATTTTCGGAATATTATCTTTAAATACAGGTACTTAACTGATTAAATGTTGAAGGGGAAGTCGTTGCCGGGAACGGTGAGTCAAGGCCACGTGCCGCTGTTTGGTTTAGAAATCGTGCATTCAACGAAAAATAAATATGTACACGTGATGTGTCATTACACCCCTCCCCCCTCCTGGTGATAATTCGTGATTTTTTCGGAACCCCTCCCCCCCCTTTCGAGCCTCACGTGATTAATGGACGACCCCTATTATCGAACGAGGTTGTAACTAAGTCAGCGACGAAAATTCGACTAAGTTTTTAAAAACAATGCTTAGTCGATTTTAGCACTCGATTAGCTAAATACTCTGAGATCGAACATGATTAACATTTCAAAATGTGCATCCAAAATAAAAAATATAATTAAAACAAAATAAACGCTTTCGTAAAACGAAGCGTTATCGTCAATTATTATAAATAAAAATATTCTTAAGTATCGATAACATAAAAAAAATATCACTTCTCACTATTAGATACGTATTGGTGTTGGTAATTGCACTGAACTACTAATATATACCTACCCTTTATTATGAAACTTTCATAGTAAAAATATCCTAACAGACTAAAAAAAACTACCCACTTCGACAAGATTTTTGCTTTTATGTTTTTTTTTTGTCATAAACTTCACACTAGCGCCTCTAGCGAAAACTATAAGGAACTAGTGAAATTTATAAATTATCTTAAACCGAAGGATAGTATATTTTTTACGATAAAAACAAATAGGGGTAAGGGCATAGTAATATTCTTGACAAAATAGTTGATATAATTTTCAATTCATTGTTCATACAAATGTAGTTTATTTTTGTATTTTATTCGGAAGTTTTGATAATAATTGATTTACATTAATTTCTTAAATAGAATCCATCAATAGGCTCGTTCAAGATTATAGTAAAATCTTAACTAATACAATGATTTTACAAGCGAGACCTCAGTCCTAAACAAATAGTATACATAGGAACTATTAGTTCTACAACAATTCTCTTTAGGGTTCTTCACAATCACAGACAACGGATGTTGAGGAGGGATGTTGTCTGTGATTGTGACCCCCCTTGCGATCTACCTATTTCATACCTACTGATTTTAAAGTGGTTTGGATACTAGAAGTGTTTTTATAATTGACGTCTTATCATTTAAAATTGAGGTCTCACTTTACATAATATAATTTTTGGAATACAATAGTTATAATTACACATTCAACTTAATCACTATAACGGACATATTTACTTTCTCCGAAAAATACACGAGTACACCATTTATACAAATAAACTTTTTTTATGTATTTTCTTTTTATTAAACTTATAAGTCAGCGGCTACATTAAGCACCGTAAATTATCTAATTATAAATAGTAATAAAAAAATATAAATGCTGAATATAATTAAAAGGCAAAACACTTCACTAAGCCCTGAAACACATCAGAAACCAGGCAAATAAAGCGGCCAGAAAGCCAAGAACATGCTGGGTACACACTTGCGGGAAAATAATAATGACTTGCGAGTTAGGCTGTGCACTGATATAATGGCCTCTTTAAGCTTAAATATGTATGTTCAATTATTGCTCGAATCAGTTTGGCTTTCGCCTAATAATAAAAAATAATCGAAAAAAACTAATTCGAATGAAATTTTAAATATAGAATGAACACAGTCACTCATACATTCAACAGCGCAAACACATTACATTAGCTATTAGCTTCATGTGTGTTAACTATCTACACTAGGTGCTCGGGACAGGGCGGGTAAATAAAAGGCGGACATACTAAAACGAAGCGAATAACACAACAAACCAAACCGAAAAAGTGCATCACGTCAATTATATTTAAAAAAAACATACCTACGTATTTTTTAATTTTTTCATAATTTTTTTTATATTTCGTGTAATCTCTAAAAAATGCATTCTATTTTACAGATTAAAAGATGACAATGTTGAGATTCGGAACGCTCCCACGGCCGCTTGAGGCGGCGGCCGTTTGAGTATTCCGATGCTCCGAACGCGCTCCGAAACGGAACGCGCCCTATATTCATTCAAATAACAGGTACCAGCTGACATGAATTACGCACTTTCAGCAAAGAAAAATATGTCAAAACACTACTAACGTTTTTTCGACTTGCGACTAGTGAAATCAACTCTACTTGACCATTTATCGATTAGTTGTCGTTTTTATTGTTATAAAACCTCGATTAGTTCGTCCAAGAATGCACAGTTTTATTATTATACCCCTATCTATCAGACACCGTGCTATTGGTAACAGTACACACATCAATTAAACTTTCTCGTAATCATATAGCCTGTATATGAGAAGGAAAGTCGACCACCCTTTACACGCAGGCATCGACACAATTATGCCTTCAATATTTATCTTTCGAGTAAATATTATCGACTGTCGATAGAAGGCTGACTGTGCCGACGACTGCCCCAAACAGCTTCGAAGCGATTTCGTAGTGTAGCATAACACATTATATATTTTTTTTTAATAAATCCCTACCAAAAAATTTTACCTTAATTTTTAGCCAATTCACAATAAATTATTTTTTTAATTTTGAGTTTTGATATTCGATGACAGGATATATCCCGAAGAATTTCTAAAATGTTTAATGATTTCATTTTAATTATTTCGTGAGACGTGATAACCTCTTTTATTGGAAGAAACTTTGTTTATATAAACATAACACATATAGCCAAAGAGTAAAATAACAGCAATGAAATAAAACAAAAATGTTTTGTGCCGAACTGTACCGATTGACATTCTTGTACAATACATGAAAATTAATGAGAGCTTTTATACAATAATCTATCAACCATGTCTCTATATTTCAAGAGAATTGAGACCTTATACTGTTCAAATACATATCAAGTTCATTTGAATCCGTATAAACGGTAGACAGATTTTTACATAATGTTACACAAATTAGGATGTCACAAAGAAATCCTTCCGCAGAAGGTGCATTAGATATTTATTGTTTTCCGAGGCATATAATCACGTCTGTGAGTCCGCAGTGATGTAATGATGGTGTGCATGTCTGTTTCAGGCCGGGTATGGCAATGGTATCTAGAGTTGACATACTTGAACTGTCATCGCGTGGTGTCAGGGCTACTCCTCTGCGCCAGCATCCTCAGTGATTGTGTCGCCCGCTTTCTCTTGGGAAATGTTTTGACCTGGGGAATTTATCGCAAGGTGATAATTTACTTTTCACACCACCTGCTCGATAATCAAATCAAATCAAATTTATTATTGTTGTTGCATTACAATGTTGCATTATGTGTCATAAAAAGATGACATAAAGTACCTCATTATATCCCTATAGTCTAGCCGGGTAATAATGTTGTACTAAACTCCCTTGGGTAATAATGTGTTTGAATTTCGAACGTCAAACGAAAATTCCTTAACACTGAGGCACTATAGACTGTGACTTAGGTGTAATACTACTCTAAGCAGAGCCCTGCACGAAAAAAAAACATATGAAAATCGAACTGGGCGCGACGAGCAGAACCCAGTGTTCTAGAAAAGAAAATGAAATAGATGTTAACTAACGCGTTAACGCTGCAAATCACTATGTTGATATTATTGACAGTCTCGTTGGTCTAGTGGTTAGACATCCTGGCCGCTACCTGATGGGTCGTGGGTTCAATTCCCACCAAGTGTCTGGGTGTTATTTAACTATTTAATTAATATCAGCTGACTGAACTTGTCTGGTTTCCATAGTACAGGCTCTGCCTAGTTTGGGATCAGATGACCGTGTGTGGATTGTCCCAAGATATTATTATTATTTTAATTCTAGCAATATTTGTATTTTGTTACCTCGCAGTAGGTGTGAAAAGTAGTGTATTCGCCTCGGGGATAAAGGTGTATTTGTCTTGGGCGAACTTAAATCCCTAGCTGTACTCAAGATTCTAGTATTAACTCCCTCGCTACGCTCGGGAGTTAACTCTATGCTCTCTCACTGCGCTCGGGAGTTGCTAGAATCCTTCGTTATGCTCGCGATTCAATTTAACGCCCGCGACATAAGACACTACTTTATCCCCTTGGTGAATAATAGTAGTTTATGCACCAAGGGGATAAAGTAGTGTCTTATGTCGCGGGCGTTTAATTGAATCGCGAGCATAACGAAGGATTCTAGCAACTCCCGAGCGCAGCGAGGGAGTACAGAGTTAACTCCCGAGCGTAGCGAGGGAGTTAATACTAGAATCCTGAGTACAGCGAGGGATTTAAGCTCGCCCAAGACAAAGGCACCTTTATCCCCGAGGTGAATATACTACTTTTCACACCTACTGCGAGGTAATAAAATACAAATATTGCTAGAATTAAAATAATAACAATATTTTGGGACAATCCACACACGGTAATCTGATCCCAAACTAGGCAGAGCCTGTACTATGGAAACCAGATAACTAATATTAATTAAATAGTTAAATAACACCCAGACACTTGGTGGGAATCGAACCCACGACCTATTGGGTAGCGGCCAGGGTGAACCACTAGACCAACGAGACCGTCAATAATATCAACATAGTGATTTGCCGCGTTATCATCTATTTCATTTTATTTTCTAGAATAGAACACTGGGTTGTGCTCGTCGCGCTCAGTTCGATTTTCAAATGTTTGGTTTTTCGTACAGTTCTCTGCTTAGAGTAGTAATATATACCTGTGGTAAAAGTGTTGAGGAATTTTCGTTTGACGTTCGAAATTCAAACACATTATTACCCAAGGGAGTTTAGTACAACATTATTACCCGGCTAGACTATAGGGCAATAATGAGGTACTTTATGTCATCTTTATATGACATATAATGTGACATTATCGAGCAGGTGGTGTGAAAACTACTATTAATTATTTCTTCCAAAGTATATGTATTAAGGAGTCATATTATTTATCTTTCTTGAAAGGGTTTAATTAGCAGCCAAACGACGTCCACTGCTGAACAAAGGCCTCTCCCTTAAAAGTCAACGGTCCGTGCCGCCACAGACTTAAATCATCCATTTCTTTTTAAACTACAATGCCACAGACACTGACAGACAGAAATAAGCGCCCCCCCCCCCCCCCCCCCCCGTTTTAAGTTGGGATGGTAAACCAGAACTAATGATTTAGGAAGCTGACAGCAAAAATTTTACTGTACGATTTTTACTTTTAATGAAACAAAACGAATTGTAATAAAATAACGTATGAACGTAGTAGTAACATATACGTGTGACTAGCGAAGGTACATCTCTGAACCGTTTTTATATAAAAAGGACACATACGCAAAATGACTCAAAATCAAAACGACCGAAAAGCACAACGACCTGCGCGCGAAAAATCCTAATAGCAAAATGACCTATACGTAACAAGTCCTATTCGCTTTTTAATCACAAAGACATGCCAACAAAATTTATTTTCGGTAATAGTAACAGCTCAGTGGGTTATTATTATTACAGTCACATATACGCTGTCATACGAATCTACAGTACAGTAAGCCAAACTTCATATAAAATTTTTGATACGAAAGCTCTGCAACTAGGGGCATTCAACTCATCGGTTTAGACCTGTCAGTTAGAGACAAATACGTACCCTTTTTCGCTGATGAAAGTATGCACTTCTTGCAGCTTATGAAGAAAAAGGAGACACGTTAGAGTTTGGCGTGGAAGGCATCAGGTCCATCGTCTTGCACACCCATCCCGCGATGTCCACCTTCTCCGCGTCCGCCTTGCGGATCCACTCGTGGCTCTGTGGACCAAAACCAAACAGAACATAGTCATCATCATCATTACCAGAAGCGACAAAGACCCCCCCCCCCCCCCCTTAGAAGGGAGGCGTTGCCATAATCCCCACGCATGGCAGGCGGCTTGGGGATCGCAGTATAGATGGAAGATAAATACAAAAGAAAGACGCTGCTGTCCGTGTTCCTGTTCTCGCTTAGTCGCCTCTTACGACACCCAACGAGAGGAGATGGGGGGATGGAATTCTAACCCGGCACCCCACGGGGTACATAGTCATACCTCTACTAAAATGAAATGAATAATGAATTCATTGACCTTTTTTTACCCGACTACGGAACGGAGGCAGGGTTATGATTTTAACAAGAATGTATGTATGTATGTTTTTTTTTTTTTTTTTTTTATTTACTTCTAACAACAACTATCATTACAGGTGCAGCCTAATGCGAGCCTAGTGGTGCCTTATCGATATTAATTAGATACATCCTAAAACTAGTAATACAAGAATTTAAAATTTGTTCATCTGTTCCCGCATATCTTCTAATCTACTTAACATAATTTGACAAGTAGGGTGTCGTTAGAAGCGTCTTGATTGTCCGCTAGTTTAATAATAATAATAATATCTTGGGACAATCCACACAAGGTCATCCGATCCCAAACTAGGCAGAGCCTGTACTATGGAAACCAGACAACTGATACTAATACTTATATACTTTTTTTTTTTGTAAATACATACTTAAATAGATAAACAACACCCAGACACTTGGCGGGAATCGAACCCACGACCCATCGGTTAGCAGGCAGGGTGTCTGACCACTAGACCAACGGGCCCGTCAAGTTATAGGCTATATAATATTACATTATTAAACTGCGATTTTTTCCGTAGTTGGGTTTTAGTTTTTAATACTTATTACTTGTGAATAAACAAACAATAATATCGTCAGCCGACGTCCACTAGTGAACAAAGACCTCCCCGTGAGAAGGGAGAAGGGTGGGGTTGCCATAATCCGCTTGCTTGGCAGGAATCTTGGGAGGCTGCTATTCTTACCCGGACACCTCAAGGTTCTAACAATAATATACACGACTGTTAAAATTAAAAGTTTTAATAGGTACGCGTTACATTAAACAGTTCTATCTATGTCCATGTGCAAGAAACTTGTCTGTCTGTCACTGAAACTACTTAAGCTATCGGTTTCAAGGATAGTATTAGATGGCCACGTACAATGCGGTTACATCGCGTCATAATCTGAGTGTTCTTTCTGTAAAGAAAGTTAAGGAAAAATTGACAAAGTTGCTTTTAAGTCTAGATTATATCCTCCTCGGAGTCGCCGCCGTATTCAATGGACGTCGCAAGGGCCTACACCCCGAACGTCCAGCGACTCCGAAGGACCTCTTTAAGGATCTAGGTCGACTTAACATTTAACCCTGTATATTTCAATGTTACAGCGTCACTCACCATCAAAGTCTTCAAGTCGGCCCGCTCGTCTGGGTTCTTCTTGAGGCACCGGTCCACGAAGTCCTTGAAGTCATCGGAGAAGAGGCCAGCGGGCAACTTGGGAGGCGGCTCGTTAACTATGTAGTCCAACAACTCGAATATCGCCATCGGCCGTGGAGAGTTCGGCGCCTAGAATGCGTCGCAATACATTTAAACGGGCTAATAGATAGATAGACAATTCTTTATAGCGCACAAAAAATACAGATAATAGAAAAAGATAAAATATAAATAACTGCCGCACTCACAAACCCCAATTAACTTTAATTCTAATTAAGTTCCTTTTTAAAATCTATTTATTTGGACTGTCTGAGCCGTTTATGATTAATTTCGATTATTGAACACGAGATAATTGACTTATCTATCTACTCACTATCAGCGTATTAATGTATTAATGGGCTTCGGGTGTCGAAAATATCCGATTTCTAAAAATGGATTAATGATTATTAACTTTAATTGACGTTTGTAGGTTCGGCAGTAAGACACGCAATAATGGGCGGCCTTATCGCTAAAAGCGATCTCTTCCAGGCAACCTTTGGATGGAGAGGAAAACAAAGAAGTTACAAAGAGCGGAGGGTGCGCGCACTAGATATGCCTATGTGCATCCGGGCACCAAAATCAAACATGTAGATGAATGTTCGAGAACAAAGCCGGCTTAGAAGGCAACCGATTTGTCGGCGAGCCGGCATTAATCGGTACAGCTGGTCGGCAAAAATAACGCCGTTTCACTTTGTAGTTCAACAAATACTGCCAAACAGAATGCCAAAAATATGAAAAAAAAATACAGTTTTGGCAGTTACAAAAATCTACTTTTACGATAGATAGATAGATAATACTTTATTGTTCCACCATTATTAAAAAACACATAAATACAAGAAAAAAAAAACTGTAAAATAGAATGAAACAATGGGCGGCCTTATCACTAAAAGTGATCTCTACCAGGCAACCTTTGGATGGAGAGGAACTATGAACTGCAAGGCGGGGTTGTTTATACAAACCAATTATAAAAGAGAAAAAAAAAATACATAACTATAAACAATAAAATACGTAACAGCAAAATAATATATATATATAAATATTAGTATAATACATAAATATTATATTTGATACAATCAAATATAAATAACCAACAATAATAAATAAATAAATGCAGCCGACCAATATCAATATAAAATTCATAGAGACAAATAAAATGCTTTCAAACGATCTTTAAAGATAGGCAGAGATGGTGCATGTCTAATAGTGACCGGTAAGGCATTCCACAGACGAACAGCTTCTACTGTGAATGACTTATCGTAAAACGAACTATTATGAGAAGTGAACATAAGAGTGAGATTTTCTGATGACCTCAAACAGTGGGAATCATTGCCGAGAAAAACAAAACGTTCCTTTAGGTAACGCGGAGAAAAAGAATTAAATAGTATATTATAAAGAAGAGACAGGATGTGCGTATTCCGACGAAGACGAATAGGAAGCCACTTGAGCTTAGAACGAAATTGAGAAACATGATCATATTTGCGCAAACCAAATATAAATCGTATACAAAAATTTTGAAGACGCTCAAGTTTATTAAGCTGGTCCTCTGTAAGATCTAAATAGCAGATGTCAGCATAATCAAGAATTGGAAGTAATAGGGATTGAGCTAGAACAATTTTAGTGGCAGTGGGAAGAAAGTTACGGAGTCTTTTTAACGAGGCTGCAGCAGCAAACAACTTCTGGCTAGTAACTTGGAGTTGAGGAACCCAACTCAAGCAGCGATCAATTAAGATTCCTAAATTTTTACACGATTCACTAAAAGGTATTAATTCCCCATCTAAATTGACACTAGGAATCGTTCTCCAGTTTACCCTTGAAATCAATCGCGAACTACCCACTATCATCGCCTTAGATTTTGCAGGATTAACTTTTAAGCCAAATTTTTTGCTCCACTCGGTTATAAGGAAAACATCATTATTAACTACCCTAATACACTCTGGTAGTTCATCCAATGAAGCACTAGAATAAATTTGTAGATCGTCTGCATATAGGTGGTACGAAGAAGATAGATTTTGCGAGACAGAGTTTATAAAAATTGCGAAAAGAAGTGGAGAAAGGACACCACCTTGAGGGACGCCAGCAGTCGTATCAGATTTTTCAGTACAATCATCACCATTTTCATTAGCAGCCGATAGACGACCACTGCTGAACAAAGGCCTCCCCCTTAGAAGGGAGGTGTTGCCATAATCCCCACGCTTGGCAGGCGGCTTGGGGATCGCAGTATAGGTGGAAGATAAATCCAAAAGAAAGACGCTGCTGCCAGTCTTCCTGTTCTCGCTTAGTCGTGCCTTACGACACCCAACGAGAGGAGACGGGGGGATGCAATTCTAACCCGGCAAATCCACGTGTACAATGCTCTCCAAAAATACTTTTTAAAATATCTTCAATGTACAGAAGTGGACCTGTTACAGTTTCATTATAAGTCTACTAGGTGGTAGGTTCCTTGTGCAAGGAACCGTCCAGGTAGGTACCACCGCAGTGTCAGATATTCTGCCGCCAAGCAGCAGTGTGTAAAGATGGCTGTGTTCCGGCGTGAAGAGCACTGTAGCTGGTCAAATTACCGGACACAAAGACTTAATATCTAATGTCTTAGGGGTCGGCAACGCGCTGGTGATTCTTCTGGTGTTGCTAGCGTCTATAGGCTGCGGTGACTGCTTACCATCAGGCGGGCCGCACGCTTGCTTGCTACTTTGGTAGTATAAAAAAAATAGTAAGGATTAAACAAAAAGAAAAATCCAATAACACTTAACCTTACATGGAATTCGAAATGAGACGATTATTACATGTGAAATTTAAACTATTATAAAACAAGGACATTGTGATTGATCTAAATCTAGTCGAAACATAAATTTTGCTTACCTGTCCTGGAGAATGGTCTTCGTTTTGTCCTCCAAAGATGGCCGCCAAGGTCTTCGCATCAGGCGGCGGGATCGGGTACATGCCGATCGCCATCTCCACTAGCGATAGACCGAGTGACCAGATGTCTGACTGCACCGAGTAATGGGTTCCTTGAAGACGTTCCGGCTATAATATAATGGACATCTCAAAATATACAATAATATAATCATGGATATCGCTATTACTAAACCAAACTGTCATCGAGAAAATATCCGTCTCTTATTTGAACGGAGTAAGTAACGTACTATGCGTTTCAACTAAGAATGTGGCCGCCATGATGCACGCGACTGCGGAACTTCACTCGTTGTTTACGATTGTTGTACCGGCAGCAGAGTAAACACTAAATAAAAAATTCGCCCCGGTTTTGATTATTTATTGTAATGTGTTATTTTGCATCTATTTTTGTTAAAAGATAATTTTTTGTAATTATATATTGGAAATGGCAAGATGGCGGCCACATTCTTAGTTGAAACGCATAGTACACGTTGGGTGTCCGGAATAGCACCCTCCCATCTCCTTATGTGTCCGTAAAAGACGACTAAGGGAAATCAAGAAGACTGACAGCTGCGTCTTTCTATTGGATTACCTACCACTTATGCTGCGATCTCCAAGATGCCTGCCAAGCGTAGGGATTATGGCAACGCCTCCCTTCTAAGGGGTAAGCCTTTGTCTGTCATCTACTAATAATGATGATAAAGTGATGTACTGTAAGTAGATAGTTTGGAAATTGTAAGCACTGCCATAATACGGCACCATGAGCCTGCACTGAGAAGTTGCATTTGTCAAACGGAACTACTAGGAGGTCGCTTGTGCAGAAAATTATCCCAGGCATCATTTTCATCCACCGGCTGCCTGCGATTCGCCCCACCAGTCCACCATGTGGGAGACCTGCCTGCGTCTATCGGTTCGTGATCGCCACTCGAGCTGATAAAATTAGTGCTCAATAAACTTGATAACTAAAGTATGGGGTGACCAGCGGTAGTACAGTGCGCCTATTTATGGGAAGGCGTGTCGCTTACTATCACGCTAACATCCTTCTTGTTTTGGCACTAAATTTACTAAAAGAATATTCTTAATTCCACTTACAGACATATAACTCCTAGTTCCCACAAACGAGTTGGCCATCGAGTCGATTAGCTGGCCGGAGACACCAAAGTCGCATATCTTGATCTCGCCGTTGCTGTTCACGAGGATATTGGACGGCTTCACGTCGCGGTGCATAATAGCGTGCTTGTCGCGCAAGTAACTCAAGCCCTTCAATACAGCTGATGTTATTGTTCCTAAAAATATCAGAAGTAGGATGAATATCAGAAGTGGGATCTATGTTTTTTTAGCAAGAAAGGGTATTTGCTCGAGAAGCAAGAGCATCTACTTTCCTTGCACGATAATTTTGAATACTCAACAAATATGTATAATGGGGTCCTCTGATGTTATATTAATGTGTCATCCTGACCGATACGGCTTCAAAGGCAAATCTATCATAAGATTAGTCATATATGCAGGAAATATTAAAATAGGTATTAGTGTACAGTGCTAGCGCATGTCATACGTGAAATATGTATATTGATGCATGTAACTGCAGATATTTTTTCTCTAAAATGAAGTTTGTTATACTCCAATTATTTCCTCATATTTTACAATGTATGTTAAAAACCAGAATGTTAATAGTTAATTAAGATTAGTCTATCACATTAAAGAAGTCCATAAGATAGCTTAGCAAAAACTATAATAATTTAGCAACTCAGGATATGACACAGTTATTCTTATCAGGTACTGACTGCCTCACTGTTTAGATAAAGATAAAAAGAAGACAAACTCGTTGGTTGTGTACATTTTCATGCAAAAGGACCTGTGTACATTAAGATATAGGATAATTAAGATAAAACTTCAGACAAATAAGGTATATCAATTCAGTTTGGAGCTGTAATAAATTGGAATTGTCTGGCTTCTACAGAATACAAACCTAATATTCTTACTTTAGCATCAGCAAGTCACCAAAATGGGATGCAGCATTGATGCAGCTGCTGCTCAAATTATTTTGTGCTATAGTTCTTAATGACTCCTCTATCTGCTCGTTCTGTTCAGACTACGAGTTGAGCCTAAACTTTAATCGTTTATCACTTTGTCACTTAGATGTTGGCTTCAACAGACGGGTTTAGCAGATATGAAGGGACATAACGGACCGACAAATGTTACTATGCAATACAAAGTTGTATGCTAGTATCTGACACGACAGAAATCGTGGCAGAACTTCCGATTAATATGTCATGGCCAACAAAACTATCAGGGCCAGCTATTGTGAACAGTGATATTGAAATACATACACCAATATACATCTAAAACTTTTGTAGGAACGATATATGTACTGGTTGTTCAGTATGTGCTAGTCCACGATGGATTAGCTCATACTTAACACATCATGAACCAGCTCTAACTGGACTCATCCTGTTTTGCAATGATGCTGCGTATCTAAAGAACTAGTACTGAACTAATATCTATTTAATCTAAGATACCCTTAAATAGGCTACATGACTAAAAAAAAATTTTTTGTCAGTCATTTAGATTATCAAAAAATATTGGACACGATTTGGATTTCTTTTGTCGATTAAGCAAAAAATGACGAAGATATAGTGCTTTGAAATGCCGCGTGACGTCACACCGGTATACAATTTTTACTGAGGAGTGACGTCAAAAGCCCGCACTCCCTAACTTAGACGCTCTATATCTTTGCGAATTTTTATTGATTTGTTAAATAAAAAAATACGTGTCCAATATTTTTTGATAATCTAACTGACGTACTAATAAGGTTTTTTTTTCCAGTCATCATCCCTATTCTTACACGATTTACAAAACAACTTACCCAGAATAGACTCGGGAATCCTTCCAGCCTTCTTCAATATCAGATCAAGTGACCCACCGTCCATATACTCCATGCAGATAGATATTTCGCCATCACTGTAGAACGCACCGTAAAACCCGACGATGTGGGCGAAGTTACACTCGTGCAGGACTTTGAGCTCCCTAATGATCTGCTTTTTAATAGCCGGTTTGACTTCTAGATGGATCAGCTTGCGAGCCATGATCAGACCGGTCGACTTATGACGCACTTTCATGACTACACCGCCGTTGCCTTGTCCTAGAATTATAAGGATATTTTTTAACATCCAGACAAGCAGAACTCATGGTTGCTTAGTAAGCGGCGTAGGTTACACATGGACAGCAGTACAGACATTTGTTATGCAAGGCATATTTAGTTATTAACTCTCTTGAGTCTGGTTATTTCAACAGCTACAGCTTGCCCTTTACAGTGGAACACAGCTTTATTTACACATTAAAGCTTTTTGGCAGAATATAATGGCACTGCAGTCCCTTATGGTCCCTTGCAGATGTAGATATAGGGTAAAAGTGGTTTAGCGATGCGGCGGCGGCGGTGCTAAAGGGAAGATCCTCCGACCGAGCGAGGTGTGATGCTCGGTCAGGGCCGAAGCCCCCAACAGATGTTGTCGGGATGTTGTATATATTCTCCGAGTTGGAGAAACTTCGCTTGCACGATTCAGAAATCGGTGGCGCCATCTGTCTTCTTGTATGTAGTACTATTCGCTTCTTCCTCGCGTCGCTGTACCACATGTGGCGTCATCTTGTGTCGAGTCGCCACATCACTCCCCCCCGAAGACTGGAAGTCGATGAATGTGCCAGCTTGTCCTTGCGCTCCAGTCGCTATGCCAGTGCCAGTGGATGCAGTCCCAGTGAGTCGGGGCTGCTATTGCGTCGTCCTCTGTGAGTCGAGGTGTGCAGTGAATGGCTGGCGGCTGCTAGACGTGCCGGTGAGAGAAATGCGCTCTTCTTACAAGAACCGGCCGTAGTGCAGAGGTGCTGTGCCACGTTGAGGCCGAAGGTAGACCAGGCTTGCATCTGCAGCTGCAATGCGGTGGTCGTCCGATGAGGCCGGGGTACTGGCTGGCTTGTGACTCGCTGGTTGTTGCTGGAGAGTTGCTGCTGTGGGGAGAGAGCGATGGCGAAGCTGCGCTGTTGTCCGGATCTGAAGGCTGCGTCGATGTTCTGTGCGGGGTCACCAATTTAGGGATGCATAGCTGGCAGTGCTAAAGGGAGGATCCTCCGACCGAGCGAGGTGTGATGCTCGGCCAGGGCCGAAGCCCCCGACAGATGTTGTCGGGATGTTGTATATATTCTCCGAGTTGGAGAAACTTCGCTTGCACGATTCAGAAATCGGTGGCGCCATCTGTCTTCTTGTATGTAGTACTATTCGCTTCTTCCTCGCGTCGCTGTACCACATGTGGCGTCATCTTGTGTCGAGTCGCCACAGTGGGATAGTTACCACACTTTTTGAAATTACTTTATATCTCTCAGTTATAAAAGCAAAATGCTTTACTTGTAATACGGATAGATACTTTGGTTTATTATCTTCAAACTTATGAAAGGAAAAACAATTATCTTTGATATTTCCAGAGTATTGGCGATTTTTGCGGACCTCTAAATTTTGGGGCATCTATCCCATAAAGGGGATAATTGCCTAATCTATGTAAATTACGTTTAGGATAGATGCCCTGCTGAAAAAAGAGGCCATCTATCCCGCAAAAACTTTGATTTCACCTTGCCTTTCCATGCAATCGCACAGAGACATGCAACACGGTCAACTTAGTGGTACTTGTAGTCTTTCGAAAGATAAATAAAATAACATGTGGTCATCCCCCAAACTAGAGAAATTACAATCGAGGCAACTATACCCCTGGGGCAACTCTATCCCACTTTTCCCCTAGATTTAATGATTAACGTATCTTTTACAAGGGCTGTTTTACACTAGATTCTCGGAAGGAAATGTGGCCTGGAGACTAACAAAGAAACGGTCTTCTGTTTTTTGTATTAATCCAGTCAAGTAGGTTACAGGTTTCACTGTCAAGATTAAATTAAACAGGACTTTTATGAAGTGCCGGCTCTGTCTGTGCTAACCGTTTGCTTAAGAAAGCAGTGCGTCCAAAATGCGTATTAAGGCACCTCACGCACGGGTGACATTTGTCACCGTGACTGTTTCGTCACTCTTATGAAGTCCGTGGATATGTATGGAGATGCGCGCACGTTACGACGTGACATTTAGGTCTTCTCCATAGATATTCAAGAGTGACAAAAAAGCAACTGCGAAAAAAGTCACCTGTGCGCGCAATCTCTAAATAATAATTAAAGTAAATATTTAAAAGTCAAAGCGAAATTAGACACTCTTGGACTAAAATCAAGTTTGACTTCGACAGAGATGACTTGGTCCTGACTCTTTATTATTTAATGTAAGCTTATCTTCATATTGTTCTTCCATTGTTCTAATTGAAGAACAATATAAACACTTACCTAATTCTCCCAACTTTTCAAAATCATCATCACTAAGTTCCCCTATCTTCTCCTTCTGGCATAGGAAGACCTCGATCCTGCGCCTCTGTGTGTCATCCATCTCAATCTGTTCTAGCCTTTCAGTTAGTGCTTCAATACTGGTTTTTGATTTCCCAGCTAAGCCCTGCCGCCTACAATGAGTATGGGAATTTATGATACTTATAGTCATTTACCAGGTAAGTACCGCGACATTATTAGACATTCTGCCGCAAAGCAGCATTGCCTCTGTTGCCTCAAGATACTTAATAACTGATATCTATAACTAACAGTGCTATGTATGTGGGCCTTTTTTGAGGACTTGGGGAGAGCACCCGGCTATACCAATACTTTTGGTATTGGTATACCCAAAAGACACAAAAGTAGTCACTGAGTAATGTATCAAATAAGGTATGATTTGTATAACGAAAATTTCATTATAATTATAATAAATATTTGTAAGGGAACACTCATGGACAGTTGTTAACAATGGGAAATCGATCAGGTTAAGCAACGTTAGGTAAGGTCATTAAATAGATGGGTGCTTCGGAGGGCAAGTACAAAGTGGGTCCAAGTTTTTAACCGACTTCAAAAATGGAGGTTTTGTATTCTATGGCAATGTATATTATTATTATTGAAAGTTTAGTTAACATAAACACAGCGCGGGCGAAGCTGCGTGGACAGGGCCGCGCCGCCCCTGTGTGCGAACCCACGCAGCGTGGGTCAGCTAGTTATAAAATATAGCGAAATCTTACTTTTTAATTTACAAAGAGCATTACTCTACTCAGTACACAAGAAAACATATTGAGTATAAAACCATTAAAAAAGTTACTATTAAAACTTATCCGCATCACATCGCAAATATCTGCCAGCTCACACAAATGCAACGCAAGAACTTCCGATCTGATTCGCATCGCGCATTCCTGCGATATTACATCACACTTGGTGACTACATTTTATTCCGCACTGAGATGACACAGCGTAGAGGAAAGACGCCGGCGCCGCCGTCGTTGTGTCCAGAATGGTGGAATATGACGTGCATTTTTTCATATCTTTAATTGAGGCGCGCCCCGTCCTTAGGGACACAAGTGATTAACATTATAAAAATAAATTTATTAAACAAGGTCCCTTCTAGGTATGGTCACCTGAACCTTTGCGCTTCCGCAAGTAATCGTATTGCAGCAATTCGCATCGCAGGTTCCTGCATCGCATCGCATCGCGGTTTTGTGTGAGACTGACTCACTACTTATGTAACTATAGTCATTTTATAAAAAATCTTACTCAGTTGCAGTTGCAGACTTCAGCTGTGGCGTCATGTTCGATGGTGTAACAGCTGGGGCCGTGTCTATTGACCCTGGTGGCAATGTCAGGTTCAATTTGTTCTTCGACATCTTACTCATCTTGGATGTGGGATTCCTTCTCTTTAACCCATGAAGTGTGCTTGCCTCCACTTATACCCTAAATACCTTTCAAGTACAAATTTAAAAATTATAATCACAGCCAAAATCACAAACTCATAATGAACGCCTGAATAGATTTTCATCCAAAATAGCTTTTAAATTAAAAAAAAACATACAAAATTCATCTATTCCTTTAGGAGCTACCATGCCACAGACAAGACAGGTATTAAAGTTATAACATCCTTCTTACTAGTTGTGATTTAAAAACATTCTTATTTCAGTATTAAATTTTTTGTTTAATTATCAACATACTACACAATGAAATGAATATACTATTTTTATTATATCCCAGAATCAGTACTTTGAGTTAGTAATTATATTACATTGTCAGCAATATCTAATACACTGATAAAAATTGTACTGCAATTAGAATACCATCATCAAGATCAGCAACTGAAAGATGTCCACAGCTGAACAAATGCCTCCCCCTTAGATGGGAGGGGTTTCCATAATCCGCACACTTGGTAGGAGTATTGGGGATTACTGTATAGGTAGGTAATCCAATAGAAAGACACTGCTGCCCGTCTTCTTGTTTTCCCTTAGTCGCCTCTAACAGACACCAAACAGAAAGAGATGGGAGGATGCTTCTCTTACCCAGACACCCCATGGCTTAAGCAGAATACAATTCTCTTTCTAATTTGTAAATTATGTTTAATCCCAATAGATGAAAGCATTATTTTTATTAGAACTAAGTAAATACTGTTTTTGCACTACACTAAAGAAAACTGTGTATGACTAATAATAATCTTCAAGCTACATATAGGTACAAAGTGAGTCAGCATCAAATAACTTACTAACTAAAACACATAATGGACAACTGACAATGATGGTTATGGCAAAAAATATTTATCATTGTGTTGGTAATTGCAATTGAATAATCTAATAAGATTTATCACAGTATAAGAATTCAATTTATTATGACTTAAGTACTAAGGCAAAATTAGCCATTCATGAAAGTGAACTTTCCCCCTTGTAACTGGAATTAAAATTTAAAAATTGGGACAGCATAAGGCTATAAGGAAGTCCTTACTAAATGTCAATTTACAATCAACCTATGTTGCATGACCACCTAAATCCTTCTCAGCTTGCATGCAATGAAAGAATGAATTTTATTTGGCCATATCACAATGAGATAATACTTACCCATAAAATACAAACATTTCCACACAAATAAAAATCACATTTACAAGTCGATCAAATTTTGGAGACAGTAAATAACCTTTGATTGATTACTTAGTAAGATAAATAACTTAAGAGTCTGAAATGTGTTTGAAAAGTTAATCAACTTGCCGAAATTCACCAAAAATAAATTAAGATGTCCATAAGTTTTTTTCTTACAATATGAATCATTGCATTGTCCACCGCGTCTTGCAAGCCTTTTTTGATAATAAACTTAACTGTAAAAGTTAGTAGGTAGTTAAATAACTTGCCATCGGAGGAGAGGATACCTCTGAATTCTTTAATAGGTATTGAATTGTAAAATGTACTAATAAAATACCTATCCCAAGCGAAAACGGATAATTGATCGCACAGTGAATCAAATGCAGTAGGCGACGAAAAGAAATGATAAATAACACTCACAGAAATAAGTTCAAAGACTCCCTAGTCAAGGCATTGAGGCTTTGCCAACACACTTAACTTTTTTCAATAATTATGGAGAAAACACGACGAATTCCCAATTTTATATTCAGGAAAACGCAACAGGAAAATCGAAGAAAAAGATACACTAATTATTTTACTCTTTGTACACTAATAAAAAATGACACTTGTCAATTGTCTTGTTGGTTGTCACTACTTGTCACTTATCCACTTTTTTTTGTATTTTATGGCTTGGTATCAAGACCTTTAAGCCAAGCCAAGACAAATTACACACATCAAAAGTGTCTAGGGATCAACATATATTTTTGCAATAACTTTTCTCCTGATTGATATTAATTAAAATTTTCTTTAAGGATTCATCAAATAAAGTGTTTTCGTTTGTCACAGTAACGATAAACCAAGTCACCTTTGCATTAATAAAGAAATTTGCCATTTTCCTAATAAAGGGATTTTTGACATTTGAACCACTAACACAAAAGTTCGAAAAAAAGACTGAAATAACAGTTTTCTTTAAAATTTTATTGGGTAACTTAAACAATTAATAATCCGTGTTTCTACCGCGAACACTAACAACACAAGAACATCGGTTTGGCATACTCAAAATGAGTTCATCCAAATCACGCTGTGGAATGGCCGCCCATGTTCGTTGCAACAACAAAAAAAGGTCTTCTTGCGACTGGATACCCTCCATATTCGGCAGAGCTCTTCTCTGTAGCATATTCCATGCATGCTCAATCGGGTTCAAGTCTGGCGACTGAGCAGGCCAGGGCAGGACATTGATGTTAGCTGCGGCGAGAGTCTGTCTTACAACTCTTGCGGTGTGCGGTCGTGCATTATCATGCATTAACTGAAATAAGGGACCGATTTGCACTTGTAGAGGAACGATGACGTCTGATACAATCGTCTCAGCATAAATTTGAGCGTTGAGGTTGCCTCTGATCCAAATCAACTCAGTTCTTCCGCCGATCCAAATACCCGCCCATACCATGATGGTTCCACCACTATAAGGATGGACTTCCTGGCAGGATTTTAATCGCTGTTGGCGTCCAGGGGTTCTCCAGTGTCGTATACGTCTTGTATCCGGTCTCATACCAAAACGAGACTCATCAGAAAAGCACACGAAACGCCATTGTTCTTCTGCCCAATTTCTGTGTTCAAGAGCCCATTGATATCGAATCCTACGATTGTGCATTGCTATAGGTGGTACCCGTAGCGGTCTTCGGGAATGAAGGTTCACTTCATGCAAGCGGTTTCTGACTGTTTGGTCGCTAATTAAGTTCCCTGAAGAGTGATGAAGCCTCACGGCTAACATCATGGCAGTTATTGTTGGAGCTCTTCGAGTTAAGATTTGAATATATCGGTCTTGTCTCCGTGTGGTGCAGCGATACCGTCCTCCATGGCGCTCAGCCACGGTACCAGTGCTTCGGTAACGTGTCCAAAGTCGACTGATAACACTCTGACTTGTATTCAGAGCTAAAGCCACAGTACGTTGCCGGGAACCAGCTTCTATCATTCCCACGGCTCTGAGCATTTCTTCCCTGCTTAAATGACGTCTCCGCTCCATAATAACGTTGGTTTTAATCAGTAGTAGGGAAACAGTAGCACTAATAATGTCTTCAATGCGTTGTATGTTTTTATAGGGAAAATATTGACAGCTGATTTTCATCTTTTACTCGAATTTGATTCACAGTTCCTGATTCAAATTATGAAATGCACCAAAAAGGATCCATATAAATTTATAAAATCATAAATTTATTACAAAGCCACATCTCAATCTCAAGAAATCCGCTTAAAAATGCTTGATCCCTAGACACTTTTGATGTGGGTATTTGATTTACGTGTAGTTACGATAATCCCCACCTGCAGAAATTGTACATAGTATACCAACGTATCGTAGTCTTGCGTAGCTCTCCTTAGAGGACATCTCTAGCGAGTGGATAGATTTGTACACTTTTTTGCCCGACTACCCCAGAAGGAGGATTATGTTTTTCGGGAGTATGTATATTTCTTTAGCGCGGCATACAGCCTGAACAACTTGATGGATTTTGACTTACAATATGTCTTTAGATTCGTCTCAGTTCTGGCAGTTACATAGGCTACTTATTTTTTCAAAAAAGTAAGGCGGCCGTCAGTCACCATTTTGATCTTTTTTACTTCCAAAAACATCAATGTGGGTATCAAATAAAAGGTCTTAGCGAGACGAGTTCAAATATATAAATATACACTAGCGGGCCCGGCAGACGTTGTCCTACCCTATACCCTGATTGCAGCGCATTCCAATTGTGTTTTAAAACCATCCAGGAACCCATTTAAATATACACATAAAATTTCATCGAAACCCGTCCAGCCGTTTAGGAAGAGTTCAGTGGCATACACACGTACAGTAGAATTATATATATAAAGATGTGTATTACGTATGTAAAATGAAATTTAAGTCCATTTTGTTTATTTGCAATCGGGCTTTTTATGCTGTTATATATTTTTTTACTTGTTTAGTTAGTGACTCAGTGTAGATATCAGCTATGCTATGGAAATACATTACTCCGAACAACACATTTCAATCCATTGATACCAAAAAACCTTCACCAGGCCTAGTCAGGGTCTGATGGAGTAGGAAGGTGGTCACAGGAACTTTAAAACTTCATCTAAATATTCGATTTTAGTTGCTTAAATGCTTGCTTGAAATAATTATCTTACTCCATTTTAGTCCATTATTCGAGAGTCTCAGTCATCTATCACCAATGAAAAGAGATCTAGTGAATCTACTCAGTCATTGCGAGATTATTCATATCAGTTTAGATCCGGCAACTGTTTTAAATGACTAAAACAAATAGGGAATAAGAATTAAATCAATAATACATTTGTCTATACTTTTTTTATTAAAATTAAACTATAAAATAGGCTTTATTCATCGTATTAAAAGAAGCAATTGATATTTACAGCATTTATAAAATTAATGATTGAAACATATTTAGGATAAACATTGTACATAGCACACAATACACCACATTAAAGAACTGATAAGACTGAGATTGGATATTTATATAATAATATGTACTATGTATTACATACTGGCTGAAAGAATATCCATCAAAATCCATCAAGTCGTTCAGGCAGGACTATGGGACAAATCCCACTACTGAGACTCAGCTAGAATCTACAAGTTGTATATTGATTTTACCCTCGGTGAGTCCCAGGAAAACACTACAGTTGGAGTTAGGTTAAAATACTATAAAAATTCATTAACTAATTATTTATTATGCTTAAAGTAACAAATCTATAAATTACTATAATTTATAACCAAATCTCAGATTAAGTGACTAAGACACTGGTTGATTATTTAAGGACACTTAGATTCACACTTTTACTGCATCACCTACAAACGTCAATTAAAGATAATGATCATTAATCCATTTTTTGAAAACGGATTATTTCTACATTCGGAGCCCTGTAATACTTAATACGCAGATAGTGAGTAAAGATATCAATTATCTCGTGTTGAATAATCGAAATTAATCATAAACGGCACCGACAGTCGAAATAAATAGATTTTAAAAAGGGACTTAATTAGAATTAAAGTTAACTAGCGTTTGTGAGTGCGGCAATTTGTTTTAATTCAAGGACACTTTTATTTAATTGCCTGTCAAATGTTGCAGCTGTGAATTATGTCATAGAACGATTTGAGTTGAAATCAAGTAGGTATACAATAGAAGTTTCGGAATTAAGTCTGGAATAGTTTACTACATATTTCCTAATTATTGAGAGAATTTCGTGTATTATGTACATATTGTTGTATGGTGAATAAATTAATTTTCATTTAAAATCAGTAAATCTCACAATAAACTTTAAAACAACTACTACTATTTAGGGTCAACCAAATGAGCCTTATAAGACAGTCACCCATTATAATTGATCACTATCACTATCATTGATCTGGTATCGCGAAATTTTCGGAATGACGAAATTCACCAAAGAACCAGTCACTAATTTTCTCTGTCTTCCTCATAGAAAGCTGATCAAGAAGAATCTGTATTGGATCAAATATTATTATTAGCTACTAATTACTGAGACAAACCGTTCCTTGTCATACATAATATGCATTCAACTGGGTGTGATCCTCAAACAGCCCTAATAATATGAAATACTATGACGATTTTAATTTAGTCAAAAACTTATTAATACCAGGCTGATTTTTCTTTGCTTCTGATACATTCTTTTTTGTTTCCACTTTAAGTGTCTTCCCATCCTTATCTTCTGGTTTAGATTTTTTCTTTTTCTCATTTTTTGGGCTCTTCTGATCTCCTTCAACAGCTTTCTTCTTCTTCACTTTCTTTTTCTCAGTTTCCTCTGGCTCACTGGAAGGTTGCAGAAGTGGTACTGGATCATTCATAATCATAGCGAGTTTCCCAAAGTAATTCCACAACGCGTCAACACATTTCTCCGGTTTCCCGCCGTCGGCAGTTTCCCAAAGTAACCCGTACATTCTGGGTTTTAATTTTTCCGTAGGCTTCTTCAATTCGGACTCAAATTCGTCTTCTAAATGCTTCAGTCTTGCTTTTTGCGTTTCTGGGGAGAGCGATAATACGTCTTCATCTTCATCCATAGTCGCCTCCTAAAAGATAAATAGGTTTTAATAGATATTTTAGTGCCGCAATATTAATGATACCGGAACGCACTTCGAACCAGTTAGATCCATTAACTAAACTCATCATAAGCAACCTTAAAAAGGTGGTTGTCATAATCCCCATACTTGACAGGTGTCTTGAGGATCAAAGTATAGGTGGTAGGTAAACCAATAGTCTGGTCTGGTATGGTGGTCTTTAACAGCTGGCCTTTTGGAGAAGCTCAGTCACACAACGAGCTATGGAGAGAGCTATGCTCGGAGTTTCTTTGCTCGACAGAATCCGGAATGAGGAGCTTCGCCGAAGAAACAAGGTCACCGACAGCTCGTAGGATATGCAAGTTGAAGTAGCAGTGGGCAGGCCACATCGGCCGGAAGACGCAGCGTAGGCAGGCCTCCCACTCCCACACGCAAGCAACCGGTGGATTCAAATGTCAAATTGTCGTTCATTGTGGCGGTCTAAGTGGGAGGCCTTTGTTCAACAGTGGTAGTCTTCCGGCTGATGATGAATCCAATAGAAAGACGCTGCTGCCTGTCTTCCAGCGGGAGATGTGTGGGTGCTATTCTTACCTGGACAGCCTACAGACCAGGCTAACTAACCTCATCACTGAGATATCCATGCGGTACAAACACCACATTGTCCACTTCGTACTCGTCACCGTCTTGTTCGTCGTCGCTGCCGGCCGCGCTGCCGTCGATACTCTCACCCTCCTGTTCCTCTTCCCATTCCTCATCACTATCCACTTCATAATCTAGCTGCTTCTGCAATGACCGTATAACCATGGTCACATAATGATTTCTGATAATAATATACGCAAATATTACACATTGATATGAAACTAATTTTACGAATTATATCGCCGTTTATTTTTAATATCCTGACGTTTTAAACACTATATAATCTGTAAAATCAGCATCATTTAAATAACCATGGTAAGTGCACTGGCTAAGAATTCATAAATACTTCAGATTTGCAATCTTTTTACATAATTTTTTTGCATCTTTATGTGTTTGTGTCCGATGAAGTTGGCCACTTTATGAAGAGATGATTAGCAAGCTTAGTTGTCGCAAAAGATTATATAAAACAAACTCATAGAATAAAAAGCTACTTTTCGAGTTTTGAGCCATACATAATTATGCAGAATTTTAATTTAAAGAGATTGCAAAGCGGTAAGAAGTACATCTGCCATCGACAGTCCTGCTGAATGCGCAACGAATCCAGGCCAAGACAAATAGACACAGTCAAGTATGGTCGCTAAGTATGGTCGTCATTATACAAGATGTGTTTAGTTTGTGATCAGAGTCACGTGTAGTTAGTATAGACAATATTACCTGATCCTGGCCAAAAGGTCGTCGAGGTTTGATAGCAGCGCTCCTCTTGCGCCAAGTGCCCCAGTATGGCGGACGTCTGTTCTCGACAAAGCTAAGAAGTTTGGGCCGAAGTTTCTCCTGTGGAGCCGACTCGCTAGTGAGTATTTCACCGTCCATTGGAGGCAACTCATCCTCTGTGAAACATTATTATGTTTAAAAAAGACGTATTACAATAAAAAAAACTGGTTTATAAAATATCTCTGCAGTGGTGGTGAACTGTGAAAATTTAGACCAACAGTATTGCACAAAATTGACACTACATGGATTTGCAAAGTAAATTAAAAATTCATACATTGTGTACACAGAGAAACAGAGCAAAGAACTACATGAAACATGTAATTTACAGTGTGGCTTAGCCTGCTCTGATTCTATGGACAAAGTCTGGAACACTGCTCCACATTACTCATCTATTACAGACAGACAGTCTTACTCTATCTTTTCTTATTTTGCCGTGTCAGACACATAGATATCAACTTTTTATACAATTAAAACGATGTTTGTTTATGACTTACCAATAATCATAACGTCATCATCATTATCTTTATCATCCAAAGGCCACGTCTTCCCGCTACACAGCGGCTTGCATATCCCATTCTTTAGATTCTTTAAATATGTTTCTGGCACTGCCTGTTTCTCCATTAATTTATCTAACTCTTGCCTCTTTTCTTCATCTAAATTAGCTCTAACTATTGGTGCTAGTCTCATATCAAGTTTTATTGTGAAGTTCGATAGCATGCTGTTCTTACTAACAGAAGTGATAGTAGCTTGGTCTTTATCAGATTTCTGTTTAGTCACAAGGAACTTGGCAAGTGCTTCTGCTGCCTTTTTCTTTTTAAGTTCTGCTTCTTGTTTCTCTAGATCTAAAGCCTCTTGTTTCTTCCGTTTCTCGTCTTCTTTAGCTTCCTTTTCTTTCCTTTTTTGTTCCTCTTTCTCTTCTCTTTCTTTCTTTCTTTGTTCTTCTTTCTCTTCTTTCTGTTCTGAAATTAAATTAAATTTTATAAATATAATGTGAAATCTTATGCTGGCAGAAATAATGATTTCATTAAAATGCTGATGTACACACCAGAAATTAGGATGTATTCAGGCTAAGTTTAATATAAATGTGTTTATTTGTAACAATATGTAAGTAGTCGTCTATTTTTATGTTTATTTTTTCATGGAAGTTGGCAAATACCAAATGTATTTAGATTTCCGAACGAGACAGGTCTTAGGGTGGACATTTTAGCCACCAAGTAAGAAAATTCACTACATAATTCATAGTGTACAGCAGATGTATTAAGAAAATAGAATAGAGTTGACTCCTCAACTATTGACTCTTAATTTTGGCAAGTATTCCAGATCTAATGTAATTTTACCTGATCCTTTTGGCATTGTTATAACTATGACTCCAAGTTTCTACTGAGTATTTTTAAACAAAAGTGGTATAAATTCTAACACAAAAACTTAGTAATTTACATAATCATAATCAATATCACTGACTGACTCAGCTATCATATTTAGGACATCACAAGCACAGTACCTTCAAGATCATAGTTGATTTTCTTAAAACACACATTGAAAATCAATATTACGAAATTCCATAAGTATTATTTTTAGAGTCAGGCAGGGCTAATCAAGTACAATTCATACTTCTCTCTATCTCCTTCAGTTTTTCTTTCTCTTCTTTCTCCTTCTTCTTCTGTTCCTCTTTTTCCTCCTTTTCTTTTCTCTTAGCCTCTTCCTTTTCTTCTTTTTCGCGCTTTCTTTGATCTTCTTTTTCTTGCCTTAATTTAGCCTTTTCTTCTTTTTCCTGCTGCTTCTTTTTCTCCCTTTCTTGTTTCTCTTTCTCACGTTCTTCTTTCTTCTTTGCTGATTCCAGTTTTTTTTGCATCTGAAAATTATCTCTTCATAAGTTCTCCTACTTGTGGGATAAATTTGGACCATGACTTATGTGATTTATTATTTTTATAAATGCCATCACAATGGAGACTAGACATCAATCATCATTTAATAAGACACCACATAATTGTAGTTATTATAAAATACAGTTTATTCACAAGATAGTAAGTTCCTTGTGCAAGCGATAATCTTGGTCTCGAATTGAAATGGTTTATTTCAAATAGGCCAAAAATTGCCACTTTGGTATTGCCATATTTTATAGAAATAACAAAACTACCTCCGGATTACAACGTGGCCTGAACTGAGAAGATTTATTTATTATTTATTTATTAACTCTTTATTGCACACCGTATTGTAATAAATTTACAAGTTCTGCAAAAATAACAAGTACAATGGGCGGTCTTATCACAGATAGATCCAGCAGGAAACTCAGTGGACTTGTCATTTTTTAATCTATTTCATGTATTTTTTCTTTTCAACATAGTATGTACAGCTGGTTCTCACAAATGTAATTTTATCAGGGCCAATGTGTTGCTATCAGAATATAAAAAAGTAAAAAAATAAATCAAAGAGAATAAATAAAAAGAGAAAGAAAAGGACTTCTTGTAAGTACAATCACAGTGTTAGATATTCTGTTGCAAGGTAGCAGTGTGTAATCGATAAACATTGCTGCATTCCAGTATAAAGGGCACTGTAAATCAAAAAATGACAAGAAAAAATGTCTCAAATAACAGGTGGAAGTGCAACATCTTTGCACACAAGCATCACATTTACAATCAGATAACTTGCACATTCCATCATAAGAGTAAAAAAAAATCAACTATAAACCTTAGTTTATTTTTTTTCTATGGCTCTATGACTTGACTCTATGGCTTACCATAGGGTAAAGTTATAGTCCCAAAAATTGTTTAAAGAAAGAAGAAACTAAATTTACCTGTCTAGGTGTTATATTTGCAGATGGTGTTGATTCATTCAGAGATACATCTCCCTGACTGTTTGTAGCAGAGGAACTTCTACTGTGTTTCGGTGTTGTAGGGTTTGTGCTTGCAGACTCATTCGGTGAACCTTTGTGGTTGTTATTCTGTTCAGCTTTAGCTTTATTTCTAGCACTTCTTTTTGGAGTTATTTGAATATTTGATACTGGATCTTCATCAATATTATTTACTACGCTTTCATCCAATTCTATATCTGTTTTAGGGCTTTCTGCACCTTTTTCTGGTATCAAATCATTTGAATTTTCATGTTCTTCATTTTCTTTCTGGGCTTTATCAATTGTTTTATCACTACAGTCCTGCTTTTCAGTAGTATTAGTGTTCTTAGCAGAAGTCCCAGTTTCAGTAAGAGGTGGATTAGAGTCCTCTAGTTGTATGATTTCACTTACATTTGCTTTTGCATCTATAGTAATATTGGATTTATCAGTCTCTTGACATAAATTATTATCTTTAACATCTGTATCAGTATTTACCTCATTATTTGAAGGTTCATCAACATCCATCATTTCACAATCAGGTTCTTTGTCATCAATGGAGTTTGTAGCATTCTCAATTTCGTTTTCAATGGAACCATTTGACACCACTTTGGCATTCTTCTTCTTGCTATTTTTCTTCTTTTGTGACTTCAGCTGTTTCTTCTTCCACACTGTATCTACTAGTTTCACATATGGGTTTAAGCTTTTCACTTCATTTTGTGGCTCTTCACCTGTTTTACTATCATCATCACTGATGACAACTGGATCTTCAATCAGGCCATTTTCATTGCAGGTTTTTCCCACTTTAGTCACTGATTCACAACCCGAAGCGGACAGTTTTCTCTTCCTCGTCTGGGGAACGACAGGTTTCGGTGAGACATCGCTAATAAGCTTGAATGGAAGCCTAGCTTGCTTTAACTTTTTTTTCGATGGTGTCACTTCAACATTCTCGGGTGATTTACTAGTTTTCATTCTTATTTTACGTTGGTCAAGAATAATAAAAGCTGGCTTATTGAACAAATACACTTCATATGAATCTGAATATCTTAAATACAAATCACAGAATTTAGTTTTCTTTCAACAAGTTTTCAACACAATAAGACTTTTCTTTTGACTTTTGTTTGACATATAGAAAACGCGGGAGTTTAAGGCAGGGCTGCCAACTATTTGAAAAGATTTCCCCAAACGTAAGTGAGAATACCCCGAAATCAATTTTGTCGTTGGATTAATGCTGCACTGCTTAGCTCGTTTCGTTAAGACCTTTCAATTGATACCCATGTTTTTGGAAGTAAAAAAAAATGTAATAGCATGGCTGTTACAATTAATAATAAACAAAATATTACATTTGAATTTGGAATCTGTCATTTTTATATGATTGTTTATTGAGTTTTCTCATTTTGGCGCCGCATATTATTATATTATATACGCTTGGTATTAGTAAAATATTTGTGTACCGGGCTATTAATAGGTGCAATGATACCTCCTCTATTTGTGACAGAAAAAGATCTGGCCGTCCATGTAGTATTCATACGAAAAAGGTGGTCAAAGCAGTAAGGGAAAGAATTCGAAGAAATCCTGTCCGAAAGCAAAAGATTTTATCTCGGGAGATGAAGATAGCACCTACAATAGAACCATGTCGCGTATTTTAAAAGATGACTAAGGACTTGTAGCCTATAAGACACGTACTGGTCATTTCTTAACTGATATTAAAAAAAGAATAGGGTGGTAAAATCGAAACAACTACTGAAGCGGTAGGCAAAGGGAGGTCACAGATTTTTTTTGTGTACGGATGAGATTTTTTTTACAATTGAGTACATATGCTCAAAGCTCTAAGGAAGCTTCCCAATTAGTCGACAAAGTGCAACGTGGGCACTATCCCACTTCAGTGATGGTTTGGTGGGGTATTAACTATGAAGGAGTGATTGAGCCATACTTTTGTGAAAAAGGTATCAAAACATCGGCACAAGTGTATCAAGATACCATTCTTGAGAAGGTAGTGTAGCCCCTTAACAACACCATGTTCAATAACCAAGAATGGTCCTACCAGCAAGACTCGGCGCCGGGTCATAAAGCTCGGTCTACACAGTCTTGGTTGGAAACGAACGTTTCGGACTTCATCAGAGCTGAAGACTGGCCGTCGTCTAGTCCCAATCTTAATCCGCTGGATTATGATTTATGGTCAGTTTTAGAGAGTACGGCTTGCTCTAAACGCCATGATAATTTGGAGTCCCTAAAACAATTGGTACGATTGGCAGTGAAGAATTTTCCCATGGAAAGAGTGTGTGCTTCTATTGATAATAACTGGCTTCAACGTTTAAAGAACTGTATTGCAGCCAATGGAGACCACTTCGAATTAGATTTTTATATTTTAAATTGTTTTATATTTATGTATTAAACTAACACACTGTAAAAGTAATAAATGTTATTTGCAATACAATTTTTTTTCTTTGTTTCAGTATTTGAAATCGTTTCATTTTTAGTCGTGAAGCGCATGCTAGAATTTTAAGATCATCAGAGAACTTGATGTTGGAAATGCCAATGCAATCCACAAACTTCTTTCATATATCCTTTTCCGTACAAGCTGTTCGTTTGTGGAATGCATTGCCTGTTTCAATAAGAAGTGCTCAATCCTTGCTGTCTTTTAAAGAAATGGTCAAAGACCATTATCTGAGCCTATAAATTCCTGATACTGTTCTAACTTTTTTTTTTTTTTTAATGTATATATTAATTGCTATTAGATACTGTAATGTATAACTACGTATGCGTGTATATATAATGTGTATAAGATTTACAATTTAAGTACCAAAGTATGTACACCACTAACTACCCAAATAGTTGTTTCTTCTTTTTAAAGTTTTGGTTGTCTGGAAGAAATCGCTATTAGCGATAAGACCGCCATTTGTACCTAATTTAAGTTATTTTTGTAAGTTTTTCTGTATGTTTTTCTTTGGTGTGCAAATAAAGAGTATTCTATTCTATTCTATTTATGGCAAGACAAGATAGCATAAGTCACTACCACAATTAAGACGAATCCAATGACATATTATAACTGGCAGGTCATTAACCCGTTTAGGTCGTAGGCCGTGACAAAGAAATAGACATACATACATACATACTCTCGAGTAACGTAACTCTCTTCCTGAGGCATTCGGGCAAAAGGCACGTTCTAAAGCAAATTTCTAAGCCATGAGTTGCTTCGCCCCAAATTTAGATTAGTGTTCATTTAATGAATATAACCACATATCTGTTCGTTTTAATAATTCCATATTTAGATTTACCTCTAAAAACCCCTGCAGACATTATTCCCCCTAAATATCGGGTAAAACCTCCAAGTTGGCAGCCCTGTGTAAGGTGTGTTCAGAAACTGGGCTACGAAACTTATTTAAAAGTTACGATACCTCTATGTTTACGTAGTGATTACTCATTGGTTTAGTTTAGTACCTATGTACCACTTACTAACTGACTAAGTTCTAAGTTATATTGAGAAATGAGAAACGACTTCGATTGCAGGCTTGCAGTTAAAAAATTAGTTAATATAAAGTATATACGTCTTAGTTTAAAAAAAAATGCAAAATTATCATGTTAGAATCTAAGTTCAGAACGTATTTTCAACGTTTCATTTCACGTATCAGTCTTAACCAAGAAGCATAAATACTTGGTCATAGATATAAATCTACATCTACACTAATATTATAAAGAGGAAAACTTTGTTTGTTTGGTTGTAATGAATAGGCTCAAAAACTACTGGACCGTTTTTAAAAATTCTTTCACCATTTTAAAGCTAAATTATCCACGAGTAACATAGGTTAAATTTTATTTTGGAAAAAAATAGGGTTCCGTAAGATATTTGGGTTTTTTCGGACACAAGGTGTAAAAAATCAACCAGAAAAGTTACTTATTTTGCGTACGCTGCCTAAACTATAAAAGATAGAACCATAAAATATTCTAATTAATTGTAGATCTTATAAATATCTACAAAAAAGTCCGCGGCACACTATCTATGTCGAGGCCCAACAACCATTTTTTTATTTAAAAATCTTGAATTTAGTTTGGACTACATTTAAACGCATTTATTTTAATCGTGCTATTAATCCTTATCAAAATAAATTAATTCATCATTAATTACAGTTTATGTAGATATGATTAAAATTGGACATTTGGTTTTGGAGTTATGGCGAAATTAAAATATTACGATTTCTGCTGCACGGCCCGTTGCGAAGTGAGCGTCACCAAGGCGGGGGTGCGCATGCGGGAGGGGAGTTTAGATCTATGAGTAAGGTACCCGCGCGGCTCAGACGCGAGGTCGGCTCCCTCTCGATTTTTATTAGATTTCTTTCTTAAAACTACACCTACGCAAAAGTTCTTCTCAGAGCTAAGCAACAGTTCTTTTCAGGGCTAACCAACAGATTTTTTCAGCGCTAGAACATTACACGCTGTTAGCATTTTCTTAAACATTTGAAAATGCCTAAGAGAGCCATGTCTCAACTTTCTAAACATAGTTCTCAAGCACGGGCAGCAAGAATACGTCGTATGGGAGAATCTTCACCTGAACGTTCACAACGCCTTGCTGAACAAAATCAGAGAAACTCTGAGCTACGTGCACGAGAGTCGGGTGAATCGATATGTATGAAATTTTGCGGGTAGGTCTGAGAATAGGTTATAAAGTATATTTTATGCCGCTGATACCATGATTGACGAGGATATATAGAACGAGAGGAGGGTGCAAGAGAGGGAGAGGGGAGGGTGTGGAGTGAGTGATCGGAGGAGTTAGGTGGAGCAAGGGGGGGGGGGAGTGAGAGGGAGCAAATTTGGAGAAGAGACAGGAGGGAGAGGGTTCAGAGAGGACAACGGGCAGAGGAAGAGGGGAAGTGTGACGGGGACCGAAGCGGGAGGGGAGAGAAATAGCATAGAATTAGATTTTTATTATAAGAGACAGAGATGGAGAGAGATAAATCAAGGGAGTAGGGAGAAAAGGGGAGCAAAATGTAATTAAAGCGCGGGCGGAGCTGCGCGGGTCAGCTAGTAATTTGATAAACCAGCTGATATTGTCTGGAGAGATCATGATGCGCTAACCCCTCTGCCAAATTTTGGTCATATGGTCAGGTCATTCTTTATTTGTGTGCGTAACTTTTTGAATGTGTTGCGAGTTTATTATAGTGTGGGTATGCGTAAAATTGTATCTGTGTGTGTTTACTTCGCCTCCAGCACCCCGCAAAAGTGCGACGAAAAATTTGTTCGGGGAATCGACGCGATACTAGCTCCATTCTAATTACTCTGAGGATATTGTACATCCTCTTTGATATTGTAATGAATTTGTATAGGTGTACGTGAAAATTTTTATATCTATGGGTGTACCTATTTTTTTGCAGAATTTAATAATTATTAAGTACCTACCTACTAAAACAAAATATACAATTTCTAATTAATTATGCACGCTCCACATACGCCTGTGAACTAACGAACCTAATTAAGTGTGACGACTGGAGCCCATTCGCACGTATTTTTGTGAAGTAATAATTCTCGAATGTATTATCAATTTTGCCACGTGTATATTTTCTGCAGCGCTGCAGCCGCGCTAGTTTGTAGTTAGATAAAAAACACTCGACTACAAGCGCTGCACCCGTCTCGTCCGTCGCCCGGCAGCCGGAGCGCTGCAGCGGCGTGGAGCTGAGCAGACCAGAGCTGCCGTTGAGCCGTTTAATATTCCGATCAGACAAATTCAATCTCTTCGAGAGATCTTATGTCAAGTTGTCGGTAAAGAAAAGAGCAACGCTTTTACATCTTTCTCTACTAGAAGATAAAGAGTTGGAAGCAGATGAAGTAGAACTGATTGCCTAATATTATGTTAGTACAAAAAGAAAACATAGGTCGCTGGTTAAAATCCGGTTCGAAGGACCAACATGTACCGTGTAGTAGTTACGGTACATAGATTTAGTAGAAGTTGAGTTGAGTACAAAACCACGAAATTTAGTAAAGTAGTATAATTCGTAAAAGTTAGTTATAAAATGTTAATGTAGGCGATTCTCATCCTTCGGAGTCGCTGGACGCTCGGGGTGTGGGCCCCTTGAGCGTCCATTGAGTACGGCGGCGACTCCGAGGAGGACGGCGGCGGGGTTGCGACCCCCGTCCCCGTGAGCACCGTGTCAGGTTCCCGGGGGGCTACAATGCGCCCCCCGGCGGCGGGCTCAAAGGCAAGGCACTGAGGGGCCCCTGGTGCAGATCCCACCGGAGAGCCCTGGGGTCCCCCCTCTCATGTGCCGATGCGACAGCCGCGGGGGTTTTAGTGGGTAAGAATCCCACATACCCCGGTCGAGCCCCACAGCTCCCGGGGATCTTTCGAAGATTTGCCACGCGTCAAAAAAAAAAAAAAAGAAGGCGATTCTCATGGCGCGGTTGTCTGTTCATTTTGTACTGTTCGAGTTAAAATGGAAATTGGTGATGGTTCAAATGTTACAATCCCCTTTCAGTGGATCCACGTGACTGGATCGTACTATCGGTACAAGAAAGAATCACTACTACTACTTACTCTCATTATTTTGTGCCCTCAGTGCCTTGCCTTTTGCTTGCCGCCGGAGAACCCCCCCGGGAACCAGTTACGGTGCTCACGGAGTCGGGGGTCAAAACCCCGCCGCCGTTATCCTCGGAGTCACCGCCGTACTCGATGGTCGTCGTACGGCCCATACCCCAAACGTACAGCGACTCCGAAGGTTGCCCGTTATTTAGGGCACTGGGCTGAGGAGCGAGACGTTGGGTGGCCGAGCAGGATTAGCATGTTTGCGTTCCCACTCCGCGGCATCCTTCTGAGACAGGACGATGAAGGAGGCCATCGCTCCCTACGCCGCATCCGCGTCAGCATAGCCAACTCTACGCTGCCAAGGGAGAAGTCCGATCTGATGACTGCGATCTGGTTTCGACGCTTCAACGACCACGCGGGACAAGCCTCTAGCGTGTGTTGGGCGCAGTCAGACTGGTCCTGTGGTGGGTGGTGGACTGGAAATATCTCGTAGTCGCTTCATATTCGATCGCAGATAATCACCGAAACAACCGTGACCGGCAATTATCTGCGTAAGCCTGTAGGTGAGTCGTCCACTCCGTCGCTGTATCCAAGCTTCGAGATGCGGCGAAACGGTGGGTTAGTAGCATCGATATAATATATACACTAGATAAACATTCACGTGATTCACGAACAAAATGACATCGAAAAATTTGGTCGCGGAGGTTGCAAACTTATCTGTGCTGGTGGCGGAAACGTGACCTAACGATTTTATAATGATAATGACTTGTAGTTTGACAGTTTCATATAGACAGTAGCGACACTCCTATCGGCAAAAATAAATTTGTCAGGATGTAGCTTGTAAAGAAATAGCGACACAAGGGCGCTATTTCTCGCTACCACTTTTTGAACCGTGACACCAAATCTAGTTTATATGTATATATTATATCGATGGTTAGTAGGTATTAAACGCCTACCGTCTAGTAACTTAGCCTACAAAGAGGATTATAGCCTATTTTAATAGGTACCTACGTCAATCTAAATCGCATAAAAAAGAAATTAATTCAACAAAAGTCATTCTTGACATTTTTGCCAGTTATAAACAAAAGTACTCTATGTTTTTGCCAAAGTTTTTACCAGAATAGATGAGGTGTGTTCATTGTTCTTGTAATAAGTAGTGACTTTTCACTGTGTAGGTACGGAACAATCCACCTACCTCCCCATTACCTACCTGGTTAAATAATTGAAGAATGTCCAAAAGCGGTTGGCACGTTAGGGATGTTTCTTTATTTCTACAGAAATTACGCGAATTCCTGTTAGGACGTTCGCCACATAATTTACACGCTCGTTTTCCACAAATGGTCTCACCAAGAACCATTCCTCCACCGGACATACCTCGTGGTCCTGATGATAACTATGCCAATCGATATTATTATATGAGGAATGCTATAGATTCAGTGAGGCCTCCAGTAGTGGCGCCTGTCGCAGAGGGATTGCAAGACCAGAAGAAGAAATTTCCTGCTGATTCGGTACTTATGTCTATTTTTGAATTTCCTAATTTACAAGCCAAAGATAATGTAACTACTTTGTACTACTTATTATTCTCCGCAGACTATAGAGATACGGATTCTCAACTTAATAATAAAATAATAATACCAACCCTGGTTTATGTCCCACTGTTGGGAAAGGGCTTCCCCTCAAGATGAAGGGGCTTAAACCGTAGTCCACCACGCTGGTACGTGTTGGCAGACTTACACTTCATTCAAAAGCTAGTTAGTATAAGCTTTCTCAAACATGCTGGTTTTCTCACGACGTTTTCTTTCACCGAAAGCACAGTCTATAAGTGCCGAAAGCTAGTAACAATCGCACAAAGACGATTCGCACATTCTCAACTTAGTTTTAAAAATCCTTTATTTGCAGCCGAAAGACGTCCACTGCTGAACAAAGGCCTCTCCCTTTAAAGGGAGGGGTTGCCATAATCCCCATGCTTGGCAGGTGGCTTGGAGATCGCAGTATAGGTGGAAGATTAATCCAAAAGAAAGACGCTGCTACCCGTCTTCCTATTCTCGCTTAGTCGCCTCTTACGACACCCAACGAGAAGAGATGGGTGGATGCAATTCTAACCCGGCACCCCACGGGAAAAAATCCTTAAACAACCACAACTAAATTCTATTTAATATGGAAGTCCTGTACACATATAGCAAAACCTGTGCAGAATGACGTGCTTCCAGTCTCACCGGTTTATCTTTCTTAGTTGTGCTTTACGGGTTGTTGGATATGGGTCGATTTAGCATGTCGGTCCTGCGCTGCGCCTGACCCCCGCGATCACGTTTGTCTTCCACCCCATAGCATTGTGAGAGTACCTAAAGGAAGAGAGAGTGCACAACTTTCCCGCGTAGACTCCAAACCAAATAAGCTTGAAGGCGATTACAACTTTATTATGCAGTCATAAAACACTCCCGCTGTATAGTTGACCGTTAACGCGGCAGCAAAAAAAGGTTGGTAATACAAAGTTGTTTTTGCTGACGCGCCTAGTTGACAATCTATGCGTTATGCAGTTATTGAGCCGCAAACGAACTTGTAATCGCATTTAAGCTTATTTGGGATGGAGTATAGATGGCTGATCTTGTAGCTGGCCTCTGGCCATTGTGGTATTTACATTATTTTTATTATTTTGGTTTGATTTTCGTAATTTCAGTTATGCTTCACCACTTTGCCGACCCCTGGCCCTGCTTGGTGGTGGGACGGTCATTGCTACTACGAGTGCATAGATGAACCGCCCGCAGCCCCACCTGCGGTTGCCTCGTCATGCCCTCCACCAAACGATGACAAGAGTAACCAAACAATGAAAACAGAGAAGAAATAAGTTTTAGTTTACTTAATTTGCGGAATGCGTTTATTTTGGTTCTATTCAGTATTAGATCATTTTCCGTCCAAAATATTTATTTTTTAGGTAAGTAGGTATCTCATTTTGCAGACCGTGTTTATTTTGGTTCCATTCAGTAATTTGTAAAAATAAACCTAATTATTCCTTTATGTTATGATGGATTTTAATTTGATTTTCTACCACTATTAAGTTTCTTAGTATCGACCTAAACACGGCGTTGTGATGTGTTAATAAAGTTATGCATATTCCTGTCCTTTCAGGAGTCGATGGATATCTGGGGTGTGAGCCCTAGACGTCTAGCGACGACAGATGGCAGTGTAATCGCATCCGAGTCCCATTAGTATGTCATGACCCCTACGACCCCCCCCCCCCCCCCTCGGACCGCCACTGCCTGGGAACCCTGGTCCAGTGATATACACCACACCAGCGCCGCTATTTAATAGGTGGTAGCTTATATTCCTACTAAGTGCCTGGGTGCTATTTAAGTTTGTATTTACAAAAAATAAAAAAGTATATAATAATATACAATATCTTGGGACAATCCACACACGGTCATCCGATCCCAAACTAGGCAGAGCCTGTACTATGGAAACCAGACAACTGATACTAATACTTATATACTTAAATAGATAAACAACACCCAGACACTTGGCGGGAATCGAACCCACGACCCATCGGTTAGCAGGCAGGGTGTCTGACCACTAGACCAACGGGCCCGTCAGTATATCAGTAAGTATTAGTACCGTTGTCTGGTTTCCATAGTACATGCTCAGCCTATTTTGGGATCAGATGACCGTGTGTAGATTGTCTCAGTATATTATATTATTATTTATACGAGTATGCATAAAGGTTATTTTTATAGTTATTACTACCCTGTGTAATTAGAGTACTTACCTACTCATTGCAAATATATGCTAAAACACATAACAATCGCTAACAATATAACAATAATTTGATGAACGATCACGAAGTGCGGTCACGCACGTCGCTCATCTCGATGGCACTTCATTGTGGACTCCGGCCATGATGAGTTGTCAATGTATTGACAACTAGTCGATAGTTAATGATGGCTTACACAGCCTTCGGTAGAGGCTAAGTACTTTAGAATTAGGTACTTGACAGTTTATAGAACTTATAATCTTACTAGCAATTCTAAAGTTATTAAGAATATGTTTAGGATATATAATAGATAAGTATACATATATAAACTCGCAGGAAGAAAGCTCTGCTGGAAAAAAAATACTTGGAAATAAGTAGTAGGTACTATTCTTTACTGTATTTCTTCTATTTCTTGTTTTTTGTAATAATGATAATAACAGAACACTGTGCGTCCCTACTAAATGCGCCCCCGAGGTGGGTGACGACGCGGTGTAGGCCCTGCGTCGTCGCGAGTACCGCGAGGGTGCCGGGGGGAGCGTGCATCTCAGCTCCCCCCGGGACGTGCTCTAGCGAGCATCTGTCGCTGGAGAGACTTTGGCGAGGGTCCGAACGGAGTGCCCAGTCTCCCTATAAGCGTCGATGAAGGCCACCGGGGAGGTTTTGGTGGTTAAAAATCCCACATAACCTGGCCTCCGCCCCCTCGGAGACCGGGTACCTTTGGAAGATTTCCTCCTCGCCAAAAACTATATACTTACATAAAACATAACCCTCCGCCTGGGGCATTCGGGAAAAAAGAAGATCCGTAAATTATTTTTCATAAACCAACCAACAATAACTCACGAAACTTGCAAATTTAATAAGAAATGTGGAAAAAGAAGCCTTTACCGGATTTGCAAGCAGACAGAGATTAATTTATTTTATACTCTCCATTTTAAAAAGAAGACTTCGTACTTTAAAAGTTAATCTAAAAATGGACCTCCAATAATAGAGCTCTCAACCCCCGACAGATGAAATCAATTAAGGGATATTTATAGCGAGGTGTTAAGTGGCCTTGGTTCTTTAATAAAAAGATAAAAATAGGTTGTGTGATCTATTTTACCGAGGTTCTCTAGATAAATATGTTATTAAACCCGTAATGCACTGCTGGGCAAGGGTCTACTCTCCTTTTTGCCTAACCTAGGCTAGACCATAACTCGAGAACCAGAATTCGAGAAATGACGGATCCGCCCGGCTTTGAAAAAAAAAGTTATACCCGAAGGCATAGATTTAGCATTTTTCACTTGACCGAAGTTAATCTGGGCGATAATTTTGAAACGTTGAAACTATACAGACGTCACGTCATTCACCATCAAAAAGTTACACACGCCTGAAAGGCAAACAAAACGGAAATAGACTTTAATGAGCTATGTTTATGGCTGAATTATTGCATAAAGCAGCTTGCCTGCTAGTCTGCTACTGTTAACCACCGACCGCGAGGATATTTTCTTTCTTCGTCTCTAGCTGACCGCCTGTTGGTGGCGTGTAGTGGGCTAACCAGTGGTTCGTCCCGGAGCCGCGCAACTCGGACGGGATCAGGTTCACCGGCCCTGGGAGTGACCCCCTAGTCGACCCTGATCGTCTCCCTCCCACCCTCCTCTTCCTGATCCTATTCTTCGGGTGCTGTTTGGCACCAAGTCGGCTCCGGTCGGCTTGCTGTCTCTGCCCCGGAGCAGCTAGGGCTACTCACCTCTCGCACATTGAGATTGGCGAGAGACGCACGTTAGGGCCTACACGTTAGGCTACTCACCCTTCCCCCGCCTTCACCCGGTGGGGGGAGCCATTCAGTACACACCGACTGGGGTGTCCCCCCCAGTCGTGCGTTCCCCCCGTACTACCGAGCAGTATGGACCGTCCGGGCATGGAAAGCGCGCTGGCCCGAGATGGTCAACGACTTCGCGTCCCATACCGCGCCCTCCGCGATGCCTTCAGCAGCCGCGCCCTCAGCGTCCGCGATCCCCGCGACCGCGTCATGCCCCGCGTCGACCGCGCCCTCCGCGTCCGCGACCCCGTTGCCGCCCGCCCTCCGTGCGGAGCCCGGGACGGACTCTGAGTCTGCCTCGAGCTCTGACATGGAGGTCGAGCTCATTAACTCGCCTCGTCCCACCACGCCTGCTGACGGTTTCACGGTAGTCAGCAGGAAGAAACGCGCGCGCAAGTCCCGCGACCTTCCACCGACCAAGTACATATGTACTGAGTCGGAAAGCCCGGAGTCACCACCTCGCGTGACCCCCCCCGATCCGCTCGACCCCGCCGCCGACGTATTTTTCGCCGATGGCTTCTCCGGCCCCCGAGCCCCGCAAGTCCCCTCCGCCCACGCGGCCACCGCGTGAGTCCCTCCCGCCCCCGCCCATTGTCGTCCAAGACAAGGCCGCGTGGGAGCGCGTCAATAAGGCGATCTACGCCCGAAACATTATTTATACCAAGGCGGTCAACACGCCCCTTGGTATCAGGGTCATCCTGCCCACCGCGGACCAACACCGCGAACTCACAAAGTTTCTCCGAGCCGAGAAAATAGGTTTCCACACCTACACTCTCGACGAGGACCGTGTCATCCGCGCCGTAATCCGCGGAGTCCCGATTCAACTCAGCAATGAGTATATAAAAGACGACCTTCTGTCGCAGTCCCTCCCGGTACTGGAGGTGCACCGTATGCACCCTGGCAACCGCCCGCTCCAACCGTACGAGATGGTTCTGGTCCATCTCATCCGTTCAGACGAGGGCAAGCAGATCTTCAATTTGAAGACTGTTTGCGGTCTTACCGACTTCGCCGTAGAAGCCCCCCACAAACGTGGCCTACCCGGGCAGTGCCATAACTGCCAGCTGTACGGCCACTCCTCCCGCAACTGTTTCGCGCGGCCTCGCTGTGTGAAGTGCACAGGTGACCACGCGACGTCGCAGTGCGAGCGCGTTAGGGAGACGGCGACCGAGCCTCCCGGATGCGTCCTCTGCAGGACCGTCGGGCACACCGCGAACTATCGCGGCTGCCCGAGGGCCCCGAGGAGGAACCGCCGGGTGGTGAGGTGCAACAATCTCCGCGCTCCCCCCCGCCCCTCGGTGCCCTATGCACCAAGGGCCTCCGCCCCTCCACCCTTGGAGTCCTACCCGCCCGCGCCTTCAGCGCCTCAGGCCCCGGCGCCCTCAGCGCCTCTTACGCAGCCGCTTCCGGCCCCCCGCGATCCCGCGCCCTCTGCGCCGCGACCGCTCTCAGCGTCCCAGCCCGCAGTGCGTCCACCGAACGCGTGGGATAAGACACTGCCCTACGTCCGAGCCGCCGCTGCTCCTAAAGCAACGAGCGTCCCCGCCAAGCAACCGGCCGCGCCTGCGCCTTCAGCGCACGCGTCCAGCCTCGCATCGGACTTCGAATTGGTCCGACGCTCTATCGATGGTATTAACATCGATAGAATCCGCCTTTTCGCGAGCCGCCTTCGGTGCGCACAGACCCCCGGCGATAGAGTATTAGCTATCGCCGAATTCGAGGACGTGTACTACGCCCTGTCCCCCGTAAACTCAAATGTAGGCCCGTAAATGGATTTACACCAGAGTAGACAAAAACCCCATTCCCTTTCCCTCGCATTTTTCAATGCGCATGGCCTCTCCCGACAAAGAGATCAGGTTGCTGAGTTCCTGCGAAGTCACCAAGTTGATATCTTGCTGGTGCAGGAGACCCTCCTGAAACCCTCTCATAGGAGTCCGAATATCGCCAACTACCATCTTGTGCGAAATGACCGTGACACCTCCCTCGGAGGTGGCACTGCCATCTATTACAGAAGGGCTGCATCCCTATCGATCCCCCTGCGCTCACTAATATAGAGGCCTCGGTTTGCCGCCTCTCTCTTTCCGGCCATTCGGCTGTCACTATCGCCTCTATCTATCTTCCACCTGATAAGCGGCCCCTCAGGAGTGATATCGAGTCACTCCTTGACCTGGACAACGCGGTCATTCTGGCCGGCGACTTCAACTGCAAGCATGTCAGGTGGAATTTTAACGTCACCACCGGCAACGGCAGGTGCCTCGACGGCTTGGTCGACGTTCTCGACTTTGACGTCATCGCACCTATGCGCCCGACCCATTATCCCAATAATGTCAATCACCGCCCCGATGTCTTAGACATGGCCCTCCTGAAGGGCGTGACCCTCCGGTTGCGCTCCTTAGAGGTTCTCCATGAGCTAGACTCTGACCACCGACCGGTCCTAATGGAACTAGGTCCGCTGCCCATTTACCACCCGGTCACTAGGACCGTTCTGGACTGGCATCAGCTAAACACCTGTCTAGCCGATGCCGACTCTCCGAATCTTGCCCGCTTCCCGGCGCAAATCTCGTCCCCTCAGGACACCGACCAAGCGATCGGCGCTTTCACCGATCATCTCAAATCGGCCATCAGCCAGTCCTCCCGGCAGGTTGAAGCGGACAACTTTTACGCTGTGCGCTTCAAGCTGCCCGATGACATTAAGGAATTAGTCCGCGCTAAAAACGCGGCTATTCGCGCGTACGACTCCTACCCCACCGATGCCAATCGGGTCCGCATGCGTGCTTTGCAGAGGGACGTGAAGCGCAGCATCGCGGAACTCAGGGAGGCTCGATGGGGAGGGTTTCTAGAGGAGATCTGGCCGTCACACCAGGCTTACTGGTGGCTCGCGAGATCCCTCAAAACTGACACCGTAGCTACCATGCCCCCCTTGACCCGCCCTTCAGGCGAACCACCCGCGTTCGAGGACGACGAGAAGGCTGAGGTTCTCGCTGACTCTCTAGAGAGTCCGTGCACACCCAGCTCCGCTCCCGTCGATCCGGCGCACCTCGATCTTGTGGATAGGGAAGTAGAGCGCAGGTCCTCACTCCCTCCCACCGAATCCCTCTCCCCGGTCACGCAAACCGAGGTGGAAGACCTGATCAAAGGCCTTAAGCCGAAGAAAGCACCGGGCTCCGACAGCATCTCCAATCGCGTTCTCAAGGTTCTCCCTGTCCATCTGATATGTCTTTTAGTGACTATCTTCAACGCAGCCATGTCCCACTGCGTCTTTCCTGCCGAATGGAAAGACGCGGATGTAGTAGGTATTCCTAAGCCGGGTAAGCCTCGCAGCAGCCCTGCGAGCTACCGGCCTATCAGTCTTCTCAAGTCTCTCGGCAAACTCTATGAGCGCTTGCTATTAGCGAGACTCAAAGACTTTGTCAGTTCTAATAATATCCTTATTGACGAGCAGTTTGGCTTTCGAACCAGACACTCTTGCGTCCACCAGGTGCACCGCCTCACGGAGCACATCCTGACCGGGCTCAACCAGCCCAAGCCCGTCTACACAGGCGCCCTATTCTTCGATGTTGCCAAAGCCTTCGACAAGGTCTGGCACAACGGCTTGATATACAAGCTCTTCCAGTTAGGAGTCCCCGATAGGCTCGTACTCATCATACGAGACTTTCTCTCGAATCGTACCTTTCGATACCGGGTCGAAGGTACGTTTTCTTCGCCCCATCCTATACAGGCCGGAGTCCCTCAGGGCTCCGTGCTCTCTCCCCTCTTGTTCAGCCTGTTCACGAACGACATTCCTCGTTCGAGCAGAGTCCAACTCGCCCTTTACGCGGATGACACCGCTCTCTATTATTCCCATAGGAACATGTCCTATTTGACGCGTGCTCTTCAAGCCGCAGTCGACGCCCTGGGTCAATGGTTCCGTACGTGGCGCATAGAGGTGAACCCGGAGAAGAGTGCCGCGGTGGTCTTCTCCCGGGGACCCGCCAATATGTTCTCCGCGTGGAGCCTTCGGCCCAACAGACGACTAGCCCCAATATCCCTATTCAATCGCCCTATCCCCTGGACTAGGAAGGTTAAGTACCTCGGAGCAGTGGCGGACTAAGCCTGTCGGGGGCCCGGGGCGGCAAAAAGTACTGAGGCCCCCGGTCAGAAAGTGATGTATTTTTTCCGGACTACCCCAGAAAGAGGGCTATGTTTTTTGAGGGTACGTATGTATGTATGTTTGTCTATTTCTTTGGCACGGCCTACATACAGCCTGAATGGCTCAATGGATTTTGACTTGTGATATGTCGTTGGAGTCGTCTTAGTTTTGCTAGTGACATAAATACTTTACAGGATAGAAACGTTATAAATGTCAACAGACAATATTTTTGCAGACTTTTGCCACCACTCGTCTCTATGCTGTTTGATTTCGAGCTCTATGTAGGATGCTTTCCCGTAGCATTGCTCTCATAACCGCTTTCAAAGTGTCTGCTCATCGCATCGACATACGAACTCTGCTTCTCTTGCCATCCATTAGGCTTATCAGGATAAGCCTCTATAGGTTGTTGGGTTTTCTCTTGTTGTTGACGACGCGTTTAACGCAGACATGTCCGTCTACTAACCTATGGCACCTTCTGGTCATATGGGCCGAATCGCGATAGATGTGGGCGGTGAGAAGTCACTGATTGATTTTAAGCTATTCGAGAATAGATGCATTAGTGCGACGCTCGGTCCACGATATGCCTAGAATTCTGCGCCTGCACCACATTTCCAATGCATCCATTCTTCGAAGAACGCTTGAATGTCCAGGTTTCAGAGGCATATAGAAAGATCGAAAGAGCAGAGTATGCATTAATTAGATTTTTAATGTGCGTTTCTTCAAAATCATTACATCAATCGGTCAGTTCTTTTTTCAAACATCCTATAATTTAGGTGTCATCTGCGAAGCGAGGATCGTTCAATTGGGTCTCACCAATTAGGATACTTCCTAGTCCTCTATAATAAAATGATCAAATATAAAAAGTTTAAAAGTACAGAAAAAAATCCCAAAGAGAGATTTGAACCCGGACCCTGCTGTGCTTAGAAGACGCTTCCGTAACCTCCAGACCACGGCTGTTATTTGAATTACTTGATAATACTCTTGTTATATGTCTGCTCAGTCCCTAATGCATATAGCGTGATATCTTACCTTATGTATTAGAGTTATCCGTGTACAGTACCTAATTTTACGTACTAAGCAAATCTAAGTGAGAATATTTGTACCGCCATCGGTTGAGTAATAATACTGCTTTTTAACCCTGTTAAGGGATAAATTTTAAAAAAGATCCCCTCAGTGGCTTGCCTTTGAGCCCGCCACCGGGGGGCACAATAAAAAAATAACCTGTCACCGTGCTCAAAGTTTCGGGGATCACGGGTAGACCTCCAATAGGCTCCCAGGATCCTGCGACCGCGGTCGACCGCGGTGTGTAGGATTCTTACCCTCTAAACACCCCACGGCTGTCCGCACAAAATATGAGGCTGCACCGGGTACCCCGCAGTGCAAGGCAAGGGCCTTTGAGGTCGCTGCCGGGGGCGCATTATAGCCCCCCGGGAATCTGTCACCGTTGTCACAGTTAAAGGGGTGGCGAGGGACACGTTTAATATGTCCCCGGGATCCTGTGGGGGATTCTTACCCACTAAAACTCCCGTGGCTGTCACATCGGCACATGAGAGGGGAAACAGGGTTCTCCGGTGGGATCTGCATCAGCTGTCCCTCAGTGCATTGCCTTTGAGTCCGCCGCCGGGGGGCGGGTATATTATATCCCGGATATTTACCTACCTTATAATATATGGAATTCATGAAATTCTCTAGTAATTAACTATGTATATCTATGTTTACTGCCGGTCCCAATATCCCATATATATCTATCGATCCCTTACTATAAGTTATAAAATATTATTAAAAAAAATTGAATCGACTTCAATAACACTGAAAAGTATAAAACAATTTAAATAATTATAGTTGGTGTTAGCGTACCTGTTGTGTATATTTTGCACCAACTTTAATAATATTTAAATTGTTTTATACTTTTCAGTGTTATTGAAGTCGGTTCAATTTTTTTTATTTAATATTTTATTTTATTCTTTTTAGTGATATTTTTCATTCATAAAGATTGAACCATCGAAGACGGTAAAATGATCTAGGTAGGTTATGGTTATGATGATCACATCATTGTCTACATAATTCATGTTTCTTCAGAAACAATTTATCCGGTCGTAATGAAATTTGCATGGAATCATCATCTCGAATAAAAAAAGAATCTTCGAAATCGGTTGATATTTGTCAGAGTAATGTAATGGAGAACGTCAGTTTTATGGTTTTTACCAGATAAATTCATCTACATCGTTCATGGTCCTCCAGGAAGTTTTTATCCGGTTGTGATAAAATGCATACAGATTCATTACAATGGTTCCTTCTTTCTAATAAAAAAAGAATCATTAAAATCGGTATATATTTGCCAGAGTTATGACCATTTTTGTCCGTAAAAAGAGACATAAAGTCATCTTTTAAGCCTTCCTGCACGTTTCCTGCGCAGTCGCCATTTTTGTTTTTTCAGGAACTACTTATTCGTAAGCGATAATTTTTTTTATGGGACCCAATCAACGGATTGAAGAATGGATGGAAGAAAGATTTTTTCAAATGCGTTCATTATTGCCAGAGTTATGCGTGAACATACATAAAAATATATATATATATATACAGACGAATTGAGAACCTCCTCCTTTTTGAAGTCGGTTAAAAACTGTACGCATTATATGTATACACCAATTATTATATTCAAGAGCTGTAGTGATACACAAAATGTACACTACATTTTGTGTAAATTTCCTGCTGGATAGACGATAGGTACTACAGATACATTGTAGGTACGTTTGTATTTTGGTTACGTGCATCATGAGGCCCCAACTCCAAACTGCCTAATACTTACAACACATAACATTATGGCCGTCTTTGAGATTAAGGGGCCGTATCGGCTAGATTTTTACAACCAAACTTTATGAGTTTCGACTTCGGACGCACAAACTTAGGTGTCTCATATCAATTTAAATGCAATTGTCAAAGAGGGTTTGAGTGCCGGAACTATAAAATAATCTAGGTATGATGTACTCTCTAATACGTAGTAGGTACTGAAATACCTCGATGATGAAGTTTAGGAGATTGGAGGCCCCCCTGAACCCGAGGCCCGGGGCGGACCGCCCCCTCCGCCCCCCCGTTAGTCCGCTAGTGCCTCGGAGTCACCTTGGACTCCCGCATGACTTTCGGCCCGCACATTAGGTCCGTCCGCAATCGAGCGGCTTTCGTATTAGGTCGCCTGTATCCCCTTCTCTCATCGATATACTATACCAACATCGATGCCTTCTCTGCAAGCGGAGTAAAATGTCGCTTAGAAATAAGTTGACATTATACAAAGCTTGCATTCGCCCTATCATGACTTACGCGAGTGTAGTTTTCGCGCACGCCGCCCGCACCCATATCGATAGCCTCCAGGTTATCCAGAATCGTTTCCTCCGTCGCGCCGTCGGTGCCCCGTGGTACATGCGGAACGTAGATCTGCATTCCGATTTCAAATTAGATCCCCTTCGTAAGTTCCTCAAAGAAGCGTCGAAACGCTACTTTGAATCCGCGTCCCGTCACGCGAACAGTTTAATCCGCGCCGCCGCCGATTACGCCGCTAGTCCTTCTGACTCGCGCCGCAGACCACGGCACGTATTGCTCGACCCTCCTGACCCCATGACGGTCCTATTGGACCGGGATGCGCCGACCCCTCCCCGACAACCGTATGCTACACTAGCTATCAGACACCGGTCTCGCCGGCGAGGCCGAAGGGTCGTACGTATGCGACCGCAACGACGTGCATCACCCCACTGAGTTTCTTGCCGGTTCTTCTCAGTGGGGGCGCGTTGTGAACCGGTGGTAAACTCAGCCCTCTCTTAAGCGACAGCCCAAGCCGAGGCCGTGCCTCCCTGAGGTGCCCTTGTGCTCGTCGCTACTTCTGCCGTAAAGGCTAGAGCGCTTCAAGCGCTCGCCTCCTATTGTCCGGTGAAGCTGCAATGGCCATCTGCGGCTAACAACGTCTATCATTCCCAAAAAAAAAAAAAAATTGCTAACCAGTGATGTCATAGACTAGCCGCACACCGTCAATAATATTGACAATATTATTGAAGGTGTGTGAGTTAATTTATTTATTTATTTAAAGGTAACGATCACTTATACTATTACATTCAAAGATAACAGCATGCAACATAACTCTACTAAGTATAGTGACCACTTAAAAGTAAACACAACATTCACAAATTTATGCACTGTCATATTTTAGACAAACAACAAATAACCAGTAACAATGGAAAACAGAAGGACTGAACCTGCAGCAGGCTTAGCATGATGTGCAAATCTTGACAGGCAAGTGTGAGTATGACGTCACTATGACGTAGTATTTCACATTTTTGTATAGAGAACTGACGTTTCGGTGTTGAAAACTACGTCATACTCCACACGAATCTGTCAAGATTGCAAGTCAACAAAACTCTACTATGCAAGCTAGGCCTGCTCAACACTATATCGTTTATTCCAAGTAGTAGTGTCCATTTAGTAGTTCGATCATCGGACAGATGGGAAAAAAAATATTTCTAAATTCCCGTCTGTCCAAAGGTCCAATGGCTTCTGCGATCGAACAGTTTGGAAATAAATTTTGTGTAAATATTCCATGTTGGCTAATGCTGCTCGGGTGCCTGAACGCCTAAACAACTGGTATGACTGGTGCTGCGTAATGCCATCTTTCAGCTTTGGACTTGGTCGAGAGGCTTATTGGTAACTCTGGGTAGTAGTAGAGACCAATTTACAAAGACTGGAGCACAGGCGCAGAGCCAGCCTCTCGGTATTCTACAGGATGCATTTTGGAGAGTGTGCAGGAATTACCGATTACAGATTCCACCATCCCCCTTCCATCATCGGACAACGAGACGCATGGCACGCACACACCAGTCCGAACTAAGCGATTTGCATTGTCATTCATAATAGGGACAGCTAAGGACTGGCACAGTTTGCCTGCGTCAGTTTTTCCGCCCGATTATAATGTGGGTGTCTTCAAAGCTAGAGTGAATAGGCTTTTAATAATTTGTCATCCTAGATTGCGTCGCCGCTTTCCATCAGGTGGGACTGCAGTCAAGCACCGGTGGTAGCTTTTAAAAAATGACCATTCAAAAGTGCTAGCGTTAAGCCTATTTGAAATAAAGATTTTTGAGTTTGAGTTGAGTTTGAGCACTGGCTTATAGGGAAAATATAGGCTTTCTATAAGCCTATATAAAATAAATACCGGTCAAGTGCGAGTCGGACTCGCGCACCGAGGGTTCCATACATTTTGGACGTATTAAAGTAATTTTACTATTGATGTAACACCTAAGATAGCAAAAAAACCAAACCGCAAAACTAAGTTTGTTTGACGAGGTTTTTTTAGGATTACTAAAAAACTGTACTACTTAGATAGATCATTTTATTTTTCCTGTAAAATATAGATAGACATGCATTATCCATAATTATTTCAGATTTTTCCCTCCACAAACTTCGGAGATAAGGAGGGGGGGGGGGGGAAATGGTATTTTTTTTTGTCATTTTTGGTTATCAGCCAAAAACTACGTCACATAAGCCAAAATAAAAATCGGTTTTGAGATGTGCAAATGAAGCCCTTTCATATGATACCCCACTTGATATAATAGTCTCACTTTAAAATTTTGATGACCTATTTCGCCCCCCATTATAAAAAAAGTTAAAGAAAAAATATTTTTTTTTTATTTGCGATGAGGTTGGGTAAATAAGATCTAAAACTATACCAAGTTTCAGATCGATAGCATCAGTGGTTCCTGAAATATATAGGTGTGACAGACAGACAGACAGACGAAGTCAGACCATAAGGGTTCCTTTTTTACCTTTTAGGTATGGAACCCTAAAAATGACATTGTCATTCGCACTTTAGGTACCTAAGTATAAAATATATCCGTTTATTCCTCGTAGTCCGATTAGTCAATCAACCATTATAAAATATGCCATAGATTTAGTTAAAACGATAACCATATCGTTTCAAGTTTCAACCTATAGAATCGAAGGTTTCAACGAAATCTATGCCATATTTTATAATGATATACCCAACCACCAGGTTGGGCCGATTGACGATTTATTTTACAGACGACTGATTTATTTTCGCAAGACATAGGTAGTACCTAGGTACCTATTAGGTACCTAATGATTAAATAAACGACACCATAGTTCCGACCGTTGGGGTTTCAGACTGATAACGATGCAATAACCTGACTATATTAAGTACTTACTCGCCTTGTCAAGCAACGGAGTGCATAGAATACATATGTAAGTATAAAATATAATATCATTTTGCAATGAAAAACAATGGTTTGTTCGCAGTAAGTTTTTTGATCGAATTCAGAATAGGTCCCTCTATATTTGTCTTCAGCTAACATAATGCTTACTGTTTATTAGTATATCGATGCTGTTTATTATTGAATTTCTTTGGATCACACGATATTGTCTCGAGGTCTCGCCACCCTGGGGGTCGATCAATCAAACTCATTTTTCTCCAGTACATTCAAAGTACATTTGACTAGTTTGTGATAGTTACCGCTAGAAACGAGTGAAGTAGGTACGACTCAAAACTAGGTAGGTAAATACATAGATTTAAGATTTTTTTCACTACGGGTAAATACCTATACCTACTTACATAAAAGCGATCCATTTAAAATGTTTGTTTTGAAAAAAAATCTACACTTGTTAAGGTATACACCGTGTTGGTGTTTTGTTGATCACATCCATCGATATATGATCACATCGCTAAAGTTTGTATTGAGTACCTAGATGCTACGTTTATCTAAAAATATTTCTTACATGCCTTTGGTTCATTTACTTACTAGGCTCATTATGCTATTTTTTTTTTATAATAAATAGGTTTGCGCTTGACCACAATCTCACATGATTGTAAGTGAAGATGAAGTCTAGGATGGACCGGATTAATAGTCAAATCAAAGGAAAGTCAAATGTAAATAAGGTATAATACCTACTTGGATGAAGCCATTGTCAAAATGTAAATACAGAGAAAATAAACAGCTGTCTCGCAGAGGTAAATTCAGTTGTATTTCATTCAACACAGAATGAATAAACAATCTGCCTCCAGCATTTTCATGTGTTTTGCGAGATACTATTTAGGTATTTTTAAGAGAATATTTGTAATAATAAGAGAATAAGAGTGTTTTTGTACGAAAAATTATCTTGGGAAAATGCGTAGTAACAAGTTTAGCGGTAGGTAACGTCAAGAAATACGTACTTACCATAAATTTTATGTTACTTACAAAGAATTTAAATAGGTAAGTACTTACATTATTTTTATGGGAATCTAGCGACCCGTCCCGGCTTCGCACGGATGTACTTATTTATAGATTTTTTATACTTAAATCTTCAGTGAAAAATTATCTGATGGTGAAAACTGTTTCAAAATCAGTTCCTTTGTTCAGGAGGAGTTAGTGGATAAATACAGACATACGCGGAAAGATTTATACCACTATAAAAAAGGTATAAACGTTCAATAACAAAGTCAATTAAAAGATAAAGTTTAAATCACAACACTACTCGGATAGGTATTTAATTGACTACATTTATAACAATATAATAAGTAGGTATAGACGCCAAAAAATATTTCAACTGGAAAAAACATTTCAAAATTACCATGTTCTTACACGTTCGGAATTGGTCAATTATCGACACAGTTAAGATGTAAGAGTCATTATCACCGTGAATAGGTACGTTACGTAGAGACAGTAGTAGGTAATAATTTATACGAGTGATTAGTGCTAATCTGCGGAGCCTAGAACGAAGCGCTGCGTTCGTCAGCGCATGATCGAGCGACCTCCCGCCTGCCCGGTACAACTCAGTACCTCCGGCGATTTCATCGCTGACACACGCTTTTTTCCTCTCGAAATCCCTCACAAAAGATTCAGTACCGTCACTATGACTGACACCGCCCCCAAAAATAAACGAGGGTCCGGAAAGTGAAGGGCAACAACCCTCGCGATAGTTATGGCCCGAACGTGTGTTGTCTCAACTTACGTTTTAAAATAGAAAATTTACCGTGGTTACTGTTTGTTTGAGTTTATGAAACAACGTTTGCAAAGGAACGCGACTGTGATTTACCTCAATTACCGGAATTAGAACTGCAACGGGTTGTAAAAAAAAAATCGAAATGAGGCAGGATAGCGATGCCTCTGCTCTGGATGAGCGAGTAGCTGCTTTCAAGAGCGATCCTGAAAAACTTCGCCAGGCCAATGAATTTGTAGACCAACTTATACAGCAAGCAAAGAAAGAGGCTGAACTTAAACAAAAAGAGAAAGACAGAAGTAAATTCGTAAGTATCAATGTATATTTATCCCCGTAAGGAAAAGATAAAATGGAAATGATAGGGCGGTAAGTGTTAAAAGAGGCGTAGTGCTGCTGTAGTTGCAAAATTCGGCTTCTTCCAAATAGCAACGCTGTTTATCACTACTTAGGAGTACTTACCTCGAAACGCATCAACTTAAGATTATGATTATTTGCATGCTTTCTATTGCATTTTTCAACGACATTATGGGCTACATCCACCTCGTAACGCATTAGTAGTTTCCAATCAATACAATCTCATGTTTTTATCGACGTAGAGAAGTACTTTATGGACACTTGATACATCAACTGAACAATTTATCATTTTTATTAGCTTAAAGATCGCTGTCATTAGAAACCATCAATCAATCATAATATTTTATTAATATGCGATAAAGATATTGACAAATGAGTTTATTCATAAAGCATATGGGTATTGCTCCATGCATTACCTATCATTTACAACTCTTATCTCTCTAATCCACAAAGGATGATACGTTTAGGTAATACTGTATTGTTGTTCAAGAGATTATAGATACCCAATCGGCTTATGTTTATCTGATAAAAGGTGCTGTGGTGTAGGTATTCAGTGAATCGTTGTTTGATAGATGTTGGCTCGGTATTAAAGTTTGTCGATCAAACATTGAGTATCCTTAAGCAAATTCGACCATTTTTCATACCAGCCCTTGTTTTTGTCCCACTATTGAGCACGGGTCTCGCCGCAATATGTAGGCCTTGGTTCATTTCCTAAACAACAAACATATATTTTTATTTATTTTATTCGTAAGGCTTCGCTGGCCTACAGTGTTCGTGTACCTACAAAAATGATGTGGATCAGATTGATCTGTTGCTTCGATACTGCGTACTTACACATCAATAATAAAATGTAACAGATTTTCCAATAATGTAAAGTAGCCATCAATTCAGAATTTCAGATAGAGTACTTCAGCCATCGATATACTATACTATAGATTTGCTGTCACGACCCGAAAAGTGGTCACGAAAATAAGAGCTACCGAGACGGCTATCGCACTATTTCAAATTAGTACGAGCCGACAACAGCTAGCGTAAGACGTGTCAAAATGTCTTATTGCGCGTTGAAAAACTGTCCAAATACTCGTCGCAACACTAAAATTACAGGTGGAATATTTTTTTTTCGGTTAGTAATCTTATTACTACTAGTTTAAATACAAAATATAAGTAAGATATCACTAAAATCCGAAATAACAATTATTTATTTGACATTTTCTCCGCTAGTAGTTCGCCATATGCCAAGCCACAGGCTGACAAAATTATTTTTGCTGATAGAGAGTGTCACTACCGTCTATGCAAAACTGTCAAACTACACGTAACTACCACAATAAAAAAGTTAGTTCTCATTTACGCCACCAGCATACATAAGTTGGTAAATCAGTACACGAGCGTTACGTAGTTCTCGAACAAAGAATGCATGGAGTTTCATTGTTATAAAATTGTGCAATTTTTTTCACAACTGCGTAAAATAGTAAAAGTGATGATGAGATGTGTGTAAGTTTGTATTATTATACTATTAGAAACCCTAAATAAGATTATTTAAAAAAAGAGAATCTGTCTAGAAACCATTGTCACTGGACCACCTTAGTAAAATAAAAACTGAACATACCACTGAAGAATTATTACCACACTCCTGCAGCAGGAATACATTGTAATCACCATGACGCAGCAACTTCACTGAGACTTCCGCACTGTACGAGATCTGAGAAACGAATGACTGCGGTACCGCTAGAGCAGTGACTTACATACGCATTCGCTGAGCGCGTTCAGCTATCCTACCCACAATTTATTTTATATCGGTTTTGGAGTCTAACAATACCATCATTTGAAAACACGTTGGTCTAATGGTTAACCATCCTGGCCTCTATCCAATAGGTTGTGGGTCAGATTGCCACTTTTACTCTGGGTGTCATTTATTTAGATAAGTATGTATTTTCAAAAAAGTATATACGTATTAATATTAGGTGTCTGGTTACCATAGTACAGACTCTGGACAGTTTTGGATTACACGGCAGTGTGTCCTCAAATATTATTATTACTTTACAACAAGAACGTGGTTGCTCCGTGTATTAATATTATGTGTATCACTATACTTTTTAAAAGAACGGTTTTTTTAACATTAACTAAATTAGTAGTTTAATATGATGAATGAGAAATAGTCTCAATGATACACAATTTTTTTTTTATTTGATGTTTTTTTATTGTTTCATTTTTTGTAGATTCCCTAGTAATCCATTTCGATGTGCTGAATGGGTTTTAATAGTCGCTAAAGAAAGAGGAGATGAATTGTATAAACCTCACGCATTTTCGTCAATTTGCTCATTACATTTTGATGAATCAAATATTTCATGTAATACTCGAAGACGTAGATTGTTAAAATCTGCGGTTCCAAAATTACAGGTTTGTAGATTTTTTTTATTTATTAAATACAAGAGTTTGGGATCAGATGACCATATATAAATTATTCCGGAATATTATTATTTTTATCAGGTTACTTATGAATACGAATAGTTATTAAATACGTAGACAATGTTTATTATGGCATTTATTGATGCTATTGGTATTTATTAATAACTTGGTCTAAAGAATAATGTACATTATTCTTTAAAACATCTTAACTATATAGAGACCCAACTATTTACTTTTCCCAACATAAGGAGTCAAGGCGGACACAATAATAATCCCAACACGAGAAAATTTAAAGCCAGTTTTAAAAAACTGCTGTCTCATTTGGAAGTAGGCTCCAAATTTACTGGGAATTGTGTACCAATACAAAATATACCAATTTTATCAGGATTATCGGCACTCAAAAAAATTAATAGTTCTTCGACGGGATATCGTGTTGATGAATGTGAAGAAAATTTAAGTGCTATAGAAATCATAAAAAATAAATCTATACAGCACAATTTTGATAAATACCAGATAAATTGCAACGAACTCATTCAAAAATTAGAACAAAACCCAATTCTGGAAATTGTTTTCCAAATAGTAGGTTACATTTCTGGTTTTGTGGTAAGTAGTCTAGTAAAAAAGCTTAGGTGCGAGGACTGCAAAAGAAAATTATGGGCAAAAGAAAAATTATGGTTCCACAAACTAGTGGATTTACGAGATATGAATGGCTTATTTTATTGTGCAAATGATGTATTTGACATTTGCATGAACACTGAACGCGTTATACGCAACTGTGTTCGTTTAAGTGGTGGTAAAAATATACACAAGAAATATGACAAAATATTTATATCTGTTGCAGTTTTAAAATTATATATTAATAAAGATGTTTTTGTCGGAGAAAATGAGCATAACCATAACATTGATTTACTGGGATTAGTTGTAGAAAAATTCATCGATGTAAGACTGCATTATGTTTGTAAAAAAGAAACCGCTCAGACAAAAAATGATTCAAAAAGACAGATTTATAATAAATTAAATTTGTTTAAAGGTAATTAACATTTATTTTTTCAGACAACTGATACTAATACTTATATTTTTTTTTTGTAAATCCATACTTAAATAGATAAATAACACCCAGACACTTGGTGGGAATCGAACCCACGACCCATCGGTTAGCAACCAGGATGTCTAACCACTAGACCAACGGACCCGTCAATAATTTTAAACTATAATGTCAAATACATTGTCACTAAACTTGATTAATTATTAATGTTCAGTGTAGATAAATTAGACTTAAAATAAAATAAAAACTTGAAAGCGTTAAATATGCCATGTTTAGTACCGACTTCAATACTATTGTCATTATTTAACGCTTTTTGTAAAATTGTACCTAACGAAACCTAATTAATTTAGGTCTATGCATAATAAAGAATTTTGAATTTATATGTATGTCTTATTTCATCCAGTCGTTTTCTTGACCAACATGCGTATCAAATGAAGCGTCTTCGCTTCATTTGATACGCATGTTAATCCGTTGGCGGTCGACGCGTCATAGCGCTTATGCGATCGGAATCATCGGCCGTTGAGAGCTTAATGTTGTAACAAAGAAATGCAGATATACTACTAGAAAGACATAACAATCATTCTGGAGAAGTTGGGTACAAAGTAATGCTTTCTTTTATGGCTAGCATAACATTATACGTAACTTACCATATATTTATATTACGGTTATTCTGGAAAAAATAAACGTAAGCAACTCCATACCTTTCCTTAGCTTACTGTACGTCTAAGCGTTCAAAAACAATGGAACTCAATGGAAGCACACAACTCTCAGCTCCAAAACTGTGTAAGTGCCGAATTGTCTGCAATTATTATTGAACCTTATTTTATAGTTCGTAAGTTATCTTTTTATATGAACATATTATTGTTTTGCGTGTACGTGTATAGTTGTGTAAGTATATGTAACCGCGACCACATTTTCGATGTCATTTTGTTCGTGACAGCTAATCTAGTTAGTATAGTATATCGATGACTTCAGCATAATTTTCCTTGTAAAGATTTTCTTCGTCCTTATGTTTGCCTGACCATGACTGGTATTTACAAATAGTTTTATCTAATCGATTGCATAACAATGATTTTTTAAAACGCCAAAAAAATATTCTATAGTAGAAGGAAAAACGATTTAAGTCTATGAGACAAAAAAAAATGTTCCAATCGTCCACCGCCCGTGCCGGGTGAAGCAAACGTAAACGCCTTAAATTTGTAAATCTGACATACAAATAAGATTATTAAAAAAATCGGACAGAATTCTCAAAATGACAAAAGAAACCGCATCAATATCTATCTCTACTGTGTAGTATGAAAAATTACGTTAAGCTACAACAAACATCATAGATACCTAGATAATAACGAAGGACTGGAGATACACACATAATTCATTATTATTTTATTAATTGCAAGCTTTTGCATCAATATTATACAATTTTTATATTTATTTATCAAGTTATTCATAGCAAATTTAACGCTAAATCTATTTTGCTTTGTTACAGGAATCACAAGATTCGGGCACGGGTAAGTTCCGGGAATCCTCTTTATCAACATCATCTATCATATCCCTATATGTATAACGCTATAGATCCTTTTTAATTTCAGTATGAGCTTTTATAGTATATAACATTTTACTGCTTATAGCAGCATTGTACTGCTACTCGTTACCAAAGACATTCGTTGTTTAGTATACTGTGTCCGATAGTTTCAAGAGCTAAAGTGAGTGCACTCCGGAACTCAGAAATGTTTACACACTGCAGCTGGTGGCAAAATATCGGACACTGCAGTGGTTTTAACCTGAACGGTCTCTCGCACAAAGGACCTCGCAAAATAACCTATTAAATAGCATAAAATAGAATGAATTTTATTCTCTTCTATTCTATTTAATCTAATCTATCTATACTTATAATAAAACTGTAACAGGTCCAATTCTGTACATTGAAGATATTTTGAAAATTATATTTGGAGGGCATTATATAACCGATACTAAAGCCAAAAAAAAATTATTTTTTATTTTTGTCTGTCTGTCTGTATCTCGGCTGAGCATCACAACTACTGGATGGATTGAAACGAAACTTGGCATGATTTGCGTTAATACTCCGAGGTAGGACATAAGATACTTTTTATCCCGACTTTCGGCACGGTTCCCTTGGGAGAGGGGATTGAAGTCAAAATGTGTACTCGGTTATACGCTTGCTCCGATTTTAACAATTTTTCATGATAATTATAATAAATATTTGTAAGGGAACACTCATAAACAGTTGTTAACAATGTTTGGAAATCGATCAGGTTAAGCAACGTTAGGTAAGGTCATTAAATAGATGGGTGACCGTTTAACGCCATTTGAACTAAACGTCTCCTTGCTTCGGAGGGCAAGTACAAAGTGGGTCCAAGTTTTTAAGGTTTTGTATTCTATGCGAATGTATATTATTGAAAGTTTAGTTAACGTAAACACAGCGCGGGCGGAGCTGCGTGGGTCAGCTAGTCTTAACTAAAATCTAATCTAAACGTTGTAGTTTTAATTACCCGACTCCGGAGAAGGAAGGGTGATCATTCAAACAGTCTGTTTAATCTATCATCAATATATTATTATCATCGTCTTCCGGGTACAATTGCTGTTATTCATACATCAAACTTTATAGGTGTTATTAATAAATTTACAAAAAAAAAAAACGTCAAATATGTTTTTTCCATCGTTCGATAAAATCTGACTGATAAGTGAGTCAAAATTAGGCTAGTTTTCAAATTAGTTTATCTACGCAAGAATACTGGGAGCGGGATGTCCTATATGTAGGTATAATAGGTATGGAAGCACGATATGGTAGAAGTAAAAAGTTAATTTACTTAGTTGCGGACTCTCCTTTATTACATCGCATCGCATAATCTAACATACCTGGCAAAGTTTGGATATGCCAGCCCCTTGATATATAGGCGTGATATTACAAAATCTTTCTTGGTTCATAATCATTACTGGCCTATCTACTAAATTGCTGCTTTTAAAAAGTCTGTCGCTAATGCCAGAGAAAACGTAACCTTTGCATAAAATAACTACCTGAAGTCACGCGATTTCAAAATCTCATTAGAATTTCCATATTTCGTTGGGTGACAACCCTGAGCTGTTTATTTTCAGTTTGTGAAGGATCCTTGGAGCAAAACGTCTGAAGGATTTTTATAGTAATGATGTTACAGGAATATCTTTACTATGTTTTAAGTGATTTCTTATCGCCAAAGTCATCAAAGTGGTTATTCTGTAAGATGATCTCAAAAGTTCTAGGAATATGACATTACACCAGCTTTCGAGTTTGTTAAATGTTTTTTGAATACCACTACAGGTTTTGATTTCTGAAACAAATGTATATATCGTTTAGTTTATACATAAAAAAAAACACAATCAACCAAGAACTACCACACCCAGTCAACATCATATCGTCCCCGTAGTTGGAAAATGAAATAACTCTGATTTTGTAGTTCTGAGATAAACGCGATTTAGTGTTTTTTTTTTTCAGTTAATGTACATTTGTTAAAAAATGTGAGACAATTTTACCGTCGGTAATTTTATATTTTGTGGATCTGATTATCTTTTACATTATGCTTTAACAAACTGAACTCTATCGTTAACTAAGTATAACTAAATAACGCATAAAAAATCAAGTTGTTTAATTTTGCCACAATTGTTATTTATAACGTAACTACAATTAGCTACTTATTTAGGCTATTTATTTAGTTTTCCTACAAGCTAAATATATTTGGTAGAGTAAAATTTGGTGAAATAAATGCAGTTATTGAATTTATCAAACTCGAAATATTGGTACGTTATATCAGAATTATGGATAGCAGAATTAAATAAATAGTGTTATTTAGTTTTCCTGGACTTAGTTAGTCTTGTGAAAGAATTCTTAAGTTGAGGAAAAATTCAACAGCTCATGTTATTTAATTTATTTGACATTCAACTTATCATTGACCATAGTTATTGATATATTTACTGAGTTATTTATTTTTCCTTTAAAAAATAGTGTTTGTCTGAAGATATTTATTATTCCATCTGTCCGACAAAAATGGCTATCTTTTTAGAACGGAATAAGATACGAAAATGCCTGTAAGGCTCAAATATGCGGCATGTTTTAGGTGTTTTGAAAATAGGGAAAACTAAATATCGCCAAAATCGGACTTATTTAATTTTCCAACTACGGGGACGATATAGATTTTGTATTTATTTTTATTCTATCTATGTTACCAGATAATGATCCATTAACTGATTTTGAGTCTGGCAGTATGTGACCATTTCAGTGAGTTCAATATTTTCATAAAATTTTGCAGATAGTAGGTAAGTACTTCGGTAACTACCAACTCTGCAAAAACTCGTGCTTCTATAAATGTACATTTTTGCTATGGGGGAGGATACCTCCTCCGGTCCCTACCCGGTTATATGGAATTTTTACCCACTACAATCTCCATAGAGGCCTTGGATGGAAGTTGCGGAAAGACTGGGCACTTTGTTAGGACCGCGGCTTAGAGTATTTAAATATTACATTATTTACATCGGATCAATGTTTTCAAAACGTGATAATTGATCTGTTAAATAAAATTGCCTGGAATTTATACAATACAAACATTCTTTATTGTACAACAAAAGAAAAGATACAGCTAAAAAGGGCTATTTATGCACTATGGGGGCTATTCTTGTCGTATCTCAATGTCAACGGAGTATTTAAAACGTTTAGCCACAACCATATGGCAAAAAAAGCTAAAGATTTAGAGTCTACGTTCAGGAGTGGGGGCTCACGCCTCAGTAAAAATTGTACACCGGAGTGACGTCACGCAACATTTCAAAGCACTATATCTTCGTAATTTTTTTGTTTAATCGACAAAAGAAAAAATGCGTGTCGAATATTTTTTGATAATCTAAATGTCTTGACAAAAATTTTTTTTTTGTCTTCTAGCCTATTGCCGCTTCCTGCTGCGGTACGGAGGCTATATAATAATAATAATATCTTGGGACAATCCACACACGGTCATCTGATCCCATACTAGGCAGAGCCTGTACTATGGAAACCAGACAACTGATACTAATACTTGTATACATATTTTTTTGTAAATACATATTTAAATAGATAAATAACACCCAGACACTTGGTGGGAATCGAACCCACGACCCATCGGTTAGCGAACAGGGTGTCTAACCACTAGACCAACGGGCCCGTCAAAATAGGGTGTTAGATGAACTCCATCGATATACTATACCAACTAGATTAGCTGTCACGACCCGAAAAGTGGTCACGAAAATAGAGCTACGGAGACGGCTGTCGCTCTATCAGGGTTCCCAACTTAGGGGTTTTCCCCCCAAATTTAGGGGGAAAAAATGTGCGATGGGATTTTTTTAGGGGTGTTATATTCTTAGGGGTATTTTTAGGGATTTTTATAACTTCAATTAACTAGGTAATAAACAGTGGGCAAATGTCTCTAGTTGAAGCTTTCGATGATTTATAAATAAAGAATTTAAAAAAATTGTGTTTCTGAATGAAATTATTTATTGATTGTTTAAAATTTATTGTTCGTTTAATGATATTTTATAATTTTTTATGTATTATTTATATAAAAATATTTAATTATTTATTTTATAAACAATATTTTTTTAGGGGGAATCTCTAGAAATTTTGTTGGTTTTAGGGGTTTTTGATTGGAGCTTAGGGGGATAAATTTTTGAGAGTTGGGAACACTGCGCTCTATTTCAAATTAGTAGGAGTGTTCGTTATATTATATAACTGATATAATAATCCACTATTTATAAATAATCAAATCGCTTATTATTTGATATCTTAGGCAAGCGTTATTTAAATTACATAGGTATTACACGCACGCCGCATGACCACAGCCGCCTGCCACGACGCGGCGACGATACTAACGAAATATCGTAAAAACTATTTTATTCATTTCATTACTGGACACTGATTCAAATATAGTTCTTAAGTAATTGTCTTAGAGTATTAATTGGCACGTGACTCGTCATCGTGGGCCACGACTCAAGGACCAAGGTCAATTTCACTTTGCCGTATAATATTTTGTCACGAGTTGCATGCCAAATAATACTTTAATACAACTGCTTAAGAACTATATTTAAATCAGTGTCCAGTAATATCTAACGTTTGCACGTTAGATGATTTCCAACGATATTTATCTTATTTGTTCGTATCATAATTATAATAACGTTCGTTTTTCGTTTCGTTGAATCAATCAGTGCGGCTTACTGGCTTGACCTTGTATGACGTATTTATTTACGTACGCGATTATCGTCTGTCGTGTTTGTAAGCGATTCCGATTTGTGTTTTTTTTTTTCAAATAAAGCATCGTGTTGGTTTGTTTACTGTATTAAAACTGTAAATTAAAGTTAGTTTTAGTTAAGTGTTTATAATATAAATAATAATAGGTTAGGCAATTTTTGTAAAAAGTTTTTTGTAGTTATAGTTAAAATGTCACGAAGAGGACAAATGTGGAACTATTTTTCTGTGGTGGACGATAATGAATATTATTCATTATTATAGACGACGACAATAATGAATATTATTCATTATTGTAGTAGAAGTGGGGCTAGAATATAATATTCTTTACTAAAAAAAATACTGCCCGCTAATCGCTCGAATAGCAGCCGCAGCTCGAACATATTGTTATTCTTAAGTCCACATAGCTATTAAGAAACGTTTAACGAACGGCGCGACGATAATCCAAACGCGACGTTAGGAAGCTAACTGATATATTAAAGCGTAAAAAATAACATGCGTTTTATAAGTAGCATATCGTTATAACGCGTTTTTAATATTGCGCCGTTGCGAACACTCCTACAAATTAGTACGAGCCGACAACAGCTAGCGTAAGGACGTATCGAAATTCGTTATTGCGCGTTTATAAACTGTCCAAATACTTATCGTAATACTAAAATTGCAGATGGAGAATTTTTTTTTCGTTTCGTGTTCTTATTACTACTAGTTTAAATAATAAATATAAGTAAGATATCATTATAATACGAAATAAAAATTATTTATTTGATATTTTCTCCGCTAGTAGTTCGCAACTGCCATGCCGAGACTGACAAAATTAATGTTGCCGATAGGCGTGTCGCCACTGTCTATACGAAACTGTCAAACTACACGTCATTACCATAATAAAAAAGTTAGTTCTCATTTTTGCCACCAGCACGGATAAGTTTGTAAGTCAGTACACACACAATGGAAACACACCTGTTTTGAACCTTATTTTATAGTGGTTAAGATTTTATTTTAAATGAGTACATTTTTGTTTAAGTCAAAACAACTACTTTTTTTCGTATAGCGTTGGCGATTTTATTGATTTTTCTTTGTCTCCGATGTAAAGGTTTTATGTGCCAACATTACTGCATACAGAATTAGACTTTATTACTACATGTGATTACAGTGGCGGACTAAGCCTGTCGGGGGCCCGGGGCGGCAACAAGTAATGAGGCCCCCGGTCAGAAAGTGACTTATTTCGCCGGACTACCGTAGAAGGAGGGCTATGTGTTTTTCGAGAGTATGTATGTATGTCTGTATGTAAGTATGTATGTATGTATATTTCTTTGGCACAGCTTACAGCCTAAACGGCTCAATGGAATTTGACTAGTGACATTTTCAAGTCACCGTCAACGCCCTAGGCGAATGGTTCCGAAAGTGGCTCATTGATGTGAACCCGGAAAAGAGCGCCGCGGTGTTCTTCTCCCGGAGTACCATCAGATCCCACACTGCGGGCCATCCCAGTCGTCGTTTAGGTCCGATCACCCTCTATGGGCGTCCCATCCCCTGGACCAGAAAGGTCAAATATCTAGGCGTCACCCTAGACTCCCATATGTCATTTGGACCGCATATACGGTCAGTACTCAACCGAGCGGCCTTCGTCCTCGGTCGACTCTACCCCATGATCTGCAGGCGGAGTAAACTATCGCTTAGACATAAGCTGACACTTTACAAAACCTGCATGCGTCCCATCCTAGCTTACGCCAGTGCCGTATTCGCACACGCGGCTCCCACTCACATCAATAGCCTCCAGGTTATTCAAAACCGATTCCTTCGACATGCCGTTGGTGCCCCGTGGTACATGCGGAATGTCGACCTACATTCCGACTTCGGTCTAGTCCCTATCCGCAAATTCTTCAAAGAAATATCCGAACATTACTTTGAAAAAGCGTGCGTCTACCCAAACCCCCTAATCGGCGCCGTTGCCGACTATATCCCCGACCCCGACCCTGGTCCCTCAGATCGTCGAACTGCCGTACATCGCCGCCATCCGCGGCATGTACTGCTCGACCCACCCGACCTGATGTCCGTCCTCCTGGACCATGACACAACACCAACACCGACAACGACGTCACGAGTCGTAAACACATCAACACACAGACACCGGTCTCGCCGGCGAGGCCGAAGGGTCGTACGCATGCGACCTCTACATGCATCCCCTCGCTGAGTTTCTTGCCGGTTCTTCTCAGCGGAGGCGCGTTGTGAACCGGTGGTAAACTCATTTTCTCTAAGGGGCAGCCCAAGCCGAGGCCGTGCCTCCCTGAGGTGCCCTTGTGCTAGTCGCTCGCTACCCAAACCCTTCTGGCTGGAACGCTTTAAGCGCTCGCCCTCTTGTCCGGTGAAGCTGTAATGGCCATCTGCCGCCAACAGTACTACTCCTACAAAAAAAAAGACTAGTGACATGTTGTTAGATTCGTCTATGTTGTGGTATTGACGTAGGCTATATATAGGTACAGAGTGGGAAAGTTAAATGTTAACAGGATATATTTTGACGGTGGTCATGACTGAGGGACGTGACTAATGCAGACTCTTGGCACTACTCTTCTCTATGCTACTCGATCATAAGCTCTATGTATGCTTTCCTGTAGCGTTGTTTACATAACCGCTGTGATAGTGTCTGCCTATCGCATCGGCATGCATCCTTTGCTTTTCCTTGCCGTCCATTTGGCTTGTCACAATAAGCCTCTCTAGCCTGTCCGGTTTTCTACTGCCCGTGAGCCCTCTCAATACCAATAAGTTTAAATAGCTGTGGTGATAGTATGGAACCTTGACGCACACCTTGTTCCGTCTATAAAGATCCTAAGCCTGCATCGCTATAAGGCAAGCGCAATATCCTGTTTGAGGCGAAACAGTCCTGGCGCGCTTTCCGGCCCTGAAACTCCCGGAGGAAATGGACGCAGGGGTCAAGGATCGAATCCACGTCCACTGCTAGCGGGGTAAAAGTGCACCCCTGCACTCAAATAACTACAGTTGGAGGATAGACGGTACGCACTTCAACAATTACGCTCATGGCTTTCTGATAAGCGAACACGAGGGAGTTGACAGTGTTGTCCTGCCAATATTTGAAGCCTGACTGTGACAGAAAGGTCGACAAAAAACCTGTAGACTCACTGAGATAAGAGGGCAAGAGTGGCACATTCTGGTCAGCCGGACTGGACACGACTCTCTGAAAGCAGCAGTATTTACTATATAGGCAAAGAAATCGATGCGGGAGGGTCCTTCTGTGAGAAGGTCATGTCCCAGAAGGAGAGCAAACAAACGAAGACGACGCATTGGGGCGGCAACTTGCATCGTCAGGGGTCCAATAGAAATGTGACCAGATATCCGTTGCATTAAAGAGGTCTCGTGGAACGCGGACGCACTGGGTCGGGGCTGTGTGTGCATTAGGTACTATTCTGAAGTCCTAACTAAATGCGACCCCTTGGTAGGTGACGATGCGTTCGAGGTAGGAACTGCGTCCTTATTTGGGAGCAACGACAAGCAGGAGGCGCACATTCCTGCTCCCAGACTCAGGATGACTCGTATTTTTTTTTTATCTTTCGAATGGCAAAACACGCTGTCGCTGATGGCAACAGGAAGAAATAGGCTGTTTAATAAAAGGAAAATGTCAAGTCCGCTGAGTTTGTCTTGCCGGATCTTCTCAGTTGATTCCGCGTTGTGAACCGATAGTAACTTTAAAAAAATACTGACAGGCACTTATAAAGTGTTAGCGCTAAGCCTGTTTGAAGTAAATAATCACTTAATTTCAAGGTGCTCTTGTGTAGGTACTGGCATATTCATATCCAATAATCATATCCAGCCAGCAATGTGCTTGCTACCCTATATAAACTTATAACTTTCTTGTATCCAGCAGACATCTGGTTTTTTGTTTTTAGTAAAACCTGGCTGCAGTCTACAATAATTTAATTTGTAAATTTTGTACTATATACGTATAATACTTATTACCCTTCACAAATGACTAATTGATTGATTGAGTTATCATTCTACAATGTACATTTTTTGTTAATTCCCTGCTGAATAGACCACATCCACCACAAGTACATTACAGGTACGTTAGTATTTTGGTTACGTGCATCATGGGGCCCCCAACTCTAAACATGAAAGATTATAGTCGTCTTTGAGATCTAATTGAGGGGAGATATCGGCTAGATAATTTCCAACAAGCTTTAAGATTACCGATGCACAAACTCGGTTATCACAAATCAGGATCTAAAAGTCGCATAGACTAAGAAAGATTGTACGCCGGAGCTCTAAAATAATCTAGGTATGATGTACTCTCTAATATGTAGGTAGTAGGTACTTAAATACCTCAATGATTAAAAAGAACTTTGGAGATTGGAGGCCCCCTTGGACCCGAGGCCCGGGGCGGACCGCCCCCTCCGCCCCCCCCGTTAGTCCGCTACTGCATGTGAAGGCTTCTATTAGTCCGACGTTCCGAATTATTTAAAACTATTTTCTAAAATTTCTAGCTACGTGTATAGTTGTGTAAGTATATGTAACCGCGACCACATTTTCGATGTCATTTTGTTCGTGACAGCTAATCTAGTTGGTATAATATATCGATGATGAACCCTGTCCGATTTGTATGGGGAAAATTGATTTATTCCAAAGTAGTCCGATTTGTAGCCCGATCATCGGACAGTTAGGAATAAAAAATCCCATCTGTCCGACTGGCTTCTGTGATCGAACACTTTGGAAATAAATTTTATGTAAATATTCCAAGTAGTTTGTATTCCCAGTACAAATCAGGAATATATTTATGAGATATTCAACAAATGAGTTATATACGTATGATTGTATTGCGAGATTAAATAATACCCTCAGAAATGGGACAGCTGAGGTATAGTCAGGTCCGTGTTGACCCGTGCACGGGCAGCAGCGAGCTATCAGACACCGGTCTCGCCGGCGAGGCCGAAGGGTCGTACGCATGCGACCTCAACGACGTGCATCACCCCACTGAGTTTCTTGCCGGTTCTTCTCAGTGGGGGCGCGTTGTGAATCGGTGGTAAACGCGACATCCCAAGCCGAGGCCGTGCCTCCCTGAGGTGCCCTTGAGCTCGTCGCTACTTCTGCCGTTAAGGCTAGAGCGCTTCAAGCGCTCGCCTCCTATTGTCCGGTGAAGCTGTAATGGCCATCTGCGGCCAACTGCGTCTATCAATCCCAAAAAAAAAAACGGGTACTGCGATCCCCAAGACGCCTGCCAAGCGTGGGGATTATGGCAACCCCTCCCTTCTAAGGGGGAGGCCTTGTTCCGCAGTGGACGCTTTTCGGCTGCTGCTACTGATGTAATAGTCACGTCAAATGAAAAACTGACTGTTAATTAACAGATTTTTTGTTTTCCTGGTTATATTATAATACTTGCATAGCTATCCAAGGTTATTTAAACAAAACCAGTAACAATGCTCATAATTTTACTAATTACCCTGTCGTGGTATTTTAATAGATAAGCATTTTACTTAACAGATTAGCTTATGCTAATGTTCAACCACGTTTTCATCTCATGGTAAATGGTACCTATATAAATGGAAGTGCGCCTACGTACTACCTATTTTACGAGGTGGTAGGTTCCTCGTGCAAGAAACCGTTTAGGTACCACTGTGTTTGATATTCTGCCGCCAAGCAGCAGTGTGTAAATATTGCTATTTTCCAGTGTAAAGGGCTTGGTGGACTCAAAAGACGAGTGTGTCAAAGTGGTCATAATCTCCACGATTGGCAGGCGTGTCTTGGATCACAGTAGGTATAAGGTAATCCAGTAGGAAGACGCTGCTGCACGTCTTATTGTTTTCCTTTAGTCGCCTCTTATAACACCCAACTGGGAGATGACTGGGTGCTATTCTTACCCGGACACCTCACAGACACATTACATCAGGGGTTCCTAAACTTTAAAGATAACGGAACACCAACCAAATACCATTTATTTTATTGAACCCCATATCAAATGATTACCTACAAATCAACACTGAAATATAAATAAGAATTGAATTTTTATGAAATGTGGCGGAACCCTGGTGACTATTCTACGGAACCCCTAGGTTCCACGGAACCCAGTTTGGGAATCCCTGCATTACATAGCATATAGTAGAAGGTTGAACTTAATACCATGAAGTCTTCATAGTATTCGCGCGTCTCTGGGATCTTTTACTACTAACAATGTTACAGCTGGCATCAAATAATAATAAATTATGTCATCATCTTAGAATAATATGCGTTATTATTCTAAGGTCATCATCATCACCAGCCGGCAGACGTCCACTGCTGAACATAGGCCTCCCCCTTGGAACGCCACAATGAACGAGAATTTGCCGGTGTTTTCTCGTGGACCCACTATTTTGTCCCACCAGTGGGTTAACATCCTATATATAGTTATAGCAAGGGTTGGGATAATAGTATGTTTGATTTCAATAATAGTATGAAATTATCATATGAATAAATAAATATCAACTATAATTTATTAAATGAAATCTATAATAACGGACATTTTAAACACCACATTATTATGTAATATATTATTAATATTTTACACCAGAAGTACCAGGGCGGCATAAGATACAAGGAGGCCTCGTGCATTTTGCCATCCAGTAATAAGCTCTGGTATGAGTTGTTTAATGGTATGGATGTCCGGGAAGACTAGACAACAGACTAAGGGAAAACAAGAAGCAACGTCTTTCTATTGGATTATCCGTTCCAATTAGTCCGAGTAGTAGTTCGATCATCAGACAGATGGGAAATTTATTTTTTCGAAAATACTTCTACGATCGAACAGTTTGGAAGTAAATTTTGTGTTTTTTTTTTTTTTTTTTTTTTTTTTTTTTTTTGGGAATGATAGACGCTGTTAACCGCAGATGGCTATTGCAGCTTCACCGGACAATAGGAGGCGAGCGCTTGAAGCGCTCTAGCCTTTACGGCAGAAGTAGCGACGAGCACAAGGGCACCTCAGGGAGGCACGGCCTCGGCTTGGGCTGTCGCTTAAGAGAGGGCTGAGTTTACCACCGGTTCACAACGCGCCCCCACTGAGAAGAACCGGCAAGAAACTCAGTGGGGTGATGCACGTCGTTGCGGTCGCATACGTACGACCCTTCGGCCTCGCCGGCGAGACCGGTGTCTGATAGCTAGTGTAGCATACGGTTGTCGGGGAGGGGTCGGCGCATCCCGGTCCAATAGGACCGTCATGGGGTCAGGAGGGTCGAGCAGTACGTGCCGTGGTCTGCGGCGCGAGTCAGAAGGACTAGCGGCGTAATCGGCGGCGGCGCGGATTAAACTGTTCGCGTGACGGGACGCGGATTCAAAGTAGCGTTTCGACGCTTCTTTGAGGAACTTACGAAGGGGATCTAATTTGAAATCGGAATGCAGATCTACGTTCCGCATGTACCACGGGGCACCGACGGCGCGACGGAGGAAACGATTCTGGATAACCTGGAGGCTATCTATATGGGTGCGGGCGGCGTGCGCGAAAACTACACTCGCGTAAGTCATGATAGGGCGAATGCAAGCTTTGTATAATGTCAACTTATTTCTAAGCGACATTTTACTCCGCTTGCAGAGAAGGGGATACAGGCGACCTAATACGAAAGCCGCTCGATTGCGGACGGACCTAATGTGCGGGCCGAAAGTCATGCGGGAGTCCAAGGTGACTCCGAGGTATTTAACCTTCCTAGTCCAGGGGATAGGGCGATTGAATAGGGATATTGGAGCTAGTCGTCTGTTGGGCCGAAGGCTCCGCGCGGAGAACATATTGGCGGGTCCCCGGGAGAAGACCACCGCGGCACTCTTCTCCGGGTTCACCTCTATGCGCCACGTACGGAACCATTGACCCAGGGCGTCGACTGCGGCTTGAAGAGCACGCGTTAAAAAGGACATATTCCTATGGGAATAGTAGAGAGCGGTGTCATCCGCGTAAAGGGCGAGTTGGACTCTGCTCGAACGAGGAATGTCGTTCGTGAACAGGCTGAACAAGAGGGGAGAGAGCACGGAGCCCTGAGGGACTCCGGCCTGTATAGGATGAGGCGAAGAAAACGTACCTTCGACCCGGTATCGAAAGGTACGATTCGAGAGAAAGTCTCGTATGATGAGTACGAGCCTATCGGGGACTCCTAACTGGAAGAGCTTGTATATCAAGCCGTTGTGCCAGACCTTGTCGAAGGCCTTGGCAACATCGAAGAATAGGGCGCCTGTGTAGACGGGCTTGGGCTGGTTGAGCCCGGTCAGGATGTGCTCCGTGAGGCGGTGCACCTGGTGGACGCAAGAGTGTCTGGTTCGAAAGCCAAACTGCTCGTCAATAAGGATGTTATTAGAACTGACAAAGTCTTTGAGTCTCGCTAATAGCAAGCGCTCATAGAGTTTGCCGAGAGACTTGAGAAGACTGATAGGCCGGTAGCTCGCAGGGCTGCTGCGAGGCTTACCCGGCTTAGGGATACCTACTACATCCGCGTCTTTCCATTCGGCAGGAAAGACGCAGTGAAATATTCCAAGTAGTTACACCGGCTGAATGTGGTAGCTCCAGACGGAATTTCAAAGCATCCACGAAATAGCGCGTAAAACCGCAAAATTGCGCATTCTTAAACATTATTACCAGAAGTACTAGGGCAACAAAGGACACAAAGAGGCCTTCCCCTTTCGTGAGACATCTAGTTTTACCAAACTGTGACTGCTTCAATATTTATACCAGAAGTACCAGGGTAGCATAGGACATAAGGTGGTCTCATCATGAATGATGGTTATTTATAACGTGTTTATAACTTAGTAATGCCCTTTAAGAATGTAGTTGTAGTGAAAAAATCTTTTTAAAAAAAAAATTGAACCGACATGAATATCACTGAAAAGTATAAAATAATTTAAATATTATTGAAGTTGGTGTTAGCTTACCGGCTGTGTATATTTGGCACCAACTTCAATAATATTTAAATTATTTTATACTTTTCAGTGATATTGAAGTCGGTTCAATTTTTTTTTTTAAAGATTTTATTTTAAACTTTTTAGTGATATTTTCATATATAAAGATTGAACCATCGAAAACCGTAAAATTATCTAGATAGGTTATGATCACATTATCGTCTACATAGTTTTACATAATTCATGTTTCTTCAGAAACTCAGAACCTATTTATCCGGTCGTAATGAAATTTGCATGGAATCATCATAGTAGTTTACTCTCTCGAATAAAAAAAGAATCATCGCAATCGGTTCATAATTGTCAGAGCAATGTAATGGAGAACATCAGTTTTATGGTTTTAACCAGATAAATTCCTCCACATCGTTCATGTTCCTCCAGGAAGTTCTTATCCGGTTGTAATAAAATTCATACAGATTTAATAAAGTGGTTTCTTCTTTCGATTAAAAAAAGAATCATTGAAATTGGTAAATATTTGCCAGAGTTATGACCATTTTTGTCCTTAAAAAGCGACATAAAGTCATCGATATAGGCTTTCAGCTCTCAGTGCGCAGTCACCATTCTTGTTTTTCAGGAACTACTTATTACTACGCAATAATTTTTTTATGGGACCCAATCAATGGATTGAAGAATGGATGGAAGAAAGATTTTTTCAAATCGGTTCATAATTGACAGTTATGCGCGAACATACATAAAAAAAAAAAAAAAAAAAAAAAATATATACAGACGAATTGAGAACCTCCTCCTTTTTGAAGTCGGTTAAAAATGGGTGTGGAAGCCTAAAAAACTATGAAACGATTTACACCGACCAGCGGAAGCACATATTTTTTGTCTGCCACTTGTCACTTCACTATGCGATAGATAAATTTTGACAATGCAAAAAGGTGCTATACATCTTTATTATACAGGAGGAACATTTAATAACCGTAGAGTGCAGTGGGTCCACGAGAAATAGTTCTCCCTCGTGGACCCACTGGTGGGACAAAATAGTGGGTCCACGAGAAAACACCCGAATTTGCGATTTGCACCCACCGGTTTACGGTTACGTATACTTAGGACAAACTATCCAGTTAGGTCGGTCCAATTTCGACCAAGAGGTCGCCCGAAGAATCCAACTCGGATGGGCAGCGTTCGGGAAACTACGCGATATTTTTAACCGACTTCAAAAAAGGAGGAGGTTCTCAATTCGTCTGTATATATAATTTTTTTTTTTTTATGTATGTTCGCGCATAACTCTGGCAATTATGAACCGATTTGAAAAAATCTTTCTTCCATCCATTCTTTAATCCGTTAATTGGGTCCCATAAAAAAATTATTGCTTAGTAATAAGTAGTTCCTGAAAAAACAAGAATGGTGACTGCGCACTGAGAGTTGGGGGAAAGCCTATATAGATGACTTTATGGTGCTTTTTAAGGACAATAAACTATTTAAAAAAAAATAAAAACCGACTTCAAAGTAAATTATCTAAAAAGCATAAAATAACGAAAATATTATTGAAGTTGGTGTTAGCGTACCTGCTGTGTATATTCTGCACCAACTTCAATAATATTTTCGTTATTTTATGCTTTTTAGATAATTTACTTTGAAGTCGGTTTTTATTTTTTTTTAAATAGTTTATTTAACACTTTTTAGTGACTTATTTTACCAAGATAGGTATCAGCACTATCACGCAACTCGAACGTCTACATTACAGTAACTTACTGAGAACATAAAAAGTTTATATCTCTTAAACTACTGGACCGATTTTGATGAAATTTGTACTCTACCCTAAGTTGAAAGATACTCTAACAATTGCAAAAAAAATTTTCGAAATCGGACTTGTAGTTTCTGAGAAATCCGTGGACAAACCTACATACATACATACATACATACATACATACATACATACATACATACACTCGTGAAATTTGGTAAATTCGTTTAGAAGCCCACATAGACTAACATATATGAATATTACGCATTTTTATTAATATTACATACATACGCGTCGAATACAGAACCTCCTTTTTTGAAGTCGGTTAATGAAGTCGGTTAAAAAGCATAAAATAACGAAAATATTATTGAAGTTGGTGTTAGCGTACCTGCTGTGTATATTCTGCACCAACTTCAATAATATTTTCGTTATTTTATGCTTTTTAGATAATTTACTTTGAAGTCGGTTTTTATTTTTTTAAAAATAGTTTATTTAACACTTTTTAGTGACTTATTTTACCAAGATAGGTATCAGCACTATCACGAAACTCGAACGTCTACATTACAGTAACTTACTGAAAACATAAAAAGTTTATATCTCTTAAACTACTGGACCGATTTTGATGAAATTTGTACTCTACCCTAAGTTGAAAGATATTCTAACTATTGCAAAAAGAATTTTCGAAATCGGACTTGTAGTTTCTGAGAAATCCGCGGACAAACCTACATACATACATACATACATACATACATACATACATACATACATACATACACTCGTGAAATTTGGTAAATTCGTTTAGAAGCCCACATAGACTAACATATATGAATATTACGCATTTTTATTAATATTACATACATACGCGTCGAATACAGAACCTCCTTTTTTGAAGTCGGTTAAAAATGGTCATAACTCTGGTAAATATTTACCAATTTCAATGATTCTTTTTTTATTCGAAAGAAGAAACCACTGTAATGAACCTGTATGATCTTTATCACAACCGGATAAGAACTTCCTGGAGGACCATGAATGGTATGGAGGAATTTATCTGGTACAAACCATAAAACTGATGTTCTCCTTTACATTTCTCTGACAAATATGAACCGATTTCGATGATTCTTTTTTTATTCGAGAGAGTAAACTACTATGATGATTCCATGCAAATTTCATTACGATCGGATAAATTGTTTCTGAGTTTCTGAAGAAACATGAATTATGTAAAAGTATGTAGACGATAATGTGAAATCATAATGATGTCATAACCTACCTAGATCATTTTACCGTCTTCGATGGTTCAATCTTTATGTATGAAAATATCACTAAAAAGTATAAAATAAAATATATTTTAAAAAAATTGAACCGACTTCAACAAAACTAAAAAGCATAATTTAATTTAAATATTATTGAAGTTGGTGCCAAATATACACAGCAGGTACGCTAACACCAACTTCTTTAATATTTAAATTAAATTATGCTTTTTAGTGTTATTGAAGTCGGTTCATTTTTTTTTTTAAATATTTTATCCAAAATACCGCAGACGAAGACGGTTACCTGCGACACGCACAATGTCGTCTGTCCACCTAGTGGAAGGCCTACCTACGCTGCGTCTTCCGGTTCGTAGTCGCCACTCGAGCACCTTTCTTCCCCAACGGTTATCGGTTCTTGGAGCGATGTGGCCTGCCCATTGCCAGTTCAACTTGCAGATTCTGAGAAATAAATAAATTAAGTACTTAGTTGTATTTCACGTAATTATGATTCACAAGCGCTAGTGATTCACCGGACAGTTCCTCTTGATAATTTATTTAAACAAATGACTATCATTATTTCTCGCTGTTCGAATTAAACAATGTTTAAATCGGGATTTGTGCATTTTACTTACAAAGCGAGATTTCGAACAACTTGATTGTCGAGCACTGCTTTCCACAAAATGTACCTAATTGAATGTTGAACTGTTTGTCCAGCAATATCAAATCCTAAGCAATACGATGTTTGGCATCGGTAAATAGAGCTCTTGTTTGAACAGTGTCAGATTCCACTGCTTTCCGGTGTGTGTGGTTTAATTTGCTGTTTGTTTTGTACATACTATAGATAATTGCCTAGTTTAGAATCAGTAGGTAACTAGGTAGTGATATTCTGTGAACATCCGCAGTAAAATATCAAATTCGTTGCTCAAATTTGATATCTCACTAAGGATTTAGCTTTCGAGTTTGTTAAATCTTCTTACAGAGATGACCGTGTGTGTATAGTCACAGAATATAAAAAAAATCTGCAGATAGAAACTTATATAAGTAATTAAACCAGAGAATACTTATTACTACGGCGTACATAATAATTATAGACTGTCTGTAGTTTAGTTAGTGAAGAGGTTTGAATATTAATACTAGTCTTATTGTTTAAATAGTGCTGAGAATCTAATAAATATTCAACGCACGGGTTAAGGTCATGGTAAAGACATTGGCGAATAATAATTAAACATACCAGAGACTATTTCAGAAAAGAAATAGGTTAAATCAATGAGCTATCTGAAAAAAATCATCATCATCTTCATCATTGGCCGTAACTAACACGTTCACTGCTGAATAAAGGCCTCACCCTTAAGGGGGTCGTTTGCCATAATCCCCAAATTTACAGGTACTGCGAATTGCAGTAAACGCGAAGATGGATACTGAACAGAAGCTGCCGCTGCTAGTCTTCTGGGTTTCCATTAGCCGCCTTTTACGACACCAAACGGGATGAAATGGGGTGGTATATTTGACCGGGCAAATTCTGGAAAAAATCTTCTTATTTCTTCAGCAAAACCAGAAGGGAGTTTACTTGGAGTTTACCTTGACTCTAATAATGAAATAAATAATAGTAAGATACCTAAGTATGTGTATTCCTCATTTTATATCGACATCGTAGAGGCTTGGGATCAATAAATGCTGGTGTTTCCATTTCCATATTCCATAGGCGCAGCGGTATTGTTTGAGTTTTCTGTCTGGAAAACCTCTGAGTGAAATTAGCTTCCTGGGTTACCTATAGATAGAAACTGAGTTATGGGGAGTGGGGAAGCTTAGTAATTAGAAGCGTCTAATCAAGTTGTATCAAAAAGAAATGGTAATGTGAAACCGTCAAAATTTTTAGCTCGTCATTCCTTGCCGAAAAAGTAAAAGATGAAAACAGCCGCTGAAGGAGGAAGTTAAATATCTTTTATAATTTATTTATTTGTAAATATGTATTGTTACTTAAGCTAGTGATGACCAATACAATAAACTCACGAAATAATTGCCCTAAATAGGACATGCAAATCATTTATTGCTGACCTAGAGATATAAGGGCGTTTTTAAGAGAAAACTTACTGTAATATTCTATTTATCTCCAGACCACTGACAGTCCCTAAAACCGAGACGTGATGCGGATAAATCTGGTAATAATGATAAATCACCTCAGAACTTAGTAATTACTTGGCAAAGAAATACAATCATGTATCAAATTGGCTTCGGTACGGATAACATGATCTGGTATTAATAAAATGAATCACTGTTTGATATTATTGCTTTTTTTCGAGCTAATGCTGCCTACTTACCACACTTCTGCATTCCGCTTCTTAACAATACATTATTATTATACGTATTTATATTAAAAGTATTACGTAGAGACCGAGAACAATCACTTTATAGAATTAGAACAACTGACTGAGGCTGGGGTAGCACCCTAACCTTGCCACCTTTGGAAAGCACTCAGCCCGTCTTGATGGGTAGGGTGCAGCACCCCCAACCTTATATAATAATGTCATCTTTGAGTGACGTCGATGTTATACGCTGAGTAGGTATAATTTTCTTATGCTCTATGATGTCGCCTTCGCCGAGACGATTTCTCTCGCATTGTGTGCTAGTTTTCTTAATAAGATAATCACCGCTGAAGTGCCGTCAAGCCTTAATGTTCTGATAGCTAACTATTAGATCAGTCCCCCTAGACAATGTAACATTCTACAAGCGCTATCGCTAATAGAAAGTTTAAAAATGTATGAGAATGACATAAGTCATCGAAAAATCACGTGACATATTGTAGGGAATTGACACCATTAGCGAATGAAGAAATAGATTCGCTATGAAGCGATTGCATCTTGTCTAGGCCCTCAGCATTCAATCAATGTAGCTTACGCGGCAACGGGAAATCGAGCCAGAGGTCGATGGCGTAAATTATGTGGGACACACCACGCCACAACCTTGTGTAGTTGTGCCTTACTGATGATTATACAGGGTGTAAGGGACCACGTACTGAAAACGTTTTTAACATTTCAAATAATTTCCGTTACAACATTACAGAAACTATTTATATGGAAAATGACAAATGACTAACTTGTTAATTTTCGAACATAGGTAAGTACACACATCAAAAGTGTCTAGGGATCAACATATATTTTTGCAATAACTTTTCTCCTGATTGATATTAATTAAAATTTTCTTTAAGGATTCATCAAATAAAGTGTTTTCGTTTGTCACAGTAACGATAAACCAAGTCACCTTTGCATTAATAAAGAAATTTGCCATTTTCCTAATAAAGGGATTTTTGACATTTGAACCACTAACACAAAAGTTCGAAAAAAAGACTGAAATAACAGTTTTCTTTAAAATTTTATTGGGTAACTTAAACAATTAATAATCCGTGTTTCTACCGCGAACACTAACAACACAAGAACATCGGTTTGGCATACTCAAAATGAGTTCATCCAAATCACGCTGTGGAATGGCCGCCCATGTTCGTTGCAACAACAAAAAAAGGTCTTCTTGCGACTGGATACCCTCCATATTCGGCAGAGCTCTTCTCTGTAGCATATCCCATGCATGCTCAATCGGGTTCAAGTCTGGCGACTGAGCAGGCCAGGGCAGGACATTGATGTTAGCTGCGGCGAGAGTCTGTCTTACAACTCTTGCGGTGTGCGGTCGTGCATTATCATGCATTAACTGAAATAAGGGACCGATTTGCACTTGCATGAAGTGAACCTTCATTCCCGAAGACCGCTACGGGTACCACCTATAGCAATGCACAATCGTAGGATTCGATATCAATGGGCTCTTGAACACAGAAATTGGGCAGAAGAACAATGGCGTTTCGTGTGCTTTTCTGATGAGTCTCGTTTTGGTATGAGACCGGATACAAGACGTATACGACACTGGAGAACCCCTGGACGCCAACAGCGATTAAAATCCTGCCAGGAAGTCCATCCTTATAGTGGTGGAACCATCATGGTATGGGCGGGTATTTGGATCGGCGGAAGAACTGAGTTGATTTGGATCAGAGGCAACCTCAACGCTCAAATTTATGCTGAGACGATTGTATCAGACGTCATCGTTCCTCTACAAGTGCAAATCGGTCCCTTATTTCAGTTAATGCATGATAATGCACGACCGCACACCGCAAGAGTTGTAAGACAGACTCTCGCCGCAGCTAACATCAATGTCCTGCCCTGGCCTGCTCAGTCGCCAGACTTGAACCCGATTGAGCATGCATGGGATATGCTACAGAGAAGAGCTCTGCCGAATATGGAGGGTATCCAGTCGCAAGAAGACCTTTTTTTGTTGTTGCAACGAACATGGGCGGCCATTCCACAGCGTGATTTGGATGAACTCATTTTGAGTATGCCAAACCGATGTTCTTGTGTTGTTAGTGTTCGCGGTAGAAACACGGATTATTAATTGTTTAAGTTACCCAATAAAATTTTAAAGAAAACTGTTATTTCAGTCTTTTTTTCGAACTTTTGTGTTAGTGGTTCAAATGTCAAAAATCCCTTTATTAGGAAAATGGCAAATTTCTTTATTAATGCAAAGGTGACTTGGTTTATCGTTACTGTGACAAACGAAAACACTTTATTTGATGAATCCTTAAAGAAAATTTTAATTAATATCAATCAGGAGAAAAGTTATTGCAAAAATATATGTTGATCCCTAGACACTTTTGATGTGTGTATATGCGTGCGGAATAATATTTACTTTTTAAAGTACATTGCTAATTTTGCACAAATAAGTAATTTATTGTTTTTAAATTAAAATTAGGCTTTTATTTTTTTTTATACGAAGAATGATGTTATACTAATTTTATTAAAAAAAGTGGCATATTCTTTTGTATTTTCATGGAAAAGCCGATGAAAAATTTCAACACTAATATGTTCAGAATCATGTACTGGATCCATGGTATCGGTTTTCCGTTCCCTTGCACCCAGTATGATTTATACCCTCTCATCGTGATTGTGAAACTAAGGCAAAGAGAGAGAGCGCCAGTTTTCTGCGCAAACATTAGTGCAAATTATAACACCCGTGTATTGACCGGGTAAGAATAGCACCCTCCCATCTCCCCTCCCGTTGGGTGTCCGTAAGACCAACTAAGCCTCACTAAGAGAAAGCAAAAAGACGGGCAGCAGCGTCTTTCTATTGGATTAATTACATATCTACCACTTATACTGTAATCCCCAAGACGCCTGCCAAACGTGGGGATTATGGCTACCCTTTCCTTCTAAGGAGGAGACCTATGTCCAGCAGTGGACGTCTGTCGGCTGTTGATGATGATGAGTTGGCTGATCTTGTTAAAGAAGGCCGCCGTGGTTGAATCGGCTAGGAGAACATTATTCATTTAAGTAATAACTTTGTTCTAATGTAGTTGCTTGACAGATTTAAAAGATAAAGAAAGTGGGTTGAGAATGAATGAGTTAATCGTCAAATGTTTTTTCTATGCTGATGACCAAGTATTATTTGCGTCTTCAGCCGAGGAGTTGCAGGAGATGGTAACTGCTATGAGTGGAGCTTTTGTTAAAAAGGGAATGAAGATGAATGTAAAGAAGACGAAAGTGATGGTGTTTGCAAGAGATGAGACAGTGACAGACTGCAATATCGTGATTAGAGATGAACAAATTGAACAGGTGAATGAGTTTGTGTATCTGGGTTCAAAGTTTACAAGAGATGGAAAGTGTGAGAGTGATATTGAAAGAAGAGTGAATGCAGGAAACATGGTGAATGGAGCTTTGCACTCCTTTATGAATAGTCGGAAGGTGTCTAACAAGGCTCGTTTGGTTGTGCATGAGGGGGTGTTGGTTCCGACACTCGTGTACGGAAGTGAAAGTTGGGTATGGCAGAAGAAACATGAAAGCAGAGTAAATGCAGTTGAGATGAGAGCGTTAAGAAGTATGATAGGAGTTAAACTGAGTGATAGGATAAGAAATAGTGAGATAAGGAAACGTTGTGATTTGAAAGAAGATGTAGTAACAAAAATTGAGAATGGTTGAGATGGTTTGGCCATGTCGAGAGAATGAATGAGGAACGATTGACGAAAAAAGTGTATAAGGTGAGTGTGAATGAAAGTGTTGGAAGGGGTAGACCTAGGCGGACGTTTCAAGACCAAATCAGGGACGTCTTGAAAAAAGGCCAGGTCAAGAGTACCCTAAACCGAAGAGCATGTATAAAGGGAATAATGAATGTAGATGTAGACGAAGCGAAACAAGTATGTAAGGATCGCAGCAAGTGGAAAGAAGTAGTCTCTACCTACCCCTACGGGAAAGAGGTGTGATTATATGTATGTATGTAATATTAGTTCTTATCAACCATCTCATTGTTAATTACCAAACATTATAAGTTCTGTTATTTCTCCAAATTATGTACTGTTATTATTATGTATTGTACGTGAAGTCTGGTTGACGTTCATAATTGGAACAATCCAATTAAAACTTTATGCATACCAACCTCCATATTCAGGGCATGCACTGAATTGAGTTTCAATAATAAGTTGAAATTGACTTTTGAGTGGGATATACGATATAGTAAGTGGTTAATAAGCAAAGCTTTCAGTTTATTTCAGATATCTTCTATCTATACTTCTAATAAAACTGTAACAGGTCCAATTCTGTACATTGAAGATATTTTGAAAATTATGTTTGGAAGTCATTCTATAACCGATACTAAAGCCAAAAATGTATTTTTTTTTATTTTTGTCTGTCTGTCTGTCTGTATCTCGGCTGAGCATCACGCCGAAACTACTGGATGGATTGAAGCGAAACTTGGCATGATTTGAGTTAATACTCCGAGGTAGGACATAGGATACTTTTTATCCCGACATTCGGCACGGTTCCCTTGGGAGAGGAGACTAAAGTCAAAATGTGTACTTGGTATACGCTTGCTCCGATTTTAACAATTTTTCGTTATAATTTTAATAAATATTTGTAAGGGAACACTCATAGACAGTTGTTAACAATGTTTGGAAATAGATCAGGTTAAGCAACGTTAGGTAAGGTCATGATATAGATGGGTGACCGTTTAACGCCATTTGAACTAAACGTCTCCGTCCTTCGGAGGGCAAGTACAAAGTGGGTCCAAGTTTTTAACCGACCTTAAAAAAGGAGGTTTTGTATTCTATGCGAATGTATAATATTGGAAGTTTAGTTAACGTAAACACAGCGCGGGCGGAGCTGCGTGGGTCAGCTAGTATTTAATAAAACCTTGTAAGTAATCTGTACAAAAATGGGTCAAACCAACTTAAACAACTTTTTTTGATAAATGTAAGAGTAAGTACTTAGAAGAAAGAAGAAGAAGAAATCACATTTATTTGGCGGAAAAAACGCTACAAAATTTTTAAAATAAGAAAACACAAATACAAAAATGCAACAATTGTGGCAACTGTGCGTCGCGCCTCCGCCAAACGAGGTTGACAACTCAGCGATATGCTGCACCGGAAATCCAGATTCCCGGCGCAGCGCTATTTTTAACCGACTTCAAAAAAGGAGGAGGTTCTCAATTCGTCTGTATATATATATTTTTTTAACCGACTTCAAAAAAGGAGGAGGTTCTCAATTCGTCTGTATATATATATATTTTTTTTTTATGTATGTTCGCGCATAACTCTGGAAATTATTAACCGATTTGAAAAAATCTTTCTTCCATCCATTCTTGAATCCATTGATTGGGTCCCATAAAAAAATTATTGCTTAGTAATAAGTAGTTCCTAAAAAAACAAGAATGGTGACTGCGCACTGACAGTTGCAAGAAAGCCTATATAGATGACGTTTTAGTCGCTCGGACTCGCTCGGTCGGACAAAAATGGTCATAACTCTGGCAAATATTTACCAATTTCAATGATTCTTTTTTTATTCGAAAGAAGAAACCACTGTATTGAATCTGTATGAATTTTATTACAACCGGATAAGAACTTCCTGGAGGACCATGAACGATGTGGAGGAATTTATCTGGTAAAAACCATAAAACTGATGTTCTCCATTACATTGCTCTGACAATTATGAACCAATTTCGATGATTCTTTTTTTATTCGAGAGAGTAAACTACTATGATGTTTCCATGCAAATTTCATTACGACCGGATATTATTTTCTGAAGAAACATGAATTATGTAAAAGTATGTAGACGATAATGTGAAATCATAATGATGTCATAACCTACCTAGATCATTTTACCGTCTTCAATGGTTCAGTATGAAAATATCACTAAAAAGTATAAAATAAAATATTGAACCGTCTTCAATAACACAAAAAAGTATATAATAATTTGAATATTATTGAAGTTGATGCCAAATATACACAGCAGGTACGCTAACACCAACTTCTTTAATATTTAAATTATTTTATACTTTTTAGTGTTATTGAAGTCGGTTCAATTTTTAAAAAAAATATTTTATTCAGTGTCAACCTCATTGACATTTCAATGCCTCACGCACGGATCCTACCATAGACATAGATATTTCACTTACCCTAGTAGTCTATACTTATATACTAGGGTACTTTCTTTCTCTTTCATACATTTATCTAAAAAAGTTGTGTAAGTTGGTTGGTTAAATAAGTACCTACTAACACTTACTTACACAACACTAAGTAATTTAGAAATGGATAAGAAGATTTTCGAATTTCGTTTCGCAATAGTCTTTAAGGAAGAGGATCAAGGGCTTCATTTTTACAAAGACGGGATTATAACGAAGAGAGGATAATAGGTTATAAACTTATTACAGAGGCGGATAGATCCGAGCGGAAGCAGTTCATCTCCGGTGTGCCAATTGTTTCCTCCGCGCACCGTCTATTGCATTACAATATAAATACAAGGGCAATACGGCGTATTGCGAATTTATCTATACTATCTACTACTAATATTATAAAGCGGTAGAGTTTGTTAGTTTGGATGTTCGAGTTAATCTCTGGTACTACTGATTCGATTTTGAATATTCTTTCACTGTTAGAAAGGTATATTACCTATCTCAAGATTATCTCTGACCACTTTTTGTTTTGTATTCATAAATAAACTATTTAAAAAAAACCGACTTCGAAGTAAATTATCTAAAAAGTTGAAGTTGAATTGAAGTCGGTGCTAGCACATCATGTTATCGGACGACGAGACGCACGGCACATACACACCCTTATGTGGTGAAAGTGCCTTCAGTCCGGACTAAGCGGTTTGCTTCTTCATTTATAATAAGGGAGGGAGAAAAGGGGAGCAAATAGTAATAGAAGCGCGGGCGGAGCTGCGCGGGTCAGCTAGTTTATAATAAGGACAGCTAAGGACTGGAACAGTTTGCCTGCGTCGGTTTTCCCGCCCGATTATAATGTGGGTGTCTTTAAGACTAGAGTGAATAGGCTTTTAATACGCTAGTGTGTTTTACCATCCTCGATTGCGTCGCCGCTTTCCATCAGGTGGGACTGCAGTCAAGCACTAGCTTATAAGTGTTAAAAAAAAAAAACGTTAACTATGACTAGCACGAGCTGACACCGACTTCAATATATTTTCGTTATTTTATGCTTTTTAGATAATTTACTTTGAAGTCGGTTTTTTTTTTTTAAATAGTTTATTTAACACTTTTTAGTGACTTATTTTAGCAAAATAGGTATCAGCAGTATCACGCAACTCGAACGTCTACGTTGCAGTAACTTACTGAAAACATAAAAAGTTTATATCTCTTAAACTACTGGACCGATTTTGATGAAACTTATACTCTACCCTAAGTTGGAAAATACTCTAACTATTGCAAAAAGAATTTTCGAAATCGGACCGGTATTTTCTGAGAAAACCGCGGTGTTAGTTAACATGATGTGCTAGCACCGACTTCAATATATTTTCGTTATTTTATGCTTTTTAGATAATTTACTTTGAAGTCGGTTGTTATTTTTTAACACGCTTTTATTAGCTTGACCTGTATGTATGTATGTATGTATGTATGTAACTATGTATGTATGTATGATGGTAATGGAATCCTGCGATGCAATTTTGACCCAGTTCTACACGTCCAAAACATTAGAAATTTTGCACATGTATCAAGGACCGGTGACAATACAATAATATGGTATCATCGAGCTGATCTGATGCTGGGGCTCGAAGGTGGATAAGGGAACCCTTGGATGGCTACTAATAAACTAATCGAATCTGGGCTCATTTGATTTGTTTTAAAGAGTTCTTTTCACTTTGACCATTAATGAGGACCTGATGATGGAACTGGAAGGTGGGTAACGGAACCCTTGAATGGCTACTAGTAAACACATCGAGTTTGGACTTATTTGATTTGTTTTAAAGAGTTCTTTTCACTTTGACCATTAATGAGGACCTGATGATGGAACAGGAAGGTGGGTGACGGAACCCTGGAATGGCTACTAATTAACACATCAAGTTTCAGCTCATTTGATTTGTTTTAAAGAGTTCTTTTCACTTTGACCATTAATGAGGACCTGATGATGTAACAGGAAGGTGGGTGACTGAACCCTGGAATGGCTACTAGTAAACACTGGACTCATTTGATTTGTTTTAAAGAGTTGTTTTCACTTTGACCATTAATGAGGATCTGATGATGGAACAGGAAGGTGGGTGACGGAACCCTGGAATGGCTACTAGGAAACACATCGAGTTTCGACTCATTGGATTTGTTTTAAAGAGTTCTTTTCACTTTGACCAATAATGAGGACCTGATGATGAAACAGGAAGGTGGGTGACGGAACCCTGGAATGGCTACTAGTAAACACATCGAGTTTCAGCTCATTAGATTGGTTTTAAAGAGTTATTTTCACTTTGACCATTAAAGAGGACCTGATGATGGAACAGGAAGGTGGGTGACGGAACCCTGGATTAGCTACTAGTAAACACATTGAATTTGGGCTTATTTGATTTGTCTTAAAGAGTTCTTTTCACTATGACCATTACTGAGGGCCTGATGATAGAACAGGAAGGTTGGTGACGGAACCCTGGAACGGCTACTACTAAACTCATCGAGTTTAAGCTCATTTGATTCGTATTAAAGAGTTCTATTTACTTTGCCCAATAATCAGGGTGGATGATGGAAATGAAAGGTGGTTGACGGAACCATGGAATGATTACTAGTAAACATCGATGGGTTTACTAGTAGCTTGAACTCATTTGATTTGTATTAAGGAGTTATATTTACTTTGCTTAATAACGTGGACGTTGATGGACCCGGAAGGTTGGTAAGCCACCGAACGGCTTCGGACTAGTTATACCATTGAATTATACCATTAATGGTATAAATGGTACTAAGTTGTCTCATTTATACCCGTAACGATATAGGTGGTACTAGTTAATACCAGTTATACCATTAGATATCCCTTGAATACTACTTGTGAAACTATTGACTTTTAGCGTACTTTCGACTGTTTATAGGGTAAATACGTAGTGCTTTCTTAAGCTTCGCTAACTCAATCAGATACCTACGCGTAATATCTAGTCTAGTAAAAATATGTTTTGCCACAACCTGCCTACGATTCAAGCTACGAACAAATCAATAGTTGGGCTAATTTTATACGTAGTTTAGGCGAATATTTCTAAGACTAAAAAGTATAAAATAAATTAATAGTTTAAAAAACTAAAAATACACGCTTTTATAAGGACCACTGCACTAAAAAGCTATAAATAAATTATCTAAACCGTGCTTTCTTTCTTTCTACCTCGTGTTTGTAATTTATGGATTATATTTATGTGTAAAAGCGTGGGGCGCTTTTTCTGAAAACTGCTTAACATTTTTGTCAAAGTTCAAAAACGCTAAGTATTTGTATTCACATGACAATAATTTGTAATCATTTACAGAGAAAAAGCGCCCCACGCTTCTACACATAAATCTAGTTCATAAATTACAAACACGTGGTAGAAAGAAAGAAAGCACGGTTTAGATAATTTATTTATAGCTTTTTAGTGCAGTGGTCCTTATAAAAGCGTGTATTTTTAGTTTTTTAAACTATTAATTTATTTTAAAATAGATTTCTTTATACATCTTCGGTATCCATAAATTTCGGTATTGCTGGTGACTGCTCTCAAGTCATAAAATAACTTACGTCTCGGGTGACGAGCGGCCGTATAGTCCAGCTATAGGGAGGTGTGTTGCCTGTCATCAGGCGAAGGTTTTACTTGTCTCACTGGGTTAAATAAATAAAAAATTACAGAGTACCTACATAGCGATTTTTTTTTTCTTTCATGGCGTTTCGAAAACTTACATCATACATGGTCGGGCAGCACTGACGTGGTAGATACAAGATATACATGTCTCATAGTTGTCCAGGATACCGTAAACCTTCTCATTAATATTTTTTAGACCAAATCTACGCAGAAAGAGCTTACAGTATCTTGAGGAATGCTTAAACCAGCTTTAGTAGCACACAGCCGTCTTCTCTATTGAAATTACTGAGGGTGATTTTTTTCCATAGCCACTAAATTCGTTTCATACTAAGTGAAGTTGTGGCTCCCTCCAGGATTCCTACCGGAGGAACTTCCGGTCGTCGCGGTGTCGGTTTGTATATCAAACGGCCTTCGTTCACGGGTAACGAAGGGTTCAATATACTTATATACTTAGAATTTATTCTAAGCTTATATATATTAATACATTAACACTCCAACAGCGATATACGTGGATGGAAAACAACTAGCGGTTTGTCCACCCAAAAGGGGATTGAAATAAGTAATAGGTCTGTACATTATTAATGTTATAAAAGGTCTTCCATAAAGCACACATCGTATATTTATTTTATGGCGTTCTTAAGTCCTTGGCCGGACATAATAAAGTGATAACATTAGACTTAGGATTTATAACCTCAGTAATTTCGCACTATACCTTTATTCCTTTTGCTTTTACTAAGTATTGTTGATGAAATATTGCTTTACAGTTCGGCATGTGTATTGAGATAAGGTTACCTGAGGCAATTGTGACATTTTGTTCAAGATTCCGATGTAAAATCTTTTTCAAATGTTCCTTTTGAAGAAAGAAGAAGACAAACTGCCGCACTCACAAATGACAATTAACTTTACTTCCAATTAAGTCATTTTTTGGAATCTATTTATTTTGACTTTCAGCGTCTCTTATGATTATGTTTGACTAATTATTACAAGATTATTGATTTAACTACCTACTCTGAGCGTATTTAAGTAATAACTGGCTTCGAGTGTCGAAATAAAGCAATTACAAAAAAAGGCTTAGTGACGATTAACTATAATTGACGTTTGTAGGTTCGGCAGTTAGAATAATAACGCCGGCGTTATTATTCTAAGGAAGAAGAATTATATTTCTTATAGCCCTGTAAAACCACCACAGACCACAGGCACGAATCTAGAATTTTAATTTTGCCCAAGGGTGGGCTGTAATTTATGTCAGTTTTGTTCAGGAGATGTGCGAAAGTCTGATAGAATACTGACTGACACTACACTGGACCCAATGGCGGGTCGTGGCATGGTTTGTTAAAAGAGCGTCTGATTTGGTGATTTTTTAATTAATCAGATACTACATATAATTATTTTTAAAAGTATTGCAGATCTCTGCTACATTTTCAGTGAGCTTTTATAATTTCTTGTGCAACGATTCTAGATTTATTTACTAACCGACTAACTAACGACGACCGACAAAAAAAATGAGGAGGTTATCAATTCGGTTGTATGTTTTTTATTTTTTTTATGTTTGTTACCTCAGAACTCTGTCGTTTACGAACCGATTTGGAAAATATTTTTTTTTATTGAAAGGATATGCTTCCAGATTGGTCCCATTTTTTTCTAAATCAAGTTCTGATGATGGGAACCATGAGTAACTGAGGGAACTCCTTAAATATTATAGGCATCCATATAGCGTTTTTGGTATTTTTAGAAACTAGTTAAGCATTTTCATTCAGAAAGTATCATTTGGTGAAGTGGATCTGATGAAGAAGGCCATAGATGGCCACCGGAACTCTGTAATAAAATTAACAATCCATCCTATCCTAGCCGTGCCTACTAAACGTAGAACTACCGAATTTGGACTCGATGGATAGTTCTCGACGAGTAGTTGCTAGAAAAATGGAGATCAGGGTCTGATGGTTGAGCAGGAAGGTTGTCACGGGATCTCTGCACCAATAAACGTAGATCCGCCGAGTTTGGGCTCGTTGGGTAGCTCTCGATGAGTAGTTGCTAGAACAATGGTGATCAAGGTCTGATAATGGAGCAGGAAGGTCGTCACGGTATCTCGGCACCAACAAACGTAGACCTACCGAATTTGGACTCGTTGGATAGGTCTTGACGAGGAGTTGCTAGAAAAATGGAGATCAGGGTCTGATGATGGAGCAGGAAGGTCGTCACGAGATCACTGCACCAATAAACGTAGATCCGCCGAGTTTGGGCTCGATGGGTAGCTCTCGATGAGTAGTTGCTAGAAAAATGGTGATCAGGGTCTGACGATGGAGCAAGAAGGTGGACACGGGTTCTCGGCACAAATAAATGTAGACCCACCGAGCTTGCAGTCCATGGTTCTCGAGAACTATGAGTATAACACCTAGATATCTTCGCTTTATGGCAATTGGTTAGTTTTATTAAGGTATTGTCACATGTACATTAATTAATTTTTGCTTAAGCTTATATTTTAGTGATGGTCAATAGTTGTTATGTAGTGGGTGTTTTTAAAATAAATATTAAACTGGCTGTTTGTCAGAATAAAATATAAGTTGTTAAAACTTAACCTAATAATACACCAAGGGAACCACTAAAAAGAATAAAATAAAAATATTTTTTACAAAAAAAAGAACCGCCTTCAAAATGCAACTAACAAGCCTGAAATAATTTCTAAGAATTAGTGGTTTTTACATCTACATTGTTGGACTTGGACTACAACATATTATAAATACATATTAGGTACTATCGAAGTCGGCGCCTAACGTCTAGCAAATACTTACAAGGGCAGTAGGTACCTAACTGTTTTCCAGTTTGGCACCGTCTTTGATAGTAATATGTATTTATAATATCATCAATGTCGCTTCTCTAGGTGAAACCAACGCCCCTTAAATTTTCTCGAAGTTTTCAGTGATCCCCAGATGGCTTTCAACGCTCAAAAAAGGTGGCGTTAACACCCACCTTGGGAAACACTGTTATCTATCTATACTTATAATAAAACTGTAACAGGTCCAATTCTGTACATTGAAGATATTTTGAAAATTATATTTGGAGGGCATTCTATAACCGATACTGAGGCCGAAAATGTAATTTTTTTAATTTTTGTCTGTCTGTCTGTCTGTCTGTCTGTATCACGGCTGAGCATCACGCCGAAACTACTGAATGGATTCAAATGAAACTTGGCATGATTTGAGATCTTACTACGAGGTAGGACATAGGATACTTTTTATCCCGTAATCTAGCACGGTTCTTTTGGGAGAGGGGATTAAAGTCAAAATGGGTACTTGGTTATACGCTTGGTCCGATTTTATCAATTTTTCTATATAATATAATAAATATTAGTAAGGGAACACTCATAGAGAGTTGTTATCAAGGTTTTGTAATCGATCGGGTTAAGCAACGTTAGTTAAGGTCAATAAATAGATGGGTGACCGTTTAACGTCATTTGAACTAAACGGGTCCGTGCTTCGGAGAGCAAGTAAAAAGTGGGTCCCAGATTTTAACCGACTTTAAAAAATGAGGTTATGTATTCAATGCGAATGTCTGTTATTAAAAGTTTAGTTAACGTAAAAATAGCGCAGGCGGAGCTGCGTGGGTCAGCTAGTAAATAATAATTACTATTTGAATAAAACTTCATATTAAATACAATTACATACAAGCTTTGTCTCATTTAGGGCCAGAAAGCCTTTTATCACCGTACGGCCAGTCCCATAATTTTATTATTATTGTTATAATGACCAAATCACAGCAGAATTCTTACTGTCCCAGTTGGTAATAATATTTTTTAACAGGGTGGACCCTCAATTTGGAATATCCTTACACGAGCCATTGATCACTGGACTTATACGGATTTAATTCCTTTCCGAGGAAAGTGGTTGTTAGGCAATTCTTTGTGTTCTACAGAACACATCTGTTCATCTACTTAATTGTTCCCTCGGTTC